>CM052028.1:2666975-4000462 GCA_028476575.1 Platygaster robiniae | reverse complement strand
TCATCGTTTAACTTATCCATTGGGACTGAGTAAAACAGAATAATTATCTTTATTTATACATTCGATTATACATGTACAAATAACCTAAAACATAATCTATAACCTTGCTATGTAATAAATATTTCAAATACATCCAAAATTATGAAATCTATAACGATCACGAGTACATACAGCACATACGCAGTAGTTACAATCAAACGTTTTATAATTTTTTGACAATTCCGCTGATTGGCTGATTTTCAACGACACGATCGTGTATAATGAGGCATAAGCCGCAGTTTGAGCTGGGATATTCGCAACCGATTCAAACTCCAAACGAACGTCAACTGACCCCTTAATGAGGGACTCGATTTGTTTAGCACAATCAATGACTACGAGAGGCGCTAGATCCTTGAATTGTACTTTTGTTAATAATGGAGCATTTTCCCTGCCGTAATAGGATGATTGAAAGTTGGAAAACATTTCATACAACGCTGCGAATTGATAACGCTCGAAATCGATATTCAGATTCGTGTAAGAATAAGAGCTTAGAAGAGTTGAGATAGAGCTTGATGTCGCGCAAAGCGCAAGTATCAAAGCCGCTTGTGTTTGCTCCTCGAGCATTCTTCCGCCCTGTTTGGAATCCTACAATGACGTATCTCGGCTTTTCTAGTTGAGTCGTTGTTTTGACGCTCCACACATGCTTGGTAGTTGTAGGCAGCAAAGGATATTCGTAGAGTTTCCAGCTCCTGAAACTCATAGCGATGGTGGGATCGCTAGCGACGTAGCTGAGCATTCGAATCTTTTCAACGTCCGACACTTTGACGTATGGCAAAATCCATTCGATTTTGCTGAGGGTTATTTTAAACTCCTCTGGAACTGCAGGAGCTACAACCGCTGTCTTCTGGATAGCGTTGATGTCTGTGTTAGCTCGGAGAATGATGAGCTCATGGTTAGCGTTGACTATGATTCGTTGATAGCCCTCCGCGAATCCAAAGAGAAATTGCAGTAGGATACATACATCGAAATATCCATGATTGTCCACCAATGATCTTGTATCGTCAAGAATCCATCCTACATTTCCCATCAAGTCCTTCTGATCCAGACTTTGTGAGATGTAGGTTTTCATTGCAGTTTTTAGGCCAACGTTTTTCACCCTTTCAATCTCCACGGCATTCAGCTCGTAACGAATTTCCTCAAATAGGTGGGCTATACCATTATTGACTATAGATCTGTGAACGACATCAGCTCCGTCAGCTTTCGTTAAACGTCCTTGAATATGCAGCGAACTCTTGCTCGGCAACATGTACGAATCCTGGTTCTGTACACTGATGCGAATTTTATCATTATTGTTGTACGTCGATGACGCGTACGGTTGATGCGCGTGTACTTCGTACTTCACTATCGCCTCGTCGAAGACGATCTTCTTCTCGACGGATAACATGGTATCAGGCAGATGAAGCAGCAGCCAATTTTACTCTTAACCCGAGGCTTTTCAGGAACTGTACGTTCCGCGGTGTAAGCACTTTGAAAGGTTTGTACCAACTGATGATCCGTGGACATGTTGTTGGACTTTTAAACTCTTTGTATACGATTCCCATTATTCACCTTTTACATGCAATCTGATAGTGATGATTTCTCCTCGAAAATTCGCCAATTGTCCGTCTTGATCTAGAATGTGGAGCTGCAGGTGGTGTATTGCTTGCACGGTGATCGGATGGTAAATGACATGTGTAGGTATTTCAATGATCTTATATCCTGGTGGCACTACGGGAAAAAACTCGTGAATGGTATGCATGCGACGTTCGTTGATGTACGCTCCCGTAGTGATGTTGCATTCGACGCGCAAGGCGTTGACGGCGAGTATTCTCACCGGTGATTGAGACTCGTGCGCAACGTCAGCCTTGAGAATAAGCGGATCGAAGCCTTAAAGTTTTCCAATACAATCTTTTGGTTAGAAATTGATGGTTCGATTACATTTGATTTCACTGCGCAGCGTGCTACTATTGGCTTGCAGATGCAGTTCGATATTAAACGGCAACACTTTCTTCAGGTAACGCTCGATGCTGTCCAACTCGTAGCTCCCTGGAGGTATGGTAAACACTTTACCGTCAACGTAAAACTTGTTGCTACCAACTTCGAGGTTGGGGATCGAATTGAAAGTCAATAGTTCCACCAGGCCTAATGAATAATTTTTCCGACGTGCCAATTCAATCGGAGGAAAGTAGTGCGCTTCCAAGACAGACGATGTTCCCGGGAGGGTCAGAGTCGTGTATCCATGATGGTTGCTTGTTGTTAACTGAAACTCACTCACACACTTGCAACACTTTTATCGAGTAAAAACTTGAGACAGAAGTGCCCTTAAATAATTTGATCATAGTTTTGATACTGATCACGATTATATAGAATAATGCTACCGACACCGAAATAATCTGCAAGTTCCCCAGGTGGTCGTGAATTGCCAAAGCTGTCGAAATACGCGATTTGATTACCAGTTTTCCGATACGCGACCCAATGAGTTCCATGACCATTTTTATCGTCTAAAAGATCAAGTGAAAATCCGGTCACTCGGAGCCAATGTGTAAAAAATATATGTTCAAGTTTAAATCCAATTTACTTTATTTTCTTCTCCAAGCTTTCGGCTGTAATCCAGCCATCTTCAGGGACTACAATAATATATTCATTCTGCATATCACTCGTAACACTCATCATCAAAAATCAAAAATTCGAAAAATCACTTACATATAAGAGATGAAAAAATCAATGAAAAAACACATCGTCAAATATCCTCTTGATAATGGTCGCGTCAAAATCCATCTCTCTCGTAATACTTCGTATAAATATACAGTCAAACAATAAAATAAGAATATGTGAAAACGAAGTGATAAAATATCATTAAACGGATAGAGATAATCGAGACGTTGTCTTCAGTGTGACAGAACAGAACATTATGAAGTAATAGAACGTAAAACATCGGTCATGAATCCCCCAAAAATATCAAATCTAATCAAATAAAAAAACCACAACAACAATATTGTATTATATTATACATTATTATATTTGGTTTGACTGATAAAGCTTTTTTGATTTCGGATAAGAAGTTTCATTTCCAGAATTTTGAAAATATTAAAAGAATTCTCCTTTCTAATAATTATCCAATTGAATTTATTAATAAACATATGAATAAGAGACTTTACAAATTGAGAGGGGTTGAGAGAGATGAAAAGGATTTTGTTTCTAATAGTAATAAAGATAGAAAGAATTTTATAGTTTTACCTTACATCGAGGGTTAGTCTGAAAATTTGAATCGTGTTTTAAGAAAACAGAACTTGAGAATTGTTTATAAAGTTTCGAATAAATTGAATTCCAACATAATTAAAAGAGGGAAAGATGTTTTACCTAAAAAAGATTTGAAAGGAGTTATTTATAAAATTAAACGTAAAGATTGTTTCTATTGGAAGAATTTGTTTATATTGGAGAAACTAAGAGAAGAGTCAACACAAGAATAAAGGAACATTGTAATAATTATAAATTACCACTTGATAAACATTCTGTAATTACGGAACACAAATTGAAATTTAACCATGAGTTTGATTGGGATGATGTTGACTTTTTGAATAGAGAAGATAATTATTTTAAAAGGAGTATAGCTGAGATGCTATTTATCAAGACACATAAAAATACTATTAATTTGCAAAATGATACAAAGAACTTGAATCCCATATATGATAAGATTTTAAGGAGTTTTTGAGTTGTTGATTGTTTTTCGGTTTTCTGTTGTTTCATGTTTTCGTATTTTTGATTTTTATTTGTTGTTGTTGTGGTTTTTTTATTTGATTAGATTTGATATTTTTGGGGGATTCATGACCGATGTTTTACGTTCTATTACTTCATAATGTTCTGTTCTGTCACACTGAAGACAACGTCTCGATTATCTCTATCCGTTTAATGATATTTTATCACTTCGTTTTCACATATTCTTATTTTATTGTTTGACTGTATATTTATACGAAGTACTACGAGAGAGATGGATTTTGACGCGACCATTATCAAGAGGATATTTGACGATGTGTTTTTTCATTGATTTTTTCATCTCTTATATGTAAGTGATTTTTTGAATATTTGATTTTTGATGATAAGTGTTACGAGTGATATGCAGAATGAATATATTATTGTAATCCCTGAAGATGGCTGGATTACAGCCGAAAGCTTGGAGAAGAAAATAAAGTAAATGGGATTTAAACTTGGACATATATTTTTCACACATTGGCTCCGAGTGACCGGATTTTCACCTGATCTTTTATGACCATTTCGACGGAGCGTTATATTTCTATTTCTATTTATCGTCTAAGTTAACGATGGAAGCCTCGTATTTTTTAGGTCCACTTTTAGGTAAATCATTACGCATGTACACGCCTCGAAACGATGGAATTTTCAACATTTGTGCATATTTCAACAAATCTTTATCGGTAAGTGCTCGGTGTGGTAGCTCTATACGTTTTTTAAATGCAGTTTCAGTCCAGATTCCCATGGTTTTAAATACAATCCTTTTCCCACGGCGATTTATTCCATTTTGAGGTTATGTCACCTTGATTCATCCAATTGCCGCTTGGCGGCTTTGGCGTCGTTGATAGCTTTAGCGATGCTCGCAGCGCCACCTGCCAATGCTCCTGTTGCGCTTAATCCCGCAAAGACAGGGAGTAGAAAAGCAGGTAAAATGCCACCAAATTTACTGGATACAGGTAGTACACGTGGTACTCGAACTTTCTTCTTTCCTCCTGCTTGTTTCACCGCGGCTCCAGCAGCTTTCAATGTTTATTGCATGGAACCTGTAGCTTTAGCTGCCACTTTCGCTGCGTCGATGACTTTTTTCAAGGGAATCTTTTTTTTCTTTGCTACTTTCTTCACTCCCATACCGAGTTTCTGCTTTACTCCCATGATACCAGTTACTCCAAGAGCTGCAGTTTTTTCACCAACTCCTGAATCTTCAGCGAGAAGAAGTTCGATAGCTTTTTTTGCAAGAACTTTATCAGCTTCGTGTCTAGCTGTGAGATTGGTATTTTTCGAATATGCGATATCGTGCTCCCTGCACGCTGAATCAAGTGGATTGATTCCACGGTCCCCACGCTTTAGCCTTTTAGCAAGTTTGGTACCTGGATCACAAAATTGATAGCCAGGAATATGGAGTTCAACAGGGAGCTTGTTGATGGTAGCGTTGATGAGTCTGCGTCCTTTCACTGCCATTACTCAACTGAGCTCATGGCTATAAATACGCGGTATTTATAGGTTTTCGATTCAGACGCTGACAGGTCGTCATGGAGTTTACACCACAAAATGTCAAGTTGCCTGTCGTAAACTTTGACAGTGTGGTGGAAAAGCGGGAAAAATTCAAACGGCATGGAAAACTATTACTGAATACAGTTCGCGCAATAATATGTGGTCCTCCAAATTGCTCAAAAACTAATGCTCTGCTCTCGCTTATTACGCATCCAAACGGGTTAAGATTCGAGAACGTCTATATTTACTCAAAGTTACTCGAGCAACCTAAATACAAGTACTTGGAAAAAATCATTGAACCGGTCGAAGGAGTTGGATATTTTCCGTATAATGAAAACGAACAAGTCGTTAGTGTTGAGGAAGTCAAACCAAACTCTGTAATGATATTCGGTGATGTAGCTTGCGAAAAACAAAATAACATTCGCACATACTTTTGCATGGGACGGCATCGTGATGTAGACAGTTTCTATCTCTGTCAGACCTATGCGCGTATTCCTAAACACTTGGTGCGAGATAATGCTAACTTGCTTGTAATGTTTCGTCAAGATGATATGAACTTGAAAAATGTATATGACGATCATGTAAACACTGACATGACGTTCGCACAATTTCGAGATTTATGCGCAGCATGTTGAAGCGACAAGTACCGGTTCATTGTCATTGACAAGGATAGCGAACAAGGGCGGTACAGAAAAGGATTCGATTGCTTTGCTACTATAAATTAAAGTGTTTTCGTGACAACTACATCAGTATTGTTTAAACATTGAAAGAAGATGGAGCGTAAAGATGTACTACACCATATCGTACAAGCGAGCGAAGCCATCCGCCGCAAACATCGTCTGCTGAAACGTGGAAAAGCTGCTATGGAGACTTCGGTGCGAGAAGTGTTCAAGCCCATCATTGATCCACTACAGTCATTGGCTAGAAAACCAATGAACCTGAAGATGGAGTCGGTAAAATAGGAGGAAGCTAAAGAAGAATTACCTACAGTGGAAGATGATGATACATTTGAGCCACGGAGTGAAAATTTCTAGAACTTCGATCAAACCATCGGTGACGAAACCTTTGCACCAGACATCGCGAGTTCACCAGCTCCTGTTGACACTCTAAAGAAATACTTGAAAATGATGAAAAACAAGGATGAGCAAAAGAATCTAGACATTCAGTATGGAGTACGGTCGTTGAAAAGTGGATTGCATATTGGAAACACGTCAATCAGTTTCGAAGAAAATACTGTTTACGTGGGGACTGAAGAGTTTGAGAAAACGCTGGGACTCATAGAACTGCTGTTGAAAAAAACTTCAAACAGTTCGATTGTGAATAAAAATAATAAGGAAAACTATAAGAAAATCTTCTGACTAACAAACGCGGATAGAAAAAATTATCTACTTGACAGGAGTCTGCGTGGTGGTGACAGTGATTTGAAATGTCTTACATACATTGCTGACAAGAAAGTGGACACAGGAGTATACAATGTGGTTTATCGCGAACGTAACATCGATTATGTGCATTGGGATGATCCCATCGAACTCGTTGATCGCTTGCGACTTATACTTGCGTCACAAGCTGCTGGCAACAACAGTCATACCAACGAAATCAACTCAGTCATTGAAGAACTTAGAGAAGCTGACATTATATATCAAAAATCTTGAAGCTTCATATCTCATTCACGAGCTAGAAAATGACAAGTGTAGATGTGTTTGGGAGACACCTGATCAAGAATCGGGAAATACGTGGACCTCCTGGTGTTGGATTTAAGTTGACCCGTGAAGGTCATTACGATCTCCAACATAAAAATTGGTCAACGTTGCTAAGAGTGATTACGAGAGAGATGGCGCTTCTTATCAAAATATTATCGATTTCGAAGAAGTGCTGACAATTGAAATTAATCAACTGAAAAATGTGGCGGAGGAAGTGCAGAAATCACAAGAAACCTTGGCTAACATGTATGAAAAGCATGTGACTGAAAACTCGGCAATCATTTCCAAACTACAGCGTCGTATAGAACGTATCGAGAAGGAAGTATTTGACGATGTTACGCCCCAAGAAGATATCTACGAATAAAAGCTAGAATACAAACGCTCCTAATTCATAACTATCCCGGACGTCGAAAAGATGAAAGAAGGTCTAGTGGAAGAACTCCATAAACCCGCAAGAAGAAATTATCGACGTCGCCATGTTGATATACGAGGACTCGACGAGACGTGGCAACACGATCTCGTAGATATGTCCACCTACAAAGATAAAGGCTACAAATTCCTACTGACTGTCATCGACGTCTTCTCCAAGTACGCGTGGGCTGTACCAATAAAAACCAAAAATGGACCCGACGTTACCACTGCTATAAAGACTGTGCTCAAGGATCGTCAGCCCAAGAATCTACACGTCAATCAAAGCAAAGAATTTTACAACAAGGACTTCAAGGCACTCATAAAGCAACATGGAATCAACATGTACTCTACATTCAGCGGCATGAAGGCGTTCATTTGCGAACGTTTCAATCGTACACTCAAGAGTCAGATGTGGAAACGGTTCTCCCGCCAAGGATATTACAAATGGATCGACATCTTATCTAATTTTTTATCGAGTAACAACGCCACCCAGCATCGTACAATCAAGATGAAGCCAAAAGATGTTACCGCAGCTGATGAAAAACGCCTGCTTGATGAAATTTATCACGTCAAGCAACAGAAAGAGCAGATCAGCAAGTTCAAGGTCGGTGATAAAGTCCGGATCAGCAAGTACAAACATGTTTTTGAGAAGGGGTATACGCCCAACTAGACAACGGAAATTTTCACTATCGCTGCTGTAAAGCCAACGCATCCCACTACGTACAAGCTCAAGGATTATCAGGACCAGCCCATCGAAGGAGGATTCTATACCGAAGAACTTGCCAAAGTGATGCATCCGGATGTGTATCTCGTTGAAAAAGTGTTGCGCAAGCGTGGAACCAAATTATATGTAAAATGGTTGGGGTTTGATAATGCTCACAACAGTTGGATAAATAAATCAGACATGTAATCAATAAACGTTTATTCGTATGTATCGAGTGTTTTTATTTACCTTTTACATACATATATAAAATAAATATATTTATACTTTCAGTATGAATTCATTTCCGCACCACTAGAGCCCGCTCCGTTCTCGCATGGGGTGGTAGAATTCATGGTGCGTTTTTGTTGAAGTGGTATCCCCAGTATGCCTGATCCACGATCTATCTAAATATCCTAGTACAATGATATTTACAATTCGTTGATATCTATCAATTTCCTTATTTTGCCTAGAGCAAGGTTCATGAATATTTACAATTCATCGTCGACATCCATCAATTCCCTTATTTTATAGTGGCCGTGAGCCAAAGTGTCCGTTGTAGTTGACAATAGGTGACGCTTGTCATCATATGGATTTAACGCGAGTTTTGTCTCTTGAATTTTTTGAATTTCATGCAGATGTGATCGAAACAGATGTTGAACGCGATACTCTGTACTCTCACTGTACAAGCAATGTACATAATCATCGAAATCTATTGTTTTCGCCACAACCGATCCTTTGACTCCTTTGGCTTTTTTAATTCTACCCTCTTCAACTCTAACACTGTACATCTTACTTCTTAATGCTACAAATTCAGTTATGATTTTTCCGTTGCATTCGTCCTTTATGAGACCCACAACTTTTTTGTTTTTCAATTCGATTCCGAAACGATTAGTTGAGTTATAATCTGATGTATCGAATTGATCATTGTTTTCTTTCATCATTTTATATGGGTCAAGATTTCGAATTTCATAAATCAGACTGTCTGTATCGGTAAACAGAATTTTCGCGTTTGTTGCAGGTTTCATAAAGTCGTAATGAAGAGAGTAAAGACATGTTTTGGATAGGTCGAGAACGCAGAAACCTATATAAATGGGTTTGTTCATTGTAACCTCGACGCGTGCTAATTTAATGGCGACTAAATTCTCATCGAAAATTGTACAAGAGCTGAAATTTGGTTTCGAAATCAAGGCTTCTGCGCCGTATCGACCTAACCATTGCATGACTAGTTTTATATCTACAAGTTTTCTTACATTCTCCATAGTTTTTCCGTATACTGCATTGTTCATCAATTTATAGAGATTTTTTTCAAATTCATTTTTTGCATTTTTACGCATTTCACTGTTTGAATCAATGTAAGATTTTAACAATGGAGATTGCTTAAATTTCAAAATTCTATGAATGCAACGCAAAACCAGTCCATGACGCAATGCTTGCCTCAAATTTCTATAATGAGTGACGTATCGCTTTTTCGGTTCAAGAGTTGTTCAGAGCTTTTTACATTTCAAACCGGTTGGAGTTTTGTGCTCTGCGCAAAACGGTAAGTCATTGTGAGAATCATGAATTCCTGGTGGATACTCGAGATCCACTTCTAGGATGTAACCTTCTCCAGCATCATCAGCAACATCCCACGGAAAATCTTGTCGAAAATTTTCAACCCACTCAAATCCAGCGTAAGGCAAGCATTGCGTCATGGCCCACCCATAAAGGTTATTTACATCATAATACATGAGGTATTTGTCCTCTTCTTAGGGATTATAATCGGTGACGTAGTAGGGATTATTGACCCTGGCGTATCGATGGCTGCATTGAAAGATGCCTCCTCGGATCCCCCGTTCGATGAAGAGGAGCTTGTCGATGTCGGTGAGAAGCTCCAATTCTATATGGATTCAGCTGGGACTCCATGCTCAAGCATGGAGTCCCAGCTGAATCCTGGCGTTGTATAGTAGTGGGCAGGATCCAGTCCATAGGACTCGAGACAGCCTTCTCGAAAGTTGTCAAAGACGTCCACCAGGAGAAGCACGTCAGTCTTCAGGTATAGGTCCGAGTACTCCCCAAGTGACTGAATGTTGAAGGACTGCCAGACTTTCTGAGCATGACTAAAATCGAAAAAAAATTTCAGAACTTAAAAAATAATACAAAAAAATTATAATGATAATTAAAATAGTTTAATTACCAATAGTCACTGTCGGAAATGTTCTCATCCATCAGGGTGCTGTGGAACGCTTCTTGGTGCGGTAGCTCGGTCGCCTCCAATTTTTCCCAAGAGTCCAGGTACTCATATGGTAACACTCCTTTCTTCATGAGGAGTTTTAATAGTTCGTCATCGAGATGCGAGTATTCTCGATGGATGATGGTTTTTTTATCTCCCTCTAAGTACGACGCAAGTTTATCCAGCGATGAGGCCATGAACCTGAACGAGTCAATGAATCGCAGAGATATCTTGGTGTCCTCGATATGCTTGGTGAAGGAGACGTATCTTTCCATTGTCTGTGGAATTAGGGTGATGCGTCTCTCGATACAGTTAGCGATTTGTTTGATTACAAGATGGCTGTCATATCCGCTTAGATTGTAAAATAGGACCTGAAACAAAAAAAACCACAATTTCGACCTTTGAATCCTTGTTGTATGAAATGAATTTTCTAATAATAATCAAAATAGTAATAATTTTTCTCAAATCTCAATATTATGATCAACCAAAGTTACAATGCTCATAGATATCTTTTTTCCAAGTTTTATTAGAAAAATATAATGACATAAAATCTTACCGGAATAGTGAGTGCATCCTGGTATAGGAGATTGCATTTTTTATGAGCCGCGCCTCGAAACTTGCCCATAAGATGGCAGTGGTCTCTCACTCTGATTTGGCCTTTCAGAGAGATCTTGCAGATGTGGCAGTCGGCAGCTTTTGGAAACATCTCCTTCTCTGCCGGGGTGAGGGGCTCCATGGGTTTGGGGTTGTTCATCTTCTCCTGGACTTTTTTCGTGAGTTTCATCAACTCATCGGAGAATCACTGCTTGGGATCCTGGCCTCGATAGCTCGCATAGCGAGATTGTCCTTCATCGAAGCTACATTGGGCATAGTAGCAAACGCTACAGGCCTCGTGAACTTGCACGACTTGAGTGTTTTTCTCTTTGTCAGGAACTACTTTTTTCAATAAACATTCAAAATCCGCTTAAACGACATAAGGAACTTTAATATTGTTTTTATAATTGTTGAATTTTAGAATATTTTTGTTGGGAGCAGGTTAATTGACTCTACATGTATTCGCTTCTTTACAATCAATTTCGTAGAGATTCAACTTATCAGAATCTCGAAAGAAGTGAAGACACCGGTCACAAATCCAATGTTTATGAACGCGTTTAGAAAGCTGACTGCTTACTTGTCGAGAAAGATCTTTAATCCAAACATAATGGTAGCGGAGGGGTTCGCTCTCATCATCTTCATCATAATGATTTTGTATGAGAAGTAAATTTATATGCCTGTCCTGTTTTTCTTTCGTAATATGTATATGGTAGGAGCGACTGTAAAATCTTTGTTTTTCAAAAGAATGTAGATATTTATGGAAATTTTGTTAAGTTTTTTGAATAAGGGAGCCTGCTTTGGCATAACGGGAAAATAAATTCCTTCAAAGTTTAGTTCTCCATCATATTTTTTGTAATATGAAAGGCGTCCCGGGTTTTTCACATTTCTTTTCACAGGATGCGGCGCCGAAAGAATAGCCCATTTAAAACACTCATCGTCAAAATTTTGAATATATACACATGTCTGCTTTCGTTTTATTGGTCCTGGTAGCTCGATGAAGGAACTTGCTCGCATAGGATTGTATTTGTTTATATGCACACCGAGACTCACGATCCGACGCAGCGTCCATACGGATCCTTGCTGTTGAAACTCTTCGATCTTTCTCAACAAGTGATCCCTGACGTTGGTGTCGAACCAGGTGTTGAGATTCGTTGTTTGGGTGATGCTGACGCTGCGAGTTTCAAAGTTTTTCAACTCTACGACCTCTTCATCGTTCTTCAGAATGCTAAATTCTCCATCCAGGGAAGTGTAGATTTTCAAAGAAATTTCGTTCTTTTGACTTTTTTCCACTTTGGTGACAAAAATTTCTCGGGCTTCCAATAAAAACTTGGTAATGTCCAGGTGGCGTAAGTTGATTACGACGCCCGTCCGGATGTGCGTCTTGAAGGCGCTGTTGAGATCTTCCCATTTCACGCCATTTTGTAATCCAGCTCCAATCACGAGTGAACCGCGCAACTGGATTATGTAACTGCGTAGTCGTTGGATGGCACGCGCACATTGAATTTTCACTGCACTTGAGCTATTCGCACTCAATTCACGCAATTTATCGACTTGTGTTATAGCGTCATTGTTCAACACTGTAGGATCAACAGCACCAACCCGAGTCAAAAGTCGTTTTTGCGCGTTAATCACCTCGTACGTGGCCTTGAGTTTCGATTCCGCCATTTTTCGAAAATTAAATGTTACTTTGCGCTCCGAAATTCGACACCTTGATAGCCCTGTTGGTAGACTGACGCTCCCGCTCGAGAACGTCGTATTTATAGATAGATAGTGATGGCGCTGTGATCGTGCGCTGTTGCTATGCGTGCTCAAGGTTGGTACTGTTTCCATGGCAACTCATGATGAAGGTTGTCGAACCTGCGCACTGTTGCCACGTCTATCGTTACGTCTATCGTCCCGCACTGTCTAAAAATTTTCTTTATATAACCTCGTACACTTAAAATCTTTCCAAGATGCGATAATTATAAAGTGACTCTTCTTCTGTAAATAACGGAATCAAATGACTTTTACGCAGAGTTCAAAACAGGATACTCAGATTACAATTGCGCAGAAAGTGTAAGCAAAAGTATCAAATGACAACCGCGCAACGAAAAAAATATCATGATCATATTACATCTAGGACCGGAAGTCATTTTGTAAACAAAGATAACAAAAGTCATAAATTTGACGCGTTCAAAGAATGCCGACTTATAAATAAATGATTACAGTGCTGGAAATTGGTAGCGAGATTAAATTACATCTTCCAGCGAGCGACTTTTCTAAACAAAAGATTCAGATTACATTTACGCAGCAATTTTTTCATACAAACATCTAGATCTATATTTAGCTATGATCAAATTACATTTAAACAGAGAAACCCAACTCTGTAAACAAATGGAGCAAATCTTATCTTGGTGTCATATTTTTAAGAGTTTCAAAGCATAAATAATTGAATGTAATTGGCTTATGTTCGAATAACATTTACAAAGAGAAACCCAACTCTATAAACAAATCGAGCAAAGCCTATCTTGGTATCATATTTTTAGAATTTTCATAACATAAATAATTGCATAAAATTGATTGATCTTCGAATTACATTTACGCAGTTTTATTCGAACGTTTCAAGGTCAACACTTGTGAGTTAAAACTTGTCATTATGACGTCATCGCTTAGGAATTCCACACTGCGAGGATTATCAAACTATCACTTATAAAAATCTATTATTTTCTATAAAAATGTATTATTAAGAGAAAAGAAATAAAATTCTCATTCCCATAATATTATTCACTTGGTATCAATAGATTATGAATTTCCAATATAATTGAATTTTTAAAGGAATATTTCGAGGGATCTAAATGCCGTTATTTCGTAGCCCTGAGAGATAAGGCGGCGACGTGTTTATGAATTCGCGCGGCCGGTGATCGTTACCTCCCATTAATATCTTTGATAGATTGTAAGGTAAGCATATTATTTTCGAGTTCGTAACTACGAGTCATTGTTTTTCAATTCGTCATAATCCATCATTTTATTAAGGGAAGTTTTTCTCTAGGTGAGGAAAATATTCGGAAAAGTGATAAGGAAAATCGAGGAATATGTATGTGAAACCGTGGGTAAATGGTGGAAAAACACGAAAAATAAGGAAAAAACTGTTGAAAATGAGTGTAGAAAATCAGATAAAATAGTTGGAGGAAATTTACGAAAAAATGAAAAATATATATACATATAACAAATATATTAAAAACATATAACGAATGAATATAATAAATATGTTAAATGAATAAATATAAAAAAAATTCCCAAAAAAAGTTTTTAAAAAAATATGTGCAATGTAGAAAAATCCCTGTTTTACCGACAGGAGGTACGCCCCTGTTTTACCGACCGGCGCTATCTTGGATTTCAGACGATATTTTGTTTTCTAACCTTTATTTTCTTTTAAGACATTGTTATGGGGAAAATCTAGGAAAATTCCGGAAAAATATGGAAAATTTCGAGAAATCCCGGGAAAATATTGGAAATTCTGGAAAAGTTCAAAAAAACGCGGAAAAATACGAAAAACCTAGCGAAAGTTCGGAAAATCTAGGGAAATTCCGCAAAATTTCGGAAAACTCGCGGGAGGAGGAGATGGACCAATCAGGACGCAGGGGACGTGGCCTAGGGGGGAGGGGCAGACCAATCAGGGCGTGTGGCCCGGGGGAGTGGTGGGGAGGTAGGTGGGGCGGGGGGGTCACGTGATGGGTGGAGGAGTGGGGGGCCGGACCGGCCTAGCCTATCTACTGTATTTTAAAAGGAACAAATTTTTTATCTAACAGAAATTATGAAAGTTGAAAAAAAAAAGATTTTGTAAGGTAAAAGGAGTAATGCTAAGTAACTTCAAGATTAAAGTAAATCAGTAGCAGTTGAAAGTGACGTATCGAAAAATATCCATATCCCCAAAAAAACATTTCCAGTGTAAAACTTTGGAGGTGAGGGGTCGCGTCTAAAAAGCATACCAGAAAAAAACCAAACCTTCCCTATAAGCTCAGTTAGGGCTGATATCTTTTAGAGTGAGTAAAGTTATGTCTTTTCGCATAAAAATTTTTCTTTAAGGCTTCTTACATTGAAATGATAACATGATCGTACGTGGCAAATTTCATTTTCAAAAAATCTGGACTCGAGCATTTTCAGTCACTCACCTGCCCGCTTTTCCTGACAAATCGTAATCTTCAAACTTTGTTGTTTTTTCGTTAATAACACGTAAATACGTATAAAAATTAGATTTGCCATTTTCAGTATTGTTATTTAGAAACAAGGGGAAGCATAAAAAGTTGAGAAGCATGTACAGTCATCACTTAGATAGCAATAATATTTTATTCTAAACTATTGTGAACCAAAAGTGAGGGGATGAATTTGGCGGTGCTTGTGAATTTTTCAAAAATCATAGTCATTAAAACATTATTGAATTTTTATTATCTCTGTCAAGGAGCGAGAGAGAAATAGGATAGTGATTCAAAATTGATAATTTTTAATTGTCATAAAAAATATTCTATTTATCATTACACTACAATACAGAATAAAAGGAAGTAATGGGGTGGCACTTCTAAATCAATCGAAATTTATGCAAAAGATCTATTCGAGATGACAATAGTGTAGATCAAGGAACTAGTGTACATTGCTTTTACAATTTCATAAAAGCGGGCAGGTGAGTGACTGAAAATACTTGAGTCCAGATTTTTTGAAAATGAAATTCGCCACGTATGATCATGTGATCATTTCAATGTAAGAAGCCTTAGAGAAAAATTTTTATGCGAAAACACATCACTTTACTCACTCTAATGGATATCAGCCCTAACTGAGCTTATGGGGAAGATTTGGTTTTTTTTTGGTATGCTTTTTAGACGTGACCCCTCACCTCCAAAGTTTTACATTGAAAATGTTTTCCTGGGTAAAACTTTCAAAAAAAAAAAAAAAGATCAAAGAACTTTTAGCGTTAGGGCTCGGATTGGCATGGATTGGCAGTGGCAGGGCTTATTAGATCCTTCACGTTATGGTTTCAATGGCTTCCAGATTCCAAGTTGAAGAGTTTTCTTTTTCTAGTCAGGTACAAGTGGGTACATGACATTTTTGTTTGGATGGCAGTGAAAATTACAATACATGTATTTTTATTGCTCGGAATGTGATTATTCGCAAGAGAGCCTAATTTCTTACTCGTGTTTACGAAAATATTGTGATGTATATGTCACATTACGAAAGGCTGTAAAATTCTTTAAAATTTCGACTGCTTATGAAAATTCTGCAGAATTTTTCAACTCTAGGAAATTCTAATTTATTTCTTAGGCGTGTAAACACTTTTAAAATATTACATTAATTCTTCTATATCAACTTGTAATGAGATTCACGCACACGTATAATTTTGATACATTTCAAAAATTCTCATAAAATTTCTAGAAATTCTTGGCACTTTCAAAAAGCTTCGTGAGACTCATGACATTAGAGAACAACTCGAAAATTCTTTAAAATTTTTTCTCGCTATTCTTGAGTATGTTGAAAAAATTGAAACAGTATGTATGAATATGAATAGCTTTTTTTTAAAATGAATTATCATGATTGTAATTACATAAATGAAAATACTGTCACATGTCATATATTTCTTTGAAATATTGTTTTTGGAATAAGTAATAACCGATGATTGAGACTGTCTTGTTTTCTGAATGGTTCTCAAACTTTATCTCTATAAAAAATTCATCAAGGATAATAATCACTTGAGAATATTATATAGAGAAAAATAATTCGTTCCAATTTCCCAACATTTAAGAATATTTTAAAATTTGTCGAAGAACTCTTACAGTTCCACATTCATGAAATCAGAGAATATAGAAAAAATCAAACTCTGGTTAAATTTTTGAAAATATCAAAATACCTTGATAAATTCCAAATAGTTTCAAAAAGTTCAAACGGATACAAAGCATTTTTGAAAATTCTACTGAACGCTTAGTATTCGAAAAAATTCGCAACAACTGTCCGCATTAAAAACAATATCTTAGTTATCCGAAACTCCTGAAAAAAGTTCAAGGATTTCCGAAGACGTTAAAAAAATTTGGCCTCTTTCTCGTCAGGTTTTCGAACCCTCAGAGAATTTAAAACATTCTCTTGAAATTCTCGAGAATTCAAAGCACAGCCAACATTTATTTCGAACCATTACAACCTTATCGACAAAAAATTATTCATTATACAACTCAGTAGAAAAAGTACATAATTTTTCTATACTGCTCTAAATTATTGCCCGCACTTTTCCCGTGACATCGAAAAAAAATTATCCCTACCCATAAAACAATGCCGTCACTTACACATGTTACTGCAGTGGTGAATTAAATCGATCTACTGAGTTGGGGAAATTGAATAAAAATCAAAGCAAAAATTATTTTGCGTGGAGAAATATACAGCTTATTATAACTAAAAGTTTAAGTTAAAAAGTTTAAGTTTTATTTAAATATGTGCCAAACTCGCTGATTTACCCCCCCCCCCCTTTACTTGAAATCACGCCACAATACTATGTAAACTAAAGACATTTTTATTAATTGAAGGCTTCATTAAATGTTGAAACCACATCATTCTTCTTACGTATTTCATTTTAAATCGATTTTGCAAAGTTGTGAAAGATAAAGAATGACGCAAAATTTGCAAATTTCATTAAATTTGAAAAATTTACAGAATATAAATCTATTAAACTGTTAAAATCATTGACTGAAAAAATTTCGAAAGTTTTGTATTTTCCAAGATAATATGAAATTCACAATTCTACATAACTTGCATCGAAAATTTTGATTTAAAAGAATATACGAGAAATTAACATGCCGTGAAAAAGGAAAAAAGCGCAGAATAAGGGAATGAATTTCGATAAATGTAAAAATTATAGAGTAATAGTTTCATCTGCGAATCTTCGGAAAACCTTTATGAAATTGAGTTAATAATTTTTTTACAAGCCAACCTCACAAAATTCTCAAAAGAAAACGGAATCCTTATTTTGTTTCTTTAGGCAGTATGATATTTTTAACAATTATTAGAATAAATGTAACTATATAAACGGAGCCACTGAAAAATTGATGGGTTAAATAATTTTGCACTATTCCATGCTAGAAAATGTCGAAAATTACAGAAAGTCGTCAATTACGCTCATTCTTGGTTTTTTAATTTTTTTTCTCAATTAATTTTTTTTTTCCCAGCTGCATACAATTCACTCGAAAATTTTCGGCATTGACTTTATCCGGCATTAAATGTACAACTTCGCATAGCAAGAAATGAGAAAATTTGAAGTCAATGTCTCCTTTGAAAAATTCGCCCGTTCCCCCTAGGATTAGCAAAAAAAAAAAAAATTTATAAAAATTGAAGGGGACGAGATAAATTTGCGTTGAAATACTTTTGTTTGATACTTGTTCAGAATTCCCGAAATCGGGGCAGGGTACGATCCAGAAAAAGGCCAATTACCAAACCACAACCCGGGATTTATTATTCACATGAAAACACAAAACCAAGAGAGATTAACAAGACTATGTAGCTCGATCCACACGGGGCAACGAAAACAGACACACTGATTCAAAAAGGGGGGTGGGGCCCGCTCGCGCACACGTAGCTTTGGGGAGCCTGAATAGCGTCGTCTGCCGCGATCTCAAACATCCTGCCCGGTCGAAGCCCGTCCGGCTACGAAACACTCCGTCGAGAGGAAGTCCTGCGATGGCTCAGCCAGTGGAGGCATCTCCGACACAGGCCCGAAGTTGGCCCAGCTTGTAGGCCTCTGGGTACTCCTGGTTATGGACGAGGTCCTCAAAGGTGTCCTTGAAGGACAGCCCCGAACACAACTTCCCGTCGAACCGCGGCAGGGCCAGCCTGTCCAAGGCCACGCCCGTGTTGCCCGTAGGGGGCTTGCGCTCTGGTGTGGCCAGCACGGTGGTAGCCAGACGTTGCTCGAGGGCGGCCACCGCCTTCATCATCCAGGCATCGACCTCGAACTGCAGGTCGACGTAGGCCTCTAGTTCTTTGGGCTCGAGCGCCTCGGCCACCAGCTTCCCGTGCGCCTCCTCGAATCTGGCCCGGCAGGCCTTCAAGTTATTCAGGTTTGCCCGAAGCAAGGGTACCCCCGCCGTGTAACCCTCGTTGGTGTACGCGGCATGGTACCACTTCAACGCGGTGTAGGCGGCGCTGCGCTGATTCAGGGCCATCGCATCCCTCGAAGAAGGGGAGGGGGTTTACGAAAGCTCTAAAAAACGAAAAACGCACACGAAAAAGGTCCTCGTCACGCGCGAGCACCACACGCCCAGCGAACGTGACCCGCGTCCCACGTGCGAGCTCCTACTCCGCCCAGCGAACGTGAGTCCCGAAAAGGGTCAACCGAGAAAAAAAAGAACACGCACGCGATGTAAAAAAAATGTCCCGAAAAAGGTTCCCAAAATTACACGCACGAGATCGCAAAACTGTCCTGGAAACTGGAGATAACATGCGACGCGCACCAATGAAACGTCTTGCAAAGCGGATAAAATTTGGCAACGCGCCCGTGTACTTTACCGCTAGCGAGAAAAAATACCCTGTTGCGAGCCCCTCGCTCTCGACTCCGCTGAGTACCTCGCCGACGGTGTGAGACGACTCTGCACGATTACGCCCGAAGAAGGCCCACTCTTTCTCCGCCGAACAATGCGCGAAAGAAAAAAAAAAGATGCCGGCCGGCGTTGCCGGCTAACCAAAAATTCGCCGGTTAGCGGCTCTAATCCAATCTCCAAAAGTGACGCACGATTTTGCAAAATGTCTCGCTATGGAGAAAATCGCGATCCACCAGCACTCTCACACAGTGGAAAAAACCCGCGAGTCTAAACAAAGCACACGCGACGCGAACTTCCACGTCCCAGAGATCGCTCGCGACCGTGTCCTCACAGGAGGCACCAAATGTTCAGAATTCCCGAAATTGGGGCGGGGTACAATCCAGAAAAAGGCCAATTACAAAACCACACACCCGAAGCGGGATTTATTATTCACATGAAAACACAAAACCAAGAGAGATTAACAAGACTATGTAGCTCGATCCGCACGGGGCAACGAAAACAGACACACTGATACAAAAAGGGGGGTGGGGCCCGCTCGCGCACACGTAGCTTTGGGGAGCCCGAATAGCGTCGTCTGCTGCGATCTCAAACAATACTCAATAAGCCAAAATTGTTAAAAACAAGCCAATTTTTTCATGATGCAGTAGACATTCAAAAGATAAATTTTTCATCAGCAATTATTGACAAGAATAAATAAAATGACAAAATTTCTGGCACTTTTTGCAATGAGACGCGGAACGAACCTGATATTACATTGCATAAAGTAACGAAAGAATGACGAGTTCCTGGATTTCCATACAAATGTCAAGATTTATTTTACGGAAAAAACGAGCTCAACCAGTTAAACACTATGTAAATGGCGACTAAAAGTTCTTCACTCCTCCACTTGCCCTACGATGAATTTGTGTTCAATAATTTTAAACTCCATAGTTTCTCATGTGATAAATGGTTAATTAGGGTTTTATGCATAAAGACGCTGGTTAGGAGTGATGGGGAGAATATGGTAGGAGGGGGAGGGGTTGACGTGGAATGTCCATAGTATTTACAATAGAAATCGAAAATAACTGCAAGAAGAAAATATAGTATACACCAAAACATATGAAGATGTGGACTCGACCTTTTGAACGGTCCGGTCCGAGTCCGGACCGTTTAACTCGAAAAGCGGTCCGGACCTGGACCGGACCCTTTAAACGGTTCGGTCTGGATCGAACCGTTTATTTCGAAACGCGGTCCGGACCTGGACCGGACTTCAACAAATTTTGAAGAGGTCCGGTCCGCGTCTGAACCACTTTCCTCGCTACAGGGTCCGGTCCCAGACTGGACCTTAACAAACGATCTGGGCTCGGACCGGACCGTTTGACGGAGCGGTTCAACATCCCTGTGTACAGCAGCGTACTATAGTACGCTTACATAAGCGTACAGTGCTCAACAGTCGTGTTGAACTCGCTAAATTTAAGTTTGGCGTGGCCGCCATTTCAAGCATTTTACATCCTGCCATATTTGGCTTGCCTTGGGTGGCGCGTTGGCCACGTTGCCTCACGGCAGAATTCGGCGATACTGATACTTGAGTGCTATGATACGCGATACTCAATCGCTGCAGGTTAATCATTAGTCACGATTCGTGATTACACTGATTATCTACGCTCACGGGGAAGTCTTTGTATAAAGAGGCCTCAGTTGACTTTAGCAGTAGTTTTGTTTCGGTTATTTCTTCTAATAACTCTACCAATATCAGCTGAGATATGGTAATTGATCCAGTTATCCAATTTAGAAAATTACTCGGATTACTCACGAATTAATATATTGGTTGAACCATTCGAAAAAATCATTCAATTTTCTTCAACTGGGTTTTCGAATAATAACATTATTAGATTTTGATTGTAATTTTTTTATATATATTTTCAATAAGGCTCGATAACTAATGACTCAAGAGCCTCGGCTGGAAAAAAGTAAGATAGAAAAATCCCTTTTCTTCACCCTATCCTCCAACGGATAGCTTATGATGAATAAACCCACCGAACATCGCCAGTGTATAAACACCATAATTGATAAAAACAAAGCAAAATTCTAATTGAGATAAAACTTGATGAAAAAAGTGAGATACAAACATATTGAAATCAGAAATGAATAATTTCTAATAAGAAATACAAGGAAAATATTTGGTTCTCAAGTAATCTTGTAATCGCCACAAGGATTTTCTTGAACTTTTATAATTTACTAACCTTAGAGGCACGAATAACCTGAAACGTAAATAAATCATAGCGAAAACAAGATTCCATTTTATTCAATGATACACAATTATACCGAAATGATAAGCGAACAAAAATATTTTTTCGACATCAATTCTTAGTTTCATATGAAATTCAGATACAGTCAACTTTCTAAAATAAAGTTTCGTGGAAATATAATAGTCTCAGAAAAAAAAGTGGGTTAAAATTGATTCATGGTCTGTCGTCAACTTTCATATAAATCACTAATTTATATGCAAAGTTACAGAGGCATAATTGCAATTGCCATTATATCTTTCTTACACTCTTTTTATGTTTTCATGTTATTTATTTTATCGATTAAAAAGGTAACATATTTTAGACTTGTGATCCAACTACTTGACAGTGCTGTAGAGACACTCGATTAAAAGGCAACAATTGGTTCTCCTACTAACTTTATTCCTTATAAAAACTTATAAGAGAACGAAATTTTTTATAAGAATTCAATTTCTTTTACGGCGCACCTTATCGATCTTATAGAAACCTTAGAAGAAACTGAAAGTTTTCATAACTATGTATTCGATTAAATCGTAGAATAAAAAGAACTTTATAAAAATTTTTCTACTCAATACTTTATAAGAAATTTTAGTTTTCTATAATATTGATATAAGGTGACCTAATGAGAAATTTAATTCTTATGGGAAAGTTTATTTTCTTGTGAGGATTTTATAAGGATCAAAATTACCTGAGTCGTATATCAGTATTGCTCAATCTAAATCCCATTCAATAATAGAAAAAGTTCGTCAGTAACTTTATTCGCTAACTTTCAAGTAATTTTAATTGGATATCGTTTTCCACGGAAAACTGCATCAAGTCCAACTTTTGCATTACCGATTTCAACTTCCAGTTATCTGTCCGTTAATTATTCTAAAGCAAAATTCAAGGTCATCATAAAAATCATCATCAACATAAAAAGGGTTGTTTCTTGTACAGCGGTCCATGAATTGATTTTACCCTACTTTTATTTCTGAAATTATTGTAGTTTCACAAAAGTTAAATTTTAGAAAGTTGACTGTATCTGAAATTCATATAAAACCGTAAGAATCGATGTCGAAGAAAAATTTTTTTTTGTTTATCATTTCAGTATAATTGTATATCATTGAATAAATAAGAATCCTGTTTTCTCTATGATTTATTTACGTTTCCAGTTATTTGTTTCTTCAAGATTAGTAAATTGATAAAATTCAAGATAATCCTTGTAACCATTTCAAGATTACTTGACAACTTAATATTTACCTTGTATATTAATTCATTTCTGATTTCAATACTTTTGTATCTCACTTTTTTCATCTAGTTTTTTCTCAATCAGAATTTCGCTCCGTTTTTATTAATTATGGTGTGTATACATTGGCAATGTTCAGCGGGAAGGGGGAAGGGAGGTTTTCACTAATTTTTTCATTTAAAAAAAAATTTTTTATCCGTTCGAAAAAGTTCCGGGGCTAAACTGAAAGTGGTGTTTGTGGACTATAGAAGGACGACTTTTACTTTTCCTATTGTTCTTCACGAAACGATAAAAAACATTTTTTTTTCAAACGTTTTTCCAAGTTCTTTTGGCCTGCATATTACGAATCTGACTTCTAGTTCGTAAAGTCAAATTTTTTTAAATAAAATTACTGTATATTCGCTAAAAATTGACGTTCTTGCAAGACGCATAGACTGTTGAGAAAAGGTAGTAAATTTTCCATTATGTACGGGAAGTTTGTAAGCCATATTTTGCATTAGAATTTTGACATGAATAGATCTGGAAAATTTTTCATACGCGATTATGAACACACGTATTTTAAAGATTCCTCTATGAATTGTAGAAAAATAACCATATTTATGTAAGAAATTCCATAGCGTATGGGAAATTTTCCGGATAGTTTTATGAAAAAAGTTACATACAGTGTATGAGTTAAAAACTCACAATACTTGTGTGGAAAATTGACCAATTTTTTTCTAACAATGTATGCTATAATTTTTACACTGTTGGTTGCCAGGTCAACAAACTATAATGTAATTACTGTAATATATATATAATAGTATATTGTTACAATGCTCTCAAAGAAGGTGTACTATAAATTACTCGCGAGATAAACTGCGAACTCAGTGTTCCCGAGTATCATTGTCGTTCAATTCTAGCATCAGAAAACGTAAGCTCGTCTTTGTTTAGTTGTGGTATAACACTACGACTTGGGAGGGCTGTGTGAACTATTGAATATGTGTTTTATGAATAATAAAAACTATTTTGGCCTAACGAGTTGGAACAACAAGAACCATGTACAGTACAACCTCTGGATAGGGCATCGGTTTTCTTTTTCTATTTTCATTAAAGCCTTATGAGTGTGAGGAACGACAGAATGACGCCTTATCCAGAGGTTGTACGTTATATGCATATCTTACTCCATGAAACTTCAATTTCTTAACTATCTGCTAGAAATATTAGTTAAAGTTTTAACGGTTTAGTTTTCGAGAAAGTGCAAAATTCGTAATCAACAGGCAGGAAAGCGAAAAAAGCATGTACATCTTACGAACGATTCCATTTCTAGACGTAGTATGTTAAAGCCCATATAATAAAACTATTTTAATACGTTACCACCGAATTTATTATCAACGACCTGGAAAATCATAGCGCATATGCGACTCACAACATTATTAATTTTTCAAATATTTGTTGAAAAACATACAATAGATTTATATTCACAATTGATGCTAAATCTGTAATAATCCTATCAAACAACTATAGCAAGCTGATATGCATCTTTGAAATAATACCATTGTTATATGTAATTTGTTTGAGCAAATATTTTAATCAACGAATTATGCAAACATGTTACAAAATTCATGATCAGTGACACAAAAGACTATGAAAAGCAAATGCATCTTGGAATCACTTTTAATTCACAAGTAATTGCTGGAAAAAATTGAACAAATCAATTTTCAACGTCTGATGCCATATTTCGGATCAGTGTTCCAAACAAATGATTAAAGCAAATGCATATTGTAAACAATTTAATTTTTATTTATATTTCGTGAAAACAAATAGTTAAATACATAAATTTCCCAAATCTTTTACTCACTGCGGCAATCTCTCATAATATTTTTTACTTTTCGAACAGAATTTTATCCAACTATATTTCAATAATTGTAACTTTCTCGATTTTGACGACCGCCTCAATCAAAAAAATTATATAATAGATGTCAAAAAAGACTATGAATATATTATTTAGCTTTCATGTGGTTTTAACGAAACCTTCTGCATACAAGTTAGGTATTTTTCGGTGAAGAAAATTATAGAAATGGGAGAAAGTTACAACTACTCTAATTAAGTTTTTTATCTTATTGTGTAAAAAAAAATATAAAACAAATACTTCTGTTGGGATTCAAGCCAGCGACCTTGTTATTGTGAGGTGAGTGCCTTATCCACTACACTACCGATTCCTATTGAATCACGATTGACTTTTTGAAGAATCTCACCGCGCCGCATTTATTTTTATGAATATTCTTTGCGAACTTATAACCGTTGCGATGTAATATTTTACGTGCGAACTTCGAAAGAAAGATTTATTTAATGTTGATCGATACTGGAGAGAGACCGAAGATTGAATCCACGACCAAACTTACTGTCGGTATTACTTATTGGCAAACCATCTCTCGGTGAAAAAAGGCAATACCAATTTTCGGCATATATATATTTCGCTGAAAAAAGCGGTTGTCAGGACACAGAACATCCACGCTCCGAGAGTAGTGTCGGTATAATAATCTCAGTTGACTGTTTTTTTTTCTCGGGCGTTTTTTTCTATTAATTCTATAATTTTTTCTGAGATTATGATCAATAATTATTGATTTCAGTTTGTCAGGTGAAATTTTAACTTGCGTGGCTCAGCTGTAGTTTTTGAATTTACCACATCATCGATTAAGCACAAAGAACGCTCCTATGCACATAAAAATATTTAAAATGTAAGGTCTCACATCTTCGTTTTTTAACAAGAGGCTTTTCACTCTTTAGAAGCAACTCGGCTAATCGAAGTACTCCTAAATATTTTTATATACTCTAATGCAACTCTCAAAAATTGCGAATTGTTAAGGTAGCAAAGAGTCGAGCGAGTTCGACCAGGTTGTTTATAGAGTACAAAGTAGTAGAACGGGGAGCCAGGAGGAGCAACGAGAGGTTTGCGAGTTGTTGCGAGTTATGTGAGTTGTACGAGTGGTGGGAGACGGAGAAGTCAAAATTCTCGGTGCCTTATACAAGCGAGTCACACAGATTGTTTAGCTGTGTGCCCAAGTGTACCAGGCTGGTCGAAAGGTATGTATAGCTCATTGTTTTTTTTCATGCAGATACAGAGCCCATGCGAGTTAGCGAGAGTTGCGTGAGTTCAAGCGTAGCTAGGAGTGAATCGAGTTCAGCATAGTCGCAGAGAGTTTTTGATTTCTCGAGTTGCTACTCGAAACTGGAAATCCCCTTGTCTTTACGCCCTCCAAAAAAAAATTGGACAGAATTTGTCTAATAGAGGGTTTTTGCTAGAAACTGAAAATTTAATCAGGGATAAAAGTATATTTTTTATAACTGTTTCATTAAAACTGGAAACTCGAAGATGTCCGCCTCGAAGGTGTCGCATTTCGCTGTGATTTGAACAGAGAACACAAGTTTCGCTCGAAAAAGCGGTCGCCCTCCCGACCTTTTCAGTAGCGCTACTTAGGCAATACTCGCCCACGAGATAACCATAGAATATTTGGCCATGTTTAGAAAGGTAAAATTCGACAAACACTACGTGCATAGGTTAGACGCGTGCTCACATAAGTGTGAACTTTTCAAGCGTAACGAAATCAACGATCGCCTCGAACGTAGCTGGCTCAAAATTTCTTAACTGGGTCACCTGAATTTGATAAAAATTCATTTTCACTTGAAAATGAGTTTTTCTGAAAGTGCTTACCATTAATAAGGTAGACCGCAACTGATTTCGCTCGCAAATTTTTTTCGTTTATAATATTAACAGCCAAAGTTTTTTGTCATTTTTTTTTATAAATTTATTGCGTATGATCTATTTTCTCGATTGTTTTCCTTCTTGCGGCAATCGAATCGTCATTTAACATAGATAAATTAATATTTTTTTCGATTCGAAAACTTTCATTTTCAAACAATATTTTTGTATTTGTTCATAACAAATTGATGAACAAATTTGTTCTCCGCCATATTTTGACTAGAAAAAAAATCACATATACTTTATTTAAATGCCTTTCACATTGCATTAAGAAAAAATTGTGCTCGCATTTTGGGAAAAAGGTTATTCTGTCGAAAACGCAGTCACGCGAGCTGCTAAAGCTATGCCGTTCGTTCATGGGCATTTATTCATCACCGCGCAAATTTCTCAACTGGGCCACTAAAAAATCCATGTTTTCATTTTTCATTGTCACTAACTATTCAAGATTTACTGCATTGTCAAAAGCACTCACCTGAAATTTTTTTTATTAAAAATAATCATTTTCCGTGTAATTGACCGTTAATGTTTTTGTCTGAATTTTCTTGTAAAATGAATTGCTCGTGAACGACCAGTCTGACTTTGACGTGAAATGTATTGAAATTTGGTTTAAACAATATATTTTTTGAAAAAATTTTTTTGCTGATGATAAAGTTCTTTTTAATAAAACAACATTTTCGTATTAAACAATTGAAAATATTACAGACCTCTCTGCTTGTCAGAAACAGCTTCAATTTTTCTTTTAATTCTTTGATTCCTTACGGAAATTATGGCGAAAAAAAAAGTTCGTGATCCCTAGCAGTTTGATAATGATAAATATTTTTTTGGACCGCACTCCGAGCTCTAAGTGCTGTCCTAACGCATTTGGACAAACTCGCGCTAGGTTTTCATCTACCTTCCCCTCTTGGTATATACTGCTTTTAGGTGTTAAAAAAAATTTACAATACAAACATCGACTATTTATCAATTGATTTATTATTTCCAGTATCTTAAAATGTTCAATTAAATGTGAAAGAAAAATTTTCAAATATAAGATTACTTGAATTTTACATCAAAAAATGTAAAGGTTTTCTTATTCAATGTATTTTAATGGTTATAAGTTGAAAAATAATTTGTTGAAATTTAACTATTTTATGTTCTACAAAAGCTTAATCGTCACAACTTTTTCTTGAGCAGAAATTATTTTGCACGATAATTTTTTATTATCCACTGGCTAATAGCAATGAAATGAACGTGTTTCACTTATTATTTTTGCCTTTGCAAATCGTGATTGCAATAATTTTTTGTGATTCTCATGTTCTTTATTCGTGCAGAGGTAAAAATCGATTTTTTTCAAAAATTGCTTTGCCCACTCAAACAACTTTTTCCGAGATATCAATATTTATGTATCTATATCTACGTATCAGCAGTATCTATATTTTTTTATTTAAAAATTACTTTTTTATCAACAAGAAAATTTTTTCCATAAAAAATATTGTTTTCCAAAAATTTTAATATATTACACGTCAAGGTCAGACTGGTCGTTCACGAGTAATTCATTTTATAAGAAAATTTAGACAAAACCATTATTAACTGTCAATTACGGTGCGAATAATTATTTTTAATGAAAAAAATTTCAGGTGAGCACTTTTGACAATGCATTAAATCCTCAATAGTTAGTGACAATGAAAAATGAAAACATGAATTTTTTAGTGGCCCAGTTGAGAAATTTGCGTGGTGATGAATAAATGCGCGTGAACGAACGGCATAGCTTTAGCAGCTCGCGCGACTACGTTTCTGACTGAATAACCTTTTTTCCACAGTGCGAGCACAATTTTTTCTCAGCGCAATATGAAAGGCAATCAAATAAAGTATATGTGATTTTTTTTCTCTAGTCAAAATATGGCAGAGAACACATTTGTTTATCAATTTTTTATAAACAAACACAAAAATATTGTATAGAAATGCATGTTTTTAAATCGGGAAAAATCTTAATTAATCCATGTTAAATGACGATTTAATTGCCGCAAGAAGCATAAAAATCGAAAAAATAGATTACTAACTATAAATTTATTTTAAAAAAATGACAAAAAACTTTGGCTGTTAATATTATAAACAAAATAAATTTTTGAGCGAAATCAGTTTGGGTTTACCTTAGTAATGATAAACACTATCGAAAAAACTCATTTTCGAGTGAACATGAATTTTCATCAAATTCAGGTGGCTCAGTTGAGAAATTTTGAGCCAGTTGACAGCTGACACCTTTGAGTTCCTCGTGTATTGTTTTAAGGATTTCCCTTATCCTATTTATATTTAATCATTTTCGAAAATGTTTTGCTTTTTTTAGGTCCTGATTGCTGGTCCTTGGACTTGCAGCGGTTCTCAGTCTTACTCCGTTCTGTTCGATTCAGAGCCCGTTGAGGCTAGCCTAGTGCAACCCGGGGTCTTGCGCTGTCGATGCCCATCTCACGCACCGGGAATAGCGTCTCTTCAAGTGGCCTGCGACGGCTTTGTCGTTTCCGACAGCGTTGCCTTCGAGTATCGTCGAGGGCCAACCTCCCATCCCAGTCCCGAAAAGGCACTACTTGATCGTCTTGCTGATGTTGAGGCGCGTCTTCAGGGACCTGGGCCACCTTCGCCAGTTGCCCAACTCGAAGAGCGACTTGTCGCGTACTGTCAGGTAAATTACTTTTACAGTACACGACGATAAATTTGTTAAAGTATTGTGGGGGCCACATTTTGGCGTCCTATTTATTGCGATGTTTTGCGCTGACTCTCCGAAGTCAGCGCGTTACACACTCCTTTTCGACTTACGCATTGTCGGCGCATGTTAGCGCCGGACGGAAGCTTTTCTCGTTGAGTCGTGGTCGGAGATAAGTGGCTCCGACGAGTTGATTAACAATTGTTTTTTGTTATATGTAGGTTGTTAGTCACACCTGACCCCACATATTTGGTGACCCCGAATCAAGTTACGTTTTCGTCGCTGGCACGCCAGGCAAAAACTGGGTCTTTTTATAACTTTTGGTAAAATTTATGGTTTGCATTGTCACTGGCACGCCAGGTAACGCGATCATTTTCAAATCCATTGTCGTTGCTTTCACGCCGGGTGACAATAGTGTGCCGATTTTTCGGCATTCGTCTTTGTGAAATCCAATGGAGTTGGACGACAGCGAATTTTCGACGACGACATTTCGCCATTGACAACGTCTTGGCGTCTTGCTGGCATCCTAATCGTTTCCACGATTGCGAGGACAAAAACGTTGGTCTCACAAACCGTGTTTCTGCAACATCGTCGTTCTTTTGACCTCGAGAGATGCTACAGGAGCATACGCTTTCGTGCACCACTGCTGCTTTCATCCATCGTCCCCGTTGAGCGGTTCCTCGAGCATCACTGTATTTATCACAGCGATTTTCAACGCGATTTGACACGGTTCAGAAAGTGAATCATAAGAAATTTTTCTTCATCCATTACATACGGCGACAAGATGAATGTCGATTTCAGCAGTATTTTCCAAAGTTTCTTTTCGGCCTTGAGCGATAAGACGTTCTATTTTGTTATTTTTGAAGTTCGGTTTTTCGGAATTTTGGACCCGCGCTTTAATATACGTTGTATTTTGTGTTGTTTCGATATCGCGCTCCAATTTGATTTGTTGAGAGTGATAGATCGAGGTTTTATTATCGAGGTAGACTTTTTAATGACTGATTTAATAAATGCAACATTATTGTTCAGGTCTTTTCATGTGGTCGCTGCACATGCGATTTTCATTTTCTTCTAGTTGAAATACAGTCACGTTCAAATCGAGTTTGAACAGTTCTTTTTCTAACTTTTGACGTTAATTTTGTGGTTGGATCATTTTTGTACAAATATTTATATTTTTTCCTTAATCACTTTCAAAAGTTAATTGAAAAAATTTTGTCTGAGTTTTACGTTATTTTGCCCATTTGGCGGGTACAAGTGTACATATTTTTGCATGTACATGCATATTTTATGCTTTTTTTACAGTTTTTGTACACATTATGTTTTTTTTGTTTTTTTTTTTCATTGTCGATTTGAGACGCTGAACACAAGGGTTAGGTGTAAAAAATTTTTAAGTTAAAAAACGATAGATATTGCTAACATGAGAAAGCAATATGTAGATAACGACTAGAGCGAGAGAGACAAGCAGATCTCTATCGCTTTTTTGCTCAAAACTTTTCTACAACTCACCTATGCGCACAGCGTTTCATTTATCAGAGCATTCACAAGAAACCCGATTTTCAAGTTCAAAAATATCTTTTCTAGTAGCTACTAGGGCTACGGATCTTGACGGGCTGGCTGAGGCTGCTGACAAGATGGCTGATGCGAATTTTTCAAATTCCTACTCTTCTCAGATTTTCATTGCCTCCACAGCTCAGGTCTCTCCTCAAAATCCTTCCTTTTCTCCAATTTTTGCAACCGCAACAGCTTGAGCATTTCCTCAGAATCCTAACTTTTTAACGAACGTGCAGCAGACTGAACATTTTCCTCAGTTGTCTCGCCACTCTTCACCATCGTTGTAAAATCAGCTGCAACGCGTCATTTTGGATCTGAAGACACTTTTCACTTGTATTCAAGCGATGAAAAAAAGATCAATGCTCGTGGCAGATCGATTTCCTTTGATCGCGACTCTCCCGAAGCAGTGGGAAAGTCCCTTTCGAAGTTGTGCAATGCACGTGTAAGATATCCAGAATATCCCTTTTTTTGTAATAAGGGATGCCCTAAATGCGAGAAAAGTAACACAAAAAACAAGTTTCGCCCCCGCTTTCGGGACTTTGGCTGAGTGGGTCGATCAACTTTCTTCTCGTCTCCACGTTCGTGATCGTATTAGTGAGGATATTTTTTTGGTTGATACCGAGGCGGATATTTTTATCATTCCAGCTGTTCCTCGAATCAAGGGAGAAACTGCCAGAATGAAATTATTTGCCACCAATGACAGTCTCATCAATGATTACGGACAGTCTTTCAAGGAATTAGATCTTGGCATCCGTCGGCAGTTACGTTAGAATTTCCGTATTACCGACGTACTGTGCGCCGTATTGGGAGCAGATTTTCTACGTCGTTACTGGCCGGTTGTTGACTTTCATGGTAGACCACGGATCGATTCGACAACACGCCTCTACACTCTTGGTGTAGCGAAGCCAGTGGCTATCCAGTCGATCGGTCTTGTTCGACCAAATTCTTTTGCTGTCGGTTTGTTTTCTAGATTTTCGGAAACAAAAGGGGCCTCACCTTCTTTGCCTGCTTTGAACACTGATGTTTTCTTTCGCGTTGTCATGGAAGGTCCTCCTGTTTTTGAGCGTGCACGTAGGCTTTCACCTGGAAAACTTAAACGGGCTAAGGCGGAGATCAAGGCCTTAGTCGAGATGGGTATTTGTCGGCCGTCTAACAGCCCTTGGGCTATCCCCATACATATGGTGGTCAATGGTACATGGCGCCTTTGCGGCGATTAACATCGATTCAACGCTATGACCATCCCCGACAAATGTCTCAATTCTCACATTCACGATTGCTCGTCCAATTTAGCTGGAAAAATATATTTTACTTTAATCGATTTAGTTGGGGCATCCTAGCAAATCCCCATGGCTTGCGGAGATGTTGAGAAAACGGCGATTATAACACCTTTCGGTCTATTTGAATATATTTATATGTGTTCTGGTCATGCTGCTCTGATCTTTCAAAGATACTTCAATCGCTCCTAAGGTGATCTGGATTTTCTCTTTGTTCATATTGACAATATTTTGATTGCGTCATCTTCTTGGGAAAAAACATGTTCGCCATCTTGAGATCGTATTCCAACGATTCAAGGATCTTCACCTTAATGTCAAAAAGTGCGTTTTTGGCGTTCATGAATTTGAATTTCTTGGCTCTCTGATCAGTAACGAGGGTATATGTCCTTTACCTAGCAATGTCACGGGTACTTTGAATATCCCTCAACCTTCTACAATCGCTGAATTGATTAAATTTTTGGGCATGGTAAATTTTTACCGCTGATCGATTCGTCATGCTGCCAGAATTCATGCACCTTTGAATTTCTTGTTGACTAAGCCTCGTAAAAATGACGAGCGGCCTCTGTCATAGTAAGCTTATAAACTTCCTCGGAAGGCCCGGGCTGACGCCTGTTTACTAGCTAACCCTCGTATAGATGCGAAATTTGAATTGTTTGTGATGCTTGATGCTGAGGGGTGCCCCCCTCGAACAGTTCAACGAAACTTTTTGGTAGCCTGTGGCATTTTTTTTAAGATTTTCGCCCTCGCAATGTAAATATAGTGCATACGATCGGGAGCTGACAGCTATTTTTATGAGGCTATCAAACATTTTCGTTTTCTTATTGACAGCCGGAACTTCAACATTCTTACGGATCAGAAGCCTCTCATTTATCCTATGAAGCAGCGTCCCAACAAAGCTTCCCTTCGTCAGGCTCGACAGTTTTTCTTCATTGCAGAATTTTGACGAGCATTGATCACATTTCCGACTCGGACAACGTTGTGACCGACGCTTTGTCTCGCATTAGTTCCATTTGTCTTCCTCCCGAATTCAATTTGAGCGAATTAGCTGGTTGAAAAGGAACTAATGAAGAGCTTCAGGCTTCTCCGGATCAGTAAAAATTTCTAGAATTTCAACTAAAATGCATAGAAATTAGTCTTTTTCAAAATTATGATAAGTGGATTTGTAGCTTATTTCTAGTATATAATTTCTGGTGAATATAGATAATGTTGGGTTATTTTTGATTCTATGAGCGATACGCTGCATTGCTTCGAAAAAATTTTTTTTGGGTAAATAGCCGCACTAAGCGAATTTAGAACCAAGCCTCAACAAAGGAAGTAGCAAGTTGGTCAGCTGAGTTCATACCAGCCAGCGATGGGAGATAAAACTGTATAATAATAATACTAATAATAATTTAAAATTTAAAAACGTAAGTCTTACGAGTCAAAGCACTCCTTTGTAAAACAAACCAAAAAAAAACCAAATCTTTCGCATACACTTGTTGTTAGCGGAATTAATTAGTGGAAGGAGGCTTTCCAGACAACGAGCAAGGAGGAGCGATTGACAAGGCCTGATGTGCTTTTTGGCCTGTGATTTTTATTTACAATATTGACAGGTAGAAAGAGGTTGATTCTTTGTTCGCTCTCCTCATTGGTCGAGGGGGTGAGTTTATCGTCCATCGAATCTCCTCAGAGGGTCGGATATGGTTCCCAGGTCCCGGGAAATTGTATGCGCGGGATATCTGTTCTACCTCATGTAGTTAGTGTTGGCCTTGTTGTGCACTTAAGCCGATTCCACGGCTAAACGTTCTAATTCTATCGAAGTGATGTCACCCAGATAAATCACCTCGAAGTCGCCTTGGTTCTCGCTTAGGGTGTCAGAGTGTGCAATCCCATAAGCACAAAGTACCTCAATTCAGCAGAGGTACTAACTAGTGGCAAGTGGCAGGTATTCGGAGTGAATAGAAGTTTCTGCGTGTGCGTTATGAAAGCGCGCGTGATTGGCGTACGTAGATGCACATTTACATGAAAGACCCGTCGAACTTTACGGAAAATTTTCTCGTTTTCGAGATATTGCACACCCCCTAGAGTGGATGCTAGAAAGTTGGACGAGTCCAGAGAGGTGCGCTTCTGTCATTTACTTGTCCCCTCCAAGCAAAAGTTTGGCGATGGAAAAAAGTTTCGTGACAACAACCAGTGGCGCGCGGTGGAATTAAAGCTGGCGTGGCGATTCAAAAAAAATATTGGAGTGTGGCCGAGAGTGTGGCAGAGCGCAACTCGCGATACTGCTTCCAGGGCCGTATCGTCCAGTAGGGCGAAGAAAAACAATAAAAATTAAAATATGTTCACACATAACACACTCATTAAAGTAAGTAGAGTGATATGGTTACGCATACAATTTTCTCTACAGATATCGTACATTGAAATTATAAAAAGAGTATACGTGGTTTTTCAATTTTATTTATTCTAAATTCGAACAGCTATAATAACTCACTTGGCCGCTATAATGACTTGTGATGGTAAACTATTGTAGGCGTAAAAAGATTGAATTAACTCATTTAACCTTCACAAAAATTTCTAATAATTCAAAAGTGCCACTCATTTGTTCTCTAGTATAGTATGGACGTATAATAATTATAATATTTGTTGTCACAGGTATAAATTACATATTATGAGTTTTTAGTTTTTATCCTACTCCTCTACTGCTCTTGTTCAAAGAAAATAAGGAAAACAGTGATATGTTCATTTGATAAAATTTTAAATAGTTGAATAACGCTACTATCTTTTTCCCCTTGCTTCTGGTTAACGAGCATTGAGAAAACTATGCTATTGTTATCTCTATAAATGCCAAGTGTTTTCGAACCATCACTTCATTCGTTCCTCCGTTACTGATGAAAAGTCTTCCTGAATTCAATATTCTATTACGTCAAAAAAAAAAAAAAAAAAAACAAATTTCATGTAAATACTTTTTTACAGGTAATAAATTTTAAATATGACTTTAAATATTATAATTGTCGCAGAAAAGGGCACCAGTTTGGAGGTGGTTTCATGTTCAATTCCGAAAGACTATTATAAAAAAAAAGGGTATAAATGGAGTGATGCTTTCGAATGACTTAGTATTCATTACTCAGCCCAAGAAAAGAAAAAAATTATGCGTATGCGCGATGGACTACCGTAGTCTTATCCTATGGATTGTGGGTCCCTGAATCCGAATCCGTCATTCGAATTATTAGATTGGTGAAGGTTTGTAACAGAACCTCAAAAAACCTCGTTTTTTGATAATATTTACAATAGAAAGATCGCGGGAAAAAAATCGTGATTTTTTTGAAATTTCGAGTACAGATTTGGATTCAGAAGAAAGAAATAAGTATCTGGTCCTTTTTTTGTCATGTAACACATATAGCTTTCGGATAAGGAAGGACTGCACGGAGGGTATTAGCGTAAAATCTTGCTAAACAAATGTTGCTATGTGTGGCAACAAAACTACTCGATTTCTATAGATTTTGAGTCACTCAATCAAAATCCGCAGTTCATGACTTTTTGTGATTTTGTGCTTTTTATTAAATATTGTCATTTTGTGACTTTTGTTACATTATGACTTTTTGTGATTTGTAATGCACCAGTACTGAACATAGCATACTCTTTTTACATCATTATCTGAATAGCCAAACTCTGTACATATGTCGTTTCTTTTCACGGCACGTGCTAGCAGGAACTTTCTTTTTTCAGTACACTTTTCTGTGGCTTCATTTCCTCCGTTTCCGCGTTACATTTGTGCATTACATACGCTGCTGAGCTATCAACTGAAGAGCTGCCCAAATTGGAAAAGAGCTACCCTCCCTTCTGTCTTGGTCGCGCCCAGGCCTACTAATCACTGTTTCTCTACTTTTCTTACCCACGCTTGAATATAAAACGACCCTCGCCTATTACGACCTAACATTATACTTCTACAGTCACATATTTACAGACAAACGATAGTGTATTGTTTGTTTTGTCGAAGAAGTAAGTCTTTTTAGGGCAAGGAGAATGTCTCCATATATCGCATCGGTTTTAAGTCACGTAATGAACAGTATCATGATATTATAACAAAATATGATATTATATGCGTCATAATCTTATACATTGTTGTAAGTCAATTGAGGGGGACGTAAACAATGAGGGCAAAATATATGATAATTCGTAAATTCACTTTTAATGACTCATAGGGAGTCGGTTATTTTAAGAACAAAATATATTTACAATGGAGTTTTACATTAACATTATATTCGTAATAGTTTTCATCGCGTAGTTTTCCTGCGTTAAGCGAATTCTTCTAACCTCACAGTGGTCTGGGAAAAAACCTCACGTTCACTACAAATCTTCTGAGGGTGATTAGGCTGTAGCCGAGAGAGGCTACACGGCACGAGAAAACCGGGAAGTGCCCGGAGCCGAGAAAGGCTGCAACGGGTTGAGACAGGAATTCGAAGGCCGAGGAAGGCTTCGAGGGAAAAAAATAAGCCAGAGCTGAGGAGGCTTGGTGGCTGACCAGAGCCGAGAAAGCTCAATGGCAAAGTGCGGTTCTTGTCTCACGTGCGGTCCCTGAAGTACCTTACTGGCTACGATCAATGCACCAATCAGAACGTCTGATCATTTTTTCCTCCCCGGCTGCGCTTATCATCCAATAGGGCGCCGTGGAATTTTTCTGAGTTCTTGGGAATGATAGAGAGTTCTTTATCTTCTCGTACCGAAAAGATATTAATGTTGACGTGTTTTCCGGCCTACGGCCAACGTTTAACAACATGACAAATGAAAAGCTGCATAACAACACGATGCGACTCAAGACTGATGCGATATATAGAGACATTTTTCGAGCCGTGAAAAGATATTTTGAAGTGTGACAAACATGATACTTTTCATAGATGCCGCTTGAAATGGAAGCGTCGTTCGATGCTTATTAGTTGAGTCTACAATTCCCTATTTTGAACCGCTGCCTCACGCGAAAAAATTTTCGACGTAACTTTTGTTATGACTGCGTTGTTCTTGTCGTTTCTTGATACTTGCATGGGCGAGAACAACTTATCTGAGCCAAGCTGGGCTGTGCACAGTCATTAATGAAATCAATGAAATACAATGAAGCGGATTCTCAACGCTGAGGAGGCATGGAAATACTGAGGCCTACCCTAAAGTGATATTTTCCGCGAAATTCCTCCTCTTTCTAGCCGCCAACCAATGGCCGCTCTTCGTGGGAGGGGAATTAGTGACTTTTCATTCCCCCCAATATCTACCACTTGAAATAAAAAATTTAAAGTTCAGTCCACAGGTATCGATGACGCTAATTTCAAGCCGTGGCCATGAAAAATCTCAAAGTTTCTTCTTACACTCAGAGTGTTCCCGAACATCAATCGATCACTACCTATTCTGACCTAACTTGTACTCTTTCAATCTTACACAATCTCAAAGTTACTCCCAACAATATGTACATGCTCTAATATCACTCAAATTCAGCTACTTAAACATAAAATAACACTCTTACAGTAATGCATACTTACACAATCTCAAATTTACTCCCTAAAATGAAAAACATTACACATTAAAGTCTTACAGTCTTACACTACGAATTCCTTAACTCATTCCTTACCAGAAAAACACTCTAGAAAAACGACGATAATGCATCAAAAGTTTTACATGAAAAAATATTGCGACAACATAGAATTGTGTCGTATGTGACATGTTGTGATTTGTGACAATACGCGATTTTGCAAAATTTTGTCATTTTGAAGTTTTGTCGAAAATGGTTTTCAGATATTTTGTGATTTTGTACGTAGTATGACGAAACAGTTTGTGTAGGATTTTGTCATACTTGTAACATTGTACGTTTGGGTGGTAATTTATTATTGTGAAATTTTGTGGTCTAGTCATTTTGTAATTTTGTCACATTTTGTCATTAGATGACATTTAAAACATTCGACGGCTTTTTTGGAGCAAAACTTTTTAGGCAACGTTGTCACTTTCCTAGAATGTAATTAATGTAGGGAGTAATCTAAAGATTTTAAATTGTAAGACGTAAGACTGTGAGATGTAATAGTATAATATGATTAAGGAACGTCCATAAATCTCGTGACGCTAGACAGGGATTGGGGGGGGGGATCTATGCTACCGTCAGGGTTTGTCACGAGAGGGGCAGAAGGGATTTTGCGTACCGTCACGTGACTGTGCATTATCGACTTTTTTGAGAATTTCTTGCGAGAACTAAGCTGTTGATACGAATGAAATACGCTCGTGAGGTTGGGTTATTTAAATCACCGAGTGTCAGTGCTGCTAACCAAGTGCTTAAAATTGTGAATAATTGTGAACAACACAACGAGTCATGAGAGTTTAGTCGTGAGTAGTAATTGACTTACTTCACATCAAAAAATTACGTTTGATTACGTTTCTACAAAAGAAGGATATGTGGAAGAATTAAAAAATACGATGCAGTTTCGCAGTTTGATATCAAATTGTATTAAATCATAATTAATGTATGCATACAGGATCCTAAAGGTTTAAAAATTTGTTCCTGAAAACTAAGAAACCCATAATTTTTTAACAGGTATAAACATGGATGAAAGAAAATTGTTTCAAGATTTGTTCACGCACTATAAAGCCACGTTCTCCCTAGAAAAAACTGGAGATTTGCAGAAAGAGGCCATGCAGCATTAGAATTCCATAAAAAATGAAGAAAATTTTGAGTCATTGTTGAAAGCTAAATTGTCAGAATTGAAATCCACTGCTATATTTCTGGTACCAAGTAAGTAAATTTTTTTTATTCTTGTACCTAAATTATTTTTTTATATATATTTTTTTATTTTTATATATAAATTGGTTATTCGTATATGCAACTGAAATTTTCATTTATATACATAAAATTGAAAAAACCGAATCATGTTTTGTTTGAGGTTTTGCCAACAACAGATCATCCACCAACACCAATTTCCCCTCACACCTCACCAAACGAGAATGTGCAAAATGCTCCAAGTGCTCCAACAACGTCAAAAGTAAGATAAAATAGCTGAACATTTAAAAAATATTTAATTCAAATAAAATTGAAGAACGACTTGAGTAATATGCATTGAAAAAAAATTTGTTTCAAGTTAAATTCATAATTTGTCATGAAAAGAGAGTTGCAATTTGAAAATATTTATAAATGTAAATACAAAAGTTAAAAAATGTTAATAATTTGAAAAAATATATAATTTTTACAATAAAAATATGAATATTGTTAATGATTGTAAGTATATATGATGATCAATTACAGACAAAGTATTATTGAAAATGTTTAAGCTACATATATTAGCTCGATGATCTGATATCTGCCATAAGTTTAAGATTCATGTCAATGATTTGTTTCTTGAAAAAAACAAAAAAAATATGTAAGATGTGTTGCTGTTAAACTATTTTCTAAAAAGTATAATTAAATCGACATAATCATTTAGAGAAATAAATAAAAATTAGCACCCAATTTTGTAGACGTATTATTTGACACGTAAGAAAAGTAACGGTACAAAAATAAAACAAAATATTGAAAATAAGAGTATTGAATAAATTATAAGCTGTATAAAAATATTGATGTGTATAATTTTAACTTCAAATTGTACAACTGAAATTCTAATCAAAAATTCAAATTGAAATTTTTTTTAAATAAAATGATAATTATAAATCGCAATTCATACCTAAATTCATGTATTTTATCGTACATTGTAACCTCATTTTTTACTATTTTACAAATGAATTTATTTAACGTATGAGATATAATTTACTTGCTATATATATTTTTGTCATTCAACATAAAAGAATCTACATATATTCAATTTTATCTATTAAAAAAAAATGTTCACTTAAAAATATCAACAATGTTCCAATATGTGATAATTTTTATTTACCAAGAATATTTTTTTTTCTAGAATTTTCCAAATGAATGAGATGGTGCACCGATTCGCGAGACAAAAAATGAAACTCCAGTCCAAAAAAAATTAGCGCAAAATATTCCAATACTACAACAAGAAATGAAAGTGCTTGAAGTTCGAAACAAAGTTAATTTATTAACTGCAGATGAAGAGGAAATTCTGCGACAGAAAAAAGTTGATTTAGAGAAAACTGAAAAGGCTCTTAAAGAAAGAAAACAAGGTACAAGCAGAAATGCAAACTACAGAGAGAAGCGAAAGAAACTTCTTGAAGATTTGTGTTCTGAAAACTCTGACATTAAAAAAAAACTGAAATCGCAAGAAATAAGCGGGCGTCCTAGAATTGAAGATGAACAACCTGAACTATTGAATGTCATGACCAAAATTTGCACTCATTGTTCATCTGCAGGTCAAAAACGCCGAAATGAAAGCATAAATTGTATCAAATCTTGAACTGAATTGACTGATGTTCTCAAGAATGAATTCACATTAAGCAGAAGTGGTTGTTGCCCAGGACCACTTCCTCGCAGGTTTAATACAAGCAAAGGAAAAAAACACATTGTGACACTACCAGTCAAATTATCAAAAGCGCAAGCTGATCTTCATCAGAAACACATTGACGCAGAATTTCCTCGTGCGACCATTAACAATTTAGAAGAACTTGCTTCTGTGTTAGGACCCACAGAAGTGGCTTTCTGAGTCAAGATGATAAATCGCGGGTACCAATCGGAATAACAGGTACAAATTTGATTAAAAACTCCATACCAAACTATAAAACCATGCAATTTTTTACGTATGTAAGAGAAAATTAAATATCCACAAGTAAGTGTCGTGAAATATGAACTAATGAAATTCAGAGACAGCATTTGTTATATGATAAACTAAACTCACTATTGTTAAAAGTATTGCATTATTTATCTACCATTACTGTTACGTTACTGATTTCTTTTTTTATATTTCAGCTGCGAATAAACAAAGTCCTTTGCTGATGCACATGGAATACCGTGTTGGTCTCCTAGATCATGACTGGATAATTGCGCCTTCCCATAAGCTTATTCCGTCTGTGTATGCGGGAATCGTAATCAAAGACAACGAATTTGGTAACAAAAATGCAGTAAGTTATTCAGGACCAAGTTGTGTTGCAGTAAGATCCGCAAAACATTCCTCGTCTACTGCTCGGTCTCACGTCGTTGACGTTCAAAAAGTTTTACACTTGCCAGAATTTGATGATACTACAAAAACTCCATTAGTTGCAATAAAACCAGTTATGATGGTTATTGTTGACGGAGGGCCGGATGAAAACCCGAGGTACTCCAAAGTTGTTGCCTTGGGAATTCATCATTTCATTGAAAACAACCTAGATGTATTGTTCATTGTATGCAATGGAAGGAGTACATTCAACAGAGTTGAAAGGAGAATGGCTCCTTTGAGAAAAGAACTTTCGGGTCTTATATTGCCACATGAACATTACGGTAGTCATTTAAACGATAGTGGGAAAACAATAGATGCTGAGAAAGAAAAAAAGAATTTTGAATTTGCTGGTCAGACGTTAGCCGAAATCTGGTCGAATTCAGTTATTGACGGGTACTGAGTTAAAAGTGAATGTACAACTCCAGAAAATTCTGAGATTCAATAGTCACAAATAATACAGAAATCTCAAGAATAGCAAAATGTTCATGTAAGATCAAGTCAATATTTTTTACAAATTGTCAAATTTAAATATTCAAAATGCTGCTCTGAATTACGCAGTTCGATTTTCAAAATAGTTCCAGAACGTTTCTTGCCACCACTTTTAGCGATTGCTCAGAGTGAAAATGCTTCGGTTTAATCAACTGAAAAAGAGAAATTTCCGACATTATTCTTATTATAAACGATACAAAATACTATAGCTCATGATGAATTCGAGTCATTTAAAAAAATACCATATGACATTATGTGTCCTTCAATCATTCAATCAAAAAAGATATTTAACGCAAAATATGTTCGAAACGTGGTCTTTACATTGCTTCAATTGGGAAATTAAAGACACATAAAAAAAATTGTGGAGTCCAACCAGTTCCTTGTAAAATTTGTCCTGTACGAATAGCAGCAAGTCGGCAAAAAGAGTTTTTTGCTGTCATTAGAAATTTTGAAAATGAAGACGAATTTGAATGGGTAGATCAAGAAAAAATTGAAACAAGTGATTTTATTGAAAATAAAAAAATCGACTCTCCAGCACCAATTGTAACTATTGAGGAGCATTTAGAGTCCCTTTGAGAAGAAACAAGCTAGGATAAACGATGGATTATGTCTTAAGTAGGACTGATAGTACATTGAAACTTTTTATTTACTTACTACTACACGATTGTATTTGTGAAATGTGAAAATAAGACTTTTAAATGTAGGAATGGATTCCTTTTGTATTCCTGCAAAAAATCATAAGTTCATTTAACTTTAGTCAGGTATGTTTTTTTTTCATGAAATGGAAAATAAAGGGAAAAAAATACGAACATGTCAAAAAAGGTTCTTATTTTTAGCAAAGATAGAAGGGCGGCGGATCGATCACCGTCACATAACATTTTGAGGGATCTGTCAAACCGTCACAGTCTATCATAGGGGAGTCGGGTGTGGTCAATTTTAATGAATTTTAGCGTAACGAGATTTATGGACGTTCCCTAAACATTACACAAACGAAAGTTTTGATATGCTTAACGTTGCATCGATGTACATTTGTAATATTCATTTTTCTTCATCAAATAAATATTACCTTTTAACATAAAGTTGACCGAAATACTAGTATTATACCAGCAACTGATTCAGGGCCAGATTAACCCTCAACGGGGCCCTAGGCAACCATCAATTTGGGGGCCCTTTTTTTACGTCCGTTCCCTTCTTTTTTCGATAAAAAAATACAAACTTATATCTTTTATAAAAATTTTATTGTCACAATGTAATAATATCAATAAAATTACTATCTACATTTTAAACATGTCGTTTTCTACATTTGTTTTCGTCAAATTCATCAATTATATCATCAATATCGATTTTGTTCAATAAATCTGACTCAATGCAAAGTATACCTAACATCTCGAGTCGCTCTTGTCGCGTTGTAGCTCTTTCAGCAGCTTTGATTCTTTTTAATTGCGAGAAGGATCGTTCGGCAGAACAATTTGTGATCATTAATGTTAAAAAAATTCGAAGAGCTATTTCTGTGTTAGGAAATACTTCGGCTAATTGATCTTCCATTAGAATCTTATACAAATGACTATGATTTTTTTGTGCATCGGTGTATCTGGAGTTCACGTAACTTTGGAATTGTTTCATTTCAATGAAAAATTCTTCCAAATCTCTAGGATAAAAACGAACTAAGTTATTCATAGCTTTGTGGAGGTCTCCATCACTTAGAGAAAAGTTGATGAGAAATGCAAATCTCTCTGAAACTTCCATATACACTTTCGCACGCCGTTTGATTTCACTGTGAAGATTGTCGATGATTTCGAGGAAACCTTTTGTTCTAAAATCATCGCGAGGCGAAAATTCTACTTCTGGAGCATTTCCGTCATTAGGTTGTTTTTTTCTACGACGAGTACGTTTTACGATTTCTGTATAACCTACACCAGGTAATAATCGTTTTGTTTTTTCCTCGAAATCATTGAACTTTTCACGGAATGAAGCTAAACTCTCTTCTAACGATCCGTACAAAGAAGCACACGTTTGCAAATCTGCTTTTTCACTTTGCAATGACTTACTCACTGAACGCATAGCAGTCAAAATAGAGTTCCATAAAATCAACATGAAACCAAATTCGAATTTTTGCATTTTATTCGCGATACACGTCGCCTCATAACGAGTATCAGTATTTTGTGATTCATCATCAGCAATGATTTCTAGAGCCTCTAATATGATATCAAATGAATCGTAAACTGCATTCGTCGCATTCGAATGTGCTTCCCAGCGTGTAGTTGACAATGTCTTCAAAGTTTTCCCATTGTTTATTTTATTTTTTAATACGCCCCAACGATAGGTGGAAGCGGAAAAAAAATTATATAATGTCTGCATAATGGCGAAAAAATCTACTGCATAAAAACAGCACTTCACAGCATGCTCTCCAACCAAATTAAGGGAATGCGCGGAACAGGGAACATAGATCGCATTCTCATTCAAACTCAATATTCTTGCTTGCACACCTTTATACTTTCCGGACATGTTGAATGCGTTGTCATATGATTGTCCTCTACAATTTTGAATATCTAAACCACAGTCTTCAGTAAGAAAGTTGAAAGTTTGATTCGCTAGACTTTCACCAGTATGACCTTCCAACTGAAGAAAAGTTATAAACCTTTCGACTGGTTGAAAATCGTTCGGAGAAACATATCTTAAAATAATAGACAATTGATCAACATGCGATACATCAGGAGTCGAATCGACAGATAAGCTAAAATACCTAGCCGAAGTAACCTCTTTTAAAATGTATGATCTGACTTTTTTACCCATAATGTTAATGAACTCCTCGCAGATCGTCTTCGATAAGTAAGAAGTTACACCTGTCCCAGCATTGCCGTATCTAACAATATGACCTTGCAAAAAAGAATCGAATTTCGCAACGAGTTCAAGTAACCCTAGATAATTTCCGTTGCCCGGCACCCCGAATTGCTCGTTCGAACCTCTGAATGACAAACCTCGCTCTGCTAATGTGGTAATGACAGCAACTACCCGTTTTAAAACGTCGCGCCAGTATTTTTTTTCACTTAGTAGTTCATTCTCGAGTAGTTCTGGCAGATTATTTTCGTCCTTTCGTTTTTGCCGGTAAATCAGCAAACACTCCCGATGTTTTGGATTTTTTTCATGCTGTTGTAAATGACTTCCGATGTTTTTCCAGTCATCATATCCTTCACGAGAAAGTTTTATCGATTGGTCGGGTGGTAGAAATAGCTTGCAATAAAAACAATAGACAGACCCTGTGAATAAAAACCAAAAATTATTATTATCAATTACACTGTGTGCCTAAAAATAATTTTGAAAATTATAAAAAAACGAAACCTGTCTAGAATGGTTGGTAATGACCCCCTGAATACTTTCTTTACAGGTTTTTTTAATGTTAAGTCTACATATTTATTCGACCGGCTTTCCGGTTTTCTGTCATTTTCCGTTTTCTTTTCTCTGAATGTTTTTTCAAGGTCAGAGAATATAAAAAAAAGACTCATTGACCGCTATTTCAAATTTTTTCCTGTGCAGTTTTTGACCTATTTTATTCCAGAAACGTGATCAGGTTAATAAGAGGACACAACTAGTCTTTTGTTCGAAAAAAAGGACCAATATTACGTGATCAAAAGCATGCTTTTAAAAAAAATTAATTTAATGAGTAAATCGAAAACGAGGGCTAAATTTGAAAAAAAAATGCAATGGAAGTATTTAAAGAATCATCACCAGCCATTGTAGACAGGTTTCGTATTTTTTTTTTTTTTTTTTTTTGTAATTTTTGGGGTCACACAGTGTTACAAATTATGTGAATGATACACAAACTATGAATTAAGGGTGGGTGAGTTACTTTTTAAAAGAAACTTGGTTGAGTTAATGTAACTTGTTTAAGTTAATGTAACTTGGTTATATTACAAGTTACTCATAAATTTTCAAGTAAGAAATTAGAAGTTACTTTTTAAGCGAATTCGTTTAACCTCAAGTTTTATTTTTTAAGGATTTTTTTTTCTTGCTAGAAAAAAACCTGATTCTTTCTCAAAAAATAGAGTGAATTTCGTGAAAGAAATTGATTCAAATCATACATCACCTTTCATTGGTGAATAAATAAGCCAATCTCGGTTTGTTTTTTCTCCATTTGGTTTAGTCCCAAAAAATACGTTGGGCGAACAATATCTCGATGTTGATTCGTTTTCATACCAACGCTTAGATGATTCGAATGGTCCAGTCGAATTTTGACATGTGGATGGCCCATGTTCAATCCAAAATCTTACATCTTCACTAGTAAATTTTTCCCATTTTCCTGGATCGTTGGAACGGTTGGAAATTTCTACACCTTGATTTTTATGTACACTTTCGCCCACAAGAAATTGGTTTGAAGATTCAGGTGTTGAGTTGACTGGATCATCGTTCAATTCAGGACTAGTTGCAAGTCCTTGACTGCCTGATGAATTTGGTGTTTTTACGTTCCGATGAAAATAATTGTCGAGTTTTGGAACTTTTTCTAACACTGCACTTGTTCGTGATCGTTTTTCTTCGGCAACCTTTCTTTTTTGCGCACCACTTAAATATGAACGAGACATTTTTTTACAAAATAACAACTTAAGACACAAACGATCGTTTTAGTATTTACTAGTGTATTGCACTTAAACTATCACTCCCGAAAAATGATGGTCTCACTACGGTAAATAAAAAAACGCGGACATTTACAAGATAATAACAAGGATATTTCATTCACTTATTCACTTTACACTATGTTATTGTTCACGGTGAGTATTCTCAGACGTGACTATCCCCGTACAGCGAATTCTTCGTCTTATATACAAATTCAAGTGTTCCAGAATATTACAGAAAATTCCAGTCATTTATTGTTCTCGAATATTCTCAACCTTTTCATTGATTTCTATTCTCGAACATTCACGAAAACGTATTTGTTAAATGATACCAAATGACAGGCTCAGAGGCAAAACGACACAAGAATTTCCAAGAAAGGATAAAAAATATGCTGACTCACATAAGTCGGTCTTTCTTTTGGGAATTCTTGTGTCGTTTTGCCTCTGAGCCTGTCAAATGATACATTAATTTATTTGTCATTTGTCATCCATCATTCACTCATTCATCATTCACGTTGAAATTTCCGCTTGAAGGCTTCTATTCTAGTCAATTGTGATTTCACTTTGTTTGTTTTATTATTTCGTATTTTTTCAATTATTTTCAGTTCTGATTATATTTTTCTTTCACTCTCTAGAATTGTATGTTTGTAAGAAAATTTTAGAAGTCTTTTTCATTTTTCGGGGGCCCCCTAAAATCGGGGGCCCCAGGCAACTGCCTATTCTGCCTACTTGTTAATCCGGCCCTGTTTATTATCTAGTTATATTCCGCAAAATGTCATTATTCAAATAATAATATTGATAAAAACAAAACTGCAGCATTGATTTATTTTACATTTAAATAATGTCTTTGATTTTTTTTTTTTATTTTTTGTATCGAAACTAGCTAACAGAATTTTTAAATTGAAGTATTTTTTAAAGTTTTAAGTTTTGAATATTTTCTGTCTTACGTTTTTCCCTTTTAAATATGACAGCAAAAATTTTTCAATTAAACTATTCATTTGTTTGAATTTTTATATTATCGCTTATCACATTAAACGACATTTAAAATTTACGTTGTACATTCTTTGCCAAAAAATCAAAAAAGGTAAAAAATTATTAATATCAAAACATAGAAATATAATTCCACAATAGTTTTTTCAATAAAGGAAAATAAGTTGTTTCTGTATGGTTGTATTTTCAAAATTGTGTTTTTATTCATAATATTATTTGTGAAAATAATTCTTTACTATTGGTCCATTTCATTTGAAAATATCGCCCTCAAAATTCTCAAAATTATTTTTTACATACATAATTTTTTACAAAAAATTATATTATAATCCAGAATATTCATTTATACAAAAAAAATGCATTATTACAATAAAATTTTGTATGAAAATAAAAGAAACCGGAACAGATTACAATGCTTCTAAATAGTAAAATGTATGTATTAAATGAATGTAGTAATAATATATTGTGTAGCTAGGGGCAAAAACAGCCGATTTAGAACGAGTGTGAGGTTTGCCGCCTAAGCGGAGCGAAGGTGGCAATAACACGGTCGAGTTCTAATCAGCTGTTATTGCTCTGAGGTACACACGATACTTTTAGCCTTGAAAACAGTCAAAATAAGCGTATTTAAATTGTTTCGACATGGAAAACGGAGTATCGAATGTTAACACGGAGGCTGGAGAAAATGACAGTGAACAGGGTCAAGGGAGGGTCCATTGAGCCCGCCGGGCTTAACTCACTGAGCTAAAAAGGACCCCCCCCCCCTTTTTCCTGCCAACTGTCATTTGTCGACAGCCTGCGTGTTGGCCTGGAATACCCCATTTGTGTATGTTTAAACGTGTTTAAAAATACTTATTTTTAATGTGTGAGAGGGAAAAATATACTTTTCAATAACGAATCTATTATCAAACACACCAAACTTTCTTTTGGGTACTACATGACTTTAACTGCTCTCGCTACTCCGTCAACATTTACCATCATAATAAAAAAAGATCAAAAATACACTTTCGTCGAGAAACAATGATCATAATTAATTGACGAGGCCGTTATTAAGCAGTATTCGAAGCGGGCCGTTGGCGTCGCTTGCTTTTGAACATCAAATAATCAGTTGCTTGTATAGTACCAATATTTCAGTCAACTTTTTGTTGAATTGTAATTTTTTTTGAAGGAAAGAAATTAATTTTACAAATGTAGATCGACGTGATGTTGTGGATATCACAACTTTCGTTTGTGTAATGTTGATTTGATAATCGGAAAATTGTTCAATATCACAACTTTCATGAGTGATTTTGAATGAAAGTTTTATGACAGAAGAAAAAAAAGGTTAAATAAATAAAAAATAGATTTGTTGGCAAATAAAAGCGACTGCCCGCCTTTACGTTGGCAAGGTGTGTGGTGAGTGTAGGGAGGTGGCAGGGGATATTACTTCTGTTGCTGTGTCAACTAAGGAAATTCTTATATCGCTGAAAGGTTAAAATCGTGAAGAATTTGCTTTGACTTTGAAAAGTTTAATAGTGAAAACATCAGTCCTTCAATGTGTTTTGAGGACTTTCAAGTGCTCTCAAGGTCGAAAAATAGTTGCTTGTAATTTTTCCCTTCGAATCCTAATGCGGCGTAAGTCATAATACACGAAATTCATCTTGGCAATTCTTCACGAGCTCAAGGTACGTACATATACGCGAAACGCAAAATAAATTGATGATTTATATAAACTTATCCCTAGATGGTGGTGGATCACTAACAGTTTTCGCCGTGTCGGCACAAACACTAAAATATGCGGTGCTTTTTTTAACGTGGCAAATGTTGACGGAGTAGCGAGAGCAGTTAAAGTCATGTAGTACCCAAAAGAAAGTTTGGTGTGTTTGATAATAGATTCGTTATTGAAAAGTATATTTTTCCCTCTCACACATTAAAAATAAGTATTTTTAAACACGTTTAAACATACACAAATGGGGTATTCCAGGCCAACACGCAGGCTGTCGACAAATGACAGTTGGCAGGAAAAAGGGGGGGGGGGTCCTTTTTAGCTCAGTGAGTTAAGCCCGGCGGGCTCAATGGACCCTCCCTTGACCCTGTTCACTGTCATTTTCTCCAGCCTCCGTGTTAACATTCGATACTCCGTTTTCCATGTCGAAACAATTTAAATACGCTTATTTTGACTGTTTTCAAGGCTAAAAGTATCGTGTGTACCTCAGAGCAATAACAGCTGATTAGAACTCGACCGTGTTATTGCCACCTTCGCTCCGCTTAGGCGGCAAACCTCACACTCGTTCTAAATCGGCTGTTTTTGCCCCTAGCTACACAATATATTATTACTACATTCATTTAATACATACATTTTACTATTTAGAAGCATTGTAATCTGTTCCGGTTTCTTTTATTTTCATACAAAATTTTATTGTAATAATGCATTTTTTTTGTATAAATGAATATTCTGGATTATAATATAATTTTTTGTAAAAAATTATGTATGTAAAAAATAATTTTGAGAATTTTGAGGGCGATATTTTCAAATGAAATGGACCAATAGTAAAGAATTATTTTCACAAATAATATTATGAATAAAAACACAATTTTGAAAATACAACCATACAGAAACAACTTATTTTCCTTTATTGAAAAAACTATTGTGGAATTATATTTCTATGTTTTGATATTAATAATTTTTTACCTTTTTTGATTTTTTGGCAAAGAATGTACAACGTAAATTTTAAATGTCGTTTAATGTGATAAGCGATAATATAAAAATTCAAACAAATGAATAGTTTAATTGAAAAATTTTTGCTGTCATATTTAAAAGGGAAAAACGTAAGACAGAAAATATTCAAAACTTAAAACTTTAAAAAATACTTCAATTTAAAAATTCTGTTAGCTAGTTTCGATACAAAAAATAAAAAAAAAAAATCAAAGACATTATTTAAATGTTAAATAAATCAATGCTGCAGTTTTGTTTTTATCAATATTATTATTTGAATAATGACATTTTGCGGAATATAACTAGATAATAAACAGGGCCGGATTAACAAGTAGGCAGAATAGGCAGTTGCCTGGGGCCCCCGATTTTAGGGGGCCCCCGAAAAATGAAAAAGACTTCTAAAATTTTCTTACAAACATACAATTCTAGAGAGTGAAAGAAAAATATAATCAGAACTGAAAATAATTGAAAAAATACGAAATAATAAAACAAACAAAGTGAAATCACAATTGACTAGAATAGAAGCCTTCAAGCGGAAATTTCAACGTGAATGATGAATGAGTGAATGATGGATGACAAATGACAAATAAATTAATGTATCATTTGACAGGCTCAGAGGCAAAACGACACAAGAATTCCCAAAAGAAAGACCGACTTATGTGAGTCAGCATATTTTTTATCCTTTCTTGGAAATTCTTGTGTCGTTTTGCCTCTGAGCCTGTCATTTGGTATCATTTAACAAATACGTTTTCGTGAATGTTCGAGAATAGAAATCAATGAAAAGGTTGAGAATATTCGAGAACAATAAATGACTGGAATTTTCTGTAATATTCTGGAACACTTGAATTTGTATATAAGACGAAGAATTCGCTGTACGGGGATAGTCACGTCTGAGAATACTCACCGTGAACAATAACATAGTGTAAAGTGAATAAGTGAATGAAATATCCTTGTTATTATCTTGTAAATGTCCGCGTTTTTTTATTTACCGTAGTGAGACCATCATTTTTCGGGAGTGATAGTTTAAGTGCAATACACTAGTAAATACTAAAACGATCGTTTGTGTCTTAAGTTGTTATTTTGTAAAAAAATGTCTCGTTCATATTTAAGTGGTGCGCAAAAAAGAAAGGTTGCCGAAGAAAAACGATCACGAACAAGTGCAGTGTTAGAAAAAGTTCCAAAACTCGACAATTATTTTCATCGGAACGTAAAAACACCAAATTCATCAGGCAGTCAAGGACTTGCAACTAGTCCTGAATTGAACGATGATCCAGTCAACTCAACACCTGAATCTTCAAACCAATTTCTTGTGGGCGAAAGTGTACATAAAAATCAAGGTGTAGAAATTTCCAACCGTTCCAACGATCCAGGAAAATGGGAAAAATTTACTAGTGAAGATGTAAGATTTTGGATTGAACATGGGCCATCCACATGTCAAAATTCGACTGGACCATTCGAATCATCTAAGCGTTGGTATGAAAACGAATCAACATCGAGATATTGTTCGCCCAACGTATTTTTTGGGACTAAACCAAATGGAGAAAAAACAAACCGAGATTGGCTTATTTATTCACCAATGAAAGGTGATGTATGATTTGAATCAATTTCTTTCACGAAATTCACTCTATTTTTTGAGAAAGAATCAGGTTTTTTTCTAGCAAGAAAAAAAAATCCTTAAAAAATAAAACTTGAGGTTAAACGAATTCGCTTAAAAAGTAACTTCTAATTTCTTACTTGAAAATTTATGAGTAACTTGTAATATAACCAAGTTACATTAACTTAAACAAGTTACATTAACTCAACCAAGTTTCTTTTAAAAAGTAACTCACCCACCCTTAATTCATAGTTTGTGTATCATTCACATAATTTGTAACACTGTGTGACCCCAAAAATTACAAAAAAAAAAAAAAAAAAAAATACGAAACCTGTCTACAATGGCTGGTGATGATTCTTTAAATACTTCCATTGCATTTTTTTTTCAAATTTAGCCCTCGTTTTCGATTTACTCATTAAATTAATTTTTTTTAAAAGCATGCTTTTGATCACGTAATATTGGTCCTTTTTTTCGAACAAAAGACTAGTTGTGTCCTCTTATTAACCTGATCACGTTTCTGGAATAAAATAGGTCAAAAACTGCACAGGAAAAAATTTGAAATAGCGGTCAATGAGTCTTTTTTTTATATTCTCTGACCTTGAAAAAACATTCAGAGAAAAGAAAACGGAAAATGACAGAAAACCGGAAAGCCGGTCGAATAAATATGTAGACTTAACATTAAAAAAACCTGTAAAGAAAGTATTCAGGGGGTCATTACCAACCATTCTAGACAGGTTTCGTTTTTTTATAATTTTCAAAATTATTTTTAGGCACACAGTGTAATTGATAATAATAATTTTTGGTTTTTATTCACAGGGTCTGTCTATTGTTTTTATTGCAAGCTATTTCTACCACCCGACCAATCGATAAAACTTTCTCGTGAAGGATATGATGACTGGAAAAACATCGGAAGTCATTTACAACAGCATGAAAAAAATCCAAAACATCGGGAGTGTTTGCTGATTTACCGGCAAAAACGAAAGGACGAAAATAATCTGCCAGAACTACTCGAGAATGAACTACTAAGTGAAAAAAAATACTGGCGCGACGTTTTAAAACGGGTAGTTGCTGTCATTACCACATTAGCAGAGCGAGGTTTGTCATTCAGAGGTTCGAACGAGCAATTCGGGGTGCCGGGCAACGGAAATTATCTAGGGTTACTTGAACTCGTTGCGAAATTCGATTCTTTTTTGCAAGGTCATATTGTTAGATACGGCAATGCTGGGACAGGTGTAACTTCTTACTTATCGAAGACGATCTGCGAGGAGTTCATTAACATTATGGGTAAAAAAGTCAGATCATACATTTTAAAAGAGGTTACTTCGGCTAGGTATTTTAGCTTATCTGTCGATTCGACTCCTGATGTATCGCATGTTGATCAATTGTCTATTATTTTAAGATATGTTTCTCCGAACGATTTTCAACCAGTCGAAAGGTTTATAACTTTTCTTCAGTTGGAAGGTCATACTGGTGAAAGTCTAGCGAATCAAACTTTCAACTTTCTTACTGAAGACTGTGGTTTAGATATTCAAAATTGTAGAGGACAATCATATGACAACGCATTCAACATGTCCGGAAAGTATAAAGGTGTGCAAGCAAGAATATTGAGTTTGAATGAGAATGCGATCTATGTTCCCTGTTCCGCGCATTCCCTTAATTTGGTTGGAGAGCATGCTGTGAAGTGCTGTTTTTATGCAGTAGATTTTTTCGCCATTATGCAGACATTATATAATTTTTTTTCCGCTTCCACCTATCGTTGGGGCGTATTAAAAAATAAAATAAACAATGGGAAAACTTTGAAGACATTGTCAACTACACGCTGGGAAGCACATTCGAATGCGACGAATGCAGTTTACGATTCATTTGATATCATATTAGAGGCTCTAGAAATCATTGCTGATGATGAATCACAAAATACTGATACTCGTTATGAGGCGACGTGTATCGCGAATAAAATGCAAAAATTCGAATTTGGTTTCATGTTGATTTTATGGAACTCTATTTTGACTGCTATGCGTTCAGTGAGTAAGTCATTGCAAAGTGAAAAAGCAGATTTGCAAACGTGTGCTTCTTTGTACGGATCGTTAGAAGAGAGTTTAGCTTCATTCCGTGAAAAGTTCAATGATTTCGAGGAAAAAACAAAACGATTATTACCTGGTGTAGGTTATACAGAAATCGTAAAACGTACTCGTCGTAGAAAAAAACAACCTAATGACGGAAATGCTCCAGAAGTAGAATTTTCGCCTCGCGATGATTTTAGAACAAAAGGTTTCCTCGAAATCATCGACAATCTTCACAGTGAAATCAAACGGCGTGCGAAAGTGTATATGGAAGTTTCAGAGAGATTTGCATTTCTCATCAACTTTTCTCTAAGTGATGGAGACCTCCACAAAGCTATGAATAACTTAGTTCGTTTTTATCCTAGAGATTTGGAAGAATTTTTCATTGAAATGAAACAATTCCAAAGTTACGTGAACTCCAGATACACCGATGCACAAAAAAATCATAGTCATTTGTATAAGATTCTAATGGAAGATCAATTAGCCGAAGTATTTCCTAACACAGAAATAGCTCTTCGAATTTTTTTAACATTAATGATCACAAATTGTTCTGCCGAACGATCCTTCTCGCAATTAAAAAGAATCAAAGCTGCTGAAAGAGCTACAACGCGACAAGAGCGACTCGAGATGTTAGGTATACTTTGCATTGAGTCAGATTTATTGAACAAAATCGATATTGATGATATAATTGATGAATTTGACGAAAACAAATGTAGAAAACGACATGTTTAAAATGTAGATAGTAATTTTATTGATATTATTACATTGTGACAATAAAATTTTTATAAAAGATATAAGTTTGTATTTTTTTATCGAAAAAAGAAGGGAACGGACGTAAAAAAAGGGCCCCCAAATTGATGGTTGCCTAGGGCCCCGTTGAGGGTTAATCCGGCCCTGTAAATTATGAGTATAAAATAATATAAAACAACATTTTAGCAAAGATATTGAAAAACTATACTACGAATTAAGATGAAAATAATAAATTCCGTATAACAATAATTCACAAGCATCAAAAGTAAAACAAAGTAGCGGCATAATTGCGGTAAAAATTACAAAATTAAGAATAACAATGTAAATGACAAGTAATAAAAAACAACAGTGAAGCAAAAACATTGAAAAACTATATTACGAATTGAGATTAAAAAAGCTGCTTCATTGGACTGCTGAATTTAAAACTCGGAAAGTTGTATTTTCTGCCAGAAGACCCTAGTAATTTTACGAAATTTTACTTAAATCGGCTAAAAAACTTGAATGTAAGATTCGGGTACGTGACTTTTATTTTCAAAATCGTTTATATGTTTTTTGCCTTTGAAAGCCAGAGAGAAAATGTGTCGCTGGTAGAATCCAGCCCAAGAATGAGAAGATTTCTATAGCTGAATCATTGTACCTGATTCTAATCTGGGGTTTTTTAGTTCAAAAGATTTGTCTGAATGAATTCTATTCAACCTAGACGGAAAATCTCTTATATTCATTTTTGCTAAAATTGATAAAATTGATAACTTTTTTATGGGACCCATTACAGTAGGAAAGGTGGATTTTTCCTCATCTATGGTCATCTATTCATTTTGAGACAAGAATCGTAATGGTTTACATCAAAAAGATGTAAATTTAATCAAGAATGAACATACGAAATTTTTTGTGTAGTCGAATAGTATTCATTCAGACAAAGTAAAAATCTTTGAAACTGGAATACAACAGACAAGAATCAGGTGAAATGATTCAGCTATAAACAGCTTCTAATTCTTGGGCCAGACTTCACCTGCGATACATTTTCTGTCTGGTTTTCGAAAGCAAAAATATTTAAAAAAAAAACAATATATAAATTGAGATAAAAAATGGATTACAATGTAAATTACAAGAAATGAATCGTAAAAATAAAAGCGGCATAATTAAGGTAAAAATTGCTAAATGGAGGAAACAATGTTAATAACAATGTAGCAACATTATTAAAAAGTATATTACTTTTTGAGATAAAAATGATCTCACTTCAGCTGTGTGGTCCAAAGTACACTCCCTAATTTTTTTTAATACGAAACGATTGATTTTTTTTTTTTTTTTTTTTTTTTTTTAATTTGAAATTCGATTCGAAAATTACCGGGAGACAGGAAAAACTATATTCGTATTACGCTCATAAAACCTCAAGTTATTAAAATTAAAATCACCCGCAGAATATTTTATAGTTCATTTTATAAATCATTCATCATAGTTCATCATTCATCATAGTTCATTTAATAAAATTATAGCATTCATGTAGGTACTTACAATGATATTACTTACAGATGTTTTTTCTAACTGAGGCAACTGAAATATAAGGTAAATAATTTTCAAAATCGTATGCTTCCGTCAAACTATCTTTTCGGGTAAAATATGACGACAAGATTCGACCGCTATTCTTTTCGGTAAAAATCAGAGGCATAGCGGAAAATACACGCGTTCTACCAATGGAAATGCGTGCTACAATCGAATTTATCAATCGCTTACGATCATATTCGCGCGCGCCTGCGCTTTTTTGCTCCTGGTCTTTTTCGGCCTTCACGAAAATTCAGTCGCTTTCCCCTCTGGTCCCGGCCCTCTCTGGCTGGGACCAGAGGGGACTTTTCAGATTCTGACTTTCCAAAAACTACCACTGCAAGGAACTGGCGCCACTAGTGCGTAATGGTCGTGACACATGCCACGCTTTGCCACCTTGCTTTCGTTCGTTTTGACAATTTCATTCTATTTTAATTGCTGTTGATTTTCATATTACGCGATCCATTATTTATTGCTCAACGTGGATGGGAAATATATTGTACTATGATCAAATAGCAATACTTGTGCAGAACATGAAAGGTTTAGGAAAAAATGTTTGCTTAAGGTGGATGGAAAATATATCGATACAATATATATATTATGAAAAAGCCAATCGAATGACAAATACTTGTCCAGAAACATCAAAGATCAATCGGAATTTTTATGCATGTTTTTGATGTTAGTTCTGAAAATTTATTGAAAATCTTAAAAATATGTGTAATTCATGTTTTCCTGAATTTCTTTGTGTGATTTTTCAAAAAAATAAAAATAATTTTCTTCATTTTTTGTTCGGGTCATTTGAAACACTTATATGCACATAGCAACATACATTACTTAAGAAAAAATTAAAATTAAGTTAGGAAAAACAGAAAAAATGATTGTTCGATTTTGTCGTAAAATATAATTGAAATTTGAAAAAAATTAAAATCGAGTTGAAAAAAACAAAGAAAATCATCATTTGATTTTGTAATGAAATACGCCGGACTTGTCATATGTCCGAATGACGAAACTCCGGAAATGCAAATGACCATAAAAAAAATAGTACGAAACCGCATCGCTTCTATATACGATTCCCCTGATTCTTTATATCGGCGCGATCGCGTTGAACTGAATATTCATAGCGCCGATAAATTAAAGCTCCGTAAATTCAATTCGCTGACAATTTTTAATCCCGATTCAATGAAATCCCGGGTTGTCGTTTTTCCACGAAAATATCAATCCGATTTTTCGAAACACCGAAAGCTCAAATCGCCGATTTTGTTTTTTTCTGTTTCCTAAAGTAACTTTTTATTCAGTTCTACGAATCGTCGTTTAACCGAACCCACATTTTGCCAATTCTGAAAATATCTGATTCATCATATTTCTGAATAATTAAAAATCTAAAATATCAAAGCACCGAAAATTCAATACATCGAATCGCTAAAATACCGAGAATTCAAATCACCTACTTGCCAGAGTTACGATCTGTCGCAGTTGCGATTGATCGAAAGCTCGATCTGTTATTTAACAGAAACGTCAACGCCCAGATCCGCCGCCCCTCTGTTGCCACGGAAGACCGTGGGTAAGGAACACCGAAATCACAAACCTCGGTGGATTCATTCCTCCTTTCAGTTTGGGAGAGAAGTTGTATATATAGATATATTTGTATTAACTTCTCCCCCAAACTGAACGGAGGAATGAATCCACGGAGGTTGAGATTTCGGTGTTCCTTACCCACGGTCTTCCGCGGCAACAGAGGGCGGCGGATCTGGGCGTTGACGTTTCTGTTGAATAACAGATCGAGCTTTCGATCAATCGCAACTGCGACAGATCGTAAATCTGGCAAGTAGGTGATTTGAATTCTCGGTATTTTAGCGATTCGATGTATTGAATTTTCGGTGCTTTGATATTTCAAATTTTTAATTATTCGGAAGTATGATGAATCGGATATAATATCTAAGATATTATATCCGAGATAAATCTGGTAACGTGTGTCGTGAAGCGATGAAACAGAGTTTTTTGTTTGAGTAAACGTGACAAATAAAGTGGGTGATAATTGATAATTACTTAGTATACTGAAGAATCTGCGACGCTTCTTTTGATATTACTACTTTGGGATCTTACTTTTTTCTTTCATTCTTAAGCGTGGGAACCACACACGATTACGACAGCGGCCTTTACATTGGCAATGTCAGTTAAGGGGGGGGATCTGTGGCGGCGGATATCATATTTTTTCAAATGCCATGTGGAACTTGAAGTTTTAATCAGAAATAAAAATTAAAAACAATCATGACATTCTGTCGAGCTAGAGTTTCTATCTATTCAGTGTTATTGTATATCGATGGGCACACTAACATGATAAGCATAATGAAGTTGAAACTATTAGTCTACCATCAGTATTTGCTAAGAAGTCTAAGATACCACAGAACTTCTGAAATTTCAATAGATATAAATAATGATACTTCTCGTCTTATTTCAACGATAAATTCAGGTTGTCCATTTGGAGCAATTATAATCAAAAATCTTAAAATAAGGATTTTTTCGAAAGCTAACTTAACGATGGAGGCCTAAGTGACGCATACCGGTTTTTGGGTCAGGAGCGCCCCTTTGTTGAGGAGACCTACAATTTTTTACCAGCACTATAATAATTATACCAAAATTCAACGGAGAAATTTTCAACTGAATTAGTAACGTGAAAAAAATGTTTCCCAAAATATTTATCCAACGATAAAACCTTTTCATAACTGTTATATTCCCTGTTAAACGTGTATAACTGAATGTCGTAATTTTAATAGATATGGTTATGAATAGAAGGAGAAAAACGTTAAAAAAAATCATCATTAATTTTCATCAGTTTTTTTGTATTTTTTTAATCATTTTTCGGAGAACGATTCTATGACAACCAAAATTTCTGATCACAACTATATAATACTTAACTTACCATTTTAAAGAACAAACTTTAATCAAGTCTGTCTCGAGCAATTAAAAAAAAATTGAAGTTTATGCAAAAATTTTTTTGATCCGACATTTCACATTGTTAACATACATCAAAAATTCAATGATCACTGTCAAAATTTATTACTTTACATGTGATATAAAAGAAGGTTGTTTAGTTTATTTTCATGCCTTAAACAGTACGCGTACTTAAATCAGTTTTTTTCTTGTCAAAGTAGATTTTAAATGATGAAATCAATAAAAAATTCTTTGTCATTCCACAATGGTAATATCAGCGTTGCCAGTACATCAGGGAAATTTTTTTTCATTTACATTGTAAAATAATGTTATAGTTTAAATTTTTAAGTATGTATTGTTGTGATTGAAAAATAACTCTGGAGATTATTTCAACGACGGTCGAAGCACGTCAGTATGTTAAGATTTGATTTTTTCGAATCCAACCTGTACTTAACCGAAATTACCCTAACTTAAATTTGATGTTATTGAAAATTTTTTGTTGGTACAAAAAAGTACATTGTAATCGTATATAAAATTTGAAACTTATTCTATTCTTAGAGTTTATTCAATAGTGCTTATTAAAATGGATTGGAAACGTCAAAGTTGATAATTTACACTGATTTTACTTTATAATTATCAATTTTAGAAGCAATATTCTTTCAGATTTTTTCGGTTTCTGATTTCTACAGTTTTTCCTCTTCAGTAATCAGAAAACACATCAATATACAATATTGGTTATGTGTATATCAACATAACAATTATGTTTTGCAATTTTGACACTCAAAAATTTTGTTAAAAGTAAAACTTGGTTTTCTCCCGAAGTTATGAAATGTATTCAACGACTGCGTAGATATAGCTGTTTGTTACTATCAATATTCAAATTTATTTTGCAAAGACTCAAAAACTGCAACAAAAAATGTTAACAAAACAGCACTTGTAAAAAGAAATTATCTCGTTGTAAATAACGTAAATGAAACCAACACATAATCGAAAATTGTAAAAGATATATGCTATATTCAATGTTTTTCTTACATTTAAATAATTCTTTAACTGTCCAAAAACAATAAAAACTGATTCTTGATTGCAACAAAAAACTTTTCCACTTTTCTCTAAATCACATGTGTGTAAATGATCAATCTTGAAAACAAAACAAAACCCAACAAAAAAAAACACCCGCGTCATAAAGAAAAAGTCTCTGTATACTTTACTCAACTTTACTGCGTCATGGTAGACTATGAATGATCTGCGTTATGCACGAAACGAAGCTTCCAGATGCTGCCCGAAATCAGGCCGACTGGCCCGTGTGCATTTTATTATTGACTGAACAAATTTCTCGGAATTCTGGTCCAACGAAAATCGCTCAGCCAAGTAGCCCAGAGATATAGGTGTCTCTCTCACTCCCCGCTTTAGGTGCATATGTTTGAGAGAGTGAGGGATAGATATTCGCATCTATTGACACACAGACTGTTACGACCTCCTACCGTTACTTGAGAGAGGGAGGTAAAAGGGATCTGCGAATAACGACGGTCGAAACACGTCCGTGTTTCAAGATATTGAAATGTATCGCCTATCGCAACATACAAGTGTGTTTATCTGCGCATTCCCGCTTCTATAGCGTTACAATGTGAGAGTACTGCATGACATTTGAATAATAAAAGTTTCCATAACAAAGTTTTAAAACATTCTCGCAGGATGCCGTGGTGCGGCCATGGCGTGCGGGCGCGGAACCGCTGCAATCGGAGGGCCCAACGCTTTTACATTTAGCCGCGGGCTTGGGATATTCTAGGCTAGCTTGTGCCTTGCTGCATTGGCGTGCCGAAAACCCAAGCAGCATCTTGGATGCCGAAGTAGACGCGCTGCGCCAGGATGCAGCCGGACTCACACCTTTGGCCTGGGCCTGCGCTGCTGGCCACGCAGACACTGCTCGTATACTCTATCGGTGAGTTTCATCAATGACAAAACTATCGAAATACAAGTAAAGAGCAACTTGTTTGTGCACACTGGGAAAAAAATTGTCGATACAACAGTCAATTCCCAATGACCCTACGTGGATGCGTCCACCGCCGTTTGAAGGCGTCATATACCCTTGTGCTCGAGAAATAAAGGGCATATCCACGACTTTTTTCGAGAGAAACAAAACATATTTTTTCTTACTCAAAGCCTATTTATGTATTTATGTCCCAAAGTGTTTTATGAATTTTTTCAGAAAACAGTTTTTGTAATTTAGGTCGTAGCGACCACTGTGCGAAAACGCAACATTTCTGACGACGCAAGCGGTGAGCATGATAAATAAGGAACTGTTTATCTGTAATACAACAAATAAGGAAAAACTTATAGTTATAACTTTACGCTTCGCATGAACGAAGGGTTTCACTAAATTATTATTTTTACGAATGAAGTGGTCATTTCCCTGAAATGTTTGATTTTCTACATAACTTCTGGGATTTCGGTTTTTGCAGCAAGAAAAAAAAAGTTTTGCTTAAAATTCAAAATCCTTCGTTCACGGAGAGGATTTCATAATTATAAACAAACTTTGAAAAATCCAGACTGTTCAGATATACGGTTTTCAAGGGACTGTGCTCACCTTGAAAAAGACATCGGATTTTGGGATAATTGCTGTAGTCCACCCATTTATGAAAATTTCATTCTAACAAAATTTCTTACATACCTTGCGATATTAGTCAATAAATAGCCGATAAGTTATTTAACAAATATTTCATTGTTTTTCCAAAAAAAAATTGTGAAATTGCATTTTCATTTCCATACGAACAAGTGTATATAACTTCTTAGGCCTTGTCTACAATTATCCCAGGGCGCCGTGTGCAGCAGAAACGCAGGACGCGCCTAGAAGTTTACAAGAGTTCAACTTTCTGCACGCGTCTTGCGTTTCTGCCGCGCATGGCGCCCTGCGACATTTGTGCACAGGGCTTAAGGTGCCTTTACATGGGCGAGCGACGAGTGACGGTGACAAGCCTGAGCGACGAATTTAGATGCGCACGGCGCTCTGAGCATTTTCATGGACAGTCCCGAAAGATGCGCAGAGCGTTGTGAGCATCTAAATTCGTCGCTCAGTCTTGTTTCTATCGCTCGTCGCTCGCCCATGTAAAGGCCCTTTTACGCTGAGCCAGCGCTGCCAAGCGCCGCAGCCACCAGGGGCTCCAGCTTCCACAAGGCACCGTGTATCACGAAATCTGAGTGGCGCCCACTGTCGCTCCACCAGCTCTCTACTCGACCTCTCCTCCATCTCACCCAGCTCAACCCGAGTGGAGGGAGTTAGCAAAGAGAATGTAATGAATTGTTACATTGTTCCCCTCTACCCCTGCTTACCCAAAATTGCTCCCTACCGCTCACTGTTCCTCCTTCTGAGGAGAGGTTAGGAAGCGGATCAGAGTGAGACAGAGCAAGAGTGGGAGAAGATAAACTCTCGACGTATTTTGCTCGAGCTTGGTCCCCCTGGCGGCCACTTAGGCGAAGCGTGCGCCTGTAAGGTAATCTTAAGCCTTCGTGGCCACGGTGATTCACCGTGGGATCAAGGTTAATCAACGGGAATTCGTCATGTAAAAAAGTTGGCCCAACGTGAACTTAATCACATGTCGCATCCCGGTACGCCGGTACAATAAGTTCACGTACAGGGACGTGAACTTATTTACTCAGCGAGGTCTCGTGAATTCGTCGGGGACATCGAGGACAAACTGCTGGGCTAACGTAAGCTTAGTAACGTGTCATAGCTATGTTAATGTGACGGGATTTTTTTCCCAGTGCAACATAATTTATTTGCTTACTGGAAATCAAAATCTTACACGGGAGTAACCTAACATACCGACTCAACTACTACTACTCAATATACCGAACTACTACCGTGCATCATTATTATGACGATATCTCAAAAGCCTAGTGATAGTCATGATTGTCTCGTTCTACATGAGAAAACGGTGTTTTGACATCAATCGACTCGTGTGAACTGTCGTGTTATCTGTGAACATATTTTTATGAGATTTCATCAGAGATATTGTAATTAATTTAATTGACTCAGACTTGAATTTGACTTAAGGCTTTTATCACCACTTGCTTCAAGTTCTTAACGTCTGACGGAAAATTCTGTTTTTCTATCGATTTAGTTCCAATCTTTGTATCAGTTGGTTATGATTATAAAACTGACATACGTGCGAAAAATTCATAAATGGCACAGAATGTCTGTGCCCTTACGTAGAACTACGTCTTTCAATAACAAGTCTGATTCAAAAACCACAAATATTTATTATATCAAATATTTTTGCACCATAAAATTTCAAGAAAAGACGAATCATTTGATGAAGTATGACTCTTGCAATCATTGTAATTATTTAAAAAAATACAATGTTTTAGTTGTGAAATTAAAACGGCGTTGCCGTTGTCGTTGCATCTCTATTTACCTCCCTACGCACAGCGTTGCTGTTGCATAGATTTTCACCTCTTTACCACCAGCGTTGCCGTTGCCGTTGCCAGAGCAAATAAGTATGTTTGAAAAGTTCGTAATGGAACTCGATTCTTCAAGTCTGTCAAAAACAGATGTGGAGAAAGTTGTTACAGGAACTTCAAAATTAATTGACTAAATATTAAATAAAATTCATTGTATTTTTTCAGAAAAGTCAGAAACTTCAGAAAAGCTTGAAAAGTATGTCACAACACAGAGAGAAATAATCAAAAAAATCTCTACATAATACAGAAGAAATAAAATTCAGGCCGAAAAACCTTCTTTGGTAAAGCCTACATGTGTAATGTGGCAGGAGAAAAGGAACACATCGCTCCAAAAATCGAAAACCGGTTTTTTGTATCTTTTGATAGTTTTTGAGTTGCTCTATCCAACACAAAAATTAGAAAAATTCTACGGACATCATTTCCTATCAAAAAAAGGCGGGCAGATTTTCGGGAGTCACCTTTCACTACAGAATTGATTGACTTCTATCGCTCGCCCTGTAAAATTCTCGTTTGGAGCGATTTGTCCCTTTTCTCCTGGCAAGTCACATATGTAACCATTGGTTCACGTGAAAATGAATACCGTGACAAATGCACGGGTGCTTATAAAACAGAAATTATTCCATGTAAGGTTGCATACGTTCCCATTCTTGAAACCATTAAGTTCGTGTTGTCAAATGAATCTGTGAGGCAGGCAATAGAAAACAATCAAGTTAGTGAAAATATGATCATAAATTCTTTTCGAGATGATTTGTCTTACAAGAGACATGTTTTGTTCAAATTAAACGTGTATAATGTTGTCTTGTTATTTTATTACGACGGCTTTGAAACAGTGAATCTCTTGGGCAGGAAGACTGGTGGGCATAAGCTTAGTGCCATTTATTGTATATTTTTAAACCTACCACGTGGATTCAATGCCATTCTAGAAAATATACAGTTGGTTGCTCTCTTTGACTCTCTTGATGCTAAAATAAATATGATGGGTAAAGTTTTCGAGCCAATAATACATTATTTGGTCGTATCAGAAAATCAGGGTACAGAAATTGGAAACAAAAATGTGCGTGAAACTATTTCTGCTTATTCTCATTTCTCATTTAAAATTGTTTATTCAGATTTTGTTACAATGATAATTTTTACATTTATTCGTCGAATAAAGAAGGCATGTGTAGTAGATGGAATTAATACATAACGGGTGAACTACCGTTCGTATGTCTTTTCTTTGTTGTTTTTGTTTACAGAATACAAAAGTTATTTATTTTGCTGTTTTGTGTTTTGTATACTACAATTTTTCGTTGTCGATTTTATTGTATTTAGATGGCATGAGGAAAAAAGGCTGCTCTGGCGAGACCAACAAAAACTTCTGCCTTTCATATTTATTCTGCTTTTTCTTTTGACAATTTAGGTGGCTTTATGCTCTACAGCCTACCTGAATCTTTTTCAAGGACATATGCACGGTTTCTTACGGAAAAGCAACAATTATTCTAGAAAAAGAAGAGTATTTGCGTTCACAAATAAATAATGTTCATTGTGATGATGTGTGATAGGCGCATAGGTTGCAAACGAGAGTCAATTTCCAGTAAACTAACTTACTTTGACGGATTTGAGAGTCTTACAGTTGACATCGCACATGATCTTCTTGAAAGAGTTGATCAAGAAGAAACAAAATTATTTTTGAGAGATGTCATCGAAAAACGGAAACTTATTTCTTTGGCTCAGCTAAATGAATGGATCAAAAATTTGACTATGGTTGGGTAGAATCTGCAAACAAACCGAGTCCTGTAGTTTTCAGTAAACGGAGTAATTTAATAGGGCAACGAGCAGCACAAACACGGAGCGATATTTTTAAAAATGCACAAATGACTTCAGATCTTATAAACGACAAGTGGCAGGCCATCACGTTACTCTTACAAATCGTGCAAATTGTTTTTTCCCTTTATGGACTGAAGCAATGGTGTCTGAGTTAGAACAGTTAATTACTGAGCATCATTCATCTTCTTTGAATTGTTTGGGAAATCGCCTATTACCGAAACATCATTTCATGCTTCACTACCCTTTGTTCGTAAAGTTAATGGGCCCTTTGATTTATATTTGGACCCGACGATTTAAGGGAAAGCACAATTATTTCAAGGATTTGGTGAAAAAAACGGGAAAATTTTATAAATGTTATAAAAACTTTGGTTGAGCAACATCAAAATTTTATTCATGAACGATGGGTAGCTTGTGAAAAAAGAGTTGAATCTGTACCTAATGCGACTTTATCTATTAATATTGTTTCATTTACAGATATCATTTCAAAATATAACACCGATCTGAGTAGTTTTGCAAAAAATATCCGTGAAAGTATGTTTCAAATAAAACAGTCTGAAATACCGTGTTGATTACAAATTTGGGTGCTTCGTAGCGCAAAGAGATATTTTTGAATTGAATATTATAGTTTTGTATAATCATGTTTGGTGAGAAAAAAAATTTGTTCCTGGTAGGGATCAAATCAGGGACTTTCGGAATGCGAGGCAGGCATTCTCTCCACAACGCTACTACTACATTACAAAATTGAGAGTAAATGAAGTAATCTACCGCGCCCTGCTTATTTATTTCCCGCGAAATCATCAAGTCATGACCGTTTCGACTTTCGATAGATAAGATGAACGCACATGCACGCAAATGAACAGTACTGTGTGTTTGTATGCAGTTGTTTGTAGTAGCACAGTCACTGTACTACTACTATATATATAAATGTATGCGAGTGCGCGACATCGGGTGCAGTCGGGCAAGCTCGGGAAAGTCCGGTGTCCTTAGTAAACCTAACCTTCCCCGAGCCATCGGGTAGGAAGATAGGAAGAAAATATATAGACACATAAACCAAGTTACGTTTCGGAAGTCCAAGTTTTTGCCGCTCGAGGCGCTACGAACGAGGCTGAAACCCTACGAGAAGAAATTTCTGAGGCATTTTATGTATAATACTCTCAGTTGACTTGAATTATTTTTTAATTTTTTCTATAATTTCAACTGAGATTATTGAGTATGCTCATTTATATAAAATATACAGTCATTGAGGACAATTTAAGTTATGTAATTACTGTAAAAAAACTGAATAGTGTGAGATCGTAGATTGTCGTGGATAAACGCGTTGTTGCGCGCCGTACTGTGCAAAACTGTGCAGTTCTGTGCACATGTGTGCAGTTGTGAGTAGAGTCATTTGACTGTCTCTAGAACACTATAACTGTACTACTGTGTACTGCTGTGTACGCTTATACGCAATATGTACTATAGTGCCGTGGTGGCGTGCTGGCCGCGCTGCCTCACGGCAGAAATCGGCGATACCATTCCTTGAGTGCTGGAGTACATGATAGCCAAACGCTACAGGTAACACATCAGGTACAATACGTGCTAATGCTGAAGGAAAATTGATAATCCACGCTCACGAGGGAGTCTTTGTATGTATAAGTCTCAGTTGACTTAGGCAGTAGTTTTGTTTTGGTTATTTTTTTTATTCATTCTACTAATCTCAACTGAGATTATTGACTGTTGGGAACACTCTGCTTGCGTGTTCCTTAACCTGTTGAGCTGTAACCTTCAATCTCAACCTTAACCTCAACTTGCTCCCCAACCAGCGTTCGCAACCAGGTAGTTCGTGACAAAGACAGAGTCATGTCCCGTTGAGCGCTAGAAAAAGAAACAGATAAACTGTTGGGAACGCTGTCTTCAACACTGCTTGTGTGTGTGTGTGTGTGTGTGTGTGTGTGTGTGTGTGTGTGTGTGTGTGTGTGTGTGTGTGTGTGTGTGTGTGTGTGTGTGTGTGTGTGTGTGTGTGTGTGTGTGTGTGTGTGTGTGTGTGTGTGTGCGTGCGTGCGTGCGCGCGCGTGTGTGTGTGTGTGTGTGTGTGTGTGTGTGTGTGTGTGTGTGTGTGTGTGTGTGTGACAGCATGTGAAAGCATGTGATGAAAACAAAACAAAATATAGCGCCACCTGTAGGATAAAAACGTAGACGTCAAAAAATGGCGGATGTAGAGAGCTCAGCTGTCATTGTCAAAAAAAAAAATGAGCATTTCGCGCAAATGGAACATCTCAAAACCTTTTTCTACGCGACGAAAGCGTAAAAGAAAGTGGTTTTTGGTGCATCGTGTTCGAAAAAAAAAAAGAAAATTCGTGGTAAGTTTTTAGTGCGGTGTTTGAATGTTTAATGTAATGAAAAACGATTTGTTTGATTTCAAGGCTAATGTTTGAGAATAGATACTCAGCCAGTTTCACATTTTTTTTGAATTAGCTCGCATAACCCGGCCGGGTTATTTGATTTCTAGCGACATGCATGCTCATAAAGAAAGTGTATTTCATTTGAATAAAATTACTATTACATCCGAATCAGAGTACATTTACCTTCATTGAAAAAAAATACTCGAGTGAAAGATTTTGATTCAAAAGAGACAATGTTATCGTTTTTTTGCTTGTTTTACTGGCAGAAGAAAAATTTATTGCTGAGAGTGTTAGATTGTTGATACAGGTAATTGAGCGGAAAGTGTTTAAAAATTTGTTTTTATCAGGAAATTTTCGAGTATAACGTAGTTGCTTTACATTAAAACAATTCTTATATTGTACAATACTGAATAAGGTATTATAAAAGCTAGTATTATTCTCCTTCATTTTCCGTCAAAAATTGCCTAATACATACACAAAGTTTTCGGCAAAAAGAAGCGCAGCGCGAATGGTGGTAAGACATTTATATAAGAGAAATTGAAAAATTGTTTGGTCAGTCGTTTGGAGTTTAATCTCTGATTACCTGTCTAATTGGAAGATATCAATTCCAACTGTAAAGTATCTGAAAGTATTAATTGATAAAAATCTTGACATTGCTTGCAACTAGCACGTATCACAGTGAAAAATGATTAAAAATACATTCTCGTTGAGAAAAAATGATCATAATCAATTGGCAAGGCCATTATTAAGCAGTATTCGAATCGGGCCGTCGGCGTCGCTTGCCTTTGAACATTGAATAATCAGTTGCTGGTATAATTCGTTTATTTGCTTATTTGCATCAGTGCACGAGCTTAGCGCCCTTTTATATATAAAAAAGAAGTGAACAATCGTGTTTCACTGAAACATTAAAATCGATGAAAATACATAAACGAATCTGAGGGGGGAGGAAAAAAAAATAATAATAATAATAGTGACGAGTAAAAGACATGAATGTCACATGAATATCACCACACGGGCACCTGCCAAGTACGAGGCCTGCAGGAAAATCCAATAAGTCACGAAAAACAATCCCTCTCAATGCTCTCCGAAACCCAGAGAAAGAGGTCCCAAAAAAACCAACATCATCCGCAATACAGTTCCCCTCGCGACATAACCGACCCAAAGTGTTATTGCTGGCGAATGCCGTGCGAAAAGCATCAACATAAAAAACGTTCGCAGGTCTATATCGAAGAGAGTACAGTGGTGCATACTAACCAATCAATGATCCAAGCTCACTACATCCAGTCAAGCCATTGACAACCTTATACAAAAAAATAAGATCATTGAAAAGTCTACGAGACCGCATGGAATGAATACAATATTCCCTCTTATACGCATAATAATCATGTTGATAAAACAGGATGGGGTTATTCAGCAAAAATGAATACCGTCTCAGAAAAGCATGCTGTGGTCGCTCAATAGCATGACATCCAGCCAACCCACAGGGAGTCCATATAGGAGACGCATATTCCAAGATGAATCTTACAAACATTAAGTAAAGAGACCTATATGTCCCAGGGTTCCTGAAGTCCGCACAAACCCTATCAATAAAACCCAGCATGCGAAACTCCCTGTGTGCGACATCAATTATGTGTGAGAGGAACGACAAGGATGATGTGTACAGAACACCAAGGTCCCTGATCTCACTCTCAGCCCGAATCAAAGAGCCCGAGACAGAGTAGGGGAATAAAATAGGATCACGTTTTTGCGCAAATCTCACAACCTTACACTTGTCACTTGTTCAATAGCAAACAACTCTGCTCAGACCATTCAAACACTGCATCCAAACCACGCTGCTAATCTAGGGCATCAGAGATCGATCTTATAGTACAGAAAATCTTTGCATCATCGGCAAATAATAAGTACCTACAACCCGTCAAGGACAATCCAAAGTCATTAATATAAACATAAAAAGAAGAGGAACCATATGTGAGCCCTGCGGTACTCCCGAGACTGTCTTCACTGGACCAGAGAGGGTCCCATCTACCGCAACAAACTAGGTCCTATCGGTCAAGTAACTTGCGACCCATGCAAGGAGTGGTCCATCGAGCCCATAGTTCTCCAATTTCGAAAAGAGTAGAGAGTGGTTAACCTTATCAAAAGCCTTAGAAAAGTCAGTGTATATAACATCAACCTGCACGCCCTTATCGAGAGTCTTCGACAGAAAGTTATTAAACACAGCCAAGTTAGTAGTTATCGACCTTCCCTGGATAAAGCCGTGCTGTTCATCAACTATAATGCCCTCAAGATGGGAAGTCAAATACTTGCAAACCAACCTTTCAAAGAGTTTAGGCATAGCGTTAATCGACGAAATGGCACGATAGTTATATACATCAGTAGGATCACTGTTCTTAAAGATAGAATTCACCCTACTGGTCTTCCAAATAGTAGGCAATGAACCCTCTGCCAACGACTTATTGAACAAGATCCACAATGGTCTAGCCAATGAGTATCTACAACTACTAAGAAAAATGTTAGGAATGTTATCAGGTCCCGGTCCAGAATTCAACTTCAGTTGAGATAAACCGTCAAAAACCTCTGAAAGACGTAAGGTGAGAGAGGAGAAAGTTATGCCTGTATCAGAGAGGCATAGAGGGACTGTAGCTGATTCGTTATAATAAACTGCCCTAAAATACCCTGAGAACAAATAAGCTTTATCCTGCGAATTATTTGCAGTAACCGTATCGTGTACCAACGTATGGGGCAATTTAATATTCCTTTTCATGGACCCAACGTAATTCAAAAAAGCCCTCGAATTACTAGTAATAGAGTCCTCCACATCCCGTATATAGGCGAGATGCAAACCCCACGAGAGACGTTTACAAAGAGAACGAAGACGTGAGAACTTCATATAGTCGACCGGGGGCCTAGATATCTTGTTTGTGACTGTGAATTGACTTGTGAATTGTTTTCATACCCTGCTCGTGATTCTGGACAGCACTGTTCACTTCTGCTACTTGTTGTTGGGGAGTACAGAGTACACTACAGTACAGAGACACTATGGCCCGAGATATCCGAAATTCCACAGCACTTCGAAAAACCATTATTAGATAAGGTTTGTTGTTGTTTAGCACACCCGGAATGATAAGGGGCTAAACAATGAGGGCAAGGCGTGATTTTTGAAGAGGTAACTAATACCCTATCGCATGCTCGACATTTCTTGTTCTTATAATACATGTTAAATATTCAAAATAGAGATGGGGAATCAGAACCAATCCAAAAGTCTGAAAGTAGGCCGTATTCATGTAAAAAGGGCGAAGAAATGTGCAACTGTTATAATGGCACAGTTGTTTGACCACTCCTCTTTCGGCCGGGAACAACGCGCCAAAACAGTTCCACAATCCGAAAGAAGTCCACAAAATTCAGCGTCAAGAAAACAAATTTTTTACACAAATTAGTTGATACAGAGAAAACACAAGAAAAACTGTCACTTTGACCGAAAATAACTAACTAGATAATCAGAAAGTGAGTAGAGCGATCAAACACGTCCGATCGCCTCGGTGACACGATCGAGACTAATATTTCGATCATTTTTCTGTTGAAAGGTTACTCTTTTTCAAGGAAATGAATAAATATTAAAACTGTAGATTGACGTGTCGTTGTGGGTATAACAGCTCTCGTTTGTGTAATATTTATTTGAAAGTCGACGAATTATTAGATATCATAACTTTCATTGGTGTGATTTTGAATGAAAGTTTTGTAAGAGAAGAAACAAACAGTTTCTTATAGGAAAGAATGGGTTTTTTGGTACGTAAGAGCGATGGCCCGCCTTTACATTAGCAAGGTGTGTAGTGGGTGGAGGGAGGTAGCGGGGGTTCATAATATTAAAAAAATATTATTTCACGTATTTTTATTGAATACTAGCTGTCCCAGCGGGCTTTGCTTAGCAGTAACCACGTTGTTACACGCAGTTTGGTCAGGAAAAGTCAATTGTTGTTTAATTGAAAAACGAAAATTACCAAAAAAATATCTGTATCTTCGAAGTAAAAATTCGCTCCTTTTTTTTTTTTTTTAAACAATATCTAGTTTTTTGACAAAATATGGATTAGTAAGATGATTATGCATTATCACGAAGATATACTATACTAATATAGTTAATCATATTGGTCAAAAAGCTGTTATAGGCATTAAAAAAAATAGTTTCTAATGATACTTTTTTACGGTCACAGTAAAGAGTAAAATTGGTGAAAGTTTATTTGTTTATCAGGATTGGGAGGTGATCATGTTGAGGATTATAATATTAACTTCATTATGACTTTAAATGATATATGGCAATGTATGATTTTGCAATTTATAGAATTTTGTGATGATTTACCATTGTGACATTTTGCGACTTGTGTATATTAATTGTTGGTTATATTATATTATCTGTTATATCCTATACAGGGTGTTCCAAAGTCGGTGGATCATCAGAAAAGTATCGATGTTTTATGAAATCTTAAGACACATTTTCCTTCACAATTTTCCAGAATTTGCAAAATTTAAAGAGTTATTATTAATTCAGTTTCAACCACTCATCATTCAGCAAGGCAGGGCTTTTGATTGAAGCCCTTTCTCTTTCTAAGCTTACTCTTATAGAAAATTGGGGGGGGGGGGTAATTGAAGTTTGTTATGGATTATTGATATATGATTGCTCTTATCTTCGTGGAAAATTTTGAAACGAAAAATTCTAGGAACCATAGTTTTCTTTGTCTCGCATTTGTTTTAGATACAATATTCTTTTGTCCAACTGTCACCTTTATTATGCAGTATCTTCTTATTTTTTTTCAATAGAGATAAAAGAAGCCATTACCCTAGATTCGATCACCTTAGTGATTCCAGTATTAAAGTTAGCTAAGAAAGAGGAGGAATCTCTTTTATGGAAAGCCCCGTCTCTCTAAAAGTTAGTAGACGAAATTGAATTAATAATAACTGTTTAAGTGTTGCCAATTTTCGAAAAACGCCAAGGATAAAGTGTCAAAGAATTTTCTGAGGAATTGATAATTTTCGGATGATCCGCTGACTTTAGAAGATCCTATGTTCCATGGTTTTGTAGATTTTTATGAGTTTTTGTGATTTGTAACCTTTTTTAATTTAGCGACTTTCAGTAATTTTTTGCATCATTTTATGATTTGATGTCTTCGTCATTTTTGTAACTTTTTGCCACTTTTGCAATTTTTTTTTACTTTTTGTAATTTGTGCGTGCACGCGCGCGTGTGTGTGTGTGTGTGTGTGTGCGCGTGCGTGCGTGCGTGTGTGCGCGTGCGTGTGCGTGTGTGTGTGATATTTCAACAGTGCATTAGGAGTGTAGGTGGGAAAGTCGGCCATTTAGTTTGGTAATGAAAAAATTCCCATAACCTTCACATGAACATGGTCAATAACTGTGCAAAATTTCAGGACGTTTCATGCAGTAGTTTTGAAGTCATAGGCGCACAACGTACAGACTAATACATTTATATGTATAGATTTCATTCATATAAAAATATCAATAGTTGTAGTGACTAAAATTCGTACTTTAGACGATCCCACGTTTGTTGAGTGGTGGTACACTACACTGGGTGTTATGCAGTGCACCAGTCCATACTAGTCTTTAGAAAAAAGGTGTCTATTGCAATTAAATTGATTATGAAAAATTTCACACAGTCACGCTATTGGCGACTACTTAAAATTGAAAGAAAACAAAGCAAAATAAGTTTGTATGGTGGCTACCGACCGCTACGGCACAGGGGTAGCACACTTCAACCGGGCGAATTGCTAATGTTTTTCGAGAGTAGGGATAGGTGTAGCGCGCGTGGTTGGAGTCCAGACTGTTCACTTCGAACACGACCAACCAGGCAAGCCAGCCCCTACACAACGAAAGTCGTGCCTGTGTTTTCGCACGCGTGGTATTTTAATGTTCGATCCCTCTCTTTCCCAACATTTCCCAATTTTAGCATCTAGGACCCCCTGGCTGAGTCCCTTATTGAGAGTCACAACGGAAAATGTAGTCTAATTATTTTTAGATCGCATATGGTGTTTACGTAAAATTCCGTTCACAAATAATTCACTGTAAGATAAACGTCATTTAGTAGTAACTTGATGGGTTTATATAAACTTTATACAAAACACCGTAAGGAATCTCAGTTTCTAAAATTAAATTCCCTTTTTTATAGAATCTCACTTTTTTTTTAAGTGACCATATAGAAATAGCAATATTTCAGAAATTTTTATCCGTTTTTATGAAGATAAAATAAAGCTTTTATAAAGTGACTTTATAAAAACTAAGAAAAACTTTATAAAACATTCATTTTTTTATAGCGTCATTTTATATAAAAAGAGTGGAATTTTCTTTAGAAAACTAAGATTTTATAAAGTGTTTCAAGAAAACTTATTAAAAATCTAAGTTACAAGAGGTATTAAATATTTCGTAAAAGTTAATATATATTTATAGACATTTGTTATGAAAACTTATAATGTTTACATAAACTTCTAACTGAATTCAACAATATGTACACTCTATAATTCTGAAAATTAAGACAATTGATATAGTTATATTTATTTTAATGTGTATTACAATGAAGCTCGAAGATTATTCGTAGTAAAATTCGTAATACAAAAAAACACTTATTATAAAATGTGGAATTCCTAGTTTTTTTAACATAATTGACACTGAATACAGTCCAAGAATATTATTTCTCCAACTCTGTAAGTGAGATATATATCTAATATCGATATTCTCAAAGATTGAAAAATTCTACTCTATGTTTTAGAGATTCAATAACCTTCAAAATAATGAAAACATAAATTTTATACGAACGAGTATGAAGTTTGGTAGATCGAGGCAAAGACGAGATAATTGAGAAAGTTTGTCATAAATATGTATATATATTTTAACACTTCAACAATTTTTTCGAATAAACTTTTGTTACTTTAGTTACAAGTTACAAGTGTTTGGAAGAATTCAACTGCTTAAAACCTCAAGTACATACGGTCTGAGAATTTTTTACTTAAACATAATTATAAGATTTAGGAAAATAAAAAAAATCGAATCATCTACTCTCTTAACTAATTTACTATCTGCTTGAAAGTGAATATGCGCTGCAAAACAGTGCATATTCACTTTTGAAATTATTTTGTCAGATTAAAACATATGTATAAGCGCTTTTACGATGTATCCGAAATTTTATTCAATTTTTATTTATGTAATAAAAGATATTATTATTTTGCAATCCTTACATTTTTCTAACATCCACCTTTTCTAATTTCAAAAAGGTGGATAATTTTCAAAGACCCTCACTATTTTTTTTAAGTATTTTAAGATAAATTTAGGACATGGTACTATGTTATTTATTATTCACTACATTTTACAGCGCATCAATTACTCAAAGCGCAATGCGCGAGAAAACAGATACGCCTTTCGTTGTGTTTGTGCTGGCCGTTGCTGGCCGTGTTAAAAGTGCGCAGCCTGGCAAGGAACGCGTGCGCAGTTGTCGATTTGAATTATGCCGCCAAAGTCTCGCGTTCTCATTGGTCGATATTATTTCAAATAATGCAAAGCACATAATTGGCTGAAATTTTTAGCATTGGTTTTAACACGGGAGTGTGCTACCCCTGCTACGGCACTGGTGAGCATCTGCGCCCGTTTGAATCTTTTTATTAATGTGCCAAACTACCTTCACTACTTCCAATGCTCTATCCTCTCAACTCCTCTAAAGTTTGTCATTACAATGTATTTGTATGGGAGAAAATTAAATAGAATATTAATGCGTTTTTGAACTCTTTTCTAATGTGAAGTATCACGGAACATCCCGGGATTTCATCGCAAGATTATTTCCTACATTTTCTTCCCAATAATTCAAGGTGTCTGCACTTTTTTTAAAGAGAGGAAGAGAAAGAAACACACAGTACAAAGGAACTTTTCGAGCGTTATGAATTCGTATTCTTTTACTGTAGCAAAGTATTTTTGAAGTGGAACTTCTTATATGAGCTTATATACATGGGTGGTAAAATGAAGCGAGCTGGGAACGAATCAGCGCCACCTACGGAGGTACACATGTCACTTGAACTAATATTGGGCGTACGAACTAATATTAGGGTACGCAACAGTACATCTCTCTTCCTTTCCGAGCGCTCAACGGGACATAAGTATGCCATTGTCTTAGCCCTACTTAGCCCTACCGGTTCCGAACACTGGACAGTCCCGTCCTCAGCATTACAGCAATTACTATATATTTCCCGAATTACTTTTTTTTCGTCGTGGATTACATCTTCGATCTCTCTCTACTATCGATCGACATTAAATATATCTTTCTCTCAAAGTTTGCACGTAAAATATTACATCGTAACGGTCATTAGTTTGCGAAGAATATTTATAAAAATAAATGCGGCGCGGTGAGATTACTCAAAAAGTCAATCGTCATTCAATAAGAATCGGTAGTGTAATGGATAAGGCACCCGCCTTGCCATAACAAAGTCGCTGGCTCGAATCCCAACAGAAGTATTTTTTTTCTTTTTTTCTGAAACACAATAATGTAAAAAACTTTACTATAGTATTTGTAACTTTCTTCAATTTTTATGATTTTCTTTAACGAAAAATACCTAGCTCGTATGCAGAAGGTTTTGTTAAAACCACATGAAAGCTGAATAATGTATTCACAGTCTTTTTTGAAATAAAGAATATATTTTTTTAATTAAGGCAGTCGTCAAAATCAAGAAGGATACAATTATTTGAATATAGTTCGATAAAAGTCTGTTCAAAAAGTAAAAAATATTGTGAGAGATTGCCGCAGTAAGTAAAAGATTTGGAAATTTATGTATGTTACTATCAGTTTTTACGAAATATGAGTGAAAATTGAGTTGTTCACAATAGTCATTTGCTTTTTACATTCGTTTGGAACCCTCATCAGAAATATGGCATCAGACGTTGAAAATTGATATAATCAAATTTTTTTCCAGCAATTACATGTGAATTTAAAGTTATTCCGAGATGCGTTTGCTTTTCATGGTCTTTCGTATCACCGATCATGAATCTTGTACCATGTTTGCATAATTCATTGATTAAAATATTTGCTCAAACTAATAACTTATAACAACGGTATTATTTCGAAGATGCATTTTAACTTGTCATAGCTGTTTGATACGCTGATTACAGATCTGGCATCAATTGTGAATATGAATCTATTTTAACTTTTTCAACAAATACTTGCAAAATTACAAATGTTGCGAGTCGCATATGCGCTTATGATTTTCCAGGTCGCTGATAATAAATACGGTGGTAAGGTTTTGAAATAATTTTATCTTATGAGCTTCGACATACTACATTAAAAAATGGAATCGTTCGTAAGATGTACATGCTTTTTTCGCTTTCCTGTCTGTTGATTACGAATTTGGTACTTTTTCCAAAACTGAACCGGTAAAAATTTAACGAATATTTCTAGCAGATAGTTAAGGAATTAAAGTTTCCTGGAGTTAGGTATGCATATACAGTACAACCTCTGGATAAGGTGTCATTCTGTCGTTCCTTACACTCATAAGGCGTTAATGGAAATAGAAAAAGAAAACTAACGTCTTTTCCAGGTTTTACTGTACATGGTTCTTGTTGTTCGAAATCGTTAGGCCAAAATTGTTTTTATCATTCATAAAACACATATTCAATAGTTTACACAGCCCTCCCAAGTCGTAGTGTTATACCACAACTAAACAAAGACGAGCTTATGTTTTCTGATGCTAGAAAGAGAACGACAATTGATACTCGGGAACACTGAGTTCGCAGTTTACCTCGCGAGTAATTTATAGTACAACTTCTTTGAGAACATTGTAACGAGCGGAGTAAAACTTGTTCGTCTATATTTTTCTTCTTTCTTTGAGCCAAACATTTACCTGGTCACTCAACTTTTGATTTGATAAAAATAATTCCCTAAGTAGAAAACAAAACTATTCAAGAAACGACAATAAATTTTTTCTATTTTTATCTACACTATTTGATTTGATAAGAAACTCTCGAAGCGTAAAATACGTGATTTGAAAAATGACAATAATTTTTTATTTTCCCAAATTGTTATCTACAACGTTCGATTCTCCCGGTCACTCAACTTCCGACTGATAACCCGAACAGAGAAAATAAAACGATTTTACAAATGACAATGATTTTCTATTTTCAACATTTTATCTAACAACAAGCGATAATCGCAACCAGACGAATTATACCATATCCACTTTTTGAAGGATATATAAATCCGCGCATTTTTCAATAAAATCGAAGTTGTTCTCGAGCTTCTGACCCAATAGCTTCTCTTGAGAGACAGCCTAAAAGGTTCTGAAAGCAAAAAACTACTTTCGAGGTCCAAGGGCTGGACCTCACAACAGCCCGAAAGCCTCAAAAACGCCTTATACCGATTAGACACAAAGCCCAGGTTGTACCTGAGGTCCATTATCTATCGACATCAAGGATAAGGAAATTTAAAAGTAAGGACAAAATTTAGGATTCACACGTTCAAGACCTTTAGTTTATCTTTCTATTACTCAAGTCACTGTTCAGCAGGGGAGATTCATCTCCACCGGGGTATTTCCAGACCCAGCCTGAGCAGTGATGGCGGTGATTTTAATTGAAACAAAAAATAAGGACTCCTGCCTAGTTAAATCCCAAACTCATGAATAAATTAAAGTACAAACATATTATAATTCGTCCATCAATAATTGTTATATCGGGTTTGCTAAGATTCTCAAAAGTATCATTCGAAATTTAACAAAGATTAATAAACTAGAGACCGAAGAAGATTGCGAACTTTAACAACTCAGTAAATTTAAAACATTCGGATTTATGTATAAAATGAAAAACGAATATGAATTTGGTTCTTAGTGCCCACCGTGGAAAATTTGACTTGGAGTCTAAGAAGCATAGCAAAGCAACATCATGTTAAACCGAGCGCCAAGAAAGCAATACTCTAAAGGAGAGGACTCCTTAGAGTATTCCACAGACTAAAAATCTTGAAGACTCTCTTCTCAGAAGAAAAAATTACTTTAGAAAAATTAGATTCCCTAATCGCCAAACGGGCTTTTTAAATCGTCACACGCCGGCTCGAGTTTCCAGCCGGACACGGGTATATTTGTTTGCCCGAGACTTCGATCGTTTCAGGCTGTCTCTGCTAACCCGAACTTGGTTCGAATTTGGGCGCTCAACAAAATTCACAACTGCTGTATAAATCGCCTTAAGCTGCTCCGGTCAACCCATGCCCGATTTTAGTTCAAGCGATCTCGGAGCAACTTAGATCATACACATAAAGAAATTGAACAGCTCGATCTCGTTCGGTCATCGTATTTCAACGCATAGCTAAAACCCACCCATTGCAAATCTCTAGTTCACAATGAGGAAGAATTAATAAAAGTTTCGTGAGCAGTGTGGTCTAAAAACTTACTTTTCACATCGTATTATTCAGGATCGAGACCCACTCAGCAGAATTTTTTTTTTTTTTTTTTTTTTTCATTATATTTATCATATATATTTTTCAAGAGCTATATTGTGGCTATCTTCTACTGTAGACAGTAAATGAATTTTATTTTACCTTGAAAAACTGCGAATAAAATTCCCAAATGTAATTATTATTCGCTATTGGAAACTCCAAGTGTAGATCCAAATTGTAGTTTTCATCTGATGATTTTTTCAGCTAACTCCATTGGTTTTTCCAATTGGTCATGACCAATTGCAGTTTCCATTTGAATTTTTGCAGGCGGAAATTTATCATTTCAGTTGGCATAAAAAAATACAAAACCTTGAACATAAAGTTCAGGGTTATGTTCTACCATTGGTTGAGGATCTGACCGCTCTAAAATACCTTCAACTTGAGGGTAAAACCCTGAAGAGTACTTAAGAGCTCAAGGTATATTTATTAATTTGTGAGTATTTTAAATTAGTTTTTCTTGAACGCCTTAAACTACCAGGTGTACTCCTAAGTAATTTCCGGTTTTTTCAATGGATGGCGTTCTGTTTTGTACCGCTGTTGGTAACACATACCATATGTCATTTTGTTCAGTCATATCGAGTGCTTGAACTGCGTTGACATTTTCTCGAAAAAATCTTCCAGTAAGTTTTTATTGCGCTTCAAAAATGTCGAATTTGTACCGAATTTTGAATATATGCGCCATGCATTGCTTTTCATGTTCAATCAGGGGAAAAAAGTGCCCGAGAGCCACTGTGAGCTTGTGGAAGTTTATGGTGATCGTGCATTAACACTTCGAACATGTGAAACGTGGTTTCGACAGTTCAAAAATGGAGATTTCGACCTGAACGACGCCGCACGCTCCGGCAAGCGAAAATCGTTCGATGACGCCGAATTGCAAGCATTATTAGATGAAGACAACACGCAAACGCAACGACAGCTTGCAGATGCGTTGGGAGTTCAACAGCAAGCAATTTCCAAACGTCTGCGAGCCATGGGAAAAATTCAGAAGTGTGGAAAGTGGGTGCCCCATGAACTGACCGAGAGACAAATGGAGAATCGAAAAGTGACCTGTGAAATGCTGCTTCAACGATACAAAAGAAAGTCTTTCCTGCATCGTATTGTTACTGGTGATGAAAAGTGGATTTTCCTGGAGAACCCTAAGCGCAACAAATCGTGGGTGAGTCCAGGTGAAGCATCGACATCGACGGCACGGCCAAATCGTTACGGTCGGAAGGTCATGCTGTGTGTGTGGTGGGACCAGTCCGGTGTTATATACTTTGAACTGCTGAAACCTGGTGAAACTGTGAATGCCGTTCGCTACAAACAGCAAATGAAAGATTTGAGCCGAGCCATTGTGGAAAACCGACCAGAATATCAACAACGACAGAAGAAGGTGATTTTGCTCCACGACAATGCGCCGTCGCATAAGTCGAAAGTCGTTCGTGACACGCTGGAAAGGCTCAAGTGGGAAGTGCTTGATCATGCGGCTTACTCACCAGACCTGGCGCCATCCGACTACCACCTCTTTGCCTCGTTGGGCCACGCCCTTTCTGAGCAGCGCTTCGACTCGTACGAAAATGTACAAAAATGGCTCACCGAGTGGTTCACCTCCAAAGGCAATGATTTTTACTGGCGTGGTATCCACAATTATACCAGAAAGGTGGGAAAAATGTATAGAAAGCGATAGAAAATACTTTGAATAAAATAAAGGTTACGGTTTTTTTGTAATTATGTGTTTTATTTGCAAAAAAACCGGAAATTAATTAGGAGTACACCTGGTAAGAGTATAACCCTGATCTAAAGAGCCAAACCGTCAAATTAAGGGTGAAGACTTAAGTGAACGGTTATTTTGAGGGTTTAACTCAACTACATAGTTGAGTGTTATTTTGACGAGGATTTTCTTATCGATACTATTAAAATAATAGAATTCGGAAAAGTATGATTCAACACAAGTATCTTGACGCTATCACTATCGAAAATACTGACCAAGTAACTTTCTGTAACCTGGATGTCTGATATTTTTCTAAATCTTAGTTTTTTCTTTAGTTGTCTTTGCAGGCAAACAATTAGCTTGTATGGGCATCGCCCGTACATGCCCGTCCGTGGCTACGGGCCTGGAAAATTAAAGTTGGGAATCTTCGTCGACGCCGATTAGCGCAACGCTGAAGACCGCAGGACTCGAATATCTACACACACGAGAAAGTTTACGTATAATAAGCTCAGTTGATTCTGACAGTTCATTTGAAGGTTATTTTTTATTGTTTCTAATTACTCTCTCATCTCAACTGAGATTATTGTTTTCAATTGATGTCTTTAAGCAGGAAATGTTGGTAATAAAAACACTACAGCTAAGTGAGAAATCGTTATGACAATACCACTCACTGATTGTATGAGTTATAGATTGTATCAACAGATCATTAAAAAATCTAAAGAATTATTTGAACTTTCATAAATATTGAAGAAAATTGCTCTGGTTCGTCTTAAACGAAGGTTGTTTTGTCGTTTGCGCAGATGGAACGCAATGGCGCTGCGTGTTCGAGATTGTCAGAACAGGAGCGCGACCGAGTTGGCTGCAGAGAAAGGGCACGTGGCTATAACCCAGGAGCTGAATCAGTTGGAGGCCACGAGGCAAGACGAGAGGCTTTTCGTACGACCAGCCAGCCCTAGTCCTAGGAGGTCCTCGCAAGATAGCGGTCTTGATCTGACCCTGTGTTAGTCTCGTTTTACTTTTATACACCTATCTTTACGTACACAATATCTTTCTTTCATGTGCAATCACCCTTATTATATATATATTTTTTTTTACCTGCTTGTAAGTGCCGCTTTCTCATAAACATGTAAAAAATCACGTCATATTTTCAAAGACACGTTTTGGACAATTGAATATAGTTCAGCGTTTTGTATCACAAGTTTTCATAAGAAGATTGGATTGAAGAGCAGCAAGCCCTTTTTAACCTAAAATTTCTAGTTTTTTGCAGTGAATTTCAATTTCATAACTACTGTAGTACAGATATGCAAAGTCCTTAGGTAAATTTTAAAGTAAAGTGTTGGACATAATCCTAAAGTAATTTTAGCAAATTTAAACTCATCAGTATTTACCTTTATGAAAAATTTTCCACTTACACTGTCAATCACTCACCAATTATATCATAAATTTTTTTTGCCTGTCAAACACTAGAAAGAAGCGTTCCCAAACGCGTTACAACAGTGACAAATGAAGTATTCCAGGCCAATACGCAGGCTGTCGACAAATGACAATCGGCGAGGTAAAAGGCGGGCTCTTTCGGCTCCTTGGAATCTCAGCGGGTCAGAAAGGACCCTCCCCCCCTTTCCCCTGCCAAGTGTCATTCTCTCCAGCCTCCGGTCGACCTTTAATACTTCATATGCCATGTCGATACAATTTTGGATACGCTCATTTCTACTGTTTTCGAGATAAAAAGTATCTTGTGTACCTCGGAGCGATAACAGCCGTTTAGAACTCGTGTGATTGCCGCCTGAGGACACTCAGGCGGCAAACCTCACACTTGTTCTTAATCAACTGTTTTTGCTCCTACCTACACAATATACTATTTACAAGTGTTTTTTGATACATACTTTGGTATTTACATATTGACCTTTAAAGCAGCTTCAGTCATTGTGTTATTCAGTGGCTCCTGTAAAAAAGGCGGATTAAACAAAATTTTTTTCTTCGGGAATGGCTATTTCAGGTAGGACATACAAAGTCGAAGATAAGACAACCATTATTTTAACAATAAGTGAAAATTTTTATTGTTAAAAAATCGAAAAAATCGCTACCTGGCAAAAGATTTTTTGTTGAAATAAACCGTTTCTAAGACAGTCTAAAACGTGGTGTTTTGAAATCTCAAGGCAATTAACTTCTGAAATAACTTATATTCGAGAATAAAAGAAAATCTAATACACGACATCTCGCTTATTTGAATATTATTCGGAACTATTAAAAATCAGAAATTTTTACCATCGGCAAAATGCGAGGTTGGTCAAATGATGATTCGTAGAACTGAATAAAAAGTTAATTATAGAATCGGAAAAAAATAAAATCTGTCAATTGTGCTTTTGGCGTTTTAAAAATTGGAATTATATTTTTGCAGAGAAACGAAAATCCAGAATTTAGTTGAAATGGAACTATAAATTGTGAGTAAATCCAATTATTGGTGCTTTTATTGATCGGTGTTATGAATACTCGGTTAAAGATGATTTCTGCATATAAAACATCAGGGCAATCGTGTTTTGGAGCAACCCGGATACTAAGCGTTTTTTCCACATTTTGTAGCATTGTCGGAGTTTCTTGATTCGAATTGATAAAAAGTTTGATATTTAGAAAATTCGGAGAAATGAGCGTATCCCAAAACAAGATTTCGTGTGAAAGTTTTGTTCAAAACACACGAGACGGACTTCATTCGAAAGTGTTTCGCTACAATAAATCATTTTACAGATAGCGATTTTGTTGCTTTTAAGGATATTTATCAAAATATTGATTCTTGTAATCTTGCAGTTTTCTGTTTTTAGGTTGCATAATGTACGTAAAGGCACAATTTACATGAATTAATTTCGTTACATTCTCATTAATTGACAATTCCATTTAGTTCATTCCATTTAGTTGATGCCATTTAGTAGTAATATCATTTGGTTGAATGTGAGTGAGTCAGACAGTGCTGCAGAACTGGGAAGATAAAGAACTTGATTGAAGAACAGTAAATTAGGAAAAATGGACTGATGAAAACAGAATGTTAGAAATGACCTTCTTCTGTACCTCAAGGTTATAGTAAATTTCATACGAATTCTTGAAGAGTTAGGTTCTAATAACAGAAACACCTAGAATAGAATTTTTTATTCCAAAGTTTTTCATCACACACATTTTTTGAATTTTTAAGTACGGAGAATTTATGATGGACACTCATAGATTGGGAATCATCTCCTTATCTAACAAACTGTAGTATCAGTTAAAAATTCATCTGTATCATTTTTTTTTTCGTTTTCTTACACAAAGTTATATTGGTTTTTCGGAGCCAAACAAGTGCAAAATTTTTCATTCAACACTAAGTTCTTCCTGCAATTGGCGTATTTAAAACTAACAATTAGAGGAAAATACACCTACGACCATGAGAATTGAGTGTTGAGTGAAAAATTTTCTTTTATTTTAAACAATAAAACGCGCGTTTTCGATGTTTATGTACATAAGCCTACTCTCTAAACTTGAAAACAGTGAAATATATTCCACTATTCTAAAAAGTGAATATGTACAGAGGAATTAGTAAACTATTACTACTTTGCCAGTGGTATGAATAATTTAACTTTTTTTAGAGTTGATGTGCACTGTTTCACAGTGCATATCCACTATTTTCAATGCGCAAGACTGTTCACTGCTAGACATTGAATATGCACTTCGAAACAGTGAAGTTTCACTTTTTCAAATTAAGAGATTAGGACCGCCTTTTCGTACGATATTTTTCAGCACGTGGGGATTCGTATTTTTTGTATTCACGAATATGGAAAGTCACGGACCTGTGGCTAAACAACGGCGTTTAAGTACGAGGTCACCATATTCCTGTCAGTTTTTAGAGACGACCGATTCATCGGTTCGGAAAGACGGCCTTGGGTTCCTACACGTGAACAATGAAAACGCATGTTTGTTATCGATAAAAAACAGTACAATTCGTATCAAAGACTATACTTATGTTTTTAATTGTGCTCGTCTCTCCTCTTTGATACGGAAAGTTCCATTTCTGCTTTTGCTTCGAGAAACTAATCTGTCTTTTGAAAAAAAAAATAAAAAAAAAAAAAAAACAGAGCGAGATGTCTTTCTACAATTATCTGTTTGGCTTATGAGGTTAGTATAACTCATATTACCCATTGAGAAGCACGCTTTTTTTACGTGTATTTCTCAAAATCGCTTTTTTCAAGCTGGCCGGAAACATTTTGAACAAATTTTCCACGATTATTTTGAAATTTTGTTTCCTCTGTCAACGTACGTTAGTTTTTATTATTTACATATTTTGTTATACGTAGGGTAGGATGAGCTCAGGAGAACATAGGAAGGGGGTTCCTGGAGCTACTGGAGGCTTCCAGGGAATGTAATTGGTGGATATTTTTGGAGCCACTGAAGGCTGCCAGAGGGAAGGTGGAAGTTGGGGTTGTCTAGAGCTGCTAAAGCTACCAAACAGGAAAAGGAAAGGTGAAAAGGTTTTTTGAATTGAAATTCAAAGCACCAAACTATAGTGGAAAAATGTTCGATTTTATTTTGTAACCCATTTCAAAATGAAACCTAGTAAGCTTCAAGCGCTACCAGGGACCGTCGACAGAGCTCGAGCGGCCGCCACGAACGGCGTAAGCAGGGGGTGTTCAGTCCCATAAGTCCAATGTATCCCACTTTAGCAAAGGCGTTGTCTAGTGACTGGGTAATCTGTGTGAATAGAAGTTTCTGCATGCGTGATGAAAGCGCGTGCGATTGGTGCACACAGTTACACGTTCACACAGAAAACTCACCTAACTTTACCGATTATTCTCTCGTTTTTGAAGAATTGAACACCCTCTGGGCGTGGGAATGCTGAAGAACGCGCAATCTACATTGCCTTTATACCATTCGTTCTCATCCCGCGTTGGAGCGAAAAAATAATCACGCACCACCAAGTGGCCAGTCGCCCGCACTGTTCCACGGTGCGCGACAGGGGAAAAGAAAGTGCGTGTACGCAGGGCCGTACGCTTACAACAATTTTTTATAAGATAATGTAAAGGTGACAATATTTTCTATGGAATTTTATAGTCTTACATAAAAAGTTCATCATTTTGCGAGAACTCTAAGTATCAAAAAATTCAAGTAACGTAATCCTTTATTGTTTAAAATACTTGAAGTACTTTTGGTTTTTGTTCCATATCAAAAATTGCCTGGGTTATGTTTCCGGCCGTAAATTGATTAGAAAGAATTATTCGACAGTCAAAATTTCGTTATACAAATAATAGAACGCTCACAATCAAAGCAACAGTGAAACAAGTAAAAGTTAGATAGATATGACAATCTACATTTGTGTCACAACTCGGTTTACTTTCGCACAAAGTGTTTCATATCTTATGATAGATAATTATGATTTATTCTTGTATTGCGCCAAAAAAAATTTTCTAAATGCATTTCTGGCCTCTAAAACACTAGAAAGGAGCGTTTTCAAACACGTTTCGACAGTGAGAAATGAAGTATTCCAGGCCAACACGCAGGCTGTCGACAAATGACAATCGGCGAGGTGATAGGCGAGCTCCTTTGGACCCCAGCGGGTTCAAATGGACCCCACTTTCCCCTTGCCAAGTGTCATTTTCTCCAGCCTCCATGTCGACCTTCAACACTTCATTTTCCATGTCAAAACAGTTTTGGATACGCTTATTTCTACTGTTTTTGAAGAAAAAAGTATTGTATGTACCTCGGAGCGATAACACTCGTTCCTCATCGGCTGTTTTTGCTCCTAGCTTCACAATATACTATTTTTCATGATCTCCTGTGTTGTAATTTCTCACTTCTGAATTTCTGAATTTTAAACGTGCCCAAATAGCAAATTTTTTGAAATTTTGATTTACAGTTGTCAATAGCATAAAAAAAGACAACCCACAAGTAAAGTTTTAGGTGCTTATAACTTTGGAATAAAGTTTTTTGTAAAATACAGATGAAAATTGGTATATAGAACCAGATTTGAAAACTGCAAGATTCAGTCATTTTGATAGAGCAAATTTTGCGATACCAGGAATACTGATGATCTTTCACAAAATGGAATCAAATATTCTTATTTTACTTACTTGTATGAATTCCACTAGTTAGATGTTATTGAAATGTAACTATCGACCCGCCAGCAATTGCGTACATTTAAGAATTATGGTGGTTATGCAAAAATACAGGTGACTCACCGCTCCTGGACAACATGGAATTATTGAAAGAGGATGAGTCGTCCTTAGGCCTCCAGGAGATGGACAGTATAACGAGTTCTCGACCGGCCGTAGGTCCGTACTCACCTCATTCTCCATAATATTTGCTTGTTTGTCTGCCTGTTTGTCGTGATACTAATATATTGGTACATTAAACTGTATTATTTATTCACAGCTATGTTGATCTTCGCAACCAAATTTTTGTCGTTTTCGAAATTTCCAGACTGTATGACTCTTTGCAGCTTTGTGTTGGTGTTGTTTGCCATTTTCTTAATGTTACGCACCGAGTGATATTCTAGATGTTTGACGTTGCACAAAAAAAACTATGGTGGTTACAAGCATTCATTACTTTGCTGTAATTATGTTAACCATACAGTGATTCTTTCTTTTTTTTTCCTGTGATGGTAATACTTCTGGTTATGAGACCATATAGTGCTTGCTAGCAAAAATTGATTTCAGCGTACTACACAAAACATATTGCGCTACGCAAAAAGCGATTTCCATACGACTTATGATTACAAAAATATACGGCTATGTGCAAAAATGTACCTACTGCTGGCAACATTACGATTTTTTTAATGTATGAGTTTTACTTTTTCCAAACGGTATATTTTCCCTTTTTGACAAAAGTAATTTTTAACCTCTTTGGCGAGGCATCTTCAGTGTGGAAGATTTTCGTTTATTTACTTGGAAAATCGTTATTAAGTGCAAGATGTCTCTGAAAAGCGCATAAATGAACCAAAAGTAGTGTGCTTTTGCCGTTATCTCACTAGTAAAGTGAAGGAATTTCTAATTTTGTCGCGTTATTTATGAACAAGCGGCAAAAAGATACTTCCTGAGCGACAAAAAGAGGATAAACGGCTTAATATAGATCGATAGCGGAAAAAATATGTTATTTCTGACTGTAGCTACATTTACCTGTTGAACGGTTCGTTTTCAACGCTATAAATTTCATGCAGTTGAAAATTGTGAATCGTTTTATTGTGCTTCTCTTACTATAGTTCATTCTTCTTCGAAAATAGATCTTCCTTGATATTGTGTTTGTGTTCATACTGTTAACATATATACAAGATTTCGTGTTATTGTTTTTTAGTTTTCATGAATGTTATGTTGAAGCAATGTTCTTGGAGTATGATTCTAAGAAGTAAGTTTTTGAGAAATCTCAGAGGATGGTCTACAAAATTTATTGTTTCTCAAAAGCATTTAGTACCATTTTTACTCAAGGGGCCCAATACCTATAGATGGCGTTTTTTGCGACGCAATTTTGCGCGTGTATTTGAAAAAAACTGTGATCGAAGAAACGTGAAGTTTGAAATGTTTGTATTTCTAGATCTACTCAAAAATAAGAAGTGAATCATTTGTCGAAAGCCGGTGTCAGTGTTGAGATCTAAGCAGTCAAAGTGGACTATGCCGTTTTGATTTATGTCCAGCATAGCTCAAAAATGGTTCAATTGATTCTCATAAAATGTAAAAAAATTTTTTTTCGAACTTTCATTCCTTAACTAATATTTGAAAAATCGATTTTTTTCGCAAAAATTTTTGTAATGATTGACACTACATTTTGCTTAAAGAAAGCAAGACGGTGTTCCTCTAAGGATGTATTCGTATATGTATTTGTATTTAGACATTCAGCGGGCCACTAACTCGTGGTTCAGAACAGCTAGCCATTGAGGTATTGGCGTGCCAGAGTCACGCCAATACCTCACACGCGCACAGAAAGTGCAAGGAATCCTCCTACCCTTCCTGGCATGTATCACATTCAGTGAAGGATATCTTCCCCGTCGTGTATCTGAATTTGTTCAGATTCCCATAGCCCCTCAGTATTTCTACTACGACCCTCAACTTCAGATTAGTTAGGCCCAGCAGTGCCTCCGACAAGACCCCCACGGACTCACCCACAAGGGTCTTGCTCATACGGCAGCCGGGCTCACGCCTTCACTCTCTGACCTGTCGGTCCCTAACCCATGCCGCTATGAAGTTCATCCTCTCCCTGTACAGCTTTCCTACCAATTGTTTCTGGGGGCCGAGCAACCTCGTCCCCTCTTTCGCAAGCCTGTCCGCTCTCTCGTTCCTCTTCTATGCGGCATATCCCGGAATCCAGGTGGGTCTAAGCCTTCTCCTCTCAGCTACCTCCTGGAGCGCTTCTCTCATACGCTACACTACCCTGGAAGAGACTGCAGATGCCTATTTCAGTCGAGCTTCCTATCCAGGATCACTCCCAGATACTGCATCTTCTGGACGTATGGCATCTGCCTACCTCCAAGCATCATTTCCACCAGTGGCCTTAACTTGTATCTCGTAGTAAAAATAATGACCGAGGTCTTGTCCGGCTGGATGTTGAGTCCATAGCCCTCACACTATCTAGCCACCCTGTTCAACGCTCTCTGAATCATCTACCTGAGAGTTTACTCGTGCACACCTCTGACTAGGATGCAGATATCATCCGCATACCCATCGGCCAACACGCCATCTCCCTAACGGCCAACACGCTATCTCCCCAACGGTCCACACGCCATCTCTATTCAACAGTCTCGAGAGACTGTCCACGACCAGGCTCTGAATAGCCCAACCAATGGCCCGAGTACCACATCCAGACTCTCCCTAAGAATCACCGGATATAGCCTATCGGGGCCTGGGGCCTTCTACGACTCAAAGGACTCTACAGCTTCCATGACCCGCTTCGCCTTAAGCACCTTGGGCGCCAGGCCTCAGTACTTCTCAGCCCTTCCGCGGCGGGTACTAGCCACTACCCCATCTAGCACCGAGAAATCCGGGAAATTACCCTTTAATAGCAGCTCCATGGTCTCTAGCGGTGTCCGGGTGTATTCCTCCCTATCCATCTTAAAATACCGCAGATCACCCACCCCCTAGTTCCAGCCTGAATCCTGGCCATTCTCGCCGTATCCGAAACTGAGCTCGTTTCTGAGCCTTGTTTTTTCCACGACTCCCACTAGGCATCCTCCACCATCCGCTTGTAGCGCCTCTAGGTTGATCGATGCGCCTCCCAGGCCTCCTGTGTGCCCACCTTCTCAGCTCTACGAAATAGCCTACAAGCCTTCCTCCTCCCCTCCGAGAGCTGTTCGTCCCACCATAACCCTTAAATCCCGGTGTTCACTCTCTTCAAGGGGTAGTTATTCTCGTACGCCGTCATGATAACCGTTCTGATCCTCTCCTCAGTTTAGTCAAGGTCTTCCGGGCAACCACTTCTCCCTTTGAAATCCTTCATACGCGACTGAGGTCTATCTCTGAACTCCTCTCAGTCCGTGTATTCCTCGGATTCCTCCTCGACACGGCCCCTGGCACCACTTCTTTCAGAGTGGTCCAAATGAGCCTGTTTTCAGAGAGGGTGTGTTCACCCGACACCCTTCATGCCCCTACCCTCTCTCTGACTCCTGGACTGCAGATCGCGATGTCCAGTACCTCCTGCCTATTCGCCGTGATGAGTGTAGGTTCAGTATTCTCATTCAACACTTCGAGGTCATCTCCAAACAAATACTCTAGGAGCTCCTCCCCTCTCTCATTTTCGTCCGTCGACCCCCATACACCGCTGTGTGCATTCGCATCGCATCCGACAATCAGGTCGAGTCCCCTCTCTTTACAGTACCTGACCAACCTCCGCACATCCTCTGGAGGAGTCTCTCTGTCATGAGCAAAATAGGTGGATGCTATAACCAGCCCCCTCTTGTTCTGTTCTCTTCCTCTATTCTCCCCCAACCCGACAACCGCCAAGTCCCTTGTGGAGAACTCTTGCATGAGAGCCACATCGACTGTCCTTACCACCACGCATGCTCTGGGATCCTCTGCCCCCCCCCCTTTGCGTGTATCACCCTCGCTGAATTGACGCCCCGTATGAGGCTTCTATATCACCATGGCTCCTGCACCAGCCCGAAGTCTGGTGCTGGTGTTGTCCGCACCTTTTGCATGCACCTTTACTTGGAGGATCTCACCTGTGGCAATGACCGTTCGATATTGTTGCCTCTCCATGCCTCAATTCTTTTCACGACCTACCTACTTTTTCAAGATAGTCTTAAAGACCACCTCTTCCGTTTCTAAGTCGGCCCTTTACCCCCTGTTCTTGAGAGTCCGGGCCGATCCCTCATCTACGCCGGGAACTAGACGAGTATAATTCCCCTCCAGTGTCTCCGCGCAGTGAACGATCCACGCCCTTGTCTTCAGATAAGCATTCTGTATCCCAACCAGCCTAAGCAGCTTTTTGGGCTCCCTCTGAGGTGGCAGTATCTTCACCGTCCTTTTAACTCGCTTTACCAGCTCTTCAGGTCAAACCAGTCGAACCTTAGAGCGGTCTGCGAGCGTCAATGACGGTACCATCCCCCTCAGCCGTACCGCCGAAGCTTCGTCCTCACATGCGTGGGGACAATCCTAAGTCCTCCAACCTGAGGACAATCCCCTCCTTCGTAATTTCGAGGATCTGGTCCACGACACTTCCCTTTATCTCCTTGAAGACCTTCATCTCCATCCTTTCCTCCAGAACCTCCTCAACGGTGACTGACACCTTAGGGAGCTCACAGGCTAGGGTGGAGTAAGAACGCCGGTGTCCCTGAGCCCCAGCGGACTTCTGCTCCTGCCAGCTCTTTTTCTGCGCCTGACTCACGGTCGGATCGGAGATGCTTTTCTCCATCCTCCGCTTCGACCGCTTGGCAGCTTCTTCTGACTTAGGCTCCTCTCCAGCATCAGGTAAGGGGTCCACCGGGCGTGTTCCTGCCCCGTCCTTGGTTTTTCTCTCCCTTCTCCGAGTCAAGCCTGATTTTTTTCTTGGAGGGGGAAGAGTAGGTGGAGCCTCGCCCTGCTTCTCCACCTTCTCTTCCTTCTCCCAGTACTCTTTCTGGATTGCTTTCCCTCTCCGAGCACCGCTTATCTTACCCCAGCTTCCTTTCTTTAAAGGTCCGGTTCTCTTCCCCCCCCCCCACCCCCGTCCAACTTCCATCTGTATGTCCCTGGATGTCGAGGTAGTCACCTCCACAGTGGGTTCCAGTCCCTGCTGTTCTTTGTTTTCTATACAGTGGTCCGCTATTTTGTCCACGAGTACTTAGGGCGCATGATGGAGCACTTACGCTCCCCAATGCGCAAACTAGGCTTGCTGCCGAGACTCAAGAGCCTCAGTAACTACTGCAGGAGGTCACCTGGTGTCCCGCAGGAACCGTTAAAACACTACTCACCCAGGAGCTATTCATCCCTTGGCATGGTACTCTGACACCTAGGACTGGAGGTGAAAGCCCACCTCTGTAGGCCCCCAGAGAGCGGGCACACGACTAAACAGATCACTATTCTCAGGTCAGAGAAACACTTTTTAGTCGCTCCAGCAGCTCTAACACCCTCAAAGTCTGCTGGATTGGCAGGCCTTTCAAATTCCCAGACTTCGAGTGGCGTAGTTCACTTTGAGTCCATCCGGCATCCATGCACCGATGCCGGGCTTATCCTCAGATCCCCTGGCCGCCTTTGCAGTTAAACCCCCGCACCAACTATAAGGTCCCTTGGTTCTTAGCAGGGGTTTAAGGATGTGATAAGGAAATAAAATGTTTTACACTTTTGGTTTTTAAATCAATTCTGAAGGCTGTAGAATGTACGCAGAATGCCCTCTCCAAAACTGAATGGTCGACGTTGACCGCTCAGATCTCAACACTGAGACAGACTTTTGACAAACGATTAACTTTGTACTTTAAAGTAGATCTAGAAATACAATCACTCTAAATTTTTTGTTTCTAGGAGCAACAGTTTTTTTTCAAATCCACGCGTAAAGTTGCGTGGCGAAAAACGCCGTCTATAGGTATTGGTCCCCTTAAGTAATACAAATAATAATTCTTCAGGCCTTGTATTTTCCAAATCGATCAGTTGTCAATTTGTTGAGACATGTATTTTTCCTTTGAGCCAGAAAAAATTTTTTTTTGGATTATTTGTCATACTTATTATGGGTGTAAATATCTATTTTTAGCGTCTAAAGCAATCTTTTTTCTCTTGAAGTGTGCAAAAATTTATTGAAAATAGATATATTTTGAATATCTAACACTTTAAATGATTGTGAGTACTTCGACTTTTGAAATTTTGCACGAAAAATAATCCTTACGCTAATGAAAATGTTTTTTACCAACAAAAAAATGTAATGTTTACGAAAATTCAATATCTTAAAAAGTGTTTCTGATTTTCTTTTTTCATTTACTGAAGACGAAATGGACCATTCGAACCTCTATTTTTTCGAATTCCCATCAGCCAAAACCCTGTGTTTAAGAGTTATGATTAAAAAATAAAGAGCGTTTTTCTCTATATTGATAGCATGTTGCCTCATATATTTGATTCATTTCATCGAATTTTGTGTAAAATTATCTGCAGTTGTGAGTTTGCATATGTAAGTAAGATGAATTTCTAATCTCTCAATGTACGTAACATTTAACAGTGAAATATTCGATCCCCTCACCTTTCAAATTATTAGATATGAAATTAGTTTGCATGTATCATAAGTACGATGTTTGACGTGTGTCGATCATGTTTTTTTCTGCAAAAAACAGGAAAAACTGATCGCTCAGAGCCAGTGTTGTCAAAATTCATTTATTTATTCCATGTTGATCAATATTTCGACTTTTATTAAGTGCTCATCGGGATCCTTACCAAAAACCTTCTTTCTTAGATAGTATATTGACACGAAATAATTCAGAAACAAAACTATCAAAATACACTTACAATTATCAATTTTTGCATTCCCTCAAAAAAACGCGATAGGGGAGAGCCAAGTCATAATTAACCGTGGCCAATATTTCTCTCAATCACAATAAAAAAACTTACGGTTGCTATTCGTCATACTTCCTTCAAAAAACAATAAATATCAGCGAAGTCAATTAATCCTCAACGTTATTAATAAAACCTACTTAAAATTACAAAAAAACTCTCCTCTTTTGAAAAACTGTGACACGTATAAATCATGTCGGAATGACCATTGTTGAAATTCAAACAACCAAAATCAAAGTCACAATATCAATCGGTCGCACGTATCTCTTTGAAAAAATGTGTATGTATAAAAAAGCGTCTTAGGCCCGTACAGCGACCCGCGCCAAGACTAAGCGATAAATAACCATCTAGCAGCCGTTGAATCCCCCAAATATAATTTCCTCGAAAATTTATATTTTTTTCTATTGTGGCAGATATGTTTTGGACTTCCCAAGTAAGTTGAAAGCTTCAAAAATCATGAATTCTTCATGTAACTCATAATAAATTTTTACTTTATCATTTTTCACAAGAACCAAATGAAAAAAGATATTTGAATTGCAAGTGGGACCAATCAGTGCCATCCCTCGACAAATAAGGATAGAAACCAAAAGCTTAAAAATTACCTTACTGTTATTATTATTTTTCTTACAAATAAATGATTAGCTACTTTCAACTAAATTCCACATAAAAATAGTACATTACGTACCAGGGGACGAAACCGAGTGATTGCAGACGAGTGCTGCTTAAATCAGCCCGAGTTTGCATCACGAGGTCCGTCCCCTGGTACGTACTGTATTTTTCTGGATAAGAGCATGGAATTTTGGCGGATTTTGTTGCCGATATGTCATCGCAAAAGTGTCCATACGCCCACTGACAAGTGACTAAACTGAAGTTAACGTATCTGTCAAAATTCATTTTCGTACCCACCTTCGCTTACCGATGCAAACATTTTTGTCCGGTGGTATGCAAAAGTAGGTGCGAAGATGAACTTTAGACGACTACGCGGGATTCGTAAACTAAAGTGACTGTTACTTGTTAGTAGGCTGCATGTAAACATTTTCGTGATGGCTCAGAGGCTATGAAAGCCGCCATTTGCCATGCTCGTGTCGAGGAAAAGATTTTTGATTTAAAAGCTGAAAAAATCTAATTCGTTATAACTTCCAGCTGAAACATCTTTTTTGATCTTGAATTCAGTAAAAAGTATGAAGGATCTTCCGATTAAGAAAAAAAAAGAGAAAATTTTATTTAGTTTTAGCTTCTCTGTTTCTATCCCTATCTATCGAAGGATGGCGATGATTAGTTCCACTTGCTTTTAAATATCTTTTTTCACGTAGAGTGTTGTGAAAAATGGCAAAGGGAGAATCGTTACTGAATTCTCTAAAGATTCGACTTACTCTAAACATCCGTTTTACTCGGGACATACAGTATATATCTGCCACAAGACAAAAGAACATGTTCGACATATCTAAAATACCAAATTTACAATGCATGCTAATTGGTGCAATACGCTGTAAAAATTTTCGATGATTCTGTTGACAAATGTGTCACGACTATACAGTATTAGTAGGTGATACGAAAAAATTCGTTAAGTTCACACACGTATGTTGGTAAATAAAACTAACTGGCTCAACAAAATTTTTCAATAAAGCCAAAATACATATCTATTGGTATATGCAACTAACTTGATCTGACTTTACGAAATGTTTCAAGTAAAACCTACTAAAAAATATTTGTCATGTAAAAAAAGGTTATTTTAGAGCTTCTTTATACCTACGCCATGCATAAGGTTTTGATTGGGTTGCGATTAGACGCTGGGTTGATAACCAAGAAGTCGAGGGAGTAGAGGCAGACAAAGTTTTTTTTTTTTTTTCATGACAAACACAAATGTGTGAGGTTTACAAATTTTTAAAGGTAACTTCTACCGTAGAAAATTTTTTTGACGTTGGTTTACTTAATTTTATTGATAGCCATGAACGGAAATTTCTCTAAATTGAAAGGCGTGAAGATCAAATATTCAACTTTAACATGTTGCGTACTTGATACATTGAAAATTCATCTAAATTATAGTGAGTGTAAGAGAGATGAGCGATTTTCCGTATTTTAATATATAAAGCAGTTAATTTGAAGCAAGACGAAATTCCTAGCAGTGTAAGTTCGTACAGTAGGTAACCGATTTAGAAGGCTGTTCGAAGCTCTGGAAAAAGAATACTCTTGAATCGGGAACGTATTATGTCGGACATTCATGAAATATAAAGTCAATTTCATCGGCCTGTTTTATTGTCAAAAAGCAGGTAGTTTTGACATGGTCTCAAAGTAATGACTCTTCCACTGCAAGACGATATCCGCTTGAATTTCCACATTGGGCCTATCACTACGAAATTCGTTCAAGGTTGCTAAAACGTCGCACGTCACTCGCACGGACTGGTGTGTCAGAGATAGGTTACCTACTGTATCAAAACCATGATCAAAACCATGCATTGCTCAAGTTGCCAAAACCACACAGGTTAATGTGAATCGAATTTCAAAAACGCAAAAAATTTAAGGATAAATGGAGATTATGAGAAGAGATAAACGAGGTTGAACAATCTTCTATAAATGTTGCACACAATGAAGTTATTGGCTAACAATAAGAATGCTTTAAAATTTTATTTTGAAAGTAAATACAATGTACTTATCTTTTGCAATAAAGATGAATTGTTTTTTGAAGAATCTTTGCACCCGCCGGATACTTGATGTATCTTCGAGTTATTGAAATCATTTTTTTTGTCAACAAATATCTTTTTTTAATTTTTTTTAAAGCTCCTCACGATTTGCTATAAAATTTTTACCATTGACTTTTTCTGGCACAAAATTTAGAACTGAACACGGCATTGTACGAAACAATTAACAGTCAATGACGCTTTTGAAAAAGATCCGTTTATCTCTCCTTGAATATAAATAAAAAGTAAAAAGGCGAAAAAAAATTTAGGTCTCAATACTTTCGTATGATTAATTGCACATAAAAAAAACAAGCCGATGTTTCAATAACTGCAGTACATCTCCAAGAAACAAAGTTTCGATCAACAATAAATAATAAAAATGAATGCACTGAAGGAGGGGTTCCTTTCGAGTATATTCGAACATACAGAATACCTCAGCTTTTACTGTTCCATGATCAACTTATTAATAAGCCACGTGTAAAATAATATAAATGAGTTATTAAGTAAAAGCTTTTTATTCGGCAGCATTCGAACGTGTTACATGTACTCGCCGAGTACTCAGCACTATCTGAGTATTATTCGGTCAGACCCGTGAGTAATATTTTGGTTCGTTGCCACCAGAGAGTGAAAATGGTCAATATATGTACTAGAATGATCATTATCTGGGCAAAGTTAGAAAATGTTACGGGACCGGCCGAAAAATTAATCAAGGTATACAGAAAAATTTTTCCTCAAGTTTGATCAAAATTGAACCATATTAACACGTGCCCCTAGGCTACTGAAATTTGAAGTGGGAAATACATGTATTTTTTTACTTAATTGTTTTCCTATTCCTCATCAATCCAATCAAAAAATGCAAATTTCTTTCTTCTTGCTAATCATTTGTTTATTCTTATTATTCAAGCTTTCGACCATTCTTCTCGGACTTTTTTCAAGAGTAACTAATAATTACAATTTTTTTTTTTTTTTTATAGATTGAACATGCATCTCTACTTTATAAGAAAACCCTATTATTATCTACGTCAATGTTTTTTTTACTGAATTCAGTCAAGATTTTTGCAGCCCATATGAATTTGTTAATGAAATTGAACATTTTCTTTTATTTGTGTACATGATATCAAGATTGAACTGTAATTTTTCTAGAAAACTCTGCAGAATCTTTCGCTACTTTTAAGCCAAGTGAATGTGACTCTGTCACACAATATCCTGAAACCGGCTGTAATATCGTGGAAATGAAGAGACAAATGACAAAAAAGAGTTGATTACTGAGTATCTGAATGCACTAAATTCGAATATGCAATTAGTTTTTTAGAAACACGTTGTGGTTTTGAACAATTGTTATAAAAAATTTGTAATCAATAAATCATTTAAACAGTTGTTGTTGATTCTTGAGGATTTTGACGCACTGAATCCGAATATGCAATAAGTTTCATTCAACACTAATTGCACCTGTAAACAATCTTTCGTACAATTTGTTATAAAAAATTTTTCTAAAATTATTGACGTTGATTACTCGAAACGTCTTCGCATATAGCATATAATTTTTTTCTTCTTACAGAACACAAAATTTCACGGGGATTGAAAAAAGAAATTTTTCCGTGATATCAACTGTTTTTGACGTGTGGTTGGGAAAAACGTGTACGAATCGAAAATTCCAAGCTGCAAATACGTATTGTATGTATACGCTTTTGAATCATCAGACACTTTTTGCACCAAGCCCCTTGAATCAAAGAAATGTATATTATCACTTTAATTGTTTGATATAAACATCGTGTACAATGCACATTGAATCAACAACAATAGTTTTGAGAATTTTTTTTACAACAAATTGTTCGTAAAGATTAGTTTTGAATAGAACTTATTGCATATTCAGATTCAGTACATCAAAATCCTCAAGAATCAACGACAACTGTTTAAAAAAATTGTTTGTAACGAATTGTTCATAACAATCATTTATAACTACAACTCGTTTCCGAAAAACTAACTACATATTTCGAATTCAGTGCATCCAGATACTCAGGAATCAACTCTTTTTTGTCATTTGTCTCTTTTTTTCCACGATATTACAGCTGGTTTCAGGATATTGTGTGACAGTGCCACATTCACTCGGCTTAAAAGTAGGGAAAGTATTTTTGGAATATTCTAGAAAAATTGCAGTTTAAACCTGATTAAAAGCAAACGTTCAATTTCGTAAGCAAATTTATATAGGCTGCAAAAAATCTTCACTAAGTTTAGTACAAAAATAATAACAGATCATTAGCTCAAAAGTGTCCTCCCGAAAGTCAACTCACCCGAATATTTTCACCTAAATAACCATTCGCCCGAATAATTTGTTGCCCAAAGAACTATTTGCCCTAATTTTTTTTTCCCAAATACCTATTTGCCAGAATCGAATCATTTCGCGCGAAGAATTCACGAAAATCACTAGATAATATGTTTGTACATTGTTTATGAAATTTGAATGTTGTAGGCGATGTTCTGTAAATACTCCGAAACTTTGTCATCGTTTTTCAATTTTACATATTCTTCTGCGATGCGTCTTAATCGTTCTTCTGCGGACACATATTCTCTTCGTGGTGCTGCTCTCACATGTCTTCTAAGCCCTATTTCCATTATGCAAACTTCCGTATCTTGCTGCTCCTTTTGAATTTCTTTCAAGAAAGAATACATATCAGGATGATTCTTCCAACGACAATGTGTAATCGATTATGCCAGCCCTCACTCGCGTTGTTCGTTCGGTGAGCACCTTCCAATGTCGCCTCATACTGATTCCACATTCCTATCGGATATCGTGGTGAGATTGCTCGTCGACGACCGCAGGCTGGCCGGTTATGAACGTAATTAACGTCAAAATAGTCAATCACGCATCATAAATCTTTAGGTGCTTCTTTGGACATTTTCTCAAAATTCTTAGTTACGTCACAAACAGGAATAAATGCCAAAGTCAAAATAAGACGAGTGAAATTTCGAATGGTTTGATCTGTTGTGTCGTTATATGCTCGTTGGAGACCTTCTGTTTGCATTTTTCTATACATTGACTGTCCTAGATGGAAAAAACAGCATGAAATTTTAATATCAGGAAAAACAGATACACTCGCATTGATGATCGCTTTTTTAAAATCGGTCATTATTGTCTGAGGTTTGAAGGGGGTTATACCAAACGAAGCAGCTTTTGAAACAACTGATTTCCAAACTGTGGCGTACTGAGAAGATTCTTCAGAAGACGAAAGCGCGTATACAAAAGGGAAAGTTATAGACGCCTGGTGTTCATCTCTTGATAAACTTGCTAAGATCTGCTGAAGATCTTCCAGGTTTGTTAATCTTGCCAATAATGGTGAAGAGCTGTCAATATTTTTGTATTCTATAGTTTCGATTCTTTTAATTGAATTGAAATTCAAACACGATACATGTGAAGATCCATATATCTCTGTATACTATGATACTAACAATCATTCATAATTTACTCGTGAGACTATGTTGGATGAAACTTTAAAGGTTTCATCTAGGTACCATGTGTCGCTTTACGCTAGTCACTCGAGATTTTTTCGGGTCGCACAAACAAAGATTCTCATATCTTCATTGAACGTTTCATCATGACGAGAATCGTACAATGAACTGGTAACGTCTCGGAAGTTCTTCTAGTTCTAACAAAAATTTCGGATTCGTCGGTAAATCGAGCCCCCTTCACCTTCTAATACTTCTTTTTCATTTTTTCCTTTCCGGCAGCCTGTAAAGAACTGCAGGTTCTATTTCGCTAAGCTATGTGCGTAAAATCTATAACAATAGAGGACTGTAGTTTTATTGTATTTCATTTATAATTTCTCTTCATTTTTTTATTCAGCGGATGAACAGGTAATTAGTCTTTTATACAATATTTAATTTTCTTCGATCAATTTAATTTTTTCATTCGATTTTCTATCCATTGCTTCGATTATTACCAATTTTTGTAAATTATATAATTTTTTTTTTTGACAATATTTAAGGAAAATTTTTTTTTTTTTTCGTTTCTAATATAGGTGTTTATAATTTATGATATAATTCTTAATGTACTTGAGCTGGAGGCGTTTCTGGGTGCTCTTTGGCAGTCGATTTTAAATTTGCTTTCACGATTTCAGCCGTCGCACCTTCTTGATCCGCTGGATGTGAATGTTGCAATTCGTTAGGACCTTTAATAACAAGTATACCTCCGGCTGTCAGTTTTGTTATAGCACGTGCGGTACATTCCCATCGACGTTAATTTTTACATTCCTAGTAAACTTTCCCCTCCGCGGTTGATCTGGAGCGAACGTAAACGAACCCTCTTGTCAATTTCAGAACGCGGTCGCGTTGCATCCGTCGCTTCAAAAATGAAACCACCGTGTGTATATTTACGCGAACAATCTCGTCTCCTCACTTTCTAACTTGCACGTTCTAACGGATGTGCGAGAGAAAAGCACATATGTCTGGGCACATCTTCTACGATTTGAGATCAGCTGTTTTTTCCAGCCTTCAATTTTTCGACGAACAGCTGATGGGAAAGTCATGTATCGATATATAACCTTCGCTAGGTATCGATTGTCGATCGAAACTCGATTTTTGAAATATTTTTGATATATGTACTTCTGATTTTTTGCAATGTTTTATTGAGTAGATAGTACAAAATACAAAAATACGTAGACATCTTCGAATTAAGTTAAGATTTTTATTCAAATAAAATAAAATATTATTTTAAAATCAAGTTAGGACGTGTAACAAAATTCATACTACTATGAATCTTATATACTTCAAAACGAAATAACTTATAATGTGTAACGTATTCTACTCGATGAATTAAAAAAAAATATATATATACATACTTTAAAATAAAATGAATAATCAATAGTGTCAGTTGAGACAAGTAGAATCAATAAAAAAAAATCAATAAAAACAAAAATACTGTCAAAGTCAGCTGAGACTGTAACATACGCAAAGTACCTCGCGGGCGGGGATGTTCGAGATTTCTTCAAGATGTTACTATAATAATTGCTGTTCGCCGATTTCTGTCACGGGGTAGCGCGGCCACTGCACCACCCAACCCTAACAGCACACTCTGTCCCGGGAACGTCCCAAGGATGTCCCTGGGACCAAATCTAATCCTGAGGACAGGATTAGGAGGATAAGTGAGCTGTACAAGAAGGCAAGCCGAAAATAGCCAAATGTAAAAATCTTAAAATGGCGACCACGCCAAATTCAAATTTAGCGAGTTCAACACAACTGTTACGACTGAACACTTCTGTCCAGCACTGTACGCTGCTGTATGAAACTCACAATCAGTCTCACTTATGTAAGTCTGTTATTGTACTTAATTGTACTCAACTGTACTGCACTGCGCTGTGTATTTGAATTTAGATAATCTAACGATTGTCGAGCACTGTACACTGTAGACACTGGTACACATGCAACTCAGCACTGTAGTACACTATAGTAGTTCAGTGACTGTACTACTACACACAACTGCACACAACTACACAGTACTGTTCTGCGTTAATATGCGTTCATCTCGTCTATCGAAAGTCGAAACGGTCATGATTTGATGAGTTTACGGAAAATAAATAAACACGGCGCCCTAAATTATTTCTTGTACTCCCAATTTTCCAGTGGATTAGTGGCATAGAGGAGAGAATGCCCGTCTCACACTCCCCATGGTACTGGTTCGAACCTCACCAGGAACAATTTTTTTTTTTTTTTTCTTCAAACATGATTATACAAAACTGTTATATATATATATATCTCTATGTATTATAAAAAAAACTTTAATTTCCCCCCCGCTGTTGCAGATTCAGTCAGGTGCCCTTAAGAAGGAATTTAACTTTGTGAACTTTTTTATAGACGATTGTCGGCAAACTTCGTATTGCTTTGTATCGACTCGAGATTAAACGGGTTCGGTCAGCCGTCACGAACACCCCCGGCAGTTCCAGAAAAGATACAAGGCAATACGAAGTTTGCTGAAAGGCGTCCATGAGAAGTTTCACTTCTTATGTTCTGCCATAGTACTATTGCTAGACATAAGAAGTACCACAATGTGCAACTTCTTATTAATACTTCTCCGGTTAGTCGAGGAGCATCGGCTCACATGGTGGCGGGTCCTACTTCCTTCTTCGTCTTTCTAATCGTCTTAAGGGCACCTGTCTGAATCTGCAGAACCGAGGGGGGGGGGGTCAAGTTTTATTATATTATGGGTTTATAGCACGGGGACGAAGGAGGAAGTATGAACCGCCGCCGTGTCAGCCGATCCTCCTCGACTAGGCCAAGAAGTATAAATAAGAAGTTGCACATTGTAAACTTCTTATGCTCTGCTATAGTGCCATTGTTGGATATAAGAAGTTTCACAAAGTGAAACTTCTCATGTACGCTTCTCGGCAAACTTCGTATTGCTTCGTATCTACTCGGGAATTGTCGGGAGTGTTTGTGACGGTCGACTGAACCCGACCAATCTCGGGTGTTACCGAAGCATACTGAACGTAACCGAAACCATGAATTATTAAGATTTGATAACGAAAAAGATATTCTGTCTATCTTCTGTCGATATTATAAAAAAAACTATCCCCTCCCCCGCTGTCACAGATTCAGTCAATCGGACTTCCAGATAATTAGGACGAGATAATCGAGATACGATTTTCGAAATGAGATGATCTAGATAATATATTTGAGATAAGATAACATTTACAAGATAATCGAGATAAGACTATCAAGATAAGATGAGAAATTATAACCGAATAAGATAGCCGACATAAGATATTCGGGATAAGATGATACAAATAAGATAATCGAGATATGATTTTTTCCCTACTTTCGGGTTTATGGGGTAACCCCTCCCTTCCCACCCCTCTTGGGTTCGGTTAAGTTTTGTATGCTTCATGAACACTCAAATTTGGCTGGGTTCGGTTGGAATGTTCGTGACCATCACGAACATTCCCGACAGTTCCTGAATCTATACGAAGTTTGCTGAAGAGAAAGTGTTATTTCTGATGAGAGTTACTTGAAGAAAACTCAACTGTTTCTATAATAAAAGTATTAAACATTTATTAGTTTTTTTCTTATAATTATAATCACTTTTATACACATTCATTTCAGAAATTTGAAACCCTAACCTATCATTTTATCTGCGTTCAATTCAATTTTATCAGATATGTATTTATCCATTCTATAAAAATCGAAAAAATTCTTTAAATCATATACAGCGTGGAGCTCTTGAAAGTGTTAATGGAAAAGGCCCATAAGTGGCACCTTTGCGGTTCTGGGACTAAAGGCCGAATACAGCACGGTCGACTCCCAAAAGACTTTCTATAACTTCTGCCGTAACGCATAGGGACCGGTTATGCGCTTTTTGCATAAACACTTTCAAGAGCTCCACGCTGTATTTATTTTTCATATAACTCAAAATTTCATAAAAACTTTCAGTACTTTATAGACAAAACATTTCGATCCAAGATTCCACTTTTATTTTTTATTTATAACTCACACTAACCTTTCACAGTCATGTATTTGATTTTTTATGAAATCCGTATTTGTAAAATTAATATTTTCATTGTCAAGTTTTATCTTTTTATTTCTTGATGATTTTCCGTCTGACATTGTAGTCAATTTATTTATTATAATCATCTCGAAAAAATGAATAATAAAAACTCTTTATTTCAGTACATTTCAAAAATAGAATAATTCATCTAATAATTATTTTACGTTTTTTATTATTCAATATTAATATTCATTGACGGCCCAGGTGGTACTGGAAAGACTTTTTTGTAGAAAACTATGATTTGCTACTATTTGTCAAATAAAAAGAAAGTAATATCTATAGCATAGACTGGAATAGCATCAATTTTACTACCTTGGGGAATGACAAGCTATCGTACTTTTAGATTAACATTAGATATTTTAACCATAGGATCTTCTTTTTTCAAATTGGAATCAGAGAAAATATATTTGAGAGAAGGTGATGCCTTAATATGAGATGAAGCTTCTATGATTCTCAATAAAGCTCTGAAAATTGTTCATAACATTGAAAGATTCGTGCTGCAAAAATAATCAACCTTTTTCGGAAAACTGTCATTCTGGGGGGAGATTTTCGTCATATACTGCCAGTCATCAAAAATTCTTCGAAAAAGAATATTTTGAAAGGAACAATAAGTATTAAAATCTTGGGAATCAATTTGAAATATTTAAATTAACAAAAAATATTAGATCAAACTATTAAAATTTTTCAGAAATGTTGTCGGAAGTAAAGAAAGGAAAAGGATCGATGTTTGAAATTCCTATTGAATCAAAAACTGATTACGTAGCAAAAAAAACTAACTGTGATGAAATACATGATTATGATGACTCATCCAATAAAGCTATACTATCATCTCACTACGAAGAGATTCGTAAAATAAATGAAAAAATTTTATTCAAATTTAAATGTGAATCCAGAAAATATTGTAGCATAGATTCCCAGTGAACCTGTTACCTCTCTGTGAGCTAACTGTGAGCTTACAGCATCACTCACAGTGAGCTCACAGAATACTCACTATTTCCCTATTTTTGTGAGCATGCTGTGAGCTTCCTGTGTGTGTTATGATGTGATCTTACAGTGAGCTTCCTGTGAGCTCACTATGAGTTACGATGTGAGCGCAATATGAGCTCCCTGTGAGCTCCAAGCTCACTGTAAGCTCACTGTGAGTTCACTTGTGAGTTTACTGTGAGCTCACTGTGAATTTAGATGAGAGTTCACTGTGAGCTCATTGTGAGATTCCTGGTTCAACTCAAAAGTTATTTTTCAGTTGAAAAAAAAAGTAATTTATTATCTACAGTAAAAGATAATCACAATAGATCTGCAAGACAGTTATTGAAAAAAAAAAATTTCCTACCCGAGTGGGGCTCGAGCCAGCCGTTTTTTGACGGTGAGAGCGAGTGTCTAGACCACTAGACTATCGCGGATTCTTATTATACTATGGAAACTGAAGAAAGTGATTGTGAACATGAACACAGCAGTAATAACGATTTCCTGTTGTTTTGATAGTATAATAAGAATCTTAAACACTCGCTCTCACTTTTACAAAACGGCTGGTTCGAGTCATACTCGGGTAGGATATTTTTTTTTTTTTTAATAATTGTTCGACAGATTTACAATGAGCTCATAGTGAACTCACATGTGAACTAACAGTGAGCTCACAGTAAGCTTGGAGCTCACAGGGAGCTCATATTGCGCTCACATCGTAACTCACAGTGAGCTCACTGTAAGATCACATCATAACACACATCGTGAGCTCACAACATGCTCACAAAAATGGGGAAATACAGAGTATTCTGTGAGTACACTATGAGTGATGTTGTAAGCTCACAGTTAGCTCACAGAGAGGTCACAGGTTCACTGGGTATGCTATGCACAAGGGAAAGGATCAGACAGATAAAAATTGCTCATTATATTATCAAACAAAGTATTTGAACTCAATCAATTAACCTGGTTTTCCTGTACATAAATTGACATTAAAGAAACGAGCAATTTTCATGCTTATAAGAAACGTAAGTATCAGAGATGGACTGTGCAACAGTACACGATTAAAAATTTTGGATTTGCATAAATTCAATATCAAAGCTCAAATCATAACTGGAACTAATTGAGATTGTACGGATTTCATTCCAAGGATAAAACTCGATACAGAGGAACATAACATTATAAAATACATTTGCCACACACGTTCGTCAAATAAGATTCATTTTTAATAGCAGATCAAAAATATTTTGACCAAAATTATGAATGTAAGGAAAATAAAATAAAAATAAAACAGAATTATAAAAAAAAATATAAATAATGCACTTCTTATTTTTTCAAGTTCTGGTATATGTTTAGAACAATATATGACGTAATGTTGCTTGCGAATGAATAAAAAATTCGTGTCAGAAATTTACAACTAGAAGTTAATGTGCAATACTGTAGTTCTAATATTTTTATTTAGTTTCAAAGGTTACAATTGATAATAAATCTGTCACAAAAATTTCAAAAATGTACTTTATATTAACACATTTGCCACACAAATTTGTCAAATAAGATTCATTTTCAATAGCAGATGAAAAAAATGTTGAATAAAATGATGAATGTAAGGAAAATGCAATAAAATTATGAGAGGGAAATGAAAATAAATATGTATATAATGTACACTTTTTATTTATTTATAGTTCCGGTACATAATATATAACTCGATTTTTGGAATACTTTTGATTTTTTTCAATTTCTCATTATATTAAATTAAAAAAAGGAAAGTAAAGTTTCCTTGATTAACACATCTTTTTTTATTTATAATTGAGTAAGTCGTGCAAAAACTATCCGATAACGGTGAATAATTTTTTTGTCATCACTCTAACCTCAAAATTGACATTTTGAAGTGACTTTTCGGCGTTCGTGATAAAAAATATCTCATGTAAACAACTCCGGATGTGTTCTTAGGCAAAACAGGTTACAAACCTCGCCTTCGGCTTAGTCCGTTATCATCCCGTTCTGCCAAATTTGCACATCCGTACCTGCTACGTAATATACTGTTTATTTTGTAAGTAATATTATAATATTAATATAATATAATATTAATATAATATTAATATAGTATAATATTAATATTATACTTACATGAAGTAATTACTTATTTCATACTTACATGAAGTCCATAAAAATTTCACCGAAACCCATTTTGAGGACCACCCCATTATATATGATGCTAAAGCAATTCTAGCTTATAGTTAGGAAACTGACGCTCATTTCTAAAATCATTACACAAACATTGACCGGTTCGGTCAATCTAAACGAATCATTGGATCAGTGATCATACTTTTAGTGCAAAAATAATTTCACATATAAATTTATACGAAAAAAGTGAGCCTTTTAATGTGAGCATGATTACAGTTTGAGTAATCTCGTGCACCTAGTATCTCAATTTCTCTCCCTTCGTACCTAATAAGTGAAGTTCTCATAACAGTGCTCATATTTGATCTTTATATCCATATGCAATCAGAATATGCTTCAGAAGAATAGACAGTCTAGTTATGTATAAACTGAAAAAAAATTGTATGGTGGGAATTATTTCCCAAGTTATCGCAAAGTATCAGTATATCTTTGAGAAAGTAATATATTTTTCTCAAAGATGAAGTAAAAAATATGTTGATGTTAGAATCTGATAAGAGATATAGCATTGAAGACAAAACGTGGTTGATGGCCCATACGACGAGCCGCTAAGGACTTAAAATCTGATTTTTATGCAATAATTGCACATGTGTTGATAAAATTCATTTTCTTTCTGAGAATAGTGTTACACCTTTTTTATGGGAAACAAAATTAAACCTTGCGTGCGTCAAACTTGTATACATTTTTTGCCTCTCAAACACTAAATAGAAGCGTTTCAAAACACGTTTCGACAGTGACAAATGAAGTATTTCAGGCCAACACGCAGGCTGTCGACAAATGACAATCGGCGAGGTGAAAGGCGGGTTCTTTCAGCTCCTTGGAAAACCGGCGGGCCAAAAAGGACCCCGCCTTTCCCCCGCCGACTGTCATTTTCTCCAGTCACCCTGTCGACCTTCAATACTTCATTTGCGATGTCGAAACAGTTTTGATACGCTTTTTTTTACTGTTTTTGAGGCAAAAAGTATCGTGTGTACCTCGGAGCAATATCACCTGATTATAACTCGTGTGAACCTCACACAAGTTTTAAATCGGCTGTTTTTTCTCCTGGCTACGCAATATACTATTTTATCACACTTGCACAATAATGGCGCTTTCTCGTGTGTGAAAGTAGTGCGCAAGACAGTATATTCCATATGTGTTTTTAATTCTTGCACTGTTTTTTTTTGTGCACTACTTTTCTTCATTACCGCACAACTTTTTCATTCCCGCATCATTTTTTCACTCCCGCACTACTTTTCTTCCTTTCCCGTACTATTTTACTTAAAGCCAGGGGTATGACAGGTTACCGAAAAAGTTAACCTATTAATGTCTCCGCTGAACTAAACCAACAGAGGCGCTGGCAGTGAAGTTGCCTCAGAGAAAAGTATCGGACCTCTCTTTCGTAGGATTCTGATTGGTCACTTTCAACTAATCAGAAACCGGAAAATAGTGGTCCGATACTTTTCTCTCGGGCAACATCACCAGTGATGGGAGCTATCGAACCATATCGAACAAAAATCCCAGCTTTCTAGGGGAAGGGGAAGCAAGTTGACGAATCATCAATCCCAGATCATTTCCCTTTCCCTAAAAACCTGGGATTATCGTTTTGTATCGATATCCATCTTCCATCACTGAACATCACCGCCAGCGCCTTTGGTGGTTTGGTTCCACCGGGACGTTAATAGGTTACAGCTTTACATGCGTTTAAGCGGAGAGAGTCACACCCCTGCTTTGAGCACTGTTAGAGTATAAAACGAAAGTTTCGATTCGCGCGGACTCAACCAATTAGCGCTCCAGATGCCGACTGTCAGCACCTGCGCGTGCCACGTGGCCGTATGCTTTTACTAAAATCGTTTGTTTATACATATTTGTGCTGCAGCTTATATTTGTTTATTTATTACTTCCCACACTTGGAAGCGCCATTCTCATGCGAGTGTGAAAGAAAGCACATTTCATAACAAAAGCGTAAACTAGGTTAGCCCATGCATGCAAAGTTCAAAAGACTCGACTCTGGCTAGCACACACTCGACGGAGATTTTACACGCACTCGACTTTGGCTCCACGCACTCGCTACCGCTTGTGCGTTTGCCTCCTTCTCGTGCGTTCAAACATCGCTCACGTGTGTTCGCCTACGTCTCGTATTACGAACTTTACATGCACGGAATATCCTTTTTTGCGCACTTGTTACAAAATATACTATTTTGGATTTTTTCGACAATTGTGAGAATGACATGAATGAAAAAAGCATAAGTAACATTACGTTTTGTCGTATTCAATCGCATTTCAAGTTAAAGTTAGTCTTTCTCTCAGAACTTTTGCAAGCGATGACTGAAAACTTGTAATGCATTGCACATGGAAACATGATACGTTCTATACTAGCCTTTTTTTCATGATTTCACAGCCTTCGTAAGCCGAAAAGAAAGGATTAAAAAGTTTAACCTCAAAAAGTATCTACAATACAATTTAAATTATTTTGCAACGAAAAGATGAGATTATTTAATAATTGAAGCAAAAAAATTGCTACAGACAATTGTCCGTGTACAAAAAAATCGTGATTTCTATTTATTTCCCAGTTTTCAAGTCTATAGTGTTATAAGAGCCAATGGTTTTCCGATTCATTTTTTCTTGTTCATTGTTGCCGATAGTTGTGTGAGACAAATTTCACACTTTTTTTCATTTCCTTTACTTGTTTTCAGCAGTGATAATATGGAAAACTTTTGTTTCAAGATTATAATTCAAAATACATTTTACAAGAATTTCTTTAAAGTTATGAATACTATAAAGTGAAGTGAATTGACAATATTTGATACTTTTAAATGGTAACTATAATTTTTTCATTCAAGTAAAAGCGATTGAAATTCTCTAACGCATAACTTATACAGTTTTTCTTTTTATGCATTTTTCTTGAATCGATCTCATTATACGCATTTTTATAATCACGATTCTGTAAAGTTCAGGATTCCACTTTTTCTGTTTCCTAATTTTCAAATTGAAAGCAATGTTAATAACAATACTTCTTTACTGCTAAAACACTGCCTGAATAAAAAAAATCAGAGCGTATTAAATCCATACGCGTTTGGAGTAAAACCTTTCCTGCCGCTCATCTCAAGGTCATCTCAAGGTCAATAGTGATTCATCGAATTATTTATCCTCTTATGCTTTTCTATCTGCCAGCATTGCAAACAGGAAAATATTGAGCAGTATTCAAAGAGCAGGTTTTTCAATCATTATTTGTAACACCTTGTAGAGACATTGAACATTATTGGTTTGCAATGCAGTTTTAATGTCTCCTGGAAGTATTGAGATTTAAATGTCAGTACTGCAAAATATTTACTTGATTATTATCACTGTTGAATTTGTATAGGTTGTAACGCGTAAATTCCCCACCCGAGATTCCTTCACGTTACCAAACAAAAAAAAAACAAGTCCAAAAACCCATGGACCAAAATCCGTGACATGACAAACCCCAACGACGAGCCCCGGGGACGTGGTAACTTACGCCGCCCCCGGCGAAACTCACGACGACACGAATGGAAACTCACCCGGCCGATGTTGGAGAGAGAAGGGGCAAGGGGATGTTGCAACTTTCCACAGGTACAAAAAAGACAAAGACACATGTAATCAAAAACCGTATAAAAAAAAAACGAACAAGAGAAAAAAGAAAAATACATGAACGATAACCCGAACATTAAATCCCCGTACGCAAAACAGTCCCGGAACACAACATTCTTTACCCAGACCCGAGGTCTTTGCCTCTCGACGCCGATGACGTTATCATGGTCAAGCCACATTCCGCCACCCTCCCACGACGATCCGGGTGTCTCTTAGCCGGCCATCCTGGTCGGGAACGTCCTGTCCGGATCCTTGAGGCCTACCTTGTTTTCCATAATTCGTCCACCAAAGGCCTTCGCCAAGAAAACTTCGCTTCAAACGCAAACTCGAAAGAGGAATCCCAAAAACGCGAAACTGGCTCTTTCACCGTCCAGAACGAACTGACTGAGCTGCAGGGTGGTTTGACTTCCATAAGAGCCAATGTAAACTCTCAAATTCGAGTTTCCACGCCCTCTCGGTAGTAGAAACGGGCAAGTGAACTACAGTGAACAATGCTGGTTAAAGTGGCGACCGTGTCGCTACCTAGGAAGTAGAAATTGATTTTATGAAGGAACAAAGGCTGATTTTCCCATCGAAGTTAAACCACGCTGCTGAGCTGAGCCTTCTCCAACAGGATTGCTAGTAAAAATAGCGGCGTGCATCCATCTGGTGGAGAGTAAGTGTCCAAAAGTAGCCAACTTTGTCCGCAAAAGCAGTCAGAAAAAAAGCTATATACTTTTAAACATTCTTTTGGCTTTTTGACCATATATTTGAATAAAATCGCTGTTCTTTGAAAATAAATTTAATCTCAGTATTGGGAATGGTGAACAAAATATTTTTAATGCACATATGTGTGGAAAATACAATTTATTCGTTAGAAAAATATACGAATCCCAATGAATTACAGTTTCTATGATTCTATGATGAGTATCTATGATGGCATATATAGAACTATAATCACATATTTGATTGATATGAAAGTTTACTAAGAACCGTAAAAACAAAAGACTGCGGGGGCACAAAGCAAAGGCTGGTATGAGCACGTTGCCACAAGTCGATTTTCATCAATTGTTCTGATTGGTCCCGATCTTTAGAATGAGATCAGAAGCTGAATAAGTGCGTGTGTATTTACCGGCGTCACCAGCTGAAATAAAAAAACCTGACACCTAATTGAATATGTAAACACAACACCTTATTCAATATAAGATCTATGCAAATATCAATTTCTTAAATAAGTAATTTTATTTCTTCATCGTTCCATGTTCTGTAGAAAAATTATTGAAGCTGAAAAAGATTGAATAATGCTGCGATTATTGTTGGTCGGCAAATAGGGCTGTCGAAAACTGCCAGCCGATCAGCGGATAACTAAGAAGCTTCTCATTTCTCTCTCTATCTCATTGTAAATGAAGACAGAGAAACTTTTCCATGCGTTTCCTTGCTGACCACAAAATTAGCCAAAAATAGCCAAGGTTTGACCACTAAAAAGCCAAAAAAGTATCCACAGCCGAAATCAACAAATTTAGTATCCACTAACTTCGAAAATCAGCCACTTTGGCCGAATTCGGCCAATACTGGCAGCCCTGTTCTCCAACCCGTGCAAGCCAGGTCCCTCTGCCCCCACTCTACGCCAACTGAGCAGAGCCCGCTCGGAAACCCTTGATGTCGCACAAGCGTGGGCTGTTTCCCCGCTTCTCAGCGGCGAGACTTCGTCCCTGTCGCCGCCCCTGGTGGTCCCTGGGCCAACCTCCCCGAACCTGCATAGGTGTAGCGGGAAAAAAAACTATTCTCAAGTGATGGTTGGATCCCTCCAAAAGGTGCAAAATAAAACCAGATTTTCCTAACCGTCACAACGTACTTCTGATTATAATTTCGTTAAAAAAGTACTGATGATGTATTTATGTACAAGACTTATACGCAATCAGAGGAAAAAATTTCGCTATCTGGTGTACTAGCTGACAAAATATTACCCTTAAATGCTTTCTGTCCTTTCATTTTACCTACTGATTTAAATGAAATATGTTGCTTTTTGGTGGTAAAAATAGAACACGTATTTATTTGATTTCAAAGGTTTGTTTTTTTTTTAATCGGGACGTAAAACATCTAAGACGTAATAATATTTGACAGCTAGTAAAAAACAGTACAAAAGGAAGCGAATGCATTTGATTGAAACGTTCCGCCGAAAATTGAATTAAAAAATTTTTATCTTGTTTCTTAATAAGATTAAATGATAATTTTGAATAATTTTAGTGCCCTATAGTAGTTCGAGTTTTTATAAAAGAATCATCAATCAAGATTTTTACAAAATAACATTACCAAGAACTTTATGAAGTTAATTTTATGCAAATTTTAGCAAATTTTAATTCATCATGAATGAGAAAATAAATCCGTGAGCAACGGGGATCCGAACCCGCAACCTTACGATTACGCGATAAGAGCTCTACCAACTGAGCTATTTCAGGAGTTGTACAATCACACATTGAATTTCATTCATTTGGAAATTATAAAGTATCTATTTTTATTTAAGTGAATTTTCGTCCCTATATTTATTATATATGAGGCGCTCAAAGCAAAAGGATGACTCAGAATGTTGCTTGGGGAGAGAACTTAAAAAAGTTGCAAGCCAAAGAGCGACTTAGAATCTCGAACGGGAGAGCGAGACTTGGGATGTAAAAAGGAAAAGAAGAACTCTGTCACCCTGAAAACGGCAAAACGAAACTTGAAAAGATGCAAGGTCAAGACGAACTCCCAAGTTCTTTTTTTCCTTACTAATCTTCCGAGTTCCGTTCTGCCTTATACTGCCTTATACTAAGTTCCTTCCCATATTGCTTGCCGTCCTGTGTTCGGCAACACTGTACAATTTCAGTCGTTGTACTATTCGATCACGCGTTTTCTTTTCCGAGCATCTTATTCTCTTTTTGAAATTCGTGGAGTTTTTGCGGGTGTATCGCGATGACATTTTGTGAGGGAGCACGTTTTTTCTAGGAAAATACTGCGGAATCGTAGGAAACATTCTTCATGAATGAAAATTACTCTACTCAAGTTTACGAAAAATTATTACTTTTTCTTTATTTTCGGAGTTGTTCGAAAAAGTGGAAACCCAATTTTTTTAAAAAAAATGCAACAATACTTATTATAATAAAACTATTGCAGTCCGCATCTTGGTCTCGGACTGGAGCCCTTCGTTTTGCAAACACAGGCATTGTAAGAACTCACATCAATTTACTTTTTTAAAAACATATAACCCAAAAGTATAGGCTCTCTCTACAAGTGGCGGTCGACTTCACGGACTAAACTATACCAAAATTTTCTTGGTATTTTTCTGAGACGAAAAGTTTTTTCCACTTTTTTAAAAACTTGAATAAAAAAAAATTCGAGCATAAAATCTAAGAAATTTTATTAGTCAAAACTTGTGACCGGATATATTTTCCAATTTTGAGTTGTGTGAAAATAGGCGAAGGACCTTTCGACTCAGAAAAATATGAAGAAAATTTTTGTTCAATTTTATCCTTTAGGTCTACTTCTACTTGTCGAGAGAACGCATTTTCATTGTTTCAACTTTTGGCTTTAATAACTAATATTATTTTGTGTTTTTTTAAAAACGGCAAAGGAATGTTTGAGTCAGAAACATGCGAAAGAAAATCTGTTGAAATATTTTTTGTGGACTCTGGGACACGCTGTATTTTTAATACTCTAAATTTGCAAAGTTCTCTGAAATATCAAACTTGAACATATTGAATCGTTAGAAAATTTGATGGATATCTAGAGATCTTTTAGCGTTTTGCTGAACATCTTCCTTGGTTTTTTAAAATTTAAATCGTTTGCATACAACACAGGGCTGAAAAAAATACTTTTGGTTTGCTGCAGGGTAGTAAGTAACTTTTTAAGAGTACTTCGTTCACGCTGTTTTAAAAAATGACCATTTTTTTTCTCAATCAGCTTTTGTTTTTACAATGTTACGAAAATTCGGTTTTTTCAGGTATTCGAACCTTTAGATTTTTGTAATTTTTTTTCCTCGCGTACTTCGATCAAAAACTGCTTATGAGTATTAATTTAACTTACAAACCTTGCTTTCCATACATTCACGAGGTTCTTCATTCTTCTAAACAAGAGCTAATTGAGAACAAAAATTCACATTTTTAAAATCAGCGTGATCGAATTAATCTCAAAAAAATACTTACTTACCTGTAGCAACATGACTGTTGACAAGTGCAATTTTCAAAACTATGGGAAGAAAATTGTAAAATATTCGGAAATAATTTTTTTTAATACAACACTATCTTCAAACAGTTGATTGGGTAAAACAAAGTCCACTTTACCACACGCTCCCATCACCGATAATGGAATAAATCATTTTCGCTGTTTCCCGCCAGAACCTCCGAAATCGCGTTTATCTTCGTGGTATGTAAACAGGGCCGGATTAACCCTCAACGGGGCCCTAGGCAACCATCAAATTGGGGGCCCTTTTTTTACGTCCGTTCCCTTCTTTTTTCGATTAAAAAATACAAACTTATATCTTTCATAAAAATTTTATTGTCACAATGTAATAATATCAATAAAATTACTATCTACATTTTAAACATGTCGTTTTCTACATTTGTTTTCGTCAAATTCATCAATTATATCATCAATATCGATTTTGTTCAATAAATCTGACTCAATGCAAAGTATACCTAACATCTCGAGTCGCTCTTGTCGCGTTGTAGCTCTTTCAGCAGCTTTGATTCTTTTTAATTGCGAGAAGGATCGTTCGGCAGAACAATTTGTGATCATTAATGTTAAAAAAATTCGAAGAGCTATTTCTGTGTTAGGAAATACTTCGGCTAATTGATCTTCCATTAGAATCTTATACAAATGACTATGATTTTTTTGTGCATCGGTGTATCTGGAGTTCACGTAACTTTGGAATTGTTTCATTTCAATGAAAAATTCTTCCAAATCTCTAGGATAAAAACGAACTAAGTTATTCATAGCTTTGTGGAGGTCTCCATCACTTAGAGAAAAGTTGATGAGAAATGCAAATCTCTCTGAAACTTCCATATACACTTTCGCACGCCGTTTGATTTCACTGTGAAGATTGTCGATGATTTCGAGGAAACCTTTTGTTCTAAAATCATCGCGAGGCGAAAATTCTACTTCTGGAGCATTTCCGTCATTAGGTTGTTTTTTTCTACGACGAGTACGTTTTACGATTTCTGTATAACCTACACCAGGTAATAATCGTTTTGTTTTTTCCTCGAAATCATTGAACTTTTCACGGAATGAAGCTAAACTCTCTTCTAACGATCCGTACAAAGAAGCACACGTTTGCAAATCTGCTTTTTCACTTTGCAATGACTTACTCACTGAACGCATAGCAGTCAAAATAGAGTTCCATAAAATCAACATGAAACCAAATTCGAATTTTTGCATTTTATTCGCGATACACGTCGCCTCATAACGAGTATCAGTATTTTGTGATTCATCATCAGCAATGATTTCTAGAGCCTCTAATATGATATCAAATGAATCGTAAACTGCATTCGTCGCATTCGAATGTGCTTCCCAGCGTGTAGTTGACAATGTCTTCAAAGTTTTCCCATTGTTTATTTTATTTTTTAATACGCCCCAACGATAGGTGGAAGCGGAAAAAAAATTATATAATGTCTGCATAATGGCGAAAAAATCTACTGCATAAAAACAGCACTTCACAGCATGCTCTCCAACCAAATTAAGGGAATGCGCGGAACAGGGAACATAGATCGCATTCTCATTCAAACTCAATATTCTTGCTTGCACACCTTTATACTTTCCGGACATGTTGAATGCGTTGTCATATGATTGTCCTCTACAATTTTGAATATCTAAACCACAGTCTTCAGTAAGAAAGTTGAAAGTTTGATTCGCTAGACTTTCACCAGTATGACCTTCCAACTGAAGAAAAGTTATAAACCTTTCGACTGGTTGAAAATCGTTCGGAGAAACATATCTTAAAATAATAGACAATTGATCAACATGCGATACATCAGGAGTCGAATCGACAGATAAGCTAAAATACCTAGCCGAAGTAACCTCTTTTAAAATGTATGATCTGACTTTTTTACCCATAATGTTAATGAACTCCTCGCAGATCGTCTTCGATAAGTAAGAAGTTACACCTGTCCCAGCATTGCCGTATCTAACAATATGACCTTGCAAAAAAGAATCGAATTTCGCAACGAGTTCAAGTAACCCTAGATAATTTCCGTTGCCCGGCACCCCGAATTGCTCGTTCGAACCTCTGAATGACAAACCTCGCTCTGCTAATGTGGTAATGACAGCAACTACCCGTTTTAAAACGTCGCGCCAGTATTTTTTTTCACTTAGTAGTTCATTCTCGAGTAGTTCTGGCAGATTATTTTCGTCCTTTCGTTTTTGCCGGTAAATCAGCAAACACTCCCGATGTTTTGGATTTTTTTCATGCTGTTGTAAATGACTTCCGATGTTTTTCCAGTCATCATATCCTTCACGAGAAAGTTTTATCGATTGGTCGGGTGGTAGAAATAGCTTGCAATAAAAACAATAGACAGACCCTGTGAATAAAAACCAAAAATTATTATTATCAATTACACTGTGTGCCTAAAAATAATTTTGAAAATTATAAAAAAACGAAACCTGTCTAGAATGGTTGGTAATGACCCCCTGAATACTTTCTTTACAGGTTTTTTTAATGTTAAGTCTACATATTTATTCGACCGGCTTTCCGGTTTTCTGTCATTTTCCGTTTTCTTTTCTCTGAATGTTTTTTCAAGGTCAGAGAATATAAAAAAAAGACTCATCGACCGCTATTTCAAATTTTTTCCTGTGCAGTTTTTGACCTATTTTATTCCAGAAACGTGATCAGGTTAATAAGAGGACACAACTAGTCTTTTGTTCGAAAAAAAGGACCAATATTACGTGATCAAAAGCATGCTTTTAAAAAAAATTAATTTAATGAGTAAATCGAAAACGAGGGCTAAATTTGAAAAAAAAATGTAATGGAAGTATTTAAAGAATCATCACCAGCCATTGTAGACAGGTTTCGTATTTTTTTTTTTTTTTTTTTTTTTTTTTGTAATTTTTGAGGTCACACAGTGTTACAAATTATGTGAATGATACACAAACTATGAATTAAGGGTGGGTGAGTTACTTTTTAAAAGAAACTTGGTTGAGTTAATGTAACTTGTTTAAGTTAATGTAACTTGGTTATATTACAAGTTACTCATAAATTTTCAAGTAAGAAATTAGAAGTTACTTTTTAAGCGAATTCGTTTAACCTCAAGTTTTATTTTTTAAGGATTTTTTTTTCTTGCTAGAAAAAAACCTGATTCTTTCTCAAAAAATAGAGTGAATTTCGTGAAAGAAATTGATTCAAATCATACATCACCTTTCATTGGTGAATAAATAAGCCAATCTCGGTTTGTTTTTTCTCCATTTGGTTTAGTCCCAAAAAATACGTTGGGCGAACAATATCTCGATGTTGATTCGTTTTCATACCAACGCTTAGATGATTCGAATGGTCCAGTCGAATTTTGACATGTGGATGGCCCATGTTCAATCCAAAATCTTACATCTTCACTAGTAAATTTTTCCCATTTTCCTGGATCGTTGGAACGGTTGGAAATTTCTACACCTTGATTTTTATGTACACTTTCGCCCACAAGAAATTGGTTTGAAGATTCAGGTGTTGAGTTGACTGGATCATCGTTCAATTCAGGACTAGTTGCAAGTCCTTGACTGCCTGATGAATTTGGTGTTTTTACGTTCCGATGAAAATAATTGTCGAGTTTTGGAACTTTTTCTAACACTGCACTTGTTCGTGATCGTTTTTCTTCGGCAACCTTTCTTTTTTGCGCACCACTTAAATATGAACGAGACATTTTTTTACAAAATAACAACTTAAGACACAAACGATCGTTTTAGTATTTACTAGTGTATTGCACTTAAACTATCACTCCCGAAAAATGATGGTCTCACTACGGTAAATAAAAAAACGCGGACATTTACAAGATAATAACAAGGATATTTCATTCACTTATTCACTTTACACTATGTTATTGTTCACGGTGAGTATTCTCAGACGTGACTATCCCCGTACAGCGAATTCTTCGTCTTATATACAAATTCAAGTGTTCCAGAATATTACAGAAAATTCCAGTCATTTATTGTTCTCGAATATTCTCAACCTTTTCATTGATTTCTATTCTCGAACATTCACGAAAACGTATTTGTTAAATGATACCAAATGACAGGCTCAGAGGCAAAACGACACAAGAATTTCCAAGAAAGGATAAAAAATATGCTGACTCACATAAGTCGGTCTTTCTTTTGGGAATTCTTGTGTCGTTTTGCCTCTGAGCCTGTCAAATGATACATTAATTTATTTGTCATTTGTCATCCATCATTCACTCATTCATCATTCACGTTGAAATTTCCGCTTGAAGGCTTCTATTCTAGTCAATTGTGATTTCACTTTGTTTGTTTTATTATTTCGTATTTTTTCAATTATTTTCAGTTCTGATTATATTTTTCTTTCACTCTCTAGAATTGTATGTTTGTAAGAAAATTTTAGAAGTCTTTTTCATTTTTCGGGGGCCCCCTAAAATCGGGGGCCCCAGGCAACTGCCTATTCTGCCTACTTGTTAATCCGGCCCTGTATGTAAAGAAAATCGAATGTTAACCTCGTGAGGAAATATTCGACTCCCAACTCGCATGATTGCCACGCTTGCTTCGCTCGCAAAGCAAATTTCATGCTCGTTGAGAATCTCCTATTTCCCCTACTTGGTTAACAATATCCTATTTATAAAAAATAAGGCAGTGGTGAAATCTCGTAAGAAATGGATTGTTGTAAAAAATTAAGCACGAGTAAAAAAATTTATATTGAATAGTATAGCTCAGAATTAATGCAATAAAAACAAAAAAATATCTATCAAGGATTAGAATCCGCGAACTTGCAAGTTGCAGAACAAACATCTATAAAACGAATTTTATAAACCGATATCCAAGTATGTACACCAGTATTGCTGGATACAAAAAAAACGGGGCATTTCCATAGATAATTTATTCACTTCACAGGAGACCCTTTTGTACACTCACTTGAAATGAGCTAGGAATCGTCTCTACGCAACCTTTCCTAATATTCCTGTGTTTCTGACTGCGAGGATACAGAAAAGAAGAAGACAAATATGGGCCTTACCTTTTTCATTCTAAGTCACATTTTATGTATTTTGTCTCCTCGCTCTTTTCTCTAATCTCACCGTGAGACAGTGATGGGGGACCGGGTTTCGTTCCCGCAGCCTGGAGCACGAGTGGGGCAGCAACGTCACAGAAATCCCAGCTTTCCCGCTCGTCTCCGCGTACCCCGTCGCGAGAAACTGCTAGGACGTACCTCCCACTCGCCTCCGCGTACCCCGGTCCCTTGGGACCCCAGGCCCAAAAACACTTCTCTATGCATGAAATCGGTGGTAAACACAGTGATAAACATAGCTATTGATAGCTATGAGTTCTGATTAGAGCGGAGCCTTTTCCAAACGTTACTCTGCCGATTGTCCTATTTATATGAGTGCGTAAATTTTCTTTAAGAAATAAATTCAAATATGATGTTATTCATAATTAATAACAAAGAAATTGCATAATCATCGCTGTAAATCTCTACATTATTTAAATTATTTATATGTATGTATAATGTAGATCATGTTTTATAATTTTAATCAATAAAGATGGAGAATCGTTTTGATTTTTAAAATCATTAGTACTAAATAATTTTTTTCAGAATTGTAATCGGTAATATTTTAGATAAATTTTTTCGAACGAAGCCTGAGCACAAATATATGAAAGTATCTTTGCTGGAAGATCGAAGTCATTAATTTATTCATTCATTCAATTTTCTATGAATTTTGCGTTGAATAATATTGTACACCTAAATCCAATGATAGTAATGAAGAATTATACGGAAAAATTCGGCATGATTCACGAAATTCAACCATTCAGTACTGGTTTAAAAATTCAATTTTTTCAGCATAGATGTTTATGCAGGAGAAAATCTGAAATGCTGTATTTTATTTAATTCGATTATATCTATCTAGATCTAGTAACTACGTTACATGTTATAATTATTCAGTCACAAAATAATATCCTTAATAATATGATTCGCCTCTGTAACAGTACAAACGTACTAGAATGTTGAATAGAAGATTTTTATTTGAACTACTAGTCTCGTGATGACTGGTTTTGTTTCCGATATAATTATTCTATTGAACTGACCAATTTCCCTAACGATAAAAACGAATAAAAAGAATTCCATGCACTTATTTGAGATGATTATGCAAAATGAACATGAAATTCATATTGCAAAATGACCTTATTAGTTCAAGTAAGACCATCAGCGTAAGGGTGCTTGGGAAAGCATCATTTGAATTATAACTTTCAACTAAGCACATTTTTCTTAGCAGATTTCGCACCAGCGAAAAATATTTTTAGTCACGAAATTTTATAGATCCTAACCCACTTGACAAAATATATTATATTGTTTTCAACTTCATTTCTATCTTTTCCAACGAAAGAAAGAAAAATCCCGGAATAATATTTTGCCACCTTCTTTCAGCGTTTTCATATAATGTGGTACTTAATTTTTTTAAATTTATAATTATACATGATCGAAATATCACATGATTGCCTATTAGCGCGTTTTTTTAAGTTTGATTGCTCAATGCAGTAGACTGGAGTATTTATTATTTGTTTGAATATCAAGTTTTAATTCTACGTCTGTGGGCATAAGGACATATATATTTATTGAATAAGTCAATATAGTTTCAAGTTTTATGGTGACAAAATTCTGAGTCGTATAAGGAGTTGCGTTTAAAAATTTTCAATTTTGTCAATTTGGATAGTCATATTACAATGTTCGCTTGAAGCCGTTATTAAATAATTTGTGGGATTTTTCAAATTTTTTCAATTTGCATCCACTGCGTGATCATGCGTGATGGCAAATTTTTCAATTTTATGTACTAGATTTCAGATTTTTCAGTTGAGATAAAACACTTTAAACAGAATTTCGTGGGAAAAAAATCTAACTAAATTTTTCTGCGATCGTGATAGTTTTATTCACAGAATCATTCGTTCAAATAAATAAATTTACCAGAAACTTGATGCTGTAGGTGAATATGAATAATTACCAAAGATAATTATGCAAATCAACATAATAAACGTATGCCACAATCATTCTACACATTTAAATAGGACCTGCAGCATAGTCGCATTTGGAAAAGCACCGATTTGATCGTTCTAACCGGAACTCAAAGCTATGTTTACCGCAAATTTCATGCATAGAAAAAGTGATTTTGGTCTCGGGGTCCCAAGAGACCGGGGTGCGCAGAGGCGAGCGGGGAACTTAGGACCTCTGTCATGTACGTCCCAGTAGTTTCTAACAGCGGGGTACGCGGAGACGAGCGGGAAAGCTGGGATTTCTGTGACGTTGCTACCCCTTCTTAATCGGCGCAAAAGACGAAAACAAGCCCGTCCCCCATCACTGCCGTCAGATACACAAAATTAGTAGAGAGTTGCGAGAGTAATCACGTCAATTCGAGCTCCGGCCCATTCCTAGTAAAAGCACTATGGGGTCTCACGTGAAGCGAATAATCTATAAAAATTGTGCATTTTTGGCCATTTATCGTATTGTTTTACTTAAATATCGGTTTTATGAATTCCTTTTTTCACTGATTGTCCTGCTACCTTCTACTCGCAAGTAATTTAGTCGGTTCGAATCTTAAAAAAATGTTTGTATTTTTTTTCTTCAATAATAATATTTGATGAAAAATAATATTCTCGTAAAAAGCACTTGATAATTTTGAATTCAAAATTTCTAATTGTGTGCAAATGAGCACGAAATCAGTTCTGATCGCAAATTCTCAAGAATAAACAAACTTTTTTTACGGGTAGAAGAATTTTTCAAAAATTTGTTAAAAAAACAATTTTTGTCCAAAAACTGTGAACAAAAAAAATTTGTGAATTTCCTTTTTATCGACCTGGGAACTGGAAGTTCATTTTAATGAGGAGTAGGTTTTTTATGGTAAGGCAAAGAAGAGCCATCAATTTATTTGAGTCAACGTCGACTATTGCTTACACTCATACTTGAATTATTACTGGAGTCGACGTGAAAATAATTGATTATAATTAAATAGTATTTTTCAGATGAAATCGAGAAATATTTGAAAGATGTAAATCTTATATCCATTTCCTGTACCTCGTAACGATGATATTTTTGTGTAAAATTTTTTCAAAAATTATTTTTTATCTGTAAGAAATGTTTTTTACGATTCCGCAGTATTTTCCTAGAAAAAACGTGCTCCCTCACAAAATGTCATCGCGATACACCCGCAAAAACTCCACGAATTTCAAAAAGAGAATAAGATGCTCGGAAAAGAAAACGCGTGATCGAATAGTACAACGACTGAAATTGTACAGTGTTGCCGAACACAGGACGGCAAGCAATATGGGAAGGAACTTAGTATAAGGCAGTATAAGGCAGAACGGAACTCGGAAGATTAGTAAGGAAAAAAAGAACTTGGGAGTTCGTCTTGACCTTGCATCTTTTCAAGTTTCGTTTTGCCGTTTTCAGGGTGACAGAGTTCTTCTTTTCCTTTTTACATCCCAAGTCTCGCTCTCCCGTTCGAGATTCTAAGTCACTCTTTGGCTTGCAACTTTTTTAAGTTCTCTCCCCAAGCAACATTCTGAGTCATCCTTTTGCTTTGAGTGTCTCATATGTTACGGCATAAATAATGATAAAAAAATATTGCACATATATATGTAACATATATTATCAATGTACTTGTTCATGTTGAAAATAAAAATTAATTTTTATTGATAGAATAATATGTTTAATGTTCTTAGTGATGAGGTATTTAGTGAAACAAATTTATTTAGTGAAACTAAAGTTTCTAGAAAAAACTGAACTAAATTTAGTGTAACTAACACATTTCACTTTTACATTTAATATTAACATTTAATTCAACAATTTACGGATGAAATTTTAACAAAACAATAAATCTGTTGCAAACTGTCAAAATAGTCAGTAAGTTAACTTCAAATTTTACAGATAAAAGTGGTACTCTGTTGAGTTTCTTCTGACGGACGATAGTTTCTTAAAAAACTTTACCCCCGGGAAACCAGCCTCCCCACTTACAAATATTGATATTTTTTTTTTGCAATCGATTATTATGCGTCTGTTCGATTGTGTTAGACAAAAACTTTCGTTTGTTTGACCATCGCTCAAAAGTTTTTGGAAAAATAAAATTTCGCGTGAAGTAAGCCCCCCACTTACGAATATTGGTAATTATTTTTTGCAATCGATTGTTATTCGTTTGTTGGACTATGTTAGACGAAAATTTCGGTTTGTTTGATTATAGTTCAACAGTTATTGAAAAAATAAAATTTCGCGTAAAGTTAGCTCGCCCACTTGTGAAAATTTATAATTTTTTTTAAAGGAACGTTATTTTTTCGTTTGTTTGATAAACATTTTCGTTCGTTTGAACGTCAATTTCTAGTTGTTGCAAATTAAGGGTTTCGCATTTTCGGGCGGATGCGAATAGTTTTTTCATAGCCTCCGGCTATTAGCACCCGAACACGGAGCACGGGCACGGAACACGGGGGAAGAGCTTTCGTTGCTGCGACGGTGGTGGGGGGAGAGCTTTCAGAGCTTACATCTCTGCTCTCTCTCCCACGCTCTTCCGCGCAAGTGAAGTAGAGTAATGTCGAGTGAAGTGAAGTGAGCTGACATGAGCTGTCAACAGCTTTGACAATTTGTTCATTTGGCAAATTGAGGTTTTGTGTGTAGGAAACAATCATCAACGGCAAAAAACGATAAAAATTTGGTGTTTTATCCCAAAATTTTCAAATTTCTCGAAGAAAACCATAATATTTACGTCTGAAGTTGATGAAATTGAATATTAAGTAGGTCAGACGTTAATAGTTGTTATGGATTCGTAAAATTTTGCACAGACTTTTCATGATTTGCAAACTAAAAACTAGCGAAGATGAACAGTTTGGCAGGATGCTCAGGAATGTATTGTGGAAGGGAAGATTATGCCGGAGGAAATTGGAGCGTTTGCAAAGCTTGCCCTAGAGGTTTCAGGACAAATGGTTCGATTTTTATAATTCAGTAATTTTTTTTTACTGTTGAATTTTTTAGATCATTCGCCTACATAAAAAAAATCATCGATTTTATTCGTTTGTTATAAAAAAAAAAAAAACAAAAAAACTTTTTTCGTAACATTCCAACCATAAAATTTATTTACTATTTATAATCCATTTATTTGATATTTTCCAAATCATCATGTGATTTTATATCTTATTTATTTTATACTAGCTGTATTCGGCAGACGTCCTGCCAAAAAGTACTTTGAATGTAATAAGAAAACGAAAATACAAATAGTAAACGGATTTGTTAATAATTAATGAAGTTATTTCCTGAAGCCTTTCCCAGTCGAAAATATAAAATCATTCAGACTAAAATGCCATTCATTGTATAGAGTTGTAAATAAATAAAGTAGTAAGAATTTTCTTCATATGGGCATTTAGAGTAAACCAATGATCGTGGTGGGATAATAATTTACAATAATTAATTTATCATACAGAATATTTTTAAGAAAGCTTCCAAAGTTTTTCAAACCTCAATGGAAGAAAGAATTCATATTTGGTTTGAATGCTCTTATCCCTTCTCTTATTTATTCTGGTAAAATTTTTTTTTCGCTCAAGTAGCTATAAAACAAAAACTTTTGCAGATAATAAAGGGGAAAAAAAAATATTTTGAAAACCTTTTACTCTGTTTGTCAATTATAAGGTCTTAAACGAATACCATTTTATTTATGTATGTATAGATAAACTATTTTTAGTGATAAACCTTCCACAGACAATAGTTTCAAGCTCCCTAATGATTTGACGGAAGCAGATTTTTCTTCTCCGACAAGCTTCTCGGTTCAATGGATTTGAGCTGGAAACTCTCCAAACCTCTGTCACTTCTCCCTATGAAATGAAAAATAAAGTTTATAAATTTTTTTTAGTTTCTTCACAAGATGTGTTTCATAAACAATTTTTCATTACTTCGTAATGAAAAATACCCGGTTTTGACCACCGGCCATCTATGTACATAGCAGAATAGCCATTTTTAAGCTTTCATTATTACAAAACTATGAACATTTTCGCAATTCCTGAATATGTTTCATGTAGGCGTATGATAGGACAATCATAATGTGCAAAAATCCTCATTTCGAAAAAAATGTCACTGACCCGGTTTTGTCCACCAACCCTTCATAAATACAAAAAATAAAACATTTTTTGTAAATCCCTCACTTTGTTCGTGAGCCATAAGGTTTCAGACGAACAACATTTCATTCATATGTATGTAGGATATAAATTTGATTTCATTATTTATTTCTTTGATTATATTTGAAACGGTTGAAATTTTAGCAGTATATACAAAAAATGCATTGAGATTAGATTCAGATATACTCTATTCACAATTTGTTGTGCCAGATTTGGTACATACTCAAGGGAAATATTGAAAAATATGTCGATCAAACAGGAATAAGTCACTTGGTACATGAATCACGCAAAATAATAATTTTAAATTTTATTCTATTTTGTGACACGCGAGACCCCGATTGGGGAGAACCCAACGTTGTCCTACTAGGTCCAGAAAAGGACCAATGGAGAACGACCGCTATACTTCACTCTTTGAGTGTCTTAGAATTGTTTTGAGGGTTTTAAATAAAAACAAGTCAGATTTTATGCTAGATAATGCTCGTAATCAGCGTTATTATGAAAATAATTCACGTCTTATTAGTTACAAATCATTCATCCTTAGAGGCACAACATTAAAATCACGCAAAATTACAAATCTCCATTAAATACTATCAGGCTCTGGCAACGTTTCCAAAAAAGGAGGTAACATTCCTGGGAGAGGTGGAAATAATTTAGTGATTTCCTGAATCTCGAAATCTGATATTTCAGGTTCAAACTCCTTCGAAAAATTTTCTCCTATCTCTACAGTGTTGTCAAAATCTTTCCCGAAATTTTCAGACGCGTGACCTATATCAATTCTCTAGTCATGTGGAAGGATCCTATCGCCTACTATATGAGGTGTCTCTAGCCCTGCATTCCTCTCTATCCTGGCCTCTATTCTTTCTGACGTCCAAAAGGGCGTTGGTCTCTTCAGATTTAGGCTTAACCTTTGAAAAGCAGCACGCTCGCTAGCCACGATTGTTCTATCCAGTCTTTGATTGTTTTCGAATTTGACGAAATTTGGATCGTTAATGCCTCGAGCGCTCGACAATCTTTCCTTAATCCTAACGTCTGCGGCACACCCTCTAGCGTACCTCTCTAACAGGGTAAATTTCCTCTTCACTATCAAAACACACACACACACATACACACACATATATATATATATATATATATATATATATATATTTATTTGCTGAAAATAGTAGTGTCAAATATTTATATTAAAATAAAAGAGCATTAATCATGCTGAAAAATAAGCGGGTTATTACTGAATAGTGCAGTTGCTCGCTGATAAGCGAGGGTTTGCTTTGAGAGCTTTTGTTTTGAGAGCTTTGACTTCATGTGAATGAATGCGAGGAAACACTCAAAAGCCGGCCTGTTAATACCCGAAAATTCGTAGGAGAAGTTTAGGGGAAATAAGTGGATAAATAAAAATAGAATGAACCCCCTGTTATTCCTACATATTTTAGGAAACACGTGCACGTCGGGGTCACGAGTTATCGCGGTAGCGCCGAGCGTATACGGTTCATTCATGTGAAAGGCAATCCCCTCTACACCACTCCTACCGAACATAAAAAAAGAGTGTGATTGTACTTACGATAAAACTTCATGAAAAAAGTGAGATACAAAAGTATTGAAATCAGTACTGAGTTAACGTATGAACAGGGAAAGCATTTATTTGTTATGCAATTATTAGTTTTTATGCACAAACGGGATCAGAATTTATTATATTTTCTACACCATTATACTTGAGTAGTATACAAAACAAAACAAAAATTAAATAATAACACATTATACAGTTTTTCATAGAATACAGGTACGGTAAACTTTATCAAATTAAGGTTTCGTAAAAATCTTATAGTCTCAAAAGTAAAAAAAGGTAAAAATTAATTCGTGGGCTACTGTCAAGATTGATAAAATTTCTGTTTCATACGCATAATAGTAGATGTGTAGTGATGCAACAATTGTTATTGTATTTTGTATTTACTCTACAGATGTTTCTTTTTCCTTTTTTATTTAGCTATTTCATCTATTCAAAAATTTATATCTTCACAAATCATGACACAAAACTACCTCAAAATGCAGTAGTAACATATGATTTGCGAGCAACAATCGGTTACTTATTCAGTATTGTGCTAACTGGATCTCAATCAATAATGGAAAAAGCGTGTCAGTAAATTTCAAACAATATCTACAACTTTCATGGTGTTCGCATTATTCAAGCCAAATTTTTTATTGGATATCATTTTCCACGAAAAACTGCATCAAGTCAAACTTTTGCATTACTTATTATGTATTTTAATTCCAAGTTATCTTTCAGTTATGAGTATAAAAAAAGTAATAAGGATCAATAATCTTAGCTAAGTGATAAAGCTTGATTATTATTATAAACATTTTTTTTTCTACAACAATTACTATCCACATATGATAGGTTGTTTTTTGCACAGCAGCCCGTGAATTAATTTTTACCTACTTTTACTTCTAAGACAATTGGATTTTTACAAAACTTTAATTTGATAAAGTCTACCGTATCTGAATTCTATGAAAAACTGTAAAAATTGATGTTTTGTTATTTTTTGTTTTGTTTTGTATACCTCTTAAGTATAATGGCGTATATCATATAACAAATTCTGATCCCGTTTTTGCAAAAACATTAATAATTGCATAACAATTAGGTACTGTCCCTGTTCATACATTATTTCAGTACTGATTTCAATATTTTTGTATCTCACGTTTTTCATAAAGTTTTTTCGTAACTACAATTACACTCTTTTTTTATTAATTCTAGCATTTATACATTGGCAATGTTCGGTGGGGGTGGTGGAGGGGGGATTTCATTTATTTTTTCATTTGAAAAAAAAAAGTTTTTTTCCAGACATACATGGAAATGCCAACTATATCGACGTAATTTGCGGGAGCAACTCCAAGATTGCTCCCGCTAAAATATTCATAGCGGATACCTTAAAAAAAAGACACTATTCCTGCAAATCGTGTCGACAAATTGGCCATTTCGGTATATGTATAGAAAACAATATTAAACATAGGAGGAAGTGATTCCCACTCGTGTGTAGTTTGTAACCTCACTCCGCACGGTCACAAACTATACACTTGTCGGGATCATCCTCTTCCTCCCTTGATGAATAAATATCTATTTTTACTCGAAAAAGTTGCATTGCTAAAATGAAAGGGTTGTTCGTGGACTGTGCAAGGGCTATTCTTACCTCTTCTGTAGTTCTTTACCTAACGATGAGAAAACCATGTAAGGGCGATGAGTTTACTTCTTACATTAATCTCAGCCATAGCTGGGAAAACATTGTATTGGCCAATTACTAATTTTAAATTTGTGGTGACTTAAAAATGTATTATTAGGTACTAGATTAGATCGAAATATATTTTTCGTTATATTTGCAAGATTGATCATTCTTACGAAAATATGAGGAAAAAAACATAACGTTTGCAACATTTAATGCATATCAGTTGATTCGTTAGCTCATTACGAATCTAGCTTAGATTAAGAGAATATATTTATGTACTTTTTTTTTCATTTTTAGTGAACAAATATTGTGAGATTGAAATAATTAAAGGATGCATATACTATCTCTTGATTTCATGAGACTGATCAAGGAATCAATGTCAGATTTTAAAAATCGATGCATTCAACCCCGAGGAAATCCTTACATTGACAATGTAAATTCGCCATTGTAAACGCTATCGTAAATAAATGTAAAACAGCAATTTACGTAGAGATTCCATTGAGTTTACAATGGCAAAGGAACATTGCCAATGTAAAGTTTTCCTCAGGGAGACTGTATTTGAGAATCAAATTATGACAAATAATTGGAGTTTGTACGTCTCCGGGCAGAAAATCTTATGTTAACCTTGGCGCATTTGCCATCCTCGGACAAGGACGATATTTTCCTGTCCTCGGCTAGCGCTTCGGACGAAAACTTATCGTCCTTGTCCTCGGAACAGCAATAATGCGCCGCGGTAAACAATATACTATTTTGTCACATGCGAATATTTTTCACTGATTCATAATCTTCCTAATATCCTATTTTTCATCGATTATTTGGTCTGCTTATTACAAATTTGGCATCTGGTTCGCGGAAATTATTTTTTGAAAGTAAAATGACCGGACGTTCACCCAAAATTCAAGTTTTTGCAAGATGCTTAAATGATTTTCCAGGTCAACAGGACATAATTAGGTATATTACTAAATATCTACATACAATATAAATATTGAAATATTGTTGCAGTTCTTTATTCTATAACAGTATTTAGGAGAAAATATTCATATTATTAATAATCCGCAAGCTTAAATTTCGGAATACTGAATGTGTGTTTCATGAATTTTAATAAAAATTCTTACCTTACCATTTTGGAAAAACATAAATCATATGCATCTTACTAAAAAGTCATTTCTCCAATTATCTGCTAGAAATACTAATTGAAGTTTAAACCGATTAGTTTTGCAATCAAGCTGTAAGTGTTGTGTAATCATTGTACATAAAAACTATAAAATGCATATACATGCATTTCCGAAACATTGTTATTGTTTTACGTTATTTGTTAAACAAACATTTCAATGAACGAAATATCTAAACCTGGCACTATATTAATGACCAGTGACCTAGAAAACTGGGTAAAGCATATTAATCTTGCCAAAACTTTGCAACTTCGCAAATAACATTAAAACAACGTTTCAACAAATCAATTTCTAATGTCTGATACCATACTAGTGATCAAAGTACCAAATAAATTTAGAAAGCGTTTGCACATTACAAGAAATATAATATTAATGATTTATTTGTTTAATTAAATAGTTATTCACATAATTTTTTTGAATCTAAAGCTACACACCACCTGATATAAATGCTCAGGGCATGGTGTAGAGCTTGAATTTCGACCGAAATCGGTACTTTTCTTCTGTGAGGGTCTCAAAGCTTGTAAAATATTACATTGAAATAGCCTATAATTTGTAAAAAATATTTATAAATTTAAGCACGTTACTGTACAATGCTTCACATGGTTCCAATGTACCGGAGGTATCGAATCGTAGCTTATAGCAAATTTCAATAGCTTTTATCGGTAAATTACATCCTATGTAAAAAAAGATACTTCAGGAATATTTTACTTTCATGATGTAAGTTTTTAATAGAATCAATCGTAGAAATAAAAATATATATATATTATAGTTTTGTATTATCATGTTTGGTGAGAAAAAAAAAATTTGTACCTGATAGGGGTCGAAGCCAGGGACTACCGGAATGCAAGGCGGGCATTCTCTCCACTACGCCACCACTTCATTACAAAATTAAGAGTTAATGAAGTAATCTACCGTACCATGCTTATTTATTTCCCGCGAAATCATCAAGTCATGACCATTTCGACCACGAAGAACTAGAATTATATGAAGCATCGACTCAGTGCTTGTGGACTTTCACGGGTTAGCCCGACAAAGTTTTTAGTTTACGGGTTAGCCACGGAGGTGCTAGTTTCCACGTGAAAGCCTATGCTTCCCCTCTAAAGGGAAAAGAGACAGACTGAGGACAGAACAATGAATCTTTGGTTGCATGGGCTCTTGTGGAAGTCCACAGCCACTGCATCGACTCGAGCTAGCGGGCGGCTACAAAACTGTCAGCCGCAGAGGGGCAAACGGGGGGGACGAGCGGCCCGAACCGGCCGTACCAACGACGTCATTCGCGCGCGACGATTTAAATACTGTTGAACCTGCGATGCTGTTACTGTTTAAAAACAATAATTAAAACATGTTTAAATAGTGATTAAAGTATAAAATTGAAGATAATTGGCATTTTTTTCTTCCAGGCATATGAAAATTTTCAAATAAGAAATGTAAAGCCATTTGATAACATCGTTTCATGAGTTTTTTATTTTTTTATATTTATTTTGAAATGCTGTTAATTTGAGACGTCTCCATTTCAGGATTTAAAAAGAATAGCAGTTAATTAAAAAAAAATTTTTTCAAAAATAAACATTACAGACATAAATAGTATTTTTAAACTCTTCTTAGCTCTTTCAAAATTTTCAACCAAAATGATTTATTTTTTACATTTGATGAAAATCATTTTGTAAAGTAATATTTGACCTTTTAACTTTATTTATCAGTATTAATATAATTAATTATATTAACCACACAGCAGTGACCTAGTATTAGGTCTTATGTGTTTTATAAATTATCTTCTTTGAAAAATCAAGTTTTTCACCTTATTGAAGTCCTGGATCATATTTGGATAAAATTTTTTCGCTGTGAAAATGCTTTTCATCAACTTTTCTTTTATTACATTTATTTTATTTTTCTTATTATTTGTTCAAAGTCTTTTGTTCTGTTTTTGCTTGGATATAACTTTTTAAGTTCTAATTTTGATTCAATATCTTTTACAAGATATGAAAATAATTAATAAATAAAGCGATCATTTGAAGAAAATTTTCTAACAATAGAAAATTACTTAAGTGAGCAATCATTTCTGAATATTACCATCGTTCTTAATTAATACTATACTAATTTTCGTAATCATGGTACTTATATGTACTTGTCAATATGAATTTTATACAGTCATATATATATGACGAGTCTTCGCTAAAAGACTTTCTGTGGACAAAGCAGGTAATAAAATTTATTAAAAGCCCCCTGTGACATATAACAAATACTTTGTACCTGTGAAGAATTCAGCCTATTATTATACAATATACAAAAATGAAGTTGTGGGTTCATCGGAAAATCATTTTTTCTTTTTCAATTCTTCCTTTTTAGAAACCAATTTCACATAAAGCACCGGCGAACCATTTCTGAAATAAATTCAACTTTTCACGGATCCATTATTACGTAGCTCGTCGTTTTTCAATCATTCGTATACGATTTACCTAAAATTATGCACAAATGATAGCCGTCAAAACTTGAAAACTTTTCAAAACAAACAACGGCAAATAACTGCTTGTCAAGCTTGTACGAACACGATGATCAGGGGCTAGAGAGGACAGGGGAAATGACGGAAACCGTGCATGCGCAGTAGGAGCAGGTACGCTAGTACGCTATTTTTGTGGACGGTTTTGTAGCAATCGAGTACTGCCCCTTCCACTCAAGCCGATGCTCCATATAATTTTAGTTCGTCGTAGTTTCGACTTCCGATAGATAAGATGAACGCAAATGCACGCAAATGAACAGTACTGTGTAGTTGTGTGCAGTTGTTTGTAGTAGTACAGTCACTGTACTACTACTATATATAAATGTATGCAAGTGCGCAACATCGGGCGCGGTCGGGCAAGCTCGGAAAAGTCGGGGGTCCTTAGTGAACTAAACCTTCCCCGAGCCATCGGGTAGGAAGATAGGAAGAAAATATATAGATATATTAACCGGGTTACGTTTCGGTAGTCTAAGTTTTCGCCACTCGGGGCGCTGCGAATGAGGCTGAAGGAATCCCTACACTGGAAAAAAAATCCCGGCTATTCAACATGGCCGCTTTACGTTACTACTTTCACGTCAATCCAGCCCCATGGCCACGGGGAATCTTTGTGTGCTGCACATACTGATCTGACGGTCAGCTGTACTTTGTCCGTTGTATCACTATGTATATATATACATATAATTTGGTCGTTTCAGCATAGGATTCCCGTTGATTCCCCGTGGCCATGGGGGCTGGATTGACACGGTGAATGCGCCGTGGCCAGCAACGCCAACCTAACGTTTAAACCGTTACGGTTTGCTTCAACGTTGGCACAACCGGATTTTACGGTTAATACGTCGGAATTTTTTTCCCAGTGTACGAGAAGAAATTTCTGAGGCATGTTATGTATAATACTCTCAGTTGACTTTAAAGTTTTTTTTTATTAATTCTATAATCTCAGCTGAGATTATTGATTATGTTAGTTTATAGAAAATAAACAGTCATCTAGGACAATTTAGGTTATGTAATTATTGTAAAAACATTGAATCGTGTGAGATCGTGGATTGTCGTGGATAAACGCGCCGTTGCGCGCCGTACTGTGCGCAACTGTGCAGTTCTGTGCACATGTATGCAGTTGTGTGCAGAGTCATTTGACTGTCTCAAGAACACTATAACTGTACTACTGTGTACTTCTGTGTACGCTTATACGCTTCATGTATTATAGTGCCGTGGTGGCGCGTTGGCCGCGCTGCCTCGCGGCAGAAATCGGCGATACCATTCCTTGAGTGCTGGATTACATGATAGCCAAACGCTACAGGTAATACATTAGGTACAATACGTGCTAATGCTGAAGGAAAATTGATAATCCACGCTCACGAGGGAGTCTTTGTATGTATAAGTCTCAGTTGACCTAGGCAGTATTTTTGTTTTGGTTGTTTTTTTTTTATTAATCTTACTAATCTCAACTGAGATTATTGATTGATGCCGAAAGGAATGAGCACAATAAAAGAATAATATTTTAAGTTCTAAATCTTCGAATAATAATCTATTTTAAATTGGAAATAGACGATTGAAACTCGGCTCGTCACAATATGTAATAAAATATGTTAGTTGGACATTTTTTTTGCTTTTACAAGTTTGCATTGATCTTTTACGTGTAATAATGTTCTTTGACTTTGACTTTTATTTGTTCCCAATTGGTGTATATTTAAAAAAAAACGAATGAAAGAATTTTTTAAATTGTCAATATTATTATCATTATTTGATATATTAAGGCAGCTGTAGTAATAGATTCATCCTTTTTGCAAGAAAATTAGTTTTATTTAATAATTATTAGCTATTTACATGGACAATTAATTGTGTTAGTACAATGCTTTTTTTCTTCTTTTTCAAGTTTGTATTTATTTGTAAATTGTAATAATGTAGTTGAATTATATGATTTTAACTTCGGCAAATGACTAGGACAGTCATTTTTGCGAGAAATTGAAAAAAAAATTTTTTTTTCGAAAATATGCCGTCTATTATTGACGAACACAAACCCATCTGCGGAAGGTGATTTTCTAAATTATTGTTAAAAAGTGCAAATATCAGTTGGGACCGATTTTGATGATTAGAGGGCGACTAACGATGAAAAAAAAGGTAATATCAGTCAGTTACGTCGTAAAAGTAAAAGATTTACCATTATTTCACTACTATATTATAGTTAATATGAAAAAAAAAAAAAAACAAAAAAAAACATAGAAAAAGTTGAAGGAAAAATAGAGGCTAGATTGCTACGTTCACATATTGAAAAATCCATTTCGATGTAACGAATCGATATAATTGAATTTTGTACAAGGACGTAAGTAGATGAAAAAGTAATGGAGGCCTTCGAGCCCTTAGAGGACTCCAAGGGGAAGATCTATTTTGACAGACATTATCAGAAAAAAAACCTTATGAATTAAATGCGATTTTCAAAAAAAAGGCTGTCCAGGTTAGGTTTTTTTTTTTAGAAAAACGCATTTTGACAAACTTGCCTTCTGACAAAATAGATCGTCCCCTCCAAGGGCTTAAAAAATATTTTTTCTTTTGTAATTGCTCAATTCTTGTGGTTCCAAGAAAGCGAGATTTTGCGGGTTAGGTTTTTTTTTTGTAACACGCAAAAAGGAGTTGTTGTATGTTAAAAAAAAACCAAACTCAAAAAATGTCGCTTCTTGCAAATATTAAGCCTTTATTTTTTTTACAAATATAATCATATTTTATAAATATTACTAGCGAACCCAGCACACGTTGTTTTGCCAATTGTTTATTAGTTTATTCATCAGTATGTTATTTTAGTAAATCTTTGATTAAGACCTAGATTTTACTTGTTGAAATTAAAAATTTTACTCGAATTTGATCAGCGGAAATAGAATTTTTCAAAGTAGAAATTAACTTGAAAAAATTCAGATCGCACAATGTAATACTCATTGGAATGCTTTCGGATGAACAATATTTTTTGTTTTGCTGTTTTCTGCAAATACAAACAATGATGATGGTTTTTCGACGCGTGAACATGAATTTGACTAGATATTTTACTCTAATATAATACAATTTTACTCGCACCGAAGTTTGATTTTACTCCAATGAAAAAGTCAATAAAAAAATTTTTCAAATGATACTTTTATGTGAAGTGCGATCAATGAAACATACCCAATTGTATTAAAAGTTTGACTTGCAGTCAATTTGCAGTTCAATTTGCAGAATTCTTTCTAAGATTATTATAAAAATTGTAATTATCAGAATTTTTTTGTTACTTTTCCTATCATCATTATTATTATTCTTCATTTTTAAACGTCTTATTAAAAATAATGAAAAACGAAAGAAGTATATATATTTTATTCAACTTTAGAATAATTGCTATGATAAATAAAACATTTATTTAAATTATGTAAGAAATGAAAAAAATATAATCAAATTTTTAAGTTTAACAATTAAAACTTTTTAAATAAATTTATAATGAATTCAAAAACCGATGAAAAAAGTAAGAATATTTATTGTCATACAGCTATTTCAAGACATGATATGTACCAAAAAAGTCGAAAGTAAAAACTTTGCATGCACGTATTTAAGAAGCAAATGGGAAATAACGGACAAAGTTATCATCATAAACTGCATGGCTACTTTCTACAATAGATTCATCAATATTTTCATTAGGTCATAATCATTTCCATTTACAAAAAAAAAGATAATTTACTTCTGACAGGATATTAAGGGTAAAAGTCTCATTGAGAAATTTATCTTCAAAAAATATAACAGATTCTTGGATCCCAAATTTTTCATTAACTGATGTTAAATTTGCTGTTCTACAATTTATAATTTCCTGAGGGAGTATGAAAAAATTCTTTGCCAAAAAGTATAATTTTGATTTTTCAATTCGTCATTCGATTACGTAATCAATCTGCTGAATGCTTGCAAACTTTTCATAAAAGTATAGCGTTTTTGCTCTTTTCCACTTATTGGAATTTTCACAATATAATACCTAATAGCTGCCTCCAGAAAGTTGGTCTTCACAAATATGTAAATTTTGATTGTTTTCTTGATAATATTGATAAAGCTAAAGTTCAATTTCGAAAACTTTCCTGTCTTGATTTTATTTTATTGCAAAAAGACGATGGGCTTTCGAGTAAATTTTCTAATAAAGTGACGAATATTGAAGGATATTTCAAAAAAGTAGTACAAAAAAAGAAAAAGAAAATGTTTCATATTTATTATCGTTAAAAAATAGTCTAAATAAATTGAAAAAAAAAAATATTTTAAAAATAATAGAATAAGTGGAAAATTTTTTCTTACTTTTCGGAAAAAGTTGCGAAAAATGCAGATTTTCAGAATAATCTTCGGTATTCAAAGTAATAAGAGCTTGGTTTTCTTTTCCGTATATTATTTATAACTGACAGTTTGCCTAGGAAATCCGTTTTCCTTTTTTTTTTCGTTCCATACATGTCAAACTCTTATTTAATCACAATAAAAGTTTGAAGAAACCGTAAGGATTTAATTAATGAAAATGAATGAACAAATTTTTTGTAATGAAACCTGAGAAAGCAAGTTCACAGGCGTACGCACGCACGCACACACGCACACACGCACACGCACGCACGCGCGCGCGCGCACACACACGCACATAGACACACTGCACGTGATGAGATATGTTGAACTGACGGTTATTAAATTTATTTTAATTAAAATTTTTTGTTGACACCTTTCATTTAAGATAATTTGATAAACAAAAAAAAGGATTTTCAAATGGAGTTTGATCGTTGTTATGTAAACAAACACCATTAACAGTAGCATAAAAAATTAAGTATTAATAGTAGGTGTGTGTGGGTGTGCAAAATAAAAAAAAAATTAGGCGAATCGATTCAGCTGTTTGCGACTGATAAGGTAACACACGAACAGCATTTCATTTTTATATATATAGATTAATCATTCATAAATATATATTATATTTAATAAATAAATAAAATTCATAAAATAAAAAAATATTCATAAAAAGATTGGGGATAAATATTTGCGATTTCAGTTCAGTGTACCTCAAATAAGGTACACTTTACTAAAAAAATCATCAAAATTTCTAATATTTTTCAATCTGCCAGGGAATTTCATTTTTTTCTTTTAGAATGTAAAATTCTCAAAATAATCAAAGTATTATTTGTAAATACATACTTTCATATGTGTGAGAAAGTTGAAACAAGAGTATGAACTCTCTTTCAACAAATTATCCGAGGAACAGTTCTTGCAGCGAACGCTTATTCGCGTCCCACCATGTTTCGACTGTTCGGCATCAACTTGAAAAAGGTTCCATCTAAAATAGGTCTTTTCTGACAATGTTAAAAGAAAAGAGCCTTTGCCCTTTCATGGTCACTTGAGTCACTCGATTCCGATGGGTTACCATCATTGCTACCCGTACCCGTAGATTGTTTACTCATCACTATCAATGAAACTAAAGGATTATGCGAATTCGAAAAAATGTTTTACGTTTATTTACGAGACGAGACTTGTGCTTCAGTATAAGGAAAACTGCCACTGACTAATTGAAAACTGGGCTAAAGTTGACTAAAGTATTCAAGAATCAAGATCTCAGAATTGCCCTATTCTCCCACTAACGATTGAGTGCCTAGGAATAAACAAATGATATTCAAAAATCTCGAAACCATTCATCATACTTTACTGAACAATGCCTGCATTATAACTTGACTCCGTGACAAAGCAAGATTTGCAGTAAAAGACGTCTGAAATAGTATATTACCTAACTAGGACTTGAATTTTCTATTTATGAATGTGAAGTTTGTAGAACGAGGCGAAGCCGAGGTTTACAATCACACGAGTGAATATAAAATTTCTGTCCTTGTTACGTACGATGCACGATATTTTATGTACCGAGAGGCGAGGGCTGGAAAACGAATTTGGAGATTTTTAAATGGACGAGAAATGAGTTTCCTGATTGATTTATTCTCTCAAACTGTCGGATACAGCAATTTTTTTTAAATCATCTAACTATATAATTACACTGTGTGACAAAAAAAAATTTTTTTTTTGCTATAGATCTAAATGCATAAAATCGATTCCTAATGACCCCATCAACAAGTCTGCAAGAGCTTTTCGCGATGTTAGCGCAAGTTTCCGAGAGATAATTTATGCAAAAGTTCGAAAATATTACTTTGTAATTCTTACAATTATTGCTTGATTTTTACCATATAAAAGCGCATGTCTATGTATTTGAGGTCGAAAATTCTTTTTTCATCATCGAAACGTAAAAAACTGCATTTTTCACATAGTTGAAACTTTGAAGAAAATCACTTAATGCAAATGACTAACAATTGAGGGGCCGGAAAGCATAACGGCCTCTGCGCGCGGGACAGTTAGAGAATGAAGGAATGAGAGAACGGGTCGGAACGGACCAAGCGGGACTAGACGAAAATCTTAATCCGTTTTGAAAAACTAAACTCGCGATATCTTTTAAACTATACATCCGATTTGCACCGAATTTTGAGACGTATCGCTCCTTCCTTTAGCGCCACCTCCAAGATAAGAAGAAAAATGATAATTTATAATGAAAAATAAATAATAATTAAACAACAATCTTCTATGCATATAATCGCTATTCATAAAAAAATTTTGAATTTTAAATCGAGGATCTTTTTTACTATTAAATAAAAAATTTTCATATAAAATCTGCGATTTACTTGTCAATTATCATTACCGTTATAAAAATAAATAAATGACCGCGCGCAGCGGTAGGAAAACGAAGAACGCGCGTGATAACTTGCGTCGAGAATCTTGAAAATAACCATTTTTATTAAAAAACATATTTTTTAAAAAACTTTTATTTATCTAAAGAAAGGCAAGACAGTTAATATTTTTTCTGTTAATAAAATTCTGTTAATCGTCTTCCGATTTCACTGATGCAGTTTTCGCTTTCTTCGTCTTTTACAGCGGTTTCGCTCAAAAGATTGTTTTTTCCAATTGCTTTGAAACGTCCCGCCGATTCCGAGAAATCCTTCACGTCTTCTTTAATGCATATTTACTTCTTTTGTTTCAAATATTACTAATAGTCAGTCTTCTTTGTGAAGCCGACCGTGTATCTTGTGCATGAAAATGTTCGAGTCATTTTTTTGTGAATATTACAAATCTTGTGAATCAAAGTGTAAAAATAGTGTATTACAATAATACATTTAATTCATCGAAGTATACACGTGAAATAGTTTGAAATGGATGATGATCCTCGAAATTTGCAAATTGGATGCAAAAAAAAAAACGAAAGTTTCTGGAAAGCTACCCAATCTAAAGTCGCAAGAAATAAGGTGAAAATTTCGATTCAATACATCTTTCAATAAGTTCAGTTAGTGATTATCAACGAAAAATTAAACCTAAATTAATATTGAAAAGATTGAATCATTGATTTTTATACGCATTCAAAATTTTACAGTAAATTAAATATATTATTCTTAATAAAATGTGAAATTGCAAATTTCATATTATTTTTAATTTTTCTACATTTTGCTTTATTTCGAATAGGGTGATACGTATATTTTTCGATCCTCCGGAAAAACTGTCCCTGCGAAACAATTAAAATTTTTACAAAGTCCATGCTGTCAAAAGAATTGTTACACAAAAATAAGCGAAGACAGTCAGAAAAAATTGCACGAAACTTTTTGGCAGATTGGTGACTTCAAAGCACAAAATACCATGCTTAGCAGCATGATAAGGGAACTACCAAAACATGAAAAGACAATAGAAAAAACGAAGATCGACAAAATCTGGTATGGGAATACCGATTCCCATACCAGTACCGTAGAAATGACGAAGAAAAGACGTGTCAGAAATTTTTAATACATGTGCTTTGTATTACACGGCGTCGATTCAAAACCGTTCAGAATGTAATGATTAATAATTTGACATTCGATGAAAAACGAGGTGGTAGGCACGAAAACACTTTTCAAGTTTTGACAGAAGATGTCAAAACCCTAATCCAATTACATTGTGAAAGTCTCGCTCATTCATGCTCTCATTACACGAGAGAGGATTCTAAATTAAATTATTTTAAAGAAGAAGGGCTGAATTTACAATCTTTGTATTCGAAATTTTGTGACTATTATTTATCTGTCACAGGAGAAAATGACGTACCCATTTCAGAATCAATTCATAGCAAATATTTCAATCATTTCGTTAACTTCACTTTTGACACACCACGGCCAGACGTTTGTAATGAATGCTTTCAATACGAAAAATTGAGAAAATTGAATGACAAAACAGCGATTGCTCACAGAAAAAAGGTCGAAGAATATTTAAATTTGAAGAAAACGATGTTGGGGACTAAAGAGAAAAATTTATGTCTCGAATTCGATTTTGGCCAGAATCTTCCGCTTCCGAAAATTCCTGTCAGTGCACACTTTTATCAAAGATTGATTTGGGTAATGATTTTCAATATCCATGTTCATTCCGGAAAAAACCAATATCTCAGAGTGGACACGGACTCAAAAGATCCTAGTTACATGTTCCCCTTCATTGAAGGTTTTCTGAAAAAAGGCGGGAATACTGTTTGCAACCTTTTGTTTCATACTATAAAGGCAGAATCAGCTAAATATCATTATAACAAAATTTATTTATTCTCTGATGCATGTGGTGGCCAAAATCGAAATTTCATCATTTTTGTAGTTCTATCATTACTGTCGTCCAAATTGCAAATTGAAATTGAACATCTTTACCCAGTTCGAGGGCATTCATATAACCAATGTTACAGTAATTTTGGAATTTACGGTAAATTAAAGAACAAACGAGAGTGCATTGAAACTGAAAAAGATTATATCGACATAATAAGAAGTTCGAGAGATCCACCATTCACAGTAGTAGAACGCGACAGTTATGAAGTGAAAAATTATGAGGAAAAATTGAAAAACAAATTCAAAATGCCAAAAGGCTTACAGATATCGAAGGCGGTTCGAATTGTTTATCACCCCAACGGTTCCGTCGATATATGGCAAGAGTATAGTGGCAAATCGACTTCATTTTTCATCGAAAAATTCCTTACTTTTGATGATATAGAAAAAGCACCAATCCCACCTGTAGTAGGAATTACTCATGAAAAAGTTAAAGACTTGAAAGAGCTTTTAATTTACGTTGATCCAAAATCACGTTAATATTTTGAATCATTTTTAGAAAGTGTTTCTATTAAAAACAAGAAAAACAAATCCGAACCGAAAAGACAGTGCGATAAAAAATAAATGAAATAATTATATTTTGTTAAATAAGTGTTATTTTATAAATATATCAATACGTAATTTTTTAATCGGCTGAATATATTCAAAAGAAGCATGGAATCGGATTATGAAATGTTTTTAAAAATGTTGTAACAAAATTATGCGAATAGAAACTCTGTGCGCTCTATGTTCCTTAATTTTATGATGTTAAAATAAAATACATTTCAATGCATATATTCTTCTCATTCTATCAAGCTACTAAACCTTTTTCTAGACGAAAAAAAAATTTATTGTCCTGCCTTTCTGTAAATAAACAGAAGTTTTTTTGAAAATCAAAAAAACTGTTATTTTTAAGATTCTCGACGCAAGTTCACACGTGCGTTCTTCGTTTTCCTACCGCTGCGCGCGGTCATTCATTTATTTTTATAACGGTAATGATGATTGACAAGTAAATCGCAGATTTTATATGAAAATTTTTTATTTAATAGTAAAAAAGATTCTCGATTGAAAATTCAAAAAATTTTTATAAATAGCGATCATATGCATAGAAGATTGTTGTTTAATTTTTATTTATTTTTTATTATAAATTATCATTTTTTTCTTATCTTGGAGGTGGCGCTGAAGGAAGGAGCGATACGTCTCAAAATTCGGTGCAAATCGGATGTATAGTTTAAAAGATATCGCGAGTTTAGTTTTTAAAACGGATTAAGATTTTCGTCTAGTCGCGCTTGGTCCGTTCCGACCCGTTCTCTCATTCCTTCATTCTCTAACCGTCCCGCGCGCAGAGGCCGTTATGCTTTCCGGCCCCTCAATTGTGGTTGGGGGCCTCGCTCGCGTTCGATCTTCTTGAATAGGCAGGCATAGTCCGTACAGTGTTATTAGGTTTTTTGCCGCGAATGTATTACTTTTCAGCTTGTATCCGAGTAGTACATATAATATGTATAGGAGGAAAACAAATTTTTCTCTGTATTACTTAAGAATCGATGAATGTTCATTTTGTTTTTTATCTCTGAAATTTTAGAGGAACTCGTTACAAAAAAATTTGTCACAAAATAAAAGTGTGACCATAGAATGCCGTTTTTAAAGTGTTCGACGAAAAACGAAAAAACAATTTTTAACTTCTATTCGAAGAAACGACAATTTTCATTTCACTAGACAGAATAAAACTTCGACTCAAAAAAGGACCTTTAATTTTTCCAAGAAAAAAAGTCAAGCTACCGATGATAGTTCCGAATGTAAAATTCTAAGAAAATAGTATTTTTCATTCTTAGTTCTAAGGCATGAGGCACGTTATTTCAAATAAAAAATGGCCCAAGGGATAATCCAATTAACAGTGAACCGTGAAGAAAAGTGCTGACGATCATCATTCTTTAGAATCTGGAATATAGTGGCCCATAGATAATTGATGAATAATCTTTTTTTCATTATTGGCAAAGAAATCGGTTCAAGCAATTTCATGTTTTATAATTATTATTATTGTTGTCGTAAGTACAGCACGTATGACGCTTAAGGAAAATGACAAAATATGCAAACGAATGGTTTTTCAAAAACAGTTATTACAAACAAATGAAAGGAAACAGTTATGCATTGATTGTTCTTCTTCAACGTCCTACGTAAAGTTGACTTATTGTTGTCTTATCTGCTGTTCGAAAAAGTTTCCCTTACCTTTCATGAAAATTTGTTAGTTTTTGTTAAATTCATTGTTGTTAGTAATTTGATTTAATGAGTTTAAGTGACTTGAATAAATTGTTGTCCCAGCTGCAGCAAAAAATTGATGAAGCGATATCTCACATATTTTCTATGATCATAAAATCATTTTGAAAAAACTCTGAAATTTGTAATGTGCTTCCGAAAATAAACAATCTTGAAAAAACGTGTGTCACTTTTAAATAATTTTCCGGTTACATGATTAAATGTAACGAAGTATCTTAGGTCAACTTGAATACTTCGTTACTTGTAACGAAGTATTTTCTGTCGCAACTGAATATTTCGTGACTTGTAACGATGTATCTTCGGGTTGAAATTGCATAAGTCACGGAGTGTTTTCTGTCGACTGAATACTTCGTTACATGTAACTGAGTATTTTTTCTTCGCTACAAGATACATCGCTACATGTAATCATGTAACAGTTAAAGTATCTCGTTACTTGTATTTGTAATCAGTAATTAACGATTACTCATTTTGCCTATCTCTGAGTTTATGTAAGTATAGCTTGGCGGTCCAAGAGCCAAGAGCGTAGCCACTCACTGGCGAGCCATCACCTCTAGCTGACTACCGCCAGCTATGATAATGGATACAAAACAGTACAAAAAGAAGCGAATGCATTTTAATGAAACGTTATGTCGAAAATTGAATCTAAAAGTATTATTATTATGTTACTTTTGATACATGAGGTAGACATTAAAACAGGTGTTATTCCGATGAAGTGCTAGTAAATAACAATATTAAAATTTTAAAACAATTAGCTGCATAATTGAAGAAACAATTGCAAAATCAAAAATAACAATGTAAACAATGTAACAACGATATTAAAAAACTGGTGAGTGTGCTTCAGACCACAAGATTGAAGTGAAAGCTGGTAAGTCTGAAATATCCACAAATCGTTGATGATGCGTAGAGTATACGATATAATGGATAAAAAGAGAGGATTAATAACTTATACTTTCTATTCTAGTTAATCTAATAAAAATGATTGTTACGTATTTTTTGTGAAACTACTAGGTTACTATCAGAACCAACAGAGAAACATAGTAGGTACTATAAGAATAAGATCTATGTTTCTCAGTCGGTCCCGATAGAAACTTAGTAGTTTTACGAGCAATATGTGACACTCATTTGCATTACATGAACTGAAATATAAAGTCTTAGTTATTACTCCTCTCTTTTTATCCATTATCAATAATTTCAGTTGAGATTATAGAATTAATAAAAAAAAGACGCTCGAGAAAAAACAAAACTGTCAAAGTCAACTGAGATTATTATACGAATACTACTTTCGGAGCGTGGATGTACTGTGTCCTGTCTTCAGCCTCTGAAAAAAAAAAAAAAAAAAAAAAAAAAAAACTAATATCGCATTTTTTCATCGCGAGATCCTGGTTTGCCGATAAAGAAGCGCTTACCGACGGTAAGTCTGATCGCGGTCGTGGATTTCAATCTTCGGTCTTTCTCTAGTATTTTTCTCTGTCTTGTTGTCTCTTTTTTTTGTCTTGTTTTAAAGTTCGCACGTAAAATATTACATCACAACGATTGCTAGTTTACCAATTATTTTTAAAAATTTATGCGGTGCGGTCAGATTCTGTAAAAAGTCATTCTCTTCAGTAGGATCGATAGCACAGTAGATAAGGCACCCGCCCCGCGATCGCAAGGTCGCTGGGTCAAACCCCGCCACCTGAAGTTTTTTTTTTTTAAACACAATGATATACAGAACTTTATTATAGTATTTGTAACTTTTTCTTATTTCTATGATTTTCTTCACAGGAAAATACTAAACTTGTATACAGAAGGTTTCGTTAGAACCACATGAAAACTGAATAATGTATTCATCGTCTTTTTAACATACATATGCAATATAATTTTTTGATACAGGCACTCGTAAAAATCGAGAAAAATACAATTATTTAAATATAGTTCAATTATATAATTGAGAATTAAAATGGAAAAATTTAAATTCATTTACACAACAATAGTTCAGTTAAATTCTGTTCGAAAAGTAAAAAATATTTTAAAAGATTGCCGCAGTAAGGAAAAGATTCGGGAGATTTATGTATGTCACTATATTAGTTTTCACAAAATATGAATAATAATTGGGTTGTTTACAATATGCATTTGCTTTTTACATTTATTTGGAACCCTGATCAGAAAATGGCATCAGACGTAGAAAATTGATTTATTTAAACTTTTTTCCAGCAGTTACTTGTAAATTTGAAGTGACTGCAAGATGCATTTGCTTTTCATAGTCTTTTATGTCGCTGATCATGAATCTTGTGCCATGTTTGCAAAATTGATTGATTAAAATATTTGCTCAAACAAATCACTAATAACAGTGGTATTATATCAAAGATGCATATTAGCTTGCCATAGTTGTTTGATACGCTGATTCTGGCATCGATACGATTGATCTGGCATCAATTTCGGAAATAATTTTATTATTACTTTTTTAGCAAATATTTGCAAAATGAAAAATTTTGCGAGTCGCATATGCTGCTCATAATTTTCCGGGTCGCTGATAATAAATTCGGTGGTAATGTTTTGAAATAATTTTATTACATGAACTTCAACAAACTCGGTCTAGAAATGGAATCGTCCGCAAGATGCACACGCTTTTTTCGCTTTCCCGCCTACTAATTACAAATTTTGCACCTTTTCCAAAACTAAACCGTTTAAACTTCAACTAATATTGCTAGCAGATAGTTTTGAAATTGAAGTTCCATGGAGTTAAAGATGCATATATAGTACAACCTTTGGATAGGTTGTCACTCCGTCTTTACTCACACTCATAAGGCGTTAAGGCGACTCGGAACCTACTGTAGTGCGAGAAAGACAAATGAAAAGGGAACCGGTCGAGAGGAAGAAGGACGAAAAGAGAACATCTTCCGAGTTACCTTAATGGAAATAGAAAAAGAAAACCGACACCCTATTTAGAGGTTGTACTGTACATAGTTCTTGTTCTTTCAACTCGTTAGGCCAGATTTTTTTTTATTATTCATAAAACACATATTCGAAAGTTCATACAGCCCTCTCAAGTCGTAGTGTTATACCACTACTAAGCGAAGACAAGCTTATGTTTTTTATGCTAGAAAGAGAACGACAATCGATACTTAGGGACACTGAATTCGCAGTTTACTTCGCGAGTAACTAATGATACACCTTACTAGAGAATATTGTAACAATATTTAAATATTTATATTATAGCAATTACATACTAAATTGTTGACCTAGCAACCAACAGTATATGAAATAGAGCATACATTGTTAGAAAAAATCTGGTACATTTTCAATACAAGCATTAGTAGTTTTCATCCCATACTCTGTATGTAACTTTTTCCATAAATAGATCCGGAAAATTTTCTATACGCAATGAGAATCCTGACATGAATATGGAAAATTTTTCTACAATTTATAGAAGAATCTTTAAAAAACGTATTTTAATAATTACTTATAAAAATTTTCCAGATTTATTTATGTGATACACTAGACTTCCCAAAAGTTACGACTCTCGGGACTGGAAGCGCTTCTTACTTTACAAACAAAGACGGAACACTCTGACTGGTTACTCATATTGCGCGAGTGACGTGCAACCAATAGAAACTGTTCCCAATCGTAAAGATGTAAGTGTAGAGCGATGTAAATAAGGGAACGTCAAAGTTGAGGAAGTCAAGTGTAAAATAAAATGCAATATGTGGCTTAAAAATTTCCTTTACATAATGGAAACTTTACTACCTTTTCTAAACATTGTATCCATCTTGCAGGAACTTCTCAATTTTCAGCAAATATGCAGTAATTTTATTTAAAAGAATTTAACTTTGCAAACTAGATGCCAGATTTTTAATACGCAGGCCAAAAGAACTAAGAAAAACGTTTGCATGCTACAAACTTTATCCATAATTTGAATAATTTTGGGACACAACTTCGACTGGTGATTTTCTCCGAGCGGATCATTTCACAGTTGACTATGTAGTAGAAGTAACAGGCTTGGTGAGACAGTTTTACTGTATTCTTTTAGTAATTTTTTTATGTCAATTAGTGTCTCAAAGTATTCAGACCAATTCAGACTGGATGTAATAATTTTACCAAATGATTTTTTACCGTGCCCCTGAAAACAATAAAAAGCATATCCATCTTATCTTTGTCTTATCATACGCATATCATTAAATCATTTACCACTGATTTAAAATTTTAAATGTACAATTCTGAGTTTCTCAAGCTAAGGCTTATATTGTAGTAGGAATAAAATTCATAGTTTTTACATTGTTTTCTTATCGTTTTGTTAAGAACAATAAGGAGGATAAGAGTAGTCCTTCTATAGTCCACAAACACCACTTTCATTTTGGCCCCAGAAATTTTTCAAACCGATTAAAACTTTTTATTTAAATGAAAAAATAAGTGAAATCCTCCCCTCCCCCCTTCTACCGAACATCGCCAATGTATAAATACCAGAATTATTAAAAATAGAGCGAAATTCCAATTCAGAAAAAACTTGATGAAAAAAGTGAGATGCAAAAGTATAAAATCAGAAATGAATTAATATGCAAGGGAAATATTTGATTGTCAAGTAATCTTGCAATGGCTACAAGGATGATCATTAATTTTAATAATTGACTAATCTTGAAGAGACAGATAACCTGAAACGTTAAAAATCATAGCGGAAACAGGATTCTAATTTATTCAATGATACACAATTATATTGAAATGATGAACAAAAAAAATTTTTTTTCAACATCAATTCTTATAGTTTCATATGAATTTCAGGTACCGTCAACTTTCTAAAATGTAAGTTTCGTGAAAATATAATAGTCTGAAAAATAAAAGTTGGCTCAAATTAATTCGTGGGCTGCCGTGAAGTTTCATATTCATCATTAATTTCTATGCAAAGATACCGAGGCATAATTGCAATTGCCATTGTATTTTTTTCAGGCTCTTTACATGTTTTGATGGTATTTGTTTTATCAATCAAAAAGGTGACAACTTTCAGACTTGCGCTACAGCTTTTTCACAGCGCTGTAGAGACACTCGATTAAGAGGCAATAATCGGTTCTCCTCATAACTTTATTCCTTATAAAAACTTATAAGAAAACGAAATTTTCTTTCAATTTAAGAAATTTAATTTCTTTTACGGTGCACCTTAGATACCTTAAGGAAACCTTATGAAAAACTGAAATTTTTTATAACTATGTATTTGATTGAATCGTATAAGAAATAGAACTTTATAAAATTTTTCAGCCCACTTCTTTATAAAAAATTTCAATTTCTTTTAATATTTATAAGGAGAACCTTTCGAGAAATTCGATTCTTATGGTAAAGTTTATTTTTTTATAAGGTTTTTATAGGGATCAAAATTACCTGGGTCGTTTATCAGTATTGCTTGAACTAAATCACATTCAATAAAAGAAAAAGTTCGTCATTAACTTTCAACAAGTACATCCAACTTTCGTAGTGTTCGCATTATTTCAGTAATTTTTATTTGGATATCGTTTTTCACGGAAAACTGCATCAAGTCGAACTTTTGCACTACCGATTTCAACTTCAAGTTATCTGTCCGTTGTATAATACAGATCAATAATCTCAGCTAAGTGATACAACTCGTTTTATATTATGAAATGCAACGTCTTCACAACAATTATTATCAACATAGAATAAACTGTTTCTTGTAGAACGGCCCACGAATAATTTTAAACTACTTTTATTTCTGAGACTTTATATTTTCACGGAACTTAAATTTTAGAAAGTTGACTGTATCTGAATTTCATTTGAAACTGTAAGAATTGATGTTGAAAAAAAAATTTTTTTTTGTTTATCATTTCAGTATAATTGTGTATCATTGAATTAATTATAATCCTGTTTTAGCTATGATTTATTTATGTTTAAGGTCATTTGTCTCTTCAAGATTAGTTAATTAATAAAATTAATGATAATCTTTGTAGCCATTTCAAAATTACTGGGCAATCAAATATTTCCCTTGTATATTAATTCATTTCTGATTTCAATACTTTTGTATCTTACTTTTTTCATGCAGTTTTTTCTCAATCAGAATTCGGCTCCATTCTTATTTATTCTGGTATTTATACATTGGCAATATTCTGTGGGAGGAGGGATATCCTATACCTTACGCATCATTAATGATTTGTGGATATTTCGGACTTATCAGCTTTCGCTTCAATCGTGTGGTCTTAAGCACACTCTTCTTTTAAATTTTTTATTTAACCTTTTTATTTTATAATACAAATATCCACCATCATAAAAATTTTTACTTGCAAAAATTAATGAATTTTTAATGGTTAATTTCTACTATTCTTATTGGTTACTCAATGAGAACAGTAGACAATTTTCCAAAAATTATTGACAAAAAGTTCTAATATTATGTAAAAAAGGAGAAACGTAAGAGTGTTTTCTGCTTTTCTCAACTTTTTAGCCAAAATACATTATTTCGATTAACCGAATGCATTGTTGGAAAAGGCCTCATATAGTCTATATTTAGGCATAATTTATTTTAAAAATATTTAGTGGAACATATGGTAACACATTATTCGAAATAATGGTGTCTCAGAAGGGGTAACATGAGAGTAGGGGGTATAACGTGAGACGTTTTTCTAGATTTTTCATAATGACCGATAAATGTATTTTTACAGTTGTTGAATATTTATTTTGACTTTATAAATGATAGAGAATGATGGACGTAAGCCTTTCTAATTTTTTTTATCTGTTTCACAATGCACCTTGAATGAAATTTTTTACGTATTTGAAAAGTATGGTGACTCCAAACAGACAATAATCGAATCGATAAGAATTACTATATAATTTGGAAAAAACAGGGAAAAACAAAAAGTACATAATAATATGTTACAGTGTTCCATCGACATTTGTTAATGAACTCCCACATTGCCACATATGATCTACATCAATATTTGCTAAAAAAACGCCGACTTTTGAAAATTTGCAGCACTTATAATCATAGTTATTCAAATTCTCCATAAAGTACTGAAAACGTTGCATGTATTTCTGTTTAATAGTGATATATGGGCACGTTATTACTTCCTCCAGGACCGACGTTTCTCTCTGCGTCTGCACTTACATCTGAAGAATAGTACATTTATTGAAATAGCATTCAGCACCCATTTTTTAATTCAAAAAACTAATGTACAGGTAAAATAAACTTTGGTATTGCATAAAAATTTTTTATTAGAAAACTTTATTATTCACGACTTATAACATAAGACGCAACGAAACGAAAATTGCTTTTTCTTTTCAACCATCTTCACACCGTTTATGATTTTATTACGATTTTTCTTCTCGTCCTTGTCTTTCAAAGACAATTTTAGCTTAATTTTACGTTACATTGATGATGTTACTCACAAAGCCTCGAGATGAAGATAATTATAAAAAATAAAAAGCCTTTCAAAGAATTATAAAAAATGCATGGATTCCATTTTATCACTACTTCATCGCTAAAAGTTTGATAATATCTGTTCGTAATTTTGGAATACTGATCGGGTTTTGGATTTTGATAAAGACTTGAAATTTTGGCTCGCAAAATTCTGTGTTAATTTAATTTTTTGCTTTTGTCATTTCCGTTAGATCCGATACAGCAGTCAATTGCGGCGCGGGAATGTGGCACGGGTACATGAGTCTCATTTTAATCGTACAAATCAGCATTAAAATTTTCTGCCTACCGTGGCCGAAACGGGCAACAAATTAAACAAACTTCTCATATAAATTCACAAAATAAATCTCCACAAGCGTGACATATCGTGACCGCGGAAGGTGCGGCGAGGGTCCCAGTAGTTAGGTGGCATGGTCCTGCCCACCATGGCAGATCGATGTAGAGGTCGCTGACGAAGTAGACAGTCGGCACAGGCTCGTGTTCGGGCGGTCGTAGAGCCCGGAAATCATGCGCACTGTGGCAGAGCACACCAGCTGGTCAGGACCAGGACGAACAAAGACGACTCGGCCCAATGGCCACTTCGAAGGCGGGTAGCGCTGATCTGCCACGAGCATCAGGTCACGGATGACAATGTTGAGCTTAACAGTTTGTCAACGTGATCGTTGTTGCAAGTGCATCACGTGAGTGGCCATCCGGTGCCACCAAAAACTCTGGGTAATTTGCTGTATTCATCTTGAGCTCACGACCTCAAGGTGAATGGCGCGTGTCGTCATGCAGAGCAAACGAAAAGGGAAATGTAGGCCTTATAACCCTGGTGTCCTCGACCGGGTGCCGTGCGACAGGTGACGGGGCCGACATAGTTAAGCCCACTTCGAGAAAAAGGTCGGCCTGGAACAAGGCAAGCGGCTGGCAGCTAGCCCATCATTTAGGCCCCTACTGCGGGTCTAGACCTGAAACAGATCAAACAGTTCCGGATAGGTGCTTTACCAAGCTCTTCCCGTTGATAAACCAAACGCGTCGTTAGAGAAGTGCGTAGGTGAGAAGGACACCGCCGTGATGTACGGTGTTGTGTGCCTGGGCCACGAATAGTCTGGCCAGAATCGATGTCTTTGGTAGGATGGGAGGATGGTTTTCTTTCTCCAGAAGAGGAAGATTTTGAAGTTGGCCGTCAACGCACAGCAATCCTTGGTCATCCGGTTAGGGGTTGAGAGCTCGGAGCGGGGAGCGTCGAGAAAGCTCTTAGTTCTGTCGTAAATCTACCAGTTTGGCCTTGAAGAATCTGCCTTGCTCGACCCTGACTAACCTCTGCCGAACGGTAGTCAGTTCCTCGGTTGTGGTGGGTCCATGGGACTTGAAAGGTCCAAAATCTCTCTTGGGTAGGCTGTTCTGAGCGTATCTCAGTAGATGAGTCCCAATGGTTCAGGCTGGAGAATCTTTGGAGGAGGTAGTCGTGGTCGAATTCCTCTGCTGGGAGCAGTGAGTCAATGATAAGGCCTGTCAGAGTAGTAAGTTCTTTCCGGGTTTCCTCGACAGGTGTTTTCACTAGCGCGCCTGGTTCTTCTGGCCAGATGTTGGTCTTCAGCTATGAGAGGCCATGTCGCCAGAGACCCGACGTTCGCAGCTCAGTTCGTTGAAACCCATTTAAAATGAGATCTGCGGGATTCTTTCCGGTAGGCACGTATTTCCAGGTGACATCAGGCAAACGACATTGTATGTCAGTGACACGATTTAAGATGAAAGTTTTCCATCAGGATGCGTGTCCGCGAATTCACCAAAGGGTGACCATACTGTCGTTCCAGGGGGTGATTTGAATATTGCGGTATAGGGCGACGCACTGCACGCGGGCGATGAGGTGTACCACAGGCTGAGCTGTGCATAATTTTGAGCGTGGGATTAAGGTTGGTTTGATGGGCGCAGGCTTCGATTGAGCGGCAATAAGGCTGGCGTGCAGTGGATCGCCGTCGGAATCGAGAACCTGCAGGTACACCACAGCTCCATACCTTTTTTGTAAAGCATCAGAGAATCCATGGAGTTCCAAGGTATGACCAGGACCAAAAATCTGCGTCCACCGGTCAATCTGGAGACTGGTTAAGTCCTGCAGTGAGTCTCGGAAGCTTGACCACCGTGCTAGCAGCTCTCCTGTGAGCAGGGTGTCCCAATCGAGCCCGCTATCCAAAAGTCTCGGAGAAGCACCTAGGCTGACGTGATGACTGGGGTGACCCATCCTAATAGGTCGAAAAGCACCAAAACTGAGGGTCGATGAGCTGTAACCTAACATGTCGAACTAGCTCAGGTTCCACAGTTTCTCTGCTTGGTAATAGGCCAGTGAGTTTGGGCAGGACGTACGCCTCTACGTCAATAGCGTAGTCAGATCTGTGAAGAGACATGACCTTAAACCGGGTTTGAGAATTCGCGGGTCCTATTCGAACACATCTTATGCCGCTGACGTTGGCCTGAGCGGGGTAAAGTGAGAGATTGAGCGATTCTATCAGAGATAAAACAAGAGTCGGAGCCTGTATCCAGTAGTGCTCTGGTGGTCATTGTCGCTCCAGTAGGAGAAACGACCTTTACCAGAGTGGTGGCGAGAAACGAAACTGCGCTCTGCGAGTCTTGAACTCCGGCGTGGCACTGAGTCTCAGGAGGGTCTGTCCTGACGTTGGGTTGGAAAGCTGGAGCCCAAATGTTGAGATGATGTCCAGGGTATGTTCCATCGCTGGCCTTGGTTTGATCCTGGTGATCCTGGTGCAACAGCGTGTCGTGGGTTTTCTGGTGCGTGGCGCACCGAGCTTTTAACAGGCAGCTTCTTCTGGAATGCCTGTTACCTAGGCAATCGAAAAAAAGCTTTAGTTTGACGACCTCTGCTTTTCTCTCGTTGATATTTATTTATCGAAATATAGGGCATTCGAAATTTCGATGGTAATCTTGACAAAATAAACAACGAAGAGGGGGTTTTTGTCCTCCATCGTCCAATGGCAACATAGGTGTTTTCCATTGGTGAGCTGCTAGGTCAGCCTTGGAGTGTTGTTTCTTGTTGAGGATAGAATCAAACCTGGGTAGTTTGATTGGCGTTCTCATGTGGACCTCACGTATTCGCATCTCGAGGAAGCCTTCGAATGTAACCCACGACGGTTGCTCGGTTTGTGACCTCAAGCTGCTCAGTGAAGCACGAGAACCGGATAAGTCGCTGTTTTCCACCCCGGTGATCTGAGTTTCTCAGGCCCTCCTAGTTTGCGCGTCGACTCGATTCAAGGTCAGGAAAATGAGAATTGTGTCCCACGCTTCCACCTGGCATCAGAGCTTTTGCAGGGCTTGGATATCTTCCCTCGTTTGGTCAAGATTTCGTTGAAGGTTTTTGCAGACTTTTTGCTCATGCTGGGAATTTCGAGAAGTGAAGTTAAATGAGCATTTGTGAGGAGACAAGCATTAGTGTTTCTATTACAGACGGTCGTCCAAGGCTCATAAGAATTATCGTCCGTACAATCTGCATTTCACAACAACAACTCGGCCTTCCCTTTTAAGGCGCCTTTTAATAATATTCATTTCCGGAAATTGGGTATATCGTCTCTCTTTATGACAAGCCTCTGAAAAGCATTTCGAAATGCCTCCTACTCCGTAGGAGTAGGAGGCTTTTCGGAAATTCTGGAATGTCGTTCTTGTTGACCGGGGGGTGAGGAGGGTTCACCACGACTCGGACTAAGTTGACCACGGGGGGTGCGAGTGCTTCCTTCCCTCTCGGTGCCGGGCGTAGAGAGTTTAGGGGGTCTATGGCGCCGATATACTCGAAATCGGTCTCCAAAAACAAATTCTGGATGTGGTACTTGGACCCCTGATATCCTTGCAATCAAATCATTTTTTTGTGAATAGAATAAAAATCGTCCCAGCACCTACTCAAATTCGCCCTCGCCGCGTCAAAAATCGCGTCGGACATGTTAAATTTCCCCTGATCGACACATTCGATAAGCTTTGGCAAAATCTGGGAAATCTGCCTGCGAAGCTCCTCCTGAGCATTTGTCATCTCCACAAGGTTCGGGGGCTGGGTTTGCGGCACCATTGCAACGAACAATAGGCGAGCAGAAGTGAATTTGATGGAATAACGTGTTCAAATTGCGGTATAAATACAGCACATTGGTTCAATTTCACCTGGAAATACTACCGACGCGGTTTTACTTCACGCGTCCTGGAACTGCGGTTGCGAACCCCATAGGAGGCGGGAACAGCACCCTGACAGTCCAGAGGAGTCCAAAAGGGAACCAACAGGCGTCCGTAATGGATTCCTTTTGGACGCCTAACGAATCAAAAAGGAGTCCAAATTCATGCGTTGTGAGAATCAATGCGTTTCATTTAACAAAGACTAATAAATTTTTTGTTTACATTTTTGACCATTTTTACAAGTCGAATTTTTCCTAATAATGAGTCTTGGGCTGTTGAAACATATTTTATATTCGTTTCTGAGTATTAAAATCAACTTTACATTTACACGTGACTACTTTAATGTTTTTACGATTTTTTGCAATATGTATGTAAAATTATTAATAACTGTTCAAATGCCTTTCTTTTTTAAGCCCAGTCATTTATTAATTTTTTTTTTTTCTCTACGTTTCGATTGCTAATGCGCAATTCTTTTTCAGGGTCTATTAATCTTTACATCATTTGATTCAACGTGTCACCTAGTTATCTCGATCGTCGTCGTGTATAATAATAAACCGCATTCTTTCTTCCATTCTTTCTTTTATAAACTTTAAGTCTTAACAACTTAGTGTCATATGTTTTTTCCACAACGGAACATGTCACCGCTGGATACAATATGTCACGTTGTCTCAGTTTGTATCCAGCAGTGACATGTTCCATTGTGGAAAAAACATATGACACTAAGTTGTTAAGACTTAAAGTTTGTAAAAGAAAGAATGGAAGAAAGAATGTGGTTTATTATTATACACGACGACGATCGAGATAACTAGGTGACACGTTGAATCAAATGATGTAAAGATTAATATACCCTGGAAAAGGTTTGCGCATTAGCAATCGAAACGTAGGGAAAAAATAATAATTATTAAATAACTGGGTTTTGAAAAGAACGACATTTAAACATTTAATAATAATAAAAAACCCCCAGTGAATAAATTGAACAATAAACAATGTACGTAAAATGTTTATGAATAAAGCGATATCCAATATGTTTGCAACGGATATTTGTACAAAGAATTGAGGTAAAATACATGAAATTTTACAAAATCGTAAGAAGTCCAAAAGGAAGCCAAAAGGAGTCCATGGCGGCTGCCTCAAGATCGTCAGGGCAGCGCGTGGGCCGTGCGGGGTGAGCGGGGAAGCGACCTTCGTGGGTTTACCGGAATCAGCGGCTATTCGCTTGGATTTCTACCTGCAGTGTCTGGGCGGCTCCTTCTGGCGATGATTCACCACGACTCAGCGACGATGAGCGGCGAGAGGGGGGGGGGTTGCATCGAGAGCACTTTCCAAGTCCGCGTCGTTTGTGAAAAAAATTCCGATTTCCTCGGAGATATCGTTCCTGGCTGTTTTAACTTGTCCACAGCACTCTACTTTTTCACTTTTCTGAGTCGTGAAACTTCCTTTAGTGCGGTTTTTCGGGTACGCGGTAATTCACTTCCAGGTTGTGACCCACACGTCCAGACAATCTCGCGGGGATTCCTGATTTTTATTTTTCGCACTCGGGATACATCCCAAATTTTAGATCATATCCGGTTTGAAGGACCATTAATTGTTTGTAATTTTGGGATTCTGGTCGGGTTTTGGGTTTTCATAACGACTCGAAACTTGGGTTCCCAAAATTCAGGGTTTGTTCCATTTTTTCGCTCCTGTTATTTCTGTTAGATCCGATACAGCAGTCAATTGCGGCGCAGGAATATGGTGCGGGAACATGAGCCCAACTCAAATAGTACGAATAAGCATTAACAACATCCGAATCGGGGAAATTCAGTTGGACCATTAAAAAAAAGTTAATTTTTTTACTCAGTAGACGTGCAGTTGGTTTTTCATCATATTATCCAGTTGTTCATTCATATGATCATGTAGAATTTCATTTGAATTCGAATGCTGGGTATATTTTCAACTTGAAATTAAGGTGAATTTTTTGATAGTATTTGATTTGTTCCCATCCGCATATTAGAGGTTAAGTTGGTTGTATAAATGAAAATCTAGTTACATCTGAAAATATTGCAGTTCGATGGCTCGCAGCAGCTTAATCTTAACCCGTGGGCACTGGGGGCCATCGAGTTGTTTATTTTAATATTAAATCAATTTTCGATTTAATTTAAGTTTACAACAAGAAATCTGATCCGATTTCAATCTGAAAATTCAGTCCAATTTTCAGTTATGTTCTGTGGGTAGGTCTAAGTTAATAAGTCTGAATCACATTACACAAAAATGAAAAATGTTCATATAAAAAAATTATGTTGTTTGAATTGTCTTCATATAAAAAAAAATAGAAGTTCTCTTTACTGCTCTATTGCTGCATTATTGAATATTTTTTTCCCAATTCGTTCCTGATTGCTGAAAAAACTGGGTCTTTAAAAACGCTGGGCCCGAGGACAAACTGTTCTTTCCCCTCTCATCAGGCCTTGATGTGGGATACAGTTTAATAGCCTTTGATGATTACTCCAAGGGGGAGTCGAACGGTAAATAGATTTTGAATGAGCGACAGGGTCCTCTGGAATATCTCTCTTCTCGTTTGACGAGCGGCAGTTGATGTAAAGTATAAAGGTGGGCGGGGTGAAAGTCTCAAAACTGGCCTACATCGGTTGCCTCGCAATGTGCCGAGACGAATTTCGAACGGCGCTCTACCTTCCCATTGCACGTCAAAACTCACGGAATGGTATATCAATAACAATAACGTTGATAAATTTTTCATTTTTAAATCAATTTTTAAGCGCTACGACTGCCCACTATGATAATCTAGGTTTTAACATTCAGTTTCGAGTGAAACCCCATTTTTTCCTTGCTCGAGAATCTTTTGCGAATTGATAACTTGTGGTTGATAATACTGAATTCGCAAAAACTTACATTGGTATACCACTTGTGAATGTCGTTCGAGCCTTTACTTATATCTTTTATGATTTTATGTCGCCAATATAAAAACATGAAACCTCTTGAAACCTTGTGATATGCTACGAAACTTAGTGAAATTGCATGAAACGGCTTCATGAGGTGAAACTTAACCTTACTGGGTCAACCGACCCAGTAAGGTTGCTAAAAAAAATTTGTTTTGGTTTGTTTAAGGTTCTATGAATTTCCAATTACGCCCCTTGTCGAACACACGATGAACTGTCGATACACACTATCGATTCTAAACATTTTTACTATCTCGAAAATGAGTGACACATAAAAACAGATAAAGACGAGCAACATAGCCTTACTTTTTTACGAAGTTAGCTTTACTTTTTGAACAACAAAATTGTTTATTTTTATCACAGGAATGCACTGAATATGCCTTGGAAATTACTCAGGAAACATTTTCTAACTTTCTTTTTTTCAAAATCTATCTTTTTTGCCTGAAATTACCCTAACGTGGTAGCGTCCTGGTAACGGTAGTTTTTTAACGTCTTTGATTATTTGTAATCAAAAATTGTAGCTCCCACCGACAAAAGTGTTTCTCCCAAAATATAGCAATATTTTGTAAAAAGCCGTTGTTTTTTTGGATATTTTTGAGAGAATTCCCTGAAATGCATAAGTATCAAACTTCGGATTTTCTCGGATGATAAAAAGAAAATTAATGACACACTTATAATAAAATGCTTACATTAAACTAAACACAATTTATGAAGAATCTGAATGAGAGTTTGTTGTCGACATATGACTTGTTTTGACATCAGCTGATTTGCAAAAATCTCCGAAACTCTGAAATAGACAAATTATTATAAAATATTCCCCTTGAACTAAATTGAACGTTCAAACAATAACATATATTGGAATGGACTTGGAATTAGGAAATGGGGTTTGAGAGGAAAAGCTGTAAAGCACATTTCACTTTTCGATACCCTCTCTGTCTTACTCACAGTAGAGTTACCCGTAGCATAAAAAATCTTACGTTGATAGAGTTTTTCCTTCTTTTTTCTCAAGTCGTTCAGTCAACAAGTATATAAAAGGCTGATAGTAAAAACTGAACTAGCAAGAGACAGATGAATGTTAAACTTTATGTTTTCTGTCTCTACTTATTCGGTTTTTCCGCTCAGCCTGTTATATAATTGTACGAAAAAAAAAGTGAAGGAGAATAAATTGAGAAAAAAAAGGTCTATTAATAGAGAATTTGTAATGATACTGCTGCTGATGGCAATTTCATTGTCCCTCGGGTTCTAGTCCAAGTAATTTTCAAACTTCAATATCTTCCCTCTCATAGAGACTTTTCCTATTCTGCTGTGTGTAAGACTGAGAGGGCATTGAAAGGTGAAATATGTGCCTTACGGTTTTTCTTCTCAAACTCTGTTTCCTGATTTCAAGTCACATATTTAGAATGTATGCACACTTGGTGAAGAATTGGAATGATGAGAGTTTGTTGTTGGTTGTTGAAATACGACTGCGCTGTTTTGAACAGATTTAAAATCTGCTGACGACGCTGACGTCAGGACTCTGAACTCAGAACTCTGACCTTTAGCTGATTTTAAAACATCGTAAAATTTCTGACAACTTTTCCACGAAAAAGTGCGCTCTGAAAGGATGCAAAAAAGGAAGTAAACACCAAATTAGGAAGAATTGAAGTATACGGATTGTGAGTACGATAAATGTATGAAGATATCGAGTTTTTTTGGCAGTTTCGTGATTTCTGTTATTGATAAAATGTAAAAAATTTAGGTTATGTGTAGAATAATTTTCGATAATTGTTTTATTATTTTTTCAATCCAATCAAAAAATTGAAAAATTCCTTTGTTCTTATAAATCATTTGTTTATTCATGTTACACTGGAGTAACAAGAATAAACAATTAATTTGTTAAAACAATGAAATTTTTAATTTTTTATCGGATTGATGAAGAATAGAACAATAATAATTGACCGACCATATCCCCGAAAAAGTAGGTTGTTACAATTTTTGATAATAATGGTGCTGGTGCGGGCCCTCACCTCGGCCCATGACCGTGGACCATTGATGTTTTCAAGTTAAAACCGCTCCCTTGATAATTTTTGCATCAGTAAAACTTGCGTAACTGAATTTCGTTCATTTATGCGGTGCAGAAAGGCGTACTGTAACCAATAACTATCTTCGAAATGCGTAAGTACATAGAAAAATCGCTCGAATCACACGAAAATAGCTTTTATAAATTACACTGTGCGTTTGAAAACAACTTTTGGAATTACAAAAAAAAGTAACCTGTCTGGAATGGTTGGTAATGACCCCCTAAATACTTCATGTAAATTTTTATTCAAAGTGAGCCCTCGTTTCCGATTTAATAATTCAACGAATATTCAATAAAAAGCATGCTTAAAATGACTTTAAATTGATTCTTTTTTTTTTTTTGAAAAAAGACGATTCGTATTCTTCGATTACCCAAATCTCGTTTTTGGGACAAAATATGTCAAAAACTGCATGTGAAAAATTTTTGAATTGCACTTAATGGGCCTTTATTTTTCTATGGCCGGGGCTCCATGTTTAAAGTCCTGATTCATCATCTGTTTCGACACCTGAACTAGTTACACATTTTACCCACTCACTTATATCTATTATAATCGACAGGCTTTCCGGTTTTCTGTCGTTCACCAATTTTTTTTTCTATTACATTTTTTTTAAGCTCAGAGATAGAAATTTTAAGACTTATTGAGCACAACTTTCTAATTTTTCGTGTGCAGTTTTTGATAATTTATCCAAAAAATGTTTTAAGTGTAATTGAAGAACACAAATTGTCTTTCGTTTGAAAGAAAAGGATTAATAATACGCGATCTGAGGTATGCTCTTAATAAATTATTTATTAAATTAATAAATTTCAAACGAAGGATAACCTTGAAAAAAATTGTGCAGGAGGTGTATATTAGGAGGGTAATACAAACAATTATAAATTATTTCGTCGTTCGAAATTTTTGAGGTCACGCAGTGTTATAGAAACTTCAAATATATGTTCTTTATTTGTTTTTTCCTTTTTTTCTAAAAATCGTTACAAAATGGGGAACAGTTCTTAAGGTAAAACTTCTATGTTCTTGTTCGGACGCTCGGTTAAGTGTGAAACGAAAAAGCGGAGACCTAGGCGACCAAGACCCCGGTAGCCAAGGGGGTCAGGGGAAGAGGGCATGGGACCGTCGGGCAGGGGGTTAAAGAGAAAGTGAAAGGCGAAAAGAGAAAGCGCGCTGCAGAGATAAAGAAAGAGGGAGAGGCAGCGAGAGTGATACGCAAGATTCACAAGAATGATGAAAATCGTGTATTCAAGCTATTCAAGTATATTCTAGACTATGGAATATAATGAGAACAAAAGAAAAAAAAATACGAATAATAAAAAATATACTAAATTTTAATAGGTTGCATCAGTATTCGGTTCTTAAGTAAATTATGTAAATCCAGGAATCAGAAAACTTCAATTTCTCGAGCTTTGACTTCTGAAAATCTATGCTTATAGAAGTCTATAAAAAGATGAGCAAATTTTTCAAATCGTAAAACTCTGAAAAATACGAGAAAAATACTCAGGGTAATCTTGATCTATAACGAAACTGTATTCTGCAAAATCGATCCACTTCAGAAATTTCCGAATTTCAATTATATCTTATTTTAGAAAGTTAGAGGGATGTATTTAAAAAACTAGAAGATTCCGCAACATTCTTTCAATAGTTAGAAATACTGAAAGATAAAACGCAAAGAAAAATACGTGTAGATATATAAAACATTGAAAATCTTTCAAAATCTAGAAATTCATACAGCAAAATATAAAAATAATGAAAGATTTTCAAAATGATAGAAAAACTAAAGAAATAAAAAAAACTACTAATGAGTCAAATTTTACCCAGTGGACCACTTAAAACGGACCTATCGATTTTGAAGATCTTTTTCGCTTTTTCCAATAGCTTGAAACATTAAAAGTGCTACCACAAAATGTTTTGAGAAAATTCGCTATTTTTTAGTAGTTATTTATAAACAAATTTTAGGCTAAGTTTTCGTAAAACGGCTATATTTCAGTTTACTAACAGTGCGATTAGAATGAAATGTAAAACACACATATGAAAATGTCTAAACAACTATTTACGAGTAAATTCATATTTATACTTTTTTTTGTTTATAAAAAATTTTCATTTTTATAAACAAATGCAAATTTTTCAAACTTCTAATATAGGTGGAAAAAAAATTGAAAAACTCGTGGATGCGGCAAACATTCAGCTTTAATTAAAAAAAAAAAAAATACAAGTACAATTCACAAAGAAAAAAATAGTCAATTTTTTTATGCAAGCCTGCACGCGCTTCGGTGCTACCGAGTCGTCTCATCGGCGCCAGTTATAACTCTCCTTCGCTAGCTATTGAGTATCAATATTTCCTATTTTCATATTTTGGAATTCTTCAACTGTGCAGAAATCAAAGTAAATTTTATTGAAAAATTCAGTTGCCCACTTGTACGATTCTGTAGTATTTGTTATTTTTTTGGAATTTCTGTTTTGTAAACTAGTGCGGTAAACATTTCTTTTGACGCACCCTCCAATTCCATCACACGCCCCTTTTCCATGTGATGTTGCAAAGAAATGCCACTCGACTACTATACCAAAATTTTTTTTATGATTTAACAAATTTCACAAAATTATATCTGTTTTTATATTGAGAGCCTGCTCCATCAGAAAAATAGTAAAGTTTCCTAATATTTCTTGATTCAAATTTATTTTTAAAGAAAGAAATCATTTCGCTGTTGTAAAGGTGCACTCCTGTTGAATCATAATTCACATACTCAGAAAAAACAACAAAATTTAAATGTTTTTTGACACCATTTTCCTTAAAATAGACGACATAAACGTGTAGGGTCGATTGATCTTTCGATCAATGCTGCGACTGAATTGCATCTTGAATATGAAAAGAATAATTTTCTGAGCAATCAAGCGTCACTATGAATTCCTCCTCATTGATTATATCCTTCAACTCTTGAAGATGAGTAGCTTGAGATTTAGCAAGAAAATCGTGTTTTAAAACGGTTGGTAATTCTTTGGCCAGTTAATTAATGAACACATCAATATTTTCACTTTGCTCCAGGAGTTGGCAAGTGCGAGAAATTAAATACACCTTGCATCATGTTTCGCATACTTACAAAAGTCATTGCATTAAAAATAATTCACGCACCTGTCTGTTGTAAGCCATTGATTGAAGGTCACTTTGTCTAATTTTTTGCTTCTTAATTCTGATTTCAAGTCACTCAAAACCATATTTATATCAGGACATTTTGTGCATTCTCCCAAACGACATTCATTAGTTGGCTCTGGGCAAACCTTTTTGTTCGTAATCGCGATATGTGGAAGTGAAGTTGATATTTTTGCGGAGAAACTCTTGTTTTAAACCAATGAATCGCTGTCGGAGATTCTCGTGAATTTTGCACACGCAAACATTGTGTGTGCCTTTCGGTCCAGCCAAAATGCACTGGGGTGGTCGCAAGGCTTGGAATGTTGATAAGTAGATTTTCGTGTTTTTGTTTTTGGCCAAAAAATCTTGGTGAATATCTCGGACATTTCCCAAAAGGAAACGTTTCTGTACAAAAAAAAAGATTTATACGATATTGGATGAGTAGGGTGCAAAACCATTTATCAACAAACCAATATATAAATTAATTTTCATTTTTATTTTTTTTTTTTAATTGAATTCTCTTATAACTCTTTTTGGGTGTATATTTTACTCGTTTCGAAATTAAATAGTTTTTTTTTCCAATTTGTTCACGATGTAAGTTTTTCTGCTATAAATAATATTCTAAAATTTCAATCCTTCCCTACTTGATTAATAACGCTGATGTTAATTAGAATTGCAAATTTCTAGTGAACGCAGTTATTTTGATTTAAAAATATTGTCTATCAGGAAAAGATTGAATTGAAAAAAAAAAAATAATTTCATTGAAAGTAATCGAAACATCATAAAATTTTCATCATTTTCGATAACAGTGACTTTACAAGGCTTTGATACAATCTATATTAATTGTAAGAATAGAAGTGAAAATAACCTGTAGATATCATATATTTTACTGTTATTCCATTAAAAACAATGTGTTGATTCACACAAACATCTGTGTTGTATTTGCCAATTTCTCATGTAGGATTGAGTTTTTAACTCCAATCGATTCAAAAAATAAATTCTATTTAAGGCAGTTATAAATCATCAGTATGATAATTAAATGAAATAAATACCTATGATAAGGCTTTTTATAAAATGTTTTTTGCTTATGATTTAAAACCTCAAAAAGCATGAATATAAATTTCCAAAAAAGTTTATTTACCGTTTCATGCTGGCGTTTTCCATCAATAACGATAGATTTGACATCTTTGACACCTGGCATCACGCGGCTCACTTCGTCTGATAGATAAAATTCCTTGACTTTGTTTATGATTTCGGTTTCCAAGGGACGACCTTTCTTATCACAGGGTGTAACTCCGTATCCTTTGGTATCGTGCAAGTGTTTGGCTGCATTAACTATCCGCCGAGAAACACCAAACGTCCGAGAGATTTTTCGTATACTCCACTTTAATGGAAAAGTGGTAAGGAGAAAAATTTTTTCTTTGCGATTAGCCGCCTTTGACAACGCTAATTTCAAATCTTTGACTTTTTCGGTCATCTGATTTTCTTCGTAAAAAATTGCAAACCTTTTTTTTTTATTGTTTCCATTAGGATCGATTGACCTTCATTCGACAGATTTAATTCTGATGTTGATGGATTAAGAATCATTTCTTTCAAAGGCTCGAGTAATTTGCGTCTTTTGTGCTGTTCATCAACTCTCTTGCACTCAAAATCAGGATCATTTTCACTTGAACTTGATTCTTCATCTTTTTGTTCTCCACACTTAATATCAGCCACATTTCCAGATGCACTCTCAGAATTTGCACAGTTTTTTTCCGTTTCTAGGCGCACAAAATTGATATTTTCTTTTTGTCGATAAAGCTGCATTTTGCACTTGGAACAGACGTGTAAACCGTATAAAGCACTGAATCTGGAGTCCCAGTTATTCGAAATAAAAGATAATTTTTCACGAAAATAAATATGACGTTTCTTTTTGAAAGGATTGCAACACTTTGCTGGCAAGGACATCTTTCAATTTCTTAATTTTTTTTAACTTAAACGACACAACTTGTGCAACGTTGGGTCAAAAATTATCTACTGAAATGAATTTTTTCCCAGGAATGAAAAGAAAAACAAGTTTTTGATAACTTTCCTGAGATATCTACAGTGTGATGCTTTTTTTTAGACAGACCAAGGAAAATCAATCAATCATGATAATCAATAGCCAACGAAGAAGAGTTATAACTGGCGCCGATAAGACGACTCGGTAGCACCCAATCGCGTGCAGGCTTGCATAAAAAAATTGACTATTTTTTTGTTTGTGAATTGTACTTAGTATCAAAAAAGTATCAAAAAAATCAAGTGAAGTAATAATCTTTATAGACAATATTTTCTGAAAAATCCTCTAAAATAAAAATAACTTCATGAACTGTGAATTCCAGAGCATGAAATTCTTGAAATCCATGTATCACTGTATAGAAAAATCAAATTCATACAAATACTCGAAAATGCTGTGACATTTTATACGTACTGAAAAACACAAAAAAATTCAAGGAATCTGCAAATCTGGCGAGTATTAAGATTCTCTCAAACATCTATTTATCTGGAGAATGTTTTCTTGTGACTACGATTGAATCAAATCAGATATTCAGAAATTTTGTAAACTTAAAAAAAATATAAAAACTTGAACAATTTGATTAGTCCTTTTTTCAGGGTGAAAAAATACAGGTTATCATTTTTTATTACATCTGAAATAAGCGATTCCTATAAAACAAACCACGAGTATGTTGATATTGTTTTTTTAGCCTCAGTTTTTCGAAAAATTTACCTTCAATTTATTACAGAAAGTAACGTTATACCAACGGGACGTGACTTTTTTTGAGTGGTAAAATGGCAACGAGTTACTATTTCTTTTCATGTAGCGGTAACTTAAGGAATTACTTTTACACCTTCGTAACATTAACGTAACGCGTTACATTTTTTTAAGTAACTTTCCAAACTCTTCTCTACGTCACAGGCTTGTGTGTTTGATAATTGATTTTATGATTTTATGTACCTATGAAATAGAAAACTTGTTTCTCGTCCAGTTCTGAATCTCTAAACTTGCTTACTAGCCCTCAGTACATAAAATATCGTAGGTAACTAGTAAATTTATTTTATATTTACTCGGATAATTGTAAATATAGAATCAAATTTCTAGTAACGTGATATACTATTTCTTAAAGTTTCACTTATATCTTGTGTTCTTTATTTTGCTATACTTAAAACAGTAATTAATAGAAAGTGTTTCGATAATCATTATGAACCCTGTAAGGCACCTACGAGAATGGAATTTACTTGCCGTGCTGTTACGGTAAACTGAGCTAAAGTACTAAGCATTGTATGCTGCCGTTTCTGGACGTTGTTAAAAAGCCTTAGTCACCTGAATAACGTAATAAGCAGTTAAAAACATATTGCCAAATTTGATTTGCTCAACAGACGCAGGAAATGGTGGAAACGAGATTGAAAATGAGAGATTAGGTTATACACACCTACGTGCGAGTGTATGCTACAATTGTACACTACAATCAAATACATGAACATTCAAGTATTTAATTGAAAATACAATACAAATTCCAACTTTGAAATAACTTAAGGTCATGTTCAGAATCTCATTCTACATAATTTTTGAGAGGTTACGCTTGACAAAATTTTTTGCTGACGGGCGCACACTGTCATCAGTGTCATTAAAGCGCTGCTACGCTCATAGCCCAAACAAGATTTTTCGACCGTTTTCCAGTTTTGCTTTGGTTTTTAGGGGAGGAAGACGCAAGGGTTCTTACCTTGGCAGAAAAAATAATTGCTGCGTTGCCGCAGAGGATCAAGAGAACGGAGGTCGACGCCCCGCTTCAGTCATCGCCGTCACCACTTCAACCCTCCCCTTTGCCGCCCTTCGAGGGAAATTTGATGGAGCAAATGGTGAACGTTTTTTCTCTATAAGTACATGGTGCAACAAAATTAACTTTATCTGCGACCGCCATTTCCGGAGCCCCCTTGAAGTATGAGCGTTCCGTCGCCCATTATTGTAAGGTGTTCAGCTGTGTACACCTAAATAGTTATGGAAACCGCCAACCAATAACGCACGATGCTTTTACCCGACCTTCAATGGATTCATGAAATGACGACACAAAAAAAACCTATATCGAATGTGCTTTAAAACTTCCCGCATCAAAAAAGTAGCCAATGATAGCAAAACTTACAAGAACTCACACACGAGCACACACGAGAACTTGGAATAGATGTTTTTGCCAGGGCCAGTTACTGCACCATACCAATAATGGGTGACACAACGCTCATTTTTCAAGTGACGGAACGAGCTTTGCAAATAGCGATTGCGAATAAAATATCGTGCATCACTCGTAATATAATGGATATCTTTAAGCGCAAAGCACAATGTTTACAACACGAGTTTTTTGCGATCGCGCGCTATCAAGACGGGTTGTCCAAGACTGCACGCCTACACATTCTCGGACAACTCGTCCTGAAAACATCGTGCTTCCAGGGCCGTTACTAGCGAGGGTCATCCGGGGCGGCGCCCCGGGGCCCCCAGCCGTAGTAGGCCCCGGCTACTCCAAAAAAAACTCAATGAAGCTTCTAAAGATATCTCTAAAAAAATATTTTTAATTTCAGAGGCCTCATATTCATTTTTTTTGTTAAGACACCTGAATACATTTTCTTTTTTTATATGTATACACGGAGAAAAAAGCGCAGCAGCTCTGACGACCGCGCGCCGTAGCTCTGAGAGACGTGCACGAAAAAAATGAAAAAAAAAAAAAAAAAAAAAAAAACCCTCACCGTGCTGCATGGTTGTTGGGGCCGCAACCGCAGTGCTGAGAGCTGCGGTAGAAGTTTTTTTTCCATTTTTTCCGTGCGCGTCTCTCAGAGCCACGGCACGTGGTCGTCAGAGCTGCGCTTTTTTCTCCGAGTGTTATAAAACCCAATTTTGGGAACTTCGTTTTTTTTTTTTTAGGAAACAATCTTCGGGGCCCGATTTTATGCTGTGCCCCGGGGCCGTACTTGCTATCGTTACGGCGCTGGGTGCTTCGCGCTTAAAGACGTCCATAATAATATATCTTGCGATGTAATATACTATTTGTCAATGAGACCAGTTCCTATTATAATAAATCGATTTATAATATTAATATCCTTGAAAATATTACTGTGAAATCTAAAATTATTCTTTAAATCGCTCTGCTTCCAAAATTTCTCAATCCTTTTATTAGTAATCCCTCGGAGCTAAAATAAAAATTCTTCCTTCTTTTTCTCCAACCTTTGATTTTTTTTTTACAGTGTTTTATTCTTCAGCTTTTGATCTATCATAGTATAGTCCTCTTCAGGAGAAAATTCAAAATACTTTTAAAAACAACCACGAAGCTAAAAGCTTGGGTCTTTATATTCTTTTACCATATTATTTCAAATATTATAAAATCTAAATCGATTGTTCAATATTGGTTATATTAACTCATTATCGTTTCGAAAAATTTAATATTCATAATGAATATATGTTAATAGAATGATTTTATTTAAAGAATTATCATCGACGTTTTTCAAAGATAAAGGAAAAGAATGATGATGAATTACATAAAATTAAGTTGGTAGTATCAAAATTTCACATTTTTGATAAATTTTTCTCGAAATTGAATTATTTCCAATAAAAGATCTCAATTGAATTACACAGGAAAAAAACATGAATGAAGCATGTATGCATCATGTATGTTGTGTCATACGTTCAACACGCATGTGGCATACATGTGACATTTATGCCAACATGCATGCTGCATGTATGCTCAACGTATGCTGAAGCATGCATGAAACATACATGCTTCATATATGGCTATAGATACATGTTGCATGCATGAATCTTACATGCTCCATGTATGCTTCACGTAAGATTCATATATTTATCATGTTTGTCATTTTGTATCGGAAATTAAAAAAATTTTTAATTACGTATTTTCTTCGATTATATTATGTTACGATACGTTGAATCGGCGAATCCATGATTTTGCCGTTTAATTTAAATTTTGTTTACTGTAGATTAATATACAATTATTTATTTTATTTAAATACTGTCATAAAAAAATAGCAAAACAACATCACGTTTGCGCCCGTTACAAATCATTATGCATTATACTTAATGTATCAGTGGTTAACTTGTAACATAGGAAAAAATAGACTTCCTTCTCGCAGATCTCACAATAAATTATGTTTTGACCCGAGACATTCAAATTTGAACGAAAAATATTTAACAATGTAGCGCCATACCAGTATTCACTGCGAGATCCGCGAGAGGTAAGTCTACTTTTTTCTCTCATACTACAAGTTTAGCACTGATACATTAAGTATAATCCATAATGATCCGTATCGGGTGCAAACGCGATGTCCAGGCCTCCTACACTCCCAATGGGATGAATTCATGTCAAAAAAAAGTATTTGGTTTTGAATTTAGGTGTCACTAGTGTCATTTATACAGATATTGCCGATCACTGTGGATCAGTGTGCTCAAGGCTCCCTTCAGCCAACGATCACTCAACTTGCTACGAAGCACAATGGTAGTGGGGGTAAGGAAAGAATAGCACGGCAATATATAGATATATTGAAGCACAATGAAACAGCGCCGCTTGGCCGAATTGCTCCGCAAACTACCGTGGGTGAGCAGAATGGCCTAGCCTTGGGCACACTGTTGCTGGTTATGAAGTATTACCGAACGACATATGTACAGTAGAAAAGTCGATAAAACAGCTGAGATTTATTGTGTTTCCAAGGTCCGATTCTCAGCAGGCGCAGTCAATCGTACTCAGTTAAGGCAAGAATTTTTCAACCCGGAGTGTAGGAGGCCTGGCGATGTCGTTTCGCATTTTTTTATACAAAAACAGGCGAAATACACTCAATTCCACTGATTGTATTGAAATAAAATTAAATAATTTTATAATGAATCTATAAGAAATAAAATTTTTATTTATCGGTAAAATCATGGTTCCACCGATATAACGTATTTGTGAAATCTCAATATGTGAACTTGCTGCTAAACTCGATGTTCCTGCGGGCACTGAACATTCATGATTCATTTATGTTTCATATATGTTTTTTTTTTTTTTTTCCCCAGGTATTGATCATATTAAATATACTTTCTTGAAATTATGAATATGATACGACACCAGGCAATAATATTATATATGCCTATCTTGACCTGTTTTCATATTTAAGATTTACGGATTTACATTTCAGCATTCAAAACGAAAAAAAAAAAAACCGTGAAAGTTGTTGCATGCAAGCTAGGGTGAAAGTGACTTAATCAAAAATCACTTGAATTATAGCATTCAGAATATTATAAAAAACAGAAGATTATGGCATTGTGTTGAGCAGAAATTGGAAAATTGACCTAAAGATGATTAAGAACGCTGAATTTAGGTTTTTTGTAAGTTGGGATATTCGCAAAATTAAAAAATGAAGTTTTTCGCATAGCCTCTTGACACGAGTGAGTTGTTCGACTCGTATCGCGAATGCGGTGGTGGAGCGGCTTCCATCTCGGACTTAGACGCGGATGCCAGCCCTTCAAGCCCGTCAAGCAGTTGCCTCACCCCAGATTCTCCTTCTCCGCCCCCGACGACAGCTGATTTCTGCGAGTTCCTTCAGCTCCAACTTCAACTTGACAGCGTGAGCCAAAATGGTTTGTAAATGTAAAATCTGCAATATCAATGAACAAATCGTTTTAGAAATAAAGTTGCTAACCGGAAACTCTGATTCTGGATTCGATTAAAAAAATTTACTTCATCACGCTATAGAGTGATGAGTGTTAATAAATCTTACTATAAGGCTTATTTGGATTTGCTATTACCATTTTAAGCAACTTTCGGGATAATCGAATGCTTTTTCTTGTATAGATTTTGAAAGCAGTTGATGATAATTTGAATAAATTCATAAAATTCCATGTCTATATGATGTATGATGCTATACATATACAGGGTGTCCCAAAAACCGCTGTACAAAAAAAACCATAGATTCCTTACATTTTATCCTTTGTGATTTGTCGGAATTCGCAATATTTTCGGAAACATAGGTTAGCATGTAATCACGTGCAATAGCCAATCAGCGCTCGACTTGAGCGCGGTGGGAAGATCCAGGGTAAGTCGCCGTGAGGAGAATCAGAACCTTTCTAAAGGCCCGGCGAAATCTCCGCCTCCTTTACAAAAGTTGTTTTTCTAGCGGTATTCGACCCATCTTTTAAAAATTTGTCAATGACAAGCGCGTTGAAAAAAAAACACAATGACACGGAAAACGAGGAATGCTGATATGCGTGCAAACGGGAACCTCGAAATTTCCAAAATTCAGATATTAGAGCTCTGGCTACTTTTTATCTATGGATTAATATTATTTTCTAATTTTTGAAACGACTGTGTCATCAGTTTTTATTAAGCACACTAACAGGTTTCCCTAACTAACATTATGAGATGTACGCGTATGATTTTCAATCAAAATGTAAAGAGAGAACAGGTAATTTTTAATTCAGATTTGAGGTCGAAATAATTAAGTATTGAATTTTTAAAAGGTGCATTTCGAATAATATGAGAATGAAACGAGAAATTGAACAGTTTGATGAGTACAATTGTTGAAGGCTGTTTTTTAAATTTACACCTTTTTGCAACATCTAATTTGAAAGAAAGAATCAATGATTTTCACTTTGAATTTCGAGATGTTTTCATGCGCACAGTTTTTGTATCTTCAAATGTGGAACAAAGTTTTTTTTTTTCTTGACTGCGAATTTTCACAGATATGTAGTTGATTATAAAGACAGTTGACATTTTTTTAAATATCAAAAATTTGAAAATCATCATGCGTTTAATTTACACGCTGCACATCACTGAATTTCGAAATCGCAAAAATATTCAATCGTTCGAATTACAGATTCGAAATAAAAAATTTACTCTCTCGATTTACAAGTTTTGTCGTTTTGAAATCAAAAAATCGTTACAATCAAAACTTAGCTTAGATTGAAAAAAAATTCAAGGCATCTGAATCATGAATAATTTTGTCGGAAATTTCGAGGTCCCTATTTTCACGCATATCAGCATCGCTCGTTTTCCGTGTCATTGTGTGTGTGCGTGTGTTTTTTTTTTTTTTTTCAACGCGCTCGTCATTGACAGATCTTCAAAAGATAGGTCGAATACCGCTAGAAAAACAACTTTTGTAAAGGAGGAGGAGATTCCCCCGCCCAAGTAGCGTAACTTGCTTTTTAAAAAGAGTCATCAAGAGTCATCAGAGAACTCTTGGAGGGTCTTCAAAGTACTCTCAAGGTGCAGATTGAGTATCTTAAAGAGCTTTTTACGAGTAGGTAATTTTGAAGAAAAAAAAATCAAAAATTTATTTTCTTATCACTTTTACCGTACTATAGTTATTCTCAAATATAATTATTAGAGTCAGCATGGCTGTAAAGAGATTCTTATTGTAAACATCGCTATAATCTGAAGAAGAAGTATTAATTTCAGGGTTACCAGACGTCCCGGATTTCCGGGACATGTTCCGGATCCGGGCTTCCGTCCCGGAGTTCCGGATTTTTTTCGAAAATCATCAAAATGTCCCGGATTCTAAAAAAACCCAATTTTTTTTAAAGAAAAAAAAATTTTTTTTGTAAACTAGAAACGTGCTGCAATACTGCGGAATCTGTTGTGATTTCATTCAATTCAAACGCGCGTGACAGTGAAAGCCTCGATTTGTTTCAAATATTAGCGCGCGCAAAATTCATTAAGGTAGGTACAATATTATTATGTTTTCATCATCGACATATAGAAATGGACTAATATTGTGCTACTGCGCATCCATCCCGCAATGAAGAGAGGGCGATATCCCATAGGCGAATTCTCATTGGTTTGACAGGAACGTATATATGTATCTCCCCCTCTCTTTCCACAAGCGTGATTGTCGCGCAGCCCACGCTAGCAGTCCATTTATACCTGTCGATGGTTTTCATTGTCGGCTGTTGTCTTGCCAGCTGTCGAGCTGTCATTTTAACGTCCTTTCACAGAAGTATTTAATTATTAGCATTCTTTTCTTGAGACGTCAAGGCGTGTGAAATACAAATATACATTTGTATTTTTTTAACATGCCGAAACGAAAAAGTACGTTCAGCGACGAGCTTGCAAAGAAATTTACTTGCTTCAGTAAAGTGTCATCAGACAATACAAGAGCCCATTGCAATTTGTGTGTCACGAGTATTTCGGTTGCTAGTGGTGGTTTGTGCCAGCTTTTTTTACAATTCTACATCTTTATTTTTACTTTTAAATTTTATTTTTTTATTCTGAAAAGGCTTTGTTCTTTTTTGCCACTTCTTTCTCTGACCTTGAACTTGCATTCTTTCTATATATAATATGTACATGCCCAACATACATGCATGTTTGCAGTAACATAATTTTAAACAATTGATACCTATAGGTTAGTATTTCTAATGATTTTTCTGCGTTGTATGGATTTCCTGAATTGTTAACAGGCCAAAAGTATTCGTAATTCTATAAGAGTGTAAAAATAAAATTCATTTTTTTAATTTGTTATATTTTTCATTGAAAGTTATAACTAATAATTGACAATATAAATAATTTTCCCTTTTTTTTTTGCCATGATTCTGATGAGAATTTGCACATGTAACTAATATTTTACCCAAAAAATATGATTGAATGAATATTCCAAAATTGGATAATATGAGATTTTTTATGGAATAAATACTAAGCCTTTCGTTTTTGATATCTATCTTTCAAAAATGTTCTCCAGTGATGATATTAAGTTAAACTTATAATTTCAAAGTTAAATTTTATATGTGTATGTTAATTGCATTTGAAATATGGAATTTCTTTTCTTAGTGTTTTCTTGTTTGATGAATAAATGTTTAAACTTAAAATAATTTTCAAAAAAATTGTTTGAATATTTGAAGTCTTAAGGGGGGAATCCTGCGTAACAGACCCGAAATAAGGGTCTATTTGGAGATCTTTTTGGAGATGAAAAAAAGGATTGTCTTTCCGAAACTTTTTTGGTTGATTAGGCTACTTTTGCAATATGAAAAAAATTTATGGTTGACTTATACGACATTAATATTTTGATTTATGAGGGCGATATATTGATTTTATTTCGGTGTTTAGGCGCCAAGTTACGGGTCTAGGACGTACATTACATATTTTTTAGATATCGAGCTTTCGTTTAAGACAAAAATTAAAAAAATGATTTTTTTGATCTGGTGCACGGGATTTCCCCCTTAACTCGAAAAATCATGAAGTTCGGAAAATAAAACTGTAATGAGTATTGTTTTTTTTTTTTTTTTTGAATAGGGGCCAACGATTTAGAGAATCACGTCAAAAGTGATAAACACCCCAAGTCTATCCAAGCAGCATCCACGTCAAAATCGATGTCAAATTTTCTTATACCAAAATTGGATAAGAAAATATGCGCTGCTGAAGGAGCTCTAGCATACCATACTGTGAGGCACCATCACAGTTTTCTTTCTCAAGATTGCACAGCTGCTTTGTTACGTGAAATTTTTCATGATTCGTCAATCGCAACAAAAATATCGTGTGCCAGAACGAAGACTGAAGCCATCGTATGCAAAGTCATTTCACTTCACGTACAAGACATTATCAACCAGGATCTCCAGAAAGTTCCCTTCATCGGAATAAGCACGGATGGCAGTAATCATCATAAAATATTTCCTATAGTCGTCCAATACTTTGATTACACGAAGAATGGAATTCAAGTCAAAATGCTAGATATGCAAGAGACAAAAAATGAAAAAGCAGCCACTATTGCGACCCTTCTTGAAGATACACTTTGCCAGCTCAAGATTGAAAAGAAATTGACGGCTTTTTCTGCTGACAATACCAACTCAAATTTTGGGGGTCTGCATCGGAGAGGAGAAAATAATATCCATGCTCTTTTGAAGGAGAACATCAATTCCAATGTCCTCAGAGTTGGAGGTTCGGCGCACATTCTTCACGACAGCGTTCAACATGGTCTTGGAAGATTTGTGTTATTTGATATAGACACTTTGGCCTTCAAAATTTATCAGTATTTTTCTATTCATACTGTTCGCACAGAAGAGTTGAAAGAGTTTTGCGAATTTGTTGAAGTGTCTTTCAGAGAGATTTTGTATCACAGCAAGACCCAGTGGCTGAGTTTACTGCCAGTTGCACATCGTATTCTACAAATGTTCCCTGCTTTGAAGGCTTACTTTCTATCTCAAGAAAAACCACCAGTGGTTTTTGAAACGTTTTTCAGACATGATTTCGCAAAATGCTATCTTTTATTCGTTCATTCATTAATGTCAGTTTTCGACGATAATGTGAAGAAGTCACAGAAAAAGAATAGCAGCATCATTGAAATTTTGAACATCGTGGATGATTTAGCTCAAGCGTTGAGGGATCGGATTGAAGCGAAATTTCTTCCACTTGGCGTCAAGTCAATTCTTTCGAAATTGCGCTCAGAAAAGAAGGACAGAGAATGTGACGATTTCACAGCAAGAGTTTTGATGGTTTATGTGGAGACGGAGGAGTATCTGCTGAAATGGACGGCCTCTCTTGCTGAATTTCGAGTATTTTATTTTTTTTACATTCATTAAATTTTTGTTGAAGTTATAAAACATTTTCCAACTCATTCCAGATATTCAAGCGGATGGATTTTCAACGCGATGTTCCATTCACCTTCGATTGCATTGAGAAGTCCGTGCTGTATTTGCAAGAGGAAGGAGTGGTTTTTGATGAATCAACACTTTTTGACCAGGCTATGAATCTTGTGAGATACATTCAAAAGAAGCAGGAAAATAACGACCTTTATTCCAGAGAATCTTGTAACGATAAGATGTACCAATTTTTTCACGCAAACGATTCAAAGAGAGATGCTTTTTCTGAAATTTTGAAAATAGCTGAATTTTTTTTCTCCATTCCTGGGCACAATGCCAATTGCGAAAGAATTTTTTCGTTGATAAAATCTCAGTGGACTGATGAACGCAACCGACTCTTGGTAAAAACAATTTGCGACATCTTGATGATTATATTCAATTTTACCGAAATGGACTGTAAACAATTTTACAAATATCTTCTTCAGCCCGAAAATTCAAAAATCATTCATAACATTCGTGACTCTAAAAAATATTGTTAATCAACCTGACTTATGAATGTCTATTTAAATTAGTCATTTAATTAGATTAATTAAAATTTGCAAAAATAAATGAACAAACTTGTTGCAATAATAAAGTCTTTTTTCTTTCGACCCCTGGCTCATTTCAAATAATATAATAATCTGCAATCATAAGTTTCTAGATCTCTTACACATACAAGTTCCCCAACACACTAATATATGTACATCAGGGTCTACAGTATCTAAGTATAATTCAGATATATGTTTTTCCTCTCATGTAAGCAATTTTAATCAATAACGATGACACGATGAAACAAAATGTAGACCTTTTTTATTTAACTCTTTCAAATGTCCCGGATTTTGAATCGACCAATCTGGTAACCCTGTAAATTAATTTACTGGTGGAGACTGGACTCGAACCACGGTCCTCCCTACTTCAGGGCTGACGTTGAGATGCTTCGCGTCTGAGTCCTCTCGACTACCTAAAGTTACGGATGCTGAGGCATCAAATGAGGCTCAAATGGAATCGTTGCTAGCATTTTTGTTATATTTGGCTTGCGCATGTTCTTGAAATTCAATTGTACGTCACTTCAACTTTACGAAACCTAAATGTAACAAGAGCAAAGGATCACCGATAGAAAAATGTTTTATCATATAAATGGGTGAATCTGTTGTTGTATTCCCAGGGTTGTAAGGGTAAATTCACAGGCGTTGATACTTGTCGTTATGTACAATCCGTTTATTTCATTGACAGATTATAATTTACAATAAAGAATAAGTTATTATCTCGAACTGAGACCGTGAACTTCGAAATAAAATCTGCCCGCCACTGACTGGGGGCCGCATATATATATTCTCCCGAATTATCGTTATCGAAGTCACGAGGAAAACGTGTCAAGATTAGAAATAATGCAACAGAGGAAACAGTTATAGTAATAAGACTATCAAAGATGAGTTTTGAAAAAGATAGAATAAAGTAAAGGAGTTTGATAAACATAACGGCACGTCAATATATCGTTATCGAAGTCGTCGAGTGATACGTTGAGAAACAAAAGTGATTATTTGGGAAATTGTAAATAAAAGGGGAAACGAATCTATGATAGGACGTCGAAAATATCTAATATAATATCGGTACAAAACTCGAGAGATATGAGGTATACAACACCTCCCTCCTTAAAACAAGGAAAAGGCTTTTTCCGCGATTACAAAAAGCAAAACCAAAAATTTTCTCGTTAGATTCGTGTTATGCTGCTGCGACGCATTCGGACCTTCGTTTCTGGTTGTGTTTCTTCTGGGATGCTTTCCAGGTCCTTCAGAGGTAGGGATATTTTCATCTCGGTCGTGTTGAAATCAACAGGGTCGTATTCAGGTGTTCTTGTGTTTTGTTTGGTCTCAATTTTGCAATTGACGAAGTTGCAGATCGTAGGCTTCATTATTTGCCCGCTTTTACAGTCCTTGGAAAAATAGAAGGCTCGACGTAAGGGTGCCAACCAATTGCACCGGCAATAGCAACAGGCGCAGCAGATGATGATCGTCAAGGTGGCAGAACCTAGGATGGCTAGAGTGATCACGTACCATGGCGTATGCGAGATTGTGAATGGCTCGTTTAGGCGATTATCAATAATTTTCTCAGTGTCCTTGAGTTTCTTTTCCGTATACTTCAGCTCATTCAGGTCGATGTTGGTAAGCTGAATAGGTGTGACTTTTTCGTTCTTCGGTCCTTCTATTGGATTCAACGTCAAACAACAGTCATCTTCGATAATATTAGGAACTGGTATATTATATGTAATATTCTTGTCATTAAAACCTCGGGGTTCGAGAGTATAGACACTAGTATATTCACGACAAAGTTTGTTAAGTTTCAGTATACCATTTTTTGCCAACACAACGTCTTCGACATAATTAGAGTAGTCCTTGCACATAATGGTGAGTGTCGTAGGGTTGTCCAATACGTAAATCCAGTGATTGTTCTTCAAATATTGCCAGGTCTCAATTTTCGCATTCAGTGTTGTTGTACGACAGCCGGAAGGGATTTTCGTAATATGTGGAGAGAGTAAGAGCACTTTGCAAGGAACTTCATCGGCCAACTTCATAGTGGGTGCGTTGAAGCATACGTAGTTGGAGTCCAGATACTCGCTGCATTCTGCCAAATCTCGCAATAAGGAATGTTGGGTTTTGGTCAGAGAATGTAGGAGGAAAGGGTTTCGGGTTTGATGTACGAAAAAGAATCTCTAGTCTCATGTTTAATCAGTAGAGGTATCAAACGATATAGATTATAAGTGTGGCTCTTGACTAAAGGGAAACTCAGCGCAAAAATTACAATTTTTTCATGAAACAAAACTTGAACGTGCATTATATCATAAAGTAAAGCTGTATCGATTTCCTTAGGTCTAATTAATAATTGATATTCGCCCTTGTAATTTGAAAGTTGTGTAATGTACCTCTTTTTGTTATGAAACATTTTACCAAAAGTTCAATATTCATATTTCCAAAGATCCTCGTTTTACCTTTTCGTTCGAACAAGAGAATTATAAAGATGACCCCTTCGATAAACGAATTCCTGAGTAACTTAAATATAAAAGTAGATTATCGTAATTTCAGTGATTTCCTAAATCGTCAATGAAAGAGTCTTTATCAACGTTTAATACGAGAATCAAATCGCTCACGTCCCGTTGTTTTTTTGGGAATTTCCAATATTGTGTCAACGTGCGATAGAAGTAATAATGTATTCTAGATGAGAGCTACGTGACTAAAAAAATCGTACGATGTAATTTGGGGGCTATATAAGCCGGTGCCAACTGGGAAATATGCTTCTTTTTTTTGCCCAGTACTTCTCCCCGAAGAAACATATTCAAAATCGTGCTGTTCAAAACCGTAAATTCTTGTAAACCAATTCTTAAATCCAAATTAAAATAAAACCTTGTTAAACCCAGTGACGTCTAAATATAAATTACTTAAGTTAACAAATAAAAAACCCATCATCGTAATCCCGAGTTCAACCCGAGGAGACCCAGGATCTTGGAGAAAACGGGGGGCTCTATTCGATTTTTCGAATCCGTGTATTTCAACATTCTCACGAGTGGTGTGAAATACAGGCTGTTATTACAGTTGCTCAACAATGATCTTCGGTGTAACAATAAAAGGAGAGATTATGCCTTTCCAACCCAATGTAATTCCTTCGATGAAATCCCTATACTCCTGGCTAACTTTTTCGCTTAAAATTTGTAACATAAGTATTTGCTGCATCATCACTTCTTCAAATTCTAAATCAATAATGATATTCCTGGTATTATTCATAAAAATATTGACCTTTCTGATGTTATCATTCATCCTAGTTTCCTGAGATTTCAGGTTGAAAATTGAAGCGTTAAGATTTTTCAGAGTGCTCGATACAATCTGAATTTGTGATTTCAGTAAAATTTCAGTTTTTCTATCATCTCTCAGTAAGACATTTTACTATCTGTATAGTACTGAGCGTCATTGGCATCCGGTATTCCGAACGCCCAACGTAGAAGATAAAAAACACCGTTTATCAATCCTCTTTTTGCTCTCGCACCGCGACGCGAAATCAAGTCTTCCAAAATTTCGGAGTCTTTTTCAATAACTTGTATTTCATCATAAACAGTTTTCAATCACTTTTGGCAACTAAAATTTACATTTTTCTTATTCTCTAAATTCTTTGACATCTGTGAACAAATAATTTGAGCAAAATAAAATTGATTACTCAAAATAAGTTTACTTTTTTCGAGATGATAGATATTAAGGTGGGTCATTAGAGTGAGACGAGAGGAACTGACACGAGTTTTTCCCAACAAGTGATAAAAGATTCCACTCGATTTTTCTGTAGGTTTGAGTTCAAAAAATTGGTTTCCAAAGACTTGGAGTGAAAGGAAATAAAGTAGGAAAAATGCGATTGGCATGAAATTCATCTGAAAAAGAAATACGATTTAAATTCATTTCCTATAAAAGAAAGTTAGATTGAAAGAAATAGGGAGGAAAAAGTTTAAGTTCATAGCATTTTTGAGAGTATAATTAAATAGTATTATTGGAAATAGCGTTTCAAAAGATTTTTATGATAGATTTTAGTCTTCTTTCCGATCAATAATTCCACAGTTTGATTCCTGAAAACTTTTGTGACCTGAAACGGTCCCTTAAATTTAGGTAGAAGTTTCTTTGATTTTCCTACGATTGTCCCCTTGTTCTCGATAAGGACTAAATCGTTGACCTTGAATTCTGTAGGGTTAACCTTCTTATCATAATATTCTTTACTTTTCAACTTCGAGGCCATGACATTTTCACGCGCAATTTTGAATGATGAGTTCAATTTAAATTGGAGAGATTTCAAATAGTCGTCATAGTTATATTGAATTTTCGGATCTTGAGTGATTGAGGATGGTAGATAAGCCTTTTTGCCAAAAACCAGTTAGTACGGCGTAAACCCGGTAGCCTTATGCTTGGAGGTGTTAAAGCAAAATATAGCAAATCCGACGTATTCATCCTAATCAGTTTGATTCGGGGTAACATAGTGCTTCAAATAATCCTTTAACGTCAAGTGCGAGCGTTCGAGAGCTCCGTTTGTTTGCGGTCTATATGGAGTCGAAGTGATATGTTTTGTTTCGAATAATCTACTAAGCTCTTCAATTAAATTAGACATGAAATCGGTGCCCTGATCTGTAAGAAAACTTTTCGGAATGCCAAACATCGTGAAAATCTTGGTCAAAACCCTTGCCACGGTAGTCGCTTCGTGATTAGGAACAGGGTACGCGAAAGGAAACTTTGTGAGGTCATCTTGTGCCGTGATAATAAAACGGTTACCATTTTCCCTGCCAGTCAATGGTCCAACTACGTCGAGTGCTAGACGCTCGAATGAGGCCTCGGAAGTAGTCGTAACTTCTATAGGTTGTTTAGTTGGTTTAAAATTCGTTTTATTAATTTGACAAGAATGACAGGTCTTTATGAAATCTCTAATGTCCTTTTTCATGTTATGCCAAAAATATCTCTCTTTAATTTTATCGTAGGTTCTATTAAACCCACTGTGTCCTAAAAGTTTACTCGAATGACATTCTTTTAAGATTGTTTGAATTTCATCTTCATTTTCAGGAGTAATTTTTTTGTCGTGCAATATTCTGACCTCGTTTTTTGGAAACAAGAATTGTATTATTTCTCTTAAATTTTTGATTTTTATATTTTTGTTATTTCTGGGTGATATAACGACGAAACTCTCAGATTTTATCAAATTTTTCAGAATTGTAAGAGATTCAAAAATGTTCTTGTATTCCAATCTATCACAACGTAAATTCTTGACAAAAAGGAGATAGATTGTTTGTTGTTTGTTTCTGAAGCGCGACACTTCATTGAGAGATGGATTTAGTTTATCTAAATCAAAGTTTCGGTGGACATACCTGGAATATAAATTATTCTCATCGAGATCTTTTGACCAGAAAATTACAACATTACTATTAATCTTTTCAATGACTTTATTTTTAAGTTCGAATTGTTCAGGGTTTTGTAGTGAAATTTATGAATGTTATAGTTACGAATGTTATGTAGTGAAATTTAATGAAATCATTGTAAGTTAAATGCAATATAGAGTTCTCTTGACTTGTAACATTTATCAATTCTTTATCTTCGGGGAATAACCTTGACAATCCGTCAGCATTGGAATAGACTCTGCCAGGCTTGTATTTAATTATGTATTGAAATTCACTCAATCTCAGTCAGCAACGAACTAATTTAGAAGATGGATTGGTACAATTGAAGAGCCATTACAATGGTCTATGATCTGTAAAAATGTCGAACTTGCAACCATATAGATATGGTCTAAAATGTTCAATGGAATTCACAATTGCTAAGAGCTCTTTTTCGGTAGTCGAATAGTTTATTTCTGCTGAATTTAGGGTTCTCGAATAGTACGCGACGGGAAGGTCTTTTCCGTTTTTGACCTGCGATAAAACACCACCGATCCCTACATTCGAAGCGTCAGTAGTCAATGTAAAGCGTTCTTTAAAATCTGGGTATTGAAGCAATGGTTCGTTAATTAATTTCTCCTTTAACAATTGAAAGGCGTGTTCCTGTTCATTATTCCAAATAAACTGAATTTCCTTTTTTAACAGAACGGTAGGGGTTTAGCAATCGTTGAATAATCTCTGATAAATTTCCTGTAGTATCCCGTCATTCCAAGAAACATCTTGATTTCTTTAACATTTTTAGGACGTGGGAGAGTTTGAATTGCCTTAAATTTGATTGGATTAGGTTTTACACCTTCGTAAGTTATGATGTGTCCAAGAATCTTGCAGGAATTGACATTTTTCTGGTTGCAATTTTAAGTTTAACTTCCGAAGTCTATTAAAAACGTTGCGCAATTTATTATTGTGATCGGAAAGACTAGATCCGTAAATCACGATATCATCTAAATAGACGAAACATTGTTTTGAGTTCAACCCCGATAAAACTGAATTCATTATTCTTTGAAAAATAGCGGGGGCGTTTTTGAGCCCGAAAGGCATGCGATTAAATTGATAATGCCCGTCCGGAGTAGTAAATGCCGTTTTTTCGGCATCCTCCGGGTCTATCGGTATTTGGTGGAAACCGCTAGCGAGATCGAGAGTTGTAAAGAATTGCGCACGACCTAGTTGGTCCAGTATCGATTCCTTGAGTTCCTTGAATGTAGATGTTCTAATTTAAGTACATCTCGAATTTTGGTCCTTTTTTCAAACGAGGATTGGTGATTACCATTCGAAACAGTATTATGAAAAATAAATTTTGATTCTGGTAAACTTTCAACATTTAATTCAGGAGTGTAAATAATTTTCCGGTTATGTGAAAGATTGACTATCGTTATCAAAGCTTCGTTATCTGGTAATACATTTATGATAGCTCTAGGAACCTTCAAAGTTTACTCTTTATTTAAATCTTGAGCCTCAACAATACCTTCGAGAATTCTTTCTGGATTATTTACTAACCCGCACAATCGTTTCACTTCGGGGGGTCAAGAGAATATACGGTTTCGAAGGTTGAATCGTATTTTGGAAAATTTGCAGTGTTAATGGAATTTTTCCGAACGTTATGGTCCCTTTTCCAAAGCTTATGTCGCATTTATTACTTGAAAGAAAATCACGGCCCAATAGGCCATCAAAAGGGACGTTGGTACTGGAATCCAAAACTTGAAATTCAGCAAAAAAAAAAATCGGTTTCCTGCCCTGATCTTGATAATGGTTTCCCCAAGTGTTTTAATCGGTGAATTTAGTGTGCTTCCATTCAAAGTGATCGCTTTTTTATCGCAAATTTTATAATCAATCAAACTCGAATCTTTTATAAGGGAAACAGAAGCACCAGTATCAATTAGTATTTTCAGAGTCTTATCGGGGGCATTGGAATTAGGAGACTTCAGTAAGACAAACGTCAAGTCGTTCGTTTCAAGAAGGACACTTGTCCTAAAAAATCATCGTAATTTTCCTCAGGTACCTCGACAGAATGACTCGCGTTTTGAGCAAAAAGTTGACTGGAATTTTGAGAATGTTCATGGTTTTCAGAGCTTGGATTTCAATTCTGAAAACTCTGATTTTGGCGATTGGGAGTTCGAAAATTATTACCTCGATTTTGGTAATTCGTATCACGGTTTTGATTAGTTTGGGTTTGGAAGTTCGGATTGCGATTCCGATAATTCTAATTCCCTTTCTGGAAACCTTGATTTTGATAATGATTTCTGTTCAATCTTTCACGTTTTCTGCACTCTTGATAAGAGTGACCAAAAAGCTTGTAAAAAGAGCATTGAGTAGGATTTGGGCGCGTCTCGGAATTTGAATAAAAAATCTGACGTGAATTTGACTTGGAATTTGAAGAATGTGATCCACGATTTGGGTTGTTAAAACATCGGTCAGTGGTGTGATTACTGCGATTACAAATCTGACACTTTTTTAACTTATGCGAATCGTTTGAATGCAGGGATTTTTCCTCGATCGTTGCAGCGGTAAAAGCTTCGTTCATAGTCTTAAGATCGCGATAACGAAGCATCTGAGAAATTGCAGGGGTAGAGTGGTAAATGAAACGGTTGAGAGTCATCTGCGTGACCAGGGAGATGCGTCCCGGAAGTTCGGCTCTCGGGGCCTCGGAACCGTGAATTATTCCTAGAACGCGCGAGGACAAGTCCTCGAGTCTCTGGTAATAACTCGAAATCGTTTCACTTTGACCCTGTTTCATTGAATGAAGTTCCTCTAGGAGCTGATCAAATGATTTCTTATCTTGGTATAGGTCGAGCAGTAATTTGGAAATTCCGTCCCATGTTGTAATATCGCAGTGAACATCGATTTGTTCACGCGCTTTCCCGGTAATTTTACTCTTTACATAAAGTACGAGAGCCGGTTTCTGTAAGTCGGCAGCTAATTCGAAAACCGCGTCGATTTGTTTTACGAAACTCCGAATTTTTACTCGATCACCGTCAAAATGTTGAGGATTTAATTTTATTAGAAATTCTAAATTATAAGTAATAGTCGTGGAGAAGTCATTTTCCCCATTTTGAGAGCTTTCGCTATTATTGACGGACATCTCGAAGAAAATCGTTGACTAATCTATGACAAAAAATTGATTTTCTATTCGATTTCCCTGTATTCACTGAATTGCCGATATTTTACCAATTATTAAACACAATAAGGAATTTGTTTTTGGAGAGGAATTGATCAAAGGAATTGTCGAGCGTCTTTTTCTTGTTGATTGCCGTTGTCGTATGGCGTTTACCCTCTGGAAAGTTGGATCGTCCTAAGTAACGTTGTTACAGAGCAAATTCAGGCCCTGGACGATATTCCATCCTCGTCGCCAGTTTTTGTTGTATTCCCAGGGTTGTAAGGGTAAATTCACAGGCGTTGATACTTGTCGTTATGTACAATCCGTTTATTTCATTGACAGATTATAATTTACAATAAAGAATAAGTTATTATCTCGAACTGAGACCGTGAACTTCGAAATAAAATCTGCCCGCCACTGACTGGGGGCCGCATATATATATTCTCCCGAATTATCGTTATCGAAGTCACGAGGAAAACGTGTCAAGATTAGAAATAATGCAACAGAGGAAACAGTTATAGTAATAAGACTATCAAAGATGAGTTTTGAAAAAGATAGAATAAAGTAAAGGAGTTTGATAAACATAACGGCACGTCAATATATCGTTATCGAAGTCGTCGAGTGATACGTTGAGAAACAAAAGTGATTATTTGGGAAATTGTAAATAAAAGGGGAAACGAATCTATGATAGGACGTCGAAAATATCTAATATAATATCGGTACAAAACTCGAGAGATATGAGGTATATAACACTGTGAGTAGGGTTTTCATTTTTAGATAGTCTTAATGAAATCTATTACAAAAACCTGCGTCATTTCGTAATGCGGCGTGTGACTCTGAAAGTTCAATCGTTTTTTTTGGTTTTACTGCAGGTTCAAATGTTTATGCATTTGGTGCATCCATTTTGATGATTAAAATACAACACCCCTAAAATAGCGAGTCGATGAATATTATTTGTTTGTACATATTTTTCCAGAACGCCAAATATACTCGTTACCCTATAGAGAATTATCAAACATTGCACATAAATAAAAAAAAAAAAAAAAAAAAAAAATGCATGAAGAAAATACCTCATTTCTGTTTTTTTTTGTTTGATTCCGAATCCATAATGTCTCATCCCGTTTTCTTTTCTTCCCAGTATTTTCAGATAATTTTGACTGATTCGCCATTGTTACACGATAAACAAATAATAATTTTTATCGCAAAACTCGAAAAACTAAACTAGATTCGGATACATACGATTTTTCCGAACGTGGACATGTAAACAACAAGTTCCACGATTTGTTGACTATGATTTTCAAACACATGTACAGGGATGCCAGATAATGACGTCAAAGTCGCCAAAGACAAGGACAAGCTTACGTATTGTTTGTTGCTAGAAAGTGAAAGAAGATCGCCACCTGGCAAGCCTGCACATGTATCACTTTATTGATGAAATAAAACAAATGAATATCGCTTTTTCAGTATATTTCACGCCCGGAATGTGAAAAAATTTGAATTTTATGTAGATAATACACCTAATTTAAAATTTAGAAACAAAGTAAAAATTAAATGAACCAAAATAGCATATTAAATCTTGATTTACCTTAATTACCATAATATTAATCACAAAGCTAATTTTTATTTTTCGAACAAATATAAATATAGAATATAAATTGATGTACTTACAAAACATGTTAGTTCGTAATAAATAATTTTTCAGATACAACATTACTGTTTTCTCTCTACATATTGACATAAAAAATATTAATTGTAAATAATATTGCATCATTTGCGATGCCTTTCGAATTTCGCAATGTCACAAATTGTAATATTATGACTAGGATTAGAAACAAGAAACGGTAAGTTTCAGCGGTTTTTTAACTGATAAAAATTACCTCTCATTACATGTCAAATGTTAAAAACTAATTTTCCAAAAACCCTCCTTAAATTTCATGCAGAACAATGAATTCCTTTATAAACAAGCCCGAGAACGACGAGCGCGCGAGCGACTTTGTTAAGCGCGCGTTTCGAAGTGCGTGCCGCGCTTTCAATAAAACATCGATTTCTTATGAAGTATTAATCCAATCATCATAATTTTTTTTTTTAAACTTTTTTAAATCGTCCTGACCAACTTCTCCGCTGGAAGTTTTTTCTAACTTCAATAGGGAAAAACTTCCTCGCATGTCGAAAAAAAGTTGAATTATTGAGAAGGCTGTGTTGAGAATGAATTGCTACTACAGTTTCGTTGCTTAGCGATTGAAAACTTTTTTTTTATTAATATTACTCAAATTTTAGCTTCTTCACTTAGTTTGTACTTTTTAAATTTTCATTACCATTTTCTTCTACACTTGAAAAAAATTTTGAGTAATTTTAAACACACAAATTTTTGAAGAATAAAAAGTTAAGTGAAGTTTTTTTTGTCCTTCAATAATATGTTTCTGCTATGATTCATGAAAAGGATATTACCATTTGCTATAGTGAGAGTAATTTTCTTGCAAAAATATACACATACATTTGGAAATTTAATAGACGAAATTAATTTTTAAAAGTTAATCCTAAAAGTAGAATTTTTTTAAATTAATGGTATATGTTTTTACCCATTCTTCATTTCTACATTATGACATATTTCTACCATACATATATTATTCATCTTATGATTTTATCAAAAATTATCAAATAATTTGTAATTATGATTGAAATACTCAATAGTTCTTCGAAATTATTATATTAATTATATTTGGTATATAAGGGTGTCACTTATTTTGGTGACGTCGGAATTTTTCCATTCCAATCAATCAAGATAGAAAAAATAAAGTTTTTGTTAAGTTTAAAGCAAATCGAACATGATTAACACGTTCCATAAAACGACTAAAGTTTTGAATGGGATTTACATGTAATTTTTTATATGTTTTCTTCAAAAATTCATACTTTGTGAAAAACTTGCGATAAATGTTTGAAACTTGGCATAGTTTGAGTGTACAATGTGACGTGCATGATCGAATTTTTCAGCAATTTTCTATCGCTGTTATCTATGTTTTACGAGTATCGAAAAAGTACTTGTTTTTTTTTTTCAGTGCTCGTAAGACATAGATAGCAGTAATAGAAAATTTCAGAAAAATTTGATCTTGAACGTTTGAGTTATACACTCAAACTATGCCAAGTTTCGAACATTTATCTTTATTTTTCAGAAAATTTGAAATATTGGACAAAAAAATTTATGATGTTATCGCAGAACTTCACACTTGAACGTTTTTTTGATAGATAAAATAGACCTACCTTCAGAATTCAGAATAAACATTAAAATGTAATCAAATGTTTCAGAGAAATGGAGACGAAAGTATTCTGATGAAATTAATATGTGTGATTATTAATATTTTAGAAATCTAGTGATCCACGCGAAAGCTTAATTTCAATTTGTATTCTGAGCCTTCGAACATCTGTTTAAGAATTTTTTGTTCATTATTTTCGTTTAGAATATTGAATGGCATCGTACTTTTACACTCGTTCGTCTCTCAACACTTTCCACCGTCTTTCGCACCGAAAAGATGTAATATCCCTCTTGCTCAGATGCACGAGGCACGCTCTCGCATACGCCACCGAACCCCGCACCGAAAGGGATGTGGAATAACACACTGAAAGTGCGAAGAGGAAACTCTCGCACTTTTCAGTGTGATTTCGAGTCCTTTTTCTAACAGTGCACGACAAATTCTACGACGACTTAGATCATGATGGGAAGGTTTAAGATTATGGACTGGAAAGCGGCGACAGTGATGAAGACGAGTAAGATCTTTGTTACAACTTTACTCGTACAACTTGATACTACTGTAACAGCCTTTGTACAAGGTGTGAATTTGAATGGATTACAATAAAATGTTGCTTTTTTAAATACAGATATTAGGTTTATGGCCTTATTTTGTACTGTTCTGTTCATTTTGTTATGATATGTAGGGATATTTTTGATTAATATGATATGGCTCGATATGGCTCTTAACGGTTGGAGCAAGTCCGTAACTGTCAAAGTAGGTTCCTTGATCGTTTTCTCCGACGTACATGGCGACCCAGTGATTGCCTGGTTTTTGGTGGCCATCAGTATTGACTACTATCGCCGCAGGTTTCGTCCACACCTTTGGAATCCGATCCGAGGGATAAACACCAACTGTCCCGGTCAAGTTTAGGCGGGACAAAGCTTGCAATATACTCAGGCTGTTCATCGGCTTTTGTTTCAAATTTTGCTCCAAGCCATTTTTTCATTCTGTAAGCATAGTTTAGTGCGCAATCAACCCTTTGCGAAAAACGTGCAAATAACAGAACTCGTTAAACGGAAGCAAATTTTTAAATGCTGGACTATCGTTCCAATCTTCTAAATTTATAATATCCCTTGCACTGATCGTCTCGTAAAATTTCACTGTATCTACAACTCTCGCGTAGATCCGATCAACATTTTTGATAATTTCTTGTAAATCAGAATAGAGTTGCTTTCCCAAGACGTTCCCCTCAAACTACTCGATTCCGTGATGATGCTTGGCGAGGTAATTGTTTTGCACGCGCCATGGTTTTGATAATTCTTGAAAGCGGTAGGGGGGAGTGACGACAATTTTTTCGGTATAAACTGACCGTTCTCGTCACGAAAAGCTTAGGTATCGATAACGAAGTCCATTGTCAACGATATTAGAAGCGGAACTGAGACGCGATTCAAGCGCTTCAATTTTTTAACGCTTTCAATGAGCGGGTGGTGGTGGTGGGAGAAATGACTCATCCCGAATAATTGGCTAAAACCTGTCGGTTCGCGTCAATATCGATGACGCAGTCATATTCCGCATAAACGATACAGTTTATCGTTGTCGCGAGGTTTTCCCCGAATCGAACCTCGATCCGTACACTACCGTGTTTAACCAGATTCCAATAGAAAGTATCGTTGGCGTAAGGTTGGGTGTTAAATCGAATGTAAAAGAGCAATACCCGTGAGGGTAATCATGTCTACGGTCAAGTTTTTAAAATATTTTCGACGTTTCACTAAACCATCGTTAGCCGTACCCGCATCATCCATCGAACCAGCTTTATCAGTCTCCCACAAAACGGAACCCAAGTGCACTTTTTTCGCTGCTGGCCCGTAATTTAACAAAGTTTCAATATACGCTCGATAAGCGTACGAATTATTCGTAGAAAAAACTGATTTTTGATTTAAAAAAACATCAACTTGGTTGAAGAGAATGTGCAAAAAGTTGTTCGTAGTTCCTACTTTATCTACCTCTGTCGGGTCTTCCCTATTATCGGTATTTCGTACAAGCTGAACTTCGAGGCTCAACATTGTACGAGCCAAATCTGTATACTCACCGCCCGAACCAGGGACAACGAATCGAATCAGGAAATCGTCGGTAAGAGAGGAAATTGGTTTGTAATTCACCTATTGAGATTTTTCGATCGCTGTTTGCGTAGTAGGGGGTTGGAAAATCTCGAGCTCTGATTTCATACACTCGCACGAGTAAACGTGTAAGAAAGCCATTACTAAGCGAAAATATCACTAATTGATCTTTCTTTCTTTTTATTACCTAATGTTTTCTTCAAAGAATTTTTGTTACTTGATTTTTTCTTCAAAGCGATTTTTTTCCTAATGTTTCGTGGTTTGTGACGATTTCGAGACTGAGTAGTTTTTTTCCGCTTAGTCTTTTTGTACCCGAGCCCTCTATTAATTTTTCATCTTTTACATCCGCTTCACGTCTGAGGTTTTTCCAAGTCTCTTTGACTCGTGATTTAAGAGATTCGTGAAAAGGGAGACCATTGTTAACTACATCTGTAGCAATATTTACTCCTGCATTTAGGGCTTCTTTTTCAACAGCTCGAGCACCTCGTCTAAGCAGAAATAAGATTGTGCGGAACAGACCACCAAGAAAAGCTTTATTTCCATGTCCCCGTTGATACGGTGCTCTTACGTAAACTCGATCAATCCCTCTACCATAGCCAATTTGACTTATGAAATGTTCAATATAATCAGACATAATGAATCGATTCGTTTAAAGTGAAGCGTCACTGTCAAAGTACCGTACTCGAATGGAATCGGTTTCCCGAGTTGATCCCTTATATCTATTTCCAATGTTTAAAAATTTTTATTGATCAGTTGGAAATATTTGGGAGAAGAAAAGTTTACAGTTCTCATCGTCCCGTAATTGTGTCGATGCGCATTTACGGGCATGATGCGTAACAAGGATGTTTGCACGTCACCTCTGCCGTTCTCTGCATAAATGCCGTAACTCCATGCGGCGGTGAGGTTCTTTTTCCCTAATATTTCGGAGCAAAAGAACCTCTATCACCGAATGTAGTTAACTACACTTATGCAGAGGACGGCAGACCTGACATGTGACACTTGCATACATCTGTGTAAACAAACATCATCTGCGGCAACGCGTTAGATAACGACGCTGGATGTTTAGACTAAGGAGTGCTTTTATCATTCACTTTTAAAGTGGGTGTATTGTGAAACCCAACATTTTTCTGCATAGCTGGCAGTGTATGTAACTCATAATTCTTCAGACATGTTTTACTATAAGTTTTTTCCAATTTGATGTAACAACTGTCGGTTATCGAAAATTAAAAAAATTTTTTTAATGCTGGTCCTGAATTCAAGTTACTTATCAATTCTTCTACTTTATAATAAACACCAGGTTGCAACCTTACATCATTGTGAAACGTTCTTTTGTTTTTATCGTGAATACACAGATTGGCATAGAAATTGTCACATTTGTCTCTAGGGAATTGTAAAAAAGTTAGGTGGTATTGAATTTCAGTGATTCCAACCACCCAATCACCGTATAAGCTAAGAAAATGTGGTAACTGAGTCGTGAATTTTGACGTGACATTGTTTGGAAAGTACTGTTGCTCGGCAAAACCATAAAAAATTTGTCCTTCAATTTTAACGTAAAACACGGGATAGTTCTGGTTCGTAAAAAATACCATCAATTTCTTCACCCTTACAATCTCTCAAAACATACACGCAAGGATAACGCTCGTTTCTCACACAGAAAATTTCCAATATTTTCTTCATACACTGCCCCTTGTAACCTTTCGCAAATGCTTCTTTCGAATTACTGACACGTACATGCGTACCCGCAGAGTGTTTAGGTATTTTCATCTGACCACCCTCCCAAAATTTTTAAAAAGACGAGCGTGAGCCTTTGCCGCGTTGAGTAATGAAACCTTATCCTGTGCCATTTTTATACCGGAATGTTTTGCACTATTATAATTTTTCACAACGTTTTGTAATACATCAACGTAATGATTAGTTTTCTTATAAGTCATGTATCGCTATAATCTTTCTTTTATAGTTCTTATGACTCGTTCAACAATACTAGCTTTCACATCAGGATTTCGAGTCACACGAAAAAGAATTTTACGTTTTGTCAGCATTTTTGGAAACGCTTCACCGACAAACTCTTTACCTCGATAGCTTTGAAGTTGTATAGGAAAGCGCTTACCGCTACGCGCGAGTATTCGCGAAAACGCGGCAGCGACCTTTGAGCTTGTCTTATCTTCGAAACACTCAACCCACACATATTTGCGAAGCACGTCTATCGCTACCAAAATGTAGCAAGTACCGTTATTGTCGGCTTCAGTGATTGAAAATCTATCAAATCGATTTCCTAGACATGATCAATGTTTGTCACGTTGTAAAAACATCGCGGATATTTTATTTTTACAGGTTTAAATAACGTGTATGCGTCTTGACTCTTTAACCACTGTTCGACTTTTGATTTCGTGAGCTTCTCCTGCAGCGTATATTGTAACCTACTCTCGTTACCCGCGTATTATGTAACATCTTTTAAGTCGTAAAAATTTCGTCTCAAAACATTTATCGTAAACTTATTGTATACCGGGATCTAGTTTCTTCCACGTCAGAGAACGAATCGGGAGAATGTACTCGTGAACGATTATCAGGGAATCCCTTGTGCCACATATCATAATTACCGATGAACTCTTGCAACACGCCAGCGGTTCGAAGAGCTTGTATTAACTGAACGCGTCCTGTCGGGTTTGAAGTTTTTTTAGCTCTCATAGTGTCTTTGACGAGATCGATTATATTTGAGCTCTTAATTACTCTATCATCGATAGTGACTCTACCTATTCGATCCCATGAAAATTTCAACCCTGCAGAATTTTGTATCCATTGTATGAGATTTAAGGTAATCGCTATGGTTAATGGTCAATATTAAATGAAATATTACAATTAATATTGAATTGTAATCGCTCAGGTTTTATTTCATCATTTTCGAAATTAAAAATTTTTTCTCGCTCCTCATTAATAACTCGTAGATAACGTTGTAAGACCTGCTGGTACATTTTCCATTTTTCATCTTTGTCTAAATTCGACGAGTTAAAAACTTCGCTCATTTCAACATCTCATCTGCTTTTTTCATTACCGGGAGTTAAGGCCGATTTTGGAAGTTGATTGATGTTATTGACGTATTTTTGAGATACGAAAACCATCTTTTGAGCGAATTCCATCACTTGAAAATTGACTGTAACGCAATTTCGAGAATCGGAGAAATGATGTGTGGAATGACCCCTGTCCCAAACTGTAGAATTACTTTTCTTTTTTCGTTCCAAGACCCCTTATTTTCAGCTAATCGTCTCAAGAGTTGAGCGTGCTTTTTCAAACGCGATTTTTCGCTCTTTTTCAAAGTTATGTTACCGCTCAAAATGTTTAACGCGCATTCGCAAATAGATTTTATCAAATTAACATCAGCCTTTGCCAGTAAAGCTTTTCTTTGTTCTTCATTTAAATGGCATAAAGCCTTTAATATGGCTTGTTGTATAGTAGAAAATGGCGATTTCCCCGCCATCATAATCATATAACTGACATCCAAACTTGCGCGTCAAGATTATTTATACCTTTTTGAGGCACGTTAACGTAATTATATTGATCGCCTGGAAAGATGCAGGTTCGGAATCGAAACGATTTAGGAGTAGATTGCTTCAAATCGATAAACAAATACCCGTGCGCAGTAGATGTCGCGTCTTGGTAAATTTCAGAGCCAAAGCGAGAATTTTCAGGGTACACTTGTCGCGCTAGATCATTAACTTGAGCTTTATCGCGAAGGTTTTTGAATATTACGATATAATGCGCGTTTAAGGAAATATCTCTCTGACCTCTACCTTGATTGAATAAATTTTGCATAATAAAAATTGCACTCAAATTTCGGTGATGACTGCCTTTTGTAAATAAATCAACCACGCTTTTTCCCGAAGATTCGTGCATCAAATCATCAAGAATTGCTAGCTTTGATTTGTTATCTGAAAAGTTGGTATTTTATGGAACACCTTCGCGGAGTAATTACGTAACGTAATTTTTTCTATATTCCTCGTATGCTCTCTGCTACTCTGAGTGATACAAAATTATATTATCAAAAATTAAATCACAGAGTAAATTCAAGTGTTGGACCAAACGTTTAGTAAAAACTGACTTACCGCAACCAAAAGGACCAGCGATGACGAGAGTAAAGGGGTGTTGCAGTGTCGCGGAATGAATGTTTTCAATTTCTTTATCGATTTTATTCTTTTTATTCAGAGATTTTTAGGCGAAATTTGTCATAGTTAAAGTTTTGGTACTAAAAGCTTGATATAAAGAATAAAGTAATCGAGTCAAAAGTATGTATGATCAATATTTAATGTACGCAAAAATACATTGTCGTGGTTGTATACAGTTTGTTGAAATAATGGTTCAACAATAGTTTTATCAACAAAACTTTCGGGTACATAAATATAACTATATAGAAAGTTTCTATTTGTTGTTAAAAAATTACTTTAATTTAATAAATTTTCATGTATATTAATATAGATGGTTTCATTTGCTTAATAGTAATATCTAAGACGTTTCTCAAGATCTACATAATACTTTTGGGTCGAATCGAATTCTGGGCTCCCGAAAACTACCTTTCTTACCAACAGGGTATTGTCAGGAAAATTTTCCGATTGGTTGTTCGGGCATGCATCAGTAGCCTCCCGCGTTTCAATATCAAAGATTTCTGGAACCGCCGATTCGCTAGGACCATCCGAAGTTTCGGAAGTTAACTTTGGGACAGTAAGTACGAATTTTTGGAGCATGAAAGCTTCGGCTGATCTCACTCGTTCTTCGTCCTTGAATAAAGTTTGATGCTTTCCGCGCTCGCCCGAAGTGATCTATTTTAACACATTAATTTTCATAGGCGCGCGGTCATCTATGATTTCTGTCATCTGAATCATTGAGTAAGGCAAGAGTTTATATAACCAGCGTCATAAAAATTTCAACTGCCTACGACAATGAAAACGCGCGAGCGGTACGTATCTTACCGTCACTAACGGTAGCGAACTTGCGTGGAATTTGCGATAGCGAACGACCTTGTGCGGGGAGAGGTACGGGACGTCCGCGTGCGTAGGGGACGGCCGCGTGCACTTCGTCGGGCCCCGCGGGCACGGGTAGGAGAGATATCCACTCGGACGCACGGTGTCGGGGTAAATATTTGATGTTTGAAGGTGTTAGAGATGACCACAAGGCAAGTAACCGAATTTGTTGTTTTGTCGTCTTTTCATGCTATTTGGTACAGTTTTTTTTCCCTCCCAGCGAGAAACGACACGGTGAAATGTATCACGGCGGATAGCGTTACGACTGGTGATTATCGCATCCTCTCGCTCCTCTGTAAAAAAATCTGAGATCGTGTCGAAATTTGTCACAATGAAGAGCTCGTTTTTTTCAATTTTTTTAAATAACCGTACATCTTCAACCGAGCTTGCGCTGTTGTATAGCTCGCGATAACGACGTTAGTTATTGGTGATGGTTGCACGGATTCGTCCCGGATTATATGTAATAGTGTTAAGATTTACAGGGATGATTCCAGTGCTCCCGGTGACTGGGCTTGTCAATAACGTCATTTGTTGACTTCGAATAATTTCGCATTCCAGTAGGTTTTCTCTCATGCCAAATTTTCCCCAGAAAGAATTTAAACACAATTTCGCAACTGATCTGAAACCAGGATTCTTTTGTATATTTTCTCGTTCGGGTCGGATACCTTCGATCATCTCGTAATCTGAAATGTATTTTTGTATTTGTTCTTCATCAATACATTTTTTGGGCCAGCCAGACGCTTCTTGTTTGATTTTCAAAAATGTGTTGATGTAATGTACAAAAAGACCTTCTTCACGCGTGGAAGGGTTAAATTGTGAAACGTCGTAAGACCAAATTTCGTGGACATCGCGGACAATGTAACCATGAGCGATGGCTTCGCATAACTCGTCTGCTACCAAAACACCGGTATATCCTCGATCTTTTCGGTCGTTGTGCGTGCAAGGATGTTGGCTCATTTCTTTGCAATATGTACGACACAATGCAAACATTATTTTTTGTTCGTTTTGACAGGAAAAATCGGATCGTGTAGATTTTTTGGTAGTAGTACAGTACACGAACCGAGTCCATCAATTTCAGGTTTTATATCGTAATTTGGGCCTTATAGTTCGAGACAGTCTTCTCCGAAAAAAATTTTGGAATGACCTACGGAAAATTTTCCATATTTCGAAACCCCCAAGTGTATAGCGAATAGACGTCGAAGTATTGAATCTTTTCATGTCCTACCGATGCGTGATACGTTACCATATTTTCCGTGCGTCCACCAAAAAATGAATCGCGTGGATTGAGAGGTGGTCTTTTCATAGTAGGCAATTTTCCCTTCAGAACATCGTTGATTTGCAGATTTGCGACTTTTTCCTCGTTCCAATTACATTCACACTTGATGGTAAGTTCGTAACCTAGTTTCCCAATTCTTCGGTTCATGGCCAGTGCTCTTTTACACCTCATATCCATCGACTCGGGAATATTATCGTCTGTAAAGTCCCTGTTAATTTTGAAAAATTTTGGACACTCGTGCCAAAAACAACCCATAAACTGAAAAACGTGTTTTTCGTCTCCATTTTCGTAATATCCATCGACGCAAATCCCGCCAGGAAGACGATATTCTCTTGAATTTCCTGCGTGATTGGTGTCTCGATCCAGCGATTTTTCCATCCAGGTTAGCCATTCCAAGGAAACGTAAGAAAAATTTTCAAAGTGGCGGTATCCTCCGTATGGGATGATGCCTTTTTTCCGGCTTCAAAAAGTTTTGCCGAAATACTTGTGAGCATCTGATGCAATCGTTGGGCTTTTTTCGAACGGACAAAGAATGACGCGATCCAAAAAAAATTTTTCGAAAAGATATACATGCTTTTCTCAGAATATCCACGCCTAGAATGCAATACTTGACAATTTCGTCTTTGAAATTAAATCGGTAATTATGCCCGACACTTTCCGCATGCCAATTCAAAAAAGTTTCTCAGTTTTTAGTTTTTATTGAGTCTGGGTCGTAAAATTTTGTTTCTGTTATAGGACCATTGTAATTATCATTTTCGGGTGTATTAAGAAGGTGCGAAAAGTAACCTTCCACTTCTTCGAAACCTAATGATTTCGGTAAAGCGCTTAACAGCATGTGAAAAAAGTTGAGACTCTCGATGAAAGTTGTTTTGCCAATTTTCATAGACATGATGTTGTTACCGCTAAGTATTAATTCAGGTACTATTCGAGAACCATGTTTTTCGACAATGTATTTTAAAATAAACTGACTGTCGAATCCTTTTGCGTTGTGGGCAATACAGATAATTTTTTTGAAATGTTGTCTTTCCGCTTACAACGTTATCCACAAACTTTTCAACGGGGATTTCGATGAAATGTGTTGTCTTATTCCGCACACATTGCACTGTCGAGTCATATCATGGTCCTCGATGCAGAATTTACAAATTTGTTGAGATACGCACAGGTTCGGTACATGAACGCGTGTTTGATTATCGAGCATGACGTTTTGTTGTGTTTTCAAATCATAGAAAATGAACAAATGATTATCTCCTCCGTCGAACGGTTTCACATGTTGCAAAAAATACTGATGATTAATAGTTGTAATTTTTTTACAAATTTTTACTTGACGCTTCCGCAAATATGGTTTTCCTTGCTTGTAAAGGTGAAACAATCGTTCCAAATTTTTATAAAACTGCATACGCTTTTACCATTTATGTTTCCTTTTTTGTGACTTTCTAAACAAGGACGTCTATAAAATGAACGATTACAGTTCTCGTATGATTGATTTTCGAGAGTTGGATCACACGCTGGTATTTCGTAACGGTTTGGACATTTGTTCGAGCATCAGTGTTGATAAAGTCTATAATACGATACGTTACATCGGAAACAAAAATATCTGGATGCCAAAGCCGCGATCAAGTTGAGGATAGGTTAATAATGTTTCGTACGTTCGTAATACATTATATGTAGCGCACGCTCCACGCGACCCTCGATATTTGATACGTAACATCGCCCATCGCATAGCGTGGCGTCGCCTTTTCCAAATGTGTCAAACTCGAAAACAACGATAGCGGTATTTAATCGAGAATAGTATTCTTGAAATTTTTTAAGCTCACGGAAACCGCAACGATTTTCAGGAACCGTTACACCCGCCTCGTGAATCAGTCAGTTTGCTTTTTTTTTGTGTAAAATGCTCGGGTTTTTTTTCTCATTTCATCCCAGATTGTATGTAATTCACCGTATCTCAAAGTTCCGCGTAACGCGTGAGCATAAGCGCAGACTAGAGATCTCGTAGGGCACAGATTGTTGTTATTCGATATTGTCAGAATTGACCTTTTAACTACATTTTCATGATTGAATGGAACTCGCCCCGATCTGGATCGCAATTTAACAATATACGTTGATACTTCAAAATTTCCATTTAGACGAAATTCCGCGTTGCTTTGAGTGACTTGCTCGACAAGATTCCAAGTGTCTGAGGAATCGAAATCTTTCACTAGTCGGAAAGAAATCCAAACACTTCTTTTTTCGAATTTATTAGAATTGAGTTTTGTCACTCGCAGAGTTTATAAAGTTAGGGAAAAGCAAGCCTGATAAATTTTCCTTTTCGCTTGTTGTGGCTTCAACAACGTCGTTAAGAAATTTGACTAATTCGGGGGTTTCATCGATTGTTGGAATTATTAAATCTGGGAACACTAAACCCGGGTCTTTTTTTACTCGCATATTTTCATTATTTAGATCACTAATCTCGTGTCTTACTTCTTCTAGAACTCTTTTTTCGATGAAATTGTTGATTAATTTAAGGTCGTCCTCCTCCTCCTCGTCTTCGTTCTCCTCCTCCTCATCCTTCAGCAAATCCTGCCAGGCTTCACGGGCTTCGACGAATTCTTCGTGCATTTTTTTAGGAATGACCCGTAGTATTCAATCCTCCTCGTCGTTGCGACGTCAAGCGCCGCTTTAAGAATCTCAAATTTCTCGAAAAATTTGAGTTTGTGTAGATGGTTAAAAGTTTGGATACAACAAACTTCGAAATTTTCTTTTACTTTTAGAATTTTTTAATTTTTTAAAAAATTTATCATCACACAATTCAGATTCAATTCAGATCGCACTCCAGATTCTCTTCTACCCGCCGCGATCGTCATTTGTCGTACGATTTCTGACAACATTTTTGATGTGAGAGCTTTTGAGCAAAGACTGACTTGAGCATGAAGAAAATGTTAATTTATATTAAATATCTCAATAAAGCACATCTCTTAGGAGTAGATTCTATTTGTTGTTAAAATACAAGTTTTCTATAAAAATACAAGTTTCATGAATATCAATCGAACTTCTTATTAGTGTTAGTTTACGAAAGTTTCGGAAAACAGGGTTTCAAGAAACTTATATTTAAGGTTTGCACTTTCGCAAGGCAGCAGTGCGCCACAACACTGTAATGATGGCATATTCATTAGAATTTTACCATTGTCGCCTTGAAAATTTTCAAAAGTATTTTTAGATATACATTTAACAATAGAATCAATGGAAAAAATTATTTTGATTTCAAGTATCGACCCCTTAGCTGTGTATTCACAGGAATCCTCGAATTAATGAAGACAGAACAATTTTTCCGTGACGGATTATTCTATCGCAGGGTACGGCGACGGAAGCGAAGCTGATCTCAGCAGACTGACGCTCTCTGATCGGGAGCAGAGAGAGCTTTATCAGGCCGCTAGAATGATTCAAAAAGCATACAGGAGCTACAAAGGTCGGAAGCGTCAAGAAGAAGCGGAAAGACACGCGGCTGTACTTATTCAACAGTATTACCGTCGACACAAGCAGTACGCGTATCATAGGTAATTCATTATTCTTAACTAACAATCAACAGCGTAAACAATGAAACAAACTGAAAAATTTATTTTTCAGCTTGTCCTGACCTTTTTTCATTTATGAGTCGTATGATTCTAAACCAAGATTCTCATCCTGATTCTCAAACTTTGCGATATCTAAAAAAGTATTATAACTATCCAAAATCAAGATCATTATAGCTGTGAAAGTTTTGGGCAAAAAGAACATTTTTATATATTTTGTTTTTGAAAAAAACCAATAATAATTTCATCTGTAGCGTATTAAATTTAAAAAGTCCATACGAATGTTCCTAGCACACTATAACATTAGTTTACAATGCTGTATTAGTCCGTCCTCTTCAAAATCGAATCTTCTTCTTCTCAACATTACACTCTACATTTTCTGCAATAATCTCTACACTTTCACCCTACACACTCTCTGGACACTTCGTAATTCGGTAGTGAAAAAATAAAGAGCTACAAATCGGGTAGGCGCTACAAGTATAGGCATCTCCGGGATCGTGCACACAACTATAGCACTAAATATCCGTGCTCATATTTTCTATGCATGTGTAAAGCACGTATGGAGCTGCCACAAGGATATAGAAAAATAAGGATGAGCAACTACGTATGCTTACCAGCACGAAAAACTGAGACCAGTGGCGTCCAGAGAATAGGCGATCCTTCAATATTTTTTCTTGCTCGTGGATAAATGAGAACAAATGAGTTTAACGGAGAAAGCAGTGTGCGAGCGAGAGAATTCAAAATCATTAGCGCGAGTGAGAAAAAACATCGAAGGACGGCCTCCTCTCTTGACTCCACAGATCTCAGTTTTTCGCCCGAGTAGTCAATCTTTATTTCTACACATTCTTGAGTTGCTACAACCCGTGGCGTAGTCGAATGTTGAGGCTTTAGTGGAAAAGCAGGGATTACGCTTCTTTCAGGGTAGAACGCTGAGAGTTATGGATATGCATTTTTATCAAACTGTGTGAGTGTGAATAATTGAATGAAAATATGGTAACTGGATAAATAAAAAAAAAGCGACAAATAAATATGTTTAAGTGAAGACATTGGAAAATTCCACTAGATGATTTGCCTTAAACCAACACAACTACAATAACGGTGAATATAAATTTATTAAGATTTCTTCTTAATAAATTTTTGATTTGATTGTTCTTCTCCTCATAGAACAACACGCCTTGTATAGAATACTTTGCATGACGGCTTTGCTAAATTCCACATAACTCGGAATAGCGACTTCAGGTCGGTCTCAAAAATCAAGGGTCCATACTATCTTATGTCCTTATGTGTGCGAAAATGTGCTTATTTGACTCATTTAATATTATTTTAACCAGAAATGTACGTTTATAGGCATTTGTACATGAGTTCAGAATCAATTCTAACGTTCCTAATGTTGCAGAGTCGAATACATACGAATTAACTGCACAATAAAATGCATGAGCGAAACCTATGTTTCCTAACTAGAAATAATATATACTTCACTCCTCATTATAAAATCAACTAACTAAAACGTTCTGCTGAATGATTGCATGAATGTTTTACCACAAAACAAAGTGTACAAAACGTTCAAAGTTGCATTCAACCAATGTTGGCTACAAATGAGCTCGATCTGTGTTTCAAACCATAATGTATGCTTTTTAGTAATCATTAATCCTTACTTGCAACACGTTGAACCTCCTAGCCTGTCAAAAAATGAAAAAAAAATTACTTATTATCAATCCTTAGAGTTCAAATAACAAGATAAGAGAGAATTGCTGTAAAAACGAACGTTGGTTTCAGCACATCATCATGATGATGATGTGCTAAAAATCTGAAAAAAAAATCAGATTCAAACCTTCAAATATGTTTTTAAATCCTGGCAAGTTACAAAATTTTCTGTCCACTTTGATGGAAGTAATGAATTGTTAAGTGGAACATACGAAAATTACCATTTAAATCGCATTTGAAAATTTGAATTCAATTGGGTACGGGTTAATTTCATTCAAATTCCATCAAACTTCGCAAAAAACTTTTTTTTATATCTTCAATGATTCTAAGACCGTGAATGGAAAAGAATTCTGAGGTCACCAATACCTACAGGGCATTACAATAACAGGCCGACACACTCAGGGTAATACAACAACAGGGCAATACAACAGGGTCACCCTAGTACCTACGAGGAATATAATGGTAAAATGTTACCATTCTGTGTTACCACAGCTAATGGCAAAATGTTACCATTCTGTGAACAGTAACTTTACTAGAGAAAGTAAATTCAAGCCTAGGATGGCAAATCACATCATCCAAACTGAGAACAGTGATTTTAAAGGAACATGGTAATTTCACAAGCAGGTTGCAACTCAACAGAATTTAGTGCTGCGATTTCACCACTAGGTGAGAAAAAATGATTGGTCGAGGTGGTAAAATTACTGTGCTCAGGATAGTAAAATTACATACAGTATTGTATGTAATTTTAATACCAGACAGTGAATTTCATTTGGATTTTCCACAGTGAAGGGGTGGGCAATTGTGTTGAATGTATCGATAAAGCAATATTGGTACTTTTTCCCCAAGCGTATCGATACTGCCAAGTATCGTTTGTGGGAATATCGGTATACAAATATATCGGTACATCGATCGTATCGTCAATGATATCGACGAAAAATGATCGTTACCATTAGTGAAGTAAATTGCAAACATATTTTATTTTATGCCAAATCAGCTATAACGAGCTCTGTACACCACTTATAAAGTGATCGTAACGTTCCCGTTTACCAACCGAGCGCATAATAGTCAAAACCGGCCATAATGATCCTATTATGACCCTCAAGAACTAGACGTAATGAGATTTTTTTTTTCAAAACCGGCAATTTCCAAAACTCACAATTCTATACGAGGCGCATGTTCTTCCGAGTCATCCTGAAAAAACTACGATCGGCCCACAATGACGGCCGTATATACCTCGGAGCATAATACACTATTATGAAAGATATTATTTCGATGCTATTTTGGCTTCGTAAACAACTTTATCACAAGAAACAAAAAACCTTATGTCAAAAAATGGTCATATTAACGTCATGTCGTTATATATCATATCGGTATTATAGCCCAACAACTATCAATATATTAAGTATCGTCCTTCTGCAATATCGCTGAAAAGGCATCCATACGTCTCTTAAAAGTATCGAAAATTGTAATATCGGTATCAATATCGCCCATTCCTACAATCTCCCCTAGAACAGTTATGAAGAAACTTCTATTACGCCCTAGGGCGCAAGGTAAAATAAAACGCCCCGTTTCTATAATCGGGCGAAAACACTTCCGAAAAGACTCAATTTAGATGTCCCATGGACAAAAATGGATTTTGAATAATTAGAGTAGTCATACACTGTAAAAAATGTTTGTAAATTTCTCATAACGTAGTGTAGTAAATTTCCTATACCTCGGAATTTACTATACCGAAATAGAATTTTTCCTCGACCATAGGACTTTTACTACTCTTTTCATGAATTCTTTCTATGTCTGGTTTGTAAAAGAGAATATAGTAATTTTACTATTGAACAATATTATTTGTACCTTTTCGCTGTACTGAAAATATTTTACCCAAGCACAAAAAATTTTTTATTAATTTTTTTAACTATATTGTAAAAAAGCTGGTAAATTTTCTCATGCCTGGCATAGTAAATTTCCGGAAATCTGCATTTTTCTATACGTCATTCAACACTTTTCTACAACCATTGCTTATTTACTATATTTTGCTCATGTATCTTTTTAATGTCTCGTATAGTAAAAATAATCATACTAATTTGACTATACGGAAAACAATTTTTAGGTCAAATTTCCATAAAAAACTGGAATGGCAGGACGGGGGTCGAATTTCGATTCTTGTTCTTAGCTCACTGTAAGTAATACTAAATTTTATTCCTTCATGCTATTAGAAAATGCTATAAGTCTAATATTTATGGGAAAAAGGAATTTAGCATCATTTCATATTGAAATGCCCATTATATACTGTAAGCCCACGATAAGTTCTCAGACGTTTGGTAAAAATTGATGAGTCGATAGTCACATAATACGTGAGTGTTTTAAGTGGCAGCAAAACTCTCGTGTTTTGTAAAGGACCCCGTGGAGTTGTTGCATCGCGACCGCCAATTAGTCGCAAAAGTCAAGTGCCAGTAACTGGAGGCTGCAGCTTGCGACGAGGGATAATGCTGACTCGTGATTCTCAAGGAAAAAAAATTCTCATTTAGGATGACTCTCATGACGAAAAATCATAAAAATACCCCAAGTAACTAATGACAGTACTACGAGGGAAGGAGAGAGAGGAGAGGGGGGGGGGCCAAAATATTTTTGCTCTATTTCAATTTCCCACATTTCAAAATCCCATTCTTGAATGAGGTAAAAATACTATACCGAAGTATGGTGAATGCTATATATATACAGTAAAGCTACTATACATTGGTATAGAAAAATTACTATCCCTGGAATGGGTTAATTGCTTCCGATACCGGTATGGAAAATATACTATAAATTTTTTTTACAGTGTCTATGATTGTTAAAAGAATAAAAAATCTAAAATAAAGGAATCCACTGTAACATATTAAGAAAAAGAAAAATTAATTGCACTTAAATATAAATGCTAAAAAAATTTTTAGAAGATCAAAACAATTTTGAGATAAAGCACAGTATAAAAAAATGGATTTCTATTAATAGCAAAGAAATTTATAATTATGGGAAAAAAATATGTACATGATTTTATTTCATATCATAAAGTAGAAAAAATTTACAAAATGAAACATGTTTATAACATTTATATTTAAGGGAATGTAGTATATCACACAATAAAGTTGTTTTAAAGAAAAAAAATATTAAGTTACAAAAACAACGAAAAATCACACCAATAAAAAACGATAGCAATAATACATTTTTTCTAACTTTCTATGATAAATCCATTTTATTACATACTTTTAAAAATTTAGCTAATAATTATTATACAATCAGTAAGTTTAAACAAGAATGTATGTTGTAGATGATAGATTATTACCCGATGAATTTAGACATATTGGTGGGGAAGAAAAAGTAAAATGAAAAACAAAATTTTACAATCTTAAAGCACACTGTAGCTCAAAAACATCAAGTTCAGCGAATTAACGTGGAATCCGTTTCATTGATTTTAAGATCTAGTAGTCCAACTCATGATACATAGATGTATTAGTTTAAGTCTATTAGAAAAAATTGAGGAATGTGCAATTAAGGGCATTCCAAATACTGTAACTAAATTTGGAGATACTTTTTACAAAGTTACAAGTGCAATTTTTCACATAAAAGCAAAGGAGATATTGACAGGTCATTTTTGTTACTTAAGACAGCCTAAGGGTTTGATAAAAGTAGATGATGATGTCAAAAAAAACCATGAATTTATAATGCCGAAAAATTGTGTACATTATTTTTACAAAGACAGTTAAATATTTATTGTTACGTTGATTACTTCTACCATCGTTCGGAAGTCATGTATTTCAAAATATAGTGCCAAAATACTTTTGCGAAAAACAAAAAAACTTTTGATAAAATCTATATTTAAATTTTAGTTTCCATCGTTGAAAATCATCATAAAACTTCTATCAATTGAAAAATAAGAATTGATAAATTATAGTAAATAGTTAATGGACAGTTTATAAAAAAATATCCATATCCCCTGAAAAAAACACTTTCCACGTATAATTTGGAGCTGAGGCCTCTAGTTTGAATAAGTTACCAACAAAAAAACCGAATATTTCGCATGCTCTCCGTGAGGGCGAATCATCATTATAATGATTGATGTTATGAGGTTACACATGAACATGTTTCTTATACAGGTTTCATACATTGAAATTACTACATGATCATAAGTATCATTTCACTTTTAGTAAATCAGGACTCGAGCCTTTCCAGTCACTCACCTGCCCGATTTTTCTGACAAATGAATATCTTTGAACCTAGAGTTATAAATGTTTTTAATGATTTTTCTAATATTATCAAAGACAAAATAACTGTTCATGAGATTGTTCATGGGATGTATGAGGTGGTATATATAATATATTTTATTCATAATTATTAGCTATGGGAATAATATTGTATCCGTAAGTACTTGTAAGCAGAAGCAAGGGGAGGAAAGAGGTGGTGCTTCTACTGATATGTATAATACACTGGATAGTGGATGGGTATGCTACGGTATAGGCGCTCGCTGACCACATTAGAAACCATGTTAAGTCGAACCTTTGCGCAGGTTCCAGCGCGCAATTCAAATGTAGAAACTTATTCTTTTCTACAAATTCGTCTAAGAAATTAATGTTAAAAACAATGAAGGCGAACCTTAATAAGTATTTTCGGTAGGGAAGTGTTTTTATTAAAATAAATAGTTTTTTAAACAACTGTAAGCATAGTACAATGTTTAGTAAATAAAAAGGTGCATCATGATTATTTATTTATTGTTGGCAAATAACTATTTTGCTTGATTCATTTTGATATTCCTATATTGAATTTTCTTGTATTTAAATAAGCTTCACATGTAAAAAATTTCATTTTTAAATTACTTTTCAAAAGATTTTCAAATCTTTTTTACAAGACTTCTCTGTAAGTTAGATTTTTAAATCTTGATTTCCCATGTGCACATTCACAGCGATAAACAACTTCTGATTTTCCCCTTTAATTCACTTTTTTGTACTTACAATTTATAAAAATATGCAAAATATTTTGTCGTCAACAAGCATTCCATGCGCAACGTGAGTACCAGCTGATCGCATTCACTACAGTTTGTGCCTACTTGCTATAGTGCAGACTGGGCGCAAGTTCGACTTGACATGGCTTCTAATCTGGTCAGCGTACCCGTACCCATCCGTTATCCAGTGTATTGTATATATCAATGGGTGCTTCTGAATTATTTGAAATTTATATGAACAATACATAGTAGTAATCGATCTCGCAGGTATTAGCCATTGCAGGATGAACATTGAGATGGCACTTTTGAATTTATAATTGTCAAGAATGATATATCATAGTTCAGCATAGTCAGCTGGAGGTGAGGGCTCGCCAGCTAGTCACTACGCTTTTGGCTCTTGGACCGTCAAGCTATATTTACAAAAACTATCCAAAACTTGACGTCATTGAATATGTTTTTCCTGTTTTTTACTTTCATTTTAGCTTTACCCAGGAAACCACTGATATATTTTAGATCCTGGGTTAATAAAGTATATCTATGTAGCCTTTGTTCTTTGAGAAATCGCATTACTATGAAAAAAAACACAATGAATAAAAAGGTACCTTCCAATTTTTTTGTGACGAAAGTTTCTTCATAATCTATCGTCCGTCGGCAGTGTGCACGAATTTTTTTTCTTTGCGCAGGATGACGTCACGAAAAATCCCAGGTTTTCCCCTCTGCATGCCTCTCCTCACTTTGCTGGTCGAGGAGTAGCATTCACAATGTTGGTGATTTGAAAGGGAAATTCTTGGAACTGGGATTTTTTATGACGTCATAAGATGCGCAGTAGCTTTTTCGTGCACACTGTCCGTCGGTAAAAACTTTACAGAGTACTACTTTTATCTGTAAAATTTTAAGTTAACTTACTAACTATTTTGGTGGTTTGCAACAGTTTTGTTGTTCTGTCGAAATTTTATCCGTAAATTGTTAAATTAAATTTAAATAATCAATGTAAAATTGAAATGAAAAGGTTATTTTAATTTATTATTTAGAACATAAAACAGATAATTATATAAATGAAAATCAATTTTTATTTTCAACATGAACAAGTACATTGATAATATATGTTACATATATACGTGCAATATTTTTGTATCATTACTTATGCCGTAACATATGTAATGCATATAGGCAAAAAAATTTAATAAAATAAAAATGGATTCTTTATAATTTCCAAATGAATTAAATTCAATGTAGGATTGTACAAGTCCAGAAATAGCTCAGTTGGTGGAGCTCCTATCGCGTAATCGTGAGGTTCCGGACTCGGATCCCGGCTGCTGACGGATTTTTTCTCTCACTCATGATGAATTAAAAATTTTATAAAATTTTCATAAAATAAAGTTCATAAAGTTCATTCTAACGTTATTTTGTGAAAAACTTCGAAAATTATTCTTCTATAAAAACTTAAATTAGTAGGGCACTTAAAATTATACAAAATACCATTAGGTCTTTTATATTATTATTATATTCATATCATAAATGTTATATCGTATTATTATATAATTATTGTCTATAAATGTATTCACATTTTTAAAAATTACAATAAATCAATCAGTTAAACTTAGATTTGTATAATAAAAAGTGTTTTCATCGATATTTGAGCTCTAAAAAGAGGTTCTATAAATATTTACTAATTAGAATATAAATTATCAAATAACAAAAACTTTTTCAAATGGGAATTTCTGTGCAATAAATTTGCAAGTATAAGAGAACAAAAAATAAAAACCTCTTTAAACTTTACTTCTTTTTTTTTTTAAATAAAGCACGAAGTGATGAATCACTTCCAAAAATTTTGATTTCGAAAAAAAACGGAAATTAAAAAACACAAATTTTAAAAAATTCGGAAATTTTTGAAAATTTATTGAACTAGAAAAAAAAATAATATTATTTATATCAAATATATGGGAAATTGTGCCAAATGCAACATTTCAACGTCCGAAGATGTAATTTGCACGACAGTAATTCTCCTACTTGCAATAGCAGAGAAAAAAACTGTTGATCTTCAACAACTTTTCGATGAGGTTTACAGCAAACGAGTAAAACTCAATGCAAAATGTTTCGTTGAATGCGGAGGCGAATATAAATTTCAGTAAATTTACGTGGAATCCGTTCTAGTGATTCTACAGGGTGCGCCATTTCTTATGTCGGTATTGTAACATTGAATAACTTAAACATTTGACAACCGATTTACTTGACTTCACTTGTTTTGGAAACGTCAATTCAGTACAATTTCAACCATGTATCGCTTCACACCAAAAGAACGCGCTGAAATAGTTACTTTGTACATTGAAAATAGTCGTTCAGTTGTGTTAACTCAACGAGCATATCGTCGAAAATATCTTGGCAAACAGGCACCATCTGACAACACTATTCGTCGTTTGGTGTCGAATTTTTGTGACCACGGGACAGTGAAAGATCGCGAACAACCCGTTCATCAACGACCAAGACGTTCAAATGAACTGATTGAAGCTGTCAGAGAGAGCGTTGCCCAAAACCCAAAAGTTTCATATCGTCACCGCGCTCAGCATCTCGGCATCAGTGGAACCACTCTACGGCGCATTTTGAAAGATGATTTGCATTTGTTTCCGTACAAAATGCAATTAACACAAAGAATATTGCCTACAGATCATCCACGTCGCTTGGAATATGGACAAACAATCGCTCGAATAGTTGATACTGAACCTGATTTTTGGAAGCGAATTTTAATGACCGACGAGGCACATTTCAAACTTTCTGGAGGCGTTAATAAGCAAAATTGCCGCATTTGGGGAACGCAGAATCCACACGAGATCCATGAAACGCCATTGCATGACCAAAAAGTTACTGTTTGGGCCGGCGTTTGCGCCAAAACCATCATTGGTCCTTATTTTTTCAAAGAGAACCAAACGATCGATGGAAACCGATATCGGTGGATGTTGGCTCACTATGTCTGCCCACAAATGCGTGAAAAAGGTCTTGAAGATTACTGGTTTCAACAAGATGGTGCGACCTGCCACACTGCGAATCAAACAATCCAGTTTCTGCAACGAAAATTCCCTGGACGTCTGATGTCAAAAAGAGGCGACATTGAATGGCCACCCAGATCTCCAGATTTGACCCCTCCAGACTTCTTTTTGTGGGGTTATTTGAAAAGTAAAGTGTACGCCAGCAAGCCGCAGACCATTGAAGAGCTTAAGGAAAATATTCGTGCCGAAATCATTGCTATACCACCCGAGATGCTCGAAAAGGTAATGGAAAACGCCGCAAAAAGGGCATATTTTGCTGTGAACAATAAGGGCGGCCACTTGATTGATGTTGTGTTCAAAAACTAGTCTAAATAAATTGTAAAGGACCAAACTAAATAAAAATACCTCATTTATAGAAATCGGTTGTTTTTTTTTCAAGTTATTCAATGTTTACATGCCGACATAAGAAATGGCGCACCCTGTAGCAGTCGAACTCATGATATACCGATGTATTAATTATGGTGCGTTAGAAAAATTAGAGCGTGTTGAATCAACACGCGTTAGAAGTAAAACTTCTTATGATGCTGTCTTTGAGGCTCTAATATATTGATTTTTATTCCTCTTAACTTGTTTAGTTCTAACAATTCTTTGTTACGTGTGATACTGTGACATTTTGTTTTTTGGGACATTTTCTTATTTCGTAACATTGAGTATCTTCTCTCGATTTTTAGAAATGTGATGCATGATGTGACATTTTGTGATTCTGTGAGATTTTGTGACATTTTGAGATTTTGTAACATTTCGCGATTTGTGACTTGGTGAAATTTTGTGACTTTGTGGCATTTTAGTGATTGAGTGACATTTTATGTTTGTAATATTTTATGATTTTTATTCAATTTGTGATTTTATGACATTTTGTGCTTTTGTGCCATTTTATATGTAATTATTCTAGAAAAAAATTTATGCAGGGAGTATCTTTGAGATTTTGTAACATGCAACACTGTAACATGTAACACTGAAAACTGTAAGATTGTAAGATGTAAGAGTGTAATATTTCTGATTGCAGCGAGTAATTTTGAGATTTTACAATGTAACATGTAACACTGTAAACTGTAAGACGGTAAGATGTGAGAGTGTAATATTTTTGATGGCAGGAAGTAATTTTGAGATTTTACAATGTAGCATGTACTACTGTAAACTGTAAGACTGTAACGTGTAAGAGTGTAATATTAAAGTAAAACTTTTTAGGCTGCAGGATCACTTTTCAGGAGTGTAATTTATTCTAGAACAAAAATTTATGTAGGGAGTAACTTGAAAATTTTACATTAAACTGTAAGACTGTAAGATGTAAACCTGAGTGTAGGAAGGAATTAGACAGAACATCGAAATTTGTCAAGATGGCGGCCTTGTCAAAACAAATAGGATGCGATTTAATGTCACGAAGTCACAAAATGTTACAAAATCAGGAAATGTCACATAATGTCACAAAATCACAAAAAGCACAAAAATCACGGAATGTCACAAATACACAAAATGTCACAAAATCACTAAAATGCCACGAAGTCAAAAAATGTCACAAAGTCACAAAATCCCGAAATGTTACAAAATCTCAAAATTCCTCCTTACCTTACAAAAAGTAGCATAAGAAATTTTACTTCTAACGCGTGTTGATTAAACACGCTCCAATTTTTTCCCCTCTCATTCTTACAGAATCTCAAATTTCCTCCGTACACTCTTACTTATATCTTACAGTCTTACAGTTTACAGGCTTGCAGTTTACAGTGTTACGTGTTACAATGTGAAATCTCCAAGTCACTCCTTACATAAATTTTATTTTCTAGAATAAATTACACTTCTGAAAAGCGATAATGCCGCCTACGAAGTTTTACTTTCATAATTGAGAATTATGCAATAAAGGCATTCTAAATACTGTAATTAAATTTGAAGGTAGTTTTTATAAAGTTACAAGTGCAATTTTACAAACAAGAGCAAAGGAAATATTGACGGGTCATTATTGGAGTAAAACTTTTTAGGCGGCATTATCGCTTTTCAGGAGTTTAATTTATCATAGAATAAGATTTATGTCGGGAGTTACTTGGAGATTTCGTAACATGTAACACTGTAAACTGTTAGACTGTAAGATGTAAGAGTGTAATATTTTCGATTGCAATGAGTAATTTTGAGATTTTACAATGTATCATGTAACACTGTAAACTGTAAGACTGTAAGATGTAAGAGTGTAATATTGAAATAAAACTTTTCTGGAGTGCAATTTATTCTAGAAAAAATTGGAGCGTAGTAAATCAACACGCGTTAGAAGTAAAACTTCTCGTGTTACTTTTTATAAGGCGAAGAGGAATTTTGAGATTTTGTAACATTTCCCGATTTTGTAACTTTGTGACATTTTGTGACATTTTATGATTTGAGACATTTGTGATTTGGTGACATTTCGTAATATTGTGACATTTCGCGATTTTGTGACATTTTGTGATTTTGTGACATTATGTGATTTTGTGACATTGTGTGATTTTGTGATACTTTGTCACATTTCCTGGTTTTGTGACGTTTGTGATTTGTGATATTTCGTGATTTTGTGCTTTTGTGCCATTTTGTGATATTTTGAATTTTTCGTGATTTTGTTACATTTTGTGCTTCTGTTACATTTTGTGCTTTTGTGGCATTTTAGGATTTAGTGACATTTTGTGCTTTTGTGACCTTTCATAGCATTCTATTTGTTTTGACAAGGCCGCCATCTTGACTAATTTCGATTCTCTGTCTAATTCCTCCCTACACTCGGACTCACATCTTACAGTCTTACAGTTTATAGGCTTACAGTTTACAGTCTTATATCTTACAATGTAAAATCCTCAAGTTACTCCCTACATAAATTTCATTTTCTAGAATAAATTACACTTCTGAAAAGTGATAATGCCGCCTAAGAAGTTTTACTTCAATATTACACTCTTACACCTTACAGTCTTACAGTTTACAGTGTTACATGTTACATTGTAAAATCTCAAAATTACTCCCTGAAATAAAAAATATTACACTCTTACATCTAACAGTCTTACAGTTTACAGTATTACATGTTACAGTGTTACATGTTACACAATCTCCAACTTACTCCCTACATAAATTTTATTATAAAATAAATTACACTCCTGAAAGGTGATGATGCCGCCTAAGAGGTTTTACTTCAAAATAAAATTTATGTTGGGAGTAACTTGGAGATTTTACATTGTAACATGTAACACTTTAAACTGTAAGCCTGTAAACTGTAAGACTGTAAGATGTAAGTCCGAGTGTAGGGAGGAATTTCAAGATTCTGTAAGAGTTAAAGAGAAAAAATATAAGGAAAAAGTAAAAGTTCCTGCTGGCACTTGCCGCAAACAAAAACGACATCGTACAGAGTTTAGCATTCCGAATAATGATGTATGTGAAACAACTATATAATTTAACGGCTCATGACGAATCACAAAATATCACAAATACACTGAATGTCAAAAAATTACAAAATGCCACAGAAAGACAAAATATCACGAAATCACAAAATGTCACAAAATCACAAAATGTCACGAAATCACAAAATGTCACAAAATCGCAAAATGTCACAAAAACACAAAATGTCACAAAGATCACAAAATGTCGAGAAATCACAAAATATCACAAAATCGAGAAATGTCCTACACACACAAAATGTCACAAAATCACTGAAATACCACAAAATCACATAATGTCACAAAGTAACAAAATCACGAAATGTCACAAAATAAAAAAATGTCACAAAATCTAACTGTGACGAGCGGGCTTTATCCACTCGTCTAATTTTGATTCTCCAAAAAACAATTAATAATATATAAAAAAAATATATATATATGTATATATATATATATATATATATATATATATATATATATTATATACGATTAAAACGTTTTTCTTTTATATAAGTCTGAATAAATCTATTCTAACAAACGTTAAGATAGCGGGTGGCGGTTGTGACAAGCGGGGATCGCGCCCGTCACTCAGGTTCCTTTCGTCGTCGAATCGGGTTTCGGCCAACGTTGGTTTCTCGTTGTCGCTGCTAATCTTTCTTTTCTCATGTAATTATTGATTCACTTTTTTTTATATTGTTTATGGATTAAACTAGTTCAGGATAACCGCCTTGAGGGTGCGGTATTCAAACTAATATTTCTCCCCAGGAAGGGGAAATGTGAGTGACCAGCGATTGATGACATCGATCAATCGCGTTGGCACTTTTAGAATCTCGCGTTCGCGTTTTCTGAAACCGGAAATGCAAGTCCTTTGTTAAAAGAGCTTGCGTTATTTTAACGGAATCTAGAGTCGGCAAATCGTTGTGCCATTTCGGAATCGTTCCGAAATAGAATCAAATTTCGCATGAGCGGAAGAATGCCGCTCATCACACCTCACCCTCCCGGGGTAAAATCTTCCGTGTAACGGGAGATTTCATAATGTAGATTAATGTAACTTATTACAGTATTACACGTTACATAATTTCAAATCATTCACATATACATTATATAATTATTTCATATCATTTCATTTCAGCTTCGCGCAGTTACGGCTATATTATAATAATTGAAGAATTTGGCAACTTTCGCCTATTTTTACTCATCTGGGAAAATTGTTCTTTTTAATTATTCACTTGATTTCATTTAATTTTTCCGTTTTATTCTATTTATGTTTGATACATTCTAAATTTTATTATAAGTTTTATTTAAATTTCATTGTAATTCTTTTTATTGATATATTTAGTATTTCTTTATTCATTTTTCCTTTTTTTTTTATAATTATTTCATTAGTTAAATACTCAAATTAATTTTGCTTCCTATGACTTCACTATTTCTTTAATGAAGGTTATGGGGCTCATTTTCGTCCCGAGTTATCTTCACTATTTATTATTATTGTTTATTCATTTATTTATTCATTAATTTGTGAACTTATGGAGTTCTTTTTCGTCTCCAGTTATTTTCACTTATTTCATTTTTATTTATTTCCTTTTCTTTTCACTTTTATTCTTTATTTCTGTTGTTCAATCATTTTGTAGATCATGCAGTCTTACTATTTTACCTCGCGAAATTCCACCTAAGATTTCGTAATACATTCGCATGTAACACTCGCGATTGGTAGGAGACCCGGTTCATTGCATGTACGGAATTTCTCGAGAGGGCCTCGCATTATCAAAGATAATACTATCGATTTTATACGATTGGTCGGAAACGCGGTTCAACATACATGTAGAATTTCTCGGGAACTTTAATTAATCCTGGCATTACTCAATTTTTTACAGTTGATCAGACTGTGTTAAGTGAAACTCAGCAATACTATCGCGTGCGCGGAACAATACAAAATAATTTGGTTTCTTTTAATGACTGCATTTTTGTCTTTTTAATTCTTATCGTTTCATTATTTGCAAAATGATGCTTATGTCGCTGTAGTACATTTTTTCATTTCTATACTTTATTTATTATTGTATCATTACACTTCATACTATTCAATATTTTCGCTTACAATCCATTTACTTTATATTATTCCGGTCTATTTTCATTAACTCAATTAATTTATCAAAATCAGAAATCAAGCCTGGAATAAAAGATCTCCAATTGAAATGTAGGTTTAAATCTTTAATCATAAGTTTCATGAACGAAAGTGCCATATTCTTTTTAAATCGCGTGGTAAGCCCGTTCGTTATCAGACGGTTACGCAGTCTTCGCCTCCCCCCTCAGGCAGAAAATTGAGGTCACTACCGCAATTTTCTGTGGGTCAGCGGGGCAGCATATCTCGCGACACGGAATGTGCCATGGTGTCGCGTTACTTCCGTGTTTACGCTCATTTCTCGGTATGTCTGAATGAGCTTATCATCATTCTTGTATAGCTTATTCTATTCTACAATGCAAATTATCTCAAACCCAGTATCTCTTAAGCGGATAGAATAGTCTCTTCTAAATATGTAACATAGTTATAATTCTAATTGTGCATATTTTATAATATTCCTGTGTAGGAGTTATCGATTAAATATTATTTCAATGTCATTCTTATATAAAATATAATTCTCGTTGGTGTACAAATATTCTATTTTTGTATAAATTTTTCTCCAAAGAAAAATTTTCATCATTCACTTAAAATCGAAGTTCTAATTTTGTTACATTTCAGATTCATATGTTTGTGTTGCGTTGTTGTCCTTCTCTTTTTGATTACGGATTTTGAGTTCGGGCCTTTGTGTTTTTTCGTTGACGTGGCGGATTGTGGCATATTCTTCTTCTTCATCCAAAATTTGAGAAGATTGTTGTGTTAGTAGTGGATTTTCAGAATCTTTGCGTTGTTGGCGTTGTTTGGTGTAAAGTATGAAATTTGCTAAATTATCCCAAATAGCTGTGAGAATTAGAATTGACCAACCAAATACCGAATGAAGGGCAAACATATGTAAAATTGCATCAATCACGGTCTTGAGAAGTTTTATAGCGAAGTAAATACCAAGAAGGCTTGCGCTGTAGTTTCCAAAAATTGAAAATTTCTTCTACATTGTATCCCAAATATTATAGGCTAATTTTTTAATGTTTATAAGTTGCTCCACAATAATCCCCTCTAGTGATACAGATTGACCTACTGAAAATTTCGCAATTGTATCCAAAATTCCGTTTCGTTCTAAGGGAAATAGGATCCGTTGTCTGAAATTCTCCAAATCCTTCGGTTTGTAAATGTTTGATATTGTGTTTATGGCCTTGTATTCCCATGTTGGTGTTGATAATGGCGTGAGTTTTTGAGGTGGTGACGTTTCTACTGGGTGTGGCGTAAATTTGTACCATGATCCTTCAATTTCAAACATCGTAGGTGTGATCATGTTGCATTTAATTTGGGTTCCTTTCTTTTTTAGTATTCTAGTTTTCGGGGTAAGAAAATATGTATTATTATTATTCTGGACCAAAATTTCCTCGTAGCAGTTCTCCGTCTCTTTCAATGTAATTACAAGTGGTAAGCATTTTATTATCTGTATTACTTCTCCTGTTAAAATTGCGTAGTATCCCGGGCCGTTCATATAATTGAATGCGAATTCATCAGGTCGTGTGGATGCTATTACTTGAGAGTTTGCTAAAACTTTTCTTTCCAATTCACATCGTTTCTGTATCACATTAAAATATAGATCCTTCATACGTTTTTTGATTGATTTTTCAAGATAAATAAATTTTGAATTAATATAAGTGAAAAGGTCGATATTTGGCATATCTATTGGTGTTTGTTTGTCGAGGAAAATCCCATCGTTTTGTTCTAGGATCAAGAGTTTTCGATGTTCCGTTATTCGTATTTTGATCCCACAGAAGTATTTTGTTTTTCGGGTTGCTAGTGCGAATGTGATATCCTTTTCTTCAACTTGATATACGTCATCATTTTTCCCGGAGAGATCTTGAAGAAGAGTTGCTTTTCCTTGATACAATACTTGAAGTTTGTCAAGTTCACATTTGTCCTTTTGTATGATATTCCAGTAAACGTGGCCGCCATCGGTGGGTGGGCAATGTTCCTTGTTGGTAGAACAGTGGTTCTCGGAGTTTATGAAAAGGATGTCCTCTTTTAGGGATGGTTCTGCGTAATAATCACGAATCGAAATTTTGATGAGTCCTTGAACTGTAACCTTGTCCCAGGAGCCAAATTGATCAGTGTAAGATACACCTTGGCAGTTACCCCATGATTTATTGATCCAGCCATTACAAGGGTCCGAGTTTGTTACGAACTGTTTGGTTTAATACCGTCAATGATTGTGCCCGCTGTTTCTATTCTTCCTGCTTCATGTAGGTGTTTGCATTGCTCCCTCGTTGGTTCCTTGAAATATTCTGCAAATCCATCTCTGACGGCGTAGTTAGCTATCATACCACAGCGAGTGACGATACGTTTAACTTGGATACTGCAAACTTGAATATATAATCGGCCAAAATCGTTTATTTGAAGAAGTTGTAGTTTTACTAGGGATTCAGCAACTCTAGGGCGGGGAAGGTCACAATTTCCTAAATCTTTTAAACTTATCTTAAGTTGACTTCCATGATGATAAAGATGATTATGATGACGAGAGTGGTTGACTTCATCTTGAGAGCTGTTACATGATAAAAAAAAAACACAAAATTCTTAATATGCGTCGTTTATAATGTGTTAAAACTATATCTATATATTAATTGTAGGAAATGTATATATAATTTTATTGAATAGTTAATTATTTTGTTCCATTTGACTTTTCTCCTATTCCCATATATATATACATGCATTTCCTTTCTTTTTTTTATTTATCCCATTTATTTTATTTTCATTTCTCATATATTTTCCTTCTTTATGTGCGTAATTGGCGTAGTAGTACAATTTATTATATAAATAAGTGTCGATGGATACACCATGTATAATTTTAATTGTGCGTAGAAATTCTCTACTCAGAATCACTATCAATAATCGCAGTAGGGATTAATCGATTTGTTGAGACTATTCTTTCCATTCCCCTTATTATGATCTTCGTTCTATTATCATCAATTACTTGAATTACTTTAAATGGACCATCCGTATAGTCTGAAAATTTTCCCGTTTTTATGCCTTTTCTTAAAAAGACATATTCGTTTGCTGAAAGAGAAATTGGATTAGTAGCTCTGTCATAGTATTTCTTATATTTTTCTTTTGCCATGATTATGTTTTTCCGTGCGTCTTTCCTCATGGTATCCAATCTTGCCATTAGTCTTATGAGGTATTCATCATAATTATCCATTTCTTCGTACTTCGAAAGTGCATGGCTTGATGGAAGAGTAATCAATTTTCCAAACACCAGTTCGAATGGCGTTTTTCTTGTTGATTCATGGACGCTGGTGTTGTAGGCGTACATCGCGAGTTCTATCCAATCATCCCATTCGCTGTCTTCATTTATAAATTGTTTTAAATAATGGACTAATGTAATGTGTGTTCTTTCTAGGCTACCATTGCTAGCTGGGTGAAATGCGGTTGTTTTGAATTGTTTTATCTTGAATTTCCTAGCGACTTGTTACATTAATTTTGAAATAAAATTTGAACCCTGATCAGTTAAAATAGCTTTCGGTGTTCCATAAACGCAAATTAATCTTTTTACGAATGCGTTAGCTGTAAACGCGGCTATTGCTCGTGGTAATGGGACTCCAATGCAATATTTGGTTAGTAGATCTTGCATCGTTAGCACAAATATATTTCCGTTTTCTGTTGCTGGGAAGGGTCCAACTATGTCTAGAGTGACTTTTTCAAAAACTGTTCCAGGAGTGTCAGTTATCATCAATGGTTGTTTAATTTTCTTGCGAGTTAATTTTTTCAGTTTGCACTGGAGGCAATATTGAATGTAATATCGGGCATCATTCCTCATATTTTCCCAATAATATTGAGCGCGTAATCTGAGATAAGTTTTGTTGGCTCCTTGGTGACCTCCAATTGTTGAGATATGTGTTTCTTCTATTAAGGGTAAATGTTGTGAAATGGGTGGTATTTGGACAAATCCTGTACAAAGATTGATTTTTATCGGTTTACTTTTGAAAAGTTTATTTACTTTACTTTCTATGTTTTTCCATGGAATATCATTTAAATTGTCGACTTTCGGTATGCTTAAACTCCTAATGCCTTTTTCATCTGTGAGTTTGACAAGATTTCCTAGAGCATTTTCTAAATTTTTCCAATTTTCCTCTTTATTTGTATTATTTAGCGAGTCTGTTATGCATAATCCGAAATAAAAATAGTTTCCATGTTTTTGAATTTTCACATCACCTGTTGTCATTTTCTCGAAATGTTTCACTTCTTTCTTTTTGAAAAAGTGTTTCGAAAAAATGTCTATTGGTTTGTTGTTTGAATCAAGGAACAGGGCACAATTATCTTTTCTAAAAAAGAGCTCGTCCTTATTTTCGAAGATGTTTTCTCCTGTGATAAGTTTTTCAAGAACGTCATTTTCCTTTTCTGCTTCTTCTTCTTCTGAGCTTGATGTTATTTCATTTTTTTCCGAGTTGTTTGCTGTATTATTCATGTTTCTGCATTGGTTCTTATCTGCCTTTTCACTCGTGTCCGTCTCGTAACTTGACTCGTCGTCGGAGGGTTCTGTTTCTGTTGATTGTTTTTTCTTTTTCTTACGCCTTTGTTTTAAAGTTCCCTTATCATTGACGTTTATTACTTTCTTCTTCGAATATGTTGGTTTTGGTTTGAAGATAATTGCTTCGAGGTTATTTTTTGCTTGATTTTTGGATGTGTGTTTTTTCACAATTTTCTTTTTCCTTGATGACCTTTTTCCTTGATAACCTTGTTGTTTCTACTGGATGTTTCGGAATCTGATGTGTGCATCATGAGGGATTTTTCTTGAAGATTCCTGACTCGATTTTTATTTCTTATTTTTGATTTATTTTCACTGCCTGATTTCTCGTAATCTGAAACTTCAGTTGTTAAGGTGTTTCTACTAGGAAATTTTTCACGTTTCTTCCTTTTTCTTTCTTCTTTTTGTTTTTGTAGTTATAAATTTTCTCTATATTGTTGTTCTTCTTTCGTTTCAATTTTATTTCTTGAAGAGCGTCTTGGTTCATTTTTGTAGATCATGTTTATTGCTTCTTCGAAGATGTCTTCAGGTTTTGGAATAGGGTTGCGCGAAAGGGCATCTGCATTTGTGTTGATTTTTCCTGCCTTATAAATGACTTCGAAGTTATATTCTTCAAGTTGTAATCGCCATCCAGTTAATCTACTTGTTGGATCTTTTGCTGATTTTAACCAGAAAAGTGGTTTGTGGTCAGTTACAATTGTAAATTTCCTACCATAAAGATAAGGGCGGAAGTGTGTGACGCAATATAAAATTGCAAGTACTTCTTTTTCGTATACGCTGTAATTTCTTTCGGCTTTGTTGAGTTGGCGTGAAACTTAAGCACACGGGCGATCTTGTCCTATTTTTCCTTGGCTGAGTATTCCTCCAATGGCGTATGCACTTGCATCAGTTGTTAGGACGAAGGGTTCATCAAAATTTGGAAATTGTAGAATGGGAGCGGTGCAAAGTTTTTCTTTTAGTGTTGAAAATGCTTCTCGTTGTTCTTGACCCCAATTAAATTTTTCACCCTTATCCAATAGTTTTGTGAGTGGTTTGGTGATTTTTGAGAAATCATTTATAAATCTTCTGTAATATGAAGATAATCCCAGGAATTGTCGAATATTCTTTATCTCCTTAGGTCGAGGGAAGTTTTTCACTGCTTCTATTTTCTGGGGATCTGGTTTCAATCCATCTTCGGATATCACATGGCCTAAAAAGGTTACTTCTTGTCGTAAAAACTCGCATTTATCGGGTTGCAATTTTAGATCATTTTCTCTTAATCTTTCAATTGGCAGTTTAAATTTTCTTCTGTGTTCTGTTAAAGTTTTTGCATAGATCACTATGTCATCCATATAAACGAATAATTCTGCGCCTTGTAGTCCTGATAATACGACGTCCATCATTCGCTGGAATGTTGCTGGTGCGTTTTTTAGTCCAAATGGCATTCTTGTAAATTTCTAGTGTCCGTGAGTACTGGAGAAAGCTGTTTTTGCTGCGTCTTCCTTTTTCATAGGAATTTGATGGAATCCAGAGGCGAGATCAAACGTTGAAAAATATTTCGCGTTTCCTAATTGATCCAATATTTCAGTAATGTTCGGCAATGCATAAGAATCACCGATTGTTTTTTCATTCAACTTTCTATAATCGATGACTAATCTCCATTTAGGGTTTCCTGTGCTGTCCGCCCTTTTGGGGACGATCCAGACTGGTGAATTATATGGTGATTTTGAGGCTTGGATAATTTTGTTTTTGAGCATTTCGTTTACTTGTTTGTTGACTTCATCTTTTAAAAGTGGTGGAAAACGATATTGACGAGTATTTATGGGTTTACTATCTTCTGTGATGATATTATGTTCATGAGCTGTTGTGTGTGTGAGGTGTTCTCCAGGTAAATGGAAACAGTCAACGCTGTCTTCAATTAGATCATAATTTCTATATATATAATAATTAGATTTCTTCCTTTTCACTTCCTTTTAGATGATCAAGTCGGAGAAGTTCCTTAACTTGATTGAACCTTATTTCTGTTGCAACGTGGAGGCATCTATGTGTTTTCATTTTTCCTCTGCTTCTTGTTTTGGGCAGGTTGTGTGATTCTTGGCGTGGGTTTTTAATTTCTGGGAATTCAGATTTTATGCTCTTGATTTCATGTAAGATTTGACTTGGTCTGGAGAATTCTTGAGGTTCTTCTGTTGTATTTATAACTAAAATTTTTGCTTTTCCTTTTTCGTTTTGAACGAGTGCATTTCCGGCAAATCATCCCTTCTTTAATTTTATGTTTTCTAAAAATCCAGTTCGGAGAGTGGTTGGTTGTAAATTTATTGATAGAATTTTACGTATTCGAGGTTCGATCATAAAAGTTTTTGGTTTTGCTTCATTTATGAGTGGAATTGTTAAATCTTTGATTTCGAGATCATTACTTTCCCAATTAATTTTTGCTTTATTTTTTATAAAAAATGTTGTTCCTAATATCGCTTCGTGTGGAATGTGAAAATCATCAGGGACAACATGAAGTTTCGTTGGAATTCCGTGTATATCTATTATAGTTGAACCTTTTGTTTCAATATACCCAGGTGTTATTCCTGTGAGATTTATTTTTTCATTGTCGTTAATTAAATAATTATCTTTAACAGCATTTTTTTTAATGAGGCAGACAGACGCTCCTGTGTCAAGGAGTAACGTGGCTTCAATTTTTCTATTTTTTAAACTATTGCAGGGTGATATATTCTCCTTTTGGGCGTTGACTGTATAGAGAGGTTTTAATTTCGGGGTTGAAAAGAATTTGCCTCCCTCCTGGGGAGGCGGATTTCGTTTCCCGAAGCCCGCTGATTATTTATTGTAAAACTTTGTTGGTTTCGTTGGAAGTTAGTGGGTTGATTTCTATTTGACTGAAAATTGTTATTAGTGTTTCGAGAGTAGAATGTTTGAGGAAAGTCGTTATTAAAATTGTTGATTCCTTGATATCGTGGTTGTTGTTGTCGGTTGTTGTATCTTGGTTCTTGTTGATTGAAGAATGCTTGTTGCCTTCGATTTTGATAATTGTATCCTGCGTTTTGGAAATTGCTGTCGTATCTCAAGTTTTGTTGATAGTTGTATCTTTTATTTTGTGGGTAGTAACCTTGTGGGCGTTGTTGAGCGTAAAAATTTGGTCTAAATGTTGGAGGTGTCATGTTCCTTGGGCGAATTGGTTCCATTTCTTCCACGTATTGAATGGGGCGAAAGCGGCAATTTTCAGTCGAATGTCCGTTTCTCTTGCATATTTCACAACTTAGGTTGATTTTCATTGAAGGGCATGTTGATGCTAGGTGTTGAGGTGATTCACAGATCTGGCAAACAGTTTTGGGGGAAGTTGTGTTGATCTCAAAAGCTTTTAATTTTGGGCATTCACTGGTAGGGTGGTCAATTTTGTTGCAAAGTACACAATTTTTGCCAGTACTCTCTTGATTTATTTTGCTGCGTTCCAGGGTTTTTTCAATTTGAATTGCCTTGGGTCCCGCTTCTTTTATATTGTTGACATCTGGCATTAAAACTCGGATTTCTATTTTTAGTCCATTTAAAAAATTTTTGCTGGTTTCTTTTTCGACATCTTGGATTCTCAACCTCAGATTATCTCCCTCATGATTTTTTTCCAAAAGTTCAATAATTTAATTTCCCAAATCTTGCATTCTATAAAAATAAGTTGCAGTATCTTCGTTTGGTAATTGATATTGGCGAGCCATTTCCCCACATAATTCAAAGGTATTTTCTAATGGCATAAATGCTGTTCGGAGTTGAGATAGTAGCGAATCCTTTGTGGGAAATTCAAGGCCTTCCGCGGCACGGGCTGCGCTTCCGTTTAATCTGGCCTTTATAAGATGCATTAAATAGGGTTCGGCGGCGTCGGGCAACATTTTCTTTGCAGATTTACAGGCAATGGAGAATTGACGTAGACTTGGACCGGTATTTCCTCCAGAATATTTTGGGACTGTTTCAGCCGCATCTTTAAGTATTATGGTGTGGGAAGCCATATCGAAGGGAAAATTCGTTCTGACTCTACAATTATCAGTTTGAACCTCTTTAGACGCGTTGACTATTTTTGAAAGAGATCGATTTATATATGCTTCCTTATCTTCTTCAGAATGATTATCGTATTTTGATCTAGTAATAGGTAATGTTGTATTTATATTTCTTTTAGTGGGCTTGGGTGAACGTTTCAAGGGCATAATTTGATAAAAATTTCATAAGGTGAAATTGTGTGAATATTTTCTCTCCTTTTAAATAAGCGTTTTTTTTTTTTTTTTTTTTTTTTTTTTTTCAAGGTGATGAATCACGTTTCAACTACTCGCGGAGTGTCGTTGAAGAAATTGTGATTCAGCGTTTTGGTGCGGTGTGGCAAATTCTTATGTTCAGTTTCAAGCTTTCTTTCCTTTGTAGTCTTAATTGTTCTTCCTTCGTTGTTTCCTTTATCGTTTGTTGTTTGGAGTTGTTGTTTGGGGTCCTGCCGTGGTCGCTAATTTTTTTATGTGACGAGCGGGGATCGCGCCCGTCGCTCAGGTTCTTTTCGTCGTCGAATCGGGTTTCGGCCAACGTTGGTTTCTCGTTGTCGCTGCTCTTTTTTCTTTTCTCATGTAATTGTTGATTCACTTTTCTTTTTATTGTTTATGGATTAAAGTAGTTCAGGATAACAATGAACTTATAACTTTACTCAATTCACAAATTTAATTATCGTCAAACTTAGAGACTAATACACTTGTAGAGGTTTATTGAAGATTAATAAAGGAATACAAATCAAATCTAACTCCAAATCCAAAATATGAATGAATGCCGAATGAAATGCCCAATGAAATTGCCAACGTGCTGCCTTGAGGGTGCAGTATTTAAACTAATATTTCTCCCCAGGAAGGGGAAATGTGAGTGACCAGCGATTGATGACATCGATCAATCGCGTTGACACTTTTAGAATCTCGCGTTCGCGTTTTCTGAAACCAGAAATGCAAGTCCTTTGTTAAAAGGGCTTGCGTTATTTTAACGGAATCTAGAGTCGGTAAATCGTTGTGCCATTTCGGAATCGTTCCGAAATACAATCAAATTTCGCATGAGCGGAAGAATGCCGCTCATCACACGGTATCTAAATCGCGACGATTTCGCGAACAGGTAGTAACTTGAAAGCAATTTCGAGCGGAAGCAAACGAACATAAAAGTAGAAAATTTTCTATCCACATTATTCCCGATCATTCAACTTTTGAAACGAAATGATTTGATAAGTAACAATATTTTTTTATTCAGAATTGTTATCTACCACTGGAGATAACAAGAGGTAATTTTGCAACCGGACGTAAACGGACCGAAAAGGGTACGAATCAAGCGTATATAAACCCACGCATTTTTGCAGAAAATTAGAAGTCGTTCTCGAGCTTCTGAGCCGATAGCTTCTCTTACGAGATAGCCCAAAGCGCTCTAAAAGGAAGAGACTACTTCCGAGGTCCAAAAGAGCTCGACCTAACGACAGCCCAATGGCCTCTTTTGTCTTGTGTCGACTGGAATAATAGCCCGGGTTGTACCTCAGGTCCAATATCCGTCGGTTTCAAGAATAGAAATGAAAAGTAAGAATTTAATTGGGTTTCCCCGGCATTCGGGTTTGTTCATTTGTGGATACTATTTTATCACCGTTCAAGAGTAAAGACCTTGTCCTTACTGGGATTGTTTCCAGACTCGACTTGAATTGGGGATATTAGGGGCTCCAAAAGGGGACATAATAAGAGCTCTGAGTGGGAGGATGCCTGAGTTCAATTTTATCTGAGTAAGTTTAATCTTTACTCAACCGTTTTTTTGGTACTATCTGTATCATCACTCGAGAGTAAAGACTTTGTCTTTACTGGGATTGTTTCCAGACCCAACTCGATTAATGATAACGATGGGCAAAAGAACTAAAAATTTCTAAGATTCGCTCCAAATAATTTAAATAACAGTTTCGAAATATAGGTGTCGAATTTGCCAATTAGAATGTTTCCGCGACCATTATTATCCTCTCGAGATTCTGAAGTGATTGATCTTCTCAGTGCCTACCGTGGAGAATTCAACCTGGAGTTTAAAGAGCATAGCCAGACTTAAACCAAGTGCCAAGAAAACGGTATTTAAGAAAAAGAGGCTCCTTAGTATACATCACCGTTTGCTAATACTGAAAACCCTACCTCCTGGGAAGGATACTTCTTTCGAAGAAATTGATTCGTTGGTCGCTAAACACGCTTCTTTAGAGTATGGAATCCCCCTTGTCTCTCCAGCGAAGAAATTAGAGTTTTCATGTATGGTTTGTAAGGCAGCCCAACATCTCTCACTCAATAATGCTCCGTTAGATAAGGAAATCGAGACGACTCTCCCTGACCAACAAAACGTAGATATAGCAGACCAGAATTTCTACGAATCATTAGAAAAGGAGTATTTCTATCATGCAGAAATTAATGACTGTCAGCCAGAGTCATAGTAGGAATTTAAATCGTTAATCTATATATATATACGAAGAATTGTATTACTAAAGCAAAATAAACAATAGTTAAGTAGAATTTCTCTTGTATCTTGATTTCATCCTTAAAACAATTCCTGATTTCCTTAAAAAGTCGGATCAAGGGTCACCGTAGGCCGTTGTCTACGGAGGGTCCTTTCTTGTGTCCGGCGAGATTAAGGAATATATTTATTCCTAGGTGCATAGCCTAACCATCCAACAAAGACATATATATATATTATTCCTTTTGTTTTATGTTCCGAGTCTCGCTCGTCACACTAACAAAATCACAAAATGTCAAAAATCGCAAAAAGTTACATAATTAGGAAAAAAATTATTTTATAACCGATTTACAGTTGAAAAACGAGGGAAATACTACGCAGAAAAATTGAGGGATTCATTTGAACTAAAAAAGGCGAGAGGACATTTTCTTTTCTGAATCTAAATATTTTAGTTCAGTATTTTCTTAAATATAAAAAAAATTATTTCTGGTTTGGATGTAATAATGACTTTAGTCAAATGAAATACATTTTCTTCATGTGCATGTATGTCGCTGGAACTGTTTACTGCACGATTCGCTGATAATCGGAACTGTTAACGTGAATTATGCGACAAATTATAAATAAAATTTTGTATAGCGAATTTTGGCATGGACTAAACTTTTGATTATATACATTTGTTATTAGCGCGTTCAAAGTGCAACTGATGGTCGAAAAATCTGTGTAGCCTTTTCATTGCGAACCTTATCAAAGTCATAATATATGGATTTCAAATCCTTTTAAGGCAATCTAATAAAAATCTTTTAAGGATTCCTAGATCCTTTCAAATGTACGTATAAAAAATTTATAGAAAATAATCCCTCATAACGCTTCTAAAGGCAACGTTATGAGAATTTAAATATATTATAAGAAAATTTGGATCGTTACGTGACTCGATCTGTAGAAAGGTACTCGACTACCAAATCGACTCAGCCTATTCGTCATGCCAAATGAACTACGAAGTCGACCTTATCGATTTGGTTGTTAGGTACCTTTTAGTCTTCTTCGTACTTTTCTAGAGATCGGGTTACATATGGTTCTTATAAGGATCGCAGTCAAAAGGGTACATGTAGTTTGCATCGGAAATGATAAGATTAGGTTTTAAAGAAGCTAAGACAATACTATATTAAGTGCAAGCGAACAAGTTCAAACGTTTTGAGCACTCCATTCGAAAATATTACTTTCTTAAAGCATAAAAGTTTCCTAGAGATTCAGAATTCACTATGGTTATACATTAAATTAAAAAAGTAATTGAGAGCAATTATTACACACCAAGTTGCTATTACACTAAAAAAAATCTGAATACTGTCGAGTGTTTTTACTCATACAACACTTTCGGTTTTATGCATCATCACAATGCAAAATCATTAAAAATACATTTTTAATGATTTTGAATACCGAGAGCAACGCTCTCAGAATTGTCTCGATCTATTCCGGAAATGCCTTGATGGCTCTCGGCCACTCTCGGGATTTCGAGCAATGTTTTCTTATGCATCTTAAACTTACAAACTTACATTTTTTTATCAAAGTTTACGTTCATTATGATTTTCTTGGACTATGAATCGGTTTAAATTGTAATTTGCTCTTCAATAATTAATTTTCAATAATATTACATTGGACAGTAATGTATCCGATAGTATCCGATATCAATCAGATTATACCGATAATGATTTAACACCTACCGCTCGGAGTTAGTTTTTTTAATTAAATGGATTTTAAATGCAAAACATTTTCAATCAAATGGCCGAAAATTATTTAATTGAATGTATTTGAGTATTTTAAAAGAGTAAAATACTAAAATACATTTACTTCAGAACTCCCAAAGTATCGAAATAATGTTATTTCGTTCTTTCCAAGGTATCACTCGATACTTGTATTTGAAGTAATCATGAGGCATGATTACTTTAAGTTTCCAATTAGATACTTGAATTATGCTGCGTATTTTATACTGAATGTTTGAATAATAGCTCATTGTTCAAACAATTTAGAGTGAGCGGAAAAACTTTACATGGATTGTTTGATAGAATCGTACGTCAGAGGGACTTTTTGTTCATAAGAGAGTTTTTGAATTTTTTTTCAACAACTTTTGAATTCATTTTTCAATCAATGAATCTAATAATGATTTTTCACTAAATTGCTATGTTCCTGCAATTTATCAACATTTGCCTTTTTATTTACGTATTGCAAATGTTTTACGTAATGCTTAACGTGTATATCGTTTTTCATTTTTATTCAAAAAATCACCGAATGTTTACACAATTTGCAATGAAAAAAATTTCTATGGATTTTTAATTTTCATCAAACGTCATGAGCACTTCATATAATATAAGGGATCTGAAATCCTTTTTAATGCGACAGCAAAAAATTCTTCAAACAAAAAAAATTGTATATTTTTAAACCAGTAATAAATTCAAACCAGGACTTTTGTATTAATAGACAGGAAGCATTTTTATAAGAGCATGTTTTTTTTTTTTCATTGTGCTTGGAACATTTTTATTATTAACGAGACTTGAGGTGCTTTTACGGCAAACTGCAATTATGAAATTCGAGCTTAAAAGCAAAGTACTCAATTTATGACATGTCGAGCTTATACATTTCAGTAAGAGTACAAAAATTTCAAAATCACCTGTTCTTGTACTCTCGTAGGTAATATTAGTGAAGAATCCGTAATATTCAAAAGTTTGTCTCTAATTTGATTGATATTTATATAAGTCGTTCCACCTGGCTTATTTGTCGGAAAACCTACCATGAACGAATGAAAAATGGGATATATGAGTGGCTTGAGATTGAAAAGTAGTCCCCATAACTGCCTATACACAGAAACCTTGATTTTATTGGAGGTTCGGGGCTCTTCAACTAAATCGAGAGAACGTTAAATCCGATTAACTCGAGTTCGGTAGGCGCATACCTGTACATTTAAAGGGACCGTACGCCTAGGTTCGAGGATGTTTTCTGAGAAACATTTTTTATCGAGAGCTCAATCGAGAGAGTGCGGTCCTGGAGGGTCTTCGAGCTTGTGATTAATTCGTGTCACGGTGAATCATCTCCAATAAAATCGAGGCACTTGTGTACCATAAATCTTAAGATCTATGACCTATACCCTAGAGAATAGTTAATAGAGATTATCGAATTTCTGAGAAGTCACGTCGTTTATTCGAAAAAAGTCTGCATTCCTGAAATATCTTTCGTAAGAAAAATGTTCGAAGTGTAGTGTAGATAAGCTAATTATTTTGGTCATGTAGATTTTAAAAATTAAAAGCTTCTTGTTTCTAAGATGTTGAATGAAACAGTTGCAACATGCAGAACAAAGGACAGTCGGTGAAAAATTACAGGGTCATTGCAGTTTGCCGTAAAAAGCGACTTAAAACTTAGGTCTTGTTAATAAAAAAAATGTTCTAAGTAATTTGAAAAAATTCGTCGGATTGATCGATTCGATCAATCCGACGAATTTGACAGTCTTCGACAGTGGTGTTATGCATCTAATAGCGAACAAGTAGCGACAATTCACTCCGAGAGCGTCCGAGACGTTTCCGAGACAGTTCCGAGAATAAGCTCTCGGACCGTCGTTGCTAGGGTCACGGAGGGCATGCGAAATATTTAGTTTTTTTTTTGGAAAATTTTTTAGACTAGAGCGCACACCCCCAAATTTTACGTTGAAAATTTTTTTTTGTGGGATAATGCTTTGATATAATAATAATGCATACACTGTTTCATTTTATTTTGTGACATCCTTTAGCAAATTTAATAAATTATGGATGTTCTTTTTTTGACATCATTGACATTGGTTAATTCGATATTCATATTTGTACATTCACGGCCGCTGACTCAAGCACCTCTGCTAGATTAGAAAATAGATAGAAAAAATTTAAGGGTCTGTAATTAGCTGACGACAAAAATGTACACCTCATAAGCTAAAATAATGTGGGGCTGTTATTGGCTCAGAGCCTTCAGCAGCCGACAGTATTGGCTCGATCACAACCTGAGCATGTGCTGATTCTAATTTTTACAGAAAAACACAGGGTCTTGATTCTTCGCCTTGTAAGCCCGCCAAAGAAGATTTGACCGTATTTGTCTAATTTTTAAGGATATATATTATGAGACTAGAAAAGTGCAAGACACTTATTTCATCTGTATTAAATTTGAAACAATACAAAAATAAACGAAACTCTACGTCGAAAATTTATTTTGTCTAAGTGATTCTCAAAAAACTGATGCTAATACTCAGAAACTTCTAAGTATCCCTTACCATAGAATCAAATTCAAGAAAAAATTAGGCTCCTCATAAATATAATAAATTGATTATCGCTACCAAAAAAAAAAAAACTAGTAATTTTTTCCTTAACATAAAATACAGTATTTCAAGATAACAATGAAATTCCTAAAATTTGTCTTGTTATACTCATTCAGAAAACTATACGAATATAATCATTTTTTATTCAATTTGATTCCCAGAAGCATCGAATCCCGTTATTCTCAAAATTAATTCTTCATCATATTAAAAGTACTAAGAGTTATATAAATACTGAGAATAATGGAAAAGACCAAAGTTTTAGTCGAGAAATCTAGACTTCGGTGACTTGACAAACACAAAAATCGGATTCTATTATGTTGAATATGAACATGAAAATTGGTGCTATTAGAGTTGATCAACTTTGAAATTCTGGAACTCAAAGAATTAATTTATGTTCTTTCTATAACCAGATCGTTGAAGATTCCAAATTAAAACATAAAATCCAAAGAAAAAAAAAATTTTCATAAAATACATCCTGAAAATTTTTCTTGCGTATGCCTTTATCTATGGTAATCGTCGTAACTAAGACCACTCGCGTTGATTTTCGCACCAAAGCAGACAAAAAGAAACAAAGTAAGATGACTGGAAACCCACTGTAATGTAAGAAAAACGCATAAAAGGAATATCCTCTAAGTATAAAGATGAGAAAAACAGGTCTTCGAGTTGTGCGAATGATATCGCCGTAACTAATATCAAACTAATTGCAAGAAAACAGCCACCATCAAGGCTGAATCCCTGTTTAGTGTAGGGAGGTGGTGGAGAAAAGGCAGGCAAAATAGAGCGAACCCTACGCCATCTTTTGCCGAATGATTTGAGGCCATGGAAAAGTTACGATTTTTTTTCTGATTTCATCACATCTCCACGACGGAAAAGGAAGAGAGTAGGGACGATGTTTTGATTAGCATCATATATAGTTCCTAAAGTTTCATGCGAATAAATTACTTCATGCTAACTCAGTTCTGTACTCAGACTGCCACGGCTAGAAACAGGGATAGTCCACAAAGTCCCTAGATTGGACATAATGAAGCGCCTCGTAGCGTATTTTTGAATTAGCTGAGGATACGCTCTTTGTCTTCATTCATTTTAAATAATTCACTTTTTTTGCTAATTTAGGCAGGCGACGAAGGCTGCAATGGTAATTCAAAGCAACTACCGGAATTACCGCGCTCGTCCTGGATCGTCAAACAACAGGCAGCAGCTACCGGTTCATCAACAGGCAGCGCATCAGGCGGCTCGTAAGATTCAGCAGTTCATGCGACAATCCAAAATCAAGTGAGACGATAGCCTGTTTCTATTTAAGTAATTTTTATTCTGGGTACGTAGGACGTAGTTAGGGGTCGTTCACATATAACGGGATACCGGCAAGATCGACGCAGAAATAGAAAATGATTTTTACAGCAAGTCAATAAAATACTTTACTAATAATTTCTTGAATCCTGCTTGAGATCGGTCATTTTTCACTCGCTTCAAACTCGATCAGTTTCGCGTTACGTCGAAAGTCACAGAGAATAAAGGTTTCAAATTTCCTGATATATTTGTGGTTTCAAGTAGTTGAGAGGATTCAAGGTCACCATGTATATCGAGTAATTCAATCACTTAGAAACAATGTGTGTTTCCAAAAATTCCATTAATTTTTCGAACTTTACTGAATTGTTGACAATCTTATGAATTTAAAATGTGTAAAAATTTTTGAAAATTCTTTATACTCCGATGGAAATAGTTTCAACTTTGTAATAAGTGTGTTCTAACCGTAAAAATAGGAGCAAGTTCGGAGCACTGTAAGTGTAACAATTGTGATTTTTAAGTTTCTTCAGACCATCTTCGAAGTCACATTATTTTGCAGAGAATACTTAAATGTATATGTAATCGTCTTCGCAACTAATTACACTGTGCGCCAAAAAAAAATTTTCTGGCGTGCTGCTCTTTATACCAAATATCGGTTGTATATGAACTTACAAACGAATATGCGAAAACTTGAGAAACCTTGTGATTTGATACAGCAGCTGCAACCTTTTTCAAACCTTTCCTCGTAACGTTCACCTTTGCGAAAGATAGAGTTTTTCAAGGTTAAAAAAAGACAAACCGTGTTAAATTAAGATGACAGAGAGGCCGTTTTCTTTCGTCCATCCACTCATTTGTTTTCCGTTCTATGCGTTTTTCTTGCACTTCATCAGCCTCTGTGTCCCCTTAACACGCATTAGAAGTAAAAAGTTTCATGTCACTTTTCTCAAGGTTCGATGCGTCGAATTTTTTTCCTCTTACCTTCTTTCTCTACCAGAGTACACATTTTGAATTTCTAATAAATTTCTGGTTTTCCAACTACACATCGGTTAAATAACTGAATCATCCCTTATTTTTATTCTCATCCAACGAAAGCTCTCTTTTTGCTTTTATTAAATAACCTATGAATGTACGATCAGTGATACTTTGTGATTTTGTATAATTTTGTGATTCGTGAGATTTTGTGATTTTACAAAAATTCATGGTTTGTGACATTTCGTAAAAATTGACTGTTTTTAAAAATTTTGTGAATTTTCGTGATTTTACGACATTTTTCATTCGTAGGACTGTCATTTTTTCACATACTCCGTTTATGTAAAATTTTATGATTGAGAGTATTTTTTGAATTTATAACATTTTCAAGCATTTTGTGATTTTTCACATTCCTTTATGTAGTTTGGTCAAATTTTTATATTCCATGAGATTTTTTGATAGAGTAACGTTTTGTGATTTTTTAGCATTTTGCAACTATTGTGATTTTGTAAGATCTCGCTTTTTTCCGTACACCTTTTTGTAACTTTATTTTCTCCATTTCTACGTCACTAATTATGCATCACTCACGCTACTGAGCCATCAGCTGATCAGCTGGAAAAAATTGAAAATTGTTTCTTCAGAAGTGTAATATGATCAATTGGAGCCGAAGGAGTGGAAAATTATTAACTCATTAAGTGGAAATGTTGCTAATCTATATTCTCTCAAAGCTTTCTGTCACCAACCGTGGCGTTCTTCAGGGATTATCATAACTTTTCTAATGACGCTTTATATTTTTATAAATTAACTCGGATATTGGAATGCGGTTGTGCTTCACCCGTCGCTTGAATAAACATAGAACCACCGTAATATACATTTTTTCCAACAATCTCGTCTCGTCTTTTTCTAACGTGCATAGGCACCTGGAGGTAATTATTTTCTTTTTTTGGGGGGGGGGGGGGCAAGCACAAAAAGAAAATTCAAAAACTAGTTAGGACTGATAGATAGCACTTAAAGAAGGTAGTTTTTCGTTCGAAAGAAAACGAGGATATTAAATTAAAAATTTTTTTATGTAACCCTAGCAAAGGCGCGGGGATTCAACAGAATAGATAGAGTCTGCAGGCTGCTTTTATTCTAACTTTAGCATAGGCACTGAAAGGTGATGTTTTTGGGGTAGCAAGCCGAAAAAGAAATTAAGAAACTTATGAGGGCCGATAGAAGGTCCCGAAAAGAAAAATGAGAGAGAGCTGATGAAGGCTCGTGAAAAGAGAAATAAGAAGGGCTACTGGTGGCTTCCGAGAAAATCCATCGATTTCGTGGCTGACCAGGGCTGCCAGAATGGTTCGTCGGGATATCCGCAGAATACTGGGGAAAGGGTGGGGGGAAGCTTTCAAAAATCCGTAAAAATCCGTTTTGTGTAGAAATAGATTAACTAATCTAATTTCATGCAAATTTTTTCTAGAAAGGTATTATTTTTTGTTTCCCGTGAATTACGTACTTTATTCATAGAAAATTTTTAGAAAAATCGATTTAAAGTTGCGTTGTTACTGGCTGCTCAGAAGTAGCTGCGCCATGAACCCTAGTAACCAATACGAGTAGAGATAGAGAGGTCCGTGTTTCAACTTTCAACTGCGCTTCTAAACAGTCTGGCAGCATGCGAAATGTATCTGCAAATTTTGCAGGGACCCTATTCCTGAAGAATACATCGCATGCGATATATATTCACGAACAGGGTCCCAGAGCATTAAATTGTTCTTGAATTGTGGGATTTCAAGCCTGTTTTGTTAGACCGCTAGAACAAAATAAACTTAAACTTTTCAAATCCATGAAAAATCTATAAATCTTTCTAAGGGTTTTAAATATAAATATAAAGTCTCCCCAGTAGCAAAAAATATCGTATATACATATGTTATTCAGCTTAAATAAAATTAAAAAATGTATATTAAAACATTCGTTTATTGCATATTTTCATTAGAAAATCACAAATGCATTTACATATTTTGCTCCAGATCAAATTTGAAAAATGTGAGAATACGAATCAATTTCAGATTTTATTCATACTTTTTCTACATTGTTTTCTTCATTCTCGTCATCCGTGCCAGATCCGGACACCCAATCCTCATATATGTCTTTGTTCATGGAGGCAACCATCGATTCAACGTTAATTTTGAGTATGCTGCTGTTTTTAATGAAATCCTTCGCATAAAGAATACCACAAAGAGTTTTGGTTCGAAGACTTGCCCTGGCTTTTGTTTTACTGCGATTCACTGTACTAAAAATGCGTTCACAATTAGCTGAAGTGATTGGTAAAACTTGAATTCTCTTGAGTATTTCGGTTATTAAGGGGAATTTCAAGGATTCATCGCCCTTTTTCGCATTCGTCACTTTCTGCCAGAATTCAAGAGGGTTCATTTCATGGCAATTTTTGAAAAAAATTTTCATTTTTTTGAATTCTTGATGCATCTCTGTAACATTCATTTAAAAAAAGTCAGCTGTAATCGAAATATCTCGAACACTTGATAGTGACGCTGTATCAAAAAACCCAAATTCTTTCAGAATTTTGATACTTCTTGTTTTAAAAGGAAATCTCATGTCAATTTGTATTGCGAGAATAACGTAAAATTTTTGGCAACGCGCCCGAAATTCGTCAAGGACCTGTACTGGTACAGAAGAAGGTATGCAGGACAAATCAGCCTTCAAAAGTGGTCCGAGATGAATTTTTCTTAATGGTTCCCAGAATTTTCGATTGTTATCAGTAATTTCTTCATACTCCAAGAACTCCGGCTCCGTTGTCTGAACATATTCTTCCAATAAATAATTTTCAATGATAGCCTTGAATATGCTTTCCATTTTTCGGTGAATTTCGTGTATTTTTGGTTTCGCTGATTGGAATTCGACATTTCTTTCATTAATAATGGGCAAAATGTAATTCAAGAATTGTTGGTAGTGTTTGTTCTAACGATTTTTGAGCAGATCGAAAATTTCTTTTGCTTTTTGATTTTTTTTGTTTTTCTCGCATTCTGACGTAAAGTACTCGAACAAGGCACTGTTCCAAAAATCGACTCGCAGCTGATCCAAGTGAAAGCCATCGGATTTTTAAAATTTGCAATAGTTGATGTTCCAGGACGTTCAACAAATTTTGAAATTTTCTCAGACCATCGCGCCTTTTGCTGCTTTGCTTGAAGTAAGAGTAGACTTTTGAAACTAATTTTTCTACTTCAGGTGGAAGAACATCAACAGCGTAGGACACTGCTCTCGCCAGAGAGTGACAAATACACTTTATCAGAAAAATTATCGGGATGTCTTTTTTGAATTTGGCAGGAACCGAATGTTTTTCTCCGAACATCACACTCGCTCCATCCGAAGCAAAGCCAACCATATTTTTTTCATATGGGATTTTCCAAACTTTAAAAAAGTGAACGATTTTGTTGTAGAGAGCTTCATGTATTGCATCTTTTACCTATAAAATAAAACAAAAATTAAAAATTACTCTTAATATATTTTCATCACAATATTCATTTAAATATTGTATTTTTAAAAATGTAGTACTTTCGTGTATGGATTTCTTATTGATTAATCTAAAATTTGAGGACATTTGACTTATTTTGTTGGTGTGTGTCAACAAAGTGAACGAAAAAATTTTTCATTTTTTTCACCTTCAAAAGAGCGAGAAAGTTGTCTTGAACTCCTTCATCAGTAGCATATCGTACACAAAGTACAAGATGTTTCAAAACCCCGATATCGGTTGATTCATCGATAATTAGTAAAAATTTCTTTTCCTTCAAATTTTCGACCAGAGAAAGAAAAGTGTGCTTTCCAAGGACATTTTTGATTATGGCAGTGCATTTAGACTTATTGCACTTAAGTTGATACTGAACAGTTTTGTCCATATCCACGTTGCGCAAAAAATCAATCAAGTCATCGCTCAGTGCTATTTGTAGGTTGTTGTGCACAATGAACATAGTTGCTTGCAATTCAACTTTATGTGCCTTTGTTTTTGTATTGACACTGTTTTTGCACATATCAAATAAATTTACGGTTTTTTGGACACTTCGCTCAGCTTCGACATGCTTGTCTGTAAGCGAATGTCGTTTCACAGCCGTTATACCGTCAGTCTTACACTTAAAATCCGTTTGGCACAGTTTACAATGGAAGAACTGTTTGTCTGGAAAAAAACAAAAAAGGATTAGCAACAATTTATGTATGAAAATGTTAATTTAAATATTAAAATTGAATAGTTTAACAGCATTTGACAAGAAAATAGTTAAAGTTGAGCAGTAAAATAATAATTATTTGAACTTTAATAATGATAATGATAATAGAGTATTATTTTAATTTTATTCATACTTTTATAATTTATTATGGGTTTTTTATCATTATTTACAAATAATTATGATTTATTACTTATAATGTATTACCAGTTTTTTTAATTCATGACGTTTTATATCTTTAATATATAGTATGGATTTATCTGTAGTTTAAAAAGTCGTCAAATTTCAAATTCCTATTGATAATGTTTTACCCTTGGAACTCATTGAAATCCATTTAAATTGATTTTTCCACGAGACTTGGTACATTTGGCCAGTCCTAGAAAAATTTTTTCAAAAAGTGTTATTTCAAGGGAAAAAATTTCTATTTTGAATATCTGAGTAAATGAAAGCGTAATAATTTTGATGAAAAAATCATTAATAATAGTTCATAAATTATAAAATTTAACAAATAAAAAAAATTGTATCAAATCTAACGTGTAATCAAATAAGTGGAAGCCTATTTTTCTAATACATTGTATTCATAATTTTCATATAATATAATATAATATATTCAAAAAACATCAAAATAATAATAAATATATATATGATATAATATACATATATTCAAAACAAAATGCATAAATTTTTAAAACACCACACAATAGATTGTATTCAAAATTTTAATACTATACTGATGAATGCAATTACGCGTTATTTTCTATATCAAACATAAATTTTCACTTTGCCATTTTTTTGAGAAAAATCTTTTTTTGTACCCCTTTGGTAAACTTTAGGTTTGTTAAATAAAATGAAAAAATTCTCACCGTGGAGTTGCGGTTTTCTTTTTTTTGGGGGGGGGGGGGTTTGTTGCTGTCAGTTGTTTGTTTTAGTGCTGTCGTCGGTTTTTCACCTGGAAAATTATAATAACAAAATAGTTAATATGCTAGAAATTTATTGACGAAAAGAAGATGAACAAAAAAGCAAATAAAAATTTCACGATAAATTTAGAAAAATCCTTACTTTATTGTCAAAAATGATTTTTTGCGATCGCTTATTTTGTTTGTAAATAAGCGATGAGAACGAGATAAAAGATGACTTACTTTGACAACTATTTCGGAGGTGTTTTACACTCATCCGATTCGGAATTCTGGTTCTCGCTGTTCTCGGTTCCGCAACCCATGTTGAAGTTCGAAATAGATGTGTAAAAAGTTACGACAGTGTCGTAACTTTTAACAGCCTCAACGGGATATTTTGAACACAACGCTTCTAGCAAATAGAGCAGGTCGACATTGAGCGACATTCAGCTGATAGCAAGATCAAGCGAGATCAAAATAATGTCATACGTCATACCAACCCTAAGAAAAAAATTGGTTATACCGTTGACCAACTTGAGAAATGAAAACGCCCATCATGCTGGCCATCATTCATACAGTAACAACGATTTACGGTAACAGAACTAGCTGAATCATGAGAAAACATGCATAAAGATTCTTCCATATTAAAAAATCCGCAAGATTCCGTCTGAAGTCTAAAATCCGTCGAAAATCCGTTTAATTTTTCTCAGGGTAGCAAAAATCCGTAAAAAACGGATTAATCCGTCAATCTGGCAGCACTGCGGCTGACGGCTTGATGTAGGTTTTGTGTTACAGCTGCGCACCAATCAGAGGCCATCCGCGTATCGCGAGGATTTCCTGAACTGGGGGTAATATTTCGACCTCGCGGTGTTTGGAATGCCCGAGAAGCGCAGGGGGAGCGCAGTCTAAACGCGGCACGCTATTTTTAAAAATCGTAAAAAACGATTTTCTCACGTTTTCGTGTTTTGATGGTTTTACCCAAGCCAGATAGAAAAACTGTTAATATTGACGCTGGTTATTATATCCAGCGCAAAATTCAACAGTGCGTTACTATGTAAATTACCATTATGTTGGGTGAAATTTTCGAGGTAACTAGTCAAAAAAACATGCAAATTCGAAAAATTATGTGAAAAAGCTCACTTGACAAACATAGCAATGGAAAAATTTTCATTTCACCCCCCCCCCCCCCAAAAAAAAAACAGACAGTAACATGCTCATTTTTGATGGAAACATTTTTATTTCAATTGCAATTTTTCTTGGAGACATGATTTTTTTCGACTTTTTTATAAAAAATAACGTTAACTTCATTAAAAATCTAATTCAGGTGCATTATCTCACCCATGAAAGAAACTCTCAGAACTTTAGTTATTTTTCGAAAGAAATAACTTTTTGTTGTTGTGCCTGTTTTAGTCTGATAAGAAGTAAATTCTAAAACTTTTAAGAAAGAATCTAGTGCAAAATATCTCAAAATTTTAGATAATGCTCAAGTACCTCAAGTGCATAAGCAGTTGGCCTTGAACGTATACAAATAGTTGCCAAACATGCGGTATATCTGTTGATTCTCAACACGTCAGATATTTTTGATGCTCATCGAATCTCATAATATATCTACATCGATACAGATTTTCAATCACACATTATTTTACACAGCATCAGATTTCAAATGCCTATTTTTTGAAGTATGACATTCAAATAGTCTTGATTTTTGCCAAATTCTGGGCTATATAATTTTGCTCTGCATAGTCGAAGTCCATATGCGTATGCAATATGAATTATATTATGAACTTCTAAATTAAAAAATGAATCTCAGAAACAACATTCGCGGAGTATGTTGAACAATCATGATATATAATAATATCATAGTTATATGTCACTGGCAGTATAGTAAAACTGTTTACGATTGATACGACGTGACAGATTGAATAATAAGTATAATAGACTGTTCATAGGTTGTTTATGTGCATAAACAAACGTGAAGCTGGCCAGATCGAAAAGTTCGGTCGAATTTTCTTGTCGAGCAAAATATGACGACAAGATCTCGACCACTTTTCTTTTCCCAAAAAATCAGAGGCGTGGCGGCATTCCACGCATTCCGCCAAATGGCAATGCGCGCTACAACCGAGTTGACCAATCGCTTACGATCATGTTCGCGCGCGCTTGCGCTTTTCCGCTCCCGGTATCTTTCGGCCTTCACGAAAATTCAGTCGCTTTCTTCTCTGGCCCAGGCTCCCTCTGGCAATGCGATTTCTGACTTTCCGAGAACTACCACTGCCAGGAACTGGCGTCACTAGTGCGCAATGGCCGTGCCACACCTTGCCGTCTTGCTTTCGTTTGTTTTGACGATTTCATTCTATTATGATTGTTGTTGATTGTCATATCGCGCGACCTATTATTATTTGCTTAAGGTGGGTAGGAAATATATTGTACCATGATCAAATAACAATACTTGTGCAGAACATGAAAAGTTTGGGAAAAAATGTTTGCTCAAGGTGAATGAAAAATATATCGATATAATATATACATTATGAAAAAGCCAATCATATGACAAATACTTGTGCAGAAACATCAAAGATAAATTTGAATTTTGATGCATGGTTTTAATATTAGTTCTGCAAATTTTGCAAATCTTAGAAATATGTGTAATTTATGTTTTCCTGAATTTCTTTGTGTGATGTTTTAATAGAATAACAATAATTTTCTGCATTTTTTGTTCCGGTTGTTTGAAACACTTATATACAAATAGCAACATTTATTACTTAAAAAAAATTGTAATCGAGTTGAAAAAAACAAATAAAATCATTATTTGATTTCGTGAATTTAATTTACTGTTACTGAAATTTGCACGGTTATTGTAAAATATGGAACAGATTTCAATGTAAAAATTTCAACGTAATTAAAAATTAAAATTATATTGAAACAGAAATATAAATAAAATAGAATCGAATTTTGAAAAATTTGAAATTGAGTTGGAAAAAATAAATAAAATCATTATTTGATTTTCTAATGAAATGAGGTGTGTAGCTTTTGAAAGTGTTTATGGAGAAACCACGTAGGTGGTCCTTATGCGTTATATTGAAAGCTGTAAGGCCGAGATTAGCAGGGTCAACTAGAAAACTGCTTACTCGTATCAATGTATTATAAGCACGATAATTACGAAATGCTTTGTCCTTCACTTTCAATAATTCTTTTTAAGAAGAACTTTCTCCTTTCAAAAAAACTATGATTTTTCGTGATAAACTAAACTTTCATAATTTTTTTTATCATAACTCAATGTAAATTACGAATTTACACAGTTGACGAAGGTTTCTTATGTCTGAATTATTCCCCCCGATTTTCCTTAGTTTGTCGATTTTTCCATGCCTTCGAATAATTTTTTTAATTTTTCACGATTCTTTTCATCCACAAATCTAAAAGATTTATAACGATTCCCCGCAATCAACTGGAATCAAGAATTTCAGAAACAACGAATCCTGATTTTTGACATAAATAAATTATTCATGATGGAAGTTCGGTAAACTCATATTGAATTCATCTGAATAAATTATCGAGAAAACCGGCACCTTTAAAAAGAAGCCGGAAAGCCTATTGAGTAAGCATTTTTCAAGTTGACCTTCGAGATTCAAGCTAATCTCGGCCTTACGGCTTTCAGTGACGCATAAGGACCGCTTACGTGGTTTCTCCATAAACACTTTTAAGAGCTACACACTGTATAATAAAAATATAAAAAAATTGAAATCGAGTTAAAAAAATACGAGAAAATCATTTTGTTAATTAAATTTATCCGCAACCGCCATGTTAGGAGCTCGTAACTCCGCAAGAAAAGTGAGCGCTCCGTCACCCGTTACTGTATGGCGATCAGCTGTGATCACGTTAATAGTTCGGGAAACCGCCGACCAAAAACGCAAAATACTTTCACCCGTCACGTTATGGATTCATAAAATTACGACACCAAGAACAACCGATCTCGAATGTCTTTTCGAACTTCCCGCGTGAAAAAAGTAGCCAATAACAGCAAAACTTACAAGACTCACAAGCACTCACAAAAACTTACGTAAAACATATGTTTTTGCCAGAGCCAGTGTTTGCGCCATATCAGTAATGGGTGACACAACACTCATTTGTCAAGGGACGTTACGAGCTCCTAAAATGACGATCGCGGATAAACTATGGTACGTTACTCGTAATATTATCAACGTCTTCACGCGCGAAGCACGGTGTTTCCAACACGAATTGTTTGCGCCTGCACGCCGTCAGGACGAGTAATGTAGTATACTATTACTGTTACTAAAAATTAAGACAGTTATTGTATGGAACAGATTTCAATGTAGAAATTTCAACGTAATTGAAACATTAAAATTCAATTGCAATTCAATTAAAGAATTTCAATGTTATGTGTAAAAATGTCTTCTTATAAATTATTATCGAAGTTTTTTTATAGATAAAGTTTTTTTATGCGTCAATTTGAGTATTTTTCTATTGAGTAAGAGATTATATATAATTATAATTAGCAGAAAATTTGACAATATTACAAAAAATATTGATATTTCATAACAAAAAACACAAAAAAGTTAAAAAGGTTGTCGGGTAAACATGACAAAGTTATTTTACAAAAAATATCGATATCCTACTCTTGGTTTTCAGGAAAACCAATTATTGATTTGCTTACGAGAATATCACAAGAGAGAAAAAGAAAGTCATAGTGTATTATATTATCAGACACGAATGTTGTCCAGATGATACCCGACAGATATTCACTGTTCGTAGGATATTTATTACAACTTTAACTCGGATTTACTTTAGTCCCGCAGAAAAAAGTAACAAAAGGCCCGACAGCCTGATTTTTTCATTACATTAATCCAAAAGTAGCTTACATGTAAGAGCACTTGATACGTAATACATAAGTCTCAGGTTCGGATCCCGGCTTCAGACAAATTTTTTCTCGCATAAATGTAATAATGATTTCATGACCTCTTTATTGGGAAAGTCGAAGAAAAGGAATATTGAAATATAATGCAATGTCACATTGTGTACTATCATTTTCTATACTGTATATTATTGTGTATATGTTATGCATTTCGACGTTACACGATTAAAACGAACCTGATCTAACTCTTAAAATGTCTCACTTTTTCAAACCTCGTTTAGATACAGTCTTCAACGTTATGGTGTCGATACTGAACTTTGAGTAAACATTGGATAACCAGTGATGCCAGATCGGATTTTTCGTTTTCCGCGAGGGGTCGCTCCAAATCCCGCTAAAAACAGCCAGATTCAAATAAAAAGCCTAATAATCGTTTCTACCAAAACTTAAACATTTTTAGATAAATATAAGATGTAAAAATATTCTGCTTTATGAATAATTTTTCAATTTTTCACAATCATCTACTTTTTTCAGTTATCATTTTTTTCTCGCGTCATTGGAGAAAATAAAAAATAAAATAGAAAAAGGAAAATTTTTTTCTTGCAAAAAAAAAACACAGAAGTTAGGCGTGAAATCAAAAAATTTTTAATTAGTGTTAAGAAGTTTTATCTTAGAAAATCATATTGCTATAGCATTTTTTGCAACACATATAACGTTCTCTTGAACATTTATGTATCTTCATGCATCGCCATCAGAATTCAATATAATTACAACGTCGTTCAGTGCTTCCAATTCTAATTTCTCTTCTGCGCTGCATGTCGATGAATCCGACTTAGAATATTTGTCAGATGAACTGATTTGTCTCAAAACATCTTCAGGAACATCATAATCCATGCAACACTTGTTAAGGCGCCGTAAACCGAAACGAATTTTCAGAATCGCATTAACCATTCCAACAGTTAATCGATTTCTTTGTTTGTTTTAAACGAGATTCAATTGACTAAAATGCGTTCAACATCCGCGTTTGAATGTGGCAAAACGAGGACTTTGAATGCAAATTCAAGTAATTCTTTGAAAGGGTTCGATCCAGAAGCGTCGACATATTTACTGACTTCTATCCAAAACGGGATCGTTTCTTTCGTCTCATTCCATTTAACAAAATTGATCTTAGAGAATTGCATTTCAATATCGCTTATTACATCTGGTGTTTTGTTGAAAAATCTGAGCAAGTTACATAACGAGCTTTTTGAAACTGAAAGAGTATTTGAAACTGACAAAAGAGATACTTTCTCGAGAACATCAATATTATCGGGTAATCTTTGTTTCAACTGCTTAACTAAGCAGACCAAAAAAGTTTTGCATTTTTCTCGGAAGGTGCATTCGTCAGCAGGAGACAGTTTTTTCATCTTTTTCAGGTCGTCCAACTTATTTTCAGCTGCGTAACCCAGATATGGTTTCGGAATGAGGTAGTCATCGATGGTTTGCGTGAAAATGTTGAGGCGATGCGCTGATGGATCGACGATTTTTTGTGCGAGAGATCGGATGAGTAGAGCCAAGTCCTGTAAATAATATTAAATAAGATAAAGATATTTAAGACAACACGCAAGACGAGGTTGAGTATTTCCTGAAATTTACCTGCAAAAGCTTTGTTGGGTCGACACTTTTCGATTCAAACAATTTGTTGACTTTCTGTACTTCAGTCAATATTGGCTTCAAAAACAACAGGTACGCCAAGTTGATCTCATTCTTATACATTTCGTATAACATTCCTGAAGCATAGCATTTTTCGGAATCTTTGCTGATGCTGAAGTGAAGCTGCAGTTCGGGCCACTGATCGATGATGTGGGTTGTTGCGGGTTCTATTGAAATCCATCGAGTATCTGACATCCTCAGCATCTTTAATGGTATTTTTCCCAAATTCAGGGTTTCATAGAGCATTTTGTATTTGAGTTGCCGTGAATGAGACTTGCTGAACCAGTTGTATGTTTCGTTTATGAGGAATTCCAAGTGTCTCGGGAAAGCACTTACTACAGCATGAGAAAGAGCGAGTTGTAAAGAGTGGCACATACACCTGATCAAAATCAGATCAGGGACGAGACTTTTCAACTTGGCGTAGACCCCATTATTAATGCCAACCATGACACTGGCGTTATCCGTTCCGATCCCACGCATGTTTTTTATGTCCAAATTCAGACCCGAAAGCGTTGAGGTGACGGCTGCAACAATCCCATCTGCATTGCAGGCTTCTAACTCGACGAGGGCTAAATATGTCGAGTTCAATTTCTCAGTAAATTTTCCAAAATAAATTATTGCTATTCCTAGCAATTTCGTCACGGAGATATCATTGGACTCATCCAACAGCAAACTGAATGGTCCATCGCCGATATCTTCAAGAAGTTCTTTTTCGAAATGAGGAGCCAGAACCGTTTTGATGATGAGACTGCATTTTGTCCGACGCATTTTCAAACTTCGAGCGGCTGAGCTTTCAGCGAATGCAGTGTGACACATCTGCGTCAGATGATCGACGACCATTATCGAGCTGTGATTGGTGATGAACAGCGCAGAAAGAGCTTCCGCTTTTGATGTCGAAAGATTTTCTTCGGGGAACACTAAAACTTTCTGACGTTGTCTCGAAAATGGCTTGCTAGCTTCTTGATGTTTTTTTGTCTTCACATGATCCAAAAGGTCAGAATGCTTCGCCTTGAGGTCACTTTTGCAGTATCTGAAAAATATTTCGATTAAGTTAAACATTATTTTTGAACATCAGGCTATGATAAATTGCTCTAATAAAAAATTTATATTATTTATTTGATCAACAAAAATTTCATGAGAATTCAGATTTAAAAATTCACTTTTCATTTTTAGTATGATCTGGTAGAACTGCAAAATTTTTGAAATTGTAACTGAAAACTTTAAAAAATTTTCAGACTATTTAGAAAATTTCTAAAAATTTTCCAAAATTGACTTTTTTTTCGTTGCGATATTTTGCTCAGCAAAATTGGGGTATAACCTCTGGCGTCAAGTTGGCATCAGTTTCTGGTGCTTAGTTGGTACCGGATTATCACTGCCAATATTGCTTCACATATTTGAATTTACTCCGTAGTTTATTGTTATTGCCACAAAACTATCGTAAACTTTTCATAGCATGTAATTCTTTTTTTTAGAAATTTAGAAATACTAAAATAATCTAAGCATTTATTATACATCAAGTGATAATTTATAGTTCAATAATGTTGAACCCTCATTTCAATAACTACAGTCATTTTAAATTTTTGAAATTTCCGACCATTAATAAAATGCGGCATCGATCATTTTTAAAATAAATTATTGTTTTATTTATACCTGCAGCGAACGTGAGTTTTGGAACCTTCGATTTTTCTGAGCCAGTCCTTTAATAACGATTCACTGAACCACTCATCCCGGACTTTTTGAAGATAATTAGCTTTCGGTTTCCCCATGACTCGCGAGCTAAATTACTATTTTTCAAAAACACCGTTCAACGGAATTATCATTTTTTTTAAATTAACCTATTTAATTTACTTCTCTCAAGTTGACTATTCACAAACGCAGACTTTTTAATCAATATGTTTACAAAATATAAACAAAAGAAGGGTTTTCGTTCATTTGTTTTAAAAGTGACTTCAAGAGCTACCAAATACGGTACGTAACATGAAATATCCCTATATAACAATAAAAGTTGCAAACTTCAAATCTACGATGCGTTCCAGAACTCGAATGAGTTCAATTTACGCAAGAATTTTATACCGATGAAAAACTGCGCGAGTTAAACTGGGTCGAGTGTCGAATTTTGAAACGTACCCCTAGAAACCACTAGTTTTCCCGCCAACCGCAGTAACTTCTTTTTTACCGCTGACATGGTTTCAAAACCGCTAGAACTAGCGGGAAAACCGCCAATCTGGCAACACTGTGGATAACTGAACCGCCGGAATACAGAACTGAGCGAGCGCTCAGGCTAGTAGGATAGGGGTGGGGCACCACGACGAAGAGGAAGAGGCAAACGCCGATAGCGAGAATTTTCAAAAGATTTTTTAAAACATCTACCGCGATATCTTCGAAACTAAAAGAGATTTTTTCATGAAATTTGGTCACGAAAATTGGTTAGGCTATAGCGATGCCGTCAGTATTAAAAAATATTGCTTTTTTTAGGTAACAATAATTATTAATGAGACATTTACAATTTAATCGAAAAATGGCCTAAAAATTTAGAATTTTTTTTAATTAATCAATCAATAATTTTTTTACATAAGGGAATAGTTTCTGCTAAAATTTGATAATAATCGATCGATTATCATAACATTTACGTAAATAAATAATCGAACGCACTGCTGCCCGAGGACAAAACAAGCGTAAGTGACTGAAGTCGGGATAATAAAACAATCATAGGTAGATCAAATATTTATTAATAATGTTCCTACGCTAAAATTCTCATTCAAATATAATGTAAAACTCCAAAATACGGTGAGCACTCAGATTATACGCTATACTTGGCATTGCTTTACGAGGTATATGATAATCAAATAATCTCTGATTCTCACCCATTTTAATAGATGCAGTTGATATTAAAAGATTTTTTTTATTTACAATACATACCTATTATCGCACTTTGTCTTAAACATTCTTTTATTGCAAATTATAGAGATCCTTGTAAACTGAAATTTTTGTTTTCTCATGGTTTCTAACCTTTTTTTTTTAATAAAAACAGTTTGCAAATAACTCTAAGAATACTCTTTACTACTTTTAAACACACAAATTATAAGATGCTTTGTGTCTTTTTTTTCTTCCAAATTCTCTACTCGTAGACTTCGTTGCCATTTTAAAATCCTCAAACGTGATTGATTAAAAAAGAAACTTTTTAGAATTCCATTGTAGTCAGTAAATGCATCCGCTTGTCAATTTGTTTTTTTGGCTTAATGAAGACAGTTTGAAAAGAACTTTCAAAATATTCTTTACTACATTTAGACCCATAAACCAATAAATTCTCGAAGTCTTTTTCTTTCTTTTGAAATTCCTAAACTTACGGGCTCTGATATAATGTCCCTATACAAATTATTGTTGAATGGAAAAAAACCCAATCGAGCAATAAGTAAAATGACTTTGATAAAAATTGTTATTCAGTAGAAAAACCCAATCGAGCCATAAGTAAAAATAATTGCAATAAAAACTATTTTGAAATAGAAAATTCAGTAGCATTTAGCATAGTGATATGTCGTTATATTTTTTTTTGATTATACGAGTGAAATATTTCGACAAGTATGTTATTATTACCCTGATACCTTATCGCATTTTGTCAAATTTTCCATTTCTAATTGCACCGAATTTTTACTCGAAAAAGCGTACATATAAAAGCTCGAGTCGGCAGTAGCGTGAGGGATTTTTGCAATAGAACATGTTCGTGAATATTTCTTTAGCATTTCGTGAAACATTTCGGGAACATTTCGTGAACACTTTGGGAACATTTCGTGAACATTTCGAGAACATTTTGCGAACATTTTACGAGGACATTTTGTGAACGTTTTGTGAGAATTCGTTAGCTCAGACAGTTAGCCGAAACATTAATTTGTGAATTCGAAAAAGTACGTGAATTCGTGACTTCGGAAAAAAAATCGATAGACATTGTCGGGAGTTGAGAAAAATTGGCGAGTGGGCTGATTGAACCAAATGTGCGAAATTTAATTTTAAGAACCAGTTGTGAAATAAACTCTAAAGATGAAAAACATAAAATGACTTTAAATCCATCACACCGTTGCTATCTTAAAATCTTCAAGTTTTTTTCTTACCTTCGATAAACATATATAAGATTCAACAGAAATATTCTTCAGATGCTCTATAATAATTTAAGTCACGTGAATTACATTCAACTTGCGATTTTTCTGTTCTTCTGCTTTCTCAAAGTACCAGTTTCTGAAACTTCATTTGTAATTCATGTACAATAAATATTTATTATATTCTGAATTTCGAAACACGTTTTTGAAAGCTTTCACAATTTCCAGTTGAGATATTTTGTTTTGATGAAATATTTAGAGTAGGAACATTATTAATAAATATTTGATCTACCTATGATTGTTTCATTATCCCGACTTGAGTCACTCACGCTTGTTTTGTCCTCGGGCAGCGGTGCGTTCGATTTTTTATTTACGTAATTGTTATGATAATCAATCGATTATTATCAAATTTTAACAGAAACTATTCACTCGTGTAAAAAAATTATTGATTGATTAATTAAAAAAATTCTAAATTTTTAGGCCATTTTTCGACGAAATTGTAAATGTCTCATTAATGATTATTGTTACCGAAAAAAAGCAATATTTTTTAATACTAACGGCATCGTTATAGCCTAACCAATTTTTGTGACCAAATTTCATGAAAAAATCTCTTTTAGTTTCAAAGATATCGCGGTAGATGTTTTAAAAAATCTATTGAAAATTCTCGCTATCGGCGTTTGCCTCTTCCTCTTCGTCGTGGTGCCCCACCCCTATCCTACTAGCCCGAATGCTCGCTTGGTTCTGCTTTCCAGCGATTCAATTGTGCAAGAGTATTTAAAATCAGTGGATATGCAAAACATGCATAATTTGTAGTATTTACAATACATTTATTGTTTGCTACAAATACTTTATATATTGTGTGACACTTTCGAAGCGAAATCTTCTGGCTTCTTTCTTTAGCCAGCTCAGCTACATATTTTTTAGACCTATTTTCGAGTCTCTCATGGACACATTCATATAATATTGATAAAACAGTAAATACTTATGAAATTCATTATTGGGCTAATAAAGATACAAGATTTTACTTGATTCAGTCGATAAGGATCATTTTTATGGGACATTAATACGACGCTGCAGTGCATAAGCGGGTTATCGGGCCTTTTTATTACTTTTTTATGTGGACTAAAATAAATCCAAGTTAAAGTGTTGTAACAATTATCCTACGAACAGTGAATATCTGTCGGGTATCATCTGGACAACATTCGTGTCTGATAATCTAATACACTATGTCTCTCTTCTTCTCTCTTGTGATATTCTCGTAAGCAAATTAATAATTAGTTTTCCTGAAAACCGAAAGTAGGATATCGATATTTTTTGTCAAATAACTTTGTCATGTTTTACTCGACAACCTTTTTTACTTTTTTGAAGTTTTTTTTTTTATGTGTAGATTCTATACAGGAGTCATAGGCATGGTAAAAAGTGGTTTTCAAGACAGAAACCATTTGGAAAATATAATCAACCAATCGTCACCCAAACTGACACAAATGTGTATCAGGGTGTGGAGGTTTAACTGTGGAACACTCAATTGAACAGCACAACACTTAGCGCTGAAGCGCATTTATTCAAGAACTTGACAATACTTTACTGCACACTTGATCCTTCCCTCCCCCTCTCACCGAACATCGCCAATGTATAAATACCAGAGTTAAAAAAAATAGAGCGAAATTCCGATTAAGAAAAAACTTGATGAAAAAAGTGAGATACAAAACTATTGAAATCAGAAATGAATTAATATACAAGGGAAATATTTGATTGTCAAGTAATCTTGAAATGGCTACAAGGAATTGTCTTCAATTTTTATAATTGACAAATCTTGAAGAGACAAATAACCTGAAACGTAAGTTAATCATAGCAAAATCAAGATTCCAATTTATTTATTGATACGCAATTGTACTAAAATGATGAACAAAAAAATTTTTTTTTTAACATTTGATTCTCACAGTTTTATATTAAATTTACTTACAGTCAACTTTCAAAAATAAAAATTTCGTGAGAATATAATAGTCTTAGAAATGAAAGTAGGTTAAAATTAATTCGTGGGCCGCTGTACAAGAAACAGCCTATTTAATGTTGATGATAATATTTGTGAAGACATTGAATTTTATAATAAAAAACGAGTTTTATCACTTAGCTGAGATTATTGATCTGTATTGCTTTACAATATACAACGGACAGATAATTTGAAGTTGAAATCGGTAGCGACTTGATGCAGTTTTCCGTGAAAAACAACATCCAATAAAAAATTATTAAAATAATGCGAACAAAATGAAAGTTGTATGTAGTTGTTGAAAGTTACTGACGAACTTTTTCTATTATTGAATGTGAATTTGTTTAAGCAATACTGGTATACGACTAAGGTAATTTTGTTCCTTATAAAAACCTTATCAGAAAATAATCTTTACCATAAGAATCAAATTTCGCAGAAGGTCACCTTATAAAAACATTATAAGAAACTGAAATTTCTTATAAAGAATTGAGCTAAAAATTTTTATCAACTTCTTTTTCTTATACGATTTAATCAAATATTTCGTTATGAAAAATTTTGTTTTTTTATATGTTTTTATAAGGAATAAAATTTTTAGGAGAACCAAAATTGCCTTTTAATCAAGTGTCTCTACAGCACTGTCAAGAAGTTGAATCACAAATCTAAAAGTTGTCACCTTTTTAATTGATAAAATAAATAACATAAAAACATGTAAAGAGTCTAATAAAGATGAAATAGCAATTGCAATGATGCCTTGGTAATTTTGCATATAAATTAGTGATTGATATGAAACTTGACGGCAGCCCACGAAGTAATTTTAACCTACTTCTATTTCTGAGTCCATTATATTTTCACGAAACTTAAATTTTAGAAAGTTGACTGTATCTGAATTTTATCTGAAGCTGTAAGAATTAATGTTAAAATAAAAATTTTTTTTGTTAATCATTTTAGCATAATTGCACTGTGAGTGGATATTGTGATTGTGACGATTAAATCCTGCTGGGAACGATAATATCAAGTTGCACACACAATCTGGGGAGATTCTGCTGGGAATGATTTCACATACGGGTCATGACAATACTTGTATTCTTGTGAGCGTATCGTGACGTTCAGGATCTTGTATACTTGTCACTAATAGACTTTAAAGTGCCTGCGAACATCCGTGTCCTCCCTATGGAAATTCGTATAACTCCCAGAGCTATAAAAGCCGATTATCAACAGAACCGAACGCATTCCGCTGCGTCACGCATACGCATCCTTCACAAAGGCAAATATATGCTTGCGTGTGGGATCACATAGAAAGTTGGAGCGTATTGGGCTTATCGCAATATCCACTTCACAGTGTGTGTACCATTGAATAAATTAGAACCCTTTTTCGCTATTTTTTATTTACGTTTTAGGTTATTTGTCTCTTCAAGATTTGTCAATTATTAAAATTCAAGACAATTCCTTGTAGCTATTTCAAGATTTCTTGACGGTCAAATATTTCCCTTGTATATTAATTCATTTCTGATTTCAATACTTTTGTATCTCACTTTTTTCATCAAGTTTTTTCCTAATCGGAATTTCGTTCTATTTTTATTAATTCTGGTATTTATACCATACATTGACGATGTTCGGTGGGAGGAAGGAGGGGAGGATTTTACTAATTTTTCATTTGAAAAAAATTTTTAATCGGTTCGAAAAAGTTCCGGGGCTAAATTGAAAGTGGTGTTTGTGGACTCTAGAAGGACTACTCTTACTCTCCCTATCAATAATCTCATTCGAGATTAGTAGAATTAATAAAAAAAACAACCAAAACAACACTGCTGCCCAAGTCAACTGAGACTTATACATACAAAAACTCCCTCGTGAGCGTGGATTATCAATTTTCCTTCAGCATTAGCACGTATTGTACCTAATGCGTTACCTGTAGCGTTTGGCTATCATGTACTATGACACTCAAGGAATGATATCGCCGATTTCTGCCACGGCGCAGCGCGGCCAACGCGCGCCACCACGGCACTAGAATACATATAGCGTATAAGCGTACACAGCAGTACACATGTACTGCCTATAGGAACACTAAGGACCCCGAACTTTTCCGAGCTTGCCCGATCGCCCCCGATGTGGCGCACTCGCATGCATTTATATTATATATATATATATAGTAGTAGTACAGTGACTGTGCTACTGCAAACAACTACACACAACTACACATATTCATTTGCGTGCATTGGCGTTCATCTTATGTATCAAAAGTCGAAACGGTCATGGTTTCATGATTTCCCAGGAAATAAATAAGCACGGCGCGGTATATTGCTTCATTTACCCTTAATTTCGTAATGAAGTTGTGGCGTAGTGGAGAGAATGCCCGCCTCGCATTCTGGAAGTTCCTGGTTCGATCCCAGCCAGTAACATTTTTTTTTCTCTTCAAACATGATAATACAAAATTATAATATATACATTGTATTTTTTTTTATTTCTACGATTGATTCTATTAAAAACTTACGTCATTCATTGTATGCCTATTTATGCATATTTTTGCCCCTGGAACTACCAGATAATTTTTCAATAAAGGAAAAAAAGAATAGTGACAATAACCTGAATAAATAATTTACAGTAAACTTATATTGTTAGAATTCACTGTCAAAAAAATGTTAAGTTTAAAAATCATGCCAATAATTTAACAACTCGGATTCGACACAATATTTTTATATTATCAAAAAACATTTTGATAATAATAAAACATAATAATAGTAATAGTAGTAATAATAATCACAATTATAAGGTTCAAATTGAAAACCTAAACCGTTTTTTTAGTTTTTAGCAATACTTTCATATTTTCTATAATTTTTTTTTTAAAGATGATATTAAAAAATTTTACGATCACATCAAATAGAAGATTTTTCTAGCCGATAAAGAATGAAAAAAAAAATAAATAAATAATTAAATAAAGAATTGATTTTAACATACATTTTTTGATGATGATTTTTGTTTTTATTATAAAATTAAGGCAAATTTTTTTTTTGACACATCGAATATTTTTCATTTAAAACTGATTCTTCACTTTTTTGACACAATTACAAAATGAGCAATCAAATTACGCATCACAGTTTTTTCTTGTAATTTAACTCGGACTCGAATAAAAAAAAACTAATGTTGAAGAATGCAAAGATCTGAATGCAAAATCTGAGGTATTTATTCATATTATCTGTTATAAGCAGATGAGGCAAAACGTTTGTCAACAAAAGAAGAAAAGGATGCTGAAGATTACGTTTAAGAATGTGATAAAAATAGTTATTGGAGTACTTGATATCTTCAAACTTTATGAATAAAATTTGGAACAAATTCCTGGAGTCTAATTTCTTAATTCGTAAAAAATTTTCTTCAGTTTGTGTAATATTCCATTCAAGCGAAAAATTGCTGAGACCATTTTATTATTTGGTGTAAGTTTCACACAAGTTAACCAGATATTGCGTGCAAGAAAATTTCTAATTATTATGAATTGAAAATTGCGAATTTTTTTTGTTCAAGTAATCAAGTGTTCTAGTCAATATTTGTAAAAGGCGCATATATATATATATATATATATATGCACCTTAATTCTCGAAAACTGATTAATCGTAGTAAATGAATTTGTTTTCGAATGACTATTCAGTCGGTTTTATATACCTACCGTCCGTATCAGCATGATTAAAAATTTAGTGAAAGAATTCAAGGTGACTTGTTGAATTCTCTATTATTACAAAAAGAAGTGATATCCCTATAAAAAAACTTTAAAAAAGTAAAAAAAGGTTTTCGGCTCATACAGAACAAAACTAATGTCAATAAAAAAACATTATTGCTATCATGGTGACCGAAGAAGTATTATAAACAATTGTGTACCATAACAAAAATGATTGATATTTAATTGTCGCCCAAACCCTATTTAATTTTGAAGCAAAAATTTATGCTATCATACCTCCAAAAATGTCATAAAAGACAGAGAGAAATAGTGGTATAGCTCGAATTCATATTTACATTAGTCCTACACAAAAAAGGAACAAAAAGACCCGACAACCTGCTCTGATCAACAGCAATAACCTTTAACAATAAATTATAATATATAACAATTATGGTTGAAAAGATGTGCTTGCAAGCATACATGAAGCGATTTAATGTAGGACCCGATTTTCGTGAAAATTTCATGTAAACTTTAGAATCATGCTCTTGTAAAGAGTTTGTCCAAATAAGTCCACATGCACTATGTACATGCAGACAAATTCATTGTAGCGATTTATGCAAATTTAACTTTATACAGATGTAAGGGTGTCAACTCATCTGTCTAAAACTAGAAAAATAAAATGCCCCAATAAATAGTGACCTACGAAAGTAAATTCTACCGACTTCGCCTAATAAGCAGTAATAAGATATCAGTAGCATTCTGATAACAAGAATAATGGACATGATAATTGATGATTGAATCTGAAATCGAGTGTGATGTATTTTATATCGAAAATATTCTGGAAAATATCACATAAATTTGTATCGATTTTTTCGACGTTTCTACATAATCACGACAGCAATGAATGCTCATATTATTATTAGTATAATGCGAATGCATTTTCGTGCAGAAATAAGAAGGTATAATTTACTAACCTATTTCTGCACGAAAATACTTTCCAAATAGCCAATAAAAATGTATAATCCAGAAAATGAGCAGGTTGTCGGGTTTTTTTGTTACTTTTTTGTTTAGGACTAATGTTAATATGAATTCGAGCTATACCACTATGTTTCTTTGTCTTTTATGACATTTTAGTAGGCACGGCAGCATTAATTTTTTCTTCAAAATTTGATAGGGTTTGGCCGACAATTGGATATCAATAATTTTTGTTCCACAATTGTTTATAATACTTCTTCGGTCATCATGATACTAATCATGTTTTTTTAGTGATATTAGTTTTGTTCTGTATTAGCCGACAACCTTTTTTTACTTTTTTGAAGTTTTTTTACAGGAATTCCTATATCTATGAAACGAACACAACACAATACAACACTATTATAACAATCAGGTGTTCGACCGATCAGCTGTGTCACGATTTTGACTTTTGCCGAATTTTATCTGTCGAAAATCTCCGACCACAGCTGAGCGTCCTACTACGAATCTTACTAAATACGACAAAGTCGTTTTGTGAGGTATCGAAAAAAAGTGTTTGAAACTAAAACTAGGAAAATTTAGGTGTACATATTGAAGGTATGATAGAATTAAGAATCTACGAGTGTTTTAAGAAAAAATCATGGTGATTTTGATATAGAGAAAGTGGAGGCAAAAAAATTTTCAGGTTATGTGTATTCATTTTTTTGATGATAATGGTGCTGTCGCGGGCCGTCACCTCGGCCCACGACCTTGGCCCATTGATAATATAGTATACCACGCGAAAAACGCTGACCACGGAAAACATTCATGCGGCATTTAAATCTGAAGTAATATAACACGAGGCCAGTGGCTGCTTGCATTAGAGAAAACAGGTTTTTTTTTTTTTCACGCAAGTCAGGCGAGCCAGCACCAAAAATTCTCAATTTCGGTCAGAAAGCATAATAGAATCGGGGAGAGGTAAGCGGGGGCAGTTGAGGCGCCGGGAGTATTCAGTTCATTGTAGGTGTAGAAGAATCCCATTTCAAAAAGCCGACAAAGTAGATATTACGCCATGGTTGCTCTAAGCTGTCATCTTCGATCAGAATGAAATATCTACCTTACCGATGCATTTTTTGAGGAACATTGTTCATTTTAGATTTTTTTCAACAATCCATCATATTTTTAAGTAAAAAATGTTATTGAGTCAGTAAATGTAGGGTCCCGTTGGTTATCTAAACATTTTTACCGAATAAAAACGATGTCATGAAAGCTTTATCATTCAATTGGATGATATGCGATGATGGGTGATGATAGGTGAGGATATATCATCCCACGGATCCCGCTAGGGCCCTGAAATCAAGGGATAGCATATGCATCTTTTGCAATACTTGTTTACTTAAAATGAAAAAATAAGTACATAAATATATTCTTCTATTCTAAGCTAGATTCGTAATCAGCGAACGAATCAACTGATATGCATTAAATGTCACAAACGTTATTTTTATTTTTACATTTTCATAAGAACAAAAAATCAAGCAAACATGACGAAAAATCTATTTCCATATCATTAAGTACCTAATAATGTATTTTTAAGTTACCAAAAATTTGAAATAAGTAATTGGCCAATACTATATTTGCCCAGCTATGGCTGAGATTAATGTAAGAAGTAAACTTATCACCGTTACATAGATTTCCCATCGTTAAGCGAAGAACTACAGAAGAGGTAAGAATAGCCCTTGCACAGTCCATGAACACCCCTTTCATTTTCGCAATGCAACTTTTTCGAATAGAAATAGATATTTATTCATCAAGGGAAGAAGAGGATGATCCCGACAAGTGTATAGTTTGTGACCGTGCGGAGCGAGGTCACTAGCTACACACGAGTTGGAATCACTTCCTCCGATGTTTAATATTTTTTTCCATAATTATACACCAAATGGTTGATTTGTCGACACGATTTGCAGGGATAGTGTCCTCTTTGTAAGGTATCCACTATGAATTTTTCAGCGGGAGCAATCTTGGGGTTGGAAAAAATTATTGAAAAGGAGCGATCCCTAGGATTGCTCTCGCTGAAAAATTGCATCATGGTTATCCTAAAAAGAGGACATTGTTCCCGCAAATTGCGTCGATATAGTTGACATTTCCGTGCGTGTCTGGAAAATAAACTCATTATTTCTGAATGGAAAAATTAATGAAATCTCCCCTCCACCCCCCCCCTCCCCCGAACATTGCCAATGTATGAATGCTATAATTAATGAAAACAAAGTGTAATTGTACTTACGAAAAAACTAGATGAAAAAAGCGAGATACAAGAGTATTGAAATCAGTACTGAATTAATGTATGAACAGGGAAAGTATTTAATTGTTATGCAATTATTGATGTGTATGCAGAAACGGGATCAGAATTTAGTATATGATAAACGCCATTATATTTGAGTGGTATACAAAAACAAAACAAAAAATTACAAAACATCAGTTTGTACAGTTTTTCATAGAATACAGATACGGTAGACTTTATCAAATTAAAGTTTTGTAAAAATCTAATATTCTCAGAAGTAAAAGTAGGTAATAATTAATTCACGGGCTGCTGTCAAGATTGATAAAATTACTGTTTTTTACGCATAATAGTAGATGCGTAGTAATGCAACGATTGCTCTTGTTTTTTGTATTTATTCTTCGGATGTTTCTTTTTCCTTTTTTATAGCTACTTTATCTATTCAAAAATTTATAACTTCACAAAGAATGACACAATCCTACCTCAAAACGCAGTAGAAACACATGATTTGAGAGCAACAATCGGTTACTAAATTAGTATTGTGCAAACTGGATCTCATTCAATAATGAAAAAAGCATGTCAGTATATTTTATTGAATGTATATAGCTTTCATGGTCTTCGCATTATTCAAGCCGAATTTTTCATTGGATATCATTTTCCACTAAAAACTGCATAAAGTCGAACTTTTGCATTGCTTATTAAGTATTTAAATCCCAAGTTATCTGTCAGTTATAAGTATAAAGAAAGTAATACGGATCAATAATCTTAGCTCAGTAATAAAGCTTGGTTATTATTATGAAATTTATTGTTAATACAAGATGTTGAGACCGTGATTGTTTAAATTTGTAACGGTTCGGAATTTAGTAAATAATTTACTTGATCCTTTTTATTTCAATTTTATTGAACAAAATTTGAGCCTTGCTCGCTCAAAGAATTATATGGATACAAGAACCGATTTGAACCGAACACATAACTTCGAAAAAAACAAGGACCCTACGACGTGAGCAGGCGCGCTTTATATACCATCGAATCGGCAACTTGGGTTTTTCCAAAATGATTGACGATATCCAAATTACTACTGAAATATCGGCAACTTGGGTTTTTCCAAAATGATTGACGATATCTAAATTACAACCGAAATATCGGCAACTTGGGTTTTTTCCAAGTATGATTGACGATATCTAAATTACAACTGAAACATCGGCAACTTGGGTTTTTCCAAAATGATTGACGATATCTAAATTACAACTAAAATCTAAAAGCTTACGAAATGGGGAAACGAATCGTTGTAAAAACGATTAATATATTGTTCGTTTCTATTATCTATTGCAAAATGCTTATCGTTCTTAATAGCTATTTCAAAACACGTGACAAAATATTCCTTGAAACATAGAAAATTGAATATGTGAATACAACATTCCTCCCCCCTTAGGAGAATTGAAACATCGGTTTCAATTTCCTTTACAAAAATTCCTTCAATATTCAGATGGGAGTTCGTCGCAAATATTTTCTCGATGTTGCATTTTTCGGTGCTTCATTTATTCTACCTGAGATAGAAGGAGCATGGTAAATTTCATTGGTACAATCATCGTTTTCAACTTCATTCTGCTCTCGAAACATTGGATCGTATTTGTGAAAAACAGTCATTTCTTTCGGAGAATCTCTAGTTCGATGTTTAGGCTCGAAACAACAATTGACAAAGTTCTTGATTATGTTCGTTCTGTTTTCGTTCTCATTTCTACTGCTCTTATTTCTCGTTATACAATTTAATAATTCAAGCAACCGCATTTACATAGGAAACAAAGTACAATAGCCGCAACAACAATGCCGATTGTTATACTTATCCAACTAATATGCCTTACGATAAAAGGTGTTTTCAAATCTCTCGTTATTTCTTCGTCAATTTCGGATAACTTCTTCTCTGCGTATTTCAAATCTGCCGTATTTAAATTAGTAAGATGTAACGGTTTAAGTAACTCAAATTGTTTCACATTTTCCGCATATTTAATACAACAATTATCTTCTATAATGCTACTGGCATGTGGAACAAAATACGAAATATTTACAACATTGAATCTCGAGGGTTTTAATAGAAATAGATTTGTATACCCTCTGCAATGTTCATTCAAGCTTATCATGCCGGATCCAGTGAGTGGCACATCAAGTATTTTTTCATCGGTATTTAGCTTGCAGATGGAAGTAAGACTGGTCGGTTGTTGTAACACGTAGATCCAATGATTTCCATCAAGGTTGGTCCAGGATTCCATTTTTGCTTTGATAGTCGTAGTTTCGCAATCATCAGGAATTCTCGTTGTTTGCATGATAGAGAACTCGCAATTGTCTTTGATGGTTGAAGTCAAAGTATTGACTTTGAGGCAAAAATACTGTCCTGGTTTGTACTCCTCGCAACTCGACAAATCTTCCATGAGTGAGAATTGGGTTTTTGCTTGGGATACAATCAGGAAATCGGATTTTGGTTTCACATAGGAGTAGAAATCTGAATTTTTTTTATGTTGCATAGGTAAAGGGAACATACGGTAAAGATCAAATTTAGTTTTTTCGATTAACGGAAATCTGATAGCGAAAATGACGCAATTCTTTGAATATAATAAATGAATATCTGCAATCTCATATAGCAATTTTATATTCTGGTTTTCCGGTTCAACCAGCAATGAAAATTCACCTTGATATTTTTGCAGTTCATTAAGCATGATCCCTGGAGTGATGACAATACTCGAAATCATGCCACTTCTACCGAGATCGATTGCATTGATATAATTGGTACATTGGCCAGATAATTTATTAATTAGAGATCTCAACATAATGAAATGTTCGTTGGCGACAACTTCTATTTCTAATTTTACAACAGCATTCTCTGTAATAGTTATAAAGGTGTTAATTTTCTCAATATTTTTATTCATCAATTTTTCCTGGAATTTTAAAGAAGAAAATGAATCGTTTAAGTTCTTTACTGTGCTTGAAATAATTTGGTTCTGTGATTTCAAAAGAGTTTGAGTCTGTTGATTAGAATTGACAAGTGTTTCAATGCTATCAGTGTAATACTCTGCATCGTCAGCATCTGGTACGCCAAAGGCCCAGTTAAGGAAATAAGAGACGCCATTGATAAGACCTCTAGCCCTTCTGTTTTTGTGAATTTTGGCATCATCATTTCAGATAAATTCTTTGAAATTCTTCGGATTGGATTGAAATTGATTGAATTCATCGACTATCAATTTATAGGTCTGATCACAATGAAATGGAATGTTACGAAAACTTCGTCTTGGTTTATTTCTCTCATTATCAGTAATCATTTCACAGAGACGTCGTGTCTTTTCCATTTGAGTTTCTAAGACAATTTTGGCTTGATCAAAATGTGTCATGTTAACATGCGTCATTAACATTAAGTTTGAAGATGCAAGTTTTACAACACCCAGATTTTGGTAGAAAATTCCATTCGATTTTGAGAATTCATTATTAACCTAAAGATTAGGATCGGAAAAGACAATTAATGGAAGGGAGATTATGAGGAAGATTAATGTCTGAGTCTCCATGTTCTGAAAAGTATGGTTTTAATACATTAGTGTGATATCTTTTGATTCGTTTGCCTATTTTTATTTCTACAGTTTGATTATCAAAAACTCGAAGAATTTTATAAGGTCCTGTTCTCTTAGGCGATAATTTTTTTGATTTTCCAAGATCAGTATTACATTTCTCTAAAAGAACAAGATCATTGACTCGAAATTTATGAGGATTGATTCTTTTATCATAATACTCTTTACTCTTCTTTTTTGAATTAATTAAGTTTTCACGGGCTATTTTGAAAGATGCATTGAGTCTGAATTTTAGCGAATCTAAATAATCATCATAGGTGTAGCGGAAATCTGGTTCTCGTGTTATTGAGGAAGGTAAGTAAGGTCTTCTTCCAAATAACAATTCGTATGGTGAAAATTTTGTTGCTGTGTGAATGGAAGTATTATAACTAAACATGGCAAACTTGCGAAATTCATCTCAGTCATCCTGTCCAATTCCTACGTAATGTTTTAGATAGTCTTTCAAGGTCAAGTGAGATCTTTCTAATGCTCCATTGGTTTGTGGGTGATACGGAGTAGTAGAAAGGTGTTTAGTTTGAAAAATTTTACTTATTTCCTTTATAAGTTGGGACATAAAATCGATTCCTTGATCAGTAAGAAAGGTTTTCGCAATGCCAAAAGATGTGAAAATGTGAACTAAGGTTTCAGCGACGGTTCTAGCTTCGTGATTTTGTAGAGGATAAGCAAATGAATATTTGGTAAGGTCATCTTGAGCTGTTAACGCAAATCTATTTCCATGTTCTGTTATGGGTAATGGACCAACTATATCTATCGCGACGCGTTCAAATGGACTTTGAGCCGTTGTTGTGACCTCCATTGGTTGCCTTGTGGGTTTGAAATTGGTCTTGTTCACTTGGCAAGAATGGCAATTTCTAATATATTTCCGAATATCGGTTTTCATGGTGGGCCAGGAGTATTGATCTCTTATCTTTAAGTATGTTCTATTGAATCCAGTGTGACCAGAAAGTTTACTCGAATGACATTCTTCTAAAATCTTCTGAATCTCGTTTTTGTCCTTGGGTATTATTTTTTTCTCAATGTCTAAAATTTTTATCTTGTTGTTAGGAAATATGAACTTTAACATAAAATTGAATTGATTAGGCTTGATATTCGAATTTTCCGTTGGCATTGAAATCTTGAATTCTTCTTTACGTATCATTTTCTTTAAAATGAGCAGAGTTTCGAATAAATTGCGATATTCTATTTTTCATTATGTAAATTTTTGACGAAAAGCAGGAAAATAATTTGGTGGTTATTAGCAAGTTTACAAATGCCTTTTGCATGAGGAGAAATTTTCTCTGAATCGAAGTGTGTTCAGATATAATCAGAGTAAGAATTATTTTTGTCAAGATCTTGAGACCAGAATAAGATAATGTTGCCTTGAATTCAAGATAAATTATTGTTCTCTTTTTCGTATATGATGTTATCTCGGTTGGAATAATAATACTTTACATAATCTTGAAATTTTTAATCTGTGTCCTGTGTGAAATTTATGTTCTCTAATTTTATATTTTCTTCTGTAGGGAAAAGTCGGCACAATCCATCGGCATTTGAATTAATTCTACCAGGTTTGTATTTGATCGAGAATTGATATTCACTTAACTTAAATCTCCAGCGAACCAATCTTGACGATGGATCCTTGCAGTTAAACAGCCATTGCAAGGGCCTATGGTCAGTATAGATATCAAATCTCTGCCGTACAGATAAGGTCGAAAGTGACTGACAGATTGGATTATCGTAAGCAATTCTTTTTCTGTTGTTGAGTAATTCTGTTCTGCTTTTTGTAAGGTACGAGAATAATAAGCTATAGGCAAATCTTTTCCATTTTTAATTTGAGATAGTACCCCGCCTATTCCTACTTTAGAGGCATCGGTTGTAAGGGAAAATTTGCAATCGAAGTCTGGATATTGCAACAGAGATTCGTTACTTATTATGTTTTTCAAAGTCTGAAACGCTTTTTCTTGATCATTCCCCCATTGAAATCTTGTTTCCTTCTTCAAAAGCAAGGTCAAGGGTTTTGCAATCGACGAGAAGTTATGAATAAATTTTCTATAATATCCTACCATACCTAGAAACATCTTTATTTCTTTGGGATTTTTTGGACTTGGAATTCGTTTTATTGACTCGATTTTCGATGGATTCAGGCGTATTCCTTCTTTTGATATTACGTGACCTAAGTAATGGCAAGAATCTTTCAGGAATTCACATTTATGAACTTGTAGCTTGAGATTGTAATCTCGCAATCTATTGAAAACTTTGGTCAATTTTGCAACGTGATCAGATATATTTGAGCCGTAAACAACAATGTCGTCTAGGTATACGAAACATTGTTTACTTGTGAGCCCGATTAGAACGTTATTCATAACCCTTTGAAAAATGGAAGAGGCATTTTTCAGTCCAAAGGGCATGCGTTCAAATTGGTAATGCCCATCTGGAGTCGTGAAGGCTGTTTTTGGTGCATCTTTACGGGACATTGGAATCTGATGGAAGCCACTATCGAGATCAAGTAAGGTGAAATATTCCGCATTGCCCAATTGATCTATGATTTCTTCGATGTTGGGCAAAGGGTATGCGTCACCCACCGTTTGCTCGTTTAGTCGCCGATAATCGATTACAATTCTCCATTTCTGTTCCCCAGATGCATCAAGCTTTTTAGGGACGACCCATAAGGGACTTGACCATGGACTTGTGGAAGGTGTTATAATCCCTTGTTTCAACATCCCGTCAATCTGCCTTTTTACTTCGACTTTGTGAACTTGCGGATATCGATGTGATTTCACGTGAATTGGTGTTTCGTTTTTTAGTTCAATTGTTGCCTCTCCAGCAGAGGAAACAGTTAGATTATCATTTGGCAATTTAAATATATCGTGATACTTTTTACACAAGTCTAGTATGATATCGCGATGTTCCTTTGAGTGGATGTGATCGAGTCGAAGATGGTTGATTAATTTATTTATTCGTTCATTCTTATTACTGAAATCTCTATTTTCACTAATATGGAGTGCAACTGATTGTTCAGGAATTTCCTCTATTCCCATACATGGTTTTTGAAACGTTTTTTGTTCATCAGATCGATTAAGTATTGTTATCAGGGCCTTATTATCAGGAGATATTCTTACAATGGAATTCGGAACAAGAAGTGATCGATCGTTGTTAATTTCTTGCGCAATGACAACCCCGTGTTTAAGTCTTAATGGATTTATGACATTTATAGAAATAACTGTCTCAGAACGTCCGCTCACTGTAATGTAAGAGTTCGAACTCTGGTCAGTATTTTTTTGAATTAGTATCTCGAAAGGAATAGAATCAAGTTTCAATGCGTTTCTACTAAAATCAATCTTGGCTTTCTGTGAATTAAAGAAATCATACCCGATAAGACCATCGAATGGTATGTTTGTTGTTTTATCGATTACTTGAAAATTAACCGTGATCTCGTAACCATGTATGCTTAGAGCCAAATCTGTTCCTCCAATCGTTTGCAGCGGCATATTGGGAACAATGCCATTTAACAAAGTAGTTTTATTATTCGTAATTTCGAAAGAGTGAAGGCTTGAACTTTTTACAAGTGATGCTGTGGCTCCGGTATCAATTAAGAACTTCAGAGTTTTTTCTGGTGAGTTTGAGTTCTTGGACTCAAACATAACAAACGTTAGATCATGCCCATTGATAAAGATCCCTGATCTTGAAAAATTCCGAAAAATATCTGTTCGATTTAATTCAGGTGTTGCAAGTGTCGAATCCGGGATTAGATTAATCTTCGAATCTGATTTTGAGTTAGTAGATTTCTGTGTTAAAATGGATTCTGAAGTTGGTCTTGGAATCGATGATTTCGGATTTTTGATTGAGCTCAAGATCGTACTTCCCTTATTTTGAATAAATCTTGAGTTGAGTCTTGGATTGGTAGGGTTCGAATTCTGAATTCGGTTTGAAATAGTAAGTTCCTGATTTTCAGCAGGTTTTGAAATCGGTTTTGAAATAGTAGGTTTTAATTTGAGAATTGATTTTGGAATAACTCTTGAGATAACAGATTTTGATTTTCCCATTGAATTGGAGATAGTAGACTCTTCATTTTGAATTGATTTTGAAATCAAAGTTGGGATGGCAGGTTTTGAATTTTTTATTGAATTGGAAATAGTAGATTTTTGAATTGACTTTGGAATTAATTTTGGAATTGCAGATTTTGGATTTTTTATTGAATTGGAAATAGTAGATCTAGAAGATTGAGTCGGATTCGAGGTAGGTAATCTTTGATTTTGAGTTGATTTTGAGATTATTTTTGAAATAGTAGGTTCTGAATTTTGAATCTGATTTGGAATAGTACGTTCTATTCTTCGAAATCGGGTGGTTCCGTTTCGGATCCTGTTTGGAGAAAATTTGCTTCATCATGTTCGGAATCATGAACAAAATGAACAGAATTTTGATTCGATTTGGCAGAGTCATTTTGTCTCGAATTGTTGTATTGTCTCTTGCGACATTCTTCTATAGCGTGCTCGAGGATCTTGCAATAACAGCACTGTTTTGGTTGTGAATTCGGACGTGCATTAGGATTTGCATTGGATCCCGATTGTTGATTTTTATTTTGAACCGAATGCGAATTACTGTTAAAAAATACCTGTCGAGTATTGAGTTTCGTGACGCTATTTTTATTTCGAAAAAAACATTCATTGCTGGAATGATTCGTCCGATGGCAAATTTCGCATGTTCTCTTTTGAGATGGCGCATTTCGAATGGTTTTTGGATTGACTGAAAATCGTGTTTTTAATGCTTTCTCTTCAATGGATGCGGCAGTAAAAGCCTCATTTATGCTTGAAAAATCTTTGTATCGTAACATTTGAGAAATCTGGGGCACGGTATGGTAAACAAACCGATTTAGTGTCATTTGTTTCACCATAGCGATCCGACCAGGAATTTCAATCTCATCGACATCAGAGCAATTGACAGTCGCCAGAATTCTGGATGATAAATTTTCAGGTCTTTGAAAATATGACGAAATATTCTCAATGTGACCCTGACAAGTTGAATGTAAATCCTCTAATAATTGATCAAAATTTTTTCTGTCTGAATATAATTTTATCAAAAGATCAGAAATGTCTTCCCAAGACGTAAGGTTTGGGTGTGTATCAATTTTCTCTCTCGCCTTTCCCGTAATTTGACTTTTTACAAATAGAAGCAAAGCTTTTTCTTGAGAGGAATGTGCCAATTCAAAAACGGCATCAATTCGTTTGATAAAACTTTTGATTTTGAAACGGTCGCCATCAAACTTTTCATTAATGAGTTTAATGAGGAAATCAATAGAAAACTGAGGTCTTTCTGAATTCCCATTGCCGATCTGCGTTTGCGAAATAGACGAGTTTGCATCATCTTCATTGTTAGTTGAATTTGTCGGATTTTGCGACATTTTGACAAATGATTTCGTGGAAAGTTAGGATTTTGGGAGACAGTATGGATCACTCTTAGAGGATTTGATTTATGAATTTTGAGTTTCGAAACGAGTAAAAATTTTGCGCTCACTCTTGTAGAAGTTGCCAAATTGATGTCTCGGTGGCTTGGAAAGTGTTGATTTTGGAAGTAGTAGGTGGATTTGAAAGAATCACGAATCTCAGCTTCGTATTTGTTGCCCTTCCTTTTTGGTTCCGGATACAGGAGGATAAAGCTGCAATGGTCACGGCACCCAGGAGAAAGAATTACGGAATCCGCAGGGGTTCCATAGGCAATTCGTTGGCAATTATCAGGAATTATCCCACTTCTGACACCAGTTTATGTTGAGACCGTGATTGTTTAAATGTGTAACGGTTCGGAATTTAGTAAATAATTTACTTGATCCTTTTTATTTCAATTTTATTGAACAAAATTTGAGCCTTGCTCGCTCAAAGAATTATATGGATACAAGAACCGATTTGAACCGAACACATAACTTCGAAAAAAACAAGGACCCTACGACGTGAGCAGGCGCGCTTTATATACCATCGAATCGGCAACTTGGGTTTTTCCAAAATGATTGACGATATCCAAATTACTACTGAAATATCGGCAACTTGGGTTTTTCCAAAATGATTGACGATATCTAAATTACAACCGAAATATCGGCAACTTGGGTTTTTTCCAAGTATGATTGACGATATCTAAATTACAACTGAAACATCGGCAACTTGGGTTTTTCCAAAATGATTGACGATATCTAAATTACAACTGAAATATCGGCAACTTGGGTTTTTCAAAAATGATTGACGATATCTAAATTACAACTGAAATATCGGCAACTTGGATTTTTCCCAAATATGATTGACGATATCTAAATTACAACTAAAATCTAAAAGCTTATGAAATTGGGAAACGAATCGTTGTAAAAACGAGTAATATATTGTTCGTTTCTATTATCTATTGCAAAATGCTTATCGTTCTTAATAGCTATTTCAAAACACGTAACAAAATATTCCTTGAAACATAGAAAATTGAATATCAACAAAGAATTACTGTCTTTGTATGATAGGTTCTTTTTGCACAGCAGCCAACGAATTAATTTTAACCCTCTTTTACTTTTGAGACTATTGGGTTTTTACCTAACTTTATTTTAAAAAAGTCTACCGTATCTGTATTCTATGAGAAACCGTAAAAACGGATGTTTTGTAATTTTTTGTTTTGTTTTGTATACCACTCAAGTATGATGGCGTATATCATATGATAAATTTTGATCCTGTTTTTGCATGAACACTTAAAATTGCATAACAATAAAATACTTTCCCTGTTCATACAATAATTCAGTACTGATTTCAATTCTTTTGTATCTCACTTTTTCCATTAAGTTTTTTAGTGAGTACAATTACACTCTGTTTTTATTAATTCTAGAATTTATACATTGGCAATGTTCGATGGGGTGTGTTCAAGGGGGCTGAAAGACAACCGGTTTAAGTAGCCGAGCGCTCAGTCAGATCTTGGATTCAGCCCTGGGAATTCTAACGACTTCTAGCGAATCCAAGATAGCCTAGCTGTGAACCACCCTTCTCGGGGGTCGAACTTCAGCCTTACCCCCTATATCGACCTCGTTGTCCTGAAGGATGAAAAAGTTCTCCTGAAGGTCGACAAAGACGTTATAAATCAGTACTTGTGGAATTCCTTATACGAGAAAACAAAACATTTTACCTCAAACACTTAAAAAATGACCTCATGCTACTTTTTTTTCTCCTTATTGGCTCCCCCTTTTTTATAAATGTATTTCGTTTCAAATAATGGTTCCAGGTAAGATATACGCCATCATGATTCGACCAAATTGAAAATGAGAGGCTTTGTAGGATAGAATAGAGGGTGCAGGGGTCATTTTCTGAATTAGAATTTCAGATAAAATATAGCGTTTAATAGTTTTTCAAATGTCATACATTCCGGATCGAATTGGCCCTACTTCTAAGATTAAATTCGGGCTAGGACAAAATTTATGAAAGAATGACTATTATTGGTAGATAAAAGACGTCGTTTAAATGATAGATTTAGATAAAAGACGAGATTCTTAAGAATCTCGTCTTTCATCTCGTTATTCTTGTCCCATTTCCAACAACTTGTGAGATTTTTTCCGGTCATCTGGCATCACTGCTAACGTGGAATGCTTTGTGCGCTGATCCGTCGTTATTTTCGTTGGTGCTAGCTTTTTGTGCACTTCTCAGTCTGTCCAGTTTTTATCTATCTAACTTTTTCTTCTTGTACACCATATTAGTGATACTGTTATCGCGCTCGTGCGAGAGAATTTATTTTAAATGTTGCTTACAAGACATGGAGAAGTATCTTTAAAAACGCAAGCGAGAAAGCGAAGATCGAAATAGTGCAGTGAGGTCACGTTCGCATGCAAGAAAACATGCAATTTGACGTTCCGCGCTTAGCAACAGCTCCACTTTTTATATAAAACGATACAAAATAATATAGCATGTAACAAAATTCATTCAAAAACATTAATGACGATTTTATTCTGAAATGAGCCATATTATATATGAAAAAAGGTGTGTTTCGCTGAATTCACTGCTGCCTAGTTGGCGACGCAAGTGGAAAAGAGACAGACGTAATAATTTCGTTAAATACTTCTCCGGCCGATTTCTCTTTCCTGGGACTGTCGAAATCCCGATTTCTCTTTTGAGCGACGGACGAAATCCGGCAAGATTCCGTAATCTAGAAACACGGACGCGTTTCGAACGTCGTTAGTCGCAGATCCCTTTCACCTCTCTCTCTAAAGAAACGGTAAAAGGTCGAAACCGTCCTTGTGTAAATAGACGCGGACAATTTATCCTTCACTCTCTCAAACACATGCGCCTAAAGCGGGGAACGAGAGAGACATAAAGGCATAGATCTTTGGGCTACTTGGCTAAGAAATTTTCGTCGGACCAGGATTCCAATAAATTTGTTCAGTCAAATAATCATAAGCACAAGGGCGGTGCGGCTGATTTCGGGCTGCCCCTGGCTGCTTCATTTCGTGCAAAACGCAGATTATTCATGGTCTACCATGACGCAGTAAAGGGACTTTATGACGGAGGTGTTTTTTTTTGTTGGGTTTTTATTTTGATTTCAAGATAGATCATTTATACACATGTGATTTAGTAAAAAGTGCAATAGTTTTTTGTTGCAATTAAGAATCAGTTTTAATTGTTTCTAGACAATTAAGGAAGTGTTTGTATGAAAGAAAAACATTGAAGGTAGCATATGTATCTGTTGCAATTTTCGATAATATGTTAGTTTTATTTACGTTATTTACAACGAGATGATTTTTTTTTACAAGTGCTGTTCCGGCAACAGTTTTCGCTGTATTTTTTGATAGCCTTCAAAAAATAAATTTTGTTCTTGATAGCAACAAACAGCTTTATTTATGAAGTAGTTATATATTTTATAACTTTGGAGAAAAATCGAGTCGAACTTTTGAAAAATTTTTTTAATGACAAGTGCGGGACATAGTTGTTATGTTGACTTCATTGTATATTAATCTGTTTTTTAATTACTGAAGAGGAGAAACACTTCGGAAATTCATAACTCATGAAAAAGTAAACAAAACATAAACTTTGATTTTACGTTTAAAATTTTTGCTTGAGTCAGACTGGAATCAGAATTCTTTGACATGGTATTTTAAAAATGTAATTTTGGTTGTCGTTTTCCGAAAAATGATAAAAAAAATAAAAAAATACTGACCAAAATTCATAATCATTTATTTTTATAGTTTTTCTTTTTTCATTTATTTACCATATCTCTTAAAATTCACATGATATACGTTTTACATGAAAAATGAAACGCTGATAGCAGAAGCGATTTAAAAAAAATGCCCGGAGAACGGTGGTAAAAAAGGACGACCGCGCAAGCTGTACTAAAAAATTCGGACAGCAAGATCGTGTCAAATAAGAAAGGAGAGCGATCCTCCACGTTTTTCCTGTGGTCTCGAGGCTCTCTACTCTTCTCCTATTCTCCCTTTGTTCGCACCGTCACGTTTATGCGGCCTTGGGCCTGAGGAGAAATCCGCAATTCCTTTCTTTTTTTTCCGAATTCAGCCGTCTAATCCTTAACAACTTGTGCAATAATAACGAATTAAAATGTTTATTTCGAGTGTTTACGTTTAACATTTAACGAGTTAATGTTTCAAGTTAAACTAAATTTAACAAGTTGCATTGTTTACATCAATTTTAGGAATTGATGCATGTTTGAAAATTTTAACCCATTTTTACGATTTCAGGTGAATTTTCAAAAATAGTAGTTAATATTTGGGCGAATTTTACAAGTTTTTGTGAGTTTCACAAATTTCAGTAAATTTTACAAGTATAAGTTTATTTCAGAAATTTAGCTAAACCTTAAAATATAATGTAAATTTCGAAAATTGAGGTCAATTCTACAATTTAAGCAAGTTTTGCAAATGAAGTAACATTTTACATGTTTAAGAAAACTTTCTACATTTGAGTGAATTTTCCAAATTCAAGTAAATTTCCCGAATGAAAGTAATTTTCACGAATCACATAACATTCAGTATGGTTGACTGTACCAAATTTGGTACACGGTACCAAATAGTTTGGTAGTTACTTCAGCCAACTAAATTTTTGGTAGAAAGAACCAAATAATTGCGTTGATCCAGTTTAGTTGGCTCTAATTATTGGTTTACTAGAGCTTAGTGTTTTTCTCACTTCTCATTCGAGTGTAGTAAAAAAATATTATAACTGTTAAAGAAACTTTTGTTATAATGTAACAAGTATGATAAATAATGATATTGAAAAAAATAGGGAACATATTTAATTGTTACATTAATGTTGTTGAATTTTTTTTTTCTTTAATCGGGTTGACCTGAATTTAACTAGAAACGTAATTTTCAGAAATTAAATATTCCTGCCTATACTGGGATTTAAACTTACTATCTCACGATCTCACTACCTAACTGAACGCACGCAACTAAACCACTAAGCTGTTTTCTATATCGACCGTCACTGGGTTTTTATTGTCGTCAGATGTAGATTCTTCAAATCAGGGCCGCGGATTCTGTAACGTCCTGAGCGCTCGAAAATACTGAGAAGTATTGTCCGCACGGTGACGTTACGAGTCAAAATGAAAAGTCCAAATTTGAAAAAACAAAGAATACTATTCGGTAGCTATTGAAAAATGAATGTTAGTCTCCATTTAAACTTTATTTGTAAACGTTATAGTTTTTGTTGAAAAAACTAAAAACTGATGCTTTTTGGATCGAAAAATCAATGTTTTTCCAAACTTAATAACTTTTTACAAAAAATATTTGTAGAAAGTTAATATCAACTGACTTTTTTTTTAATCCGACTGAAAAACCATGTTTTCTGAAGTTCGCATTAAAAATGTATCGAAGGAATTTTTTATTTCAACAGGGTTTTCACGAGTGTCATAATTTTAAATGTACTGTCGAACTTTTTGGAAAGTTTGAGCTCTCTAAAACTAATATTTATAGAAAAGCCAGCAGGCTAAACACAACGCGCAGCGCGATATGATTGAATTTTTCACTGGTACGACAATTACGGAGCTCGCGTGCGTAAAATTCAATCATATTGCGCTGCGCGTTGTGTTCAACCTGCTAGCTTTTCTACAAATAATAGTTTTAGAGAGCTCAAACTTTCCAAAAAGTTCGACAATACACTTAAAATTATGACACGCGTGAAAACCCCGTTAAAATCTAAAATTTCCTTGATACATTTTTGATGCGAACGTCAGAAAACATGGTTTTTTAGTCGGATTAAAAAAAAGTCAGTTGTTAATAACTTTTTACAAATATTTTTAAACTGTGTTCATCGCTAGACCTTCCCGAACAAAAGTATACAAAAGTTATGTAAATACGTTGAAAAATGAATGCTCAGCGGCGATGTAAGTTTTAAAAAACATTGATTTTTCGATTCAAAAAGTATGAGTTTTTTTTTTACAAAAACTATAACGTATACAAATAAAGTTTAAGGGGAGAGTAACATTCATTTTTCAACAGCTATCGAACAGTATTTTTTGTTTTTTTCAAATTCGAACTTTTGATTTTGACTCGTACCGTCACCGTGCGGACAATACTTCTCCGTATTTTCGAGCGCTCAGAACATTACAGAATCCGCGGCCTCAATTTCAGAATAGAAATCTTCATTATATAATATTTCTCATGCAGTATTTTTATATTGTAGTATTAACTCTGATGTCGTATTACTTGAAACATTTTCTAGGTTCCACTAAAACCTTTTTTAAAATGCCTTTTACATACAATTAAAAATATAAGAGCCTAAATGATGAATCTAAAACTAATTAGTATATTACGTAACTAAGACTTGAATTTTCGAAACTCGTGGAATTACCTCGGGCCTACGGCCCTCGGCATTCCCGCGTTCCGAGAATGTTTCCGTCTTGCGTGAAAAGGCTCTGGCCCCGTGATACAAACTGTACTTTTCTTGGTCGGCGTTTGAAATGAGTGCGTGGGCGCGCAGCGGAGTGAAAAGAGGATTCTTACGCTCAATCCGCGAGCAGCATAACACACTCTTTCCAAACGCTGACCATAAAAAAATAATTTCGATACAGTCATATGCAATAGACTTATATGAGAAACAATAGACTCATTTATTTAAACTTTATATCAAAAATTAATTGCAAAATTTATGTTTTTGCAAAACACATACGAGGTTTGACAATTAAGTAATGAGACTGATTCCATAAAAACCGTATATTTAAAAATTATTCTACAACTCTGCCATCCCCTTCAAAGTAGTCCCCTTGAGCAGCTATACAACGATTCCAGCGCGTTTTCCACGCTTCGTAACATTTCTGGAACGCTTCGACTGGGATGTTCGCGAGTACCTTCGTCACGGCCGCTTGGATGCCCGTAATCGACTCAAAATGGGTTCCTTTGACCACCGATTTTGTTCTAGGGAACAAAAAAAAGTCACAGGGTGCCATATCGGCCGAATAAGGCGGCTGTTGCAACACGGCGATCCCTTTAGAGGCCAAATACTGGGACACGCTGAGGGCGGTGTGGCACGACGCGTTGTCGTGATGAAGGATCCAGTTACGAGAGATGTCTGGGCGCACCCTGTTGACTCGTTTTCGCAATCTTTCGAGTACTTGGCAATAGTAGACTTGATTGATGGTTTGCCCCGGTGGAACAAATTCTTTGTGGACGATTCCACGGCTATCAAAAAAGGCAATGATCATCGTTTTCACCTTTGATTTGCTCATGCGAGCTTTTTTCGGGCGGGGGGCGTGCGGAGACAACCATTGTGAGCTTTGGCGTTTGGTTTCCGGGTCGTATTGGAAAAACCAGCTCTCATCGCCTGTAATAACTCGATCAAGTAGCGTGGGATCGTTTTTCACTTGTTCCAAACAGTCTTCTGCAACGTTCATTCGATGCTGCTTTTGCTCCTCAGAAAGATTCTTTGGAACCATCTTCGCGCACAACTTTTTCATCCCAAAATCGTCGGTTAAAATTTGTCTGACTGTTTCACGGTTCATACCCAGCTCCGAGGCCAACATTCGAACTGTTAAATGCCGATCTTCATGGATTAGGGCGCGCACACGCTGCGCATTCGCGTCAGTCCGCACCTCGACTGGTCTCCCGCTCCGCGCCTCGTCTTCCACGTTTTCACGACCGTCCTTAAACTCTTTATGCCATCGAAACACCTGGGCACGACTAAGAGCGCTATCACCATGCACTTTTACAATTTTAGCGTACGTTTCCGAAGCTGTTTCGCCTAATTTGGCGCAAAATTTTATCGCGACGCGTTGCTCTAGATTTTGTTTCTCCATTTTCGTGACGAGCACCACCAACACACGTCTACTCAACACGACATAGCAGGCGAACTAAACAAGCTAGAGTGACGGTAAATACATCAATGGAGAGGGGAAGGATGCCGGGGAAAGGGGAAAAAAATTTCAAGGTCGTAGGTTTACCACAAGCGCGGCAATACAATCAGTCTCATTACTTAATTGTCACACCTCGTATGCTTTCCAATGATTTCAGGTGCGCTGATAATGAATTTTGTGCCAAGTTGCTGAATGAGTTTTAATTTTCATAAAATCAAAGTTTTTGCAAAATGCAGGTTGCGTCATCGATAATGATACTGGTGTTGAATTGATGGCATTGATTTGTTTAAACTATTTTTTTGTACAAGTGATGTATAAAAATTACATTTATCGCAAGACTTTCTAATTTTCCGGGAAAAAAGCTTAGAAAATGATGCATTCTAATCGTTCCAGTCTGACAAAAGGATGTTATGACAGAAAAAAATGAGTAGACAAAAATGATCATTTGGAAAAATGTTTTTTTTTGTCTTTAAATCTCTTGGAAACTGAAAACTACTATGATAAGGAGTATTTACTACCAAAACCAGGAGAACTGGAGTAGATAATGAGTCACTGACTTAATAATCAATAATAACTGTCCGGTTCCTCACTCATAGTAAACTAAAAAGGGAAAGGTGTCCTTTGAATGAAAAGCCCCGTCTCGCCAGGGCTATTGGACGAAATGAAATTAATAAAAATTGTATGAATTCTGCAAATTTTCAAAAATTGCAAAAGAAAAAAAATCCCAGAATTTAATAAGTAATCCATGGTTCTCGGGTGGTCTATGAACTTTAGGACACTCTATAGTGTATATTGGTATTGAAAATTTAAAAAATGGTTGATAGAGAAAATGATTTTACTGAAACATCGTAATGAAAGGAAAGTACTACATGCACACTGATAAAAATGCTTTTAAAATTTCTAAGTGACCATGAAAATTTTCAGACGTTTTACGCTATAAAAAAATTGATTTTTCATAATTATAGCAAAAGAAATATATTCTCAACATGTAGAAATAAAAAATCATAAAACAAAAAATCTTTGACTACCTATATAATTGACAATCAATTTAAGGTGACTTCGGATGTTCAATGATGTAGCCAGCTTACCAAAAAATAACCATATCTCCAAAAAAACATATTCAACGTAAAGTTTGGAGGTAAGAGCTCTAGTCCGAAAAAAATACCATAAAAAAAACCAAATCTTCTGCACGCTCTCCATAAGGGCTTATCTTAATTGGAATAATTAATGTAATAAGGTTATACATAAAAATGTTTCTTATATAGGTTTCAGACATCGAAATCACTACAGGATCATACGTATCATTTCACTTTAAGTAAATCTGGACTCGAGCCTTTCCACTCACTTACTTGCCCGGTTTTTCTGATAAATCATTATTTTCCAACCCTCAGTACTTACGTTTCTTGATAATTTTTCTAATATTGACACGAACGAATAACTGTTAATCTGATGTTAGGGGAGGCATAAGGTAGTATATACCTTAAATACGTATAGGTTTGGAATCAATAGCAATGCAAATAATTCTCACAGCACTATAACTCATTGCCATTGGGCGAGGGAGTATATTTTTTGAAATATTAGCCAAATTGACAGAGTCCGTTTTTTTCGATTATAGAGACTGTAGAACGCAAGTTCCTGAAATAATTTAAAATATAACCAAAACTGAATGGGGGTAGGCGCGCGAAGCGCGCGGGGGGGCTCAGCCCCCCTAGTATATTTATAAATACATATCAGCTGATATCAGCGAACAGCTGGTACATCTGTCCAGTAGTGGACTAAGTACTTGTCAGGCCCGGGGCGGTCCTGACGGAGGGGATCCTTCTAGCTTTGATGATTTTTTTATTTTTTTTTTTTTTAGAATGAAGACCTAGATTTTTTATTATTACAGTTGCAATCTGCGCATGCACACATAATCAAGCAGGTTTGGATGGCGTAGTTCGTGCGCGGGTTAAATTGAGCGAATTGTATTTTGGAATAAGTTTATATGGAAAATGTTGTAATACAAAAAGCAAGCATAGGGAAGCAGCAGGTGGAGCCCGCGGGTGACAGCAAGTTTTAAATAAGGGCAAACTCGTCAAGTAGTAGAAAAAAAAACTCCTCTCTACGTGGGCGTTATACCAAGACACAAGGAGAGGGCCCGGGCCTCCTCCTTGTGTCTTGGTCTAACGCCCATGCTCAGAAAAGACGTAAGAAAAGGATGGAAAAAACCTGGATGCGTGCTTGGCGCCGCAGTAAACAATGTGTTATTTCTGCGAGAAAATAATAATGATTTTCGAATAAAATAGTCTGCGGTAAAAAACGAATGAATTTTGAGCGAAAATAAATGTCGACCCATAAAGCTTCGACGAATCAACATGGAACCGGTCAACAGCTTGCCGATGCCATTGAATAGCTTCCCCCTCTCTTTTCACCAGCATTTCCGTGGCTGTTGCCGTTGCATAGCTTTTCATACCTCTTCCCCATGCGTTGCAATTGCCGTTGCCATTACATACATAGTTTTTTACCACCCCTACACCAAGCGTTGCCGTTGTCGTTGCCGTTGCATAGCTTTTCACCCCCTACACCAAGCGTTGCCGTTGCCGTTGCCGTTCTATCTCTATTTACCCCCCTACACCAACTTTGCCGTTACTGTTGCATTTCTATTTCCCCCTTGACCCCAGCGTTGCCGTTGCCATTGCCGTTACATAGCTTTACACCCTCCACGATATAGAATAGTGCGGTGGAAGACGTAGTTCTACGTCAAAAAAGAAATCCTGAAAGGAAATCAATTAATTTTATCCAACTCATAATCAAAACGAAGAAAAAAGCGTAGAAAAGAAAACTCTAGCACGGCGCACACGACATCACACCCGACGATCCTGTGCACTTTCCCTAAATTCTACATACTTGGAACCAGCCATCAACCCACTGACACTGCACGGGGATAAAAGAAATCACGTATCAGCATGGTGGACCAATGCTAACCCCACCTCGGCTGCAGCAGCTCCGAGTCAATGCTGATACAGCAAAGGCTATCACTACTGAAAATATATGTATACGTATACACACACATACGCAAACGCATATATGTGTGCGGCATTCACGAAACGCAACATCAATGTTCTCTCAACATTGGCATCGTTGCTAACGCACAATGGTCACGTGCTACATGGGTTACCGGTGCTGCCGCTCTTTTGCATTCATGCTGTGGCAACTCTGAAATATTAGCATTGGCTGCCCATGTCAACGCGCTTACGATTCCCGGCCGATATAGCAGTTTTCCATGCTGGATCGGCATTTCTTTTTTCCCCATGTGTCCATCGCCGAGCTGCCGCCTCCACCTCCCGCGACGTCGTGCTATCCCTAGCTCGCATCCTCAACCTCCTGGTAGTCAGTGGCTACTGGACTTCCATCGTCCCCGTCTTTCTCGTTCCTCGGCCACTCGAACTAATTCCTCAGCAGGAGTCATCTACTACGTCTTAAAAATGGTACAAAAAAGCGCTGCCGTTTTGGAACTAAAACAGCCAAGTGCGTGAATTCAAACTGAAATATGATCGTAGGGTAATATTTTTTCATTCAAGCGTGCCAAAAAACGTATTGGCAGTACAAAAAAAAAGAGGAATGTAGCAGATGAATGAATCAGAGTTAATTTTTTTGAGTCTACAGTTTCAGCATTAGTTTTTAAATTTTATGAATCGATTTTTCCTTTTATGTAAATTTTTTATATAAGGTTTTTTTTTCGCTTCTCTGTGCTCAAAACCATGTCATTCAGACTACACTATGCGACAAAATTTGATAAAAGTGATTCGTCTGGGATTTTTACGAAATAAAATGAATGTACATGAACCCCGTGACCCATTCTTGAAGGAATTTTTTTCGGATTAGCTTTTATAAGCGAGATATAAATATTAATATTATTCACGAAAACACGATGATGAAAATGGACAATTTATGTCCGATTTTCATGATTCGAAAAGATTTTTCAATGTTTTTTGTGCGTGTGACTCATTTTACTGATAAGATTTCTTAAAAAATTGATCGAACTCGAATTCTTCGAAAAACGATGTTTGTCAATAAAAAGTGAGAACTGCTCTGATGGTTGTAGGTTCCGCTGACCTAACTTAACCTAACCCTAACGGTCCAGAGTCGACGGCCCGGAGCCTAAACTTGTGGGTCATTTATCTCCAGTTCAAAATTCTTCTTCTTTATTGATGACTGTAAATACTTGTATTCTATAGAATACACGTAAACCACAATAAAAGAAGATCTAATTCCGAAATTTCCAAGGTCAAATAGATGGAACTAATGTAATTGAATTTTCATCAGAGATTGTAATATATTTTTTACAGCGAGTCGTATAGTTTCATACTCTATGAAAATTGTAACAAAATTAGATTTATGAAAATTACAGTGAAATTCGACGCATATTTATTGGATATCCTGATTGTATTGTAATATTAAATAATTACAGAATTAATATTATCATAATATCCAAATAATTATTCGGATTCAATGTCGGACATTTGTCCGGATTCTTTTTCTTCTTCTTTTGCATTTTCGGATGTTGATGCCTCAAATTTAACATAAGCAGTCCAACAAGCATCAGCGATGAGCGATTTAAAATTTTTCCCCTTGAATCTCTTTTCGATGGAAATCAAGGTTTGATGAAATCTTTCACCGTGTTCATCACTTTCTGTCGGCAATTGCTTGCTGAACATGTCTAAATGGCAATGTAAAAAGTGAAGTTTCACTGACATATTCACTTCTGGAAAACACACTCATTTAATTAGGCATGTACTTAAAAAAATATAATGATATAAAAAGCTGCGATCAATATTACCTGATTTTTTGAAGGTTTTTAACATTTCATCACAAGTCCAGGATAGTTTTCTGTTCTATTTTTGCCAAGAAAATTAGCGATGACTGCCTTTATTGCTTCCCATGATTTTTATTGAGTCTTCGTTAACACTTTGTCGGATGACGATGTTTTTATCGGGCGTCTTATGTCAGGCCCATTGAGAACCCCTTTGATAAAAATTTTAAAAGTTCATTTGAAATTTCCTAATATTTTTTGTGTCCTGATATTTTTCAAGTGTAAAAAAATTTTTGAACTATTTTTCAGCTGATCAAAATCCATCAAAGAAAATTTCTTAATAAATATATATATCAATATTAAAAAACCATCTGTTGAAGAGGCTTCATAGGATAAAGTAATTTTTCGAAAAATTCACATGAAAATTGGACAGACATTTGTAACATATGAAAGATTTTTCGAAAACAAGCAATGTGGAGCAATAATTTTGAATTCAAAAACTCGAACTTTTATCCTTATACGTAAATACGTAATGTGTATGAAATGTAATGTTAACTAATAAAGTTAATTTAACACGCAAATGAAACGGTACGTATATACAAATCTTACTTGTAAGCATATAAAACTGCAGTTGCTATAAATTGTTTGCATACAGTTTAATTTTTTGATTCCAAAAAATAAATTAGCACTGTAAAATTTCGTGACGCATTCATCGAAAAAAATTTGTCTTAACATTCTAAATTTTCATTATCATGAGACTAGAATCTCAGGATTTTGAAATCTAAAATATAATTTTTCACCTCAAAACTTATAAATAAAGATTATCTGAAAAACAAGAATTTCAAATTTCATACAGTAATATCATGAAACTCTTAAAAGTATTATATAGATGTTTAGAAACAAAGAAAAAAATGAATTAATTTATAGCTATGTATTCAAAGAATCTTGAAGAGGAAAAAAAAAAAAATATACGGACCTTCTTTCAACTTCGCATCGCTCAGCGCAGGAAAAATATTTCGGAGGCATTGTAATAATGTTTCATTGTTCTTCACAATCGTTTTTATGTAACTCTTTACGATGCCTAATTTCACATGAAGAGGTGGAATCAGAACGTTCTCCATTGGTACAAGAGGATCATTGATTTGGTTGCATCGACCTTGCACAAGGTTCGTACAAGGTTCCCAGTGGTATGTCTCATACTGGTTCCCTTTCAATCGCGAATCCCACAAACATATGAAACACATGTGTTTGGTATATCCGGACTGGAGACCGCACAAAATCGCCACGACTTTCAAATCGCACATCACCTTCCACTGATGTTCCTTGTAACTTACGGACTCCAGGATTATTTTCAGTGATTCATAATTTTCTTTTGTATCGGTACTAAACGCTATTGGGACGGAAGGTTTTTGATTTTTTCGGTCGAGCAGCACGACTTTCAAGCTTAATTTTGAGGAGTCGATAAATAGAAGCCATTCTAAACAACAGTAGTCTAAATCCATCGCGTCAATCAACTTTTTGATGTCTTTGCAAAAAACAAACGTATTTTCCATATTCACTGTAAAAAAATCCTCAAAATACGCTTGGCGCCTCCGAAAACTTGTGATTTTTACACCAGGTGCTAAATTGTTGCCCAGTTTGAGAAATCCTGCTAATTTTTCTCCTTGTCTTGAAGATAAACACAGCTCAGCAACCATTTTATTTAGTAATTCCTGAGGTATAGGCTCATGTGGTGCGCCAGATTCAGTGGTATAATCTTCATCCATGTCGAAATCGGGTACACTGCTTGGATCAACGGTTTCTTGGTCTATGGGTAAACATTGCGGAACTGATACATTTTCGGAATGCGGAAGGAGACGCTGAGCACTTGGTACACTGCTGTACAATTTTCGCCTTCTTTTTTTTTCTGTTTTCCCCAACATAATTGCTGATGCAAGCATAACAATTTTCTGCAGAATGGCTTCTAGAATCTGACCAAATCATGGGGACACTAAAAGGCATTTTTTTAATTTCTACAATTTTCCACTGGCGTAAATTGCTGTAGCACGTTTTGCACATTCGATTTGGAGCCCAAGACACATCGTAAACTATTTCCCGACTAAAATATATTTCGTATGTTTGGGCGACACTAACGATGTTTTTTAGGTCGTACGATGTGTTCACGGTAACAATTTTGCCACAAACATAACAAAAACAGTCTAATCGAAGAGGACGTTTTTCCATTATGAAAGAATGGAAGCACCCGTAATGAAGATTTTTAGCCCAACCGACTCTATGTTTCGAGGTGAATTAAAAGCTTAAAATGATGGAAATGCTAATATACACGCTCTGAAAAACAAAAAAATAGATTTCCATTTCAGGATTTCTGGAATGTACCCTTGAAAAAACTTTAGAAGTATTTGAGAATGTTTGAACTTGTATATAGTCAACAGCAACAACAACAACAAAATGTATGAGTAAATGAAAAAAATACTCAATAAATACAGATAAATACTATAAATCTAGTGAGCATACAAGATATCGATTTCGAAAATAACATTTTTGGAAGCCCAAAAAATAATGGCGCCATTCACCGACAGTGAAATAGGCCACAAGTTCGACCTTCGAGCTTCAATAAGGCTTTCGGCATGCCTCGACTGTGGATCGTTAAGTTAGGTTAGGTTAGGTCAGCGGAACCTACAACCATCAGAGCACTTCTCACTTTTTATTGACAAACATCGTTTTTCGAAGAATTCGAGTTCGATCAACTTTTTAAGAAATCTTATCAGTAAAATGAGTTACACGCACAAAAAAAATTGAAAAATCTTTTCGAATCATGATAATCGGACATAAATTGCCCATTTCCATCATTGTGTTTTCGTTAATAATATTAATATTTATATCTCGCTTATACAAGCTAATCCGAAAAAAAATTCCTTCAGGAATGGGTGACGGGGTTCATGTACATTCATTTTATTTTTAAAAATTCCAGACGATTTTTTGTGTTGCACAGTGTTATTAATTATTTGTAACGTCACTACGAAGGGCCGGGTAGCGCAGCCCTTCGGAAACGTTGAGTTTGACCTGGGTCCTTGATTCCTCGACGAACTTAGCGTAGTTGAGAGGGACCGGGTAATAAATAAAATCCAAGTTGCACGTCACATATTTATTACGACATATTACGTACAACGCTCTTTCATGAGCTTACTTTGGAAGACCGGGACAAAAAGCGAGCGAGCCTGAAATCGGCTCATATTTATACACTTATCTACTAATATGGCCACCGGAAATAGTGCCGATGACGTTTCCCGAAAAAAAGAAGCTTCTAGAACAATCCAGAAGCTTCGAAAGTGCATTATAATTGTTTTATCATTATTCTGTTTCCGACATGTAACATTCAATAAAAGAACGCAATTAGGTGCCAGTAATGACGATCAAATGGCGCCCGATAGCGCTTAAGCTACAATGTGCTATCACGTGCTCGGGACGTGACACTATTACTAAGTCAGTTTGTAATTATTTTACCAGACAATTAAAAAATTTTTGACCGCTTTTTACCAATTTCACATTAACAAAAAAATGTTTTTAGTCAGTTAGAAAATTAACTACAAATAACGTGCTACATATTTTCTTCGTTTGTGTAAGAAAAAAAGACACTTGCAGCAGTTAAGATTAAAATTGCTTTGATTTTCCGACGATACCAAGATTTTTCTGAGTTTTCAAGATAAATAATAGTGTTATTGTTACTTTTTTATTGATTTTTAATATTATTAAATTCAACAGAAATACTCAACTTTATGATTTTAGAAATTTATCAATGTGAATAATTTTCTATAATAAAAATATGTTCATTTTTTAAATGATTTCCATTCTATTTTTATACACAAGATATAAAAATTAACAAAATAGCAGAAGAAGAAGCCTGCAGAAAATACAGCCATCTTTAAATTTTCAAATAATTGTGACACTTGTATTTTTCTGAATGTTTTCAAAATGACACGTGGGCAATAAATTGTTCGTACGCTTTGTGCAGGCAAAAACTTTTATTATTTCATTCATCGCGTGCCGATACATTTATTGACGCAATTCCTTAATAATGAATACAAAAACTCTTCCTCTTTACTTGATTAATTGAATTCCTATTAAAAATTTCATCAATAAAAAGCATTGAAATTGTTGGAAATTTTTGTATCAATTTCAATAAACATGTGCTGGAAGTTCCTTACATAAACGCATGTTAAAACTGAGCATGCGAAAAATGTGATTTCTTTTTACATCATATGCAATCAAAGATTTCATGAACAAGTTTAGAACAATAAACATTGTATTGCTTATGAAAATGACATATTCATATTCAGATAACATATTCAAGTAAAAAAAATAAATACATGATTTTTAAAAATTAGTGCTATACTAAAAAATTATGCTTGTATTAGGAATTCAACATACATGTTTATGAATTTTAATAAACATGTTTTTTTATAGACAGTTTTTACTGAAATTATTTAAATTTAATATGCTTTATTTATTAGAGCACAATAAACTTAAGTGTAGAGTGTGCGAGTGGGATTCAATATACAACTTTAGCGTCTTTATTAAACACTATAGATTTTGAATTTCCTTCTTTTTTTGCAAAAATTTTTTAACCCTACTTAAACATGCCCGTTTATTATTTTTCATTCAACCTACATGTATGAAAATATATTAAAATTAATAACATTTTTAACAGTGTAAAATACAGGCACGTAGCCAGGGGGCAAAGGGGGCAAAAACCACCCTAATTTCATCGTTTGTCCCCTCTGAGAATTTTAGATAATCAAAATTTTTTCCAAAAGCAAGTGAGCGGTAGAATTGCATCGCATTTTTCTTTGAAGCTAATGGAATGGAGCATAGTTCTTAGCTAATTTGTATGGTAAAAAAAATAAAGTGTCATAAAAATGTGTTTAAAAAATCATAATAAATAGTTTTTACTTTTCTCAAATTGCATTTTTTCAATCGGTTGTTGGAAAAAATTTTGCCTTCTTAAAAATTTTTTTGCCTCTTCTAAAGTACAGACCTGGCTATTGGCCTGGTGAAATATAACAGAAATCTCAAATAAAAAACTTTTCAGAATCATTTCACCGATAACCTCAGAAACGTAATAGACAGATTAATAATGAGACGTTACAGATGAAAGAAATAGAAAATATTTCATTATTATACATACATATTTAAAAAAATTTGAAAAAAAGGTTCGAGAAACCTTTTTATAAAACGTTTTTTAAACATTTTACATAAAAAAATCAGAAAACTTTCACTAATGTTTTATGTATGTTTTGATTGTAAACTTACAGGTAAAATATTGACGAAATATTTCATTACAAATAATTTAAAGACATTGAAAAAAAAAAACCTTAAAAAAAACTTTTTAATGGACGTTTTTGAAATACTTCACATAAAACTTCCAAAAACGTTTCATAGATGTTTTTATTAAAAGGTTTCAGGTAAGATATCGAAAAAATCTTCCAAAAATAACATCTGTTGAATACATATAATGAAAACTTTAATAAAGCTTCAATACATACTTGAATATAAACATTTCAAGAGAAAGCTTTTCAAAACCATCTGGAAATATTTGGAATTAGCATTTTAATTACTAATACTCAACGTTTTGAATGAACGCGAAAAAACAAAACAAAACAGAATAAATGCCGGGTTATGTTTCAATGTTTTTACTGATTTTGACAACAAAAATATCAGTGACACTAGCGCTCCACGTTGTCCCAGCTGAAACCAAACGCTCTTATTGAAGACGATGAGCCCTGTTCCTCAGCGCTCTCCTATAGATCGTATGAGTAGGAGCACACCCTCTGACGTCAACACAATTTGAACCTCCAGAGCAACTCTCTCGACTCGCCCGCGGGGCAGTGCCCAAACATCTTCACTCTGTTACAAACGAGCCTGAATCGGTCTGACCTTCTCCAATGGTCATTGAAGTTCTCCCGGCAATCCTGATTTTCCGCTTTAGCGCCAACCTCCCTCCATTCTGAATATTTTCCCAAATTAAGGAGGTCTTCTGTAGTGACGGCTCTTTTTTTAGGCGTTTTTTGGAATCTTGCTGTAAAGAAAGTATTTAATATTATTTGATTCGGTTTTTTTACGAAGTATGATTGTACTTTTAGCTTCAAAATCAGGTATTGGGATGGTAAAAATATTTATTAGCTGCTTCACTGCAGCCCCGCAAAGTGATGCCTTTAAAAAAACATGTGTTGATGGTTCACACGATTGCACCTGTCTAAAACACTGAAATTCAGAAATTTTTTTTCTTTGTAATCTACATGAGTGCTCTGATTGTCCGACCAGAGTTTTTTTATCAACAAAATTTTCAAAATGACGCAGCTCAAAAGTTAAAAAATTTTTTTGGCTAATTTTTTCGACGAATAAAATTTATAAGAAACTCTTGAATAATAATATCGAAAAAACCGCTTGCTGGACGATGGCGACAACAGTTTTAAGTAAAAAGAGAAAAATTATTGAAATTTGTTACCTCAATCGTTAGTAATCATGTGAATGAATTCGATAAACGTGGTTTCGAGAAAAACGCATTTAAAGTTTTTCGTTTACTTTTATTTGTCATTTTAACACTTACATTTAATCGGCGATGCCACGGCCGTACAAACAACCCTTCTCAATCTCTGCGAACTCATTTTTGGCAGCTTCCTGGACTTTTCGATCAAACCTGACCCTTTTAGCGACCTCGCGAATGCGCGACTCCGAACGTTTGATCCAACTCTCGTCCCGTATTTCGACGTACATTTCAGCCGTCCGCCCGATGGTCACTCCTAATGCATCCATGACTTACAAAATCGAAGTGAAGCCGTCGTTGAAGATGAGAATCGCCAAAAAATTTGCAACTTCGATAACTTTGACCCCGGTGTAAAGGTGATTTGGAGCAAAAGTCCGGATCAGGGAGTTCAAAGATTCGTTGTTATTTTAAGTTGCAGCACCCAAAGGACGCGAAAGCAGCTCATCAGAAGACCCTCGGTCTTCTGATATATTGGCTTTATGACTTTTTGAACGGTCTCTGCAAGAGGTAGATCGTGTTTGAAACGTCAAAGAGAACCTTTCGCTTGGGCCTGACGCCACGCGCACCTTTTCGCCCTCGGGGCAATTTTCGTGCTACGGTCGTTTGTCGGTTGAAATCTTGTGATAAAACGTAGCCCATACCGCTTTCTTCATTTCTTCCACTGAATCAGGATGTCTCCGAATTGCCAGTCCGTAATACTTAGTCAGCTGCCCGATGAGACTGTCAGTCAATTTGCCAGCGCCTTTGCTACCGACTCCCTTGTTTTCCTTTCCTGAATTGCAAAGCCTTGTGCCAATCCTCTTCTCGACATGGCCGACGCACTCTTTTTTCTTCGCAACGTAATTGTCACCGTAGGGATTACAGTCTCCTACGTAATTGGTATATCTGACCCCGAAATTTACCATCGACCTTGCGAACACTTCTGCGATTTCGTCGACCTCCATTTTTCCAGCACTTCCTTCTTGATTAATTGAGCGGTTCTCGGCGTGGGATTGACAATACATCTCATAAGCATCGGCGTCTTCATCTTTAGTTTTCTCATTTCGATGCACGATTGGCAAAATTTACTTTTCATGATCGAACCAAGCACTTTACCAGTATATTTTTCGATCGAACTTACGGCCCTGAATAATGAGGTAATCCCTCTCTTCTTCAACATCTAATCACCGGGAACAGTCAAATTAATTGAATTGTTTGAGTCTTTTTCCTCAGAAACTGCTTATTTGGTGGAACATTCATGTATCGACGATGCCGCGTGATGTATACCCTCCAATACACGGAGGTTGAAAGGCCCCTGCATATGTATATCAAACCACAAAACAGAATAAGTCCCATTATACTAATTCCTAAAAGCCGCATGACAAAAATATTACGATTGATTTCGTAAGCATTGTTCACTAACGGACACGAATCGATGAAAACTTCGATCCCACACGCACACAGCAAAGCCCTGGCCTCGCTTTTTTTTTTATATCACTTTCACGTGGCACACCTTGCAAACAACACACGTAGAAAGTGCAGAGAAAACCAAAAAGAAATCTATTAAACTGCTATTGTTGTCGACACTGTAATCCACTTTACTTGAACTCAGAATTTTACGCTCCGATGTGCTTGCGTATTCGGTGCAAGTTTCAGGTGTTTTTAGAGGTCCGGTATTCGGTATCCGGTTTCTGGTATCCGGTATCTGGTTCTCAAGACCGTCTTCGATAACTGTTACTTCGTTCTAATCACGAACCCTTTCTATCTATGGCTAGAAACAACTAGAACAAGTAAACTCAGAAATCCGCGAGGATTGTGAAATAACGATTTCGGGACGCGTGTACATTTTCGCATTCAGTATTGTTTTAGAACTGAGGTGAACTGAGGACACTGAGGTTATGCAGATTATGAGGTACAGACTGCTGTATTGCAGGAAAAAATCTCATCCAATGATTCTTCCTTTTTTTCACTTTTCTATGGGCGAAAATTTTGTTTCGCCAATAGAAGCGCGAGAAAAAGAATAGGAGTTCTTGTACTGCATTTTTTCTAGCAACACAGGTATACAATTATAAAATCGTAGGGCAAGTGTAAATTATTTATTTTCGAACGTCGGGCATTCTGTCATACAATCCTTTTCTACAGATTATAATGTAAAAGAAAAAAATGATAAGCCGCGAAACACAGCACGCTGGGAGCGCGCCAAACGTACTGTGGAAACTCATCAGAGAGCGTCGCAAACCCCCTAAACAAACACTTTCCCATCCAAATTCTTAAAAAATCTTTTTTGCCTTTTACACATTCAAAATAAGCGTATTTAAACACGTTTCAACATAAACAAATGAAGTATTTCAGGCCAATACGTAAACTGTTGACAAATGAATGTCGGCAGGGAAAGGGGGTCCTTTTAACCCGCCGAGTTAAACCCGGTGGACTAAATGGGCCCCCCCTTTCCGCTGCCGACTGTCATTTTCTCCAGCCTCCGTGTTAACCTTCAATACTTTATTTGCCATGTCAAAACAGTTTTAATACGCTCATTTTTAATGTTTTCGAGGCAAAAAGTATCGTCTGTACCTCGGAGCAATAACAGCCGATTAGAACTCGTGTGATTGCCACCTTCGCTTCGCTTAGGCGGCAAACCTCACACTCATTTTAAATCGGCTGTTTTTGCATTTAGCTACAGAATGCACTAATTGTTTTGCATTTCTATTGCAGTCTATTGCATTACCTGTTGAAAAATGTCAAAAAAAAACGATTTTTTTGAAAGTTTTACTATAAAAGACACCCTCAAATCCGTTTCAAGGCGTTTTGAGCCCACGTAAGTGATGAGAGAAACGAGAACTGCACGAATTACTCGACCGGGAAAAATCTAACAGTCACAGCATATACAATCGATATTTGCTATTAGGGAAACATTGCCAAACATTTTTTTGTAGCATATTGTAATCAGTTTTTTTAATTAAGCTTTTGATATGACCAAGTGACAACTTGCGCCGGTCAGCCCTCCCATTGAAAATGCTATTCGTATTCTGAATATTTGTCATTTTCATTGATGCGCAGCTTCTCATGGGACGATTCACGTCTGGTAAGTAATTTTTTGGTCAACATCCATTTATAAAAAAGTCGTCGATATTTAAAATACAGTCTCAAATAATGTTTTCGTACGTAAGATTTTCTTGGCACCATCATTTTTTTTATCATGGTTCAATATTGAAGGCATTATTTGCGATCTGGAAAATCGAATGTAACCGCCATTAAAAAACAATTTTGATATGATAAAGCGCAGTAAGTGTGATAAAAGTACTTAAATCTTGCTTTTGAAATCGAATTTTCATACGAATAACAAAAGAGACGAAATTAATTTTTTCATTTTTCAACAATGAGCATATTTTGTATATTTAAACTTTCATACACGACAATGTGTCCAACGCAAAAACTATGTGACGCCATTCAATATCCTTTTTCAATAAGTTTCCACTTGAAATTATAAATAATATGGTATTCCACAAGGTTGTTGCAAGGTTTGATGACTTCGACAAATACTTTTTGATTGTGATTATGCACAGAAAAAGCGCTTGGGCTATCCGTGGCTCGAAGAGTTATTCTGTAACACGTCGTTCAACTGTGATTACGGTTTTCGGGACTTCTCTTTCTCTCTCAAACCAGTCCCTTCCATTGTAAAACGACTGTGCTTTCAAAATATCTGAATAACGCGTCGTTCGTGCATGAAAAAAAGTTCGTCGACGCGTTTCATTCTCTCCGTGTACTTTTACTTGGAAATCCTTTGAAGCTGTTACTAGTTAAAATTATAGTTATTTTTGTTATAGATTTCTTAAATTTACTAAGCAAACTAAGAATTAAATAGTAAATAAGTGTAAAACAATGCTTTGATAGGTCAGTGAAAATTGATTAAAGTTATTTATACCTATAATGGAACGTCACTCATCTGTGCTCAAGTTCTTGAAACAAGAAATTTTGTCGCGTGATGAAATGCTACGTCGCACGATGGTATTTTAAGTTAAGAACTAAAACTCAAGTGTGGTTACGATCCGGTGTTTGATTTTTTAATAAACCATTTCACTTCTAAGAGGATTGATATCTTTTCTGTTAAACGTTATGATTCTGTATCGATTTGTTTCCATCGACTGAATTGCTCAGATATTAACATCACAATCTAGTAACTTTAGTCTAACACGACACTGACAATAGTGTATCGTTTCTTTCTTTGCACAATAAAAAAGGACTTTAGTATATTTAAGTCTTCCGTAGCATGTAAAAGTATACCAAAGTTTTTCCACTCTAGCAACAGGTATTTCAAGCGATACATTAACGTGCACCTGAGTAGATTGCGGGGACGAAATTGAAAGTATAAAAAAGTGCGAAAAGTAAACTCAAGATACTAAATGCGCTTGTTTTCAAGTGGATTTCTTGAAAAAGTTTTAGTCACATGTTACATAATATTGAAGAAATTTGTCAAAAGTTTATCAGCAACATCAACTTGCTTATTTTAAACTGGCACGTTTGACCATTTAAATATTTTCACAACAGGCTGCAGAACACCAGGGCCGCCGTAAACGCGAACGTGAGGCTGCCAGCAGTCACTTCGGGGGAGGTTGCTGCCCCCCAAAGCTCGCCCTCATCTAGCTTAGGAATCCTTCTCGTAACCTCCAGCCAGGAGGCAACCTAGTCAACTGCGAAAAGCTCTCCACAGATGGCGCTCAAGTGTCACGACCGAGCCTTCACAAACGAAAAGAAATCCGCGCCATTCCCCGGGAATCTTCATTGACTTTGCGTAAACTTATTCCGTCGTATTACAAAGATAAAAGAGAATACTGCGTGATATCGAAGGTAAACGAAAAAGCTCCAAAATAACCAAGAGAGTAAATTTTAAAGTTTACTGTGTTTATTCGGAAGACAATCGAGTCGCTTGTAATGCCAGGTATCACGTGCCCTAAGTTGTTTGTAGCAATTCGTATCCTTTGTATCAACAATCCAGTTGTTCACTAGGTGCAAACATACGTTTAGAATCCAATATGTTTACTCCATATTTTTGATGTATGTTGAGCGAGGAAACACTTGGGGATGATGAGCTCAATGGACATTGCTTGTTTTACGTTTAGCCAGATGTTTTTTTCTCGTTGTTGAATTTGCTTCAAATTTTACTGTTGAAAAAGAGAATGAAATGAATAATTTATTTTTGAATTTAAATATTTTAATGTGAGCCTAGTTTTCTGCGCTAAATGCTTCTCGTTGCATATAGTCATAAGTTTTTCATGAAATTTTTTACTATAGAGTTATTGAAGTTATGAGGACCTATTGTGCTTATAGGTGCTTAAAAATACGTTTTTTCTGGGTGCACCAACTTTTACTGTTTATCTCCGCGTAGCTCGTAACCTAGGTCAGCATGTTTCACTCGCTGAAAGAAACTTGACTTAACTAGTACTACCGTGAGGATGTTTCAAAGACTTCGGTCAAAAATTCATGAGTAACCAGGAAATAAGTTGAACAAAGTATTTGTCTAATTGGTTTTACAAGTTTGAAGGTGTTTCTACTCATCTTGAAGTACCGTATGATTGTAGTCCATTTTTACCGATCTGTTTCTTTATACAAATTCTAATACTGAAATATTTTACCATTATTTCCTTTTACCAGTATTTATTACCTGATTTTTTCAACGAAATTTCATAAATATTAATGGTGTTTATATTTCATAAAATATTAGCTGGTTAGGTATAATCTAGCCAGCAAGATCTGACTGTCCTAACGCAAAAACTTCGTTTCACGCGTTTGAAAAATAACTTGGTCTACAGAAACTCACTTTTCATAAAGACAAAACTTTTCGCTTGAGAAAAAAAACCTGACTCACAAAATCTCATACACTCGAGTTCAAAGCAAAGAACAAGCCCAGAAAGTTTACTCTCAACTCCGATCTGTTCGGCAGGTTCTGATGTCTCACTCACAAATCATCCGGTAGGCTCAGATTTCTCGCTTTCGAAGCGAGCACGAGTGAGCGAGATCCGAAAAACCGCTTTTAACTCGAACGCTCTTCGCATGGAACTCGGATGTATTTAAATATTTTTTGATGGCATCACTGTCAACGTCGCGACTAAAATGCAGAGTTCGTCGATCAACCGTTTGTTATCAAGCAAAATTACAATTTTACAACATTAAAACTGCTTTATAATAATAAAGAGGCGAGAAAGTTGGTACCACAGAAATCCTCGTTAACACACAATGAAAAATTCCAGTAGCGCTCTAGCTTCCGTAAAGAGAGTCTATCATTCTTACTAAAAAAAGTTGGGAATGGTGAAACTAAATATGTAGTTGAAAATCGTCATGACTGCAAAATTAATTTGTGTAAACCAAACGCATCCTTTTTTTCACATGAGCCTCAAAGGTAACGGCCTTCGTGGCCTATGAGCCATGGCAAAAATGTCTACATGTGACCCGGTGACACGTAACAGTCGCTCATGTTTACCTTAGCGTCAAAAGTTCATTTTCACACCGATCTTGACGTAACATAGGACAAAAAAATTTGCAGTTGCACATGAAGGTAAGTACAAAAATGAAAAATTACATATACATATACTAAAGTGACTGTCACATGCTAGTTGCCTTGTTGACACTTTTGCGATGGCTTATAGACGACAAAAGCCACCAAAATTCAATACTTTTAAATTTTTCATTCACGATACAAACCAGTGGACGAACGTTATATGCATACTTGGTTGGATTAAGCAGCACTCGTCTGCAATCACTCAATTTCGTTCCCCGGTTCATAATGTATGATATTGCTGGTATATAAAATCTTCGATAGCCGCAATACAAAAAATATTAATGCAAGAGCGCTGACTTCCTTTCTGAGCGACTTAAAGCTCGATTAGTACAACAGAAAATTTGATTTGCACTATTGACATTTCCAACTAAAATTCAGTTTGATCAAATAAAATTAAAAGTTTTTCACTCTGTGTAAAAATATCATTCCTTTTCATGAATTGACGCTCAAAACATCTCTAACGTTTTCTGTCTAAATCTTATCTCCAGATACTTGCCGAAAACTAGTTTCAGTCCTACCCGATAATTGAATGTAAAGCATTTCGGTCCTAATCATGGGACAGTCAACGCGACCGAAAAAGGAGATAGTACGTAAGAAAAAAAATCCTTGCAGTCGTGGCTTTTCTTCCACGAGCTGCGCATGAGTCATAATAGAAACGAATCTATAGTTGTAAGCATACTTCATGTGATTGCATTACTATAATAACTATAAGCTATTCGTCATCTATCGTGGGGTATTTTTTAGAGTAAACAAAAGGGGGAATGGTACACATTGGGGCGCAACAAAAGGCCCCGCATTCCTGTTGTTTGAAGGTGCATTTTAAATGATACACATTGTGATAAAACCATGGTGATCCATGAAAGTATTTCCGATGTTTTGATGCAATCATGGATGATTTTTCTGGGGCTCGTTTAAGGCTCAGCATTTTGATGGATTGATCCAGTCAGGCGTTGTGCATTTACGTCGCTTTCTTCATTTCCCTTCAGTTTGATCTAGTGGTGTGCGGGATTAAGAATTTTAGGGGTCGGGATAAGTCGGAAAATTTAGTATCGGGTTAGGACGGTATCCCGAAAATGTCAGGAATGCAGAAAATTGCAGGAATTCCGAAAAATCTGGCTATTTTCAAAAGTCCTAAAATATCAAACCTTCAGGATTATGAGAAGTATACAAATTTCTGCTCTAAAATACAAGTACATAACGAGTAGCAAAAGGCTATTGAATCACAGAGTTTCGAAACACAGAGAAATATTGTTACTACTAAGATTTTCCGCAATCAACGGGAATTAGCCATTGTTGTAATTAATCAAAAAAAAAAAAAATTAACTTAGTTCAGACATTCAGATTGTAAAATTGCTTTGTTGGTATTTTTTTTTAATTTAATTATCTTCAAAACGAAAATTCGCAAATTGGCATTCGAAATGCTATCATTGCAATAAAGGGCATATGAAATTTTACAATTTTTTAATTAAAATCTGGATAGAAAGTTTGTGAATAGATGGAAAATTTCATATTTTGATTGCATAACTAAACAATTGAACAATGAAGAATGCATGTTATAGTAATAAATTCGTGATTAAGAATTATTTTAAATGAAAAAAAAAATACACCTCACAAATTTCGACTAGATTGAGATTGAATCTCTAGGTTTTTAAAATTCATCAATTGTTCATGAGAATTTTTTCATTGGGTTCACTACTAAATGAAAGCTGAAAACAAAGGCAGAAAATAACAAAATCATAGAAGTGTTCTAGTCTTGAAATTTTCGGTTAATCAGGAATAAAAAGTTTAAGATTAAAACAATTAGCATTTTTGATGTTTTGGATAAACATTGTTCAAAAATACAAATTGTTTGCGCCCGACAACCGGATATACTGCAATCTTATGAATTTATGAACGAAGGAATTTCAACATTTCTTATTCGCAAAAATGCTAATTTCCTTAAAATAATTCCCTTTTTGACTTAAGTATTTGATGGAATATATCTAGTTGAAAAAAAGAACAAGATCATGCTTCATTTTCATTAGATCCATACTTTTCAGGGTCGGGGAAACAGACTGTGTGTCTGAAAAGATTAAAAAAAATGTAAAATACATTTTTCTATGAATTTCGGCATCAGAAAACTTTTTTGGATTGTCGCATCCTGAAATATTCGAGAATACTGAAAAGTTTGGGGTTTCCCGAAAAGTTTGAGATTCCTGAAAAGTTCGGGATCCCGAAAAGTTCGGAAAAACGCCTTTCCCGTCCCGAAGCCTTTCTCGATCCATCCCGGCGTCGGGATTCCCGAAAAGTCGGGATCCCGCACACCCCCAGTTTGAGCCTATTCATTTGCCACTCTCTACCTTCAAACTGTACTGTAATTTTTACAAGGTATTGTCATAAATATTTGTTGGGCACAATTTGACGTCATGCATTTAAATAATTTTAGAATTGTTTTATTTACTTATCAATATTTTTTATAGAGAATCGTTGTGAACTGTCATCTTAAAAAATTTTTCTCATTACTTGTAATTAGTTTTGAACTCAATGTTATGATCATGAACCGTGGATGATGTAGCATTGTGTCTTTCGGTAAGTAATTCATTTTGTTCAAAAAAAGGTTGCGGAAGAATGTACATACAGCTTTTTATATCACATTTAATACTGCATTTTATTTTCATTTCAACAATTATGTATTGCAGATGATGTTTGAAGTACACGGATAAATTTGAAGTTTTATGACTCAAGCGCGGGATAGTGTGGTTTCTTCAATCAAGAAACTGAAAGATATTAAAGTTGAGAATCACAAATAAAATTGATGATGATTATGGCTTAAGTAATTTTTATTTAATATTAAATATTGCGTATACTAAAAATAAAATATGAAATAGTATGACATTTCACAAAGCATGATTGCAAATATAAATATCAAAATTGTATAGAAAAATTCGAATCAAACATGTAAAGGTTTGGTTTAGCATTGGATTAGCACCAAAAAAATGGAATTACAAAGTAGGGCTAATGTGAGTTCTTGTTTCACCGAATTCATAGACATAAATTCGATAGTTTTCAGAAAAAAAAGTATAAAAATATATAAAAAATTATAAAAAAGTTCAGGGTGTAGAAATGAGCTTTGTCACGAGTGCAGGTTTCTGCAAACTGGCGTAGTAATTGAGGAATTCGCACAAGTGTAAACGCAACAATGCTCCCTGACACAAACGATACTCTTCATAATAACATGTCAACTTCTTTTTCTCTCATACGCTAGCTGAAATTCGAGAAGATAAGTTGTAAGATGTGTGGATATTGCTGTTTCAAGGGGCAGTTCATACATGTTTTTTTCTACACGTGAATGTTTTTTACATCATTTTATATTTTTAAGCGATCCTAAACTTCCTGTTTTCAAGCGACGTACATGTAACAGGCAGAAACACATCTTTTTTGTGTCTCAAACACTAGAAAGGAGCGTTTTCAAACACGTTTTGACAGTGAAAAATGAACTATTGTCGGCCAACACGCAAGCTGTCTACAAATGACAATTGGCGAGGTGAAAGACGGGCTCTTTCGGCTCCCTGGAAATTCAGCAGGCCAGAAAGGACCCCCCCCCTTTTCCCTTACCGAGTGTCATTCTCTCCAGCCTCCGGTCGACCTCTAATACTTCATTTGCCATGTCGAAACAGTTTTGGATACATTCATTTCTACTGTTTTCGAGGAAAAAAGTATCGTGTGTACCTCGGGGCAATAAAAGCCACTTACAACTCGTGTGATTGCCGCCTGAGTGAAGCAAAGGCAGCAAACCCCACACTCGTTCTAAATCAGCTGTTTTTGTTCCTAGCTGCACAATATACTATTTTTGCCCTAAAGCAAAAAAACAGTTTTTTGCCCGGTCTATTTTCTTTGATAGTAGATGATAGTATTGCTCTATTTATATTTTTGCTTAATATAGCGTATTGGAAAATCTGTACAAGAGTGCTAGCAATTTCAACAAATAGCAACAGTGCCATAGATCAAGCAAAATACTTTGTCAAGTATAGTTTGCCAGATGACTAAGAATCAAATTTTGAATTTTGAATTTATTATATTACCCTTAAATGTATATGAAATTATGTAAAAATATATATGCGAACGGAAAAATATGAAACGAGGATACGAAACTTGTGGACATGGTTTAAGGCTGGATAATGTAGCTCATTGTCAGATTCAGTGGTATGATTTCTTGTCCACAATAAGTACCCAAGAACAAAAAATACTGACTTTTTTGAGCAAAAAAAAAACTTCACGGCGGAGAAGATTTCCTATTTGCTAATTAAGAAACTGTCTCAATTTTTTTTACGTCTTATGATGCACCTTCATCCTTAAAGAGCTCCTTTTTCCAACATTGATCAAAAAACTTCCACTTTACAAACCTATCTTTCGAAATATTCTAAAACACTTTTTCGCATGAGGCTATATTATTGCTAGTTTTTCGTATGTAAAGCATTCCAGGAACTGTCATTTGGTGTAGTATTCTTTTTCACGTCGCATGAGAAAACAAAAACCAATAATTTAATGTATTTGAAGCAATAATTGACAGTGCACTTTTTTTTTGCAGAAGGTAACTTCGAAAAATGTTTAACTCAAATTTTACTGTGTGAATAAAAAATTGAACTATTAATTTTTTTTAACAGTGCAATTCGTTTTCGAAAATTCTGATTACATAAATAATGCTTCGTACTTTTGTGCACATGCTAAATCATTTTTACTATAATCAAATGTTACTTGGGCTAGCTTTCTTATAACTTCATACAATTAACATAATGACCGTAAAAAAGAATAAAAATTCGTGTTGGGTAGAAAGTAATTATATAAGATTTTTTATCATCCGCGGTCCTTCGAAAACCATGAACGTAGGAACTATGAAAAGTTATTCGGCAATTCTCAGAAGCTTCTGAAATATTTTTTTTATAAAATTGCATGATAAATATTTACAGTATATATATTGTATCAACTGTCGCTGTAAATATAAAAAATTTAACTTTTCATGAACCTTACAATTTCCATTCGATAATGGTTTTCTTAGTCTCATCTTCCTACTCGCCGTTATTCGAAAACAGTCTAACAACAAAAGTCCGCTAAGATGTACAAACGGAAAACAACCACATATTATATTTTGATAATCGAATTTCTGGAATCATTTTTTTCCTTCTCTGACTTTTTTTAGAAAATATTCCAAATGTAATTGCCCTCACCTTTTTTCCAATATTTCTACTCAATTCTATTCACGCGAAAGACTATCTTAACAAAAATCCAAGGTCCCGAATTCTTTCACCTAATACCGAATTCCCGAAAGTCTGAATTACACTGTGGGACAAAATTTAACCTTAGGAATTCGGAGCTACTCTCATTATGAAAAATCAATCGTATGTGATTGCCAAAATATCCCTTTTACAGCATTTTGAAAAGTTAGCTCTTGTTTGCGAGATATTAATTGTTTAAGTTTATAATTTTCGAGTCGCGTATTTTCCACGAAAGTAATCGGATTTTCATGATTCAAAAACGACAGTACACGTATTTGACGACAAGAAACCTGTATTCTCGTAATCAGATTGTTAAAAAACCTCGTCTTTCCAAAGTTAACTTCTGGCCGAAAAAACCATTATTTTTTTCAGGGAAAAAAATGACTAGATCGCCTCGTCCATTGTATCTGCTTAAAAGCCTCGTAGGCCTAATGTACAGTTGTAACATTTTTTTTATTCATGATCTTTCAATTCATGATCTTCATGAATTTTTTTTTTTATTTGTTACATTTTGCCAAATACGACAATTACTTTTTTATATAATCTTTTCTTTTCTTTTAGATCTCTAAGATCATAGATTTAAACAAATTATCCCTTACTTGATTGGTTGTTTGTCATAGCAAATTCTAAATAAAAAAAAAAAAAATCACCAACACTGCAAATCAAAAAATTAACATTCCCAACCCAATCAGAAGCATTTTCAACCTAATCATGAATATTTCCGACCAAACATCACCATTGTCAACCTAATCTTGACAATTATCAAAAAGTCACAAAAATTTTCAAGCAGTTATAAATATCATCCTCTTTTTTCTTCATTTATGAATTTCAAAATGATGTGAATCTTTATCTTATCCAGGTTTACGATGAGGATTCCACGCTTGGAGTTATCCCTGAAGCATGACTTCCTCCTGACGAAATCCAAAAAAAAGATCTAAAATCTCCTTAGAAACAGGTCCAAAACTCCATCGAAAGGGGAAATGCCGACAACTCACTGACAGCAACAACTCAAATTCTTGAGAAAATTACCCAAAATACTTCGTTCTTGGATTTATTTCATTCCTCTATGGTAAATCGCGGAAATCCTTTTCTGGACGAAACGAGACAATTTATTAATAAAAAATTCACTATTTCACAACCAAACGAAGTAGAATAAAATTCTCACCATTTTTCGATAAGATTTCCGCTCGCACTATTTATAATACAAAGAATCTTTCTTGCAAACTTTTCGCGCTGTACAATAAGTCAAAGCGATCAAAAAACACTAATGGCGGTCGGAGATAAAAGAAGAAAAAGAAGAAGAAGAAGAAGAAGAAGAAGAAGAGGAGGAACAAGCGATACCCATCGATCTGCTCCATATCCATCCAACATTCTCCACTCGATATCAAAATTCCCCATTATATCAACTGTAAATAATTCCATAATTCTACTATCAAAACATATATACATAGATCCGTTACGCAGTCAAGGTACCAGTAACGGTAATAGGCAAAGCAATCTAGTCGTCACCTTTTCCCCGAAAAAATAACAGTTTTTTTTGGCTGAAAGTTAACTTCGGAAAGACGAGGTTTTTTTTTAAATCTGATTGCGGGAATAGATTTCTTGACATCAAATACGTGTATTGTCGTTTTTGAATCATGAATCCGATCATCATCATGGAAAATGCGCGACTCGAAAATTATAAAATGAAACAATTAATATCTCGCAAACAAGAGCCGACTTTGCAAAATGCTGTGAAAGAGATATTTTTGTGATCATATACGATCGATTTATCATAATGAGAGCAGCTCCGAATTCCTAAGGTTAAATTTTCTCGAAAAGTGTTTTCGATCGCTTTTTTCCATACGTTTAACTTCCAGTATAGATAAATTTTTCGAAATAATAAAATTATAAACGATTCAACGATCATTACTTTAGCAGCTGTAATTACAAAAACTGTAGACATGTAGACCAAATTTTGCTTTTAAATTTTTTCAAATGTATAGAAAAATCAAGAAACGAAGTTAGAACTATACTACATCACACTCTTGTTATCCTGCAACCAAAATAAACCCAAATATGCCAAACTTCAGAGTCCGGAAACTATGTATACCTACCCTGTAAGAAAATTCCAATTTAATTTTAAAGTAAGACATTTTTTTAAAGAAAGACTTGAGATCGTTTTAGTGGCATTATGTAGAATCATGTCTTACTCGAAATATTGCTCTGTGCCTATAATATGTTGTACGATTCGCAAAGTGAAAAATTCTTGAATTTGCCCTAATTTTACACCACAGGTGAGTATCGTAAGCTACAGTCTAAGCTTGATAAGCTTATGAAATGCGGCAAGTTTTATTCTATTGACTAGCATACATAAGTTCACTGCACAGTACCTTAATATTCAGGTCGAACTGAAAAAGCGTTTTTTCCATGCAGCAGAAAAAAAGCCACTTTCTTTCGTTATACGCGGGAACAAAGCCTTCTTTTTGGGGTATCGCGGATCACTTGGAGATGGGTTGCTTTTACATTATAAGGAGCAATAACTCCTCGGAATCAGAATCAAAACTTAATTTCACCCTTTAAAAAAATGTATATAGTTTGCCTATACTTTGACTACAGTAGGTTTACTATAGAACAGCCGTAGATTATCTGTATATTGCATATATTTCAACTATATTGAATCTACATGTAATCTATAGGTAATTTATGGTCAAACTATTTAAAAAATCATAATTACTGAAATATTTAACAGTTTTATTATGTAGCAGTTGAGTGGAAATTAATTTTTTGTTGATGGTGAAGACAGTTAGACATAGTAATAAAAGAAAAAACCTGGAAAAAACCTTGCCTGTGATTGAACTTGAACTCAACTCGCTGGGGTGTGGAGCTACCCTTGGAAAACAAGTCCCTCTAAGGTGAGTATGGTGGCCATCTAGAAAGCCCATAGTTCCTTTTATGTGGCCCATAGGTACCCACAAAAAAACACTACGGCGCATGTAGGAAATCTATAAAGTTGGTGTAGGTGACGTGTAGGGTACATGTCACAAGATCTACAGGTAACAGAGATGAGTATTACTCAACTTTCGCCAGTAGGTGACATATAAGTCACTTACATGTTAATCTACAGTTGGCCTATATTCCACCTACTGTTGTCGTATGAGTAACGTAGGGGTGACCGGGGCATTTCGGGACACTTTTTGTGTTGTGAATTTTTACAAATTCATAAACTAGGTTATTGTTCAATAACCTGTATTTTCTGAAAGCCTGAAATCTTTTCTATTGAACCCCGAAAATACGATTTTTCTATTCCAGACGTAACAAGTAATATTTGTCAGATATTTAAAAGTGCACATCGTCCCTAAATACCCCGGTACCGGGGTAATAAGAAACAGGTACCGGGGCATCCAGGGACACGTTGTTTGTGAGCAAAAAAATGCTATGAAAAGTAGGAATATGTTTTCTAGGCTTATTTTGTGTTAAATACTTTATTGACTTCAATACTTGCGGAAAATGGTCAAATACAATGTATTTTATTGTTGTCGCTGGATTCTGGCTGATATATTCTTTATCGTTCTCCGCGTACTGGTTGATTCTTTGTTGGGTTCTTCGATGTTCTCGAATACTCTATTTTATTGGTTGTTTTTCGAACCCTTTTGGTAGGATATTGTTTTGTGTTATTTTTTTCTTTCTTGCACTTAGCCGATTCCTGTTCTTCAGTAAGTTGTTGCATAGTTTCCGGTTTGATCAAAATCAAGCAATTGCCTTTTTTCTTTCTATGTTTGATTTCTGCCGAGATCTCACTTTTAAAAATGAACGAATAGTATGAAGCGTTTAATCTAGTTCTTCAACTGACAATGAGGCAAATACTTTCCATGATGGAATAATCATCCGTCGTGATTTGGTAAAATTAGTGTAGAGATTAACGAAACACTTTGTATGTTTCAGCTGATATTATGATCGACGAACCTTCATTTTTCACAGCTGCTACTGCTTTCTTCATTCTATCTGTGAGCACTGCATCTTTTTACGCTTATAATAGCCGAACATGTTCCTGCCAAATAATAATCAGTTTTTATTTGTCTTTCACTGAAAAACGTCTCGAAATACCCAGGACATGTGCGTCCCTAAATGCCCAGACACGATTTTTTTGGATTTTTGCTCCATAAAGATTCTACCAATAAATATCAGTTTGAATCAGTACATTAATTGTGTTTAAAAGCGTACACGAAATAAATATACTCACCTTTTTTGGTGTTCTGCAGCTCTTGATAAGCAACAATCGCGAAAACGTAACAACGAAAATACTTCGTTTTAGTCTCAGAAAACACATTTACCCCTCTACACATAATATCTGACATGTGAAATCGACCAAACTCCGTAAGTAGAGTAGTTACCTTGGACGCAATATATGATAATTTTTTTGAATTTTTCTAATGTTACATTTTAAATTTATTCGCGCTGTCCCGGAACGCCCCGTGTTTCGAAATGCCTTGGTCTCCTCCACGTATTATGTTCACTTCAGCTCTTAGTTACTCCTCTTTAACAATTTTATCCAGTACCTTACTGTCGATGTCCTATAGGTGATCTATATTTATCTTCTAGTAGTCAGCAGGTGACATATTGGGTCACCTGTAAGTCACATACAGCAGGCGACATATACGTCACCTGTAAGTCATATACAGTTACAGTGAGAAATTTGTCAACAACGCAGTTTTACTACATTTTTCGTTTTAAAAACATATTAATATGAAAATGTTATCTTACCGAGTTTTCTCATCAATATTCTCATTACAAATCATGTATTTCTCATTCGAATTAATCACATTAAATTTTTTTCACTCGACGATAATTGACAACTAGAACAATTCATTCATTGCGAATTAAGTGATAAATTATTATGTTTCAATATTATTGATCGGTTTTAAATAAATTTTTATGTAAATGATTACATTTTGTTAACTAAGACAATTTTTGGAATTCCTGAGAGTTTAGACTGAAGAAAATTTTTTTTCTACACATAGATACTAGAAACCAGGATTGGAAACTCTCGCGAAAAAACTTATCTCAACGAGTGCAACAGAAAGCCATTCGAGAGAAATGTATAAGAGCAAGAGAAAAGATCTGGTGCTCTACAAGCTCCTTCCACATAGCTGACAGCATTGATCCTGTATTTTACACAATGAGTGTCCAATCCTGGTTTTTAGTCTACATGTAACACACATGTAAAAAACCTCTAGGTTTGGTGTCAAAATTCCATCCTGGCAGCACGAGTTCAAACCCTGACGGAAGCGAAGTTTTTTTCTGCAGTATTCACTGCGCTCACAATGCAAGGATGACAACAGTTATTTATTGACAAAATATTAGAAAAAAAGTGATTAACATTAATATATCATAATATTTTTTATTAACGCTCACTGTAGACATCCTGTAGGTACCGTAAAGGATTCCTATAGACACTATAGACACTGACTTCATAAGCAATATACGCAGATTACTTGCACCTTATAAGTTTTTTTACCTACCAGAAGACTAGATGAACCAGATAGCCAGTCAACTTAAGGCCAATTCAGACTACCGGTTCTCGGCACCGATTCACCGTTCCGGTTGGGCGCTCGGTCCAATTAGAATCGAACCTAAATACTCGAACCGAACCGTCATCGGCAACGGCTTTGCGCTGATTGGTCGAGCGCTCAACCGGACCGGTGAATCGGCGCGGAGAACCGGTAGTCTGAATTGGCCTTTAGAGGGACTTGTGTTCCAAGGGTAAAGTGTAACCATTCAGCCATTTCATTAGATGATATATTAATGTGAAATTTTTCTACAGTTGCTGGTGGTGCATTCATAAATAACGATTCTACAGAGCTGTAGGTTTACTAAAGTATGGTCAATAGGCCGTCTATACTTGCTGTAGACTAAGTACAGTTGGTCTACGTATATAGTCCAAATATATTTGCAGTATCTGTAGCCTGCCTATAACCTGAGTATAGCTACTATAGATAGGCAGTCTGTTGTTCCTTTAGACAATATACAGTGAGAAAATTTAACTATAGACCATATATAGTCAATAGCTTATAACCCAGATACCCAGTAAACCACGTCTCTGTCAGCCAGCAGGCAGGTAGCTGGCGAGCCAGTTCGTTCACAGCTACCTGTCAGCTGGATATTTTACCCTTTGCCATGGTAGCCACCGGTTGTCTGCCAGATGGCGGAGAAAGCTTGCTGCCAATATGTGGCCAGCTTGCTGCCAGTCGACCTCTGTTAATTGTTGACACTTTTGCAGTTTACTAGCGTATAACTTTTTATTCAAAAGATTATTGATCAATTTTGAATAATTATTCAACTAAAAATATTTCACAACTTACATAATGTGTCTCGTCTCAATTCATTGTCTTAATTTACTGGCGTAATTCGTTGTCATATCATTGAATGTCTTTTAAATAGGCTTTTTTTCAAAATATGTCACGATTACAAGTCAAACAAAAATATTTACATGAAATTTGGACAAACGACGCACTTGGTAAGTTGTGAAATTTTTTTCGTTGAATAATTATTCAACTTTGATCAATAATCTTTTAAATCAAAAGTCATACGCTAATGAACTGCAAAAGGGTTAAAAATTAATAAAGGTCAACTGGCAACAAGTTGGCTACATACTGGCAGCAAGCTTACTCCGCCAGCTAAAAGACAACTGCTGGCTACCATGACACAAGCGTCAAATAGCCAGCTGGCAGAGATGTAGTTTACTATGTATATATTGGAAATCGTCTATATGCAAAATATAGACGATTTCCAATATATACCCAAATGCATACACGCAAAGTGTATGCAATCTGTAGGTAAACTATATACAAACTATATATTGTACAAACTATAGCTGAGATATAGTTGAGATATAGATTGGTTATATGATATATAGGCAAACTACAGAAATTATTTTTACAAGGGTACTCTCGTGCGAACGGGGGAGAAGTATACGTGGACTAGTAGACATGCTCAATCACGCTCAACTCGGCGAATTGCATTCAGTTGTTTCTTTTGCTCGGCGAGTCTGCATCGGTGACAGGTTGATACGTAGCTTAACAACGCATGACATTTCGTCATTAAAAAATATCGTAAGCGTTTTTTGCCCCAAAAAAACAGAGATTTCCTCCCTCATACTCCGAAAAACAAGTGGCCTTTTTTTATACATGCATGGGAAATAATATTGTATGCTACATGGAAATAATAGGTTGATATCGACAAGTTTGATTTGCGCCCTCCCTTCAGTCAAGGGCAAACTTCACACTCGTCAAAGACAAGCTTTTATTCCCTTGTTGCATCCATACCGTTACTGTACCTTAACTTACATAAATAAACGCCGTTAATGATATTGATATCATTTCTATAATTATAAAACATTTTCAAGTAACAAAACTGAAGAAAATTATTTTATATTTTATAAAATTTGTTTGTACCGTTATTAGGTACGAGAATGTCATACATCACTCACTCGCTCCCAAATGGTAGTGTTTGTGAGTGAACATAAGACAGGTATAGTTGCCTATATTTAACCGTTAGTTTAGGAAAACTCTACTCATCTCGCAGTTTCGTGTTGCTGACAAAAATTTTCATCAATAAAAATCCCCACTTATACTAGTAGTTGAACTCAGATTCACTCGCGTTTATACTTTATACGCACGCAATTACATTACAAGACCCTGTATTGACGGATGCTTTGAGTCTTGCTTCAACTTACTTACGCCGATTTTACAAATTTTTACTACCGAGGGCTTAATCACAGAATAAAAACGATTCCAGGTTTTTCAATAATATGTTTATCACGTGCCTTTTAAATCTTAAATTTTTTTCGAAAATGCAAATTTCAACCTTTTTTTTCACATGATGAACAGTTAGTAAAATATACCTGCGTTACTCAGGTAAAATCATTAAAATAGTAAATTCATGGCCAGTGAAAACAATCGATAAAATTAATTTGCGCAATCGTCGCAGAAAAATAATTTGTTTGATTTTCTTGAACAAGGCCATTGTCATCAGCAGCAATAACGTCCATGTACGATAAACACAATATTATCATTGCAATATTATTATTATCATTTGAAGGTGTAATGGAATTCGAAGGCACACACTTATTTCAAATTTCAGCAGTGTACTCTACTTCCACTTTACGCTACATTAAGTACAACTAGTAAGCCACAAGTACCTTACTTTTAGTACAAGTATCTTTCGAAAAAAGTCGTCAGTACAATAATTGTTTTTTACCGTGCGGGGTGCATTAAACTTCATTTAAGAATTTGAGCCACATAGGCAGTGATTTTATAAAGTATCTCAAGTTTAAGGCACCGAGATATATTGGAATACTAAGGCCTTTTGTTTCTTGAATTCTTTCCATGAACAAAGAGGTTTGAGAGCCGATTTGGGTCCAAAACATCCAATCCAAAACATCCAAGCTGGAGCATCTCAACTAAAACATCCAAAGTACAATACATCCAATTTTTTTTTTTAAGGACTAAATATCTGAACTAAATCATCAAAAATTGAATAATCGTAACAAAAAAATCCAAATCATGAAATCTTAAAGACCAAGTTTTTTCTGTAGTTATTTACAAAGTGAGATTTTATCAAGTTTTTCTTTGATCTTTTCGTAACGTTCTGCAATATTTTTCTGTATTTACGATGATGTAGAAAAATGTTCTTCGTCGACTATAGTTAACATAAAATTGCCCGTACAAACAATGCTTTCGAAGGGTGGCATAACAGTTTTTAAACTGTTGCTGGCTGACATCACCCCAGTCTGTACGCTTTTCTTATAGAGTTGCAATGCGAGCAGGGCGATACACATAATTCATCAATCATCCGTAGGACAAAATTATTAATTTGCTGTCAAGTTATTACGAGTGCATTGACGATAGGCTTTTTGGAATAGTAAAACAGTATATGTTCAAAATCGGAAACAATGTAATTGAGTACATTAAAAATATAGGATATTATTTAGATAAATGAAACCAACGTCACGAAATTCAAATTTTCATCAAATTCAATAAAAAAAACTATAAATTCTGAAAAAAATTACTACAAAATGTGACGTGTCAGAATAATTTATGTTAATTATACAAATATTCTTATAATTTTAATATTTTTAATATATTTAATTCGATTATTTCTGGTTTTGCACTTGTCGTACTGATTAACTATACCAAAAAGCCTATCGTCAATGAACTGGTAATAATTTTACGGCAAATTTATAATTTTTTGTTCTTCGAAGGATTAATGACGTATAGACTGGGGTGATGTCGGCCAAAAACAGTTTGAAAACGGTTATGCCAGCCTCCGAAAGCGTTGTTTGTACGGCAATTCTTTAGAGTACGCTCCTGTAATCATTCTACAGCTTTGGCTGATATCTCACAGGAATTGCTTGATGCCTAACTCGGGCACGTCTTCCTCTGATGTATGCCACCTGACAAAAAATTACTTCCTACCAGCGTGTTTTTGTATTTGTCAGGTATGTCAGTCAGCTCTTTGATACTTCGTGCATCCGAAGACATACATTGAAGTCATTGTCTCGAGAATTTGTCGACGTGGTAGTTAAGTCAACACAGCAGGTACACGGAGAAAAAACGGGAGTAAATCTCACTAAAAACGTACGAAGAATCACCAAACTGCTGAGAAACGCAGGATAATTCCACACATCAACAGGAACTATTCCAAAGAAAAGAATATGTACTGATCGTTTAGTAAAAATTTCTTGCCATAAGGCTGTATTTACATTCTTTCTCTACACTTTTTCTTAAATGTAACACGTATAAGCGTGCGTTGGTGTCGGTGTGCGCGCTGGGGAATTCTATTAATAGTCGCGGAAAAGTGCGTTTGTTTCCTTTGCTTCCCTACAGCAACTTTCACTCAAGTTCGCTAGGTGGCAGAATGAAATTTTTTCTTGATTGCGAATTATTGTGAAAATCCTCTAAATATGGGTGAAAACCATATCCAAGAAAAAGAAATGAGAAACATGACTGAACATTACCAATCAAGAATCAACACCAAAATATCTCTTTTAATTCTAGCATCAATTTCTAGCATCAAAATTTCTACCATTTCTACAATATTGAATTTTTAAAAGAAATAAACTTCTAATTCTCGAAGTCGGGAAATTGATCACTCGGAGCTAATCTCAGTTAATTTAATTCATTCGATCAATATTTCGGCCACACATGGGGCCCTCATCAGGATCCTTCAAAATCAAACCATTGAAACACTTAATATAAAATGAACAAAAAACTATTCCAAACAAAAAAATATAAAAAAAATTATTCATACTCACAAAAAAGTTTTTTTAAAACCTAAAATTAAATGATTATGTGTGAAATGTAAGGTCAAATTTGACCATCGTCGTAATGAAAACTTTTCAATCACAAATTTCTTATATTCTAACAATAATTTTTTCTTTAAATGCGTCCGAGAACAGACATACGGAGCGCACCAACGACGAATAACAATGATTCCAAAAGTCAAAGTAATAATCTTATTCCCAAAATACTTACTTTGACTTTTGGAATCATTGTTATTCGTCGTTGGTGCGCTCCGTATGTCTGTTCTCGGACGCATTTAAAGACAAAATTATTGTTAGAATATAAGAAATTTGTGATTGAAAAGTTTTCATTACGACGATGGTCAAATTTGACCTTACATTTCACACATAATAATTTAATTTTAGGTTTTAAAAAAACTTTTTAGTGAGTATGAATAATTTTTTTTATATGTTTTTGTTTGGAATAGTTTTTTGTTCATTGTATATTAAGTGTTTCAATGGTTTTATTTTGAAGGATCCTGATGAGGGCCCCATGTGTGGCCGAAATATTGATCGAATGAATTAAATTAACTCAGATTAGCTCCGAGTGATCAATTTCCCGACTTCGACATTATATATTTGGAACAGAGCATAGAATCTTGATCTCTTATACATCATAAACTTCTTATTCTTATAGGATTTAAAAGGTTCTAAATCACTAAGGATTTGTATAATGGAGTTTCATTATTTAAAATACAAAAACACATAATTAAAAATCCTTCGAAGACGAAAAATTCTTGGTTTATTTTGAAGTATAAAGTATTCAAAGAATCGGACGATTCAGGTTTCGAAGCATGTAATTTTTGCCGAACGTTTGGTAATTTTTCAGGTAAATGTTCAGCATTCTGTCTCGAAAATGGAATTTATCACGCGTTTCCCAGCAGTTTGAAATTCTTTGTGCGTTTTTGGTAAGATTCACTCTCGATTTTTCTCCGTGTAGTGTATTTTTCTAAGTACGTGAAATTTCCGAAGGTGGGTTTTCCAGGGGCAACTCCTTTCTTGAGGTTAGCAAGTGCTCAAAAGCTGCAACTTCTTTCCCATTTTGAAGATTACACTGGGAAAAAAATCCCAGTGATACATCATGGCCGGTTTACATTACTGCTTTCACGTCAATCCAGCCCCATGGCCACGGGGAATCCTCGTGTGCTGCTAATACTGATCTAACGGTCAGCTGTACTTAGTCCGTTGTATCACAACATATATATCAAATTCGGTCGTTTCAGCGTTGGATTCCCGTTGATTCTTCGTGGCAACCGAGGCTACCTAACATTGAAAGCGTCACAGTTTGCTTCGACGTTGGCACAAATGGATTTTACGGTTAGTACGACGGAATTTTTTTCCCAGTGTAGTTTAATGTGATTCAGGGCCCCCTCTGTTAATTACAGTCCGTTAATTAGTCTGTTAATTACATCGCGTCTCGTGCTGATGGTCGTTGCCCTTGCCGTGCAGCTGTCATTTTTGCGGCATTCCCAATAAATTTTTTTTCTTTGTGCCATTGTATGATGTGACTAAGTATCAACTGTATACTTTGCAAACTTGTTACTTATTCTAGTAAGAGTATTAACCTCAGTTAGGTCAATAAGTTAATAAATCCTTAATCATTGAGTAAAAAATGTACTAGTAGGGTAAGACGGGGTACTCTAGTGTAAGTTGAAATAAGTGTTTGGTAAGGTTTTTATACAACTTTTTATTCAATATAATGATTATTTTTGATAATGTCCGTGTCAATTTGAATAAGATGTAAATTTGCATATTAAAAAGAACAGCATTGACCGTTTCAAAAGAAATATTTTTTACAAACGTCAATTTTGCGCTGTCAGTTACGACTAGAAGACCTTTAGATTGCTCAGAAACAGAAAAAAAACTTGACAATGGCAGAAAACATAAAAACATCATGAACAAGCAATCGCCCCCATCCAGAAAATGCTCTTGATTTAGCATCTATTTAAGAACATCATCTACTAAGAATAAGAACCTCTAAGAATTTCTGACGTTCAGTATGAAGACCAACTGCAATTATCATTTAAAATCGCCTCCTATAAATTTTTGATAAAATCATAAGTGGACCCCGTTTTACCCGACCAATTTTCGATAGACTAAAAATCACAACTTATTTCAAATAAATTTTTTAATACCTCTAGGTTCTTCAATCTTTCTAATTGTTTGTACTTCCTTTCTTGACTCATGATTCTCAATGGAAAACCAGCCGTTAGATTTTTTAATTACGTTTACGATGATTTACAATACAATAACTAAAAGGACCCTGTTTTACTCTACTGTGAGCAACTGTAAGAAACTGGAGTCCTACAATATTGATTGTAAAATCCGAGAAAAATAATTTTGCAATTTTTTATATTATGCTTATACTTCTTTTTGTATCCAATTTCATATATTATAATAGGTATCACTGGCCTAACATACCATATACATATCTAGGGTACAAAAGAAGCGGCACCATCGCGAAATTTATTATCCAAAAATTATATTTTTCCGGTTGTACAATCACTATTGTAGGAGCCTAGTTCCGAAGTGACTCCATATTTTGATTTTTATTTGTTTTTTGCTCGCCCACATAGCTTTCACTCACTTCCTTTTTTTGTTGTTATTTTTACATTATTAGTCATAAAAGTTTCATATGCCCACGAAGTTTTACTTCTATCTTGAAAAACATTCAACTCTCAAGGACATTTAATATGCACATAACATTTTAGAATACGATAAAATGCAACAAAATTATATTTCATTGACGACAAAACACAACATGATAAATGAATGAATAAATTTAATATATGTGACGTGGTTTCTAGAAAGGGACCTAACGACCAAAACAGCGTTTCGAGAAAAACGCGTTTAAAGTTTCGGTCTTGAAAGCAGGTAAAAGATGCGTATTCGTCCCTTCCTTTTCTATTTTTCATTCTCGGACAAAATAGGCGTAAACTAGTAGATATCATTCATGAATGATTCGTCACAATAAAAATACAAAGGGACCAGTCCCCGAGGGACCGTTAGGTACGGACCCCTAATAATGTAGTAGCAAGTAGAGTGAGAGAGCGATGCTTCAGCGAGATTTTACCGGAAACATTATTGGAATATACATTCAGAAAAATTTATCCTGAGCTCAATTTTTATCATAGTAAAGTGAGACTGGCTGCAAACAAAAGATAATCATTCCCTCGATTTACCCATCTAAGAATCTTAAGATCGAGGTTTTGGTCGTTAAGTCCGTTTCTAGAAGCCGCGTCACATATGAAAGTGACAAAAACCAACATTAGATATAGTGATATGCATAAAAAAAAAGCGAATATAAATCAAAAATTTCTACATTGATTGTAGATATAAACTTCAACCAATGAACTCATAAAACTTTTAAACGAACCGTTACATTATATAGTAATATACATGATAAAAAAATATCAAACTCTATGAAAAATCTCTAACAAAAAAAGAATATTACACAAGTTCATTCTACAGTTCATATTTCAGTTCATACTACAGAAATTTAATTACAGTACTTGAATAATACACAAATATTTTAAAAACGGTAACAAGAATGATAAATGATGAAAGATAAACTAATGAGTCAAGCAGTCAAGTATGGTCGTATAATATAATACTTGAGCGTCACCGTTTTGAAATAAATAAAAAAGCTATAATTTATAGCAAACTGAAAATATCGATAGATATTTGCTTTTATTTATTTTATTTTTGAATTTTATCTTCATAATAAACCTCAATTACTAAATAAAACAAAAACATTTAGAAGTAATGGAAAAATTACAAACGGCCTACACTGTGCAAATAATGACCGTAATTTACAAACCAATTTGAAGTAACCAATAGGATTATCACTTGGAAATTCAATCAGAAACTCCCAATCGGTTTTCTGATTGAATCAAAGATACACTCGGCGCACACAAACTACCACAGCTCGGGTCTTATGTGGTACTTTGTGAACGATTGTTTAGGGTCGAGCGAACGCTCGAATCCATTAATCACTGTCAGGGTCACAGGTCCGTATCGTGCGCGCTGATTTTCAACTTTCAACTCCGAAGGCTCAAAAGAGACTGGGCACTTTCTGAAAATTTTGCTGTCTCGAGCCTTTCCTGATTCTTCGATTCAAGCGAGCAGATCCATTAATCAATATGCCGAAAACCTGCTGGTCTCCCGGAGACCAATTTGTTCCGTGGTGCTTTGTGTAGGAGTACTTTGTGGGCGCCGAGTGTATAATCTCTCAAAATATTTCTTCTGTAATTTTGTTCCAGGCATATAAGCCCGCGCAAAAAATGATTTAGATGGTACACATCAGCTCTACGCGAGTGCCTGGTTAGGCCTCTCCCTAATTTTTTTTTGTTGCTTGTATTAGACCTATTATTCTATGATTTAATAAGCCGAGTATTTAAACGTCTAGTAACCCTACATTATTGAAGATCTAATTCAAACCTTATTCAATTTCGAAAACATCTCATTTTAAGATAATACGCTCGTTTCTGTAGTATATTTGTTAAGTCAAAACAATTCAAACAGCAACTGATAAGTTTTTATAAGCATGCCACCTAAACGTGACTAGACGAGAAAAATCAGACAAAATCAGACGAAATCTCTCTCAATCCCCCCCCCCCCGCTCTCGCTTACCGGATTTACGAAGTAACAAATCTGATTTTATCTTTTATATCCGTACACCTGCCTGCACCTGCCCATACCATAATTGCATTTCTATTTGTAGTGCTATGCAGCGCGCTTTCTCTTTCCCCTTTGCATACTTTCGTAACAGACAGCGAGTAGCGCGTCCCCACTTTCTTCCCTTATCCACTTGCCCCTATCCCCTCGCCCAAAAACCCAGTGACTTGCCGCTCAGCATTGCTCTGCGTTACCCCGGCGAAAAGTGTCAAGCGGGAGAAGAAAAGTTTCTCTTCAAAAATTTCAAACGAGCAAATTTTAAAGTCCCGAACGAAAGAAATAACTACAACAAGTAAAGATTGTATGTAACCATGTATATTTATACGTTCTCATTGCTTTTATTCTATCAAAAAGTAACAGTTATACCCAAAAAACATGAAAAAACCGGAATAATTCTGTGAATTTTATTCGTTCGAGAGGTTTGGAGTTTTGGAATTTAACTATCGTGAATGTTTTGAACATTAAATTTTGTAAGCTTTGAATGTTTTGGATTGGATGTTTCAGTCTGAAAATTCTGTGCTATTTTCTGTTCTAGCATTATATTTATGATTGGACCTTAATTTACTGATACACACCTGTTCCTCGAAGCATTTCAACCCGAAACAATTCAGTCGTCCCGCTACCTAATTCACCGCAAAGAGAATAATTAGCATCTTTAAATGTTATCGTTTTGCTCGACCATTGTGAGGCTGGCAACGAAATGTGTCACGCCAATGATATTATATCGAGACAACTCGATACCGTATAAAAAGGATGAGTAAAAAAATTCTGGTCTCTTTCGTTTTCAGAAGTTCCGAGGCACTGAAATGTTCCGGGGGAAGGGTGTACTCATAATCAGCAAAGTTTAGTATCAATGTACGATTTAATTCCTACCTTAAAAATAAGGCTTTATACCTTAAAAAATCTTCAATTACAGGATATAAAACTCGAATCAACATAATGCTATTTGTACGATAGAAACCTGTGTTTTGGAACCGATCGCTACAAAATATTGGACTTGAATTCTACATCTACTCAGTTTTAAATCTTAACATTTCTGAATTCACTCACTTTCTTGATTCATTCTTTAAAAAGTTTTATATAACTTGATTTTTAAAAACCTACGTTTTATAGTCGGTCGACGGTAAATTTCGCAAAGCTGTAAGCTCTTTAACATGTCGAGGTAATATTCATAATTAAAAATTTTCCGTGAATTTCAAACAATAGTTTTCCCAAAGTTTCCATAAAAATACACCCTTAAGATGTATCAATGATACAGCATACATGCTCAAAATTGAGGGTGTAAGGTCCATTTTGAGCATGTATGGTTAAGTTTTAGCATATATACACTCAACATTGAGCGTAAAATTTCAATGTTAAGCGTATATTCTCAACGTTGAACGTATACCTACTCTCAAGTGTTGAACTTCAACTTTTAAAGTAAAGCCTATACTATCAAGGGTTGGGCATTAACACTCTTGGTTAACCGTATACGATCATGTGTTAGGCTTTAACTCTCAAGGTTAAAAGGGCATTCTATGTTTTAGGCAGAAATTGCAAAAAACGCACTTCGTGCGTTATTCGGGTGGCGCTTTTCGGGACTAATTAGCTTATATAACTATAATAACTAAACTCTCAACCTATTAAGTAATTGGTTATGAGCCACGTAACATTCATATTTGAGGTGGCGTTTACACGGGGAAAAAAGTATTGTGGATTCAACATAGACGCATGGTGTAAACGTACCGATGCTGATCCCACTTCGCTCGCGGTGTTGAATCTACATAGGTAGCCAAAGTGAGAAGCACCTCGCGCACACATGATTTGTTCGCATTGATGGTATATCTACATATATGGTCATATAACTCTGCAACCTAGGTTGATTCAACATAGGTCGCGAAGTGACATCAACATACGGTGTTTACATAGATTAAAGCTGTCAATACCAAACAACGGTTGGCATGAAAACGACTAAAACCACTCACACCGCAGCGTCACGTTAATTAGCTGCGCTCCGGTGCAGCAAATTTAGCATCAGCAAAAAACGGTGTTGTTTTCATGTCGCTGTTTTCCCCGTGTAGTAAAAGGCACCACGCTCCATATCAGATCGAGGCACTATGTGCTATAAAATAATGTATCACATTGTCAATATACAATATATAAACTTGAAACTTCTGAGACACATTTTTGAATATGCTTAGGATAAAATATAGTAATTAAAAAAATTGATTTTTGGAAGCCAAAACATAGAACGATCCCCTTAAGCGTATACTATTAAGTGTTGGGCGTGAACGCTCAAAGTTAAAAGTGTTTCCCTAAAGGAACTGTTCATAAATTACATAACGCTCCTAAGGGTAGGGGGGGGTCTAGCTCGATGTGACATGTGATTGTTACAACGGGGTGGAGGGCGGGTCGAACAAAATGTGGCGTAAAAATTTTTAAATGTATTCATATTATAACCTTGATCGGCATGAAAAATTTTCAAATTTTTTTCCGCTTTTTAACACTTCCGTACCAAAAAAATCATCATCATCAACAGTGAATCAAATCACTTCGAAAGTTTGCAAACACTAAGATGCAGTATCATTTAATTGCTGCATTGTCATTATCAATTGACATTAAAGGACACCTTCGCATTTATTTACTTGTTTACAACGTTAAAAATCTACATGAATCGCTCTATGGCAATATAATTGCAGAAAATACAAGATCAATGTCCATAAACTCGTAAATTTACGATTCCTAATTCCTAAATTGTAAAAAAGTGAATGTGACACTCATTGCCAACGAATTGTATTATTTTTTATGATAGGTTAATATCAATTATCATGTAGTGACGAAATTGAATTATTTTTGACGTTTCGTAACTTTGTTGAATTTTTTTGTTTTTCTATACAGATGATTTCCTGATATGAAAAAAGTTTTCAAAGACATCTTAATATTATAAAAATCTTTGTATATATGTTTTGTATTTTGTATACTCTTCAAAAGTACAAAAAAATGCTACAAGTATTTCTATTTTTCTTTTGAAGACTCCGTTACATTAACCCTAGGGAGTGGGGGGGGGGGCGTTCAAGCCAATGTCACAGTTAGTGACACAGGGGGCGAGGGAGTCGAAAAATACTGAAAATTGCTTTACGTAGTATATGGACAGCCCCTATGTGCTGTGACTGAACTCCTAACAATAAGCGTATGCATTTAAATATAAAAGAGTAAAGTTACAACAAAACGTACACTTTTACAGTTTCGAGTATACGCTCCAATTGAACGTATTATCTTAAGTATATGGCGTTCGAACGTTGAACGTTTACGCTACTTTGCTGAGCTTGAAATTTCAATGATTCGCATATATCATTAGTATTACACTTAAAAGTAAAGTGCGAATTTTCGCAGTGACTTTAGAGCGTTGTTGGGCGATAGTTAACTGAGCGGTTCCTAAAGGCTGGTGATGCTCGCTCGGTGATGGTTCTTGAGGTGGTTAGAAGTCGCTTTTGCTATGCCTTACAGCGAAGCAGAAAACTAAAATCGCTTTATAGATCAGTAAATGCATTGAAAAAAAAGTAATAATAATAATCGATAAATATGATCTAAATAAAGCTTTTCATGTGATAACTATAGATAAATAGAGCTATATAGGCGCATTATTATTATTATTATTATTATTATTATTCTTATTATTATTATTATTATTATTATTATTATTATTATTATTATTATTATTATTATTATTATTATTATTATTATTATTATTATTATTATTATTATTATTATTATTATTATTATTATTATTATTATTATTATTATTATTATTATTATTATTATTATTATTATTATTATTATTATTATTGAAGGACATTAAAGCAAATGTAGGGATCTGAGAAACTCTATGTGGATGCAAATATATTATGAGTCTCTTGGACAAATTTTTTTTTCATGAAAAGTATTAAAAAAATTTTTTATCCTTAAATGCAAAATCTAAAAAAGTAATGGGCACTGAAGAGTCATATAAATCTTCGAGACAGATCTTATATTTTGTAGAGATTGGAAATTGTCAAGCAATGACAGCCATGCTTCTATTGCCAAAATAAGAATTGACATTTATTATCTTGACAAAAATCTGATTTTCTTTCGCTAATAATATGTATATTTCCGTGTATTTTCGAAAGACTTGTGTATTCCGCCAACGTAAGGTTTCGATAGAGTAATAATAAGGTTGCCAGGTCAGTAGTTGATAGGTTCTGAGTGCAAATTTATTTTTAGGCAGGTAATTTACTGTCATCAAAAAAACATAAGTACTTTTTTTGTTGATCGAACAGCATGTTTTTTTTATTGTTTTGTGAAAAACTGTTGATTGATCAGAAAAACCCTGTAATACCAAGAATATATTTTTTTATGTATAAAATATGTTTTTTCATGAGCACATACGCTTAATGCGTATGTGCATAACTTTGTCCGTGCAAGCTCAATGAAAAACGTATGCGCTCAATTAAGAGCATATTTTGAACTCTCCACTTCGAATGTATACGCTCAAAGGTGGACGTATACACTCAACGTTTAGCGTATATCTGTACGTCAGAGGGCTGAAATATTGCTCAAAGTTATACTTACATGCTCAAAGTTGAGCGTTATCCCTGTGAGAGCATTAAGCATCATTTAGTAGTAAAATCAGAAAAGCGAATACAGAAACAATGTTCAGAGTTAAATGGAAAGAACTCCTTTTAGTTCAGTGAATTGTATTAGCAGTAAAAATTAAAAAAAAAAAATAATCTTTTTTTGGAGTGTAGTCGAAAAAAACGTTGAAAGACTGGTAGAATGGATGTATTCGTTGCATGAGAATTGAAATTAAGAAAAATGGTTTCGAAAATTTAAAAAAATTTGTTTTTAGTAACTGATGTTCATAACGAATGAAATTTTTAGAAATCAATGTCCAGATATCATATTCATATGACAGATGAAATAATTCGGGTGGACTGACTAGGTGTTGTCACCTAGTCAGTATCGCTCCTATTCAGCTACTGACCTGTTGTTTACTGCGAGAAAAGCTCATGGATGATAGCTTAAAAAATATGAGGTTTTGTTGAGTAAAGTTGTATTATTCGGAGCATCACCTATTCTTGCGTGCAATTGTATTAAAAGTTCAAACACTAGTAAAAGTAAGTTGAATAAAAATTTAACATAATCATAGGCATCGAAATTATGGCCAAAGCGTTTGTCAAACATAACGTACAAATAGAATATTATATTGATACCATTAATCCCGCATAAGGCATAGCCACAGCGGCGAAGTTAAATAGGCAGGTAAAATGTTTTTTTCTCATGATAAAGATATTTTTTCTCATAAATAAGATATTATTCCTTCGTTAAAAAAAAGCAGTGAAAACAAATTCTCACAAATGAATATTATACATTTTTGACGATGCAATGCCAGGAATTTCGAAATTTATTTTAAAAATTTGAAAGCTTATTTCGATGTTACTTATGTACGAAACTGCATTTTTCAAGAATGAAAGTCAATTTACGAACCATATGTGTCATGAAACGAAAAAATCGACCAAGCAGCCCCAAATTTTTCGGCTTAATTTTCAATATCTTCGACTAAGATTATCTTCCGAAACGTTTGAGGCTGCTATGTCGATTCCTTCGTTCCCCGCCACATATTTTTGGTGAAATTTTAGTGAAATAGTTGTAGCCGATACTTGACAGGATTCGGGGCCATGGAAAGCTAGTTGAAAATAAAAGAATACTTTAGGGAATCGTGATCACTTTAATGTGATAAGGGAAAAAAAAATATATATATATATATATTTGAAATGAAAAAAAAAAGGAAAATACTTATCTTAAAAATGAGCAGAATATTTAAGAGTTGATTTCTTAACTGAAGACAAAATGATGTAAAGAACAAACTCCAAGGAAAAACCCCATACTGCCTATTCTCAATGGGAGAGAGTGCGGCTAATTCGATCGCTTTGCTAAACACGATTTTTTCAAAGAAAGCAAACAATTTTTTTCATGTACTATAGGTCAAATAAGAGGGTAAACAACTCTGTCATTATACAAAATCACTGGAAATTTTTATTATACTGGTCAGTGATAATGTGAAAGTTAATTGTAACGTCTCGTTTGACTGAAGTAGCCCCATGAGTGGTGCCACTTCGATTGGGGTATGGGGCCACTTCGATCACTGGGCAAAACTGCTGCAAAGTGTGCAGGTTTTGGGAAACAGACTTGTTAGATAACTGTTATGAGAATAGATCAATCCATACGTATGACGTTGACTTTTCATTTTTTATATAGATTCAAGTAAAAATCTTTCGACAGTGAAATCAATATTTCAAAAGCAAAACACTTTATTTTATTAATTCTTACGCGAAAAAAATTTGTTGCTAACATTTTTCTTTTTTTTTTCTTATGTTTTCCTCTACAGGTAGGTTTCATTTTCAATTTTTTCTTTAAATTACTCTCTGTTTGCTTTTATTTGAATGATATCTACACTCTGCTGTCTTTTCGCGTTTTCCTTCGGTTTTGATTTCGGCAATAACTCTTATTTGTTCAGGAAACTTTCCTTACAAATATTGATCAGCTCGGCTTTGCAGCAGAACATCAAATACGTCAATTATATGTATATAATATATAGTTAACATTGAAAAACATATTATACATCATATAGATAAAATAATATAATTCAAGAAATTCGATTTTACAGAAAGTTTTCCGAAAAAATTCGGGGCTAATGAAAGTTGAATGGATCGGCTGAACCGAAGGAGCTTCCATAAATGATGTAAGGGTCTTACGGCCGGATGATCAGGGCAAACGTGATGACTTATGTCAAAGCTGATAAAGAATAGCGTTAAATGTGGGGGAGGAACCAATCATTCTTAAATTTTGCGTTACATCATTTCTGGAGTGCCCCTATGTAAAAAAATTTCATTGAATCATTGTGCATGAGCACAATGATTCAATGAACAAAACTCTCAACAGTTCATAACAATAAACTATTATCCTTCAAAACTTTTTTCATACATTTAGAAATTAATTGCTTCTCATATCAGTTTCAAGAAATCTAAAATATTTAGAAATAAAATAAAATATCTCTTACAAAAATTTTGATCGAAGTAGCCCCGCAAACATCGATCGAAGTAGCACCCAAAGAAAGTTTAAAATGTCAAATGCACTTCACACCTGAAAAATGATTTTATCGTAAAAAGATTTGTGCAAGAGTATTCCTATGTATATACTCATAAGATATGAAAACTTATTCCATTCTCGGGTACTAATAGCATTTAGCAAACTTTCTCTGAAAATTTCTCTGTGTACGTTTTTAACAGCTTCCCCGACGATAATTATTAAATATAAATTATATACAGCTACCCGTACGAGTGGGCTATTGTTTTCTTGTATCAAGTTGGATTACTAGTATAACTAACTTTTGGCGAACATCAAAGTTTCATATTCGAACAACATTTTAAGAATTCGCAAGCGATCGTAGTAACCCCCCGATCGAATTAGCCCCACTATTACATTAGGGTAATAAAATTTTTGCTTGAAACGTGTCGTATGTAGGTGTATCTTTCGTGAATTTCAATGTATTGTCAATCACATTATTGATCTCTAAAGGAAATTACCTCATCAAGACTATTACTTGGAGATTATCAAATAAAGGTGGCGTTTTAATAACTATAACATCCGATATACTTTGCTCGAATCTACATGAATATGTAATTCGTCATGTAATGAAAAAATTTATGTGAATCATAAAAAACTGTGTAAGAAAAAACTATACTTTAGAAGCGTTTGATTACGGTTGAAGCAATCGTTTATGTGCATGCGCAACAAAACTAGAATGATTGTGTAATCATTCTAACATAACATAAATCGTGTCAACGGCGGATTCACAGTTTCATTTTGTATTTTCATCTCCTTCACATGGTTATTTCAAGTTTAGTTTTATCGTATACAATCAATAGCAATCAAACAACAACTGAACTTGAACCTCTGAGGGTTTGGCTAAACATGTGCAAGCTGTAATACTGCATTATGCTCTACTAATTGTTCGTGAGTTGAATCGTTTCTACGATTACATTGGGCTTCAATTTGTCATCTTATAGATTTTTTGAGACATCATGCTAATTACACAAAAATATCCCCTTTTTAGGCTTACAAATGCTTCTGAAACTAAAAAAACAGTAATGCGATCACAAATCATTAGTTTTTCATTTATAAAATCATGAATTAGTAAACCAATTTTGTTTCAAACGTGAGGAATATTCTGAATGAAATTTTCTTCTAATATTCGAAAACGCTACAAATATTATAAACAAGATAAATATAAAAAATTGTAAATAAAAATAATTAAATAACGCTTTTTATTACGGTATGTATGTTATTTTCAACAGTTTCGTCAAGTCCGAAAGCTTACTTTTGTAGAAAAAAATAAAACTTATACATTATTTTTGATTTTTTGGGGTTATTTCTCGGCAGTAACGACAATTTCTGGGCTTGCACCGTTTTTTTGCGAATTCTAAAAAACCAATGGCCTTCTGACTTGAAAACAAGCTGGAAACCCATTGCAATATGAAGCGAGTAACTTGAAAATCTATACTCACACATTTTCTCTACATTTTCCCTCACTACATTTTCCGATGTTTGTTTGGTTCTCTGAAAAGTATTGACGCTTACCATATTTCATACATTATTAACCTTTCTTTTTAACTATTCGTTTATAAGTTCTTCCGACAGATTCGATATATTGCGGACGTCCACGACGCGTACGTCTTGACATCAACTCACAGAGGGGTGGGAAACTATTGATTAAATTTTTACCGGGAAAATGTATGTTCGGTAATTCGGTTTGTTAGGTCTTTTACTGTACAAGTACTATTACAGTTTGTTACTTTGTTTAGGATTCTTCAAATTTCAACATCTTTTTTCTGATGTAAGCGGGAAACATGTCATTGTGTTTTTTACCACTTTAAAAAAAATTGTCGTAAGTTGCTATTGTGTAACAACATTGTATGTTACAAGCCTTTTCAGTAACAGCAAATTTGTTAGAATATTCAACATCCTCCCCCTTCTAACTCCGAATATGGCAAATGTATAAAAGCCAGAATGAATGAAAACATTCATAAAAGTTGCAATCGCGAGTGAACTTTCTGATAAAAATTAGATACAAATGTAATGAAGTCAGTACTGAAATAATATGCAAGGAAAGAATTGAACTGTCAAGAATTCTTTGATTGCCTAGAAATAGTGTATTTCATTATAATAATATTTATTTTATACTTATAAAAATGCTTTCTCGTATCTTAATAAGTTACAGCGAAAACTGGATTAAATTAATTATGTGAGACGCAATTATACTTGAGTGATTAACGAAAAAAATCGGAAACACCAATTTTTAAGTATGTAAGTAAATGTGTTACGGCTGAGAAAAACTTTCCACGGTTCAAGTTTTTGAAAATATAAAAATCTCAGAATTGAAAGTAGGCTGATATCAATTCGTGGCTGCTTTTAAGGTATTACCTCCATGGGTGAAATTTTGAGATAGATTTTGATGAAAGAAATTAAAGATAATCTTTATGCGTACTAAGTAAATTTTTGAAATTTCAGTTAGTTTTACTATCTAGTTTTTTATTCAAAAATTATTTAATTTTACAGGGGATTAAATGAGCAAAAGATATTTTTTTTAATTTCTAAAAAATCACGAGATAGATTTTTCTTAACATTTCACCTCTACTGAAGAATGCAGTTATACGTTATTTGCCAGATCAGATATGAATTTTTACTACAACGTTTTTTTGAGAAAAATTTGTTTCATACCTGATTTGTAAACTCGGCAACACTGTAATTGTTTTGCTCCACGACATATGAATATCAAATCTGAGTATAACAGCTAATGGCAATTTCGGCTTGTTTATGTAATGTCTTTTGTATGCACTAATACTAAATAATTGGCGTTGGTTATACCAGGTTATACTGGGTTATACGAATACTGCTGATTTGCAGTGATTGAATGTTTGTTGATAAACATTGATAAATAAATTTTGGATATTGTCAATTAAAACATTTCATCGAATTCACGTTTTCGGATCAACGATTAGTAATAATAATTATGGTGTGATCGTTGATCTTTAACTAACCTTCAAAAAAGAGCTAAGTATACATACATTAAAATAAAACATTCCAGAAATAATACATTCTTCAAATTTATACTAGAGTATGAAACTGATCTTTGTTTTATTCATATCAGATGGAAATGAGGTAAATTTTATAACAATATCCTTAAGGAATCCTGTCAAGCAGTTCAACATTTTATATAGAAAAACTGAAAACTTTTATTATCATAAATGATTCTAAGAAAAATTATTGATAATTTTTAAACATATTTAAAAACTTGTTCGAAAATATAAAATAACTTTTGTTATTCAGAAAAATAATGAGTTTGTGACACTAATGAAAAAATATACAATAAGCCGGAAAAAACTGACAAAAATTGTGGGAAAATATTGAAAATTTTTGAAAACGTCAAGTTATCTGCATAATAAACGAAGAACAACACAATGCGTTTACGCCGCGCCCGAAAATAACGCAATGAACTGAAATCAGCGGTAGTATATACCTATCTTAACCGCGGAGGTAATACCATAAGGCAGTGCTAGCGGTACGAGTCAGCCTCAAAAGTATCGGGCGTATCATGCGTAGAATACTATCATGTCACTCGCTGCCCGATGTAATACTTCGAGTCAAGATCTTACAAAAATTTCGTGTACTTAGAAGCCTGTTCGATTGTGTGCGAAACAGGAGGAGGCGTTGGCAACGTTGCGTCTCCTCGTGTTATTGTTTATGCTTGAGAACGAGTATGCGGTTTCACGCCAGCTATAGTCTGCTCCAGTCTGCTCGCGTGTAGCGTTGCCGCCTTCATAATTTGTTGTTGTCAAAAAGTGAAAAACTTCAAACTTCGGATGTAAATTACTCGAGTTCCAAACACAAGATTGCCATAATTTTTTCTTCACGGCATCGGTATAATGTTCTCTTCGATATATTAGCTTTCCATCGAATTCTTAAGAACGGTTTTAGAGGTAAATAAAAATATGTCTTACTTTTTGATGCTTAACCTATACTTGCCATGTTAAAATTGAAACTTTGACGTCGAATATTTTGAAAACTGGACACAAGACCTCTCTTGAAATTTCGCCAGTGTATTCCTAATACATTTATTTACCAAACTACAGAGTTTGAAAAAAAGAAAAGTCTTTTGCGCTAGTACTACCTTATCGATAAATATTACCGTTTTCAATGTTTAACGTAATAGAAGCATAGTTATAATACTGTTTGTCGTATTTTTTTGATACACTTGTTCGTTATCTGTTCACAAATTCTCTGAATGGGAAAAATTACTACTTCAAGAGTGAAGACACGAGAATTTCAAAATGCAGTAGAAACAATTGAATAATGAGCCATGAACGGCTAATGTATATTGACATGTAAAAACCTAATTTTTTGATAACATAAAAAGTGCGTAAGTAACTTTTTATTAAATCTACAAGTTTGGCGATGTTCGCATTGTTTTCTTAATATTTGATAGCATCGTGTTTTCAACGAAAAACTACATTCAGTCAAACTTTGGTATTACCTATGACAATTTAAAGTTATCTGCCACTGCAAGTACAAATGATTAGGTAATGTAAATTAATAATCTCAATTCCGTTATACATCTCCGTCAAGTTCGTTAGGTTACTGTTATGACAAAGTTGTTTTTCGCAATAAAAATATTGTTTATTGTTAATCAGCTCGCGAATTTAATTCAACCTACTTTTAATTCTGAAAGTGTAAATTACTAAAAAAACTTCAACTGTAGAAAGTTTCCCGTAGTCATATTATATGCACTTAATTGAAAAATGTGTTTTTTAGCTTTTTTTCGTTGATCTTTCAAGTGTAATGGCGTATCACATAGTAAATTAAATTATGTTTTCGCTACAATCAAATTAGGTTATAGCTTTTTTGTCCCTATAAGATGAAAAAATTTAAGAGTATTATAATTATATAATACTCTTACGATACTCGATTGCGATAATGCAATATTTTATTACATCTAAATCTGACAATGACAGTAAAAACATTTTAAAAATAAAAGCACTGTTTTTGGCCATTTAAAAGAATATACACAGTCCAATTCTTCCCTTGTATATCAATTCAGTAGTGATGCCATAACTTTTGTATCTCACTTTTTTCATAAAGTTCTCTAACAATTAACCACTTTACTGAATACTTTCATTTTTTCTAGCGCTCATACATGGGTTGGAAGGAAGGTTGGATATTCCAAAAAATTCACTGTTACCGAAAAGGTTTCACAACAAACTATGTTTTTATACTACCGCAGTTTGTAAATAATTTTTCATAAAGTTGTATGACACAATGAAACATTTTCTCGAAACATCATTAAATTATGTATGAATTTGAATAATACCAAGCAAAGTAACGAACTGTGATAGTACTTGTACAGTAAGAGATTTAACAAACTGTTGATAAAAAGTTACTTTAGGGTAACACAAGTTCAAGAATTACTAAAAAGACATTATCACAGTAAAAGTTTGATGAATAGTTCCCCATATTACTGTGAGTTAATGTCAAGACATCCGCAATACATTGAATCTGGCGAAGAAGTTCACGGAACAAATAATTAAAAATAATATCTCATTATTATTCAAATATAGTAAGCGTGGATACTTTTGAGAGAACTCGAAGAAATCCACAAATGTGGTAAGAATGAATTTACAATTTAACTTTTCTATATCGTACAAGGCCTCTAGCTCGACATCAAGTCAAAAAGCCTCAGGTTTTAACGATTTGTACAGAAACTGCGCAGGCCCGAAAATTCTCGTAACAACCCCAAAATTCCCCCCAAAAAAAACCAAAGATAAAAGTATTAGAATTATTTTTATGTAATGAAATAGGTCTTTTATCATGATGTAGCTATTTTTAGACGTTCTTATGAGAAATCGATTTTAAGTGTAGATTTTAGAATCTATAACCTGAGAACCTTTTTCATGTTGTTTTCTACATGACAAAGAAACCTACATTAATTGCGTAAATCATCATAGTGTCAGAAATACTTAGTAAATAATTTTTCTTTCATATCGTGGACAAAAATCCGGTTCTGAGGGTCGATGGGCAACAATGAAAGTGATCGATTCTAAAAGTTGATTCTAAAGTGTTGGATTCAGAAAGTATTCTGAAACCGACATATTAACGAAAATGGAATCGATTGATTTTTCTGTTTCTGACCAGACATCTGAACCCGCGTTTTTCTTTGTGATTTGTGGTATGTAAAGAACATGGTATGTTTACCTCATGGGTAACAAATCCTTTTCCTGACTCGAATGATTGCCATGCTTTCTTGGCTCGCGAGGAAAATTTCATACTCGTTGGGTAGCTACTGTGTTCCCTACTCGGTTTGCAATGTACTTTTATTTATTATTACTCTGCATAAAGATAAACTGCGCCAGATAATAACCCTAGATACGCTTAATGTACGAAAAACTGTTGCGCGAATGACACTTTTCCCAAATTTTACTCACTTGAAAAAATGCTGAAATTGAATTGAGAAAGAAGGGTTCTTCGATGAGAAAAAAATCTTTAGGATAGACGCTTCGATATGCGTAAATAAAAAAAATTCTTCTAACAAGTAGAAAAAAATGTACCAAAAAAAATAAAAAATATCCTCGTGACTGAAAGTTAAACTTCATGAAGAGTTTTTAAATCTACTTGAAAGATAATTGGATGATAAGAGCCGAACAGCCTAACTATGACAATTTCGATTGTTAACACGAAGGCAATGAGGTAAAGGTTATAAGAACACGACATTTTATTACTCAAACTCGAATTCAACGATACGGATTGAATACTTTTCAACTACATTTTAGAATGCAGATGACACATAGTCGTAAATTACTGTATACTCAATTCTTCAAGTCGAAAATATATTATACAAGTTAGATTTAAATCTCCATTGTCCAATTAAATCAGGGATTCTAGGTTACATTGAACGTTTCTCGTAAATAAGTGATATAAAGCTCAACTATGCGAGAGACATTATACCTTCTTTTTACTCCGTTTATTTATCCTACTTCTAGATACGTCACTTTGTAATCACTGTAGAAATTTCATAAATTCTCTTTGAAACTATTGAAACTATGACAGTAATATGTCAAAATCGTCACCATTTATAGACATTGCGCTTCATTGGGCGTTAATTTGTAGGATTTTTTTGTATGTTGCGGACGTCGTTCGTCGTTTTTACATTGTACTTGTCACGGCGTCGTTCATGATGAAGAATTTTATGTCGGAAAATAGCTGAAGAAATTCACGTGTCAAGTAAAGGGTTTTGTATACGGGAGAATTTTCTTCCAGGCATCGTGAAAGTATATTGAATGATGATTTGATGCAGGTTTTTGACAGGTCAAAGCTTTATGCAGGCAATTTTTTGTTTCAATCATAAAAATTTTCCTGTTACCTACAAATTCAGGTTTCAGTATATAAAAGTACAGTATAATCTCGTTTATCGTAAGCCTTCTTTATCCAAACCAAGTGCCTCGCAAATTGCAAAAAACGCGGCACCCTTCAACTCTCACCTAGCAGCTGTCTCATGAGTATTTAAACCAGTAGCATCGAGCACGAGTCCTCTAGGTCTCTCTGGCACATAGCAGCCTAGCTATGTGCCAGCGTTCGCAGTTTTCCCTAACCTAGTTTATACGATACTTATTCAACTACGGTTGATATTCCTACTACCGTACGAGAATTCTACTACATCTGCGAACGATGCTGAGCGTAACCCATTAAAGGCAAGCACATAAGACAGGTGAGTTATAGATGACAAGGATGGGACCCCTTCTAGGCTAGCAACTAATGAAGCGCATACCATTCGAGAGGCTTGGGATAAACGAGGTTTTGCTGCATACAATATACGTTAGATTTATTCTACAGTTCCTGTGGATTTATTTTCAATTTTTTTAGAAAAAACAGATAGTTGTTTTCGGTTTAAAAAACTTTTTTTTGCAGTGAAAGCTTTTTCAGTCAAGAAAACCCATCTAGAAATGCAAAGTTTCCTTGTGCTCAGTAGAAAACATATTTTCTCGAATCTAGAGAACTGAATCAATTGTTGTCAAATATTATCGGCTGAAAACATAAAAGTATATTACTTAACACGAAAGCAAACCCTCATTTGACGGCCGAGGCCGGGCTTCTCAGTATGAGGCCACCTTGGCAGCTGAGTACTGAGAAACCACGGCCGCGGACGTCAAAGAGTTTGCTTTCATGTTATGTAAGATATTTTATGCAAAGTCAAACGCTTTTCGAGTTTTGTCGAAGGTAAAGTGGATGCGCAAAGATATCTTTGTGGTGACGATAAAGCGTCCATGCTGAGCAGCGCTGTCTGCTGAAACAACTGAGTATGAATGCGTGTCACACGCATGCACAATGGAAAGGCGGTCAATTCTTGGAAATTTTCTACCGCTAGGGAATTGGTTACCCGTCAAATGACACGTACCGCAAAGATATCTTTCCGCGTCCACTTTACGGACGACAAAGCCCGAAAAGCGTACGACTTTGCATAAAATTTTTTTTTTTTTGCTTAGTCTTGGACTATTTCTACAGTTTTTGTTTGTTATAAAATCTTTGTAAATTTTCGAGTTCAATTGCTATCAACCATAGTGAAAAAGCGCTTTTCAAGATAAGCGGAAAAAGCGCAAGAAATGTAGAGAAAAAGGTTATTAATGCTTCATTTCTTGTAATATTTGTAGTACTACAAGTGAAACATTACAGGATAGTGAAATTCCTGACTATACCACTATTATTACTAATTTAATAACATTCAACTGATATTGTAAATAACGAAAATATTTTATCTATAATATTTCCGATCCGCGAAAGTCCGGGTGAAGTAAACAAAAATTATATCCTTGACTGCTCGATCAAGAGTCCGCTGAATCAGACGCCCGGTCTTATTGTTACACCATTTCGTCATTGCATTTAATAAATTATATATTTATTGATTCACTTGGATTTTATTCATTCCCTCGTTCATAAGTCTTGCATGTTTTTTCCTAAACATTTCTGAATACTGATGGTTATGAATTCAACAGGATCAGCTGCGAAGGCAGAGGCGGAAAGGAATATGAATGCAAACTTGTCCTACAATTCAGGTAAAATCGTTTTCTTGATACGAGCATGAAAAATTGCAGCTTTGATGTGTCGTTCGACGTTGTAAAAATGATGAAATTTTTAAGTACATTGTGGTGTAATGTTTCACGTGACGAAAATAAATTCACCCTTGTTTATATTTATGACAGGCGCGCGCGCGCGTGTGTGTGTGTGTGTGTAATTCAGAAGTACAGCAGAGGTGTAGGTGGGGGAGTAGGCCATATCCGTTCGTTCATGAAAACATGCCTATAACCTTCAAACGAACATGATTAATGACTATGTAGAATTTCAGGACGTTTCGTGCAGTAGTTTTGAAGTTATTAGCGCACAACGTACAGATATTCATATATATATATATACACGCGCGTGACGTTTACTGTAACGATATTGATAACGTTAGAATTTTAAGATTTTGGCAGGTTTCATCCATAGGCCATTGTTATTGAGAGTCTAGTTACAGAATCTACTTCAAAATTTTTAATAGTTGCGGGAGAACGCTAAAGTAACTAAATCGGTAAGGAGTGTGTAGATAATAAATGTTAGTTTTTAAATATTTTTTTTCATTTCAAATAAATAGAGGTACAAACCAGAATCTCAGTGTTTTTTTTTTTTCATAAAAACATTGAAAAATTCGTTACTTTCCGCCATCAGATTAGTAAATAATTCTTTTGTTAAAATAAAAGCTATAATAAGCTAAATACGTTATTATTTCAAAAAATTTTATAATGTTTTATAATTTATGATTTTATAATTTTCTGAAGAAATCAATTTCAATCGGTTAGGGATTGTTTGTAAAAATTTTTCGTTACTTCAAGGATAAGCAGAAGAGAACAAGATTTTGGAAAAATTTGAGTAGATTACTTATAAAATCACCCCACTACAGAAAGGTAGAATTATTCAACGTAGGCTACGGAGGTTTTCGAATAGAAAAAAGAAAAAAATAAGGGACAGCCGATGGAGGCTCCCGAAAAAGAAAATAGAGGTGAGCCGATGGAGGCTACCAAGGTTGGTTTGGGGAAGAGATTTTTTGAAGCCGATGGAGGCTATAAAAAAGTCAGATAAGGGCTTTGGGTTTCTGGAGCCGATGGAGGCAACCAAAAGAAGATCGTTGGATTCGTAAAAAACGCCCTAGAGGTACGTTTTTAGCCAATCAAAGCGCCCCAGCAAAAAGGGAGGATTATCTCAGTTCGCGGTCGGTGCATCAATCTATGGCTCTGTGTCGACCGCGAGTCAACCAAGTTCCCTAGAGAGCGTGGGGAAAGAACGCTATTTCAACGCGCTGCGCTATTTTAAAAAAATCGAAGGAAACGATTTCCTTACATGTTCATGTTCAGCCCAGCCAAGAAGAAAAAAAAATTAACGCTGACGCCGGTTATTATGACTGACGTACAACAATACCTTCGTGCACCATATGACAATATTCACAAAAAACTTTGGATAGCAGACAATACTGATTCATATTTTTTCTATATCTGTTTTTTTAAGGAAAAAGTTGACAAATATCCTTCTTGAGGTTGTTTCTACATAATCAAACAGTGCAGAAGTACTGTCTTGTTGAGTAATAAAGGCCAAGAAAGTTCAATCCTTTTTTTCCGAGATATCACGTTCTGCGCAGGGCGTTCCTGCGTTGTCCAATGCGCGCACTCGTTTTATACAGCTGTCAAATCACCGTCAAGCTTTCGTAGCAGCTGCGCGGCAGCTGAGCATTTTCGAGTGGTGTTAACGTCAAGTTTTATTTCGACGTTTGTCCCGATGCATGTGACTTATCCTCGTTGCCTGTGATTAACTGCAATCTGTTCACCTCTCAGAGGTCTCAAAAAAGGGAGCCACGGCGTTGCGCGACAAACATATTTTTGAAACAAGTGACATCATCTCATTAATTCCAACACACCGGATTTCCTAGTCAATGATTCCTTTCATCAAATTCGTATGTGAGAAAAAATCCGTCTGAAGCCAAGATCTGAACACAGGACCTCTTGATAACGCGTCGAGTGCTTAGTAGTGTTAGTAAACTGAGCTACTTCTGGACGTATTCATTCTCACATCGAATTCAAGTCAAGTATAATTTTTGAAATTCCTCCATTAACTGTATTATCACTATTTTTATCGGCAGCAGCATAACTTGGTCTGGATTTCCCAAATATTTCTCGTCAGATATCTGTTGTGATAATGACCCCCCTCCTCCAAAATGATCAAAGTTGTAATTCCTGAATGTATTTAAATATCTCACTGGGTTTAACAACTCATTGATTTCCACTTACTCGATTTCTGAGTCAACGATCCCTCTCGTTGAATTCATATGTGGAAGGAATCATTGACGTGGAAATCAAGTAAGTTGGAATTATGAGTTGTTTTAACCCAGTGAGATATATGGATTTATTTGGGAATGTCATTATATCTTTTTCAATTAAAAAAATACCAACTCTTCAACAGTATCTAGTGAAATAGCACGTATTTTTTATGTATTAAACACTGCAAGTGTTCCTAGTTTATGCGAACTTTCAAGATACTAGAGAGGGTGTTTGTCAATGAGAACACTGAATAAATACTGAAAAAAAAAAACGTTACCCCTCTATTGATTACAAAAAGTTACTTGCATTTATCAAATATTATTCAATATTATAATATGAAGTGAAAGAGTTTAATGAGCTTGGTCAAACTAATTGCCGGGGGTTTGAACTGGAAAGACTATATAACCGAACTAGGGGACACTGGCTAACTGGATTAGACTGTGTTGACTTTATGTGCTAGACTGCCCAGCAGACTAGTCTATATAGTGCTAGCTGACTGTACTGGGTTGTTTGGCTGTCTCCACTGGATTACGCGGGCTGGTCAAGCTGGACTGGGTTGATTGACAGTACTGGTCTGTCTGACTGACGGTGCTGCATTGTGGTGGCTGATTGAACTGTTCCGTAATAGCTTGTCAAGCAAGCCTGTATTAGCTGACTGTATTGGACTGTATACCAACCGAACGGGACTGGACTATATCGTCTGACCGAGCTGTACTGTGCTGACTGAGTGTACTGGTCCATCTGGCTGACTGACTTAACAACACTGTGCGGGCTGACTGAGGTGAACTGTAGAGGGTCGTCGAGCTGTACTGTGTTGAAAATACTAGTCCGTCTGGCTAACTTAGCAGGACTATGCTGGCTGACTAAGCGTGCAACTTAGAAAAGTTGCAAATATGAACGTGAAAACTACAATCCAAGTCCGAAACTTGAGAAAAAGTCCGAGTTAGGAAAAGTTTAAGTACGAAACTTGAAAAAGTCCAGTACGACAATTTTCAGAAAAAAGTGTAAAATCAAGGCGTTGAACTTACTCGTAATCCGAAAGCTGTTAAAAAGGTTCCCGTACTACCAGAAAGCACTCAGTTTATTTTCGAACCTCGTAGACTGTATCCAACTAGACTGACTTGGACTGTTAAAAATCTGGGTTTTTATATGATCGAAGAACTGAATTTTCATGTGCAAAAGTTGATAAAACCTCGTGTGAGGTAGTATGTGTAGTAGTGTTGTACGTCGTATCTTGCGATTACAATTTGATTTATTTTTCAATATCTTTGGGTTGAAATGATAGGGAATATCCATAGGAGAGGCGTCGGGTTTTTCGGAGGAACCTGTATTACTGAAGGAGAAACCGTCTGATTATTTCATCTCTACCTAACCACCAAATATAAGAAACAGAAAAACTCTCTCCCCTAAGTTTGACTTACGTTGATTACGATTTATTAAATCAAAAAAAATCTCTTCAATACATTATTCTCTTGCAAATTCAATATTTTATTTCATCTTTTTCTAGACAGTAATGTTTTCTAATTGTCCCTCAAGTTTCCTGGTTGGGGATTTTGTTTATCTCTACATTGGGGCTCGTCGGCGCTTCCAAAAGATCTTGATAAATACAGTGAGTGGTGAGCGGCTTCAATTATATAGAGAGCCGTGGTCAGCTCCCGAATTACCGTAGAAAAGTAAATCAAAAGAATAGAGAGACGTGTTCGGCTCCCGAAATCAAAGTACAGAAAAATCAAAGAATTTTAGAGCCGTGGGCGGCTCCAAAATACAAGAACAGTGGAGAGCTGTAGCCGGCTCCCGAAATGAATGTGAAGAAAAAAAAGATTTTAGAGCCGTGGGTGGCTCCAAAATGCAAAAACAGTAGAAAGCCGTGGTCGGCTTCCGAAATCAAAGTAAAGAAATGTCGAAAGATTTTAGAGCCGATTTTAGGGCGGCTTCAAATTACAAGAACAGTAGAGAACCGTGGTTGGCTCCCGAAATCAGAGTAAAAATAAGTCAAAAGATTTTAGAGCCGTGGGCGGCTCCAAAATGCAAGAACAGTAGCGAGCCGTGGTCGGCTCCCGGGAAAATTTAGAAAAATTGGCGATAAAGGCAAAGAGCCATGGGCGGCTCCCGATAACAAAGTAATTATTTGCGAACTGGTTGGAACTTTTAAGTTATGCGCAAAATATGTTATGAGCATAATATAAGTTATGACCATAACTAGGCAGATTAATTGACGTTGTGAGTAGTTGCTTTTCTGGTGTTGTTGGCTCGCTGGCTGAGGCAGGAATCATCATTTTCGAGTCGGAAAACCCTGAGGTAGGCTTTCCCACTCCTCTAATTTTCCCACCATCAGATCCCCACTGCTCACGCGTCATGCGCACCTCATCTTCCCTTTCCCAAAAATCTTCCCTGCTCCCGAACCGAAACTGCAGATAGAAACCTCACGAAAACCGATTCCGATTAGAAACTAAAATAGTGCTGATAACCAGCGCTAAAAATAGAAATGGAAAAACCCGGCGCCTCTCCTATAGATATTCTCTATCATTTCAACCCAAAGATATTGAAAAATAAATCAAATTGTAATCGCAAGAGTCGACGTACAACAGTAGTATTCTTTATCTTTTCTTACGTGCGTATTTATTTCCCTGTTTTATCGAATAATTCAGTTGAATCATCTTGTCAGGTAATACAGGACGAGAAAGGTCAGCTCTGTTATTTTCTGTAATATTTAGGCTCCACGTCGATTATTCCCGCTTTGTCGTTGTTCCTACTTTCGGCGCCAATAAGCGTCGCGTATTTTTAATGTCTGCGCGAGAGCGACACATTTTTCGACGATTCAGGCATTTACATTATACTTCAGGCTTACTCGGGTTTCTTCGACGCAATGGAATGTGCATCTTAAAATTTTTCAAGGATATATGAAGGCATAAGTGCTCCGCAGTGTTCTGACAAGGCCGTAGAGAAAAAATCAGGGCCCGGGGTAAAAATTCACAAATTTTTGTGTGATGCGTGTTTTTAAATCCGTTACAAATAAAAAGAAATTGTAAAAACATTTATTTTGATGACTCCATTTCTACTTCTTGAGGCCTGAGTACTAGGTGTACATCTAGAGAAGGCCCAGAAAGCCTGGGGTGAAATGTGACAGGTGACAGTTACGTATATGGCGTGGAACGAAGAAACGTTCATTGCAGCACTGAAAATCAAAAATGAGATTACCATCAATTTTAAATATAGAAAATTTTTTCTTTCGATTAAGCCTACACTAGAAATTTTAAGATTATTGTATCCCTAGAAAAAAACTTTCAAGAAGAAAAAAAAGATTGGCGGGCTTACAGGAAAAAAATATGCTGTAAATGTAGCAAAAGGTTACAAAAAAGAGCTTTGGACTTTACAACGACAATTACCTTAGTTACATAAAATCTTTGACTCATGATGTAAGTATACAATAGTGATCAACAAAAAGTTGTGATGCCTAATTTAGTGGGATATAGCTCCATTATTTCAAAAATACTTCTACTGTTTTTTTTTTTTAAGTTGCGGCATAACAACCTTAGCGAATATTCTGTAATACTTTGCGAGTGTAATACCTATTACAGCGATTTATCGATATTGCTTAATATCGAGACTGTGTCCGAAACGGAATAGCGTCCAAAATGAATGGAATTAAGTCAGTGGTTCTCACAGCAGTCCACGTTGCATTCGTTCACAGGATTTGCAAAACAAATATAACTTCGCAAAGTACTTCAGAGGCTGGTAATAATTTTGCAGAGCAGCTTTTTCCGAAAACGGCTCAAGTAGTACACGGAGAGAAAAATAGTGCGGCGTCCATTATGGGCGCATCACTGCTCAATCTGCGAGTGAAAAATTTTTTAGGATATCGCCTGCCAATACATGAAGTCGGGAGAATCGTCTACGCTGATCTCCAACCGATGCGCCGGATATTGGTAATCGTCACTTACGAACACTTACGAAGAAATACAAAGCGGCGTATCGATCTGAGATCAGCAGACACGTTCACGTGATCAGTGGGCACGTGTGCGTGATCGATGCGTATGTTTCTCTACCCACCAGCACAGCGTTTTTCAGTGTGCCCGTGGATTGACCACCAATCTGCTGCGCATTGGCTATTGCACTATTTTTCCCTCCATGAAAACGTAAGCCGGTTCTGGCGCACTTGGCGGGCCGAGAACCAGCTGATGAGAAGCCAACACTCCCCACCCCTTTAAATTTTGTCACGTGAACCCTCTCTTACCTTCACCCTACACTGGAACAATAATTAATTTTTTGTCATTATTATTGACTAATAATTATTCTTTCATGATCACACTATCATTATTATAAATAGCATTATCATAAGTATTATTATAGTTAATTTAAACTCGCTATTTGAAATTTCAATGGTAGGGGGGCCTGAAAACATGAAGTAGTAGTAGTGAGGTTATGCGTAGAGGTGGGCTAACACATTGAGCCTCGGCATCAATTTCGTCGAAACGTTGAAGTGGCTACATCGTAGCACGGCATCGAAGCGTGATGTATCGGAGTTAATTGAGTTTCAGCGCCAAGAGCCAAGCCTCGTACACTCCTTTGTGACTTTGTCAATGAAAAATAGTTCCAGGTTATGGCACCAGGTGTCGCCAGTATTTCGATTTTTGTAACTTTATACTTGCTGTTACCAGCCGCGCCAATAAGCAGTCTTAGACGCATAGGCAGAGAGGGTTTTTGGGGGTTCAAACCTCTCCCGAAGTTCTGATCCATTGTAACTATGAAACAAATAAGATTCCCAAAAAACTTTTTCTCAAGAAAGACTTTCAAAATTACTTATATGTTCAACGTTTTCTTATATGTCGACTTATAAGATATATATATGTTCTCAAAAACATGTATGTGCATATGTTTTTGGCAATCTTATACGTGCACATATAAGTTTTCACGAAACATATAAGTGCGACGTATAAGTTTTTGGAAAACATAAGTTTTCCGAAAACATATATGGATGACATAGGCATCGAAAGACATAAGTTTTTGCAAAACATATATGGGTGACATATAATTTATCGGAAAACATATAAGTTGTTGGAAAGCATATAAATTTCCATACAGCCTTCATTAGTTGTCCGAACCGTATATATTATTCTGTAATGGATCAATCACGAACTGGCTATAATTAACACGGTTATTACAAGATACTAATGTGATAATAATTTGTAATAATTCGATAATTGGTATACTTCGTGTTTAGTAATTTGAATGCGTATGCGTCTTTTCATCGTGTATGTAAAGCTTCTATTTTTTTACTTTGCCGAAAAATTTAGGATATAATCTGTTGTATATTGCAAAATATATTGCAATATATAGACAAAAAACAAGTTTTCTACAAAACTTGTAAAACTCAGAAATAGACATTTATCACACTCATTTAGTAAAGTAAAGAATATTCATTTTTCGCGATAAAATAGGACAAAGATGAGTGCTCATTTCCGACCGCTTGGGTAATCGAGCGAAATCATTTTTAACTTATTTGACTAGGCGATACGGGCGAGCTATCACAAGAAGCCAGATTTACCTTATCATTTGAAATTCCTAATTTTTTTTATTACAACAGCAAATTTCAAATCCATTCCGTACAAATTGTAGACATTTACAATCATAAGTAACTTTCAACGATTTGGGATTTCCAACGTTTTTTTTTTTAAGAAAACAAGTACGATAAAACTTATTTTTTTCGTTTATCAAATTACTTCTAATTTGATACACGTGGCCTCCCACTATTTTTTGGAAAACGTAGGCAAATTCACGGGTATATAAACCCCTGGATTTTCAAATCGAGTAGAGTGTGTTCCATCGGCTTTCCTGAAGAACTTCTCCTTGAAAAATAGTAAGACATTTTGGTTCCGTTTATTTGTAAGAAAAAAGAACTGATCATTTACGATTCTGCTAAATTTCTCTGGTAATTTTTGATATTCCGGTCTGGTTTTACTTTTTGAAGTGTTCTGGCATAATTCGTTTTCGCTTTTCGAGGCGATTTATTTTGTTTGGTTTTTTCGCTTTCCGAAGCAATTTATTATATTTGTTTTTTTCTTTTCGAAACGTTTTACTTTTCGAAGTGTTCTGGTATAATTCGTTTTCGCTTTTCGAGGCGATTTATTTTATTTGGTTTTTCGCTTTCCGAAGCGATTTATTATATTTGTTTTGTATCTTCAGTTAAAACTTCGTGTCGCGAATCAGTCCCGTTTTAGTATACCTGTCAAATTTCTGTATTTATCGTCCTTCCTGTCAGTCGAGTAAAGTTCGGTCTTCGCGAATAATACCTGTCTTCGAATAGTAATCAATTTCGTGAACTGTTAGTCGGTGTCGTTTCGGGTTTGGTTAAAAACGGCGTATCCTGTTGTCTTGTCTCGCGGAAATCTCTATAAGAGTAAATGAAAGTGGAATATTGGTGCAATCTGGTTTTTTCCCTCAGAAAATATATTTTTACTGTCAAGCTCAGCTAGATTCCTGAATAAATATATTGACTGTCAAAGTCAGCAAATTTCTGAATCATTATTGCTGATTGCAATTTATTCTCCGGAACTGTATTTAGAATGTCTGAACTATTGTATTTCGTTCTTTTGATTTATATGTAAAGTAACGGAAGCAATGTTTAGTTATGAAGTATATTTTATTCCTTCAATAAATCAAGGCTTCCATTATATTAAACCTAGTGTTCTCATTGCCTACACCTCCAAGCTTGGAGGGTTTCCTCAAATTGGAAACACCTAATAGTTATCAATACATAACAAATCATTAATCGGCAATTTTAAATTTTAAATTTCGGTACCACTTCAGTTTGGTCACTGATGCAAAAAATGAAAAAAAATACAAAATTTTTGTTGATTCCGGCAGCATATGCTATAATAATAATAAATAAGTCGGCGAAAAGCGATTTTTTTAATTAAAAATATGAAAAATTAGTTAAGAAACAGTAGGTCAGTAGCACATATTTTTCGGTTTGTTTTGACCCAGAAAAATCAAGATTAAAACTTACGAATGTACAATTACCATCTCAAGTTCCCACAGAATGCACTTAATTAGTATTTGCTATAATAAAAAAAAAAAAAAACAATGCAAGTGACAAGTCAGGTTATGTGTCTTTGACAGTGTACTTCTGCGTGTACTGTGTACTGTATGTGCGATGACAAATCGATGTTTTGTATCTATATCGATGTTATCGATGGCGCACAGTGAAGTGGAGCACAGTAAAGAGCCCCGTTCCTAGTTTTTTCATACTGCCCTTTTTTTTAAATGGTTTTCGCTACGTTTGTACCAACAAAATAAGTTAAAAAACCCTAAACTCCGGCCCTCTCACACGATCCTTTCTCTCTTGCGCTTTATGCCTTGAAAACATTGATCGATCGATCACCGGCTTGTTCCGACTTGTTTATTCTGCAACATTTTTCGACCTTTTCGTTTATATACCTTGATATACATCTGTACCAATTAGTGAGTTTTTAAATAAATAATTACATGTAAAATATCATCTAAAATGTATTCTAGGGGATCGATTTTGACGCGCGCGATTGTCAACATGCAACAGCATTCACTCGCTCACGTTCACCCTCGCGCGATTTACTCATATCGTATTTATATACGTTCGCAATTTGCAATCGTTAATTCGCTTATATTTACGACAGTTCGCGATTTCGCGAACTTGTTTTGGTCGTGCTTATATATCAGTTTGGTGTTTGTTGATGTTTATTATCGATCACTGATCGATACTACGTTCGTTCGCATGATTTGCACCAATCAGCACCCATTCGCATGCATGCAAAATATTCATTCATGTTTAGTGACGCAGCACCTCCCACCTCAATTTTTTCATGATCTGATGAATTTTTTCATGTAAACTGTTCACTCCCCAGCCAACAAACCGCTTTCTTGAAACGTTTAAATGCTACCTTTGCGCTCCTAGAAGTGAGATGGTAGTGGCAAGGTAGCTGGTTTTTTTTTGGACTGAGACTGAAGGGTCCCTTCACGCTACCTACGCACTACCGAAGTACGATTCAGGAGTACTCCTCACCCCGCTCCCATTTTTACTTCTACCGCGCTCCAGTTATGCTTCCCTATAATACTTCTGGAAGCGCTCCTAGGAGTACTTCTTGTTTGTGCTCCCGAAGTGCTACCGTCGAAATGCAAGGGAGCGCTTGTAGGAGAATTTTTATAAATGCCACCCTGTCGCCAACCGACGCTATTGTCTACATGAATAACGACAGTGTTTTCAAAATGTACATTGAAAAAAAAAAAGAGAAAAAAATGTTTTGAATTAATTACAATTATTTATCATCTTCTTCGATGTGTTATAATGAATTGACCCTGTTTGACGTTGTAAACATCAAACACTGCCTAACACTGGGTTCGATCTCACTACCTCTCGCTCCGCTCGTACTTAACAACTATACGCACGCAACCTAACCACTAGGCTATTCTCTACTTCCATCAGCGCTGTAGGTTTTCATCGTCTTCATAAGTTGATCCTGCAAGTATTGGAATAAAAATCATCAACATAAAAAATGTGTTATGCAGGTTATAATCAGGTTTCCGAAAGTTACTTGAATAAATGTAACGCGTTACGTTACCAATACAAAGGTAAAAAAGTTATTCGTTGCGTTACCATTACTTGAAAAGAAGTAGTAACTCGGCGCCATTACCACTTTGAAAAAGTAAGTTACCATTACTTTTGCTTTACTTTTTGGAATAAATTGAATGTAAATACCAAAACATTGAAAAACTGAGGCTGAAAAAAACAATATTAACGTACTCCTGGTTTTGTTCTACAGAATTGTTATTTTCAGATATAATGTAAAACGCTAATCCGTAATTTTTCAACCTGCAAGAAATTAATCAGCTTGTTCAAATTTTCATATTATTTTCAAGTTCACAAAATTACTGAATATGATATTTGATTAAATTTCAACCACAAGGAAACATTCGCAGATTTAATAGGTTTTTGAAAAAATCTTTATATGGGGATAGATTTTCAAAATATTTTAATTTTTCGTATTTTTCAGTATGTATAAAATGTTACAGGATTTTCTAGTATTTTTATAAATTTTTTACTATATTTCTCTACATTGATATATGGATTTCAATAATTTCATGCTCTAGAATTCAAAGTTCATCAAATTATCTGCCTTCGAGAAGATTTTTCAGCTAATAGTGTCTGTAAAGATTTTCATTTTTCTTGATTTTTCTAGTACTTTTTTCAATATTTTTACGATTTGAAGGATTTTTCAGTATTTCTGAAACCATTCGTATTTTTCAGGATGATAAAATGTGGCAGAATTTCCTAGCATTTTTACATTATTCTAGTATTTTTATAATATTAGTTGATATGTACATTTTAAGAACTTTAAACTCTAGAAATGAAACATAATGGAATTCTCCGTGTTTTACAGGATTTTCCCAAAAAAAGTGTCTTGATAGATTTTAACTTTTTCCAGTACTTTTCGTATTTCTTCAGTTCTTCTATGATTTGAAGGATCTTTCACTATTTTTATATTATATTGTCGTACGAATTTCTGGGATTCGATAGATTTTCAATGTTTTAAAAAGTCATACGTATTTTTCATAACGTATTTTCTTTCTGTATTTCTAAGTATTTATAGAATGTTGTGGATTTTTTGAATTTTTTTGGAGATGTATATTCAAATTTCCAGAATAACATAAATTTGAAACTTCGAAATTTCTCAAGTATTTCGATTGATTTTGCAGAAAACAGTTTCTTTATAGATGTTGAGTGTTCTCAAATTTTTTTGTATTTTTCATAGAGTTTTACAATTTCAAAAAATTTCTTATCTTTTTACAGACTTCTATGAACATACATTTTCAGAAGTCGAAGCTTCAGAAATTAAAGTTTTTCGATTCCTAGAATGACATTTATTTTTGAAGAATTAAATAATATAAAATTGTTTAAATTTAGTATATCGAGTATTTCAAGTATTTTTTTTTTTTTTTTTGTATTCAAAAAATTTCATAAGATTATCTATAAGTATCTTTATATCTCACAGATGTCGAATATTTAACAAGGTTTCAAATTTTTTTATTCGTTTTTCATTCTATTTTGTAAAAGTTAGAAAGAAAAACGATAAGCAATATCAATTATACATTATTAGTTTGATAGTTTATCTGCTGTTAAGATTCATGCTTTGTTCACGTGATCAGTATGATTAACATTATTTCTTCATGTACCTAAGTAATTTCCGGTTTTTTCAATGGATGGCGTTCTGTTTTGTACCGCTGTTGGTAACACATACCATATATCATTTTGTTCAGTCATATCGAGTGCTTGAACTGCGTTGGCATTTTCTCGAAAAAATCTTCCAGTAAGTTTTTATTGCGCTTCAAAAATGTCGAATTTTGTACCGAATTTTGAGCATATGCGCCATGCATTGCTTTTCATGTTCAATCAGGGGAAAAAAGTGTCCGAGGGCCACTGTGCGCTTGTGGAAGTTTATGGTGATCGTGCATTCACACTTCGAACATGTGAAACGTGATTCGACAGTTCAAAAATGGAGATTTCGACCTGAACGACGCCACACGCTCCGGCAAGCGAAAATCGTTCGATGACGCCGAATTGCAAGCATTATTAGATGAAGACAACACGCAAACGCAATGACAGCTTGCAGATGCGTTGGGAGTTCAACAGCAAGCAATTTCCAAACGTCTGCGAGCCATGGGAAAAATTCAGAAGTGTGGAAAGTGGGTACCCCATGAACTGACCGAGAGACAAATGGAGAATCGAAAAGTGACCTGTGAAATGCTGCTTCAACGATACAAAAGAAAGTCTTTCCTGCATCGTATTGTTACTGGTGATGAAAAGTGGATTTTCCTGGAGAACCCTAAGTGCGACAAATCGTGGGTGAGTCCAGGTGAAGCATCGACATCGACGGCACGGCCAAATCGTTACGGTCGGAAGGTCATGCTGTGTGTGTGGTGGGACCAGTCCGGTGTTATATACTTTGAACTGCTGAAACCTGGTGAAACTGTGAATGCCGTTCGCTACAAACAGCAAATGAAAGATTTGAGCCGAGCCATTGTGGAAAACCGACCATAATATCAACAACGACAGAAGAAGGTGATTTTGCTCCACGACAATGCGCCGTCGCATAAGTCGAAAGTTGTTCGTGACACGCTGGAAAGGCTCAAGTGGGAAGTGCTTGATCATGCGGCTTACTCACCAGACCTGGCGCCATCCGACTACCACCTTTTTGCCTCGTTGGGCCATGCCCTTTCTGAGCAGCGCTTCGACTCGTACGAAAATGTACGAAAATGGCTCACCGAGTGGTTCACCTCCAAAGGCAATGATTTTTACTGGCGTGGTATCCACAATTTACCAGAAAGGTGGGAAAAATGTGTAGAAAGCGATAGAAAATACTTTGAATAAAATAAAGGTTACGGTTTTTTTTGGATTATGTGTTTTATTTGCAAAAAAACGGGAAATTAATTAGGAGTACACCTGGTATTTATCAACTTATTGTACTGCTTAATGAACATGATAGTTCATCTTCTGTTAAAACCACGCTCTGCTCACGTGAACGAATGATATACAAAATGCGACACTTCTGTTAAAAGCGTAGTTATTGTAAGAAAGTTGCCATACGTGTTTCTAGTAAATAAAGTTTTGTGAGAGTTTCTTTAGCAACATTTATTTCGTGTTTCACAACACGACATTTTGGTGGCAGCGGTGGAATTTTGTGCCCTCGAGCCCAGGACCACAACGGTATCAGCGGCTGCACGAAACTACCCATACCTTATCAACAGAATTTGCAAACGCCGTTTTACAAATTTAAGACAAATAACCAGACCAGATAACAAAGGTGAGCTCAAAATGAGTACGAAATCGTCACGTAGCACTTCTCCCAATCCCAGTGAAACCAATGCCCTAGAAGATAAAATCCAAGCCATGCAAGAGTCAATTAGTGTGCTCACTGCTCAATTTTCCCAATATTTCGCTAACGCGCCTGGGACCTCACAAAACTTGAGCAAAACTCCCGAGAAAAAAATCACTAATTTCTTCCAAAGAATCACGAGGAAAACGGAAAATATGAAAACAGAACTTCTTACATCAGACGAAGAAGACGAAATCAATGAAGACGTGATGAGAGATACCAAAATCACAGAAGACGAAGAATAGAAAAGACTAACCATAAAAAAATTGAGACTCTCAGTATGCGCAACGCAATCGACTCAATCCGTGCTTTAAATGAGAAAAGTATGGCTGTTGAAACATTTATTGCTATGGTAGAAAACGTCCTACCTGTTCTTTCAAGAAATCAATGGCCAATTTCCGAAAACCTCATAATTGCTAAAAAAATTGACGGACAGGCTGCAACATTCATCGAAGCATCAATTGACCTGGATATTTTCGAACTAATCGAACAACTTAGAACACTCTTTTCGGACAAAAACTCCCTTGAAATGCACCAAAATCGTTGATCGTGCAAAGAGAAGGAGAAACTATTTCGCGATTAGGCAGCAGATTTTCACAAATAAATACTTTAAATTTTGAAGCAATCAATAATACTTAATGCTCTTCTACTGAAAAAAAGGTGCTACAAAAATCAGAAGCTACTTCAACTATAAAAGCATTTATATCTGCACTACGCAACAAAGATGTTCGACAGGAAGTCAGATTATCGGAGGAAGATTATCGGAAGGAAGCTATCGATTCAGCAAGTTCAAGCACCGCTGAAATCGAAATTACTGAACGAAAATTTGGACGCTACATCAGACCCCGATTCGAGGACAAAAAAACATCGTTCAACATGAAGTTCGAGGAAAAGCCGTATTTCCAATCCAGTCAAAATTTTCGCATACCAGCCTCACAAATGAAGGATCCTCTAGGGGCAACTTTAGAAAATTTCCCGAAACCAAAGAAGGACCTACCAAGAAACTTCCCAAAAACGAAACAAATGGAAAAAGAGTCCTTAAAATCAGAAGAAGAGGACTCCGCGGATTACCAGGAGTTGTTTCAGGAAGAAAACTTGGAAGCCGGAGACTACTGATTCAACTGCAATTCAAAGAAATGACAGAACCTCGAATATTCCTCTTCGACTCCGGTGCAGAATGTTCCTTGATCAAGGAATCGAAATTTCAGATTTTCCCACAAAAACCGAATTCCAGCACGCTGATTCAAGGTATATCAGCTCAGCCAGAAGTCACAAAAGGGAAGGCCCTTTTAAAATGGAACAACAAATCACACAAACTTCACGTCATCAGGGATGAATTCCCTATTCGACAAGACGGATTTCTCGAAATGAATTTCATGGACAAGACCAACACCATCATCCATTTACAAGAACGCGAAATCTTAATTGATAATAAGGTATTTACAATTGTCAGAAACTCATTATCCCCACGTACATTGGTCGCGAAGAAAAACTTGGCAAATGATCCAATTGTTCCAAATGTTATTTTAGCGAGATCTTCAAAAATCGTTAAAATTCCAGTTAATCAACCGAATGGTGATTCGATTTTACGATTAAAAGAGAACGTTTTTGCATTTGTAAAAGTCAAAGATAAAGAAGCTCTTATCAATTTTAACAATAATGAAGATTCCGAAAAAGATGTTAATAATTTTAAATTCCCAGTTATTAATGTTATTTCTATACGTGATTTTGATGATCGACGCGACGATCAAAAATTTGACAGGCTTAAAGTTTAAGAAGCAAACACGCGATTAAATCACCTGTCAGGACAGAAAAAAGAATTAGTTCGGGAAGTAGTCAGCAACTATCCTGAAATTTTTGCCTTATCTGATGATCCCTTACCAGAAACGGAACTCACTGTGCATGAAATAAAAACGATAGACATCTGGGTTTCATCAAATCCCCATGAAACCTGAAGATGCGCATAAAACTGCATTTTCCACTGCAGATGCTCATTTTAAGTACAAAAGAATGCTATTTGAGTTGAAAAATGCCCTAGCTACGTTCCAAAGAATGATAGATGACGCTCTCACTGGCCTCATTGGTGTCATATGCTTTGTTTACCTCGATGATATTATTGTTTTTGGTAAAACGCTCAAACAGCACAATAAAAATTTGAAAATGCTTTTTGACCGACTTCAAAGCACAGGACTGAAGTTACAGCCAGATAAGTGCGAATACTTAAAACCAGAGCTAGGGTTTCTAGGGCATGTGATTTCCAAGAACGGAATTGAACCAAATCCCGAAAAAATAAGTGCAGTCAAAAATTTTCCCATTTCCAAGAATCCTAAGAACATAAAACAGTTCTTAGGACTCGCTGGCTACTATCAAAAATTTATACAATGATTTTCAAAGATGGCCCTTCCACTGCCATCTTTACTAAAAGAACCCCTTGGAAATAGACTGCAGTTGAACAAAACGCTTTTGATTCATTGACATCTCAGCTAGTATCATCACCCATTTTAGCATACCCGAATTTTGAGGATGAATTTTTTCTAACTACTGACAGTAGTAATTACGCTCTGGGGAGTATTTTATCACAAGGAAAAATTGGAAATGATAAACCCGTCGCATACTATTCCAGAACACTTGATAATGCTAAAAAAAATTACTCAACCACCGAGAAAGAAATGTTAGCAATCGTAGCTTCAATAAAACATTTCCGGCATTATCTATTCGGTCGTAAATTTAAAATTATTACTGATACTAAACCACTACAGTGGCTGATGAACGTTAAAGACCCAAGTTCGCGATTATTGAGATGGAGACTTGGCCTTGAAGAATTCAAGTACGAAATCATCTACAAAAAAGGAAAAAACAATACAAATGTAGACGCATTATCTCGCATTCCGTATGTGAATTCGATCGAAAAGTGTTTGATAATAGAGAAACCGATTATAAAAATGATCAATCATTAATAGAAATAAATGAGGATATTGAAAATAAACGAACAGAATCGTCATCTGCGAAAATTGATGACCCCAATTTAGTACATGTAAAACAAAATACTGAAGAAGGAAATGATGACAGCAAGAATAAAGTCAATTTTACACAATACATTCAAAGTGAAGGGGAAATTGTGAGTAGCAATGTTATTCAAACGAGTAAATTACAAACGAAATCCTTTATCAAATGTTACCCAACAACGTCCGACTTTATAGAAGTTCGAGGAAAAGACTTTTACTTCAGTAAAAATCATGACAATTATGTATGGTTTGAATTTCTCCTAAGATTATGATAATGATTATATAATCGATTTTCTAAACAAACATTGGGAAAGCAACAGAATGATGCAATTTGAACCTTTAAAGATTGCTACGTTTATATGGGAAAGAATAGCTGAAAAGGATGAAATGTTGTATTTGAAATTCTCAGAGTATGATATCCCAACAAAAAATGAAGATATTGAACGAATCATTTCGGAAGCACACATGTCTGGTAACAATCATCTTGGAATGAGAAAAACGATCGAAAAGATAAAATAAGTTACTAATTTTCCTGGACTAGAAAAAATCGTTGAAGACTTTATTCACAAGTGCATTACATGCCAAACCATGAAAACGGGAGTAGCAAATCAGACATCCGGAATTTCACCAGATATGCCAAGCAATCCGCGAGAAAAAATCTCGTTGGATCTAATAGGACCATCGGACATGACTAAATGAAAGAATCAATATATTCTCGTGATTCAAGACTATCTTACAAAATTCATTATACTTACTCCATTAAGAAAAAAAATTTCAAATGAAGTTCTACGAAAATTATCTTCGGACCACCGAAGACAATTTTGTCCGACAATGGTAAATAATTTTCAAATCAACTCATGGAAGGTTACAGCAAATTATTCAATATTTAGAACACTTTTACAACTCCATATCGACCACAAAGTAATGGAAGCAACGAGAGGTCTCATTCATTTATAAAAGATATGATCAGAAGTCATTCTGATGACTGGGATTTAGTACTTAAACAAATTGCAATAGCTTATAATACATCTGAACATCGAGCGATAGGGATAATCCCTTACGAGTTTCAATTTGGAACCAAACCCCACTTTCCAAACTCTCTTCCGGTTGCTAAAATTCAACTAAATGAATTCCTTGAGACATTGAAAAACCAACACAATAGGATTATAAAAAAAGCATCAACCAGATTACGAAGATCGCAAGAATTGAATAAAAAACAAATCGATTCTCAAATTCGAGTTCAGTATAAATTTGCACCAGAGCAATTAGTGTATTTCCAAAACTCTACTAATACTGGATTAGATCTAAAATGGTTAGGACCCGCAAAGATTGTTCAAGTTCACGAAAATGCTACTGTTACTTCAAGTTTCAAAAACAAAATTTTTCCGCTGCACTCTACGAGAATAAAACCTTATCATTAAGAATTTAAATCAACTGAGAAATATTATTGCTGAGTTTAATTCGGTATTTTTTTTTTTTGTAGTTAACATGCTGATGATCTTTTGGATACAGCTTTTAAATCAAATCATCATCACTCATTCAATTGGAATTTCTATCACTCGACTTATTCACGAGCAAGCAGCAATTATTGAGGACCTAGGTCAACTCGAAATTTATTCTGACACTTGGAAAATTTCGTCGGGATTAGACTTCAGTAACATCGAAAATGATCATCATAACATCGAACAAGAGTTAAAAAAGCTAAGAATAAATTGCGAACAAAAGTTACATTACTGTTTTAGTTTATCTAGACTTAATGAATTGAAATCAAAATTTAAACAAACTCAGTCCAACATAAATGTATTCTTTGACTTAGTTGGAAAAAAACGATCTAAAAGAGGTTTGTTAAATTTCGGAGGAAGCGCGTTCAAATTGATATTTGAAACATTAGATGCTAGTGATGCTGAATACTATAATAAAGAAATTGACAAAATTTACGATGATAACAATATATAGCACAATTGGTTAAAAATCAGACATTATTTGTAAAACACGAAATTACACGCGTTCTAGAACCGACAATAGATTTTCAACAGAACACAGAACAATTAGATGAGTTTTTTGAAAATATTGTTAACCATACTCATATAATAGAATTTAATCAGAAATTCGCCGAAATGGTTTCTCTTTTGAACGACATAATAAATGACCATAACACGAATATAATTGACATTATCGATGTTGTAATAGAATGTAAACATGGCATTCCTCATCCCCGAGCTCTACCACCAGCTCAATTGTTTAACGTCTTGAGCAACTATCAACATACCATAGATTCAAGTTTCCTTTACCTTTACAAGCCGAACACTTCTCCTCTCTGGTCGTTATCAGTGATTTAAAGGTCTTGTACATAGATAACAAATTGATTCACATACTTCACGTTCCAGTTAATACAAATAGTTATCGATATCAAAAAATTTCTCCAACACCTATACCTTTTGAAAAAATGTATGGAATCGTAATGTTCGCACGTAATGAAGAGAATTGAGAACACGATTTTTTTAATAAGAACAGGAGTGGAATACTTGCTTAATACCTCAGACATATGTGTCCATCAAATTATACGCAAGCGAGATGTAACAGGTTGCATGGTTAATAAGTTACACATTTTTTCCACTTGTTGGATAGCCCTAGAAAATGGGTATGAATGGATTGCCATCCCACCTAAACCTGATTCCATACACTACGTCTGTAATGACGGAAAACTCAGAGATCCTGTGGTAATAGATACATGTTGTAAAATTAGATTAGACTCTAAATGTCAAGCAATAACAAATCACGTATCCCTGAAACCGTCTGGTGAGGTATCATCAGTGAAGTTGGACGGGGTAATTGTTCCTTCGTTGATTGAAAGAAATTTGTCTTCAATTAATATCAATGCGATTAGGGCTTCTAATATAACGCAGAGTAATCTATCCCCGAAGGTTTTACAGTTGCTGGCTAGTTATACAGACGAGATCGATGCGCAGATTAATGAGTTACTGAATCATAAACGAGCTTTAGATTGGAAAAAGACCTTTCCAATCTTGCAAAAAAATGCGACAGTTTTGTTAAAAGCGCAGTTATTGTAAGAAAGTTGCCATACGTGTTTCTAGTAAATAAAGTTTTGTTAGACGATTCTTCGACAACATTTATTTCGTGTTTCACAACACGACACAGAATCTCCTATAGATTTTGAGATTTAAAGATTTAAGTATTTTTATATATTTCCATTTAAATTTCAAAAATTAAAAATTGAAAAAGCATTTTTCTAACGAAATCTAACCCTCCCAATTTTCAACGCCAAAATTTTAATCGGAATTTCAATGATTCCAATTTTCAGAATTCAAATTTTCAACGCCAGAATTTCAACCGGAATTCCAAAGATTCCAATTTTCAGAATCCAAATTCAAATTTTCAACGCCAGAATGACACTCAGAATTTTAATAATTTTTCACGTCAGAATTTTAATCGAAATTTCAATGATTCGAATTTTCAGAATTCAAATTCTAATTCTACTAATTTTCAACGTTCGAATTTTGGGAATTTTTCAAATCAAAGATCCGGGCAGAATTATAATAATTTCCAAAGACAGAATTCGAACGGGAATTATAACGATTTTTTAACCGGGAATCGCGAGCAAAATTCGAATGGAAGCCCACAAGATTTTAATGCACAGAATACCTACAATTCCAACACACAGAATTCGAATGATGTAATAAACTCCAGGCTGATGCGGATGAGTGGTACTTCACCGCATCTCAACCAGAGTGCCAACAGAAATGTTTCGATGAGACACATCACAGTAGAGGAGTTGTAAATTTGGTAAATGATCGCGTTGCTCAATCCCCAACAATTGATTTAGACATACAAGAATTGCATGATGATTCCGGAACATTTTTAATCGATACGGGGGCTTCTATAAATGTTATTAAAATTTCAGCTTTGAAAGATAATACCCAGATAGATAATGAAATAAAATTCAATATAAGTGGAATTACTAATGAAACAGTTAGGACTCTTGGTCAAGTTACACTTTGGATAAACGGTTCCGAACAATATTTTCAAGTAGTCGATGCGAGTTTTCCGATTAATTGTAATGGTATGTTGGGCACAATTTTTTTCGAAAAAAGTGGGGCAGTTATTTCATACTCAGAAAGAGCAGTTTTTATTAATAAGAAAGAGATTGTTTTCAATGAAGATATAATTACCCTCCCACCAAGATCGCAACAGTTGACATATATTCGGGTTTTAAATGATACAATAAAAGAGGGCTATATCACGAAAATGAACGCGGGTCCAGATATTTACATGGGTAGAGCGTTAGTTAGAAATACGGACGTTAGAGCTTATCTATACGCGGTGAATGCCAGCGAGGAACCCCTGAGAGTTAGGAGACCCTATGTTGAATTGATAGAAGTAGAAAGTGTTTTAGAATTCGGTAAACAGGTCGACCTTCAAAAATCTACGAGAATGTAGGAAGCAGAGATTCGAAGAGTGTCAGCACGAGAATGCACAGATGAGCGGTATCAAGAAGTCAGGGAAAAGATAGACCTCGAGGGCCTTAACCAAGAAGAAAGAAATCACGTCGAAAAGCTAGTACATGAATATCAAGATAATTTCCATTTAGAAGGCGAGAGATTAGATCATACGGATGCTATTTATCACAGAATTGAAACTATTGACGATGTCCCCGTCAAAGCAAAATGCCAATATCGATTCGCACTAACACAAAGAGAAGAAATCAACAAGCAGGTCAACGAGATGTTAAGAAATGGTACAATCGAACCATCACAGAGTTCATATTCTTCCCCCGTCTGGATAGTTCCAAAGAAACCAGGCCCAGATGGTGAAAAACGGTACAAAATGGTAATAGATTTCAGGCAACTGAACCTTAAAACGGTCAGCGATAATTTTGCTTTTTTCTCAAAACAACTCTTTTGGATTGTTTGGGAGGAGCCAAGTATTTCAGCACATTTGATATAGCATCTGGATTTCATCAAATTCCGTTACACCCTGAGACAAAACACAAGACAGCTTTCGCAACGATGAATGGATTACACGAATTTAATAGACTACCTTTTGGATTGAAAACAAGTCCCACGTGCTTTTCAAGAATTATGAATAATGTGCTTTCTGGAATGACGTATGTAGAATGCTTGATATATTTGGACGACGTGATAATTTTTGCGAAGGACCTGGAAGAACATGGAAAAAGATTCGAAAGACTCATGAGGCGTTTAAGAAAAGCCAATCTCGTTCTACAACCAGAAAAATGCTAATTTTTGAAAAGAGATGTTATTTATTTGGACCATCATATTTCCGAAAATTTCGTACAACCAGATGAAAAGAAACTTGAAGCTTTAAAGAATTACCCTGTACCAAAAGATCAGAAAAAGGTCAAATCATTTCTTGGACTCGTATCATACTTTTGCAGATTTATTCGAGATTTCGCAAAAATAGCGCGCCCTTTGACGCAATTGTTGAGAAAAGACGTGAAATTCAAGTGGGAGAAAATCCATCAAGAGGCATTCGATACTTTAAGGAACAAACTTTTGGAGGGCCTGATTTTACAGCTACCAGATTTTACGAAGAAATTTTTGATTCACTGCGACGCTTCGAACTACGCGATAGGGTGCATGTTATCGCAAGGTGAAATTGGCAAAGACCTTCCAATTGCATATGCTTCAAGATCATTGGATAAGCCCGAGGTGAACTACTCAACAACAGAAAAAGAAACCCTTGCACTTGTCTACGCCGTCGAGCAATTCAGACCCTACATTTTTGGTCAGAAGTTTACACTCCTTTCAGATCACTGCCCGTTGAGTCATCTTACACGAACGAAGAAACCGGCGCCTAGATTAATGAGGTGGAGAGTACAACTCGAAGAATATGACTATGATATAGCTTATCGCAGCGGAGCAAGCAACGTGGTGGCCGACGCATTATCGAGGAATCCAACAGACGCCGTAGACGACGAAAATCAGATCTACCTGACAAAAGCCTAAAAACGACCTCAACAAAGGCAAACAACTGATAGCGAAATGTGCGAACGAAAGAAAACAGAGAAAATTGAACGTGAAAGCAAAACAGAAGAAGCCGAAAAAAGAAAAATTAAGAAATTTCATAAAAACTATGCTAAGGAAATTGATCAGAAAATCACGAATAAAGAAAAACGCGAATTAGATCACACGAATCAAAAAAAGGTCAAAAAGAAATATTGGTATTATGAAAACGATGGTGATGATGAAAAAGAAAATATTGACCTGGAAAAAGAAAAAACGTATTGGGAATATGATGATTCAAACGAGGAAAAAGATGGAAAAGGCGATTTTGTCGTTAGGAAAACAAGAAGAAAACGTGAGAAAAAACAACGTTGGACTTATGAATCAGTGGAATCGGAGGACACTGATAATGAAGGTAAAGAAAATCTGGAAAATTTCAGAACAAGAAGTCAATTAAAGACGCATCTGAATGAAAAACGAAGTCAAAAGAGTGATTCGAAACACGAGGCTACAGAAATTAGTAGTAAGAGTGCCAAAAAAGAAAAAAAGGGCACAAAAAATGAAATTTTGAATTTTAATGATGAAATTGAAAATGAAAATGAGGAGATAAATAATGAAAATGATGATGAGGAAATTGATGATAATTTTGATTTTGATTTCGAAAATGAAAATAAGGAGGAAAATGATCAAAATGATGATGAAGAAATTGATGATAATTTTAACGGTGATTTCGAAAATGAAAATGACTTTAATAATGAAAATAGATTGTCCGGGATAGTTGATTTCTCTGATAACCCTTCAGTAATCGAACCTTCGCAAAATGCCGACAAAAAGGGGATGCATGAGAATCAAGATGCGTTACATGGAAACAAGAGAAAAATGAAATTTACGAGCAGTTCCGAGACAAACAACACGCAGAGTGAGTCGCGACCTAGGCACAAAATTCGAAAAAAAGGAAACCCCCACAAAACAGAGGAGGAAAATATTGGGAAAGTGAACAACAAGGAAATTGTAGGCAACGATAAAATAACTTCGAAGGAACAGGTAGAAGAAAGAAAGGAAAGTGAAAAGGAAGAGGAAAGTGCATGCGACGAGACAACTGATCATTTACGACCTACCTACCTTTTACGATATCACAGCCACAACACGGGCCTAAAAATGTAAAGAACAGGTGGATGCCGGAGGACATTCCAATAACACGGACAGTGAAAGCACCAGAAAATATAACAGGGAGGTCGAAAAGAAGAAAATAGTAATGGAAACAGATACAGATGATTGGGAAGGTGTAAGTGAGATAAGTCTCAATGACACGGAAGAGCACGCAAAAATGAAATTATTACCTGCAAAAGGCGGAAACACACCATCAGAAAAATCATTCGAACAAAAATCATCTAAATTTATTTACAGAAAAATTGAGGATCCCGAAGAAGAAGAAATGTTTCCTAGATTAGGATGGAGAGAAGATTTTCCCATAGGATCTGAATTATATAATTTGGGTAACACTTGTTATTTAAACAGCACTCTACAGGCACTTTTTCATATACCGGTCTTCGCAAGTTGGCTATTGAACATCGAATTTTGCAACCAGAAGAATTCACAAGAAAACCATGACTGCTTGATATGTAAATTCGGGAAAATACTGTGTGAAACACATGAAAGAACTGGCGAGGCAATCAAACCAACGGAAATTTTGAATGAATTAATCGAAGCCCATACAACAATTATTCCAGGAGATCAACAAGATGTACATGAAGTATTATGTCACTTTTTAGAGGAATAGTCTATAGCTTGCTCGGTTAAACACAGAACAGCTTCGAACTTAAATCCTATAGACGAGATGTTTAATATGAGAGAAATTTCGCAGATACAATGCAAGAATTGCAAATTCAAAACCAGCACCGAAATAATTACAAACCAACTGAATTTATCCATATCAGAAGCGATTACAGTAGAAAAAGCAATCGAGAAATACTTTGAATTAGAAAACAAGAACACGGATGATTTTCGTTGTGAAAAGTGCAACACCAACACACCAATAACGGTAAAAATGCAGATGGAAACACCTCCCAAGATTTTATGTTTGCTCTTGAAAAGATTCGATAATGATGGCAACAAAATAGAAAAGCACGTTAAATTCGAAACCCATATAAATATCAGGACAAACTAGGATGAAATTTTCGAATATAAAATGATGTCAGCAGTGATTCATGAAGGGAAAACACCGAAGAATGGCCATTACACAGCCATCGCTCGCATAGCTCCAATTAAATATTACGTTTTTAACGACGAAATAGTAAGCATAACCAACCCAAGGAAATTCAACAACTCAGAAGCGTATATTCTATTTTACGAGATGAATCCAGGCTCAAAAAGAAGAGCTCAAGATAAAGCGGACATTAACGAGGAAGAGAGAACAAAAAAGAAGCCGAATATAGTGAGTGATAGAAAAGTTCCAAGTGAAATTATAATCTCAAAAAATAATGTCACTGAAGAAATTACAAATATTGTTTATTTGCTCTCAAACGATGCAAAACTGGAAACAAACACATTACGCTTATTGAAAGAAAAGAAAAGGATAAAAATGGAGAAATTAGGAAAATTCCTACTAAAGGAAAATGAAATTGTAGAATTAAAAAAGGGCGAGGATTACTCACTTGGAATAATTATAAAATCCGAACATGAAAATCAACCAACAAATAAGTAAATGGACACGGCTATCAAAACATTACAAAAGGTATTAGAAAAGAGCCAAATTAAGGAATTTGCTATTAATATCGACCCTTAAATAATGAATACAGCATATTGGAACCAATTTAAAGAAAAACTGCGAATAAATTTTCTCGATAAACAGATAGCCATCACCTTCTGTGAAAGAATTATTCAGGTACCACCACTGGAAAAAAGCCAACAAATAATAAAAGAAGTCTACGAACTTATAAATGGGCATAAAGGTATGACGAAAACAAACGATAAAATACAATCAGAATTTTACTGGGCTGGCATGAAAGGTCAGGTAGAAGATTTTATAAGATCATGTAAAGGGTGTCAAGTGAAAAAACTGACAAAAGTCAAGACGGAAATGCCCATGGTATTAACAGAAGGAGGAAAAGACAGTTTTGAGAGATTGGCAATATATATTTATGGCCCTGTTACACCTCCACACCAACAACAGGCGAAACCTCAATATATTTTAACAGCGATGTGTATGCTTACGAAATACACTTTTGCAATAACGATTCCGAGGATTGATAGTAAAACAATAGCCACGGCACTTACAGAGAAAATTTTCCTACAAGTTGGTATTCCGAAATATATAATCTCAGACGACGCAAAATATTTTACCAGCACCATAAACACCAAACTTGAAAATTATTCGAGATTGAGCAAATTTTCTGCTCCATTGATTACGCCCATGTAAATGCATCATTAGAACGAAGCCACGCATCTTTAGCGGAGTATCTGAAATTCTTTATCAGCAGAGGGAAGAAATGGACGAGGTATTTGACATACGCTATGTGGGCCTTTAACACAGCGAAAAACGAAAGTACTTTGTACACGCCGTTTGAGCTAGTTTACGGGAAGAGATGTAGAATTCCAACGTCATCGCCGAGGATTCGAGATGACACGACGTATGACGAATATTTCGAAGAATTATCAGCAAGATTACAGGATTTGACAGCCGACGCAGCAGCGAATCTTTTGAACTCAAAAATTAGGGCAAAGCGGTATTTAGATAGGAAATTGAATGTACAGGAATTTTCGGTTGGAGATTATGTTTTTGAATTAAAACCAGTGAAGAACACCAAATTTGATGACGAATATCGTAGACCATATGAAGTTATAAAAATCAACAAGGAAAAGAATTGTGTAGTAGTGATCGATGGAACATAGAACGAAAGAACTATTCCTATGGCAAGGGTGAAAAGGGCTCATTTTCCGAAATTCAAGTTTTTAAAAATAACACTTCCGGAGCAATAAGAAAAGAAAAGAGATGGGAAAAAGAAAGGAGTTAGAAATATAATATGAATTCGAAATGAGAGAATGGAAGTGAATGGTTATAGATATTTATATGATAAACGATATATATATATATAAAGAAATAGAACGCGGAAAAGGGAAAAGAAAGGCTTGCCATGACCAAGGCCAATACGGAAACAAGGGTTCATGAAATCAAGAATTCCCTAAGAATATTCTTTCAAAAACAAGGAACTGTTTACTCGACAGCAACTGAATGGAAAGTAATTAATCATGTCGACCTTCGATATTTTCCTGAATGGAGCACATCCTTACACGCACAGAGAATCCAGAGCCACTGCGGAAAAATGGAAAAATGCCAAGTAAGAAAATTTTTAGAGAACACACAGAAAAGGTTAGTTATAGCGGATAAACAGTATGGTGATACAATGAGAATTATCCCCCGCGAAAATAGGAAAAAACGCGCGATCCTCGGAATAATTGGCGATGCATTTCAAATTATTTATGGCACAGCAACGGAGGAAGAAATTTATTCACTCTCGGAAATGATGGAACAATCAAAAAATGATACATTACAGTTAACTGACTTATTTATAAATAAAACGGAAATTATTAAAACAAAACTGAGGCTCCACACAAAGAACATTATTGTTCTAAAATAAAAAATTGACACAATTGAGAAAGAACTAAAAGAAAATGCTATATTCGAAGATGAAATAAGTAGAGAATTGGAGATTTCTATGGCAGCATCATTAATAGCAGCGTACGTGACAAGCTATGAACTAGATGTCGAAACAACTTCAAATGCTATAATTTTTGCATAAATGGGGAAAATTCACCCAGAACTTCTACCAATTAAAGATCTACTAGATACAGGTAAAAAGATACAACTTGCGAACCAGGGAACAAGGTTTCCAGTGAAATTGGATAAAACACACATAACGGAACTGTTGGATATTGCTGAATTGAAAACTTTTTGCCTCTGATACAGGAATGATAAGCATCATGGAATTTCCGTTACTCTCTACGAGCAGATACACGTTATTCAGGAATTATATTCAACCCGTTCTTCAGGACCCAGCAACGAAGAGATTCGCATATATTCAACCCCAATTTGATTTCGCCGCCGTTTCAGATGATTTTGCGAATAACATCCCATTCGATTCTCAAGGACTTTTACGATGTTATTTTGTAGGAAAGGACAGGATATGCACAAATACTAATACTATTTACTCAACTGCAACCGCGTCGAATTGCGAGATTTTAGCCAGACCAGATTTTCGGAATTTTTCAAGGTGTAATATTCGAACTGCGGTTATCCGGAGAATTTTTTAGACGAAATTGGATCAGAGAAATACATGGCTCTACTCGAGCACAGATAATGAAATTCTTAATGTACAATGTAACGGCAAGAACACAGAACAAATAATATTGACAGGTCAAGGAACTTTCACGATGAATTCAAATTGCCGAACAACCTCCTCAACCGCGATCTTAGTGGTATCAAATGAAATAAATACAGACAGAATGGATACTGTTATAAGGAACCAAAACCAGCTTTACATTAGCGAAGTATTAAAGATATCCTTGGAACTGAAAGAGCCAACATTTCGGAAATAATGAAAGAAATCGAGAGAGAACGCACGCACATGAAATGGCAGAAGCAAACGAACATTTATCAGAGGATGTGGAATTAACAAGAGTTATTAATAAAGCAAAGGAGCTACGGCATTAAATTGAGACAGAAAAAATAGAGGAACATAGAAGTAGAAAATGGCTTTTAGGGAGTATTTTTCGCATTCCTTCTATGTATGATAGGCATAGCATGGTGCCTATTCAAAACGTCAATCTGCTCGAAATCAGGGATTCTTATCTCCTGTTTGAGCTTACTATGTAAAAAAGATAATGGGACCCAAGCGGAGACACGGATAATATTGGAGGAGCCCCACGTCGAATATCGAGCAGAACAACATTCCAGCGCAGTCAAAAAACACGGAAAACACGACCTTGCAAAGAAAACGATGGATTCCTTGGAGATGGCCCTTCTGAGGCACAACGAGAAAACGAAAGTGGAAGAGAGAACGAGGATGGAAGAAAAAACGAAAGCGAACGAGAAGACGACGATGGACTGGAAAAACGAAAAAAAACGAATATGAGAAAGAATTTAAAAGAAAAAAGAGAAAGAAGAAAAGAAAAAAGAATAAGAGATATAATATAGTTTAGAAATAAGAGAATAGGAATGAACGAATTTTGATATTTGAAAATGAAACACGGAAGACACGGCCTTGCAATGGATTCCTTGGAGATGTCCCTCCTGAGGCACGACGAGAAAACGAAGCGGAAGAGAGAACGAGGGTGGAAGAGAATACGAAGGCGAAGAGAAAACGACGATGATGAGGAAAACGAGAAGACCCTGGATCTATTAGAGAGAAAAGGGGGTTCGAGGAGCTCGCGAATATACAGGGGTCATTGTTTTATTTCGATTTTGTTTTATTTTTTATTCATGGTTATACAGGAGCTTATACAACTAATACAACGACGAACAGGAAGAAAAAGGGAAATAAAACAATGGAAATAGGCACACACACAAATTACCATTCACTCTCGTCACTCGCACTATCCACATACACACTTACAAACTTGTCGTCGACCCCACCCTACCACTCACTGTCCTTATCGGAATCGTGGAGGTCCGTGACTCCCTGGGGGCCCACGTCGTAAACGCCATCGTATTCCGCCCCCAACCGGGCCTCCCAGTGAGCGTGGCGTGCGTCTGCCCGCTTGTTGAAATGCCTCGAGAACCGCCGGCGCTGAACGTGCTCGACAAGGCTTAGGAGTGCGGGCTCCACGTTCGATAGGGCTTCCTCCCCGACCAGGTGGTAACGGGAGCAGGACAGGGCCAACAGGTACTTATGCTCGGGACAGTAGTTGCCCCGCTGCCCCCGCTTACACGGCTGCCCGCACGACCCAAACGAGTGTCCAGGAATGGCCTCGCAACTGGCCACCCCCTTGCTTTTAAGCCCCTCAAGGAGCCCGTTCCAAAAACTCCAAATTGCCACCCACAATCCCAGAAAGAAGCCATATTGGTACTTGGAGAAGGAAAGATTCTTGTAGACAGAAGTCATGCTGAAACAAAAAAGGGACGGAAATTAATGAATTATCAAGAAAAAAGGAAAATAGGAAGAGGAAAAAGGAAGAGGGTTTATTTACGTGCCCTTCAGAAGTCAAGGGAATACAGTGATTTTCTCAAAACGGCAGCTGAATATATACCATCCAGACCATGATACGGAGAGATAAGGGCCAGTTTTGGAATTTGTTGCATTAGGGGTGAGGTAGCGATGTACAGACGTGGGAAGAACAAATAATGCAATAGCGGTTACTCGATCACGTTATCGGCAAAGGCACCGGTTCTTAGTCATGACCTTCAGGCATCACGAAGAGTATCACTTTGTCGACCGGTGAAATGATTTCTGAGACCGCCAGTTTTCCGTAGTTTAGCGATGTATATGATTTTATACGCGGTTGTTTTCGCGGCACTAGACACTTTATTAAGCGCGGATTTTCGCGCTAGGAGCCGCGTTAAATTAAATCACACAGCATAGGAGCAATAGGGATAATAATTGTAATAATGGTGTTGAATATTATAAATAAGAAAGGTAACATAAAATATATGGTAAGATAAATTACAATAATAATAAAAGAACGTTAAATATAAGTATAATAACGATGATGATAAAGAATAAAAAAAAAAAATTAGGTAAAAAAAAAAAAATTAATTAATTATTTATTAAAAAAAATAAAAATAATAATAATAAATAAACCAAAAAAAAATAATAATATCAATAAATAAATGAATAAATAAGTTAATGAATGGATAAATAAATAAATGAATAAATAAATGAGTAGATAAATAACGAAGAAGAGAGTGAATATAAATAAAATACTTCGAAAGGTATGTATAATAGAATTGATAATTAAATGGCAATAATAATGGGAGTTAGAGCATAAAAGATATAAGTATATTAACGATAATGATTATGATAGAAAGAATAATGGTTTAAAAAGAAAAAAAAAAGAAGAGAAGGGATTTTTGACAAGACAATGATATTTATAATAAATAAATAGGGATTATGTGCCCTAAATATCAACCATTATTTCGATAATTGGTGACGGGAACAGTAGATAGTAAGTGTCATATACCAGTCGTGCATATACCATTAAAGGGAGAAAAATTTTCTTGGAAAGGAAATTTTGAATATGGTGATCGAACTGGAATAAAAATACTACTTCCAGCAGAAAGAAAAAAAAGGGAACCAAGGCACTCCTAAAAGTACGAAAGAGTAAGGTCCAAATATTCTCCTATAATGAGTAACAGATTAAGTATTAAACACAAAATATATTTTTCTTGTATCTTCTAAAAAAAAAAAAAAAAATACAGATTAAGTAATGAGTACATTTAAATAGACACAGATATATATATATTATTATAAATTTTTTTCCTTTTTCCATTATTCGACAATTTCATTAGTTATGCTGAGATATTTTACTACCTATAGAACTTAAAATACCACTGCAAAAAAATCCAAATTAATAAAAAGAGAGAAGATAGAGCTTCACAAATATCAGTCAAATAAATATGTACGGTGATATAAATGCCAATGATAACGATTTTCCAATGAAAGATATAGATTGTAAAATTTTATCCAGTTTATCGAAATTAAAAATAAATGTGAATTAGAGTTAAAAGGAGAAAGAGGAAAAGAAGAAAGTAAGAAGCCGCCACAGATAGACGAAATCAGGCAAACACCGCCCAAGTCATTATCAGGAATTTGACCATCGGGGCAAGAAAAGCGGCAGCAGCACTTTCATGGTCACCAAGTTGGAAATATTCGGGATATGCGCCGCCATCCAAACAACCGATATAAGCGTATCATTTTTCCGAAAAAAGTTATCATTGTTAGTAGTTATTTAGGACTCATTAAGTAAAGAGACCCATGAAATTTAGAGTAATAAAATATCAGTGACCTAAGAAAACATGTACCGAACTCGGGAGTTTCAACCGGGCATGATTGTATCGAAATAGATTAGATTGATATTCGAACTTGTAAATGGAAAAGTAAAGGGATAAGGGATAATAATGATAATAATAGAAAAGAATTTACGAATTTAACGATAATATCAAGAGAAGAGAGAAGGAAAAAGAAATGCTTTGTTTATTATAATGACGCGAGAAGTATGAAAAAATTGCAATTGCGAATTGTGAGGCATAAAAAGTATGTCGTAATTGGGACCGGTAGAGTAAAAGAGAGAGAAAATAAAATGAATATGAAACTGTGAGGATGATTATACATATATGATCTTGATATAGACCATTACTTAATTATATTTGATAGAATTGTAAAAAGCTTGGTTATTTTTAATGCACTCAACTTAAATGAGTAACTGGGAAAACGGAAGGGATATTGATAAATGATTTATTTTACTATAATGGATTCAATCATGAGGTTATGCATTGGCTATTTGTAACTCTCGAATGCAGCCTGTTACGAGCAGCTCAGGAAACTGGGGCAAAGATGTAATGCAAACTTGCAAGAATCGTCAAAAGAAGAGAAAGAACAGTCTACCAAAACATTGGCATCATGTGCAACTTCTTATCAACTACAAGGTTGGACAGCAGAAAATAGAACTGCGTCAGGAGGACATAACATATTCACTACAAGTCCAACTCAAGGGCGATCTAAGCTTCTTCCTTCAGCCAAAGCAGCAAAGCAACTTCGTCAGCAAAAAAACTGCACTCAAAACCGTAAGCGAATACAGTGGTCATGCACCTCTTATGAGCAATAAAAGAGCCGTGGATTGATTATTAAGAATGGAATAGAAACAACATAGTGCACTGAAAATTATCAAGCTATAATTAGATGTCTAAGTCTGAATTGTATACCTGGCTAATTTTGATTTTAAGAAACGCACGAGGGCGTGCGTACTTAGAGGGGCAGGGGCGTTTGCACGCAGCAAGGGCCTGGCTGAGAAAAAAATTTTGCATTCGCGCAATAGCAATCACACGCGGACTTGTGAAGCCAAGGGGGGAGGAATGTCACGTCCCGAGTACGTGACAGATTAGAGAGTAAATATATTGATAATGATAAGGGGTTTTCCAGGATGGAACTGATCAAGCGCATGGGAATTATTGATGACCGTAATAGAAAAAACCGCTAGATCACGAGTTGATCTTAGATTTCGGCCACGCCGCTGTTACTAGCCGGTTTTAGAATAAAAGCGGGCTACTCTAAGCGAGAGGGGCTCATTTCGGGTGTTGTATTTGATAACCGTAATTTAAAGTATCGTTGCGCTCGCGGCTCTTTCGCGAGCCCGCTGAGCTCGGTCCTTTCGTGTCCTGAGTACGCGCGCGTTCGCGTTTCCCTTGTCGCGGTTTATTAATTGTTAAATAAAGAACAGTCAAGTAAAGAATAATTTCGTTTTAATCGTTCACCCTCCCAAATATTCACGAGTGAGAACGAGTAAAATCGACGAGGGAACTAGGAAGGTCGGCTCGAAACTACGTCATTCGAAGGGTCGCTACCATCCCTAAAAGTCGAGGTCGTTACAGTTACTATTACAGAAATTCATTGCTTTACATACATGAAACCTCAAAAAATGTTACTTTATAAGAAAATTGAGGGGCCACGTGCAATAAGACGTCGAGCGCTCGGGCTCAAATATAATATCGACCGAAAGGAAAATTCTTACGACGTATTAAAAATTTGTGTTGTTTGGGTCAGAAATTAAATCGCTCGATACAACTCACTGAAATGCACAATTTTTCTATAATACATATTTGTATTAAATAATTATTTGAGGATATGACAAAAAAAAAAACGAAAAATTTTTTCATTCAAAAATTAATGTTCCTCCCGGTTAAAATCGCATTTAATAATGTTTAATATTTGAATATCACTTTGTGCTTTTACAGAGACGTTTATAAAACTTTCGGGATGCCAACAGAGGTGTTAAACACGTAAAAATATTTTTCGGTCTTTAATTATTCAATTGTGGACTATAAAAAATAAAAACCGTGTTTCTAATTTTTCGACATTAGAGGAAGTTTTCGGTTTTTTAAGTTTCAGCAAACTTCCAGCGAGAAAGTTGTTAATCATACTTTGAAGTAGTTTTTTCAGTAAACTTCAAGTCGATTGGTTAATAAGTTCATGACTTTTACGATTGTTTAACAAAACTCTCGACGCGCCTAGCGTAACTCGAGTCTCGCGCTACGGGATTTGAATCGGGAAAAAGTGCGAGCCATGCATTTTTTTGTTTTTGTAATATTTTCAATACGGTTAAATGTTTCAAAGAAAAAAATGTTTTAACCGTTTCGCGTTTCGGTCTATTTCAACGTTCACACAGTAAATAATAATATAAAAATATAAGGAAATAATGGTATGGAATAACAAAAAAAATTCAAGTACATCAATAAAAAAAACTCAAAATTATTAAAAAACATGTATTTGTAATTTTCACAATGTTTTGAAATTACTTGTTGTTTTTTGATTTTTTTGTATATATTTCAGTTCTTTTTGCCTTCGATGTTGTTAAAGTTAAAGCGAAAAAAATATCGAGTTTAGTATTTTGAAATGAAAAAAATTATATGACGTGCTTCGCTTTTCTTCTTATCTTTCTTCTTTCCAAAAACCTCAGGAGAATAAGTTTCCTTTTTCTTTATTGCACGCGGAGTTCGATCTATTGAAATACAAAATATTCAAAGTCTTGTACGAAACATTCACAAAATAAATGCAGCTAATCTTTGCGGCACAGTACTTTCCAACGATATTTTCTAATAACTAAATAACCTTTCATACATAAATCTTTTATATATAAAAACTAAACATATAAATACAATTATCTTTAGAATTAGTAATACTTTCAATCCTCGAAAATATTTAGTAATATAACTTTGGACATTATTGTACAGTTATACATTAAACTCGAGTTTCAAGCGAAGAGCTTCCTAGCGAAGAGCGATTTCTTGGAATTGGCTCGCCCGTGCTCGTCTCGAGAGCGAGAAAACAGTGCCGACGCTACAACCCATGCATGTTTGGGTACCAACGAGACGCTCCCCGAGCGCGGTAAACTTGATGTCTCGGCACTGAAAGCCTGCCGAGCGTGTCCAAGGTCCAAGTTAGGAGCATGCTCTTCACTTGAAACTCGAGTGTATTGTAAAAATTATACTGGAAGCTTTTGTAAGCTACAATGGAAATGTATTTCGTTCAATGTACACAATTTATACAAAGAAACATTCCTCCAATTGTAAAAGTACAGAAAACATATAAATGAAAGTTTTTAAAATCAATATGAAAAATACTGTTGTCTGAAAAATCAAATGAATACTCAAAATCACAATAAGTTTCAATTCTGTAGCATCGTTGACAAGAAATCTGTGCAAGCGATCAATAGAAATACTGGAAATCTACAAAAATAGCAAAAAATACTCCTTAATTAGATAAATGGCATATTACACAGTCCATCAAAAAAAATGACTCGTTCTTTCCAAAAAAAATGTTTAATTTTACATGCCCTAAAAACAGTTCCGAAAAGGATTTTGCATGTGCACGTCCAGTACTCGAGTTATAAATTATTTTAGTTAAAATAAAATCACAAGATTACAATTGTTGGATTCCCAAGTGGAAATGAAATCCAGTAGACTTGACACGACTTATTTATTGAAATTACTTCCTAACTTTACAAAATCTTGAGCCTTTCTCTGCGCGCTCCGTACGTGGTACCCTTTTTATAGCTAACTAGAGTACTGATAAAATATCTGATAGTCGAAAGATAATATCCGAATACACATCTATGTCATTGTTATTATATCCATCAAACAGAAAAACGGTAAATGCTGATTGAAAGAAGATCCGATGCACTTAGATAGTTAAATCGTATTGTATGACCACGATAAACGAATACAATACTTATTGACTATCATGATATTATAAAAGTGAGTTCTCAGAAAAGCAAAGTCCCAAATATTCGAATGGGCGCACAGACAAATAAAAATAGAAAATGTATTGATAAGAATAATATGATTATCTGGTACGTTACACAACACAATCTACAAGTATTGATTGACTTTGGTAAAACAAAACTTGAAATAGTGTTTTTCGACTGCAAAAAACCCATTGCATTGGTGGAATAATATTTGCGAGAAAAAGTCATTTTTCCATAATTTAAAATAAGTTGTGATAAAATTTTGGAAAAAATGTAGCCTACCCCCTTTTGAACGCCAGCCATTCATTTCTCAGAAAGCCTCGGTCCCTTGGGACCGAATCGTCTCTTCCGGCCCTACAATGGATTTCTGAAAGGAGGGCTTTAGTTTCACCGTAACTATCTGCCGTGAAATGTCAATACCTCGAAATTAAATATCTCAGCTTTTTTATAGCTTTTTCTGATTATTGTAAATTGATTTTTTTTGCAGAAGTTACTTCAAACATGAATTCCTAGTATTTGCAAACCCCCAAAACGAGTTTTTTCCCACTGAAATCGCACAAAAACTGTAGAGTTTATGCTTGTAGTTTTTTTTATATTTAAAAAATTTTATTTCTTGAAAACAGAACATGTCGTGTTAAAACTCTTTCCCGAAATGTTTTTAGGTGTACTCAAGCTACATATTTTTCAAGAAACCATTCCGTCATTTAACAAAAAAAGTGTTTTTACACAACTCAGTGGAGAAAATGCTCATTTTCTCCTGATTTTCGAAAATACGCATTCACTCCACCTCGTTGTGTAAAAAACGTTTCTCAACTTATGCAGAATGGCTTTTTTAGCGAATGTGAAGTTTGAAAAACTCGTCTTCGGCTCGTCTTTCCGAATTCACATAGGCTGAACAAGCCAATCCTGCAATTGTTGAGAAATATACTATTTTGTAGGACTGCGTTATATGAAAATATGGACTTAAAATTTGGGTGGTTATATTTCTTCAAATTTATTATTTTTTGGATGTTTCATTCTTCGAGGATCGAATTCATGAAAGCTTGAAAGAAATGTGTAATGACATCAGGAAATCCTTGAAGAGGTGTGAATGCTACAATTATTACTAAATAAAAATTCCGTCAAGGTTGAGAAAATATTAAATCTCATAGAAAAATAATCGAGGGTTGCCTACGTTTCAACGTAGTTAAAATCGAATTCCAAAGAAATATATATTAATTTTATTATGAATTATACATAGTAAAACCATGGTAGAATTAGACAAGGTATTTTCTGACGCAGTTATGGGTATGGTGGGGATTGTCTCTATCTCTTTCGCACGCAGTTAGTCTCTCTTGCTCCATACACCAGCCGCCGCCATATTGACTGTTTACATACATTTTTTTTACTGTTGACAACCGACAATGTTTATGATGGTTATGAGAGATGATGAAAGAGTAGTGTTAAATTAATCATAATGTCGGTTTGTAAAGTGAAGGGGTGCAAAAATAATTCCAATAAGAAAGGAAGAGAAACGATGAGTTTTCATCGGTTCCCAAAAGATCCATGCATTCGAAAAAAGTGGATTGATGCTACTGGGAGTGCAAGTGTAACCACCAAAGATCGTAAGTTTCAATAACTTTGAATTTTTTTCAGTGAAGCACACAGTATAATTAATATTCAAAAATTGGTGACTTTTTTCACTGACTTTTAAAACGATTTTCAGTCTCATGTATCACTTGAACACTTACAAATTTTGTTCTTTAAAACAAGTTCTATTTGTAAATCATTGATGTTTGGTAATTTGTTAAGCGAATATATAATCTCTCGCTAATTTTATACTCATAACACCGTAATTTTTTGCCTGAAAACATTTATATAGCTAATAAATACATAAATGTCAAAAAAAGTATAAAAAGTGGTTTGAAAAATTATTACCATACATAATTTGTCTATTATAAATTCAAAATTATGAAATTGGGAACTTCAATTAGTTAATATAAAATATAATTTTTTTTCTGCAGCACGTATTTGCTCAATACACTTCAGTGAAGATTGTTACAAAGAAGATTGGATAACTAAGACGTACAATGTGCCTTTAAAAAGGTCACTCAAGGAGAATGCAGTCCCAACTTTGCATTTATTTGGGGATGAATTGAAGTCTGGGTAAGAATGGAGTGACAATAGATCATATGTTCTATTCCCATTATATGTATGAAAATAATTGTAGTTGTTTAATTTGTTACAATATAATTTTACTTTGTACATATTCAAGCGATAAAAGTGAGCAACTAATAAATACTAAAATATTAAAAAATGTAAAATGAGAAAATATTATAAAAATCTTTCATTTTTTTTTTAACTAAATTTTAATGTAAAATTAAAGTGTTGTCTCTATGAACTATTGTGAAAAATGCTCAATTTCAAAATTTTCTGTTTACAGTGGCGAAGTGAAACAAAATTATGACACTGCCGTAGTTACTTCTGAAGCAGTTGACGCAGAAGCTGTGAATGTACAAATCGCAACAATGGATTATGATCAATCACCCATGTCAGCAGACACAGGCGAAAAAAACTTCTCAAGATTTCACGGCCATGATATGTCTGAAAAGTTCGTCAATGTGAAACAAAAGAAAAATTATTAATAAAGTTAAATTTACTTTGTGTAATATTGTTAAGTATTGTATAATATTCTCATCATTAATTATGTAAATATATTATTTACAGATTAGAGTCCTGCAGAGAGGAAGCTTTGAGCAAAAGTACAAATTCTGGGAAAGATAAATTCCGAAGAGTACTGAAAAAACCAATTCAGAAGAAAAAACAAAGAAAGTAAGAACTTCACATTCTAGTACTGTACACTTTCGGTAATATGTAAATTGTTTGCAAGCATTTTTTATAAGCATTTCTCTATTCTTTCTCATTTTTATAACATTTCTATTCAATTTGCATTGAATCACTGAATTTTTTTCAAAGTTTAACTATTTTATAAAGTGCTTTTGAAAAAATGGATTTAATGGGCCTGTGTTTTATAAAATTGTTAAAACATTGTTATGAGACATGGCATAATTGTTATAATTATCAGAAATCGATAACAAGTATCCCATTTCTTGTAAGGTGAACCTTATAAAATTCTTATGTGAAAAAAATTTCTTACAAAGTGACCTCACACAAACATAAGAAAAATTATTCTTATAGAAAGAAGACACAGTAAGATGTAAAGTTTCAAATCTCTTATTAAAATATGTTTGAGTTCCTTTTATTTCTCAGATACTGTAAAATTTGTATAAGAAATGTTGCGATCTAATAACTTTTGATAGTGAACATGTAGAATTCATAATAAATAAAAAGTATAAAATTGTTATGAAACCTTTATGCCACTTTTCTAAAAAACTGTATTCCTTTAAAATTTCTGTCATAAATTACCTTAAAAAAAATACATCTATTTTTCAACATTTCAGAATAAATGTTATAAAGGTTTTGTACACCTTTTATACAATTTATAAAATGAGGGTTCTTCGAAAAATGTTATATGAAACCACTCTGTAAAATAGTAAAGTGTATAAAAAATGTAGCCATTTCAATAAAATCTTATTAGGGTTGTAAAGAAATAATAATTACCAGCATTATTTTGGAAACAGATTTGACATCAAATAACAAACAGATTAAAGACTTTCGTTGAAATAAATTTTCGCTAATCGATTTTAACCCAATGACCGTTATTTGTTGCAGAACAATCTACATTCAGAGGAATGTGCAACTTCGAACGAAATTGAAATTGGCAAAAATAAAGTACAGTACTCAAATCGAACACATGAAGAAAGAAATGAAGAAGGTAACAGACAAGTTACAGGAAGAGGAGTCTGAAAAATAAAACCTGAAAAAGTTATTAATAGAAAGTGAGAGGAAGGTTACAGAATTAAAAGATGAAATGAAAAAAAGTCTTCCAAAAGATGACATTGTCAATAAGTTGTCTCGAATTTTCACTCCCGGTCAAATAAAATTGATTTTGAATCCAAATATGAAACACATCAAATGGAGTAAGGAGGACATGTCAGCTGCAATGTCAGCACGATCTTATGGGACTGCAAGCTATGAATATTGGAGATGTGCACGAAACGTCCCAATGCCTGCACCGTCAACCATGAGAAAGAAATCAGCATCCATAAATTTTGAGCCAGGGATTCTTACGTCCGTTTTAAATCACATGGCATTAAAAAGAGAAACATTGGGATTCCGTGAAACATTATGTGAGGCATCATTTGACGAAGTATATATTTCTCAACAAATGAACATCGACAAGAAAATTGAACAAGTGGTAAGTGTTTTTTCTTCGCAATAATATGGAACTGTCAATGTAATTGTTGGAATTTTTGTATTGATTTTTGATTACTCAATTTCAGATTGGCCCTCACAAAACCACCTAAGTTTCCATGTTACGAGGACTTTTCGCTCATTGGAAGCAACTTGTGTACTACGAGTACGACACTCCGATGACAAAAGAGAAACTTCTAAATATCATTGAAGAAGCTTACAACCACGGTTTCACTGTCGTCTCCACAGTTTGTGACCTAGGGCCTTCCAACCGAAGATTACTTTCATCGCTCAACATCGGGATAGAGCCTCATCAACAACGGTTTTTCACGCACCCTAAAGACCCTACTTGTAAAGTTTTCGTACGCTGCGACGATCCCCACATGCTGAAGCTCATTCGAAATCATTGGATAGACACTGGGTTCGAATACAATGGAATCCAAATTAGAACGAAGAGTGTTTCGATTCTGGCAACTTTACAGACTCCATTTAAAGATAGTTCCCGGACTGATTGCAAAAATGTTGAGCGTCGTTAGTACTGAAAGGCAAAAAGTGAAATGGGCTGCCGAACTGCTGTCCAGGAAAGTGGCACACGCCATAAGATACCTTGGCTCATTGGGACTTTTGTCTGAAGATCCTTTTTGGAGAGGAACAGCTGATTTTGTCGAGGTTGTGAATGATTGGTTTGATGTATCAAATTCAAGACACAAATATGGTTCTCACCAAGGAATTCACGCATACGGAATCAACCTTTGAAAGCAAAACGAGGTACTTGACAAGATGACTACAATGATGAACAACATACGCACTATTTCGTCGTCAAAAAGAAAATCACAGCGAGCCCCTTTTCAAAATGGTATTATTTTGAACAACATGGCTCTCAAGGAACTGCTTCCTTATTTGAATTCAAAATACAATGATGAACTCGGGTTAGGAATAGAATACATTTTGACAAGGAAACTGAATCAGGACATAATAGAGCAAGTACTTTCAACTTTTCGAGCTATGGGGCGATGTGATGACCAGCCATCGGCTTTGAGTATGAAATACAGAACCAGAAATTACTTACTCGGAAGACATGCATCAACGATTTTAGCAGCCAACATAAAAGAAGTTCGCAGCAGCAATAAAAATGGGCAGGAGGACTTGATGCTATCTCACGACTTGCTGCTACAGTCTGATCAAGACACTTCAAGAGACAAACACGAGACAGGCGACTTTGATTTAAATGGACCAATCAGCGATGCCGATGGAAACAAACTATCACACCACTGCATTTTTCAGAATGTCATAATTCATGAAGATGGCGATAATTTGTCTGACAAAGTAATTTCTTTATAATTAATTTTGTATTTCATTTTCCTCCCAATATTTCTGGTAACGTTGCTGAATTGCTACTAAATTTGATACATTTCTTGTTTTCTTTCGTGGATAGATTTTCATTAGTGTTGCACAAGCTAGATAAATTTTAATTAATAATCCATACGTTAATCACAAACTTTCAACTATCAAATTTCAGGACAGCAGCAGATTAAGTCTCACGGACTTCAATGCCCCTGAAGAAAAAGATTTACTTTCTGCCTTTGAAAAAACAGTGGCAAAAGAAAATATTTTTCAGGAGGCACTCAAATTTGTTCGCGGATACGTTGCATACAAATTTCAGAAGAAGTACCCTGAGTTGCAAGCTCAAGGCATTGTTAATTCAAATGGTGAACAGGGCAACGAAGGCTGCGATTGGATTTCCATGATATCAAGATGGAAACTGATGAAGCCTTCAATGGAACTGATCACTGTTGGGAAAACAATGGCCCAATGGCCCAAGAATTCGTAATCATGCATGGGAATGATTTTGATTGGAATCCCGGAATTTTTCAAAGATTGAAGTGGCGGACACTTGCCGCAATCGAAAAGAATGATGACACCCTGAAAATTCCAGATGAAGTGGTTCTTTGTATGGCTAGGTGTTTCACCTGGTTCCGATTATGAAGATTTAATGAAAACATCAAAAAAGAGTCATACATCAGAAAATCTAACAAAAAACTGGAAAAAGTTAGCCACAAAAAAGTTATAAATGTATAAAAACTGTAAATAAGCCACAAAAATGTTTTAAATAACAATAACGCTTCGAACATCAATTGCTTTTTTTATTTGGTTTTTTTCTGTAAATTTCTCACTCAGAAAACTATGCATTTAACCGCTCACAAACGTGTGTAGGTATGAGGAAATAAATATTTTTCTAAAGATGCGCAATGTTTCAGTTTATTAAGAATACAACCTAATAAATGTTAATAAAAGAAAAAAATATGTGATTCCAAAATTTTCATTACCTCATAATGAAATGACATGTTTATAAACATTAAGCAAGGTTTTGCATTCGTAGTATGTGTAAAAAAGTAATATAGGTATATATTGTCATAAAACATTATTCTTATAATCAGAAAGTTTGGAATAAGATTTTTTGTACATTTTCATTGCCGCAAAATTTAAAAAAACGAATGATTTTACATCACAGTAACAATTTATGCATTGATTTTTGAAATTTTCCAAATAAGAAATAAAATAAAAGTTCTTACAGCGTTTTAAAAAATGTGGAAAATATTATACTTCTACTAAATATTAATTATCAACAAAGTAATATCTAGAAATCATAATTGATTGTGAATGAATTATGTTCATAAAAACAATCAAGTTTGACTATAAATAACATAATCTATTTATTTGTTGTAGGATTTTATATATTATGTATATTATATAGTATATCACACATAAAATGTAATATATAAGATAATATGTGATACATGCATAATCTATCATGAGTAAATAATAACTTAAAATCGTTTTTACAATGAATAATACAGATGAACGTTCATAGAATCGCGAATTATTGGACATCTACACTTTCTATGCATTTGAACTCAGAAGCGGGAACGAACAAACATGGCGTCGCTTGGTGTATGCGCTAACTGAACCAAAACTCGTCCGCTTACAGAACATACCTTGTCTAATTCTACCATGAGTAAAACTGTAGAGACAGAACCTTTTTGTAGCGTAACGTTTCCCCATTGAGAAAGATGACTGGCCGCTCGATTTAATGATTTGAATAAAAACTACTTACGATTCGGGAATTAATAGAAAACATGCACGGGAAAAGTGGCCAAAAGAAAATCTACTTACCGCCTTTTTTCCACTCGTTCCTCCTGATGGTGAAGTTTTGTTTAATTTTCGGCATTTCTCAATATTACGCTGACACGTATTTCCGTTTTATTGCCTATAATTTTTCTTTTTTTAATGTCGGCGGTTCAGTGGCAAAACTTACACATGCACGTTTAAATCAGACAGCAGACTGTCATGAGAAAACAGTTAATAGTTCTTAAACGAAAGCTGTTGAACACGAATAGACTGGAACTGACAATTGAAAGAATTTCTGGCAGGAAATTCTAGCCTGGAATATACTATTTTACTCTTTGTATGCGCAAGCGCAGAATTTATCACTATCCTTGTTTTCGGGAAACTCCAGTTAACAGAAAAAATATAAGAGCGTATTTTTCCACTTCAATACACTTTCTGTAACTCAGCATTCATTCTGACATTCCGACAGTCATTGATGATTTTCCACACTCGATTTGTTCTGAAGAAATGAGTAGTAGCAAGAAACATCGTTAAATCTCCAATTTTTTCGGAAATTGTTTTGTCGATCTCTATTCAAGCCTCTGAGTGACTAATTCGTGGGACATAATTTTTGAGTTTTTCCCCCTCTACCTTCACCGCCCCTCTGACCATAGAATCGGTGTCTCTCAACAAGCTACACCGTAGTAGAAATGTAATTTCTGTGTTTGATCACTTTTCATTTCAAAGCAATGAGATTATAAGTCACTTTTTCGAGCAGGAGAAGATTCTCTTCTACACGGAGGAAAAAAATATAAGAAATTTTAGTATACCTTCTCGGACCAGAATCATACCTCAGGTCCATATCTAAAAATTGGTAGACCAGTATACTAAAATATATGATACGTCTTATGAGATTTCTTATACGATTTACAAATTTGTGGTAGATGTCCGAACAAAAAGTATTCAATCCTATACTAAATTGTAGTATAGCAATAAATTGATTTTTAGGTATAGGTCTGAGGTATGATTGCAGTTCGAGAAGGTATACTAAAATTTCCTATGACTTTATTCTCCGTGTACGCTGCTTTCGCTTATCATGGTGCGACATAGTTTAAGCTTGAAGTAAAAGTTAAAGATTATACTTTGCTATTTATTTGGAGTATTACTAATACTGTGATTTTGACACTTATGATTTTTTACGTATGACAATTAGTAAATAAAACACGAGTAAAATGTATAAACATTTTGACAACACTATTTTGTACCTTCTATCAACAGTAATAAATAAAATATTTTTCTGAGAAGTAAAAATTTTAAATTGTAAAAAGGTTTAAAAAAAAGTCAAAAAAGGACATGATGTTTTTTCAAAATATAGAAGCAAATGAGTTTCATACTGAAAACTATGAAACTCATCAAAAAAATTAATATTATATGAAATTATATTCACGTCAAACCTACTGCATAGGATGTATTAGGGTATATTATTATAAAAAATTGTTCGAAACGTCTGTTGGGTAAATCGAACAAAACACCACACACACACTCACTGTTCGATATATGATTTATTTGTTTCAACAACAAAGTTCAACTTATCTACGTGTAGAAAGTTCACCAAGTTCTACCGCGACAATGTTCACCGAAAGCGCGGACACACCGAGACCGAAATATACAAATGAGTTGACGCAGTTGACGGGCAAAAACTGGTAAGAGTTCCGCGAGTAACTGAAACAACTGACGCGACTGACTGAAAACGACCAAGGACTGCGAACTGGGAAGAGAAAGAGGAAAGGTCTGAAAAGCGCTTGCCTTTTATAGGCTCACAAAATGCGCAATGAAACAAGAATGTACATTCGAGTACTCGATTAAAGAAATGACTTAGATAGCAAATGATTCGTTTCCTTTTTCAAGTAATTTAAAGGCTAAAAATAGTTGAATACAATACAGGTTATTTTTGATAACATTTGTAAAGGAAACGAAAATCATTTTGAAGGAAAAAAGAAAAAAGTAGCTCGATAAATAATATTGAATGGAAACGGTTGAAAATACAAAAAGCTAATGCAATAACTTTTGATATTGCAAATATTAATGCGCTGTCTATGGTTTCCCAACACCTCCCCCCTTAAGAAAACTGGAAATCGGCAATTTACAGTTTTAGTAAAAAAAAATCTGGAATGTTACAAGAATTAGATTTAAAATTTTCAATTCGCAAATGACAATTTTTCTTCTTTTTTTTTGAATCTGAACTTCACAATCTTTAGGGTTTAAAATATACATGATTTTCAACAGTTTATATTCATTACTTTGTAGTCGTCTTCAAAGAAGTGGTGTGGTGTTCCTGCGTCGTTTTGGCTCTTGTTTCCTGTTCATCAGATTTAGTATTTGACTTTCTTGTTCTTCTCCGATGTCGTGTAAATTAGATGATGATCCTTTTAGTCTTCGCAAATCTGTGACCTCTCCAAAGAGCGTGACTGAATAGTCACGCTCTTTAGTTTTTTCATCATTCCTAGTTCCGACATTGCAATTGACAATGTTGATGATGGCAGGAGCCAAAGTTCGATTATCCACGGGATTTTTGTGAAAACAAAAGAATTTCCTTGACCACTCGAAACAATTGCATTTGTTATAGCAACATCCGCAACAACACAGAATGATGATAGTGATACTTCCGACTAATGCTAACACGATTACGTAGGTAGGCGTATGCGAGATCTGGAAGGGTCGGTTGACTCTGTTTTCAATCACTTGATCAGTCATCTAATTTTTTCTCGGCGAACCTTAATTCGCTTAAGTCGATGTTCGTGAGACGAATGGGTTGGAGTTTGTCGGATTTCGGTTCTTCGATTTTTATTTTGATGCAACAATCATCTTCGATAATGTGGTGTGTCGGCACATCATAGCTCAAATTCTTATCAGAGAACCCTCGTGGTTCCAAAGTATACAGGCTTGTATAACCACGACAGTGACCGGACAATCTGAATGTTCCTGTTCCCTGAAGAACGATGTCCTTTACACGCTGTTGGTTTACATCATTGCACATTATGGTAACGGTAATGAGCCTGTACAAAACGTAGATCCAGTGGTTTTTCTGTAGATATTGCCATGTCTCGATCTCAGTGTCGATAGTCGTCGTATGACAGTCGTTTGGAATTTCGGAGATATGAGGCGAGAGCAGAATCGTTTCGCAGATTTGTTGATCAGCCGATTTTGTCGTGAGTATATTGAAACATACGAATTTGGACTCGACGTACTCCACACAATCCGCTAGGTCTTGCAATAATACAAATTGGGTCTTGGATAGTGAATACAAAAGGTATTGGCCTTCGGGTTTGATATAGGAGAAAGAGGAAGAACCGGAATGTTGTATTGGTAGTGGTATCAAGTGATAAAGGTCATAAGTATTTGTAGTAATAAGAGGGAAACTCAAAGCGAAAATCACATTCCTGTCGATAAAATTAATCTTTACGCTCATTATTTGGTACAGTTGAGAAGTTTCTATATGTTTCGGATCTAGTTACAATTGATATTCGCCTTTATAATTTGATAATTCTTCTTTCAGAAGCCTTGGGGTAATTACATATTGCGTCACGATACCTTTCCAGCCAAAAATGATTGCATTAATATAGTCTTTATATTCTTGAGTTATTCTGGTAGTTAATACTTGAAGCTGGGTACACATCTCTATCATGATCTGTTCGTGTTCGATGTTGTAAAGAACTTCGTTCGTGTCTGTGATGAAGGAATTCTTTTTTTTTATGTTACTGTTCATTTTGTTTTCTTGGTCTTTGAAAGTATAGAGTGAAAAATTTAAGTTTTTTATAGTACTCGATACTATCTGTATTTGGGATTTTACCAGTAGGTTCGTTTCTCTGTCGTGATTAAGTAAGGTTTTAATGGAGTCGGTGTAATATTAGGCATCGTCGGCGTCGGGTACTCCAAACGCCCATTGGAGCATATATGAAACTCCGTTAAAAAGTCCTCTTTTCGATCTATTATTGCGACGTGAAATCAAATCTTCCAGAATCTCAGAATCTCTCTCAATTTCTTGAATTTCCTCAAAAATAGAATTAAGCAATTTTCGACAGTTGAAGTTAGTATTTCCGTTCCTCGAGAAAAGTTTCTCTACTCTGTTGCAAATATTTTGGGTTAGATAAAATTGATTGGTAAGAATGAGCTTGCCTTTTACTAAAAGCGTAACGTTTAAATGGGTCATCAAGGTCATTTGAGATTTAGAAACTCTGGCCTTTCCTTTGGGGTCATAGAAGATTCCACTCGATTTTTCAAAAGGGTGATTTACGAATTTCTCGTTTATGTCAGCAGTGATGTTAGGAAGGAAATGAATGACAGGATTTGTAAGACCCTCATCTGGAAAATAATGTTTCAGGAGATAGCGTGATATCTTTTTTTGCGTTTTCTAATTTGAATCTCTACATTATGATTATTAAAAATTTTTATGACTCTGTATGGTCCTTTGAAATTTGGAGATAATTTCTTGTTTTTTCCCAATTTAGTTTCATTATTGTATAAGAGAACTTGATCGTTGGGCTTGAATTTGACATTATTAATCTGTTTATCATAATTTCCTTTGCTTTTTGATTTTGCGTCAATGATCTTTTCGCGGGCCTTTTTGAAAGCTGTATTTAGTTTGTGTTGTAATAAAATAATGTAATCATCGTAATTGTATCGTAAGCGAGGTTCTTGAGTGATAGAGGTAGGTAAGTAAGCCTTTTTCCCAAACATTAATTCATATGGTAAATATCCAGTGGATTTGTGAATTGACGTGTAACTGAAAATTGCAAATTGAATGAATTCGTCCCAATTAGATTGCTTTGGATTTATTAAGTGTTTTAAATAGTCTTTGAGAGTGAGATGAGAGCGTTCCAGAGCGCCATTTGATTGTGGTCTGTAGGGAGTAGTGGAAATGTGTTTGGTTCTAAAAAGGTTTTCAAGTTCTTTGATAAGCTTTGACATGAAATCTGATCCTTGGTCGGAGAGGAAGGTTTAAGGAATCCCAAAGGTAGTGAAAATGTTCGTCAGTACTTTTGCGACAGTCTGTGCTTCATGGTTAGGGATTGGAAAACCAAACGAAAATTTTGATAAGTCTTCCTGAGCAGTTAAAATGAAACGGTTTCCTGCCTCTGTAAATGGCAGTGGTTCTACTATATCAATTGCTAAACGTTCAAAAGGTAAATCCGATGTGGTTGTAATTTCCATTGGACGTCTAATCGGATTAAAATTTGTTTTGTTCAATTAGCAAGAGGGACAGGTTTTTACCAGTCTTTGAATATCTGATTTCATTTTGTGCCAGTAAAAACGTTCTTTGATCTTAATATAAGTGTTTCTAAATCCGAAGTGTCCACTTAATTTACTCTTATGACATTCTTCGAAAATTCTCTGTATTTCTTCGGGAGTTTTGACGTGAATTCTCAAATCATCGAAAAGTTTGACTTTATTTTCTTTAAAGGTAAATCGTATCATTCCATTGAATATTTCTGGTTTGATATTTGAATCTTTCGGAGCGATCACAGTAAATTCTGATTTTTTTTACTAGAGCTTTGAGGGTTATAAGTGATGCAAAAATGTTTGTATATTCCAGTTTGTCATGGAAATTGTTTTTGACATAGAAAATGAAAATGGTTTGATTGTTTCTTGAAATTTTACTAACTTCATTGGGTCCAAGAGATAGATTTTTTACGTCAAAATTGGAATGGACAAATTGGTAATGCAAGTTTTTCTCGTCAAGGTCTTGTGACCAGAAAATAACCATGTTATTATTTACTTTTTGAATTAGTCTTTTTTCTGTCTCAAATGTAGTCGTTTGCCTATTCATATAATGGAATTTAAGGAATTCTTGATACTTCTCATCAGGGTTTTTGGAAATTCGGAACATTCTTGATAAAGTATCGGCATTTGAATTTGCCTTCCCTGGTTTGTATCTAATGATGTACTGGTATTCGCTCAACCTTAACCTCCATCTAACGAGTCTCGAGGAAGAGCTTTTGCAGTTGAAAAGCCACTGCAATGGGCGATGATCTGTGCATACATCAAATTCTTTTCCGTAGAGAAAAGGTCTCCAGTGTTCAATTGAGTTCAAAATTGCAAGGAGTTCTTTTTCTGTTGAGGAGTAATTCTGTTCAGCAGAATTTAAGGTTCGCGAGTAGTATGCCACCGGCAGGCCTTTGCCATTTTTTGTTTGGGATAAAATGCCACTGATGCCCACATTAGAAGCATCAGTCGTGACAATGAATCTAGCGTTAAAATCGGGATATTGTAAGACTGGATCTGCAATTAATTTACTTTTCAAGATTTCAAAAATCGCTTCTTGTTCAGAATTCCACGAAAAATTGACATCTTTCTTCAAAAGGGACGTAAGTGGTTTAGCGATAGTTGAGTAATCTTGGACAAATTTGCGATAATAGCCGATCATGCCCAAAAACATTTTGATTTGTTTTGCATTTTTTAGTCGGGGCAGATTTTGAATAGCCTGCAGTTTGACGGGATTTGGTTTCACTCCCTCTCGGCTAATTACATGGCCGAGATATTGGCAGGAATCTCGAATGAATTGGCATTTTTCCGTTTGCAGCTTCAAATTATATTCCCAAAGTCTATCGGGAATATACTTTACGCAATTTATCGTTATGATCTTGGATGTTTGAACCATAAATCTAGATAGACAAAACATTGTTTGGAGTTGAGTCCTGATAAAACAGTATTCATGATCCGCTGAAAAATTGCGGGGGTGTTTTTCAGTCCAAAGGGCATTCGCCTGAACTGAAAATGTCCGTCAGGGGTCGAGAATGCAGATGTACCAGCATCCTCAGGATCTAAAGGGACTTGGTGGAAACCACTCGCAAGATCAAGGGTGGTAAAAATTTCAGCGCTACCCAATTGGTCGAGGATTTCGTCTATATTTAGGGATCGGATAAGCATCTCCAATAGTCTTCTCGTTTAATTTTCGGTAATCTATAACTATTCGCCACTTTCCTTGTTCCTTTTTAGGTACTACCCACAAAGGGCTGGACCAAGGGCTGGTGGAAGGGGAAATAATATATTGTTCGAGCATATCGTTTATCTGGCGTGAAACCTCTTGTTTATGAATTTCGGCAAAACGGTAGGATTTTGTATGAATAGGACTGCATCTGTTAATCTGATTTTCGCCGTTCCGGCAGAGGTAGTTAAAAGAGAATCGGTTAGGAGATGAAAAACGGACTATTAGGATACGTCGAAAGGAATGTTAGTGCTTGAGTCGATAAATTGAAATTTTGCATCAAGAAAATTATTTCCGTTCCCGATTTTGATAATTGCTTCCCCTTGTGTCTCTACAGTTGAATTCAAAGAAATGCCATTCAAGGTAATTCGTTTTGGATTTAAAATTTCGCATTTTTCTAGACTTGAATTTTTGATTAAGGAAACTGAAGCTCCCGTATCAATTAACATATTTATGTTTTTTTCGGGGGAATTGGAATTGGGGGATTTTAAAAGCACAAAGGTCAAATCGTTGCAGTCGAGTAGGACACTAGTCCTAAAAAATTATTGTACTCTTCTTCGCTTTTGTCGTTCTTATTTTTGGAGTTTTGTAAATTTTGAGGAAGATTCTCGTCAAAAGCGGCAGCAGATGCATTTAATGCTCGGAAAGAATTTCGATTCTGGTTATGAAATTGAGTAGAACGTTTGTTAGCGTATTCGCGTTTTCGGCATTCGTTGATTGAATGGCCAATGTTCTTGCAATATCTGCATTGTATTCGGTCAGGTTTCGGATTTGGTTTGTAATTTTGAGAGTTCGAACCATTATTCGGATCTAGATTTGAATTTGGAGTAAAATTCCGAAGGTTGGAATGAAAAGGATTTGTTTTGAATCTTTTCGAGAGTCAGTATGATTCGTCTGTAATCGTCGGAGATTTGGATTCTGAAAACATTTATCGGTAGAGTGATTTGAACGGTTGCAAATTTGACATTTTCTTGATTTTCGATTCGTATTTGATTGTAAGGCTCTTTCTTCAGCAATAGCGGCACTAAAGGCCTCATTGATAATTTTAAGGTCCCGATAACGCAACATCTGGGAAATCGCGGGGACGGTATGATAAACAAAACGGTTTAGCGACATGTATGTCACAAGGGCTACGCGGCCTGATAATTCTCCGTTCGTAACGTCCGATTCGTGAATCGACCCGAGGATCCTAGAGGTGAGATCTTCGAGTCTTTGGTAAAAATTAGAAACGTTTTCAAACTGTCCTTGTCGCATGGAATGGAGTTCTTCCAAAAGCTGATCGAACTTTTAGATCGAACTGATAGAGACTGAGTAAGAACTTTGAAATTTCGGGCCAGGTAGTCAAATCGCAATGTACGTCGATCTGATCCCGTGCCTTACCAGTGATTTTACTTTTCACAAAGAGTAATAATCCATGATTCTTGAGATGCGTGGCAATGACCAGAGAATTCAATCTGGACTTGTTGAAGTGCCAGGTGAGTCCGGGTATGGTGATTTTCGGGCAGGCGTGCTCATTCCTGGAGAGCGCCGAAATATTTGGTTGTCGGGTTGATTCTATTGCGGTGAAGTTCGAAAAAAAATGGTCTCCTCATTAACGATGGAAATCGTTACGTCTCAACGTTGAGGACCATCCCATCCTCGTCGCCAGTTCATGTTGGGTAACTCGAACAAAACACCACACACACACTGTTCGATATATAATTTATTTGTTTCAACAACAAAGTTCAACTTATCTACGTGTAAAAATTTCACTAAGTTCTACCGCGACAATGTTCACCGAAAGCGCGGACACACCGAGACCGAAATATACAAATGAGTTGACGCAGTTAACGGGCAAAAACTGGTAAGAATTCCGCGAGTAACTGAAACAATTGACGCGACTGACGACTGAAAACGACTCAAGGACTGCGAACTGGGAAGAGAAAGAGGAAAGGTCTAAAAAGCGCTTGCCTTTTATAGGCTCACAAAATGCGCAATGAAACAAGAATGTACATTCGAGTACTCGATTAAAGAAATGACTTAGATAGCAAATGATTCGTTTCCTTTTTCAAGTAATTTAAAGGCTAAAAATAGTTGAATACAATACAGGTTATTTTTGATAACATTTGTAAAGGAAACGAAAATCATGTTGAAGGAAAAAAGGAAAAAGTAGCTCGTTCAATAATATTAAATGGAAACGGTTGAAAATACAAAAAGCTGATGCAATAACTTTTGATATTGCAAATATTAATACGCTGTCTATGGTTTCCAAACACGTCAAAGACGTCAACATACTTGAACATTGGTCAAAATCAGACAGAATACACAGTTGCCAAGTTTATCGACTCTATGCAGAAAGTGTCGAGTTCGTTTCATTTTTACTTTTTTTTTCCGAAACAGTACAGTAAATCTTCGTTCTGTTTAAAGCATTTCACAAAGTAAGTTACTATGTGCCAACGAAAAATTTTTTTACCGAAATCCTAAGCCAAGTATAGTTCAAAATTTAAAAAAACTGCTTTCGCCCATAAGCCTACACGTAAACTTTCATAATTTTTTATGAAAAAACGGTACAATAAAACAAGTTGTAATTTTGTATGTGTAAATAAGGACGCTTATATCTTTCGTACAATATATTTTTTTATGAAAATCTCAAGTAGAATTCAATTTATGTAGGTGATACTTTGATTAGTTTTTATTGTTAAATTTTTGAAAAATTTGTTTCGCCCCTCTTTCGAGCCTTTAAATAAGAGCATCAACCTATTTCTGAAATCTTTATTATCTCAAAACTTGTTCAAGCTGTCTGCAAAACCTCCGGAATGAGGAAAGTGAAGAAAATACGAAAAATCACGTTTTAAGTTTCAAAAAAGGTCCTGTATCATCATTTGCCTTAACAAACAAACGTATCCGGGAACGCGAGTCCCGAGGCTCGTCCTTAGGCCAGGCCGAAAGCAGCCGAGAGCGATCAAGTTCTTCACAATTCTTCGCTTCTCTCTCTAACTCGCTGGAATCAATGTTGCTTACTCTCTCCGACTCTCCATCAATAGCAAAGCGAGAATCGGAGTGAAACTGCATCATCTATCTGGAAACGATTTCCTTTGCTTTGAATTTTCGAATGTTACTATGAGCAATACATATTGGTGAATTGAATTTTTTTTATTGTTTCAAATATGTATTGTGAAAAATTTGACTATATGCAAGACTATATGACTATGACTATATGTTTGACTATATCAGTAGCTTGCCGCCATAATTGAGAAAGTCACACATGCCATAACGTTCAAAATTTGATCAGAATATCTTGTAAACTGAACCTTGTGGCACTGGTGACTTTCTTGATTATGGCGGGAAGCCACAGATGGTTAGACTGTGCTTTAATTTTCGATTTATAACTTGAATTTCGTCGTGTTTTCCATAGTCAGCTAATAATTGTAAATGTCTATTAGTGACAGGAAAATCATCACTCCTGGCATTTGCATGGAACGCTTTGTTATGCAAATTGAATTTAGGAGTTTATCCCTATTCGGTTTCTTTAATTGTTCAATTAAATGCTGAAAATTGTAACGCTGATAATCTTTATCAAGCTCTTAAAAATTGTCTGCAGCGTCATAAAATTAAATTTTAAAATATTTTAAGTTTTACTTCAGATAATGCTTCCGTTATGATCAGTAAAAAAACTCGATATTGACGTGTCTCCTTAACGATTGTCCAAATTTAATAAATATTCCATGCGTGTGTCACTCTCTTGCTCTTGCTGCCAACGATGCTTGTAAACAAAATCCCTCTGCACCTCAACTATTCATTCGTTATTTGGCAAGATATTTTGATGAAAGCGCGAAGCGTTCAGAAATTTTTTCAAATCTTCAAATTTTTGATGGTTTAGAGACTCTAAAAATTTTCAAATTGTCCGGCACACGTTAGCTGGCTTTTCAAGATTGAATTGATCGAATTCTAAAAGGTAAATGAATCTTTAAAAAAATTTCTCTACACACAATCGATGTCATAAACTCTAATCAATGAATAAGGCAGGATCAAAACGTAAAAGTGATTCAGAAAATACAAAGTTTAAAAAATTCGAATTTTCATCGCCAAAATTACAGGAAAAAATAAAAACCCAACCGAAAGTCAAGAAGTGAATGAAAATAAAGATGATGAAAGTTCAAAAGTAACTGCCAAAAAAACTTACAGTCCAATTTCATCATTCGAAGCGCATCAACCGAAGCTTATTTCCTGTACTTGAGTGAAGCTTTGTCAACTATCAATACATTTTATACTAAATTTCAAATTAGAGGAACTTTAGTTTAGGATTTATTTAGAGTCCGTTGATGTCATTTTTAAGTTCGCAAAGAAATTCATAAAACCTGAATATATGAAATCAAAGAATGAATTAATTAATATTGACTGTACAGACAGTTCACTTTATATGAAAGCAGTAATTCTAGAAAAAAAATATCACAATTTTGTCAAAAAATTCAATAATAAAGGAAAGTAAGCAGATATTGACGTTTTCGAAATTCGAAGTAAATTTCGTTCATTTTACATGACAGCAATCTGTGAAATAATTCGAAGATCAAAATTGAAGACAAATTTATTTTATAAAAATTTATCAATTTTTAAATCAGGAAGTGCTCTGCGGGATTCGAAAAGAAATGCCAGTTTTTCAGTAGTTTGGAATGTTTTTGTTACGTCGAGAACGTAACAAACGTAACGTTTTCCAAACGTTCCAAACGTCAGTTACGTTTGGAACGTTACTTTTATCTGTCCCATTAGGTTTTTAGCACAACTTGGAACTTCTTGAAAAATGTTCTGAAACTGAGATCTTAGTAATTTTTAATTTCCTCATTTTGAGATATCAAATTCTTTAATCATAATTTGTAGTAAAACTATGTGAAATAATCGTGATAATTTGTACAACACTCTTGACGAAGAATGGGCATTTTTATTTTTTCTTCAAAACTATTTTGAATTTTAGAAATTTGCATGAAAAGATATAAAAAATACTTAAATTCTATAGATCGCGAAATCTATAGCAGGATTTGTAAGATTTAGAGATCCTGCTAGAAAATTTTATAGAGTAATAATGAATGCGAAAAAAAATTAATAAATAAAATTAAATACGGAAAATACTAGATTTTATTAATTTTTAAGTTCCTTGATTTTTAAAAAATTTATGTTATTCAGGGAATCAAAAAACTTCGATTTCTTGAGCTTTAAATTCTAAAAAATGTGTGTTAATAGAAGTCTATAAGAAGATAAAAAAATTTTTTCATTTTATAACTCTGTGAAAAATACAAAAAATATCGAGGGCCCTGTAAATATATAAAGAAACTGTTTTCTGCAAAATCGATCGAAATATACTCCAGAAATTTCGAACCTCTAATTTTATTCCATTCTGGAAATTTGAAGATAATCTTTAAAAAAACTAAAAATTCTTGAAATACTTAAAAATGCAGAAAGAAAATGCGTTCGGAAAATTCCAGAAATTCATACAGCAATATATAAAAATAATGAACGATCCTTGAAATCATAGAAAAACTAAAGAAATACAAAAAGTACTTGAATAAGTTAAAATTTATCGAGACACTGTTTTGTGGAAAATCCTGTAAAACGCGTAATGTTTCACTATATTCAAATTTTAGAATTCGAAATTCTCGAAATGTATAGAAAAATTATTATCATAAAAATACTAAAATTATGTAAAAATACTGGGAAATTCTGCAATATTTTATCATACTGAAAAATACGAATGGTTCCAAAAATACTGAACAATTCTTTAAATCATAGAAAAATTTAAAAAGTTAAAAAAAAATCAAATAAAATAAAAATCTTCTTAGAAATTTTTTGTTGAAAAATCCTGTCAAATACCAATTCTAGAGCATTAAATTCTGGAAATCTATACATCAATGTACAGAAAAATAGTAGGAATTCATAAAAATTTTAGAAAATTCTGCCACATTTTGTACATACTAAAGAGTACAAAAAGATTCGAAAATTCTGAAAATCTGGGTAGGTATTTAGATTTTTTCAAAAATCTATTAAATTTGCAAATGTTTTCTTTTGGCTGAAATTAAATCAAATGTCATATTCAGAAATTTCGTAGACTTGAAAAAAATATAAAAATATGAACAAGTTGATTGATTTTTTTCTCAGGGTGAAAAAGTTCAGATTTACATTTTTTATTGTATCTGAAATAAACGATTTCTATAAAACAAAATCACAAGTACGTTAAAATTGTATTTTTCAGCCTCAGTTTTTCAATGTCGTATTTTAATCCCGTTATTTTACGTTACTTTTATCCGTCCCATTAAGTTTTTAGCACAATTTATAAGTTTTTGAAAAATGTGAAACTGAGATCTTAGTTATTTTCAACTTCCTCTGAATTGAAAAATTACTGAAGATTGATCGAAATTCGAATTACAGAGCATCGAGTTCTGTAAAAATCTACAAAAATACAAGGAACCCAAGGAACCTATGTAAATACTAAACAACCCTTCAAAATTTTATAAATTATTATTATTATACTAAAAAGAGCAAGAGATACAAGATATCTCTTAGTACTCGAAGACTGTGTAGATATGGTTTTTACCAAAATTTATTGAACTTTGAATCCTAGGGAATATAACTTTAAAAATATACATATTAGAAATGCATAAAAAAAAACTAGAAAATTTTTTTAATCATGCATACTCTGAAGAAATAGTAAAATCAATAGAATTATATGAAAGAACTGTTTTCTGAACAATGTAAACGAATACTTACGATCTGTAAAACTTCGATTTCTAGAGCATTAGATTCTTGAAAGCGAATATAGCAATCTATAGTACTACTAGAAATATATGAAAATACAAGGAAACGTAAGAAAATCTTATCTATACAAAAAAAAAAAAAAAAAAAAAAAAAAAAAAATACGAAAGTGAAAGAAATATATAAAACATAGAAAATGCATACAGAAGTGATTTTCCTGGAAATCTATAAAACTATTGAAAATTGATGGAAATATCAATTATATAGCAACGATTTCTATAACTCTTCTATATTGCAATCTACAGAAATTCTATACTAGAAAAATACTAGAAATCTTTCAATATTTAAATATTTAAAGTTTTTCCAAAAAATGCAATATAATTTGAATCCTAAAGCTTATAATTGCAGAAATATATATATAGAACTCCATAAAAATACCAGGAAATTTTTCCAATCATACAAACTCTGAAGTACTCTGAAAAAATACTAAAAGTCATAGAATTCGATAAAAAACTGTTTTCTGAAAAATCTGAAAAAATACCTGTCATATATTCTTCAAACATTATAATTTCTACAGTAAAAATATTTTAAATTCAATAATCTATATTTAAAAACTTCATCGTCTTACATTATCAAAGAATTATTTATTCTAGGAATTATAATCGTAAAATACAGCATTGTAGAATATTAAAAGCCCAGAATATTCGATTTAAAAATTGAGAAATTTATAATTCTTTATTCTTATTGTTAGACTTACAAGTCAATATTCTTGAACCCCAAATAATATATTAATTTTGCATTCTAGATTTGCATAATCATTAATTTGTAAACAGTAGAATATGTCATTTTTTATTTGTTGAAAATTGGCTCGTGTTCCTTTTTTTGTTCCAAATTAGACACTGATGATAAGTATCTTGTTTGAAAACTTTACTGGTTAAACAATATTTTAATATTTTCAATACATTACAGTAATTCCTAGAAAGGCAAATTTTCTGGAGTTTTTCTAACTAGTATTCGTATGATTACACTCAAATTTATCCAAACAAACATACATTATTGGATTCCAATACATGATGCATAATCAGTAGACTTGGTCAATAAATAGTCTAACAGTAGAAGAGACCAATGAAAATTCTATCAGCGATGCATATCATTAATTTGAAGTAACCGTGTAGACTGATAATGACAATTTTATCAGGAGAATTCATCAATAAATAGTGATTCAGTAGAATAGATCAATGAAAATCCTATCAGTGATATATATAATCAATTTTTCAACTCGTGGATTTGTTGCTAGAATTCGATACTCCAAAAAGCAGAGGTTTCACTGTATAACGCCATTTATATTAACCCTCTTCAGTAAATTCTCAAATGTTCAGAAAATGATTCCCTGATTTGAATTCAATTTTTAATTAAAATTTTATACGAAATTGTTAATAAAATACGTCATTCTCGAAACTACCTTCAGAAATAACAGACGCAAATTTCATCCTTCAATGTTCTTCCTGCTGACCATAAATAATTGTTTAAATAACTCTCGCTAATTCGATTTTCTCACTTTCTACGCCCAATACGATTTCCATTGCAGAAAAAAAGGAGGGGCCATTTCGTCTAGAAAGCATGGGCGTAAAAATGATGGACTGTCCGGAAGTGCTCAATTCAGTAAAAGGTGGGCAACGATCAAGGTTGTAAAAAAAATCAAGCAATCCGTAAAATTACGAGTAGTGCTAAAAAACCAACGTGGTTTTCTCTAGCCCCGAGATCGTAAAATTCGACGGTTACTTTTGGTTTTACGACTTCTAATTACATTTTGTTACGTCGAGAAGGTAGAAAGGTTCCGAGACAAGAAGCACGACCTTGATGCATGAAACCGAAATTTGGAGGTTACGTGATCGATTTTCAAATTGTATTAATATTCTATGAAAATCATGATTGAAAGAGAATATTTTCAGTAAAGAAGCTTAGATTTCATTTGTCACTAGATGAAACAAAATTATAGGAAAATTTTAGCCACGAATTATTTCATTGCAATAAAAATCAACTTCTTACACTCACAATCAGAGAAATTTCCGTTTAGGCATGAAACGGGAAGAATTTCAAAGCTATCTCCTTTCAAAATGAAACACTAGCCCTTTCATTTTAAAGCTTAAAGAAAAAATACGTGTCTCGTCAATTTCCGTGGAGGTGCTATGAAAAATTGCTCAACCTGAATCTCCTGGTCGATTTGAGATGAAACGACTCTATATTCAAAGGCCATGTTTTGTAGACTTGAGATAATGATTGCGATTTAACAAAATGGAATGGTTGTCGTAAAAATTGGTAGCTCTCAAGTTTCCGCCTGGCGGCGATTTATCGTAGTGACCTATTCTTGGGCTAATCGGGCTTAGTTGCTTTTCTCCAACTGCGCCGAGCAGCTGTTGTAATTACTCCGATAAAGTCGGATAAACGGCGATAATCACGGGTATGATCGAGGGATATCGACTCGTGATGTGCCACGTATGTTTACGTTGAAACCCGCGAATGCCGACCAATGCCGACCGGCGCGATACAAATATAGCATTTTTCGTGGACGAGACATCGCGATGTGGGCGTGAAAAAAGAAAATCTTCAGCTAAGAATTTATGCACATATTTTCAACTTGAAATTAACGAAAATTCGACTCAACTCGTAGTTTTCCTATTTTTCTACCTAAGTCGTTTACGTCGTCAAGAAAAATAACAAATTAAGAACTTGCGTGTTAAGTGAAATTTAATTGGGCGACACATGCATTGATTATTATCGAAAGAAATTGATACGTATTGTTACTACTCAGAGAAGTTGATTAATTTAAAAGATACGTGCATTTTTCATTTCGTATGTATATACTGAGCATGAAAATAACGTCATTTCGTTGGCATGGCGTCAGTTTTTGAGACGTGACGATAAGGGGTAACGCGAGTCTAATATTTCTTAATACTATCTATACCAGAGATTAAAAAATTGATGAAAGTTCTTAATTATTTTCATCTTTCTTGTTCAGGAACTATGAAGTAATTTTAGAAATATTGTGAATTTTTTCTGACGAGTTATTAACATTGAAGTTTAACAGTGAAAATTATAACCTGGATTTGAAGAATATAGAGGTTCAGAAATTTTAAGATTATTCCTAGGGGCTGTCCATAAATTACGTAACGCAATTTTCAGTATTTTCTGACCCCCCCCCCCTCCCTCCCTCCCTCTTTGGAGATGTAAGGTGACACAGTCCGAAAATGCGAATTATGAAGATTTTTAATTCTTTTCTAGCATTTCTAAATAGCATCCCTAATATACTTAGACCATAAAAATATTTTTTAATTCAAGGATTAGAAAAATTTGTAATAGAATTATTATGAAGTCCAGGTCCAAAAGAAGAAATTACTACGAATTTCTGGCTTGGTTCATAATATATTTAGTTTGCATGCTTTTTTGGGATTAAAGGTTGAACTCTTCGAAATTTTAATTTAAAAGGTAATAATTAGAAAACTGTACAGCTGTGTTTATTGTTTTCGAATTTTTTATTCTCTATTTGTGAGACAGAACCAGGATACTAAAAGTTTACGTGAAATAGCACAAAATTACTGAAAATTTTGTATTTTGTAAATAATTATTTGATCGCTGGTTCTATTTTTGAAATTTGGAATTGAGTTGCTAGATTTGAGGCTCAAAACTCTAGAATAACAACAAATTTTAAGTTCAGTTAGTTATTTTTGAATTTTTCGTTACATTATTTTATAATTCGAAATGGAGGATTGATGTACACATAATTTTCGTTTCAAGGTTCAAAACTATTAGATACAAATTTTTAATTGTGTTGCATGTATTTTCACTTTTTTTTATATTCTCGAAAAACAAGTATCAAATTGCTAAGCAATGTGGTTAAAGAATTTTGAATATAATTGAATTTGAAATAACTAAAGATTATGAAATTTCGCTTTTTTTTTATTGATAGTCAAGTCAGTTCAGATTTAAAAAAATAAAAATCAAGTTACTCAAAGTTTGATTCATAGGTACAAAATTACGAAAAATTATTATATATATAATCTTGAATTCAAAATATCAGTTATATATATTTTTGTAATTTGAAATTTTACATGGCAAGTTTAAAATTTATACCTGAATAAATACTACTAATACTACGAATTCCGAAATTTGTTGCAAATATTTCAACTTTTTTCTATGTTTCCAAAAATTCAGGAATAACCTATTCTATCGAGACATTTTATTCAAAAATGTTGAAAATTTCGAATCTAGAAGACAATTTTTGAATTTTTTCGTTCATTTTCTGGCATTCAGAAAAATATTACTTGAAGTTTAACTTTTACAGTACCAAACCATCACAGATCATAAATTTTTTGAATCATTTCTTAATTTAATGTTTCATCCGTTAAATTCTGAAATCATTTCATCGAGGTTTTGGTTTAATTGTTCCAAAATCAAAATACTACAAATTTAAAATTTTTCCATGCTTTTCCTGCAATTCAGGGAAAAATTACTTGAATCGTAGTTTGAAAAGAACTTGACTTGAATTTTGGGTTTTATAGTTTGAAATATTACAAAAAGCTGAATAAAAATTTTTGTTCCGTCGTATAAACTCGTTAAAATATCCAAAAAAATGATGAAATTCGTAATGTCACATTCTTTTAACACATTATACCAGACTCTCCCCTAAAGTCTTTCAATAATTATTGAAAAAAAAAAACTAAAATCTACAAAATCTTCAAAAACGAGACGAAAAATCAAATCCGAGAAATAAACACTCAAACTAAATCTCCAATGAAATCAAGAAAAAACTATTCCTCGAGCATGAAAACTTCTAAAGCGTATGAAAATAACGAACGTATGCACTGTTTATCAACGCGTTTGCGTACACAAAATTTATGTTGTTGAGTTAAAAATAGGAAAAGCCAAGTTTTTTTTCCTTCGCGAGGAAATAAACACGAGGTTTTCACATAAAACGCGAATATAAAAAATGGTAGGTATTTTCGCGAAAAGTAACGTTGCGTAACGGTGCATTAGTTCTTAGGCGCCATTTTTAATAAGTCCAATGACAAACGTTTGACCGTTAAGGCAAATGTAAACAACGTCGCAATCTAATAGATATATACGTGCATGGTATGCATATCGTTCGGATTACGAAATAATCCTCGTTGTTATTTGATGTCTTCGCGTCTAGCCTCTTTTTTATCAGCGCATTTTATCGATTCCGCGGTTGTCGTATGGTGAACATTTTGTTGGGAATGAAGGAAATTTGTACCCCTTTCATAATTAGGACGAATATCAAGTTATTAACTATCCAAGAAAAAAGCGGTCAACCGGAGCAATAGTGGGAGAATAAATCCACCATCAAATTCTGTGCCAACGTTGCACTTTCATTGACCAAGCTTTCGGTCTACATTGGGACCATCTTCAGGGTAACTATTGAACAAAATACAAACTTGAAAATCAAAAATGAACCTTTCAACGATCATTCCAAAATCTCAAGCATTACTCACAATATGTGGCTTTAGCTCATATTAACAAGGGCTCAATCGTGTCCTACAACATTCGTCAACAATACGGAATGGACTGAAATATCAATATAAATCGAAAACATTACATAATAACGTATAAATCTCAATAAATAAATTCAGAATTAAAAAACAACGTCAAAAAACGACTTACAATTTATGATTCAAGAACAACAAATATCCATTCCTATCACGATCAATACAAAAGGTCTGGCTCGTGTCAAAAGAAACGAATATAAAGATGATAATATGATGATGTATTATTACGTATTACTCGAGTTTACATGAGGGAATCTCAAAAACGTTACGTTTTTATAAAATTAGACTCGTTTAATGAAATAAGTTTGCAAAAAGAATGGAAAATTTTATACGATTTGCCAAAGCATAAAAAACTTGAGTTGGAAAAAATGAAATTTACGCTCTTAAACGCGTAAAAGTATTGTTTGCTCAGCGACGTCACGAGTCAGCATGAAAAGTCGGTATTCGTAAAAATAAAAAAACTGCTCGATAGTTAATATAAAATGAATGTAAGTCTCTGTAACTTTTTTTTGTAAACATCAAAGTTTCCGTTAAAAAAGACTTTTGTGAGTTGAAAAACTCGCGAGATAAGTGAAACTTCTTACGGCGATCTGCTGGGAGTTAACACTTAAACCAAAAAGAAAGTTCGTTCAATTTTATGAAAAAAAAAAAACAAGTAAAGGAAGCATTAAAATCAAAGCATGAATCGCGTTTAAAGCTGTAGCTTGCAACTGATTAAATTGAAATTCGAATTTCAAATGGGGGAAATTCAAGTCTTAATTTGGAATTGTCGGTGAAGCCTAAATATTAGATGGCAGAATTGTCCATAACTTTTTATCCTGAGGTGTAAACAAGTTTTGGTTAGGTGATGAAACAGCGCTAAATTTATCCGAATTTAGTATTCTCCATTTTTTGTGGTCTGCTTTGTTTGCTCAACATGCATGCCCTGCTAGTTAAATAGATCTCGGAGTTGTGAATTACTTAAATACATGTATTCAAATAATCATTGTTTGTATAATTCACGTATTTCGTAATGAAACACATGGTGCCCTGTTACAGGAATCTCAGACATGTCCTTTGACGAATCAGTTATGTCAGTAGGCACTGCGTCTTCGGAATTGGATGATGAAGATGACGATGTCGACTTATCAGTTGCAACCAACTATTCTGATGTAGAAAATGTAGATATAAGCGACGACGAATTAGCTGACACGGAAAGTGACAACGAAGAAAACGCTAATTATCGGCCGCCCTATCGATTGCGTCCAGAGTTAAATGGAAATCATGCCGTAGTGGGCCAACTGCGAAACGATTTTGTGCACTTGGATGAATTCGTTTTAGCTATTGCAGCGAAAGTTTCGGAGAGGGGAACGTATGAAAGTTTGTTACATTTTTTCTTAGTTCTCAACAACTGTTACAACGAGCTAATTCATCCTCGAACTAAATACCAATTGTGGAAAACAATAGGGCGTAACAAGGAAAACCAGAGATACAGAGTTTATTGCTGCCATTGTGGTTTGTATGTTGGTAAAGGCAAGGTTCCAACTTTAAACTGTACATGCGGGAGGTGTGGTCCGCGCCAAAATTTAGCATACGTAGGTCAATTCATCAACGTTAGTGTTCGGGGGCAAATTGTTGAACTGTTAAAAAAACCAGGTATAGCTGCAGCTCTTTGTTATCGCTTCGATCGTTTGAAATGGAACGCTGCTGCACGAGAAGATATTTTCGACGGAGAAATGTACAAGGCGCTGGCTCGTGGCTTTCTTGCTAATCCAAACAATTTCTCTTTAACTTTTTGGGCAGATGCAGCACAAGTGGCAATGCGTTCGTCTCGTCAAAAAGTCGTTCCGTTCATGCTCGTGATAAACGAGTTCTCCCCTTTTGCCAGGCGAAGACATTTGATCTTGGGAGGTGTGTGGGTTGGCGTGCCTGAGCCCCCCATGCAAAAAGTGCTCCGCAGAGGAGGACTCTATCTCTACCAAACTGGGATTACGTGGACTCCAGCTGAAGGTGGGGATGAACGAATTAGTAGATTCGTTACTTGTATGCTAGTAGCGGATTCTAAAGCACGTTAGGACCTCATGAATATGACACAGTACAACGGTTACTTTGGATGCACTCTGTGTTTAGCGCCTGGCCGACGATGCGAAGATCACAGAGGGAAGCACTTTCATCCAACCAATGAAAGAGGCCAGCCGCGAACCCATGAGACCATTTTTCGTGACATGATGCTTGCTCATGCCAATGAACGTCCTGAAAACGGCGTTCGAGGTTATTGTCGTTTTGCTGAGCTCCTAGAGTTTGATTTAAGAAGAGGTCAATTAGTGGAAGACTTTCATCTACTGTGGAAAGGGGTGGTGCCAAATCTGAGAGAATTTTCCATGTCTGACCGAGGAAGACCGTGGTTTTTCGGCGATTCAAAGAGAAGAATTTCAGACTTGATGAAACGCATTGCAACTCCCTCTCGTGTTTCTCGGGATGCTACCATAGAGGCTTGGAAGATGTGGCTTTGTGGAAAGGTACGGAGGAGCGTAACTGGTTGCTGATTTACGCTTTACTGTGCCTTGAAGGAATCCTTCCTGAAGCTTAAATTTCGTTTTGGGGGCATTTGATAGAGACGGCGTTTTTGCTTAATCAGAATTCAATTTCCGAGGAAGATCTTGCAGTTGCAGAGCTTAGGATATCACATTTCATCGATGGTTATGAAAGGAGGTTTGGTGAACACGAGATGACCTACGACATGCATCTGTTGAGTCATCTTGTGCAATCTGTCCATGATTGGGGGCATATGTTGGCTTCAACAGGAGTCATTTTTGAAGCCTGGAATCGCAAAATTCTTGACTTTATTACAAGCCCCAATGACAGAGGGAGCCAGATAATTGACCGATTTCTGTTGGCCAAATTTATGGAAAGTGTCATAGCTGATGAAGCTATAAGTCCAAAAACTCGCGATGATGTCGCAACCCTTCTACAGGGCGCGAAATGGACCACTCCACCGGCTATTTCGACTGGTCGGTTTTTTTTGGGCAAAGACAAGCTGGGTGAAAGACCACTAAGTCAACTGGAATTCACAATTATTGACGACGCTGGTATTCAAGTTCCTGAAAATGGTATCGCGACACTCTACAAGCGTGTGCAAATCAATGGTACAATGTACAAGATCGATGGAAACGAGACGACCAAATATTGCGATCACTTGTTGTATAGGACAGTAGGATTTTTTAGCTGTTGCAAAATCCTAAAATTCGTTGATCATATGGGTGTACAAGTGCAAGGGATCATCGGCAGAAGACTTGTCACTCGACCTCCCTCATTTAGTACTTCTTTTATTCGGAGGTATGCGCCTTCCTTGGAAGACATATTTGTTCCCTATAGAAATGTCATAGCTCCTGCTGTTTCAGTGACATGCAATATGCATACTTATATTGTGCCTCTGGCAAATACATGGGAAACGGATTGAGGATTCAACAACTTTTAGGCCTTAGAACTACCTTTTAGATCAAAATGAGATAACTAAAAATATAGGGTTTTCATTGGATTTCACTCCCAACGTGCGATTGAAAATTTCACTTCAAAAATATGGGTTGGTAACCTTGCCTTTGTTAATCTCTTTAAAGTTCAAAATGTAGGTTAGTTTGTAAGTAGATGAATATGTTATGTGGATTTTTTGCAGAACGAAAGTTTACGGTTAGAGGCTAAGCTGCTTTTGGACAAAACAGTAACGTTGTATCAACCAACTTTAATAAGTTTGCTGCAAAGTGGTTCAACTAAATGTGAGTATGCAATATGTATGAGTAAAACCTTGATTCAGTTAGAATCTAATTGCTCTTTATTACACCAAAATAATAGTTTATTTTTTTCAAATTGACTATCACTTAAGCTGATCTAGTTGTGTGTTATAATGTCATGGAATAATTTATTTTAATTTCGTCTTAATATCAGGCCGGCACAGGAACACCATGCCTAAGCTCTCAAGCGTCTCAAAAAGACGTCCTAGTTGAAGAGTTAGAGAGTCCGCAAGGACAGTAAGACATTCATTTTGCCTTCCGATGGACAGCCCTTTGGGCCTAAACGTATACGAAATAAAGGCATCGAGACGGTTACCGTTGATTGCGTAGTAACTAGTACCCCGAAAACTTAACGAACTCCTGACATTCCCAACCATGGTAATTTTTCCCATCATTTTCACCTTGAATAATTGGAAAATTCCTGTTTGCAATAACTATTATTCTGGACCAAGCTAATCAATGTGGCGCTCTTCTCTCAGTGTAGCATTAAATTAAATTCATTATTTTATATTATTTACGGAAAAGAATTGTTTTGGATAATGATAAATAATGTTCATAAGTAAAAAAACTTGGCCTTTATTATTTTATACTGATTTATCAGATTTTAATAATAATTAATTTTCAATAAGTTGGAAAAAATGTATGTAACATTCGAGTAGCAACACATTCACATTCGCCCAAATTTAAACGTATGATCTCATGATCCGTAGTTAAAAGTGTAGACCACTCGACCACGAGTACTGCGTAGAAACGTGGTCGTTTTTACTGGCAAAAAATATTAATACTCTGTATTTCCACAGATTGAACGTGAAAAAAATATTAAATAAAGAACGGTGTAGAAGATATTTTACCGAAGACTTGAAAAACGTACACCTGAAAGGAGCAGCGAAACAACGCAGGTGTTTGTACTGAACCACGCAGCTTGAGTGAAATAGAAAATGGTACACCTCATTCCTTCATTGCCACAGGACGGAATTTTCTGCAAGTTTACAGAAGAGGAATAAGAGTGCGACCGTCACCTCGGAAAGACTACCTGGGAAAACACATTATTATCTTTAACGTTGTGCATACTTTTTTTATGCGGGAAAATAGAAAATGATTTTGATTATCTTTTAAGATCTATAGCAATAATGTTGTGACATGAAAAGTATAGTTCCTTAATAGTGTTATGTGCACTCGAAAAATACGGCATTTGTTCATAAAAAGAATATTTACCATTAGCGGAGGTGGTAAATTCCCTTTCCTCGAAAAAATTTTTGTTTCGAAGAGGCTCGCGGTGAACGCGATGCAAGTCTAATCAGTCAACTTGAATCGTAAACTCCAAAAAATAGTACATTGTTTACCGCGACGCATTATTGCTGTTCCGTGGACAAGAACCATAATTTCCTGTCCTCGGCTAGCGCCTTGGACGAAAAATTATCGTTCTTGTCCGAGGATCGCAAATGCGTCAAGGTCAACATGGTTGGGAACCGTGGCCAATAAAATCTAATCTTCTAATATTTAGACCGGCAATCGGAACGGCAACGGTCCGTGTGATATGGGCTTAAGTGCGGTAGCGTCAAAACGCTTTAACAATGCAAATCAAAAAGTAGGAGTATGCAGAAGATATATACTATCAAGGTTGTTCGATTTTAACTTGGCATATATTCTCTGAACTTGAACATTGTAACGAAAGAGTAACAATTAATCACTTGTTGTGAATTCTACAGTTATTATAATTCTTGCAAAGATCTGGTAGTTTCTTATGGAACTAAGTAAGATAACAAACGAATCAAGTTTCTCATATTTAAATCGTTGGTTGTTGCAATGTGTCACGTATCTACATGAAATGCGGAACAACTTATAAGAACTGTGTTAAACTTTTAGTAACTACCGCCAATAAAACTGTGAGGTTCATTGTTCCACCAGAGCTGAATGCTAATGCCAACAAAAATAACTATGTTGATTAGTGTGATTGTGCACTGGGTACTGTATAATTGTAATGAAACAATTTCCCAGTCGATTTCAAATCTGTTTATTAACAATCACTTTTTTTAATTTAATTTTGTGATTATTAACTAATCACAAAATTAATAACTATGTTGAATTCGCTGTATGCGGTTATTTTCACTACTATTCACGCTGTACATGCAGAAAATGTGATTTAGAAACATTCGTCAAAATTAGTTGAACTCCAATTCTGTCGAAGTCACTAAAAAACGCCAAATCAAGTTCAATCTTACTAGTATGAAAAGTTTCGCTTGTTTAGTAAATTTTTGTTCTATAGGGAACCTTGAATTTTACCGCCAGCAACATTATATATTAACCATTATCTCAAACAAATGGTAATGAGCCCTTTGAAAATAATGAAATGGAAACAACAAGAAGAGCATTAGGTAATTTGGAAAATTGTATAAATACTTAACGGGTCCTTATGAAGATAAGGGGAACGAATGTAATTCGAGAGAAAATCTGTTGTATGGGTAAAAGTAAACATCGTTTTATAGTAATAATTTTAAGATTACTAACTATTCACCCATAGGATACGTTTCTGCAAACGCGTTTGCAAAATTTCCGATTATAGAGATGCTTCTGCGAATTTGTATATACTTCGAGTAAAAATTTCAAGTTCAATAACCTTCCCCGAAATAGAATGTATAAGAGTTAACGATTTAAAATTCACGATTCTGAATATGTTAAACTGAATGTAATTTTCCGAAAGATTAACTAACAGAAAACATTTAGGAAAAATAATATTTTGCTCTCTGAAGAAACCGAATTTCGATATACTATATGTATGCATTTATTATTGTATTGTAACTCATTATTTAAGCGATTATTCGAAAATGAAAATTGTACGTCTTATCTTTTGTAACTGTTCGAAAGTTAATGTTATATAAATATGTACAATTATGTTTGAAGTTTTTTAATGAAATAATTTTTTGGACACTGGAAATGCGTCGAAAAAATATTTATGTACTGCATGTACAACTGCAGTTTAACTTGTTATCTACTGGTAATATTAAATATTAATAATTAGCGCAATTGAGTGCTAATCTGTGTTAGTTTATTTACGATAACGATAATTCATGAAATTTTTGATTTAGTAGAATTTAGTGTTGCGATTTCAGTTATTACTTAATGTGAAGATAAATTACTTAGAAATTTGAACTAAAATAACGCAATAAGTTTTCCAGTAAATACATCAATAGTTTTATTTGTCTGTAATGTAACGTTCATTAAAAAAGGCACTTAATTGACGAAAAAAAAATTTATATATAATTTTTAAACAATACAAAGATGGAAACTAATATTGAGTAATGAAATTAATTTTGTTACAATTTATTTGATTTTTACAGTTTCCATGTATAGCACTGTTATTTATTGCTGATGATTACAATATATGAAGATTCTAACAAAAATATGGCTGTTTTTTAATTAAGTCAACAAAATTAAAATGTACTTATTTTCAAATTTCCCGCGTCTGAGCACGCTTGAGCAGACGTGAGCAGATGAAAAAGGATTGGTAATGACTGTTGTGACCTTAATATTTATTATCAAAAATTGATAATTATGTATTGGAATTTACTACTTTTATCATTGGAATTGTGCAGAAGGAGTTTACTTTTGCATGTAGGAACAGGTTTTTAATAGGGAAGTGATGTTATTTCGCTCAAATCAGACATTAAAAAATGGTCCGCTTCGGAGGACTATGTGAGGACGATCTATTTCCGCCAGGGTTGTACTCACCCGTCTCACCTATTCGATCCGTTAGGAACGGGAAAAAGTTTGTGCATCGAGAACGGCATCCCGTTCACACCAGATCCCACCGAAAACGGTGGAAACAGGTTGATTTTGAGCAAAAACGTGCAGGAACGGTAAATAATGATTTAATTCGTAGGTTGGCCCGAATGGGTGAAACAGGTGAGTACGAAAAAACATCTACCCGTTTGAACTCTTACCTACCTTTTTTTGTTTATTTCTCGTTCTCGCTTCGTTCATACCATTCTCACCCGTTACCAGTTTATTAAATTCCTTAAATAGTAATAAAATAAATAATAAAGTTATTCGAACTATTGCTTGAACGAGTGGGACGTGTAAGAACGAATAGACGTCCGTCCGATTTCACCCGTTCTTGCCTTTTCTGGTCCGTTCTCACCCGTTCCAGCTCGTTTTCGCCTGAAAATAACCCGTTCTCATCGTTTTAACCCGTTCTCGCCCCATCTATACCCAATCTTCCCAGTTTAAAATTTGATAAATACCTAACATGTCAAAAAAATAAATAATGATAAAAATCGTAGGTATGGTCTAACATATTGAACGGGTGAGTACGAAAAGACGTCTACCGGTCCCCACTCGTTCCAACCTTTTCTTGTTTGTTTTTACCCGCTCTCGCCCCATTCAGACCTTTCTCACCCGTTCCAAACTGAGGATATTTCTAAAATGATAATATTTAAAATAATGATAAAATTCGTAGGTTTGTTCAAACGGCTAGAAAAGATAAGTACGAATAAGACTTTCACAGGTTCCGACCCGTCCCTGCCCTTTCTCGTTCGTTCTCACCCGTTCCTGCCCGTTCTTGCCCAAAAACAACTCTATCCCACTGTTGTAACATATTATTGCCTTGTTTATATTGTTCTCAACCCTTTCAAATTTGGTGGATGTCTAAAATGATAATAAAATAAATAATGATAATTTCGCAGGTTAGCCCGAACGGGTGGAACGGATCAGTACGTATAGACGTCCAGCCGTTCCCACCCGTTTCTACCTTTTCTTGTTCGTTTTCACTCGTTCTCGCCTCGTTTATACCATTCTCACCCTTTTCAAATTTACTAAATTTTTACACTCATAATAAAATAAATCAAGATCAAATTCGTAGGTTTGCCCGAACTGGTGGAACAGGTGAGTACGAATAGACGTACACCCGTTCCGACACATTCCTACCTTTTCTCGTTCGTTTTCACCCTTTCTCAGCTTATTCTTTCCGTTGAAAAACGTTTCTAATCTGGTAAATTTCTAGAATGATAATAAAATAAATAACGATCAAATTCGTAGGTTTGCCGGAACGGGTGGAACAGGTGAGTACGAATAGACGTCCACACGTTCTCAACCGTTCCTACCTTTTCACGTTCATTTACACCTGTTTTCGCCTTCTTCTTACGGACTTTACACGTTTTATATGTAGTAAATTTCTAATACATTAATTAAAAAAATAATAATTCAATTTGTAAGGTTGCCCGATTAGGTGAAACGAGTGAGTACGAATAGACGTCTACCCGTTCCTAACCGTCCCTACCTTTCCTCGTTCGTTTTTACTCGTTCTCGCCCCGTTCATACCGTTTTCGTCCGTTTTACATTTGGTAAATTCATGAAATAATAATAAAATAGATAATGTTTGAATTCGTAGTTTTTTCCTAACAGGTGGAACGGATGGGTACGAATAGACGTCTACCCGTTCCAACCCGTTTCCACCTTTTTCCGTTCGTTTTTACCCGTTTTTGCTCCGTTTATACCGTTCTCGCCAGTTTCAAATTGAATAAATTTCTAAAATCATGAATAATGATGATAAAATTCGTATGTTTGCCCGAACAGGTGAAACGAGTGAACACAAATGGACATCCACCCGTTTCAAAACGTTCCTACCTTTTCTCGTTCGTTATCACTTGTTCTTGCCTCGTTCATATCGTCCTCACACGTTTTATACTAGATAAACTTCTTACATAATAATTAAATAAATAATAATTAAATTTGTAGGTTTGCCCGAACGGGTGAAACGGGTAAGTACGAAAAGTCGTCCACCTGTTCTTATCCGTTTCTACCGTTTCTTCTTCGTTTTCACCCGCTCTCACCTCCTTTATACGGTCTTTACACGTTTCATATATTGTCAATTTCTTCCTTATTTATAAAATAAATAATAATGATATTTGTACGTTGTCCCGAAAGGGTGGAACGGGTGGGTGCGAATAGACGTCCACCCGTTCCCACTTATTTCTACCTTTTCACGTTCGGTTTCACACGTTCTCGCCTCGTTCTTTCCGTACACACACGTTTCAATTTTCGTAAATTTCTAGGAAGATAATAAAATAAATAATGATCGAATTCGTAGGTTAGCCCGAACTGGTGGAACGGGTGGGTACAAATAGACGTCCACACGTTCTCACCCGTTCCTAACTTTTCTCGTTCGTTGCCACCCGTTTTCACCTCTTTCTTACGTTCTTTACATGTTTTATCCCTTATGGAAAAAACACTGAAAATTTTCGGTGTTTACACTGAATTTTTGGTGTTGTACTCTTAGCTACGGTGTGTTACTCCTAATTTACAGTGTCAACGCCGAATTTTTAGAGTTTACACTGAATTTTACGGTGTAAATACCGACTTCTTCGGTGTCCACACCAAATGAGTCAGTGTTTACACTTAATGTTTGGCGTGTACGCCTAACGATTTGGTGTATACACTGGATCGTTTAGTGTCAACGCTAAGCGATTCAGTGTTTACACTTATAGTGTATACACTTAACGCTTCAGCGTGTACACGGAATGCTTAGGGTATACACCTGACGATTCAGTGTATATACTAGATTGTTCGGTGGGAACACCGAATGATCAATTTTAAACACTAAGTGTTTAGTGTATATACTAAACATTTACTCAGTGTACATACATCGAACTGATTACTTAATATTTTATGTACTATAACCATGCATATTATTTTTATGCAATGAGAGGTGACAGAAATGAAATACGGCCGTTACGCATGAAGTCTGATTATATTAAGTCTATTTATATTTTATAAAAAGCCTTTCACTCTTTCATATATGTAAGTGATATTAGGGTAATTCTTTGTATGCTTGTCTTAGTATGTATGAAATTCTGATTTGTCTCTTGGGGGACAGTCGAAAGAACTGAACAACAGAAATATCAATCAGTTTCTTTTTTATTCACTTATTGTATTACATATAGTTCGTCTTCGCAACACACAAGGACGCATTTTCGTTTGATTTGCTGTGGAAAATAAGCTTCAATATTGTTTGTTCGAGCTACTGGTTGGATAAATTTTGATGATGCAAGGCTATTCACAGTCAAATATTCTTCTATTGATTCTAATGCTTTTCCTTTATACAACTTTTTTTTTGTTACCGAAGGCTGCAGTTTTGACGCATACAAGAGCTTTGATTTCAATGAACGTCTGGAGTGTAGTATTGACAACAGTATTATTTTTCCATATTACTTTTCCACATTTTTTCATACGCAGTTGAATGGTAGATCACATGATTGTAGGTAAATCTGTCGTACATCAACGCGGTCGTTTCAATAGTTTCACCAACGATTTCTTGAATAACCAACAATTCCATTCTAGTCAAATCTGCAATTTTACCATTTCCATATGTGATTAAATTGTTATCTTATTAAATTGCTCGAACCCCGGTGCTAATTTTGAACCTGTGTAACATGTTTAAGTACAATTTTTTCCCCTCTTTACTGCAATTTGCCATCGAAAATGTCTCTAAGTATTGGATATTTGTATATCGTAAATAGGATTTGCAAATTCGCTGTACTAACGCCTGGGAATTATGCAGCATATTACGCAATACGAAATTGTAGCTTTCATAGGGAAAGGCCGACCACGCCCATGAAGCTCCGAAATCACTGACAGAGTTTGGGATATGCAGAAGTAAATGAACGTTGAATGTCATAAACTCTAGTCCATACAAATTTTCAACTTGTAGCACAAACCTTTTCATCGCCCGAGATGCCTTTTCAAATGTTTCCTTTGAGATCTTATCACTATTGAATATATAAACTGAATACACGAGTAAGGACGAATGTTTATATTGTGCAACTGGCAAAAGATCTTTTCAACACGGCAAGGAGCAGTAAAGCAAGAAATTTTTATATTCCGATGCTTTCCACTTGGACAAATTGAATAATGATTGTGGATGTCATGTTATTTCGCATGGCGGTTTGGTGCTGAATAATCGCTGGTCAAGAATTCGTGATTTGTTACCAAGATACCATTTCTCGAGAAGATTTTTTGAATCGATCCACGATGTCAAAAACAATTTTACAACGCCGAGCAAAATAGAATGTATTCTGGTGGAAAACAACGGATCACATTGAAAATGGTAAGTTGCATAAACGGGGAGATTCCTTTAACACCATTCAAGACATTTTTCTTTCCTTGAGCTTCAATAGCATCTTGATATTGTTGTTCGTTTGTTCTCAAAAGTGTCTCATCACCTCTGTAAACTCGAGAATGACCGCTTCCTATTTCTACCATTTCACCACTGTTAAAGCAGAATGAACAACCATATTCGCCGTTATACTGGTGATGGTTTTGCAACTTGCATCTCTCTACTGAGTCAACAGGGGCCAAAATAAGATGGACTTTCACAGTAATAGGTTCTTCAAAACCAGGTGGCAAGCATTCGAATCCTTTTTTATGCAGATCTAAATAAGGGTGTATCAGAAACTACGGAGGATAATTTGCTTGATTTTTATTCAGGTTTTTCTGAGACTAAAAGTCCTTTGCTACTTTTTACAAAACTAAAAATTTGAAAGATATTCGAGTTTGAAATTTAACCAATAAACGCACTCCTCCGACAAGTGGGGAGAAAAGCCACTGACCAAAATATACCAAAATTTTCTCCATATTTTTCTGAGTCGAAAAGTCCTTTTCCACTTTCTACAAAACTAAATATCAAAAAAGATAATCAAGTAAGAAGTTTGAACCAATCAGATTTGTTGAATTCGAAACTCTAACATCTTTTTTGATTTTAAGTTTTTTTGGAAAGTGGCGAAGAACTTTTTGACTTAAAAAAAATATGGAGAAGATTTTGGTAAATTTTGGTCTGTGGTTTTCATCCCCACTCATCGGAGGAGCGAGTTTATTGGTTACATTTCATACTGTAATATCTTTTTTGATTTTGAGTTTTGTAAAAAGTGGCAGAGGACTTTTGGTCTTAGAAAAATTTGAAAAAAAATTAGACAAATTATCTTCCGTAGTTTAATTAGTTCCGTAGTGTATCACAATACACCCTGTATATCAGCACCCATATTGGTAATGTTAATTTGTCATGGAAAATACAAAAGAAATTTGAATTAGTGTAAATCGCTTTTTACATTCAATCAATGATAAAAATTAATGCGAAAGTACAGGGGCAAACGCAGAAAATTTTTTCAGAGGGAGGGGTTTAACTATACATTTTTTTTACACTCAGTTCACTATGAATGTAAAAGAAGAAATTGAAAAGCTTTTAAATGATATCTGATATCTCGAATTTCGCAGATATTTCGGAGGGATGGGGGTTTAAACCGCCAAAACACCCCCTAACCTGAGTTTGCCACTGTGAAATCCACTCATCCTTATTATTTATTATATTATTATTATTTATGATACATATATACGTACACCTTATTACTTTACAAGCGGTTATAATATGTTTTTTACTTACATTCTCAATTGTTCGATTTGCATCATTTTGCTGAGCAATATAATTTCGGCTTCGTACAGTTGTCAAAGGTATGGGGATTTCGTCATTTTTTACGTACTTGAAGTAAGGACCACGCTTTTTCATTTTTTTCCCGAACACCACACTTTTCTTGTTACATGTTTATAAATTTATCCAAAAGTTAAGCTCATAAAATTGTTGGCCAGGGATGCCCTGGCCAACCATGTTGCCCCTGGCAAGGCAACATGGAGTGAGTATAAGTGACGGGTCGCAAATCGTTTTTTAAATAACAGCTAGGTATATAAAAGGTGTAACACGTTTATATTTCAATGGCTAACTCAATATTTTATGAGTCTTATTAAACTTTGATGTATTTAAATAAATTTTCGCTCTAAGTAATTATCCAGGGTGACAGAATCTCACTTGCCGGCCCTGCAAATCGCGAGAGTTTCAGAAACGAAACGAAGACACATGACTTCGTAGCCCGCGCTCGCCACAAAAACAAATGAAAAACAACGTGACCGGCAAAAGCAGCAGCGAGCAGTCTTCTTTGCTTACTGGTTAAAAGACATAATTAATTTGCAAAGGTGGGTTTTCACGGAGATAATTAACTATGTCAAGCGTGGAAAAATTTGTTAGTAATAAGCTGAACGTTGACAACGAATACTGTGTTTTGCTCGAATTCCCGAATGAGAGCAACCCGGTAGAAGTTGGGTTTCATTGTTAGTGGGGAAAAAATTTAATCGACGAGGAATTATCGGCTATTAAGTGCACTAGTGAAACAATCGAAGTTTTTTGGCCAACTTCATGTAAAATTGAAGAGGCTCGACAGACTAAAACAAGTTGAAAAAAGTGAAAGATTCAGAGTGGAAAACGTGTCTCGCACGGATTTGGAATTTGGCAGTGAGTATGATTTTGGAATAAAATTCATAATTTATTTCAAAAAACATTGATTTTTTTCTTATCTATATTAAACATCGTAGAAATTGAAAATCTAGACTCGGAAAAGAGTAAGTAGTATATGTAGAATCAAAAAAGTTGAATTGTTCATTCATTTGTTTTACTCGATCAATAATAATTTCAATACAAAAACCCTAAAATATTGATTGATACTTTTGGTGGCAAAAATTTTAAATCGCGAATTGAAAACATGATGTCCAGTATTTTAGGAATATAAATGTATGGAATTCTTCACCATTTAAAAATTCAAAATCAGACAAAAAAGTTCTGATTTGAAAATGTTGCATTTTTAGTATGAAATAAGAAATGTGTGATAACCAATTGAGAGTTTTTCTTTCAAATCTTAAAATAACGTAGTTTGAATTCGCAAATATAGAAATATATTGAAAATGAAAAACCCTGGTAATTTGGGTTTTTATCAAAGTTTTATAAAAACCCCTCATAAAATATCGTTTTTTTTTTCAAGAATTCCGCTTTTCTTAGAAAGTGACTATATGAAAAGGGCAATTTGTCATAAAGTTTTTCGTCAGTTTTTATAAAGTTTCTTTATGAAAACTTCATAAAATCTTTATAAAGTGACTTTATGGAAACTGATGGAAACCTAATAAAATATTGCTCTTTTCATAAAGTCGCTTGATAAGAAAAGCGAAATTTTATAAAAATAACCGAGATTTTACAAGGGCTTTTATAAAAGTTTTTTGAAATGTTTGCTATGTTGTTTCCGATGTTACTAGGGAACTTTTCTGAATATACTGTAGTTCTGTATTATAGAAAACTTGAGATGAAAATATTTCATAGACTTTTTTTTCTACTTTTGTTGTTTTCAGCTTTTACCGAGTGCAGATCTAGATTATCATTGCTGACCGATAAGGACTTAACACAAACCACGAAGGCTAATAGGCAGAACATTATGAGAAAATCTGATGACGACTTTGGCATGGAACCGTTGCGAAAAAAATTGAAAACAGAAAATCAAAAGGTACCTATAGTGGTTTTCAACGTCATTATTTATTTACATTTATCTTTATTTGTTAATCTCATGATTATTCGTTCAAGGTTCCTCGTCGTAATTTTATTGCTTTTTGGTATTGACGTTTCCATATCTATTTTCACTTATATTTCTATGCATATTAATATGAGCTTATATATTTTTATTTTTATTCGCAAACATGTATATTCATCACCGATTACTTCTTTTCATATTTCCATGATTTTTATGTAATAGTTCTATTTTTATTCTGGTTAATACAATGTCTATATATATTTTTCTTGTTAGTAGTTACATGTTCTCTTTTATTAATTATATTCTATTTCAATTTCATCGTCATTTACCTTTTGATTTAAATCTACATTATTACGCATATTTATATTTCTATTCATAGAGCTACTTATACTTTAATTGTTTTTCATTTTTATACATGTATGGAATATATTCATTTCGATTTACTTTCATATTTAGCTTAGAATTCTTATCCTATCAGAAAATTTCGCTCTAAATTTACGATTTCACATTTATATACATTTTCACTTTCATTCATCCTTTTAAATTATTATAATTTTATATTCATTCTAACTATGATTTATACTTACGTTTACATCTACTTCTTTTTTCTTCATTTATACAATATACGGAAATATAAAGGGTGTCCCAGAGTCCGCGTTACAGAAAAAACCATGTATTCCTCATGAAATTCTAAGATGATTTTCCTTTGGCCATTTTTCACAAAACTCAAAATCAAAAAAGATATTCGTGTTTGAAGTTTTAATCAAACAACGCTCTACCTTTAACAAGTGCGAATAGAAATCACAAACCAAAATTTATCTAAATTTTCTTCATATTTTTCTGAGTCGAAAAGTCCTTTGCCACTTATCACAAAACTCAAAATCGAAAAAGATATTCGAGTAGAAATTTAACCAATCAGATTTAGTAAATTTCGAACTTGAAAATCTTTTTAGATTTCGAGTTTTGCGAAAAGTGGCAAAGAACTTTTCGACTTAAAAAAGTATAGAGAAAATTTCGGTAAATTTTGGTCCATAGTTTCTACCCCCACTTCTCTGAGAAGCGCGTTGATTTGTTAAATTTCAAACTGAAATATCTTTTTCGATTTTAAGTTTTGTCGATAATGGCAGTGGAAAATCGTCTTATAATTGCATGAGGAATTGATAGTTTTTTTCTGTAACGTGGACTTTGGGACACCCTGTATAAGCTTGAAATTGGCCTATTAAATTCAGATGAATCATTAAGAGGATATAAGGACACTAACGATCTTTGCTTTAAAATAAAAAATTCTGAAGCTATTATAGACCTATTTTTTGTCTATTCAATCTTGGATCAAAAAATTGCAGAATACGCAATAGAATTCTACAACCTGAAAAAAGATAGATAATAGTCGTTAATAAACCATATGAGTTTATAAAAAACGAAACATTTGAAAAAACCAATAGTACTATATTTTTTACGCCACCCTCAAACAAATTTCTGTATCCGCCGCTCTGTAGTTTTTCGCCTTTTCCAGTAAAATATCTATAAAGGGGAGAAAATTCGGCCACTAAAACTGATGATAAAAATGTATGACTAAGCTTCTCAAATTCCAAAAAAATTTTGTGCATTTCTTGATTTGCAGAAAACCGTCGATGAATAAAAAAAAACAAGATAAAAAAAATGCTAAAGAAAACGTAGTGAGCGAAAGAAAATTGTCACCACTCGAGAATGTGCGAAATGATCCTGCAAAGGCTCAAAGCATTCTTTATAAAGTAATATTATCCAGTGTCTTACAAATTTGAAAAAAAAGTACCTGCATGCATGTTAGTAGCAGACAATCAATTTAGCTAGTTCATCGTAATTTTTCAATGTCCAATACATGCAGATTTATTCATATTCTACGAAAACAGACATTGTTGAAAATTTTTCGTCAGTGACTTATAAAAAAGTATCCTACAAATAAAGTTAATTTAAACAATTTTTTTATGAAGTAATATACAGTACTCCATAAAAAAATCTAAGAACATTCAATCAGAAAGGAGCTTTTAAAAAAGTATTTATCTAACGTCATCTACATCTAACATTAATTATTTGAAATGGTAATTGTATGCTAAGAGATCCTGGACATTTATCTGAGAATCTTACATGTTTTGCAATCATAATTTTTTTATATTGATAGTAAAGAAAGATGTTTCATTTATTCATTATGTTACCGAAATTCTCCATTATTCGATAACTACTATCAATATTATTATGGATTACAGGAATAAATTTCATTTTTTGTAGTATATTGTTGAATTTTTCCGAATTTTTTTTTATATCTAGGACTTATCTACCTGCAATGAATCCAATGCTATCTTGGATAAGGGGAAATTCCGAAAGAGCAATGTATTGGCTGAAAATAAATTGCATAACGACAAGCAACTTCGCCCGAGTTCATCTAAGTTTGTGGCTATGAGTTCTGATGTAATAACCCCCATATGACAGCTTTTAGGCTCATTGCAAATGAAAGAATCAATATTCTTTGACGACGTCTTGATGACGAAAACTTCAATTTAAACTCTATAACTTTTGATGCTTTTCATGGCGGTACTTCATTCTTTTCCAGGAAATTCAAAGTCATAGAATTGTAATTGAATTTTCTATCATTCAATATATTTTCTGGTTTAGTGTTTTAGCCATTAATAACTTCCATAGAAATGATGATAATAATATAAACATGTCAATGCATATGTTTTTCTTTTTATCAGTCTGCAGACGAGAGCGTCTCTTTGGAAGACGACTCGAATAATAAGAAGTCAAAACAACAATTGACCATGCAAGTTCTTTACCAGAAAGAAGAAATCATATCTCTGAAGAAAGAAGTGGCTTTTTATGAAAGTAAGAATGTTGAACATAGATTGCAAAATGTTGAAACAGATTTTTACCTATAGCAAAATTTCAAATTTTAACATATTTTTGACTGTAAGGTTAAATTTTTGATTCGCGAAACATTCAATTTCAGATGCAGAAGAAACTTTTAAACGCATGGAAATCTTCGCAGAAAACGTAAAGAAAGTAGACAATAAAATAAGAAAGTTCTTTGTCACCTAAATGCCAACAGAAAGATAAATTCATTCTTTCTCACAGAAAAAGGCTGATGAATTAGGAATAGCAAGAATATTAACATGAAGATATTTCTCGAAATGGAATCCCAATACGTAGACAAAGAACACTGATCAAAAGTAAGAATTAGAAACTTTTATTTACTCAATAACACAATCTTCTTCAGTTTAAAATGGAATCGCTCTCATATACTTTGAGATCAATTTAAATATACTTCAGTATAAGTTGGTCTTACCTCCACTTCTTTTAGTGTTAAAAATTTTTTCCATTCCCTACGATTGACAGTTTTCATTTTCGACAGTTTTACATTTTCAGTCAATTCTCTGAAAAATGCTCATTTGAATGTGTAAGAATTATTCGACGTGAATAAATGCAAGAAAATTCCAATTTTGAAGGACTTCGAAAGGGCATAAGGATGTTTGCATCCTTATGCCAAAGAGATGTTAAACAAACATTGTCAAGAGAAAGCAAAAGTTGCTGCAATTCCCGACGACGTAATGATCTTTATCGATTTTTATTTTTATAAAAAATGAAAAAAAAAACTCGTGCCACAATGAAGAACATCAATTTTTTTAACAGGACTCAATAATGTTCATTTAAAATGTGCAGGGTTTATTTTCAAATGTTTTTTATATGCACACATTATAAAATAAGGTTTCACTGTATTATCTGTCTGTCAATAATTAGGTATCTTTTAAAATGACCATATGAAAAGTAATCCTAATTGACGAAATGCTTCATTCTTTATACAGCATGTCGACAAAAAGGAATCTTTTTCGGTGCCTGAGAGTGGTATGAAACGGACTCCCATCTCTGTTTTCACAGACATTTTCGAACCAGATGAAGATGTAAACAATAATGACTTTTTACAAAAAAACACAAATCCACTTACTATTGAATCTGATATTCTTGAAAAAGAAACAGAAACAAGTAATTTTAACCATGAGAAAGAAAACACTCCACAAGATTGTTTGGTAATTCTATCAAATCTCATTCTATATTTGAAGAAATATTTTAACATCAAATTTTCTTTTGAAAATCTGCCTAATATCAAATTCCACCTGAAATTGTGAATTCTTACTTTTTCTGAGAATATTCTTAAGTTTTGTCTAAGGCTCGTGTCAAAATAAAAAGTGCTGTCATAATGAAAATACTTTCTTCCTGAAATTTTCGTATGAAAATCTTCTGAGCAGTTAAATTCTTCCCGAAAGTTCCTGAAAGTCAAGATTTTATCGATAGTTTCATTAGAAAATTTCGTCTTTTTTTTTTATTTAAATCGAAGTTTATTTATGTAAAGGCATTATCTCCAGAATTTCTACACATTTGAATACTTGCTCATTTCTTTTCATATTTTCTTCATATTTTTTGGCTCAAAATGGAATAAAACAAATAATGCTCATGAAGAAGTATTTATTACATTTTTTTGAGGAAGAAACATTCTGATTTGTTCAGAAGATAAATCAACATGTTAAAAAGTGGTATTCTCTAATCATAGTCCAAATTTTTTTTCAGGATGGAAAGGTTCTGATAGGAACTGAAGGAATCGCAGTATCGAAGGAAATCCTCGACACGAAATTGAGGACGAAGGCAATCAGTGACTATGTGAGGGACATGTCATTGCACCTCTTTACTACTGAGGAGTTCGCAAAGAGGTTGATACCTGAGGTTCTTCTTCATAGCTCATAATTTAGTCCAAAGGCAAATACGACTTCACCTGACCATCGCTTTGACAATTAGTGCCCGTCAAACGTACACCAAATGTCCTGTTGATGATCAGGGTCTTCAAACTCCCTTCATACTGTTGATTGTTGGGCACTGTATTGGCACCACCAACTGCACCTAGCCGGCCATGCAAATTTTCCAGCGTGTCTTGATTGATGTTCTTGCCGACAAGTCTTGTCAATCCCTCGTCAGCAAGGTCACGAAACAGTAGTTAGTAGTTGTTGACCACTAGCTTCAAGTTTCTTGGAGTTGGAGCCGCTGATGCTTTAAAGTTATTCAACTTGTACGTCCGAGGGTCGTCTTTTAGAATGGGAACATGTGATATGAAGTGCAAGTTGGAAATTGCCTGCTGAAACTCCTCCCAAAATTCGAAGTTGTCACAGTTGGGTGTGGTGACACCGTTCATCGAATCCCACCAATTGTTAATTAGGTCACACAACCATGCTGCATCCAGTGCATCTTTAGATGAAATGAAATTCTCTTGCCCTGTTTGCTCGGCGAGTGCTGAAAATGACGAAATCATTTTTTATACTGAACCTTTTCCACATGAACATTCTCATATAATTATTAAATTTTGTTTTCTAATTTTTGTGTAACTTATCGCATGGCGTTAAACATGTTTAAAAAGCTGAATCTGCATTTTTCGGGAAATATACTACTGTTACTTCATCTATTTGTTTACTTTACGGAGATCAAATACATGTTTCATACTGTAATGGTGAACTTTTTAAATCTTGGTAAAACTATACTGAAATGTTTACTACAATTTTAACAAGTGTTGCACTTTAGTGGTTTTCATTCACAAAATATGATTTTAACATTTATGTTGCTTTTATTTTTTAGTTATTCAAATCGTGAGTACCATGATCATGTGAATCAAAATTAAAACCATAACCTTTCAATGACAAATGGAGTAGCAACTGTACAATTGGTAGAAACCGAGATGAAAATTCACCTATATGAAAGAATTCACAAATCTATCAAAATGTGACTCTTTTTGAGTATGGACTGTACACAAAAATTGTATGGGATTTATAAGAGTAAAATTTTTCTTTGTCTCGGATTCTGATGAATTTTAGAATTAAGTCACTTGCAGTCACTTGCAAGTCCTTTGCATCACCATACAGGTGATGCAAAGGCGCAATTGGACGTAAAAAGGAGGAACGCAATTATCGGTACGATATTCAAATCTTACGGAACGTGATATTGCTTCCAAAATAAGTAGAAAAGTGAAAATTGCTTCAGTGTGGTGACCCTAACATAAAAATATGTGCTTACTTTTTGCAGACACTTAATTTCTCACAAAAACTTGGAAGCCATCTTTTCCTCGAGGCCCATAAGAAGATTGATAAGAAAAAAAAAAACAATTTTTCTGTTACAGATTATGGAGTCACCTTACTTGGAGGCAGCAGGGTGGATGAAATAAAAACGAAACTATTCTCCTACCTTTCAAACATGAATTTTGTAAGAAAATTTAGAAAAATAATGTAAATGAAAATATTTGTAATAAACGTTAGTGAAAGAGAAAGAAATCGTTTTTCTAAAATTAAATAATAAAGGTTTTAACCATTACTAAAATTAAGTGAACACCGAGATTCGGTTAATAATGAACTTCGGTGTATACTAAGCTTGGGTGTCCATTATAACACATAAATTCAGTGTACACCAAATTCAATGTACAAGAAACACTGAAATTTTGTGTACTCCGAGCTTCGGTGTACAAAATTACACCTTTCTTCAGTGTACACTAAAATCGGTGTTACACACCAAAAATTTTCAGTGTTTTTTCCATAAGGGTTATGTAGTAAATTTCTAACATATTATGGAAATAAATAATAATAAAATTCGTAGGTTTGCCCGAACGGGTGGAACGGGCGAGTACGAATAGACGTCTACCCGTTCCCACCTGTTTTTATCTTATCTTGTTCGTTTTGACCCATTCTCGCCCATTCATACCGTTCTCACCTGTTTCAAAATTGATAAATTTTTAAAATCATAATAAAAAGAATAATAATAATAATTCATAGGTTTGCCTACGAATTCGTACTTTGTTTGAGTACTAATAGATGTCCACCCGTTTTTACCTGTTCCTGCCCTTTCTCCTCTGTTCTCACCCGTTCTAGCACTTTTTCGTTCAACAACAACTCGTTTCCACCCTTTTTACTCGTTCTCGCCCCGGTCATACCGTTCTCACCCGTTTCAAACTTAGTAAATTTCTAAAATGATGATAAATAATGATTAAATTCATATGTTTGCCCGAATAGGTGGAACGAGTGAGTACGAATGGACATTAACCCGTTTCCATCCGTTTCCACCTTTCCTTGTTCGTTTTCACTTGTTCTTGCCTCGTTTATACCGTCCTTAAACTTTTTTAATTTGGTAAATGTCTTAAATAATGATAAGATTTGTAGGTTCACCCGAACTAGTGGAACGGGAAGGAACGAATAAACGTCCACCCATTCCCAACCGTTGCCAACTTTTCTCGTTTGTTTTCACCCGTTCTAGCCCGTTTTCGCCTAAAAACAACCCGTTTCCACCGTTTCCAACCGTTCTTGCCCTGTTAATACTGTACTCACCCGTATGAAATTTGGTTAATTTGAAAACTGATAAAAAAATAAATATTGATTCAATTCGTAGGTTTGCCCGAACGGGTGGAACAGGTTGGTACCAATAGACGTCCACCTGTTCCCACTTGTTCCTACCTTTTCTCGTTCGTTTTCACCCGTTGTCGGCTCGTTTCAAATTTGATTAATCTCTAAAATGATGATAAATAATGATCAAATTTGCAGGTTTGTCTGAACGGGTGAAAAGGGTGAGTACGAATAGACGTCCACCCTTTTTTACCCGTTCTTGCGCTTTTCTCCTCCGTTCTCACCCGTTCCCGACCTTTTTCGCCCAAAAACAACCCGTTTCTACCGTTTTGGGCGAGAACGAGTAAAAACGGGTTGACGTTCTCAATGCCTAAAATTTTACCTTTTCCGAAGCGGTAGAACACGTGAGTACAAATAGACAGAAATAGTGTATATTCGTACTTACCCTTTCGACCGGTTCCGACCGTTTGAAACAGGTAAAATTTCGTAAATCGATGAAGTTTACCGGTTCACATCCGTTTTCATCCGTTTCTGCCCTTTCACATTCGTTCTCACCCGTTCCCGCCCGTTTTGGCTCAGTAACAATCCTTTTCCACCATTTTTAGTAAGAATAAGTGGGATGGGTACATGTTCTCGAAGCACAAAATTTTTTCTGTTCTGAACGGGTGTAACGCATAAGTACAAATAGACACAAGTATTGTCTCTTCCTACTCACAGGTTCTACACGTTTCACTCGTGAGGAACGGGTTAAATTTTTTGCATCGAAAGCGTTCACCTGTTCTCACCCATTCATGCCCTTTCTCGCCCGTACTTACTCGTTCCTGCCTGTTTTTGTCCAAAAACAATCTGTTTTCATCGTTTAATGTGGGAAGGGGTAGAAGCAGCTCGATGTTATCGAAGCACAAAATCTAACCCCTTCCGAACGGTCGGAACAGGTGAGTTGAAATTAACACTAATTGTGTCTTTTCGTACCCACACCTTTCACCAGTTCCGCCCGTTCTAAACAGGTTAAATAAATTTAATTTTGATTTTTAAGCTAAATAACATTGATATTTAATTATTATTGATTAGATTCTGAAGATCATAATTATTGATAATTAAGTTAAATTTTGTGCATCAAGAACGTTTTCACCCGTTCTTACCTGTTTCTGCTTTTTCTTGTCTATTCTCACCCGTTCCTGCCCATTTTTGCTCAAAACTAACATGTTCCCGCCGTTTTTGGTGTGAACAGGTTCCCGGATGGACGTTCCCGAAGCACAAAATTCTACCTGTCCCAACGAGTGGAACGGATGAGTACGATTAGACCATCATTGTCTGTTTGTACTCACCTGTTTCACCCGTTTGGAAAAGGTTAAATTTTTTGCTTAAGTATCGTCGACCCGTTCCCACCTGTTCTTACCTAAAACGGTGGAAACTTGTTGTTTTTGGGCGAAAACGGGCGGGAACGAGTGTGAACGGACGAGAAAGGGCAGGAACGGGTAGGGACAGGTAGACGTACTCGATACACACAATTTTACTCGTTCGGAACGGTTGGAACGGGTGAGTACTAATGGATACTTCTCATGTCTATTTGCACTCACCCGTTCCAACCGTTAGGAACAGGTAAAATTTTGTGTATCAAGAACGTTAAGGTTGTTTTTAGGCGGAAACGGGCGTGAACGAGTGAGAATAGACGAGAAAAAGAAGTAACGGGTTAACGGTTGGAAATTCACGATGTACAAAATTTTACCCGTTCCGAACAATAAGTTCCGAAGAATAAGTGAGTACGAATAAACGATATTTGTGTCTATTTGTACTAACCCGTTCTACTCATTTCACCCGTTTGGAACGGGAAATATTTTGTGCATTGATAACGTCCACCTGTTCCCGCCCGTTTACACGTCTTACGGTAAGAACGGGTTATTTTTGCGCAAAAACGGGCGGGAACGGGTAAGAACGGACGAGAAAGGTGGGAACGGTTGGACGTTCTCGATGCACAAAATTTTACCTGTTTCTAACGAGTGAAACGGGTTAAGTAGGTGGGTACGAATAAACAATATTTGTGTCTATTTGTACTCATTAGCTTTACCTGTTACAACTGTTTGGAACGGGTTATATTTTGCACATCGTGTACATCCACCCATTTCCACCTGTTTTACCCAAAACAGTGGAAACAGGCTGTTTTCGGGCGATAACAGGCGTAAACGGTCGAGAAAGGGCAGGAACGGGTAAGAACGGGTGGGCGTTCTTGATAAAGAAAATTTTAGCCGTTCCACACGGGTAGACATAGTGAAACGGGTAAGTACGAATTAACACTATTTGTGTCTATTTGCACTTATACGTTCCGACCGTTAGGAACAGGTGAAAGTTTGTGCATCGAAAACGTCCAGCCATTCCAACCCGTTCACACCCTAAACAGAAGGAACGGGTTATTTTCGGGTAAACAGGTGGAAACGGGTGAAAATGAATGAGAAAATGAGGATTTCGTTGAATGAGTGGACGTTATTGATGCATGGTTAAATTCTGTGCTTCGATAACATCGACCCGTTCTCACTCGTTCTTTCCTAAAACGGTTGAAACGGATTGTTTTTGTGCGAAAACGGGCGGGAACAGGTGAGAATAAATAAGAAAAAGAATGAACGGTTAATATGGATAGACGTCTCAATGCACAAAATTTAACTCGTTCCGAGCAGGCGGAACGGATGAAACAAGTGAGAATGAATAAACACTATTCGTGTCTATTTGTACTGATACGTTCTGACTGTTTGGAACAAGTAAAATTTTGTGCATAGAAAACGTCCACCCGTTCTGAGCTATTCACGCCCTAAACCGTAGGAACGGGTAGTTTTTGGGCGTAAACGGGCGGGAACGGGTGAGAATAGACGAGAAAAAGAAGGATCGGGTGAAAACAGGTGAGAACGTATGGGCGTTCTTGATGCACAAAATTTTACCCTTTTCGAACAGGTGGAACAGTTGGAAAGCGTGAGTAGGAATCAAATCCAAATCTCTTTAACACGATCCAATTAAATGTAATCCAATCCAATTTTATCTAACTGAATACAATCCAATCCAAAACATTACAACGAAAACAAATTAAACTTAATCCCTAATTATACCATCCGGTCTAATTCAATATGATTCGATTCCTGATCCGATCCCTAATCAGATGTAACCCAATCAATACCAATCCGCCGTAATCCAACATAATCCGACCAAATCCAATCCTACTTCCGAACCAATCTATCTAGTCCCATCCAATATAATTCAATTCCTAAACCAATCCCTTATCAGATCCAAGCCAATCTGATTCGACTCAATTCGATCCAATCAAATCTGATTAGATCTCAGATTAGGAATTGAATCATATTGGATTGGACTAAATTGATTTGTTTGGATTAAAGATTAAATTGGGTCTAATTGGGTAGGATTGGGTTGGATTGGATTAGCCGTGGTTGGAGGTTTAATTAAGGATTGGATGGGATTGGACCGTTTTAAATTAGATTAGATCTGATCAGGGATTTTATTAGAGATTGAATCGTATAAAATTTGACTGAATTGCTTGGTTTGGATTGAAGATTGAATTTGGTCGGATTGGGTTGCATTCGGATGGATTGGGTTAGATTGGGTTGGATAAGATTAGCCTTGGTTGGTGGTTGGATCGAGGATTAGTTTGGACTAGATCGGATTAGATTATATTGAATACTATTTGACTGGATCGGATAGGGAATTTTATTGAATTAATTCCGATCAGATTAAGTTAAATTGGGTTTGATTGGGTGAGATTGGATTATATTAGGTCTGATGTGGTCAGATAGGGTTACATTGGGGATCGGGTTAAATTTGTTACAATAGTTTGTCATGGATTAGATTGGGTTCGGTTTGATTAGATTAGATTAAAGAACATTTGATTGGATTGTAATAAATCCAATCCAATATGGCTGATTGTCAAATTTTATCCTTTACCTGATCAAACTTAATGCAATCCAAAGCAATCTAATCCAATATTATCCTCAATCTCACCTCTAACCAATGCGAACGCAATCAAACCCATCCAACCCGATAAAATTCAATTCAACCCAATCAAACCCAGTTCGACCGAATCATATCTTCATACCGAACCTGCCCGTCCAGTCTAATTAAGTAAGATTCAATCGTTGAACTAATCCCTAACCAGATCCAACTCAATGCCATCTAATCCAATCCGATTTAATCCTCAATCTAACCTCCAACCGAGGCCAATCCAATCCAACCCAATCAAACCCAATTGAATCCAATCAAACAAAATCTGACCTAATCCGAACAAATTCAATCTTTAATCTCTACCAATCGATCCAGTCTAATCCAATACGATTTAATCTCTAATCTAGGCTTCAAACGATGTTTGTATCATATTAAGGGGGCTTTGCCCCCGTGCGCGCTCCGCGCGCCAACCCTCATTTAGTATTAGTTTTAGGTTGTTTTTACTCAACAAAAAATTTTTTTGATAAAATATCAACATTTTTCGATGAGTTCTGAGTATAATAAATAGATATAAATTAGTGATAACATATAATATAGACTAAATTTTCGGCAAGAATCAGCCAAATCGTGTCAGTCGATCCTCCTCCCCTCCACCCCGTGTTCTCATTCCCCTCCCCTTCCTATTCTCCCCTCATCTCCTTCACACTCCTATCACTTCCCTCCTTTCTATCCCATTCCTCCCTTCCTCCACCCCCTCCTCCATCTTTCCTCCTCTGCTACTTCCCTTCACATCCATCTTTTTCCCTCCACTCTCCTTCTCACATACCCTTTTTTTTCTGCCCTCCTCTTTCCTAAAGCAGCCACTTGCCGCAGGAACGGTTTCCATGGCAAAATGGATGGATCTTAGAGGGCAGGAGAAAGCAGAGATTGGGAGAGAAGGGGAAGGATGGCAAAGAAGGGAAGAGGGATGAAGAAAAATAGAAAAAGAGGAGAGGGAGTAGAATTTATATAAACAACGACGGCAGCATTATGATCGGTGGGGGCGGCAATATCAACGGTTGCTATGGCAAGTGACAGGCTCGGGGAAGGGCCGGGCAGAATAAAAAGGGTCATAGGAGGAGAAGAGTGAAGAGAAGAAGAGTGTAAAGGGGTGTGAAGGGCAGAAGGGTTAGTAGGGGGAAGTGGCGGAGGAGAAAAAATGAAGGAAGGAGGGATGGAAGGATAGGAGGAGAGGAGGATCGACTGACACGGCGGCGGGGGCAGCGGAGGGTCAAGTTGTTTGAATTATTTCGAGTTCATTTAAGTTTACTCGAGTTAATTCGAGTTTGATGTATTCAATTTCAGTTTAATCAAGTCTATTCAAGTCTATTCGACTTCTTTCAAGTGTATGTGAGTTCATTTGAGTTAACTTGAGTTTTGTTGAGTCTATTTAAGTTCATTCGTGTTGATTACAGTCTATCCACGTTAATTTAAGAGTATTTTAGTTATTTTGGGTTAGTTGGAGTTAACTGACATGGTAGCGGGGGCAGCGGGGATGTCAATTTTTTTATAATATAGCGAGTCGAGCTTGATGTTGATATTATATTAACATGATATTGACATAATAATGGCATGACATTGGCATGAAATAAGCACGATATTAGCATGACATTAGCATGATATGAGCATCAGATTAGCATGATATTATCCTGTCATGACATTGGCATGCTCTTGGCAAGATATTGGCATTACAAAAGCATAACATTGACATGACATTGACATAATTTTTGCATTATGTAAGCATTGACATTGGAATGATATTTGCATCATATCGGCGTCATATTAGCATTATTTCGGCTTTCAACGAACATTATACCTTTATTATACTAATATAATAAACGTTATTTGGTTTGACAGGGTAAGATTGGGTTGAACTGAATTTTTTCAGTTTGGATTAGGTTTGATTGTGTTTGATTGGGTAGGATTGGATTGGTCTCGATTGGAGGTAAAATTAAGGATTAGAGTGGATTTGGTTGGATCTGATTAGAAAGTAGATAAGGAATCGAATCATATTGGATTATACAGGTTCGTTTAGTTTAGACTGAAGATTGGATTTGGTCAGATTCGGTTTGATTGGGTTTGATTAACATCATATTGGCCCCATATTGGCATCATATTGGCATCATATTGGAATTCAACCAACATTATGTCTACATTATACAATATGATAAACATGATTGAGTTTGATGGGTATTACTGGATTGGATTAAATTTTTTCGGTTCAAATTAGGTTAGATTGGGTATGATAAGGCAGGATCGGATTGGCCTTGGTTGGAGGTAAAAGTGAGGATCGAATTGGATTTGATAGAAACGGGTTTTATTTGGTTGGATCTGATAAGGAATCGACTTATGATGGATCAGACTGGATCGATTTGTTCAGGTTGAAGATTGGATTTGGTCGGCTTTGGTTTGATGTGGTAAGATTAGGTTTGATTTGGTTTGAGTGGCATGATATTGGCATCATATCGCATCATATCGACATACAACCAACATTAGCATTTAGTATACCAATATGATAAACGTGGGTGGGTTCGATTGGTTGGGATAAGGTTGAATTGGATTTGTTCGGTTTAGATTAGGTTGATTGGGTTTGACTGGGTATGATTAGATTGGCCTTGTTAGAGGTAAAAATAAGGATTTGATTGAATTTGATAGAAATGGATTGGATTTGGTTGGATCTGACAGGGAAATCGATAAGCAATCGAATTATTTTGGATAGGACTGGATCGATTGTTTCAGACTTAAGATTGGATTTGGTCGATTTCATTTGATTGGGTTTGATAGTCATCATATTGTCATAATATTGGCAACATATAGTTTAAATTTTAACATGACACCGGCAGTATAATAGCATTATATGAGCGTGATATAAGCATCATAATGGCATCAAATTGGCATCTAACCAACATTATGCCTTCATTACGCCAAAATAATAAACGTGCTTGGGTTTGATTCGGTAAGATTGGTCGGATTACATTTGTTCGGTATGGATCAGGTTTAGTAGGTAGGATTGGATTGGCCTTGGTTGAAGGGAAAAATATGTATTGGATTCAATTTGATAATTTCATATTTGATTTTGTTGGATCGGACAAAGTAGTGGATAACAGAATCGAATCATATAGGCTAAATTAGACCGGATCGATCGGTTCGGACTTAAGATTGGATTTGGTCGAGTTAGGTTTGATTGTATTAGATAGGGTTTGATTAGGTTTTATTAGCATGATATTGGCATCATATCGCATCATATTTGCATTCAACCATCCGTGGGAACAGATGGACGTCTATTCGTACTTACCCGTTACACCCGTTTAGGCAAACCTACGAATGGTTTTTTTTATTTTATAATCATCAATCATCAATATAATCAATTGATTATAAAATTTTTTATTTTATAATCAATTCAGAAATTCACTAATTTGAAACTCGTAAGAACGGTATGAACGGGGCAAGAACAAGGGAAACGGGTTGTTTTTGAGCTAAAACTGGCGGGAACGGGAGAGAACTCACAAGAAAAGGTAGGCACGGGTGAATACAGGTGAACGTCTATTGGTACCCAACCGTTCCACCCGTTCGGGCAGACCCATGAGTTTTATCATTATTCATTTTATTATTAATTTAGCAATTTACCAAATTTGAAACGCGTGACAACGGTATGAACTGGGCAAGAACGGGTGAAAATGGTGGGAACAGTTTATTTTTGGACGAAAACGGGCGGGAATGGGTGAGAACGAACGAGAAAAGGTGGGAACAGGTGGGCGCCCATTCGTACTCATCCGTCCGACCCGTTTAGGCAAACCTACAAATTTTATCATCATTTATTTTATCATCATTTTAGAAATTTAATAAATTTGAAACGTCTGGTAACGGTATGAATAGGGCGAGAACGGTAAAAAATGGCGGGAACGGGTTGTTTTTAGGCGAAAACGGGCAGGAATGGGTGAAAATGGACGAGGAAGGACAGGAATAGGTGGGAACGTGTAAATGTCTTTTCGTTTGTAACAGGAAAAATTTTGTGAATTGAGAACGTCGACCCGTTTACACTAGTTTCTATTCCCACCATTTTGGGTGGTAACGGTAAGAACGGGTAGATGTTCTCGATGCACAAAATTTTACCTTTTCCGAACGGGTGGAAAGAGTGAAATTTGTGCATCTAGTACGTCCATCTGTTTCTGCGCTTTCAAGTGTATTCGCACCTGTTCCTGCACGTTTTCGCACGAAAACAACCTGTTTCCGCCGTTTAGGGTGGAAACAAGTAAACGTTTCAGATGCACACAGTTTTACCTGTTCCGAACGGGTGGAATAGGTGAGTACAAATATACACGAATATTGTCTATTGATACGAACCAGTTTCACATTGACCACTCGTTTAAACGAATTTAACCTTAGCTTCATGATCAGCGACCTGAAAAACCACGAAAAGCATATGCATCATAGTAATTATTATTTTTTTATAATTTGTTACTACAAATTGTTTAAACAAAGTAATTTATTGAATTTGACCTCAGATTCATGATCAGCGACATTAAAAATCATGAAATTCATATGCAAGTTTCTCGGAACTATCTCAGACAATTGTCCGAGAGATTTCCGAGAGTTGACTCTTGGACCCCCGTTACTAAGAATCAAGAACGTCCACTCGTTTCCACTCAAAACGGCGATAACAGGTTGTTTCAGGGCGGAATCGGGCGGGAACGGGTAAGAATGGACGTGAAAAAAAAGGAACGGGTAGGAACGGGTGGTAACGGGTGGACGTTCTCGATTCACAAAATTTCACTCGTTCCGTACTGGTGGAACGGATTGAACGGGTAAGTTCAAATAGACAGCATTTGTGTCTATTCGTACTTAGCCGTTCCAATCGTTTGGAACGAGTCAAATTTTGTCCATCAAAAACGTCCACCTGTTCCTAAACGTTCCCACCCAAAACGGTTAAAACGGGTTGCTTTGAGCAAAAACGGGCGAAAACGGTCGAAAAACGTAAGTAACGTATGAGAACGGGCGGACGTTCTCGATGCACAAAACTTGACGCGTTTCGAACAGGTGAACAGGGTAGAACGAGTGTGTACGAATAGACACTATTCGTGTTGATTTGTAATCAGCAATTCGGCTCATTTATAACGTGTAAAATTTTATGTATCGAGAACGTCCACTCGTTCCTAGCTGTTCACGCCAAAAACGTTGGAAACGGTTTGTTTTTCGGCGAAAACGGGTGGGAACGGGTAAGAATAGACGAGAAAAAACAGGAACAGGTGGGAACGGGTAGACGTTCTCGATGCAGGAAATTTTAACTGTTCCGAATGATTGGAACGGGTGGAATGTGTGAGTACGAATGAAAAATATTTGTGTCTATTCGTACTCACTCGTTTCACCCGTTCCACCCGTTTTGAACAGTTTAAATTCTGTGCATCGAGAACGTCCAGCCGAGCCCACCCGTTCCTGCCCTTTCTCGTCCGTTCTCACCTGTTCCCGCCAGTGTTTGCCAAAAAGCAACCTGTTCCCACAGTTTTGGGTAGGAACGGTGTTAAGGGGTGGTCGCTCTCAATGCACAAAATTTAACCTGTTCCAAACGAGTAGAACGGGTGAGTACAAATAGACACGAATAGTGTCCATCCTTACTCATCAATTCCAGCCGTTTAACTTGCCCGGAAAAGGCAATTTTTTGTGCGTCGAGGACGTCCACTCGTTCTCACCCGTTTTCACCTGTTCCTTCATTTTCTCGTCTATTCTCACCCTTACCCGCCTGTTTTCGCCTTAAAACAACCCGTTTCTACCGTTTTAGGTTTGAGCAGGTGGTCGTTATCGATGCATAAAATTTTACTTGTTCCAAACGGGTAAAACAGTCGGAAATATAGAATACAAATAGACACAAACATTGTTTATTCGTACTGACCCATTGCACCCGTTCCACCCGATCGGAACGGGTAAAATTTTGTGCATCGAGAACGTCCACCTGTTCCTGCGCTTTCTCGTCTTTTCTCTCCCGTTCCCGCCCGTTTTTGCCCAAAAACAACCAGTTCCCTCCCAACCCGTTCCCCCCTCACCCGTTCCCACCCGCACCGAGAACGTCTTCTCGGTGCACAAAATTTTACGTTTTCCACACGGGTGGATTAGGTGAGTACAAACAGACACAAATATTGTCTATTCGTACTTGTTCCAGTCGATCTACCCGTTCGGAACGGGTAAAATTTTGTGCATCGAGAACGTCCTTTCCTTCCCACCCGTTCTTACCCGTTTCAGCTTTTTCTATTCAGCCGTTCTATCCGTTTCGTCTATTCTCACCCGTTCGCACCCGTTTTTGTTTAAAAACAACATGTTTCCGCGAAAAGGCGGAACGGGTGGAACGGGTACGTACGAATTGTCACTATTCGTGTCTATTTGTACTTATACGTTCCAACCGTTAGGAGCATGCAAAATTTTGTGCATCGAAAATGTTTACCCGTTTCGACTCGTTTACACCCAAAGCGGTAGGAACGGGTTGTTGTTGGGCGAACAGGCAGGAACGGGTGAAAATAGACGAGAAAATCAGGATTTGGTGGAACGGGTGGACGTTCTTGATGCACGAAATTTTACCTGTTTCGAACGGGTGAAACAAGTTGAATGGGTGAGAACGAATAAACAACATTTGTGTCTATTTGTACCTTAGAACATATAGTATATGGAATGCCAGTCCTCTGCCATTTGCCGGTTAGACATAGGAGTAATGATAGTGACGTCACGGCGAGCTGATCGTGTAGCCGATGGTGTCCGATCGTACGCGAACGAATCGAATGCAATCGAATGTCAACAAAAACTTCATGACAACTAATGTTGTCGAACATTTTTAATGAGAAAAATCATAAAAACAACTTGCGAGTGATAAAAAAAGTAAAACAATAATGTCGATGTCTTCCTATTACTGTTTGATATGTGGAATGATCCCGTACGAACATGAAAATAGCATATCATATCACAAGTATGTATAAATCGACATTATGCATTATTTACCTAATTTAAGAGAACATGCCATGGAACTTTTTACTTTTTTTACAAATACTAAAAGAACAATACTTATATTTTATGTGAACATTTTTGTTCAGAATCCAACTGGGAAAAGAAAACTAATGGTTAAGTTTTTTCGACATTACTTCAGAAACACTTAAGTGCAAAATTGGTAATGTCACGCTTTGCAACCGGCATTTCAAACCATCTGACTTTAATTATTTCGGACGAAAACATAGACGGATATTAGAAAAAGTTTCGGTACCTTCGATTCGCTTCTTGATGAGTGAGTATTCAAAAAATATGCTGTTGCCAAAAAAAATGTTAGGCACTGTTTTTTAAAACTTAAATTGTTTATATAAACCCTGTCAGGCAGGGGACAATACTCTCGCAATAGACAATAGTCATAAAATAGTCAGATAGATGTCAGAATACATTCCTGGCATCTATCTGACTATTTTATGACTATTGTCTATTGCGTGAGTATTGTCCTCTGCCTGACAGGGAATTTATTTTTATATATAAATTGTTCTACTTCTTGCAGTAAAACTTTATTTTATCAGAAAATTTGCTGCTGAATAATATAGAAAAAAAAACCAAAACAATATACTTTTGACAGTGACAAGTGGAAAACTGTCAAAATAAAAAAATGTTGACAGTAAAAAACAGTGTACGTTTCCAGATTTCCTAAAGATGAATGAAAAAGCATCTGGATACATGCTTGCGACCTACACGATCCCATCCCTGAAAATGCAATATTGTGCAGCATTCATTTCGGAAGGCATTGTTTTTTAGCACTTTCAGGAATAAGTGCGCTTGCACGCCTCGAGAAATTCGCAATTCCGACCTTATTTCCGTACAATTATGAAAAGTAAGTGATAATCTTTTCGTCCTACGAATAAAAATAATTTTTTTTCTAGGCTGAAAACGAAGCTAATAATAAATTGTTTTCCTAAAAAGAGTAGACAGAGGATAGACATAGTGGTTATCTGGGAAAATAAATCGGCTCTTAGCACGTATAAAATTCTGAATTAAAAAATCGGTCCGGAGGCAAGGGTGCGTTTTTTTCTAAGCATAGAAAGGCTCTCGGAACAACTCAGAATGAATATTTTCACGTAAAAGCACATTTTAGTTTAAAAAAGACTGATTTGTCGACTCTAGGTGTAAATTGGGTTTTGGACCGATTTCTTACTTTAGCTGACAAATCGATTCAGAACAAAATAAGTGCTTTTTCCTACCAAGCTCGAGAGAACTGCAAGGGAATTTGAGAATAAATTGATTTCTCGAACAGAGTAGACTAAAGAAAGACAGATTCCTTATCTGGGAAGCTAAATCGGCTCTTAAACCGATTAAAATTATGAAGCAGAAACTCGGTCCGGAGGCAAGTTTGCGTTTTTTGAATGAGCCCACAATAGCTCTTGGATCATCTCAGAAAGAATTTTCTTTTGTGAAAAGAATCTAATTTTCACAGTTAAGTTTAGAGAAAGACGGATTTGTCGACTCTAGGCAAAAATTGGGTTTTAGATTAAATTTCTTATTTCACCTGACAAATCGGTCCAAGATCAAAATAAGTGCTTTTTTTTAACAAGCTCGAGATTACTGCAAAGGAAGCTAAGAATGAATTGATTTTTCGAACGGAGTAGACTGAGGAAAGACATATTGGTCATGTGGTCCGGTAAATTGGTTCTTAGACCGATTTTATTTCTCAGGTAAGAAACCGGTCGTAAGACTTGTGTTCGTTTTATTACCATACCTGCAATATCTCTCGGAACAACTCAGAATGAATTTTCTTTCAAAAAAGCACAGATAAGTTTAGAAAAAGTCTAATTTGTCGACTCGAGATGTAACTTAGGTTTTGGACCGATTTATTACTTAAGAGGAGAAATCGGTTCAAAAACAAAATTAGCGTTTTTTCTACTAAGCTCGCGAGAACTGCAATGGAAGCTGGGAATTAATGGATTTTACGAACAGAGTAGACAAAGGAAAAACAAAGACGTTATATAGGAAGTTAAATCGGCTCTTAGACCGATTTACATTCTGAAGCGAAAAATCAGTCTGGAGGCAAGTTTGCGTTTTTTTACTATGCTAACGAAGGCGCTGGAAGAACTCAGAAAGAATATTCTAGTGTAAAAGCACATTAAATTTAAGAAAAGACCGATTTGTCAACTCTAGGTGTAAATTACGTTTTGGACCGACACTTGCCAGAGGCAAGTGTGCGTTTTTTGCCTGAGCCCAAGAGTGCTCTCGGAACATTTTAGAATTAATTTTTTTATGTTAAAGCACAGTTAAGTAAAGAAAAAGACTCATATGTCGACTTTAGGCGTAAATTGAGTTTTTGACCGATTTTTTACTTCAGCTGAGAAATCGGTCCAAAAACAAAATAAGTGTTTTCTTTCTACCAAACTCGCGAGAACTGCAAGGAAAGCTGAGAATTATTCGATTTTTTCGAACAAAGTAAACTGGGGAAAGACATATTGGTTATCTGAGAAGCTAAATCGGCTCTAAGACCGATAAAAATTTTCAAGCAAAAATTAAACCGAAGGCAAGTGTGAGTTTTTTTACTAAGCTCACGAAGGCTTTCAGAACAACTCGTAATGTATTTTCTTATGTAAAAGCACATAAGAGTTCAGAAAAAGCTTTATTTGTTGACTTTAAGTGTAAATTGGATTTTGGACCGATTTCATACTTGGGCTGCCAAATCAGTCCAAAAACAATATTAGAGCTTTTCCTACCAAGCTCGCGAGAACTGCAAGGGAAGCCAAGAAATAATCGATTTCTCGAACTGAGTAGACTGAGGAAAGAAGTATCTTCATCTGGTACGGTATATAGTTTTTGAGATTGATTTTACTTCTGGGGTGCAAAATCAGTTCGAAGACTTGTAATTGTTTTTTATTCAGCCTGCAATAACTCCCGAAACAACTCAGAATACATTATCTTTCGAAAAAGCACAGTTCAAATAAGATAAAGACTAATTTGCCGACAGTGATGTAAATAAGGTTTTGGACCGACTTCTTACTTTAAAAGAAAAATCGCTTAAAAACAAAATTAGTCCTTTTTTTCTACCAAGCTCGGGAGAACTGCAAGGGAAGCTAAGAAATAATTGATTTCTCGAACAGAGTAGACTGAGGAAAGGCAGATTGGTCATGTGGTGCAGTGAATTGGTTTTAAGACCGATATTACTTCTGGGGTGGAAAATCGGTTTGAAGGGTTGTGTTTGATTTTTATCATGTTGCAATATCTGCCGGAACAACTCAGAATGTGATTTCATTTGAAAAAGCACAGATAAGTTTAGAAAAAGACTAATCTGTCGACTCTAGGTGTAGATCGGGGTTTTGGACCGATTTATAACTTAAGACAAAAAATCGGTTCAAAAAAAAATGTAGGGCTTTTTTTTACTTAGCTCGTGAGAACTCCAAGGAAAGCTGCGAGCTAATAGATTTCTCGACCAGAGTAGACAGAGTTAAGACAGAGACGTTATATAGGAAGCTGAATTGGCTCTTGGACCGATTCCAATTCTGAAGCGAAAAATCAGTTTGGAAGTAAGTGTGCGATTTTTTACTAAGCCTCTTAAGGCTCTCGGAACAACTTCATATATATATTCTAATATGAACGCTCATGAAAGTTTAGGAATTACCGATTTGTCGACTCTAAGTGTAAATTGGGTTTTGGACCGATTTCTTCCTTCAGCTAACAAATTGGTTCAAAAAAAAATAACTCCTTTTCTCTACTGAGCTCGCGAGAATTGCACGTAAAGCTAAGAATTAATTTATTTCTCGAACAAAGTAGACTAGGGAAAGGCAGATTGGTTATCTGGGAAGCTAAATTGCCTCTTGGACCAATAAAAATTCTGAAGCAAAAATCAGTCCGGAGGAAAGTGTGCGTTTTTTGTCTGTGCCCACGATAGCTCTCGGAACATGTCAGAATGATTTTTCTTTTGTAAAAGCACAGTTGAGTTAAGAAAAAGACTAATTTGTCGACTTTAGGCGTAAATTGGGTTCTGGAACAATTTCTTACCTTAGCTTAGAAATCTGTCCAAGAACAAAATACGTGCTTTTTTTTCCAAGCTCGAGAGAACTGCAACGAAAGCCAAGAATTATTTGATTTCTCGAATGAAGTAGACTGAAGAAAGACATCTGAGGAGCTGAATCTGTTCTGAGACCGATTAAAATTCTCAAGCAAAAAATTAAACCGGAGACAAGTGTGCGATTTTTTACCAAGCCCACGAAGGCTTTCGGAACAACTCATAATGTGTTTTCTCATGTAAAAGCACATTAGAGTTTAGAAACAGACTTATTTGTCGACTTTGAGTGTAAATTGGATTGTCGACCGATTTCTTACTTCAGCTGACAAATCGGTTCAAAAATGAAATTAGTGCTTTTTTCTACCAAGCTCGCGAAAACTGCAAAAGAAGCTAAAAATTTATTGATTCTTCGAACAGAGAAGACTGAGGACAGACAAATTGGTCATCTGGTTCGGTTAGTTTTTTCTTGACTGATTTTACATCTGGGGAAAAAAATCAGTCCGAAGACATGTATTCGTTTTTTTACCAAGCCTTCATATCTCTCGGAAAAAGTCAGAATAAATTATCCCATGTAAAAAAGCTCAGATAAGTTTTGAAAAAGACTGATTTGTTGACTTTGGGGGTAAATTGGGTTCTTGACCGATTTGTAACTTTAGCTGACAAATCGGTTCAAAAAGACAAGTATTGCTTTTTTTCTATCAAGCTATCGAGAGCTGCAAGGAGATCTCCGAATAATTAACTTTCTCAGAAAACGCAAACTAAGAAAAGACATATTGGTCATCTGGGAAGCTAAATTGGGTCTTATAACGAATAAAATTCTGAATTAAAAAATTGGTCCAGAGCGAAGGCTGCGTTTTTTTTCTTAGCCCACGAATGCTCTTGGAATAACTCAGAATGATATTCTTAAGTGAAAGAGCATTTAGAATTCAGAACGGCTGATTTGTCCACTCTAGGTGTAAATACATTTTTGGACCGATTTCTTACTTTAGACGAGAAATCGGTCCAAAAAAAAAGTGCTATTTTTCTACCAGACCCGCGAGAGCTGCAAGGAAAGCTAAGCATTAATTGATTTCTTTAACGGAGTAGACTGAGAAAAGACAGATTGGCTATTGGGGAAGCTAAATCGGCTCTTAGACTGATAAAACTTCTGAAGCAAAAAATCGGTCCGAAGGCAAGTGTACTTTTTTTTTACTAAGCTTACGAAGGCTTTCAGAACAACTCAGAATGAATTTTTTTACGTAAAAACACATTGTAATTCAGATAAATACTAATTTGTCGACTCTTGGTGTACATTGTGTTTTAGACGAATTTTTTACTTCAGTTGACAAATCAGTCCAAGAACAAAATTAGTGCTTTTTTTTACCAATCTCGCATAAACTGCAAATGAAGCTAACAATCAATTTATTTCGAGAACAGAGTATACTGAGGACCACATATTGGTTCTCTGGTTCGGTAAATTGGTGCTAGGACCGATTGTACTCCTGAGGTGAAAATCGGTCCGAAGACTTGTGTTCGTTTTTTTACTAAGCCTGAAATAGCTACCGGATCAACTCAGAATAAATTATCTTTTGTAAAACCACAGTAAAGTCCAGAAAAAGACCCATTTGTCGACTCTAGACGTAAATTGGGTTTTGGACCGATTTCTTACTTCAGATGAGAAATCGGTCCAAAAACAAAATTAGTGCTATTTTTCTACTAAGCTTGTGAGAACTGCAAGGAAAGCTTAGAATAATTTAATTTCTCGAACAACTTAGACTGAGGAAAGAGATATTGGTCATCTGGGAAGCTAAAAATAATCTTGTAAAAAATAAACTTTTTGATTGACTGTTCTTCGAATAATAAAAAACAATCATTAAATATGTGGTTGATCAAACTTGAAATAACTTTATTAAGTTAAGTTGGAGCATAAATATAAAAACGTCGTTTGAAAGAGCGGACGATTAGCTTCGAAATCGTATATAAAAGAATTTTTTTGAAATTGAACTTTTACAGTTATTATTTTTTGAAGACTAAAGAAAAACTTATAAGTTATTAGTAGTTCGAACTTAAAAAAATTCTGTAATTGTAGCCTGAGCAAGAATTTGAAAACGTCTTTTGAGAGAGTAGACAAAAAGCTTTAAAATGGTGTATTGAAGTATAAAAAAATACTAATTAGAATTTAGTAGATTTAACTTTAACTAACTTTTGTTATTGTGGCCAAAGCATACGTCCTCACACATCATTTGACAGAGCAGAAAAATTGCCTTAATATAGCAAATAAAAGAATTTTTTAAAAAATGAACTTTCCGGGTAATTTTCTTTTTCAAGAATAAATCAAGCAGCGACTATGTAGTAGATTTACCTGAAATAACTTCTGTAATTGTAGTCTGAACATCAATTCAGAAACAATATTTGAAAGAACAGACAAATAGCTTTAGAAGAGTATATAAAAAAATTTTTAAAAAATGAACTTTTTGAGTAACTATTCTTTAAAGTAAAGAAACCAACGAATAAATTTTTAGTAGGTGAAACTTGTGATAACTCCTGTAATTATATGATATACTGGGCATGAATTGAAAAACGTCTTTTGGAAGAGCAGACGAATATATTTGTAAAGAGGTATGAAAATATTTTTTTTTAAATTAACTTTTAAGGGACTATTTCTTAAAGAATAGGAAACAACCAATAAGCATGAAGTAAATTCAACTCGTTCCCATCCAAAACGGTGGGAACGAGTTATTTTTGGACGAACACAGGCGAAAACAGGTTAGAATAGACGAGAAAAAGCAGGAACGGGTAGGAACGTGTGGGAACGGGTGAACGTTTTCGATGCAAAAATTTGTACCCATTCCGAACGGGTGGAACAGATGAGTACAAATAGACACTATTCGTGCCTGATTGTACTCGCCTGTTCCCCCCGTTCAAAACAGGTAATATTATGTGCAACCAGATCGTTCACCTGTTCCCAGCCAAAACAGTAAAAACGGGTTGTTTTTGGGCGAAAACGGGCGGAAACATGTGAGAACGGACGAGAAAGGGTAGGCACGAATGAACTCGAACGGGTAGAATTTTGTACATCGAGAACATCCACCCGTTTCCACCCGTTCCCACATAAAACGTTAGTTTTTGGGCGAAAACGGGCGAGAACGGTCAAGAAAGGGCTTGAATAGGTGGGAACGGGTAGACGTTCTCGATGCACAAAATTTTGCCCATTCCGAACAGGTGGAACCGCTTGAATAGGTAAGTACGAACGGGCGTTAATCGTGTCTATTTGTACCCACCAGTTCGACCCGTTCGGAACGGGTAAAATTTTGTTCATCAAGAACGTCCACCTGTTTCCGGCCGTTCACAACTATTACAGTAGGAACGGGTTGTTTTTTGGCGAAAACGGGCGGGAACGGGTGAGAACGGACGAGAAAGGGTAGCAAATGGTAGAAACGTGTAGATTTTCTCGATTAATAAAATTTTACTCGTTCCGAACTAGTGGAACAGGTGAAACGGGTGAGTACGGATAGACACAATTCGTATCTATTTGTACTCGGCCGTCCCAACTATTTGAGACGGTTAAAATTTTGTGCATCGAGAACGTCCACGTGTTCCCACCCAAAACGGTATGAACAAGCTATTTTCGGGCGAAAATAAGCGAGAACAAGTGGAAACGGACAGAGAAGTGCAAAAACGAGTAGGAACGGTAAACATTCTGGATGCACAAAATTTTACCTGTTCCGAATGGGTGGAACGGGTAGAACTTCTGAGTACGAACAGACACTACGCGTGTATTGGTACTTATACATTCCACCCGTTCGTAATGGGTAAAATATTGTGCATCGATATCATCTACCTGTTCCCATCCAAAACGGTGGGAACGAGTGAGAATAGAGGACAAAAAGAAGAATCTTGTAGGAATGGTATAAAACGGATGGACTTTCTCGATGCATAAAATTTGACCTGTTCCAAACGAGTGAAACGGAAAAAAAAAGAAAATTAATTCAAAAATGTTCCGAAAGCTATCATGGGCTTAAGCAAAAAACGCACACTTGCATCTATTATATTCCCTTGCAGTTTTTGCGAGCTTGGTAAAAAAAAGCATTAATTTTGTGTTTGAAGCGATCTCTCGTTTAGAGTAAGAAATCTGTCGAAAACCCAATTTACACCTAGAGTCGACAAATTAGTCTTTGTCTAAACTTATCTGTACTTTTACAAAAGATAACCGATTCTTTTCTGTTTCAGGAGATATTGCAGGCTTGGTGAAAAAACGAACGCAAGTCTTCGGATCGATTTTTCACCTCAGAAATAAAATCGTCCAAGAACTAATTTACCGAACCATATGACTAATATGTGTTTCCTCAGTCTGCTTTGTTCGAGATATATTGATTCTTAGCTTTCCTTGCAGTTCTTGCGAGCTTGGAAGAAAAATTGCAATACTTTTGTTTTTGGAATGATTTCTTGTCTTCAGTAAGAAATTGACAAAAAACTCAATTTACATCTAGAGTCGACAAATTCGTCTTTTGCTCAACTTCACTGTGCTTGTACATAAGATAATTTATTCCGAGTTCTTCCGGGAACTAATGCAGGCTTGGTAAAAAAATTAACAAAAGTCTTTAGACCAATTTTTTACCTTAGAAGTAGAATCGGTCCAAGAACCAAAGAAAGGAACCAGGTGACCAATATGTGTTTCCTTAGTCTACTTTGTTCGATAAACTCAGCAATCCTTAGCTTCCTTTGCAGTTCTTGCGAGCTTAGTAGACAAAAAAGGGTTAATTTTGTTTTTGAACCGATTTCCTAGCTGAAGTAAAAAATCGGTCCAAATTCTAATATACTCCAAGAGTAGACAAATTAGTATTTATCCGAAATTTAGGATAATTTAACATAGGAAAATTCATTTTAAAGTGTTCTGAAAGCTTTCGTGAGCTTAGTAAAAAAACGTTACTTGCCTCCGGACCGATTTTTTGCTTTAGAATTCTTATCGTTCTAAGAGTCGATTTAGCTTCCTAGATAACCAATCTGTCTTTTCTCAGAATACTTTGTTCGAGGAATCAATTTTTTCTTAGCTTCCCTTGCAATTCTGGCAAGCTTAGTAAAAAAAAAGCATTATTTTGTGCTTGGACCGATTTTTTATCTAAAGTAAGATATCCGTCCTAAACTCGATTCACGCCTAGTGTCGACGGATTAGGCTTTTTCTAAACCTCCATTTGTTTTTACTTGGGCAAAATCATTTCGACATGTTTCGATAGCTATCTTGGGCTTAATTAAAAAAGCATTATCGTCTCCGGACCAATTTTCCGTTATAGAATTATAACTCTTCTTAGAGCCGATTTAGCTTTTAGAATAACCAAAATGTCTTTTCTCAGTCCACGTTGTTCAAGAAACTAAATTATCTTTAGCTTTCTTACTTTTGTTTTTGGATAGATTTACGTCTGAAAAAAGAAATCTGTCTAAATCCCAATATACATCTAGAGTCGACATACTTGATTTTTTCTACACTGAACTGTGCTTGTACAAAACACAATTTATTCTGAGTGGTTTCGGGAGCTATTGCAGGCTGGGTAAAAAAACGAGCATAAGTCTTCGGACCGATTTTTCACCCCAGAAGTAAAATCAGTCCAAGAACCAATTAACCGAATCAGATGACCGATATGTCTTTCCTCAGTCTACTCTGTTCGACATATCAATTAAATCTTAGCTTTTGTTGCAGTTATCTCAAGCTCGGTAGAAAAAGGCACTTATTTGTTTTCTGGACCGATTTGTCAGCTAAAGTATGGAAACGGTCCAAAACCCAATTCACAACTAGAGTCGACGAATCAGTCATTTTTAATCTTTAATGTGCTTTCACATAAGAATATTCATTCATAGTTTTTCCGAGAGCCTTCGTGAGCTAAGAGAAAATTCGCACCCTTGCCTCAGGACTAATTTTTTAAATCCAGAATATTATTCGTTCTACGAGCCGATTTAGCTTCTCAGATAACCATTTTGTCTTGTCTTTTCTCTGTCTCCTCTGTTCGTAAAATCAATAAATTTGCAGCTTCCTTTGCAGTTCTTACGAGCTTGGTAGAAAAAAAGCACTAATTTTGTTTTTGAACCGACTTCTCGTCCAAAGAAAGAAATCGTTCCAAAACTCAATTTACACCTAGAGTCTACAAATTAGTATTTTTCTAAACTTATCTGTGCCTTTTCGAAATAAAATTCATTCTGGGTTGTTCCGAGAGATATTGCAGTCATGGTGAAAAAACGAACACGAGTCTTCAGACCGATTTTTCACCCTCGAAGTAAAATCGGTCCAAAAAGAAATTTAACTGACCAGATGACCAATATGTCTTTCATCAGTCTACTCTGCTCGAAAAATCAATTAACTCTTAGCATCCCTTGCAGTTCTCGCGAGCTTGATACAAAAAACACTAATTTTTTTTTTGGACCGATTTGTCAGCTAAGGTAAGAAATCGGTTCAAAACCCATTTTACACCTGGAGTCGGCAACTCAGCCTTTTTTAAACTAAAATGTGCTTTCACGTAAGAATATCCATTTTTAGTTGTTCCGAAAGCCTTCGTATGCTTAGGAAAAAAGGCACTCTTGCCCCCGGACCAATTTTGTAATGCAGAATTTTTTACGATCTAAGAGCAGATGTAGCTTTCCAAATAACCACTTTGTTTTACCTGTGTTTACTTTGTTCGGGAAATCAATTATTTCTTAGCTTCCTTTACAGTTCTCCCGGACTTGGTAGAAAAAATGGACTAATTTTGTTTTTGCTCTGATTTGTCAGCTAAAGTAAGAAATCGGTTCAGAACTCATTGTACGCCTAATTGAGTCGACTAATAAGTCTTTTTCTAAACTTAACTGTGCTTTATATAAAAGATAATTTATTCTGAGTTGTTCCAGGAGCTATTGCAGGCTAAGTAAAAAAACGAGTACAAGTCTTCGGACCGATTTTTCATCTCAGATAGAAAATCGGTACAAAAACTAATTTACCGAAACAGATGACTAATATGTATTTCTTCAGTCTGCTCTGTTCGGAAAATCAATTATTTGTTAGCTCCACTTGCAGTTCTCGCGAGCTTGGTAGAAAAAAAGCATTAATTTTTTTCTTGGACCGATTTATCATCTGAAGTAAGATATCGGTCCAAAACTCGATTTACGCCTAGAGTTGACAGATTAGTCTCTTTCTAAACTTTTATTTGTTTTTACGAAAGAAAAGTCATTCTGAGATGTTTCGAGAGCTATCGAGAGCTTATTTAAAGAACGCACACTTGCCTCCGAACCGAGTTTTTGCTTTTGAATTTTCATCGGTTTTAGAGCCGATTTAGCTTCACAGATGACCAATATTGTCTTTCCTCAGTCTACTTCGTTCGAGAAATCAAATAATTCTTAGCTTCCCTCGCAGTATTTGCGGGCTTGGTAGAAAAAAAGCACTCATTTTGTTTTTGAAACGATTTCTCGTCTAGAGTAAGAAAGCGGTCCAAAACCTAATTTACACCCAAAGTAGACAAATTATTCTTTTTCTAGAGTTATTTGTGCTTTCAAAAAAGATAATTTATTTTGAGTTGTTTCGGTAGATATTGCAGTCTAATTAAGAAAACGAACACATGTCTTCGGACCAATTTTTCACCTCAGAAGTAAAATCGTCTAAGAACCAATTTACGGAACCAAATGACGAATATGTGTTTTCACTGTCTACTCTGTTCGAGAAATCAATTAATTCCTTGCTTCCATTGCAGTTTTCGCGAGCTTGGTAGTAAAAAGCAGTAATTTGTTTTTTGGACTGATTTTTCATCTTAAGTAAGATATCGGTCCTAAACCCGATTTACGCCTATAGTCAACGAATTAGTCTTTCTTTGAACATTTATTTCTTTTCTCCTAAGAAAATTCATTCCGACATGTTCTGATAGCTTTCTTGGGCTTGATAAAAAAACGCATACTTGCCTTTGGACCAATTTTTTGCTTTAGAATTGTAATCGTTATTAATGCTGATTCAGCTTCAAGGATGACTAATATGTCCTTCCTTAGTCTACTTTGTTCGAGAAATCCAATTATCTTTAGCCTTTCTTGCAGTTCTCGCGAGCGTGGTAGAAAAAAAGCAGTACTTTCGTTCTTCGACCGATTTCGCGTCTGAAGAAAGAAATCGGTCCAAAACCGAATTTACATTTAGAGTCGACAAATTAGTCTTTTTTAAACTTTACTGTGCTTTTACATAAGATAATTCAATCTGAGTTGTTCTGGTAGCTATGCAGGCTTGGTAAAAAAACGAACAGAATTCTTCAGAATGATTTTTCACCCCAGAAGTCCAAGAACCAATGTACTGAACCAGACGACGAATATGTCTTTTCTCTGTCAATTCTGCTCTAGATATCAATTAATCTTTAGATCCTCTTGCAGTTTTTGCAAGCTTGGTAGTAAAACGCACTAATTTTGTTTTTGGACCGATTTGTCAGCTTAAGTAAGAAATAATAAATTAATAAGCTAAATAAAATAATCAATGAATAAATTTTACATTTTCTGTTTTTTAAATTCTATAAGATAAATATAGTTTCTGACTGCTGGTCGGCAGTATGCGAATTCCGTCTCTGACATAAATTGCAACTCAAGAATTATGACAACTATTTATCAAATTTGAGATACTGACTTCTCCAGACCTTTGTTGGGCTTAAAATTATTCTGCAGCTCCAGTATTACTAATTTTTATTTTCTCAGTTTAAAATGGTATAAGATAATAATAATTTCTAGTCCGCAAGTCGGCTGTTCGTGAATTTCAGGTCTCACTGTGTTGAAAACTTGAAAAGCAACGACAACAATTCATCGGAATCAAATTTTCTACTTTTTCAGTCTCATCTTTGGCCCACAAGAATTCTGCAGCACTAATTTAATTATTTTGACATTGTCTTTTTTTTTATTCTATGAGATACATACAATTTCCAAATGCTGATCAGCCGTTTGCGAATTTTTCGACTGAAATTGCAACTTGAGAATTAATGACAACAATTTATCTAAATTGAGATACTGACTTTGCCAGACTTATGTTGGGCCTAAAATAATTCCGCAGCTTAAATATTACTCATTCTCTGTTTTCTAAGTTTAAAATGGTATTAGATAATAAAAATTTTAGACCGCAAGTCGGCCGTTCGTGAATTTAAGGTCTCACTGTATTGGAAACTTGAAAAGCAACGACAACAATTCATAAGAATCAAATTTCTTACTTTTTCGGTATTTTTTTGGACCGACAGAATTTTGCAGCAGTAAATAAATTAATTTTACATTTTCTGTGTTCTAAATTCTATGGGATAAATATAATTTCCGACTGCTTGTCGGCAGTTTGTGAATTCCTTGTCTGACTAAAATTGCAACTTAAGAATTAATGACAACAATTTATCAACATTAAGATACTGACTTCTCCAGAATTATGTTCGGCTCAAAATCATTCTGCAGCTTAAGTTTGACTAATTTTTCGTTTTCTGAATTTTAAATGGTATCTAATATTGATAACTTCAGATCGTAAATCGGCCGTTTCAGAATTTTAAGTTTCACTGAGATGGAAACTTGAAAAGTATCGACTTTTATTCATCAGAATGAAAATACCGACTTTTTCAGACTTTTCTTTTGCCCAAAAGAATTATGCAGCAAGAAATAAATTGATTTCACATTTTTGTAATTTAAAATACAATTAAATACATATAATATTCGACTGCTAATATAATATAATATAATATAATAGTCGTTCGCGAATTTCAGGTCTCACTGAAATGGAAACTTGGAAAGCAACAACAACAATTTATCAGGATAAAAATACCTAATTTTTCAGTCTTTTCTCAAAGAATTCTGCAGCACTAATAAAATTAGTTTGAAATTTTCTTTTTTTTTTAATCTAAGAGATACATATAATTTCCGACTGCTGGTCGGCCGTTTGCGGATTCCTTGTCTGACATAAATTGCAACTTACAAATTAATGACAACATTTTTTTAAAATTGATATACTGACTTCTCCAGAATTATGTTGAGCTTAAAATATTTCTGCAGCTCAAGCATGACTAATTTTCTGTTTTCTGAGTTAAAATAATATTAGATAATAATAATTTTGGACCGCAAGTCGGCCGTTCGTGAATTTCAGGTCTTACTGTGTTAGAAACTTGAAAAGCAACGACATCAATTTATCAGAATAAAAATACCTACTATATCAGTCTTTTCTTTGGCCCTAAAGAATTCTGCAGCACTAATAATTTTATAATTTTTTATTAATTTATTATTTATTATTATTTTCATTTTTATTATTATTGAGCTTCCATATCAGTTCTCGCGAGTTCGGTAGAAAAAAAAAACTTATTTTGTTCTTGGACCGATTTCTTAGTTGAAGTAAGGAATCGGTTTTAAACCCAACTTACGCCTAAAGTCGACACATTAGTCTTTCACTGAACTTCACAGTGCTTTACCAGAACTAAATGAATATTAATATGTTCCGAGAGCTATCGTGGGCTTAGTTAAAAAACACAAACTTGCCTCCGGACTGATTTTTTGCTGCAGATTTTTGATTGGTCTAAGAGCCGATTTAGCTTCCGAGATGACTAATATGTCTTTCCTTAGTCTGCGTTGTTCAGGAAATCAAATTATTCTCAGCTTTAATTGCAGTTCTTGCGAGCTTTGTAAAAAAATAGCACTTATTTTGTTTTTGGACCGATTTCTGGTCTGAAGTAAGAAATCAGTCCACAACCTATTTGACATCTAGAATTGACAAATAAGTCTTTTCCTAAACTTTCATTTTTTTGACTTAAGAAAATTCATTCTGAAATGTTCCGATAGCCTCCTTGGGCTTCGTAAGAAAACGCATACTTGCCTTCGGATCAATTTTGTGCTTTAGAATTGTAATCAGTCTTAGAGCCGAGTTAGCTTCTAGCATGACCATATGTCTTTCCTTAGTCTCTGTTCTTCGAGGAATCATTAAATTCTTAGCTTCCCTTGCAGATGTCGCGAACTTGGTTGTAAAAAGCACTTATTTTGGTTTTGACCGATTTGTCTGCTTAAGTAAGAAATCGGTCCAAAACCTAATTTACACCTCGAGTCGACGAATCAGTCATTTCTTAACTTTATTGTGCTTACACATAAGAATATTCATTCTGAGTTTTTCCGAGAGCCTTCGAGAGCTTAGAAAAAAAACGCAAGCTCGCCTCAGACCGATTTTTTAATTCAGAATTTTATTCGTTCTAAGAGCTGATTCAGCTTCCCAGATGACCAATATGTCTTTCTTCAGTCTGCGTTTTCCGAAAAAGTAAATTATTCGTAGCTTTCCTTGCAGCTCCCGCTAGCTTGGTACTAAAATAGCAATACTTTTGTTTTTTGACCGAATACTCGTCTGAAGCAAGAAATCGGTCTAAAACTTTATTTATATCTATAGTCGACAAATAAGTCATTTTTTAAACTTAACTGTGCTTTCACATAAAGATATTCATTCTGAGTTGTTCCGAGAGCCTTCGCGAACTTAGACAAATTCGCACCATTGCCTCCGGAACGATTTAATGATTCAGAATTTCTTTTCGTTTTTAGTGCCAATTCAGCTCCCCAGATAACAAATTTGTCTTCCCTCTGTCTACTCTGTTCGTAAAATCAATTAATTCTTAGCTTTTCTTGCAGTACTCGCCAGCTTAGTAGAAAAAAAGGACTAATATTGTGTTTGGACCGATTTGTTAGCTGAAGTAAGAAATCGGTTTAAAACCTAATTTACACCTAGAGATGACAAATTAGACTTTTTTTAAACTTCAATGTGCTTTTTCAAAAGAAAATACATTCTGCGTTGTTCCGAGAGCCTTCGTGAGCTTAGAAATAAAACGCCCTCTTTCTTTAGAACCGATTTGTTGCTTGAGAATTTTAATCGGTCTTAGAACCGATTTAGCTTCCGAAATGAACAATATGCCTTTCTTCAGTCTGCGTTTTCCGGGATTCGTAGCTTACCATGCAGCTCTCGCTAGCTTAGAGGAAAAATAGAAATACTTTTGTTTTCGGACCGATCCCTCGTCTGAAGAAAGAAATCAGTCTAAAACTCAATTTACGTCTAGAGTCGACAAATTAGTTTTTTGCTTAACTTCGCTGTGCTTGTACATAAGATCATACGAGTTGTTCCGGGAGCTATTGCAGGCTTCGTGAAAAAACGATTACAAGTTGCGGATCGATTTCTTACCCCAGAAGTAAAATCGGTCCGAGAACCAATTTGCTGAACGAGACGACAAATATGTTTTACATTAGCCTGCTTTGTTCGGAAAATCAATTATTTTTTATCTTCCCTTGCAGCTGTCGCAAGCTTGGTAGAAAAAAAGCACTAATTTGATCTTGGAACGATTTTTCAGCTAAAGTTAGAAATCAGTCAGTAACCCAACTTATGCCTAGAGTTGACAAATTAGTCTTTCTCTATCTGAAGTGTGCTTTTACAAAAAACAATTCATTCTAAGATGTTCTGAGAGCTATTGTGGGCTTAGTCAAAAAACCCAAACTTGCATCCTGACTGATTTTTGGCTTCAGAATTTTCATCGATCTATGAACCGATTTAGTGTTTAGATAACTAATTATCTTCCTGCAGTCTACTCTGTTCGGGGAATCAAATAATTCTTCGCTTTCCTTGCAGTTCTCGCGAGCTTAGTATAAAAAAAGGACTACTTTAGTTTTTGGACCTATTTCTCATCTAAAGTTAGAAATTAGTCCAAAACCCAATTTACACCAAGAGTCGACGAGTTAGTCTTTTTTTGAACTTTACTGTGCTTTTCCAACGAAATTAATTCTAAAATGTTCCGAGAGCTATCGTGGGCTTAGGCAAAAAACGCACACTTGACTTTGGAATGATTTTTTGTTTCAGAGTAATCGCTAAAATCGGCTGAAGAGCCGATTTAGCGTCCTAGGTAACTCATCCGCCTTTCCTCAGTCTACTTTGTTCGAAAAATTAATTAATTGTCAGCGTCACTTGCAGTTCTTGCGAGCTTGGTAGAAAAAAAGCATTAATTTTGTTCTTAGACTGATGTCTCATCTGAAGTAAGATATCGGTCCAAAACCTGATTTACGCCTATATCGACTAATTAGACTTTTCCCAAACTTTCTTTTGTTATTACAAAAGAAAATTCATTCTCAGACGTTTCAAGAGCTATCGTGGGCTTAGTCAAAGAAGGCACACTTGCCTCCGGACCGATTTTTTACTTTATAATTTTAATCGGTCTAAGAGCCGATTTAGCTTCACAGATAACCAATATGACTTTTCTCAGTCACTTCGTTCGAGAAATCAAATACTTCTTAGATTCCCTTTCAGTTCTTGCGAGCTTGGTAGTAAAAAGCACTTTTTTTGTTTCTCGACCGATTTTTCAGCTCAAGTAAAAAATAATAAATTAATAAGCTAAATAAAATAATTAATAAATTAATTCTACATTTTCTGTTATTTTAATTCTATGAGATAAATATGATTTCCAACTGCTAGTCGGCAGTTTGCAAATTCCTTGTCTGACATAAATTGCAACTTGAGAATTATGACAACTACTTATCAAAATTGAGATACTGACTTCTCCAGACTTATGTTGGGCTTAGAATATTTCTGCAGCTCAAGTTTGACTAATATTCTGTTTTTTTAGTTTATAATGGTATCAGATATTGATAATTTCCTACTGAAAGTTAGCCGTTCGTTATTTTAGTTTTCACTGCGATGGAAACTTAAAAATTATCGACAACAATTCATAAAAATAACAATACCTACTTTTTTAGTCTTTTTCTAGGCCCGAAAAAATTTTACAGCACTAAAATGATAATTTCACATTTTCTTCTTGTTAATTTTAATGAGATAGATATAATTTTCGACTGGGCCGTTTGCGAATTCCTCGTCTGACTGAAATTGCAACTTAGTAATTAATGACAACAATTTATCAAAACTGAGATACTAACTTTTCCAGACTCTTGTTGAGCTTAAAATCATTCTGCAGCCCAAGTATTACTAATTTTCTGTTTTCTGAGTTTAGAATGGTATCAGATAATAATAATTTCAGACCGCAAGTCAGCCGTTCGTGAATTTCCGGTCTCACTGTCTTGGAATCTTGACAAGCATCGACAACAATTCATAAGAATCAAATTTGATACTTTTTCAGTATTTTCTTTGGCCCGAAAGAATTTTACAGCAGTAAATAAATCAATTTACATTTTATGTTTTTTAAATTCTACGAGATAAATATTATTTCCGACTGCTTGTCGGCAGTTTGTGAATTCCTTGTCTGACTGAAATTGCAACTTAAGAATTAATGACAAGAATTTATCAAAATTAAGATACTGAATTCTCCAGAATTATTTTCGGCTCAAAATCATTCTGCAGCTTAAGTTTGACTAATTTTTCGTTTTCTGAATCTTAAATAGTATAATCATATTCATAACTTCAGATCGTAAATCGGCCGTTCCAGAATTTCAGGTTCCACTGAGATGTAAATTTGAAAAGTATCGTCTCCAATTCATCAGAATAAAAATATTGACTTTTTCAGTCTTTTCTTTGGCCTAAAAGAATTCTGCAGCAGTAATTATTTTATCATTTTTCATTATTTGATATTTATTAATAATTTATTATTATTTTTAATTTTATTATTATATATAGCTTTCTCTTTAGTTCTCGCGAGGTTGGTAGAAAAAAAAATACTTATTTTGTTCTTAGACCGATTTCTCAGCTAAAGTAAGGAATCGGTCCGAAACCCCATTCACGCCTAGAGTCGACACATGAGTCTTTTACTGAACTTCACAGTGCTTTAATAAAAAAAAATCAACATTGATATGTATCGTGGGCTTAGTTAAAAAATGAACACTTGCCTCCGGAATGATTTTTTGCTGCAGAATTTTAATTGGTCTAAGAGCCGATTTAGGGTTCCAGACTACCAATGTGTCTTTCCTTAGTCTACGTTGTTCAGAGAATCAAATTGTTTTCAGCTTTTGTTCCAGTTCTTGCGAGCTTGATAAAGAAAATAGCACTAATTATGTTTTTGGACCTATTTCTTGTTTGAAGTAAGAAATCGGTCCAAAACCCAATTTACATCTAGAGTCGACGAATTAGTCTTTTTCTAAACTTTCATTTTTTTTACCCAAAAAATTCATCCTGAAATGTTCCGATATCCTTCTGGGGCTTCGTAAAAAAACGCATACTTATCTTCGGATCTATTTTTTGCTTTGAAATTGTAATCAGTCTCAGAGCTGAGTTAGCTTCTGGGATGACCAATATGTCTTTCCTTAGTCCATGTTGTTCGAGAAATCAATTAATTTTCAGCTTCCCTTGCAGTTTTTGCGAACTTGGTTGGAAAAAGCACTTATTTTGTTTTTAGACCGATTTGTCTGCTTAAGTAAGAAATCGGTCCAAAACCTAATTTACACCTAGAGTCGAGAAATCAGTAATTTCTTAACTTTAATGTGCTTTCACATACGAATATTCATTCTGAGTTTTTCCAAGAGCCTTCGTGAGCTTAGTAAAAAAATGCAACCATGCCTCGGACCGATTTTTTAATTCAGAATTTTATTTGTTCTAAGAGCCGATTAGGCTTTCCAGATGACTATTATGTCTTTCTTCAGTCTGCGTATTCCGAGAAAGTAAATTATTCGTGGCTTACCTTGCAGGTCCCGCTAGCTTGGTACTAAAATAGCAATACTTTAGTTTTTGGACCGATTTCTCGTCTAAAGTAAGAAATCGGTCTAAAACCTTATTTCCATCTAGAGTCGACGAATAAGTCGTCTTCTAAACTTAACTGTGCTTTTACATAAAGATATTCATTCTGAGTTGTTCCGAGAGCCTTCATGAGCTTAGACAAATTCGCACCCTTGCCTCCGGAACGATTTCATGATTCAGAATTTTTTTCGTTCTGAGAGCCAATTTAGCTTCCCAAATGACCACTCTGTCTTTACTCTGTCTACTCTGTACGAAGAATCAATTTATTCTTGGCTTTCCTTGCAGTACACATGAACTTGGTATAAAAAAAAGGACTAATTTTGTGTTTGGACCGGTTTGTCAGCTGAAATAAGAAATCGGTTATAATCCCAATTTACACCTAGAGACGACAAATCAGTTTTTTTAAACTCTTACGTGCTTTTACATAAGCAAATACATTATGAGTTGTACCGAGAACATTCGTGGGCTTAGAAGAAAAACGCACCCTTGCCTCCGAACCGATTCGTTGCTTGAGAATTTTAATCGGTCTTAGAACCGATTAAGCTTACGAGATAAACAATATGTCTTCCTTCAGTCTGCGTTTTCTGTAAAAGTATATTATTCGTAGTTCCCTTGCAGCTCTCGCGAGTTTGGAATAAAAATAGCAATACTTTTGCTTTTGGACCGATTTCTCTTCTGAAGTAAGAAATCGGTCTAGAACTCAATTTACGTCTAGAGTCGACAAATTAGTCTTTTGCCTAACTTAACTGTGCTTGAACATAATATAATTTATTCCTAGTTGTTTCGGGAGCTATTGCAGGCTTAGTAATAGAACGATTACAAGTCTGCGGACCGAATTCTTACCCCAGAAGTGAAATCGGTCTGAAAACCAATTTACGCCTAGAGTCGACACAATAGTCTTTTTTCGAAGTCTACTGTGATCTTGAAAAAGGAAACGAATTTTAAATTTATCTGAGAGCTATCGTGGGCTAAGGCAAATAACGCACACTTGCCTCTAGACTGATTTTTTGCTTTAGAATTTGAATCGTTCTAAGAGCCGATTTAGCGTTTCAGATAACCAAAATGCCTTTTCTTAGTCTACACTGCTCAAGAAATCAATTAATTCTTAGCTTTACTTTAAGTTCTCGCGAGCTTGGTTGAAAAAAAGCACTGATTATGTTCTTGGACCGATTTCTCATCTGAAGTGAGATATCGGTTCCAAACTCGATTTATTCTTTCTAGCTCCGAAGAGAAACGTTTCACGCAATTTTCCTTCTCACCGGTTGCGAAGAAACAAATTTCTTGCGTTCTTCTTTTTCTCTGGATACGGAACAAAATAGTTTTCGCTGCATCTTTTCCATATGCATACGGGAAAAACTTATTTTCTTAAATTCCTTCTAGCCGGTAAATGAATAATTTATCAGCTAGGATATTGATATCTGTATTCACTGGTAACAACTTGGTGAAATAACATAAGCGGAAAAGTTAAACAATATATAAACATTTATACATACTATGGTTGTCTGCTGATAAATTAGGAAATAATTATACATTCAATTTGTTATTGGGGTTTTTAGTTACAAACTTGAGTCCCTTTTCCTACATTATAATACAGTTTCCCGAGCGTTTTTGACTCGAGCAAATACGTTTTATTCAGATAAAGATAAAGTTCAAAGTATCTTTTATAGTGCTTTGTCGCTAATTAGAGATTCAAACAGTTTTGTATTTATTATAACTTAATATATTCCTTATGCATTTTCATGAGAATTTATTCATCGCTAAGTGCATGCGATGTTAGTAAAATAACTTGTTCGTAATTTTGCAGAAAGCAAAAACCGTAGTTCTACAATATACCAATCATCGATCATGCAGAATTTAATTCACTGCTTATCTGATTTCTGAAACATATAATTCTTTACTTGTTCAATGTTATCAAGTCCAAACTACTTCATTAATTTCGAACGAACTGAAAAAAAGCAAATGTCTGATCATTTGTGGCTTACCATTGAATTTTTTCCCACAAATTTTGATTGATTTTCATCTACAAATGTTATACCTATTATTTTTCAGTCTTTTTTTATTCCTTAGCATTTATAAATAATGCAGTATTTTTTTATATGCTTCTCTATTTACAATATTTTTATGGATGACTTCGGAAATATTTGGGATTTTACAATCTATACTTCAAAGTTTCGTATTTTTTATTGTTGATGGGTGTTTCAAATGGTTCTGCCAAAGACATTTTTTTAAAGATTACTTCTGTTATCAAAGTAATTTTTATATATTTTAAATACTTGTAAAATATGATATGTTATGGATATAGAATTGTTTTCAATAAACCGTGTCCTGATATATTTCGAATATTTCACAGATACCTCAGAATTGTAGTAAATTCTATATTTTTTCAGTATTTATGAATGCTACTATGTATTTTTTTTTTGTATTTTGATAATTTCGATGCGATTTTATCTGATTTAGATGCTATTCAAAGGAAATTCTAGCGAATTTTTATCATTTTCACGAATACTTGAAAACGAAATTCATTTGATAGAATTTTAGTATTCTACAGATTCCTGCTGTTTTGAAGTCTTTTTTCATATATTAGAATTTATTAACTTCGTAGTTTTCTCAGTACACTCTTAGAGATTTTTATTGTTTCAATGAAATACTATACAATTTTAAGAATCATATCCTCTTAACTTCCAAGTTTCATAGATTTGAAGGTTTGTGAAAGATTTTTGAAATATAGTTCTTTTGTGGATTTTTAGTGCTCCGAAGAATTCTTCTTTTTTTAATATTTTTCGTTATTTTCAAAAATTTATAAAATTCGAATGATTTTCTGATATTTCAATGGATTTCTTCGTTAGTTTTGAGATTGAGATGATGCTCTATGATTCTAAATTCGAAAGATTTCAGGTACATTAGTGAATTATGGCCATAATTTCATATTCATACATTTCGGGTGTTTATAAAGTATATTTCATATTTAACAGCACTCATAAAGTACTGTAGGATATTCTAGTTCTTTTGGGTAATCCTATATATATTTTCAGAATTCGATCGTTATAAGAAAAATGGCGAAATAAACATACCCTGTAACTACCCCACTCCCTCACACCCTCCTCAATATTCTTAGACAGGCATAAAACACTAAAATACTATAAAACTATAATACTGTAAACAAACGTTATGGAAGCAAAAAAATTCTTAGAAGCATAATCCTAGAGCGTCGAATTCTGATGAAATCTATATCGTTGTCTATCAAAATTTTAAACAAATTTCATCACAATACGCCCAATACCAAATAAATACGGAATGTACGGAGAGTTTTATATATCTGTGAACTACGAAAAGACGATGAAGATATGGTCTTATGAAAAGTTCATAAGAGTAACCAAAAGGTATGAAATTTGAGATTGTAAAGCATAATATTTCAGAAATTAATACAAGTATTTTAGGAAACGCAAAATATATTTCAAAAACTGAGAATATTACTGTAAATACAAATTTTTCTATAAAAAAAAAAAAAAAAACTTTAAATGCTTGCATACAATACGATACTGAAAATTTCCGCAGGCACCATTTTCCTAAATTACTATAACATTACAAGTTATCTATAATACTTTGGATCCTTAATCAATAGACATAGGAATATATATTTAAAAATCAAACAACAGAGAATTGCCTTACTGTAAAAGAACTGAAAAAAATACCATATGTTGTGCAAATTCACAAAATACAATGTTCATTGATACGTAGTTGGAATTTTTCGAATCTATATGTAACGTTCCCTTACGAAGGTTCGAACGCTACGCGCAGAGAAAAGGTTGCATTAATAAGAACTGTCCAATGTTATTTATAATTTTTCCGGTTTAATTCGAAACATTTATACAAAGAGATTTGAACAAAGGATTATTCGCGAGATCGCAACGAAACAAACATTCCGCGCGCCTGAAAGAGGACACAACTCCACACAGACACGACACTACCGAAAAGAAGAAAAAAACCGAACCGAGCAGCGTCTAGCCGCGAGGTCCGCTTTATATGCACTATAGATAACGATTTGCACTCTGGCTTTCGTGATATCATGATCATTACCAAAAAATGCTGAGTCAAGGTAATTCTTATATTTAATACATTGGTTCCGTTTGCAAAGTCACGGCTGCAATAGTGACTTAGCAAAACTTATAATCCGATATAGTATTATTTTACTATGTCACACGGGACGTGACATTCCTCCCACATTTTGGTGTGCACGTCCTCGTGCTCTTAAAATGAAGGGTGCGAAACTATTTATAACAGTGACTCTATTCTTAAATGAAAACTGAAACATATTACTGTAAGAGTAAATCCCACAAAAGAAAAACGCGCGGAGTAGTAATCGAAAAAAAAAAAAAAAAAATAAACTTAACATAGAAAACAAGTGAATAAACTGTAACCTACGCGGTGTCCATAGACTCACCCCTACCCTCCTGGTAACGCGCGCCCTCGCGTGTGCTTGATGCTGGCTCTTTCTGGTGATTGTCCCGAGGCTCGAAAAGTTCGTGGGCCAACAGCGGCGGTGGTAAGATGGTTCCCTTCCGCAATAGGGGTGGGAGACATGTGTTATTCTCTGCCTGGAGTATGTCCCTGATTCTCTGGTCCAGACTCTGCCTCTGAGGCGGTGAGGTCGCAGTCGGGGGTGCTATGAGGCTTGTCGGAGTGGTTTCTTGAGGCCTTGGGTTCTTGGTCAGATCGATGAATAGTGGTGGAGGTCTCTTAGTAGCTGGCCGTAATTTCACCTGGCCTCTCACCTTAGCGATGTCAATGATCACTGGTTGTCGACGTTGGTCCTTCAGCGCTGTAGCCCGTGATCTTCCGGTGGACATCCTAGCGGTGTTACGAGTCGGTGCGGGAGGTTGAGTCTTTGTTCCCTTGGTTATTGTAGGATGGTGTAGGGTTGTTTTTGTAACCAACTTAAGATAGCAGAATATTGTCTTCATGCAATTTAAATTAGTTGGACGTGTAGTGTACCTCGTTTAATGGGACGGCCCTTGTTGCTGTTAAACTTAAACGTATCCTGACAGTGTCGACATCTGATCACAGTTCTTTGTAGATCTTTGGGGATGCGGCGGGCCTCACTGAGTTTGGAGTCCCTCTCCTTGTGACTGTCCTTGGGTTTGGGTTTGTTCTTCTCCCTCTGATGTCGGATGATGTCCTGGTATGAGGTGGCGAATTCAGGGAGTGGATTTTTGTATCCTGGGAGTCTTCCTTGGAGGTACTTTATCAGTACCCATAATTAAGGGCGTCCTTTCTGGTCGAATTCTTGGAATCCTGCGTTTGTGTTAATTCCGTAACTTCGGGCGTGCTGACGAGCTTCGGCGAGGGTCGTAGGAGAGTGGTCCATGGTGAAACAGCAATGAATAAGTGCGTCATACAAAAAATTTTTCCTCGAGTGAATCTATATCCGAATATTTATAGTACGATAATGCAAATGACGCCATTATATGATAAGCATCCTCAGGAAATCACCCCACCTAATAGCGTTTCATTTTGCAACTTCTAATCACCAGGTCTTTCCTGCTTCGCCCATTATATTAACGATCTTTCTTTTTTTTTTTTTTTTTTTAAATATATATACATATAACTAGTTTAACATAATATAGTCATTCCAATACTGAATAACCTGTTAAGATTATTTTTAAACTTATCCTAATTTAGAGTATTAATAACTATCCCATGTAATGAAACCCTTAACCATTATTTGTATAATCTATCTTTTATCTCTTAATTAAGTACATCATATTGAAATCCCTTGCAAAAAATACAAAGTATCGCATGTTTGGTGCAATTATGATCGATGTTTGCCTTTCTCTTTTTACAATGTTCACGTAGGAAGGCAAAAATCTTATCATGAATCTTTTGCAATTACTGCGGTAACGCGATTGACAATCGACCCGCCGATTACTCAGAGGTCCGAAGCTGTAAGTAGCTTTGTGGTGACGATCCCGGTATGCAAGAAAAATAAAAGGTGAAAATAAAAATAAAAAGTTTGCCGTTGTATATACAATTTTTTACTTGATGAGTCAAAGCTTTCCAAAAAAAAAAAATTGTACCAACGTTGATTAATCTATAAGATATATTCTATGATAAACTATATTTTGAGTCGTAATTTTTTTTTTTTTTTTTTTTTTTTTATTGCTCAAGGATAAATATCGATTCCCACTTCAGGATGGTGTAAGATAATGTTAAAAGTATTGTAAAATCAAATTATGTATGTCTAGTAATATATTGTCAATTTTTTGAACATGAGTACATTATGAGTAGAAGATATGCAAGATAGTGAAAATTGTAGTACGTTTAACAAGTACACTCATACTTAATGTTTTTTTTTTTTTTTTTTTTTTTTTTGCATGCCCGTTCTCTACGTATGACTGTGATATTATTAGTAGTAATATATTTCTCGTTCAGACGTTTTTTAATAAATTATTTGCTCTTTATATTTCTATTTTAAAAAGTTGGGAAATGTATGCATTTGATAGTATTTCAATGTACTTTGAACTTTTGAATTCTGAAAATACTTGAATGACAGAAAAATGCTTCTTAAATTGTTTCGTTAATGACTCCTTAGTTCAATATCTCAATCACCCGAAATGATTGCTCAATATATTTTTTATCTATTCTCGTGTCATTTCTGGTGACACGTTTCTCAGACTGTTATTTTCGACTCTTTTTTTCTTTTGTCATTAGAATTTTATGCTTTGTCATTTGAATTTCTTTTATCGCTAATTGTTTCTTTGTACTTTTTCTGCTTTGAACGGTTTTTATTAATTGATTTTTCTTTATGCTGCTTTTGTTTTTCTTTGAAATTGATTTTTGTTATTGTAACTTTTTCAATATAATTTTATTCTTGGAAAATTTTCTTGCTCTTATGATTACGTTCAATATCTAACTTTCCAAGATATTGGAATTAATTGTAGGTATGAAATTATGAAACATGAGAAAAAAAATTCTTTTGGTAATGCGTCCTGCGGTTGGGGCTTTTCCAAAAATTTTTAGGGGGTCGCGGTTGTTCTTGAAAACCAGGTCTCTTTTCAGGGGGCCGTGGCTGCTCTTAAAAAGTTTATTTGTGGGAAATGCGCTCTTTTTACTCTAGCCATAGGGATTGTTCGTTCCACTCTTTCATCATCTATTACCGTAACACAGTTCTTTCCAGCATTAATTCTTACAACTTCATAGGGGCCTCTGTATTCATCATCGAATTTCGTGTTTTTCACTGGCTTTAATTCAAATACAAAATCCCCGACCGTGAATTTTTGGATATTCAATTTCCTATCGTAGTATCTTTTTGCTCTGATTTTTGAGTTCAAAAGATTTGCTGCCGCGTCGTTTCTTAAATCCTCCAGTCGTGCTGAAAGTTCTTCAAAATATTCATCATAAGTTGTGGCGTCTTTTATTGAGGGGCTGGATGTAATTGTCCTGCATTCTTTTCCGTATACTAGTTCAAAAGGCGTGTATAGTGTACTCTCGCTTTTTGAAGTGTTGAAAGCCTACATTGCGTATGTTAAGTATTTCGTCCAATGTTTTTCACGACTGATGAAGAATTTTAAATATTCTGCGAGTGTTGCGTGGCTTCTTTCTAATGAAGCGTTTCCATGGGCGTAATATATCGAGCAGAAAATTTGCTGAACTCCGAATAGTTTGGCAGGTTCGGTATTTATTTCACTTGTAAAGTATTTTGCGTTGTCGGAGATAATATACTTAGGTGCTCCAACCTGGCAGAATATCTTCTCCACCAGGGCTCTCGCGATAGTTTTACTATCGATTTTTGGCACTGGAATGGCAAAAATATATTTCGTCAACATACACATGGCTGTGAGAACATATTGTGGTTTCAACTGGGGTTGATGTGGTGGCGTGACCGGTCCATAAATATCGATTGCCAACCTTTCGAAGCTGTCTTTACCGCCCTCGGTTAATACCATAGGTATTTTTGTTTTCACCCGCGTCAGTTTTTTCCTCTGGCAGCCTTCACAAGCTCTTATAAAGTTTACCACTTGCTCTTTCATACCAGCCCAGTAAAAATCTGTTTCTAGCCTATCGTACGTCTTTGTCATGCCCTTGTGTCCATGTATTCCGCCAGGCATTTCGCTGATGATGTGTTCCCTTTTTTCAATCGGTGGTACATGGATGATTTTTTCGCTAAAAATTATTTTTATTTGTTTTTGTAAGAAAACTACTCTTAGTTTTTTTATAAACTGTTTCCAAGCTGCTGGTTCATTATTTCTGGGTCATTGTTGATCGCAAATTCATATGTTTCTGTTTCTTTTAGTATGTTTTTTTTAATGTTTGTATTGCCTCAATTACCCCCGCTAGGAACCAAATGACCTTATAGTTGGTGCGGGGGTTTGAGGGCGAAGGCGACCACCAGGGGAGATGAGGGGAAGCTCGGTAAGAATGAAAGGGGAGGGAATGGGCGTCCCCGTAAAAAGGGCTCCGCGCATGACTGAAGGGTGATCTCTATAAACGGGAGCACCCTGAATGCAGGTGAATGGGTACCGAGTGGATCCGAGTCGAACCACACTACTCGGAGTCTGGGAATGGGGAGGTTCACTCATTCAGCAGGCTCCGAGGGTGAGTGGCCTGCTTTGGTCACTGAAAATTGGTTCCCCGACCAGGAAGTGGTGATTCCTGGTCGGGTATACTCTGTTCTCTGGGGACCTACAGAGGCAGGGGTCTTTCACTCCCAATCCAAGGTGTCAGAGTACCGTGCCGAAGGATGCATGGCTCCTGGGTATGGAGTTGCGAACGGTTCCTGCAGGAAACCGGGCGACCTCCTGCAGTAGCTGCCGAGGCTCTTGAGACTCGGTAGCAAGCCTAGCTTGCGCATGGGGGAGCGTAAGTGGTCGACATGCACCCCAAGTACTCGTGGGAATAAAATGGAATCAAACACAAGTATTAACAAAGAGCAGCAGGGGCAAGAACCCGCTGCTGAGGCAAGTACCTCAACTTCCGGAGGAGCTCCGATGGAAGTTGGGGGGGAGGGAAAAACCGGTCCTCGGCGGGAAGGCTGGGTCAAAATGAGTGGTGCTCAGAGAAGAAAATTACTCCGAAAGCAGCACTTTGAAGAGAAGGAAAGGGCGGAGAAGGAGGGCACAGCCCCGCCTCTACCCCTTCCCAAAAGAGAGTCTGGCACGGCCAGGAGGAGGAGGAGGAGAGCCGAGGAAGGGGCTGGAACCCGCCAGGCTAATCCTCCAACTCTTCCTGGAAAAGAGCCAGAGGTGGAAGGAGCTGAGTCGCGGGGAAAACGGAAAATGGAGAAAAGTGTCTCCGATCCGACCGTGAAGCAGTCAAAGAAGAAGAGCCGGCAGGAGCAGGAATCCGCCGAGACTAAGGGGACGAGACCGTCGTACTCTGCCTTGGCCTGTGATTTCCCGAAGGTGTCCGTCACCATTGGGGAGACTCTCGGGGCAAGGATGGAGATGGCGGTCTTTGAAGAGATCAAAGGGCTTGTTGTGGACCAGATCCTGGTAATAACAGGGGAGGGGATTGTCCCCAGGTTCAAGGACACAGTCCTTAGGAGCGGAAGGGTGATCTTCGTCTGCGAAGACGAGGGATCAGCGGAGTGGCTGCGGGGGGTGGTGCCGTCGTTGACGCTTGCGGATGGCTCGAAGGTTCGGTTAGTTCGACCTGAGGAGCTAGTGAAGCGAGTGAAAATGACGGTTAAGATACCACCACCGCAGAGGGAGCCCGACAAGCTACTGAAACTTGTCGGGATACAGAATGCTGGCCTCGAGACGAAGTCCTGGTCCATCTACGGCGCTGAGACATTGGGGGGTAAATTTACCCGTCTAATTATTGGCGTCGATGAGGGATCAGCCCGGACTCTCGAGGGCAGGGGGTAAAAGGCCCACCTAGGGACGGGAGAAGTAGTTTTTAAAAACTGCTTCGAAAAACTAGGTGGGTTTTGACCAGGATCGAGGCTCGGGTAAAGGTGGTGACGATTTATAGTCATGGTCACAGCTGAGATCCTGCAATTAAACTTGCATCACAGCAAAGGCGCCTCGGCGGTTCTAGCCAGGTGCATGCAAAAGGTGCAGACAAAACCAGCCCTAAGGCTAATACAAGAGCCGTGGTATTATAGAGGTCTCATTCGGGGCCTTAACTCCGCGGGGACGGTACACGCATGTGAAGGGATCGTAGACCCCAGGGCATGCGTGGTGGTGAGAGGGGTCGATGCGGCTCTGATTCAAGAGTTCTCCACTAGGGATCTGGCAGTAGTCAGGCTAGGGGAGAATGGAGTTAGGGGGCGAAATGGGAAGAGGCTAGTGGTAACATCTCCCTATTTTGCCCATGATAGAGAGGCGCCTCTCCAGAAGAGGTGCGAGAGTTGGTGAGGTACTGCAAGAGGAACGGACTCGGCCTGATTGTCGGATGTAATGCAAACGCGCACAGTAGTGTGTGGGGCTCCACTGATGACAATCAGAGAGGGGAGGATCTCTTGGAGTACCTGATTGGGGAAGACCTAGAGGTGTTGAATGAGGGAACAGAGCCCACGTTCGTCACTGTAAATAGGCAGGAGGTACTGGACATTACGATTTGTAGTCCAGGCATGAGGGAAAGAGTAGGGGAGTGGAAGGTTTCTGATGAACCTACTCTCTCAGATCATAGGCTCATCAGGGCTACCCTGAAAGAGGTGGTGCCAAGAGCAGTATGGAGGAGAAACCCGAGAAATGCGGACTGGGAAGGGTTCAGAGAGGAGCTAAGGTCCGACATGGAGGGTTTCAAGGGGAAGTATGGTAGTCTGGAGGACCTGGACTCAACTGAGGAAAGGGTCAGGACGGCTATCATGATGGCGTACGAGAACAACTGTCCCCTGAAGAGAGGAAGCACCGGGCCAAAGGGGCTCAGGTGGAATGAGGAACTCGCGGAAGGGAGAACGGAAACTCGTAGGCTCTTTAATAGAGCGAAGAAGGCGGGCACACCAGAGGCCTGGGAGGCGTTTCGGGGTAGCCAGAGACGCTACAGGCGGAAGGTGGAGGGAGCCCGACAGGAGTCGTGGAGAGAACTGTGCTCACAGACCAGCACAGTCTCGGACACGGCGAAAATGGCGAGAATCCTCGCTGGGACGAAGGGGGGGGAACCTGCGATATCTGAAGACAGATGACGGAGGTTATACCCGGACTCCGGAAGAGACTATCAGGCTGCTAATGAAAGGCAATTTCCCGGACTTTTCAGAATTGAATCAGGATGAGGATAGACCTCACCGGAGGAGAGGAGAAAAGTTCTGGGGCCTGGCGGCCAGAGTAGTCAAGGCAGAGGGGCTCAAAGCGGCCGTGAGGTCCTTTGAGCCATATAAGGCACTGGGCCCTGATGGACTGTATCCGGTGATCCTTAGGGAGAGCCTGGATGTAGTGCTAGGGACCTTGGTTGGGCTATTCAGAGGATGTGTGGCAGTAGGACACACATCGAAGGCATGGAGAAGGGCTAGGGTTGCTTTTGTACCCAAGCCAGGGAGAAAGGGGTACACTGAGGTGAAGGATTTCAGACCGATCAGTCTGACCTCCTTCCTTCTTAAGACTCTGGAAAGACTGGTAGACAGATTCCTGAGGGCTGGGCCACTGGTAGATTTACTCTTCCATGTGGAACAGCACGCTTATCAGACGGGTCGATCAGTAGATTCCGCACTTCTATCGGCAGTGGGCTTCGTAGAGGAGCAGCTGAAATGGAAGGGCGTCTGTATAGGGGCATTCCTGGACATAGAAGGGGCGTTCAATCGCACCAGCAGGAGGGCCATAAGGGAGGGAGCTGAGGAACATGGTGTCCCAGAGCCGATTATCCGGTGGATAATGACGACTCTTGAGGGAAGAATCCTCAGATCCGAATGGCAGGGCTGCTATGTAGAAGGCAGTGTTTCAGAGGGATGTCCACAGGGGGGGGGGGTACTGTCCCCATTACTGTGGAGCCTGGTAGTGGACAGTCTCTTGAGACTGTTAAATCAGGATGGAGTGCGGGCCGTGGGGTATGCAGATGACATCTGCATACTAGCCAGGGGAGCGCACGAGGAGACCCTTAGGGAAATGATCCAGAGGGCTCTGAGAAGGACGGTTAGATGGTGCGAGGGATATGGACTCAACATCCAACCGGATAAGACATCTATCGTCATCTTCACCAGGAGGTACAAGTTGAGACCGCTGGTGAGGATGGTGATAGGAGGCAGGCAGGTGCCGTATGTCGAGAAGGTAAAATATCTAGGGGTAATCCTGGATAAGAAACTCGACTGGAATAGGCACCTGCAAGTAAAATACCAGAAGGCGATGGTAACCTTCTGGCAGTGTAAAGGGGCCTTAGGAGCGAGGTGGGGCCTGGGTCAGATGATGCGGATTTACAGGTCTATTGTCGTTCCTAGGCTGATGCATGCTGCAGTTGTGTGGTGGGCACGGGCTGCACTGAAGACAGTCTGTAAAAGGCTGGACAGAGTGCAGGCGATTTTTCTTCGAGGCATATGCGCCGTAAGGAAAAGCACTCCGATCGCCGCCATCAGGGCTCTGTTAGGTATTCCGTCACTTGCGGTGGAGAGTAAGGCCACGGCAATAAGGACGGCATACAGACTCAGACGTGTGGGGGAGTGGAAGGAGAGCTCTATACACGTAGGGTTAAAGAGGAGCTGCCCTGCGGAGATTTGGAACGCTCCACAGGACAGGATGAAGGCTCGACTGGCGGGGGAAGTTAGCTATAAAGTGCTGATCCCTAGCCGGGAGGAGTGGAAACAGGGACTGGGACCGGGACACGGGGACATATGGTTCACGGACGGTTCGAAGACCAAGGAAGGAGTGGGGGCAGGTGTTCGTGGAAAGAAGGCTGTGGACGAATACGTTTACAGACTGGACAGATACAACACTGTCTTTCAGGCTAAGGTAGATGCCATCCGAGAGTGCGCAAGAACGCTGTCACGTAGGACGGATTCAGATAGAGATGTCTGGATCTGCAGTGACAGCCAGGCGGCGCTAAGAGCTCTGATTGAGCGGACGAGAGAGACGCTTCAAGAAGTAGCGAGGAGGAGGAGGCTTAGACTCGCCTGGATCCCGGGACATGCGGGATGGAGGGGGAACGAGAGGGCGGACAGACTTGCGAAAGAGGGGGCGAGATTGATCGGACCTCAGGAGCAAGTAGTGGGTATGCCGCATAGGGAGGGAATGGACCTCATTGCGGAATGGGTAAGGGACCAGCAGGTCAGGGAATGGAGGCGAGAACCAGGGTACCGAATGGCCAAGACCCTCACGGGTAACACCATGGGGGAGTGGAGGGAGGCACTACTAGGACTATCGCGGCCTAGAATCAGAGTGGCGGTAGAGATACTTACTAGCCATGGGAATCTGAATAAATTCAGATGCACGACGGGGAAGATATCCTCCCCGGAGTGTGAAAGATGCCAGGAAGGGCAGGAGGATTCCCTGCACTTTCTGTGCACATGCGAGGCGTTAGTGTGGCAGAGACATACTATGCTAGGGGGGGCGGTCTTAGAACCGCATGACATTAAGGGACTGACTGTCGGTCAGATACTCGGCTTTTGCAGGGTATCACGATATCGGCAGCAGCCCTGAGGAGGCGGCGGGGATAGAGTACAAGGGCCTAATGGCTAGGTGCTCTGAACCACGAAAAGTGGCCCGCCGGAAGTCATCAATAATAATAATAATAATAATTGCCTCAATTATTTCTTTATTGAAGGGTTGTTTTTCTGTCGTCTGTTTTATAATAATTCCGAATGAGTACAAGTCTTTTCACTTTTTTCTCAACACCATGTTGTTTTTCAATGGGAATTCCTTTTTGTTGCCAGTTTCTATTAGCTTCTTTTCTTTAAGCAGTCTTAGTAAATTTGTTTCTAAAATACCATCATTAGCGAGTAAGTATACTATGTTCGTGTTTTTTTGTACCACATTTTGCCTGGAAATTACGAATTCTCCCTTCGTTTTTTTCATTTTTTAGTACTTCTGGTCTGCGATCTGGTAGTATGGGTGTAATTTTTCTGTTTGTTGTTCCTGATTTTTCTTGTTCTAGTTGAAAGAAGATGATATAGATTTCCGAGCTGTTGAATTTCTTGGCGTTGGTTCTACCCACTACTTCGTCGTTGAAAAGAACATATTTTATCGGTCCCGTGCGTGCAATGGCTGTGTAATGACCGTTATCTGTAGAGTCCCCATTGTGTACACAGCAGAAATCATTATAAACGAGTGGGCTTGCTCTATGGTAACGCTTGACTCAAACTTGATGTGTTTCCTAATCTTGCTCTCGTTGTTGGTAAATCTATTAAATACGATGCATAAAACTGACTGTGGACTCGTTAATGTTCGTCTAATTGATGACTTAGTCGTTGTCTCGCAATTCTTGCAATCGTAGCCCTCAAGTTGATATTCTGTTTCAAAATATTCTGTCAGAATTTCGCCGACGGACTCGTTTTCTCTAATTTGGTGGTAATTGGTTCGTTGTTTCCTCTGTCGTTGATTTGAGGTTGCATTTTTTGCACGTAATCTCAGTTTTTATGTTCATGTAGAAGATCACGTTGACGATGTTCATGTTTCTTCCCATCCTATGATATAACTTGTAATCTAGCTTCATATTTTCGAATATTCCGCATAAAAATTTGTAGGCATCTTGTTGTTTCCCCTGAACTATAGTTGGACAGAGTTTCTGTAGTTGGTTGTAAATTTCCGATGGTTTCATTGCTTCTCCGGGTTTCTTGTGGCACTCACGAAGTGTCTCTGACATTAAACAGATTAAGCACTCGTTTTTTGAATTCACTTCTTCGTTGCATCTTTCTCCATCTAATAACCAGCTGGCGAAAGATTGGATGTGAAATAGTGCTTGAAGGGTGCTATTTAAATAGCACGTATTGCCTAAGTTGTCTATACATACCTGCGCCTACCGGAAGATCCTCTCTCCAACCAAATTCAATTAGATTTCTTACCCTCTTATCTTCATTTCCTCTATCGCGTGGAATATCTTTAGCGGTTACGGTCTCTAAATTTAGTTCGTTTTTGTTCTCTATATTGTCTGGTACTGATTTTGTTAAATTTGTTTTCTCCTCGTGTTGATTTTCGGTGTTTGTTATATTTTCTTCTACATGGAATGTGATGTCACTGTTCTCTTGTGTGAATTCTATATTTTTATCTTCGTTATACTTGTTCTTGCTTGTTTCTGTTCCCGACGATTCTTCTATGTTTAATTCCTCGATTTCATCTTGCCTTGGTAACTTCTCTTTTCTTTTTCCTCCGTCTTGTGTTGTATTTGAGTCTGAACTACTTGTAGTATTTACTGTTTTTTCTTTTGTAGTTATTTTTGGGGGAGGTTGGACGATTTCGTCTAACTCAGATAAGTTCGAATCTAACATATTCTCTGTGCCTGCTATTACTATTTCATCATCTTTCCACATTTCTGTAGAAGTTATTTTTCTGTACTCATTTTTGGAATTACTTCTATCTTTTGTAGTATTATCCAGATCAAATGTTCGGTATATGGCGTCTATGTCTGGTGATTCGTCGCTACTATCGTTTTTCCCAAGATTTTCGCAAGGATTTTCGTTATTCAAATTCGTATATTCCTGTCCTTTTTGATTTTCATTTTGGTCGGTGTGTTCGTTCTCCATCTCTTTAATTTTCGGTTTATTTCCGTAGGAAGCGTCCTTATTTCCGTAGGAAGCGTCCTTATTTCCGTACTCTTGAACTGTTTTTCCACTTTTCGAAGGTTTTTTTCCCGGATTTTTCTCTGCGAAGTCCATTATACCAGACCTTGCTTCGTCAGTTCCAAAACCATTTTCGAACTGATCGCTTTCTTGAATATCATCAATCGTTACTTTTTTATTGCCATTGCTCATATTTTTTATTTCTATTTTATCATCAGTACTTCTACTATCATCAGTAGTACTTTTATTTTTTATATTCTTCCTTTCAATATTCGTTTTTTGATCGTTTATATCGTTTTTCTGGCTTTGTTTTTTTCTCGTATGTTCTCTTAGTTGACTTCGTGTTTTGAATTTTCCCAAATTTTCTTCACCTTCGTCATCAGTGTCCTCCGATTCCACTGATTCGTAGACCCAACGCTGTTTCTTCTCCCTTGATTTCCTCGCCTTCTTAACCACTGTGGTAATTTTTTATTGTCATTCGCGTTATATTCCCAGCAAGTTTTTTCGTTTCCAAAGTCTGTTGTCATTTTCATTATCCGCTTCGTAGAACCAGTATTTCTTTTTCACCTTCTTCTTGTTTGACTCGTCAAGTCGTTCTTTTTCTTGGATGATTTCTCCAGGGTTTTCCGTTTTCATTATGTTTTCGTGAAATTTCATGACGTTTTTCTTATTATTTTTTTTGTTTTTGACTCCTGTGTTCTCCTTTGACTGTTTGTTTCCTGTTTTCTTCTTGTTCCTTCTTTTCTATCTTTTTTCGTCCAGACATCTCGCTGTCTGTAGTATTTCTGTCTCGCGGTCGCTTTTGTGCTTGCGCCTTTGATACGTATATTTGGTCTTCTCGATTTTGTTCTTCGACCATATCAGTCGGATTTCTTGATAGGGCGTCAGCTACGACGCTACTAGCCCCACTTCTGTAAGCAATCGTGTAATCATATTCTTCCAGGATTATTCGCCACCTCATTAGTCGAGCTGCCGGTTTTTTAGTTCTTGTCAGATGGCTCAGAGGGCAGTGGTCCGAGAGTAGCGTAAATTTTTGTTCGAAGATGTATGGGCGAAATTGCTCTACTGCGTAAACAAGTGCGAGGGCTTCTTTTTCTGTTGTAGAATAGTTGACCTCAGCTGAATTTAGTGATCTTGATGCGTAGGCAACTGGTAGGTCTTTCCCTATCTCGCCTTGTGGCAGCATGCATCCTATGGCGTAATTTGATGCATCACAGCTGATCAAAAATGGTTTTTTGAAGTCCGGTAGTTGTAAAATCGGTTCTTCGAGCAATTTGTCTCTAAATGTTTCAAATGCTTCTTGATGAACTTGTTCCCATTTAAATTTGGTATTTTTTCTTAGCAGTTGTGTTAATGGTCGAGCAATCTTGGCAGAATTTTTTACAAATCTTCTGAAATATGACACTAGTCCCAAAAATGACTACTTTTTTTTGGTCTTTCGGTGGAGGGTAATTTTTTAGGGCTTCGAGTTTTTTCTCGTCTGGTTTTATCGAATTTTGTGAGATATGGTGGCCCAAGTAAATCACATCTTTTTTTAAAAATTGACATTTTTCTGGTTCTAAAACCAAATTTGCTTTTCTCAGTCTGTTCAGAAGTCTTTTGAATCTCTTTTCATGTTCTATCAAATCCTTCGCAAAGATAATAGTGTCGTCCAGGTATACTAGGCATTCCACGTATGCCGTTCACGCAAGGACGGTATTCATCATGCGTGAAAAAAAATGCGGGGCTTGTTTTTAAGCCAAACGGTAGCCTGTTGAACTCGTACAGCCCGTTCATAGTTGCGAATGCTGTTTTGTGTTTTGTTTCCGGGTGAAGGGGGTTTTGGTGAAATCCGGATGCCAAATCGAACGTACTAAAATATTTCGCGTCTCCCAGACAATCCAACAATGTTGCTATGTTTTCGAGTGGAAAGTTGTCGCTGACAGTTTTTAGATTCAGTTGTCGAAAATCAATGACCATTCTATAGCGTTTTTCTCCGTTCGGGCCCGGTTTTTTGGGTACAATCCAAACTGGTGATGAGTATGGACTTTGAGAGGGCTCGATTATTCCATTTTTTAGCATCTCGTTGATTTGTTTGCTAATTTCATCTCGCTGAGTTGGTGCAAAGCGATATTAGCACTTTGCTTTTACCGGGATTTCGTCCACTGTATCGATTTTATGATAAATGGCACTGGTGTGGTCTAGTTTTTCACCTTCAAGAGTTGTCACCTTCAAGAGTGTGTTGAGAGCAAGTTGTCTTGATGTCTTCGTACAAGCTCTTCAACGTGCCTTTCTTCCTCGGGCTCCAAATTTTTAACGTCGATTTTTTCCATGACCTTACTATACCTTTCTCTCCTGCATGCTCTTGCCGAAACTCTTAGGATTTTTGCCTCGTTTTCGTGCGTTCTTTGCAAATGTACTTGTTGTTCCATTGGTTTGATTTGATCGACTTCCCATAGTTCGATTGTTGGACGCTTTAGGCGAACTTCTTCGTTTGCATTCACCACGAATAGATATGCGATTCCATTTCTGTTGGTTACTAGTACTTTGCCCATATATATGTTTGGTGCGGTGTTCATTTTGGATACGTATCCATATTCAATCTCCGTGTTTGCCACTCTTATGTACATTAGTTGGAGTGACCTTGGTGGGAGGGTCACAATATCCTCATTAAAAACGATTTCTTCTCCTTCAAAAATTATAGCTCTTTTTGCGTATGAAATGAGAGTCCCGGTGTTTTCAAAAAATGTCGTACCATGTATACCGTCACTTTTTATCGGGAAATCTGCCTCGACGACTTGGAATTTTTGTTCTTGGCCAAAATGCTCAGTTTGACTTGTTCTACCGTGTATACTACCTCTCTTGTGATGCCCATGATGTTGAATTTCATTTTGTCGTATATTTCGATATTTTCTTTTAAATGTGATATTTTTATAATGTTGATTGTCGCGCCTGTATCAATTAGAAACGTCCCATTTTCATATGTCAGCTCTTTTATATTTAGATCGACGGTTGGGGACTTTGACATGCGGCTGTCAGCAATTTTTACTGCTCCTCTGCCGAGATGCAGGTTACTAAAGCATTCTTGCTGGTACCTTGGTGTTGATGCGACGTGGTACCGCTCATTCGCATCAACTTGGAGTTTACATCTTCTGTGTTGTTCTAATTTTGTCGGTTGAAGTTCCCGTTGTAACTGTTATTGCCATTTTGGCTACAACCTGGGTTGTCTCTTGGATTCGAATTCCAATTTCTGTTATTTCCCTGATTTTGGGAGCTGAAACTGCGTGGGTTTTGATTTTGGTATCTATTTTCGTTGCTGAAACGTCCGGAAAACTCGTTACCTCGAGGATTAAACTCTCTTGCACTCAGATTCGGCGTCCAATTATTTCTCGGCCTTGACTCATACTGATTTTGTTGGTTGCTTGGATCATTCCAATTATTGCTACCATTTCTTTCATAATTTTGACCTTGTCCAGGAAATTCATTGTTCCTTGAGTTGGAAGCACGCTGATGTGTGCTCGGTTCCTAGTTGTTTCGTGGGTTTTTATCAGAATATTGATTTCTTTAGACATTTTGGTAGTTTTGGCTTCTGTCGTTTCGTGGACTCATTTCCCTGTTAGAATGACGACGCTCGTTTCCGTTGTTATCAAAAGCTCTTTCATTTCTGCGTATCTCGTTTGCTGGTAATCCACGTATTTTGCACGTATCCGAGGTATGGGTGCCCATTCTATTGCAGAAATCGCAGTAGGATGTGTTTCTGTCGTTTAAATGATACAGTTTTCTATTTCTCTGTCGTGATTCTTCGAGGTTGCGTGTTTCGCACTAACGCTTCTCGCATTGTCTCGCGGCTTCAATCGCTTCGGCTAAGTCCTTAGGATTGTAATTCGTGACACGCAATTCGAGCTCTGGCTTCAGGCCCAAAATAAATTTCTTGGTGGCCGTTTTTTCAAGTTCTTCTAACCTGTTTTTCTTCGCGTTTTCATCCTGATTAGTTTTCTCTATAGCTATTTTTCCTCGTCTCAGGAATTCGATAATTCTGGTGCCAAATATTTCTGCATCATCGTCGACGTTTTGGAACTCCTTCTCAATTCGACTTGTCCAATGGCCGATGTCGTGGCCGTCATCATATGCGATGATAAGCTGTTCTAACAATTCTTTTAAGGTTTCGTAGTGCCACAACTCTTTTCCAAAACGTCTGTAGGCATTGCCTTTCAGTTTGGTCGTCAGTGTTGCCAAAAAGGTTCTCTCTTGATCCGGAGCAACGAGTGCAAAAATTCGTTCAAGGCTATGGCAAAATTCATGCACTGGCATGTTATGTCCGTCGAAAGTCGGTATACCAGGTGTACTCCTAAGTAATTTCCGGTTTTTTCAATGGATGGCGTTCTGTTTTGTACCGCTGTTGGTAACACATACCATATGCCATTTTGTTCAGTCATATCGAGTGCTTGAACTGCGTTGACATTTTTTCGAAAAAATCTTCCAGTAAGTTTTTATTGCGCTTCAAAAATGTCGAATTTTGTACCGAATTTTGAGCATATGCGCCATGCATTGCTTTTCATGTTCAATCAGGGGAAAAAAGTGTCCGAGAGCCACTGTGCGCTTGTGGAAAATTATGGTAATCGTGCATCAACACTTCGAACATGTGAAACGTGGTTTCGACAGTTCAAAAATGGAGATTTCGACCTGAACGACGCCGCACGCTCCGGCAAGCGAAAATCGTTCGATGACGCCGAATTGCAAGCATTATTAGATGAAGACAACACGCAAACGCAACGACAGCTTGCAGATGCGTTGGGAGTTCAACAGCAAGCAATTTCCAAACGTCTGCGAGCCATGGGGAAAAATTCAGAAGTGTGGAAAGTGGGTGCCCCATGAACTGACCGAGAGACAAATGGAGAATCGAAAAGTGACCTGTGAAATGCTGCTTCAACGATACAAAAGAAAGTCTTTCCTGCATCGTATTGTTACTGGTGATGAAAAGTGGATTTTCCTGGAGAACCCTAAGCGCAACAAATCGTGGGTGAGTCCAGGTGAAGCATCGACATCGACGGCACGGCCAAATCGTTACGGTCGGAAGGTCATGCTGTGTGTGTGGTGGGACCAGTCCGGTGTTATATACTTTGAACTGCTGAAACCTGGTGAAACTGTGAATGCCGTTCGCTACAAACAGCAAATAAAAGATTTGAGCCGAGCCATTGTGGAAAACCGACCAGAATATCAACAACGACAGAAGAAGGTGATTTTGCTCCACGACAATGCGCCGTCGCATAAGTCGAAAGTCGTTCGTGACACGCTGGAAAGGCTCAAGTGGGAAGTGCTTGATCATGCGGCTTACTCACCAGACCTGGCGCCATCCGACTACCACCTCTTTGCCTCGTTGGGCCATGCCCTTTCTGAGCAGCGCTTCGACTCGTACGAAAATGTACGAAAATGGCTCACCGAGTGGTTCACCTCCAAAGGCAATGATTTTTACTGGCGTGGTATCCACAATTTACCAGAAAGGTGGGAAAAATGTGTAGAAAGCGATGGAAAATACTTTGAATAAAATGAAGGTTACGGTTTTTTTAGAATTATGTGCTTTATTTGCAAAAAAACCGGAAATTAATTAGGAGTACACCTGGTAAACGCTGCCGCGTTCTTCGGCTTCATACATGAATCATTTACGTTTCTTCTGTTGTTTCCTTCGATGTCGTCATCCATGTTGTTAGGCATTTTTTTTTCTTTTTTTTTTTTTAAGTTATGGAGTAAGAGAGAAGGTATGAAAAATGAAATTGAATTCGATTTATCGAGGGTGACGGCATAATCATAAGTCAAAGGAATGGAATTGGCTCCAAGGTCGTAAGTCGAAAGAAAGGTGACTCGAAAGTCTGATGACGAGAGTAACTCGTAAGTCAAAATAGTGACTCGAAAGTCAAAAGAGTGACTCGAAAGTAAAAATAACACAATTACAATCAAAACCATAGCATTCAACTCGGATATTATATGTCTATTCGTTGAGTATTAGTTTTCCACGAATACTTTACGGTATTCAAAGCGTACTAGCCTAACTGCCGAAATCTGTGGTATCTATAGAATAAGTTTCGCACTTCCAAAAATAAACTTTTATCCCCGGCCTTATGTTTTCTTATTTGAACAAGCAGTTTCTTTTGCGTAATATCCAAATGTACTTACACAATGAAAAAGAAGAGTGCATTGATGGCTCTCATTGTTGTGAACTGGTTGTCCATTTTCTGGTGTAACTTCACGTTGTCGTAAGGTCCTGATGCGTTTTCACAAAAATTCACAAGAAAAACAACCAGTTATGCGCAAAGTAGCGTCACCGCTGCCACTAGTGTAACGTTCCCTTACGAAGGGTCGAACGCAACGCGCAGGGAAAAGGTTGCATTAATGAGAACTGTCCAATGTTATTTATAATTTTTCCGGTTTAATTCGAAACATTTATACAAAGAGATTTGAACAAAGGATTATTCGCGAGATCGCAACGAAACAAACATTCCGCGCGCCTGAAATAGGACATAACTCCACGCACACACGACAACTACCGAAAAGAAGAAAAAAACCGAACAGAGCAGCGTCTAGGCACGAGGCCCGCTTTATAGACACTATAGATAACGATTTGCAACTCTTCATTGTCTGGCTTTCGTGATATCATGAACATTACCAATAAATGCTGAGTCAAGGTAATTCTTATATTTAATACATTGGTTCCGTTTGCAAAGTCACGGCTGCGATTGTGACTTAGCAAAACTTATAATCAGATATAGTATTATTTTACTATGTCACTCGGGACGTGACACTATAATATATTGATGTATATGATATATACTTTCGCATTAGTTGAAAATTCTTTTTTATAGCAGCAAATTTATTTAACAATAAATAATCCAACATTTCGAGTCAGAAAAAAAATTTTCATCTTTCGAAAAGCTCTTTTAAAGTATAAATGGAAGCGATAATATAAATGATTCATACTTATTATAAAATTGCTATCTTGAGAAATACCAGCGACTAATAGTGGAAGTAGATTGTAATTGGCAGGAACTGTTTATTATTCATTTTCAGTTAGAAGAGATTTTATCATTTCGGGGATTCTTATTTTTACTGTTGAAACGAGTGTGGAAACATTTTGCCGAACAGAATGGACATCCTCGAAAAGATTGACTCATTCAACCGAATCTATGATCAGTATGAATCGTTTTATCATTGCATCCGTTTATCATTTGTAAAACCTTTTGAAAGAAAAACTCTTTATGCATCAAACAATTAATAAGATTTTTCAACAGAAAAAAAAAAATTATAAAGTTGCTGTCATAAAAAAAAATAAATTTCGAACAAAGGAAGGTATTTTGACATACTGTTTCCTAGAAAATTCAATAAAATACATGTATCTACGAATACATTCAGGAAAAACCAGTATCTTTATGAATTTTTCATGTTTCATGAATATCGGAAATATTCTGTACATTTTGTGTATTTTATATGTAACTGGAGTGCATCGTATTCTCTATAATCTCTAGTATGAATTTCGATCGAAGACAATTATAAGTATTTTCAAAATATGTAAAATGCTCTAGGATGACGTCTATCAGAATAAGATAATTTCCACACATTTTTTACACCATGTATTCTATTCATATTGAATTACAGTATTTTAGGGATAGCTAAATATATATAAAATATAGATAAATGTGAGTCTTTTTCTTATTCTTCAGCAATAATAAATTTCATTGTATTGTCTGGAATTCCTCTACATTTTGAATATTTTTATTAATTGATACATACATTTTTAGAATTTCATACTTACACTTTGAAGTTCAATATGAATTTTGTATTTTAAATAATTTTGGAGAACAAATTTTGTTTAGCGATTTCCAGAGTTATTACAGTATAATAATTTAAATATAAATATATATATATACATATATATATATATATATATATATATATATATATATATATATATATATACACAACCACACACATATATATATATATATATATATATATATATATATCACAAGAACTGTTAATGTTGTAGGAAGTGTTTATTAATCTTATTTCTGTTTATGATACAGAAATTTCATTTTTGGTTAAAAATTTGAAAAATCATCAAAGTTTTGAGCAATCTCGAAAATTCTCAAGAGTAAGACAACATTTTGAATAACAATGAATTTTCAATAGTTATAATGTTCGACGTAGTAGGAATTTAGTAAAAATTCAAAAATCTTGGAAATTCGTAGAGTTTTAAGAAAATGTTCACTATTTTTGTAATTTGTATTTAATATCATTTGTATGTATCAGATTCCGCATAACAATCTTTTTGGCCTTTTTTAAATTGAATTAAAAAGAAGTCAAAAATTTTTTTTAAATATATGAATTCAACCAACTTTTTCTGATCAGGTGAGTTTTAAACGTTTGCATCAGGTTCAAAATGTTGATAATTTTGAAAAACTACAGTGTTATTGTACATTCTGAAGATGTATTGAAAAGACGATTGTGTGAAAGTAGGAAATTCCATACACTGTCAGAAAATGTAAATTAATTATATGTATAGACAATGTTCATACTCATACATTTACGGAAAATGCATGATGATGTCTTTTTGTTGTATATCAGAATTGTATAAAAAATAAAAACTAAAAAGTTCTCGAAAGAATTTTCTAAAAAAGTTTACAATAACTCGTTTTGTTTACGATTAAATTTCTTTGTAATTGAAAAAAATTTTTAAATTGGAAAAAAAAGGTTTCGCATTTTCCTCTGAGGAAATGATACAATATATGTAGACTGCAAGTTTAATATACATGAGATTCTTTGTGACAATAATTTGTTGTGACTTATTGATTCATTGAAATTTTTATGAATCATACAACAGGACGTTAAGTTCATATATATTACACGTGTGCATCATAAAAGGTAGTCAGCAAAAGTGATTTCAAAAAAAAATTTTCACTCACAAAATCCAATCTTGCAAATATTTGTCATTGAAATATACATATATTATACAATAGGACGTGAAGTTCTTATCTAGGAAACGTGTTCAAAATGAAAAGCAGTAAGAAAAAGTGATTACAAAAAATCAATGTGCACTCAAAAAATTTAATCTTGCAAGTATTTGTGAATGAAATATTCATGTATCATAAAAAAGGACGTTCAGTTCATATCTATAACACGTGTGCAAAATAATAGGCAGAAAGAAAAAGTGATTTAAAAAAATCAATATGCACTCAAAAAATCTAATTTTGGCAAGGATTTGTTATTGAAATTTTCATATATCATACAGTGAGACGTGAAGTTCTTATTTATGACACGTGTGCAAAATAATGCGCAGTAAGAAAAAAAGATTCCAAAAAATCAATTCGCACTCAAAAAATGCAATATCGCGAATATTTGTTATTGAAATTTCCGTATATCATACAATAAGACGTGAAGTTCATAACTATGACACGTGTGCAAAATAATGCACAGTAAGAAAAAAAAATTCAAAAAAATCAATTTGCACTCAAAAAATTCAATCTCGCGAGTATTTGTTATTGAAATTTTTATATAACATACAATAGGACGTAAAGTTCTTATCTATGACAAATGTACGAAATAATAGGCATTATGTAAAAGTGATTTCAAAAAATCAATTTGCACTCGAAAAATGCAATCTCGCGAGTATTTGTTATTCAAATTTTCGTATATCATACAATAAGACGTAAAGTTTATATCTATGACACGTGTGCAAAATAATAGGCCGAAAGAAAAAGTGATTTCAAAAAATCAATTTGCACTCAAAAAATCTAATTTTGCAAGTATTTGTTATTAAAATTTTTATATATTATACAAAAGGACGTAAAGCTCTTATCTATAACATTTGTACAAAAAAATAGGCATTAAGAAAAAGTGATTTAAAAAAATCAATATGAACTCAAAAAATCCAATTTTTGCAAGGATTTGTTCTTGACAATTTTATATATCATACAATATGACGTTAAGTTCATATCTATGATACGTGTGCAAAATAATTGGCAGTAAGAAAAAGTGATTCAAAAAAATCAATTTGCACTCACGACATCCAATCTTGCAAGTATTTTTAATTAAAATTTCCATGTATCTTAAAACAGGACGTTAGGTTCATATCTATAACAGGTGTGCAACATAAAAGGCAGAATGAACAAGAGAGTTCAAATTATCAATTTGCATTAGGCTTTTCAGATAACTAATCTGTCTTTCCTCAGTCCACTCTGTTCGAAAAATCAATTAATTTCTAGCCTATCTTGCAGTTCTCGTGACCTTAGTAGAAAAAAAAACATGAATTTTGTTCTTAGACCGATTTCTCATCTAAAGTAAGATATCGGTCCTAAACCCGATTTACGCACAGAGTCGACAAATTTGTCTTTTTCTGAACTTTTATTTATTTTTACCTGAAAAAATTCATTCCGAAATGTTCCGATAGCTTTCTTGGCTTAGTAAAAAAAAGCATACTTACCTCCGGATCAAAGTTGTGCTTGAGAAGTCTTGGGACCGATTTTTCACCCAAGAAGTAAAATAGATCCAAAAATTAATTTAGCAGATGACTATTATGACTTTCTTCAGTCTTCTCTGTTCGCGATATCAATTAATTCTCAGCTTCCCTTTCAGTTTTCACCAGCTTGGTAGGAAAAAAGCACTAATTTTGTTCTTGGACCGATTTCATATTCGAAGTAAGATATCGGTCCAGAACACGATTTACACCGAGAGTCGAAAAATTAGTCTGTTTCTAAACTTTATTCGGTTTTAACAAAAGTTTTAAGTGTAATGAATCAAAAGTTTTTACCACTTTAGTTTTTTTCTAAACTTTCTTTTTTTTTTTCAAAAAAAAATTCATTCCGACATGTTTTAAAAGCTATCATGGGCTTAGTCAAATAACGCACACTTGCCTCCAGACCAATTTTTTGCTTGAGAATTTTAATCGGTCTCAGAGCCGATATAGCTTCTCAGATGACCAATATGTCTTCCTTCAGTCTACGTTATTCGAGAAATCAAATTATTCTTAGCTTCCCTTGATGTTCTCGGAAGCCTGGTAGATAAAAAGCACCAATTTTGTTTTTGGGCCGATTTATTGTCTGAATGAAGAAGTCGGTCCAAAACCCAATTTACATCTAGAGTCGACAAACTAGTCTTATTCTACACTTGACTGTGCTTTTACAAAAGAAAATTTATTCTGAGTTTTTTCGAGAGCTATTGCAGGCTGGGTAAAAAAACGAAAACAAGTCTTCGGGACAAATTTTTACCCCATAAGTAAAATCGATTCAAGAACCAATTTAGCGAACTAGATGAACATTATGACTTACTTGAGTCTACTTTGTTCAAAAATCAATTTATTTATAGCTTCCCTTTCAGTTTTCGCGAGCTTGGTAGTAAGAAGCATTAATTTTGTTTTTGCAACGATTTCTTATCTAAAGTGAGATATTGGTCTCAAACCCGACGTACGCCTAGAGTCGACAAATTAGAATTTTTCTAAACTTTACTAGGCTTTTAAAAAAGTAATTAATTCTGAGTTGTTACGGGAGCTATTGCAAGCTGGTTTAAATAACGAACACAAGCCTTCAGACCGATTTTTTACTCTAGAAATAAAATCGGTCTGAGTACCAATTTACCGAACCAGATAAACAATATGTCTCTCATAAGTCTAATCTGTTAAAGGAATTGATTAATACTTAGCTTTTTCATCAGTTCTCGCAAGCTTGGTAGAAAAAAAACACTCATTTTGTGGTTGAACCGATTTCTTAGCTTAAGTAAAAAATCGGTCCAAAACCCAATTTACATCTAGAGTCGACAAATTAGTCTTTCATTAACTTAACTGTGATAATAAGATAATTTTTTCAGAGTTGTTCCATGAGCTATTGCAGGGTGGGTGATAAAACGATTAAAAGTCTTCGGACTGATTTTTCACTCTAAAAGTAAAATGGGTCTAAGAACCAATTGACCGATATATCTTTCCTTACTCTGCTTGGTTCGAGAAATCAATTATTTTTTAGCTTCCTTTGCAGTTCTCGCGAGCTTTGTAGAAAACAAGCACTAATTTTTTCATTGACCGATTTCTCATCTGAGGTAAACAATCGGTCCAACACCCAATTTACGCCTGAAGTCGACAAATTAGTCTTTTTCTGAACTTATCTGTGCTTTTCCAAAAGACAATTTATTAGGAGATTTTCCGGGAGCTATTGCAGGCTTGGTTAAAAAATGAGCACAAGTCTTCGGACCGATTTTTTGGCCCAGAAGTAAAATCGGTCCAAAAACCGATTTACTGGACCAGATAACCAATATGTCTTTCTTCATGCTACGTTTTCCGAGAAACTAAATTATTTTTGCAGATCACGTTAGCTTAGTAGAGAAATAGCACTAGTTTTGTTTTTGCACCGATTTATCGTCTGAAGTATGGTAAGAAATCGTTTAAAAACCCAATGTACACCTAGAGTCAACAAATTAGTCTTTTTCGAAACTGTGATGTGCTTTTACATAAGAAAATACATTCTCAGTTGTTCCGCGAGCTTTCGTGGGCCTAGTGAAAAAATGCACACTTTCCTACGGACCAAGTTTTTGCTTGAGAATTTCAATCGGTCTTAGAGCCGATTTATCTTCCCAGATGACCGATATGTCTCTCCTCAGTCTGCGTTTTCCGCGAGAGTTAATTATTCTTAGCTTTTTTTGGAGCTCTCGCGAGCTTAGTATAATAATAGTACTATTTTTTTTAACCGATTTCTTGTTCAAAGTAAGAAATCGCCACGAAACCCAACTTACACATACAATCGACAAATCAGCCTTTTTTAAACTTAAATATGCTTTCACGTAAGAATATTCATTATGAGTTGTTCCGAGAGCCTTCGTAGGCTTAGAAAAATGATGCACATTTGCCTCTGGACCAATTTTTTGCTTGAGAATTTTAATCGTTCTTAAAGCCGATTCTGCTTCCGAGATGATCAATATGTCTTTTCTTAGCCTAAGTTCTGCGTGAAAGCAAATTATTCGAAGCTTTCCTTGCAGCTCTCGCTAGCTTGGAAGAAAAATTGCAATACTTTTGTTTTTGGACTGATTTCTTGTTTGCAGTAAGAAATCGGTCTAAAACTCAATTTACATCTAGAGTCGACATATTTGTTTTTGCTTAACTCCCCTGTGCTTGTACATAAGATAATTTATTCCGATTTATTCCGGGAGCTATTGCAAGCTTAGCAAAAAAAACAAACAACAGTCTTTGAACCGATTTTTGACCTCAGAAGTAGAATCGGTCCAAGGAATAATAAAAGGAACCAGATGACTAATATGTGGTTCCTCAGTCTACTTTGTTTGAGAAATTGAACAATCCTTAGCTTCCTTTGCAGTTCTTGCGAGCTTAGTAGACAAAATGCACTCATTTTGCTTTTTGTCCGATTTTCTAGCTGAAGTGAGAAATCAGTCCAAAACCCAATATACTCTAAGAGTAGAGAAATTAGTATTTATCTGAGTTTTAGGGTGCTTTTACATAAGAAAATTCATTCCGAGTTGTTCTCAGAGCTTTTGTGAGCTTAGTAATAAAACATACATTTACCTCCCGACCGATTTTTTGCTGCAGAATTCTCATCGGTGTAAGAGTCGATTTAGCTTCCCGGATAACCAATCTGTCTCTTCTCAGTCTACGTTCTTCGAGAAATCAATGAATACTCAGTGTCTCTGCAGTTCTCGCGAGCTTGGTAGAAAAAATGACTCATTTTGTTTTTGGACCGATTTCTCGTCTGAAAAAAGAAATCGGTCCAAAACCTAATATACAACTAGAGTCAAAAAACTTGTTTTTTTTACACTTAACTGCGCTTATACAAAACATAATTTATTCTGAGTGGTTTCGGGAGCTATTGCAGGCTGGTCAAAAAAACGAACTCAAGTCTTCGGACCGATTGTTCACGACAGAAGTAAAATCAGTCAAAGGACCAATCAACCGAACCATATGATCCATATGCCTTCCGTTAGTCTACCTTGTTCGAGAAATCTATAATTTCTTAGCTTCTTTTTCAGTTCTCGTGAGCTTAGTAGCAAAAAACACCTATTTTGTTCATAGACCAATTTCTTAGCTGAAGTTAGAAATTGGTTCGAAACCGAAATTCTGCCTAAAGTCGACAAATGAGTCTTTTTCTTAACCAAACCGTGCTTCAACAAAAGAAAAATCAATCTTAGATGTTCCGAGAGCTATCGCGAGCTCAGACAAAAAACGCAAACTTGCCTCTCGAACGATTTTTTTCTTCAGAATTTGAATCGGTCCAAGAACCGATTTAGCTTCCCAAATTACTAATCTGTTTTTTTATAGTCTACTCTGTTCGAGAAATTGTTGAATTCTCAGATTCCCTTGCAGTTCTCGCGAGCTTGGTAGAAGAAAGCACTAATTTTGTTTATGGACCGATTTCTCGTCCGAAGTAAGAAATCGATCCTAAACCCTCACACCTAGAATCGAAAAATTAGTCTTTTTTGAATCTTAACTGTCCTTTTACGAAAGATAATTTATTCTAAGTTGTACCGGGAGCTATTAAAGGCTTAGTGAAAAAACGTTTACAAGTCTTCAGACCAATTTTTTATCACGGAAGTAAAAACGGTCCAAGAACCAATTTGAAGAACCATATGACAAATATGTCTTACCTTAGTCTGCTTTGTTCGAGAAATCAATAAATTCTTAGCTTTCTTTGCAGCTCTCGGCAATTAATAGAATAAAAGCACTTATATGACCTTGGAAACATTTTTCATCTAAAGTAAGATATCGGTCCAAAACCCAATATACACCAATAATCGACAAATCAGTCATTTCAACACTCTAATGTTCTTTCACATTAAAAAATTCATTCTAAGTTGTTCTGAAAACCTTCGTGAGATACAAGAAAATTCGCACCCTTGCCTCCGGAATGATTTTTTAATTCGGAATTTTATTCGTTCTAAAAGCCGATTTAGCTCCCCAGATAACCACTCTATATTTCCTCTGTCTACTTTGTTTGGAACATCAATAAATTGCTTGCTTTCCCTTCAGTTCTTGCGAGCTTGGTAGAAAAAGAGAAATAATTTTGTTTGTTAACCAATTTGTCAGCTAAAGTAAGAAATCGGTCCAAAACCCAATTTTCACTTCCAGTCAACAAATTAGTCTTTTTCTAAAGTCTAATGTGCTTTTACATAAAAAAATACATTCTAAGTTATTCCAAAAGCCTTCGTCGGCTTCGAAAAATAACGCACACTTTCCTCCGGACCAATTTTTCGCTTGAGAATTTTAATCGGTCTTAGACGTGATTTTGCTTCTAGGATGACCAAAATGTCTTTCCTTAGTCTATTTTATTCGAGAAATCAAATAATTTTTACCTTTTCTTGCAGTTCTCGCAAGCTTGGTAGAAAAAAAGCAGTAATTTTCTTTCAGGACCGATTTTTCGTCTGAAGAAAGAAATCGGTCGGAAACCCAATTTACACCAAGAGTCGACATATTAGTCTTTTTTGAAACTTACCTGTGCTTTTACAAAAGATAACTTATTCTGTGTTGGTTTAGGAGATATTGTAGGCTTGATTAAAAAAACAAACACAAGTCTCCGAACCGATTTTTCACTCCAGAACTAAAATCAGTCCAGGAACCAATATACCGAACCAGGGGACCACTTTGTCTTTCCTCTGTTTACTCTGTTCGTGAAATCAATTAATGCTTAACTTTCCTTGCAGTTCCCACGAGCTAAGAAGGAAATAAGGGCTAATTTTGTTTTTGGACCGATTTCTCAGCTGAAGTAAGAAATCAGCCCACAACAAAATTTACACCTAGAGTCGACAAATTAGTCTTTCTCTAAACGCTAATGTCTTTATACAGAAGAAAAGACATTCCGAGTTGTTCTGAAAGCCTTTGGAGGCTTAGTAAAAAACGCACACCTTCCTCCGGACTAATTTTCTGTTTCTGTATTTTATTCGGTCTCAGAGCCGATTAAGCTTCCCAGATGACCAATATGTCTCACTTCAGTCTACGTTGTTCGAGAAATCAAATTATCTTTAGCCTTCCTTGCAGTTCTCGCGAATATGGTAGAAAAATAGCATTACTTTTGTTTTTGGAACGATTTCTCGTCTAAAGTAAGAAATCGGTCCAAAACCCAATTTACACCTTCATTCGACAAATTAGCCTGTTTTTAACTCAAATATGCTCTAACTTAAGAATATTCATTTTAAGTTGTTTCAAAAGCATTCGTGGGCTTCGAAAAAAACCAGTCCTTGCCTCCGGACTGAATTTTTTTATTCAGAATTTTATTCGTTATAAGAGCCAGTTTTTCTTTCCAGATGACCAATATTTCTTCCCTCAATCTGCATTTTCCGAGAAAGTAAATTATTTGTAGCTTTCCTTGCAGTTCTTGCAAGCTTTGTAGAAAAAACGCACTAATTTTGTTTCTGTACCGATTTCTCGTCTGAAGTAAAAAATCGGTCCAAAACCCAATTCATATCTAAACTCGACAAATTTTCTTTTTCTAAACTTCACTGTGCTTTTACAAAAGATAATTTATTCTGAGTTGTTCCAGGAGCTATGGCAGGCAGGCTTAGCTAATCAACAAACACAAGTGTTCAGACCGATTTTTCACCTCAGAAATAAAATCGAACCAAGAACTAATTTAGCGAAATAGATGACCATATAGACTTACTTCAGTCTACACTGTTCGATAAATCAATTAATTCTTGGCTTCTCTTTCAGTTTTCGCGAGCTTGGTAGAAAAAATGCACTAATTTGATCTTGGACCGATTTCTAAGCTGAAGTAAGAAATCGGTCCAAAACCTAATTTTCGCCTACAGTCGACGAATTAGTCTGTCTCTAAACCTAACTGTGCTTTTAGAAAAAAAATGTATTCTGGGATGTTCCGAGAGCTATCGTGGGCTCAGTCAAAAAACGCGAACTTGCCTTAGGAACGATATTTGGCTTCAGAATTTCAATCGGTCTAGGAGCCAATTCAGCTTCTCAGATAACAAATCCGTCTTTCGTCAGTCTACTTGGTTCAAGAAATCAATTAATTCTTAGCATTCCTTGCTCGCAAGCGATTTTGGTATAAAAAAAAGGACTGATATTGTTTTTGGACCGATTAGTCAGTTGAAGTAAAAAATTGGCCTAAAACCCAATTTACACTTACAGTCGACAAATCAGTATTTTTCTAAACTATTATGTGCTTTTACATAAGAAAAGACATTCTGAGTTGTTCCGAGAGCCTTCGTGGGCTTTGTAAAAAAAGCGCATACTTGCATCCGGACCAATTATTTGCTTGAGAATTTTAATCTGTCTTAGAGCCGAAATGGCCTCCCAGATGACTAATATGTCTTTACTCAGTCTGCGTTTTTCGAAAAAGTAAATTCTTTTTAGCATTCGTTGCATCTCTCGCGAGCTTAATATAAAAATAGCAGTATTTTTTTCTAGGACCGATTTTTCGTCTGAAGTAAGAAGTCGGTCCAAAACCTAATTTACACCTCGAGTCGACAAATCAGCCTTTTTTAAACTTAAATGTGCTTTCACGTAAGAATATCCATTCTGAAATGTTTCGAGAGCCATCGTGCGCTTAGAAAAAAAACGCACCTTTACCTCCGGACCAATTTTTCAATTCAGAATTTTGTTCGTTCTAAGAGCCAATTTAGCTTCCCAGATGACTACTCTGTCTTTCTTATTTCTACTTTGTTCAAGAAATCAATTAATTCTTAGATTTACTAGCAGTTCTCGCAAGCTTGGTAGAAAAAAAAGCATTTATTTTGTTCTTGGACCGATTTATCAGCTAAAGTAAGAAATCGGTTCAGAACCCAATGTACACCTAGCGTCGACAAATGAGTCTTTTTCTTAACTTAACTGTTCTTTTACAAAAAGAAGTTCATTCTGAGACGTTTCGAGAGCTATCGCGGGCTTAGTTGAAAAACGAACACAAGTTTTCGGACCGATTTTTTAATTCAGTATTTTTATCGTTCTAATAGCCGATTTAGCTTTCTAGATAACCACTTTGTCTTTCCTCTGTCTACTCTGTTCGAGAAATCAATTTATTCTCAGCTTTTTTTCAGTTTTCGCGAGCTTGTTAAAAAATAGCACTAATTTTGTTTTTAGACCGATTTCTCGGCTAAAGTAAGAAATCTGTCCAAAACCCAATTTACATCAATATTCAACATTCAGGTCTTTTTCTAAACTTAACTGTGCTTTTACAATAGATAATTTATTCTGAGTTGTTCCGGGAGCTATTGCAGGCTGATTAAAAAAAGGTTACAAGTCGTCGGACCGATTTTTCACCTCAGAAGTAAAATCAGCCCATGCACTAATTTATTGAACTAGATGACAAATATGTCTTTCCTAAGTCTGCATTGTTTGAAAAATTAATCAATTCTTAGCTTCCTCGCAGTTTTTGCGAGCTTAGTAGAAAAAAAGCACTAATTTTGTTCTTGGAGCGATTTCTTATCTGAAGTAAAATATTGGTCCCAAAGCCGACTTACGCCTAGAGTCGACAAATTAGTTTTTTTCTAAACTTAACTGTGCTTTTGAAAAAGTTATTAATTCTGAGTTGTTTCGGGAGTTATTGCAGGCAAATTAAAAAAACGAACACAAGTCTTCGGACCGATTTTTTACCCAAGAAGTGAAATCGGTCCGACAACAAATTTACCAAACTAGATGAACAATATGTCTTTCCTCAGTCTAGTTTGATCAAGGAATCAATTAATTCTTAGCTTCACTTGCAATTCTTGCGAGCTTAGTGAAAAAAAAGCATTTATTTTGTTCTTAGACCGATTTCTCATCTAAAGTGAGATATCGGTCCAAAACTCGATTTACCCCTAGATTCGACAAATTAGTATTTTTCTAAACTTATCTGTGCTTTTACGAAAGATTATGCAATCTGTGTTGTTGCGGGAGATATTGCAGGCTTGGTCAAGAAACGAACACAAGTCTTCGGACCGATTTTTCACCCCAGAAGTAAAATAAGACCAAGAACCAATTTACCGAACCAGATGAACACTATGAATTCCTCTGTCTACTCCGTTCGGACAATCAATTAATTCTCAGCTTTCCTTGCAATTCTTGCGAGCTTGGTAGAAAAAAAGCACTAATTTTGATCTTGGACCGATTTGCCAGCTAAATTAAGAAATCGGTCTAAAACCCATTTTTCGCCTATAGTCGACAAATTTTTTTTTTCTGAACTTTACTGTGCTTTTACAAAAGCAAATTCATTCTTCAATGATCCGAGAGCTATCGTAGGCTTAAGCAAAAAACGCACACTTGCCTCTGGACTAAATATATTTGCTTCAGAATTTTAATTGGTCTAAGAGCCGATTAAGCCTTCCAGATAACCAATCTGCGTTTCCTTAGTCTACTCTGCTCGAGAAATCAATTAATTCTCAGCTTTACTTGCAGTTCTCAAGAGCTTGGTAGAAAAAGGAATTGATTTTGTTCTTAGACCGATTTCTCATCTGTAGTAAGATATCGGTCCAAAACCCGATTTACGCCTAAAGTCGACAAATTAGTCTTTTTCTAAACCTATCTGTGCTTTTAAAAAAAATAATTTATTCTTCTTTGATCCAGAAGATATTGCAGGCTGGGTAAAAAATCAAACACATGACTTCGGACCCATTTTTCACTTTAGAAGTAAAATCGTCCAAGAACCAATTTACCGAACCAAATCACCAATGTGTTTCCTCAGTCCGCTTTGTTCGAGAAATCAATTAATCATTAGCTTCCCCTGCAGTTCCCACAAGCTTGGTAGAAAAAAACACTAATTTTGTTTTTGAACCGATTCGACAGCCAGAGTACAAAATTGGTCCAAAACTCAATTTACACCTAGAGTAGATAAATCAGCCTTTTTTAAACTTAAATGTGCTTTTACATAAGAATATTCATTCTGAGTTGTTCCAAAAGCCTTTGTATGCTTAGAAAAAAAACGCACTCTCGCCTCCGGACAGATTTTTGCATTCAGAATTTTATTTGTTTAAAGAGCCGATTAAGCTTCCAAGATAACCACTCTGTCTTTCCCCTGTCTACTTTGTTCGGGTAATCAATTTTTTCTTAGCTTCCTTACCAGTTCTCGCGAGCTAGGTAGAGAAAAAAGATTTATTTTGTAGTTGAACCGATTTCTCAGCCAAAGTAAGAAATCGGTCTAAAACCCAATTTACGCCTAAAGTCGACAAATTAGTGTTTTTCTGAACTTATCTGTGCTTTTACAAAGGATAATTTATTCAAAACTGTTTCGATAGCTATTGCAGGCTTGTTAAATAAACGAGCACAAGTCTTCCAACCGATTTTTCACCCCAGAAGTAAATCGGTCCAAGAACCAATTTTCTGAACCAGATAACCAATATGTCTTTCTTCATGCTGCGTTTCCCGAGAAACTAAATTATTTATACCTTTTCTTGCAGCTCTCGTCAGCTTGGTCGGAAAATAGTACTAGTTTTGTTTGCATACAGATTTTTTGTCTGAATTAAAAAATCGTTCAAAAACGCAATTCACACCTAGAGTCGACACATAAGCCTTTTTCTAAACTCGAATGTGCTTTTAGATGAGAAAATACATTCTAAGTTGTACCGAGAGCTTTCGTGTGCCTAGTAAAAAAACGCACACTTTCCTACGTGTCAAGTTTTTGCTTGAGAATTGTAATCGGTCTTAGAGCCGATTTATCTTCCCAGATGACCAATATGTCTCTCCTCAGTCTGCGTTTTCCGCGAGAGTTAATTATTCTTAGCTTTTTTTGGAGCTCTCGCGAGCTTGGAAGAAAAATTGCAATACTTTCGTTTTTGGACCAATTTCTTATCTGCAGTGCGAAATCGGTCTAAAACTCAATTCACATCTAGAGTCGACAAATTCGTCTTTTGCTTAACTCCACTGTGCTTGTACATAAGATAATATATTCCGAAATCTTTCGAGAGCTATTGCAGGCTTAGTAAAAAACAAACACAAGTTTTCGGAGCGATTTTGTACCTCAGAAGTAAAATCGGTCCAAAAACCAATGAAAGGAACCAGTAGACCAATATGTTTTTATTCAGTCCACTTTGTTCGAGAAATTCAACAATCCTTAGCTTCTCTTGCAGTTCTTGCGAGCTTAGTAGACAAAAAGCACTAATTTTGTTTTTCGACCGATTTCCAAGCCAAAGTAAGAAATCGGTCCAAAACCCGATATACTTCAAGAGTAGACAAATTAGTATTTAGGGTGATTTTACATAAAAAAATTCATTCTGAGTTGATCTCAATGCTTTCGTGAGCTTAGTAAAAAAACGTACACTTGCCTCCGGACCGATTTTTTGCTTCAGAATTCTTATAAGTCTAAGAGTCGATTTAGCTCCCGAGATAACCACTCTGTGTTTCCTCAGTGTACTTTGTTCGAGAAATCAATGAATACTTAGCTTCGCTCGCAGATCTCGCGAGCTTGGTAGAAAAAAAAAGACTTATTCTGTTTTTAGACCGATTGGTCAGCAGAAGTAAGAAATCGGTCCGAATCCCAACGTACACTTAAAGTCGACAAATGAGTCTTTTTCAAAACCTAACTGTTCTTTTACAGAAGAAAATTCATTCTGAGATTTTTCGAGAGCTATAGTGGGATTAGTTAAAGAACGCACACTTGCCTCCGGACCGATTTTTTGCTTTAGAATTTTTATTGGTCTGAAAGCCGATTAAGCTTCCAAGATAACCAATCTGTCTTTCCTCAGTCTACTCTGTTTGAGTAATCAATTTTTTCTTTTTTCTTGCGATTCTCGCGAGCTTGGTAGAAAAAAAGTATTAATTTTGTGCTGGGACCGATTTCTCATCTGAAGTAAGGTATCCGTCCTAAACCCGATTCACGCCTAGAGTCGACGGATTATTCTTTTTCTAAACCTCTATTCGTTTTTACTTAAGCAAATTCATGTCGACATGTTTTGATAGCTTTCTTAGGCTTAGTTAAAAAACGCATTCTCGCCTCCAGACCAATTTTTTGCTTTAGAATTATAATCGTTCTTAGAGCCGATTTTGCTTCTTTGATGACCAATATGTCTTTCCGTAGTCTATGTTGTTCGAGAAATCAAATTATTCGTAGCCTTTCTTGCAGATCTACCAAGCTTGGTAGCAAAATCGCACTAATTTTGTTACTGGACCGATTTGTCAGCTGAATTACGAAATCGGTCCAAAACTCAATTAACACCTAGAGTCGACAAATTTGTCTTTTTCTAAACTCTAATGTGCTCTTACATAAGGAAATACATTCTGAATTTTTTTGAGAGCTATGGCAGGCTTAGTAAAAAAACGAACACAAGTTTCCAGACCGATTTTTTACCTCAGAAGTAAAATCAATCCAAAAAATCACCTAGCGAACTTGATGACCATTATGACTTACTTCAGTCTACTTTGTTAGAAAAATCAATTTATTTTAGCTTCCATTTCAGTTTTCGCGAGCTTGGTAGAAAAAAAGCACTATATTGATCTTAGACTGATTTCTCAGCTGAAGTAAGAAATCGGTCGAAAACCTTATTTACGCCTAGAGTCGACAAATTAATCCTTCTCTAAACTTAACTGTGCTTTTACAAAAGAAAATTCATTCTGAGTTGTTCCAAGAGCTATCGTCGGCTAAGTCAAAAAAGGGAAACTTGCCTCCAGATCGATTTTTGGCTTCAGAATTTTAATCGGTCTAAGAGCCGATTCAGCTTCCCAGACAACTAATCTGTCATCCTTCAGTCTACTCTGTTCGGGAAACCAAATAATGCCTAGCTTTCCTTGCAGTTCTCGCGAGCTTGGTAGAAAAAAAGGACTAATTTTGTTTTTGAATTGATTTGTCAGCTGAAGTAAGAAATCAGCCCCGAAACCAATTTACACTTTAACTTGACAGATTATTCTTTTTCCAAACCGTAATGTGCTTTTACATAAGAAAATACATTCTAAGTTGTTCGAAGAGCCTTCGTAGGCTCAGAAAAAAACCCATACTTGGCTCCGGACAAAATTTTTGTTTTTGAAACGGTCGCAGAGCCGATTTAGCTTACCAGCTGACCAATTTGTCTTTCCTCGTTCTGCGTTTTCCAAGAAAGTTAATTATTCGTAGCTTTCCTTGCAGCTCTCACTAGCTTGGTGGAAAAATAGCACTACTTTTGTTTTTAGACCTATTGATTGTCTGAAGTAAAAAATCGGTCCAATACCTAATTTACATCTAGAGTCGACAAATTAGTCTTTTTCTAAACTTGACTGTGCTTATATAAAAGATAATTTATTCTGAGTCGTTTCAGGAGCTATTGTAGGCTGGTTAAAATAACGATTACAAGTCTTCGACTATTTTTTCACCCCAGAAGTAAAATCGGTCCAAAAACAAATTTATCGAACCAGATGACCGATGTGTCTTCCCTCAGTCTGCTAAGTTCGAAAAATCAATTAATTCTTAGCTCCCCGTGCAGCTCTCGCGGGCTTGGTAGAACAATAGTACTCCTTTTTTGTTTTGAACCGATTTCTCGTCTGAGGTGAGACATCGGGTCAAAACACAATTTTCATCTAGAGTCGACAAATGAGCCTTTTTGAAACTTAAATGTGCTTTCACTTAAGAATATTCATTCTGAGTTGTTCCAAAAGCATTCGTGGCCTTAGAAAAAAAAAGGTTCCTTTGCCTCCGGACCGATTTTTTAATTCAGAATTTTATTCGTTCTAAGACCTTATTTAGCTTACCAGATGACCAATATGTCTTTCCTTAGTCTGCGTTTTCTGAGAAAGTAAATTATTCGTAGCTTTCCTAGCAGCTCTCGCTAGTATGGTAGAAAACTAGCAATATTTTTGTTTTTTGGCCGATTTTTCAGCTTAAGCTAGAAATTGTTCCAAAATTCAATTTACACCTTCAGTCGACAAATCGGTCATTTTTTAACTTAAATGTGCTTTCACATAAGAACATTCATTCTTAGTTGTTCCGAGAACCTTCGTATACTTAGAAAAAAAACGCACTCTCCCCTCCTGACAGATTTTTTGATTTAGAATTTTATTCGTTCTTAGAGCCGATTTAGCTTTCCAGTTAATTATTCTATCTTTCCTCTGTCTTTTCTATTCGAGAAATCAATTTATTTCGAGCTTTCCTTGCAGTTCTCGCGAACTTGGTAGAAAAAAAAGACTAATTTTGTTCTTGGACCGATTTCTCAGCTGTAAAAAATCAGTCCAAAACCCAATCTACACTTAGAGTCGACAAATTAGTCTTTTTCTAATCTTATCGGTGGTTTTTCAAAAGAAATCTCATTCTGAGTTGTTCTAGATGCTATTGCAGGCATGGTTAAAAATCGAACACAAGTCTTCGGACCGATTTTCCACCCTAGAAGTAAAATCGGTCTAAGAACCAATTTGGACCACATGCCCAATATGTCTTTCCTCAGTCTACTCTGTAGCAGGAATTAATTAATTCTTAGCTCCCCTTGCAGTTCTCGTGAGCTTGGTAGAAAAAAAGCACTAATTTTGATCTTGGACCGATTTTACAGCTGAAGTAAGAAATCGGTCCAATACACAATTTTTATCCAGTGTCGAAAATTAGTTTTTTTATAAACTTAACTCTGCTTGAACAAAACATAATTTTTTCTGAGTTTTTCCGAGAGCTATTGCAGGCTGAAAAAAAACGATTACAAGTCTTCAGACTAACTTTTTAACCTAGTAGTAAAATCGGTCCAATAACCAATTTACCGAACCAGATGACTGATATGTCTTTCCTTAGTCTGCTTTGTTCAAGAAATCGATTAATTCTTAGCTTTTTGCCGTTCTCGCGAGCTCAGTAGGAAAATAGCACTAATTTTGTTCTTGGAACGATTTCTTAGCTAAAGTAAGAAATCGGTCTGGAACCCAATTTGCCTTAAGTCGACAAATTAGTCTTTTTCTTAACTAAACTGCTGCTTTTATAGAAGAAAAATCATTCTGAGATGTTCCGAGAGCTATCGTGGGCTCAAAACAAAAACGCACACTTCCCTCCGAAGCGATTTTTCGCTTAAGAATTTTAATCGATTTGAGAACCGATCTAGCTTCTCGGATAACTAATCTGTTTTTCTTTAGTCTACTCTGTTCGAGAAAGTAATTGATTCTAAGCTTTCCTTGCAGTTCTCGCGAGCGTGAGAGACAAAAAGAGTAGTAGGACAGTGAGAGTTCTGCCCCCCCCCCCACTCCTCCTCCCATCACGTGACCCCCCTCCCCTCCCCGGCCCCGCTCACTCCCCCCTCCCTTTGCCCCGCCCACTCCCCTCCCCTCGGGGTTTTCTCGCGTTATTCCGGGATTTTCCGGATTTTCCCGCGTTGTTCCGGGGTTTTCCGCGAATTTGCGCAATTTTCCCGCGAATTTCCTACATTTTTCCCGGAATTTTCCACGAATTTTCCGCAGTTTTCCCAGATTTTTTTTGGAATCTTTGCGATTTCTCGCTAATTTCATGTAAGTTTTCTCAAAATTTCCTGGAATTTTCCGCGATTTCAACAGTTTTCCAATCCTTTATCGCAGTTTTCTAACCCTTTTCCGTTGGTTTTTGCAAACTTTTTCTACCCCTTATCACGGATTTCCTCCCTTCAAAACAAGATGGTGGACAGAATAAATTGAAAACAAAATGGTGATTTGCTAGGCATGATGGCAAACAGAATAAATTAAAACGAAAATGGCGGACTTATGAAGTTTGAAATACTTACCTTTGATGTATTTTTCCACAGAGTCGGGACGTTGATAGCACTTACACGCACACTCACACACGCATACACATACCCATGCAAATTAATACACAGAAATTTTACATTTTACAAAGGGCCCCACCCCGCCCTTTGTTGTGGAGCACAACCAGCTAATTGCTCCTCCATTTTTATTGTTCAGTTTTTTACAATTGTTCTTACAAAAACTCACAAGCATTGAATTTACCACCGAGGAATCGGAAACTGACTGTTAGCTCTGACTTCGCAGCGTCGACAAGTTTTTGAAGCTGATCCGAATCCTCTTGTAATGATTTGCCAAGCCTTGCCGGGAGAAAAATCTCGAATTCCGTATCCAGAGTGATGAGGAATTTCGATCCATACTTGGTTGTAACGGAGCGAATGTTGGTGACGGTGTAACTTTTATTGAGTTCTAACTCGATAATTTTACGCGTTGGCAGAAAATTCTCTACACGAGCTATTTTGTTCAGCTTCGAGAAGTCCATGTTGCTAGATAAATATTTTTCTTAAGACTGACGCTCTACCGCTCGCGCATCTGTATTTCAAGGATTATTTGACCTTGAAAATCTATTGCGCAGTTTCGAAAGTGATGACGTCACCTCGACAAGTTTAAACAAGTCGCCGGTGTACTGAGTGTCGGTAAGGTAGTACGAACCAATTTATACCGCTTATTATTCAGTCTTAAAACTAATATCTACTGATTATTGTTCAAATCTTTAGCTTTTCTACGTAAAGTAGGATCTAAAACACATTCAATAAAAGCGATTCGTCGTTGAAGCCTATAACGGTCACGGGCCGCTTGTTCCCATGGACCCCATCTCGCTAATCTATGCGCAAAATCCCACACATACAGCACATATACTGTAGGTGGGTTACAATCAAACGTAACACGCTTCATAGTTTTCTGACAACTCCGCTGATTGGTTGGTATTCTATGATACGATCATGTACAATAAGACAGTATGCAGTAGTTGCAGCTGGGACATTGGCTCCTGATTCAAACTCCAGACGAACATCAATTGGACCAGTGATCAAGGAATCATTTTGTTTAGCACAGTCGATAACAACAAGAGGTGCATTATCTTTAAATTGAGTTTTTGTTAGCAATGGAGCATTTTTTCTACCATAATACGATGATTGAAAATTTGCAAACATTTCATATAACGTTGCAAACTGGTTTCGTTGAAAATCAATATGAAGATTCTGATAAGGATAATATTGTGAATTTAAATACAATTTCATATCACGCAAATTACACGTATCAAAGTTGCTCATATTTCCAGTTCTCACATTTTTTCGTCCAACTTGGAATCCTATGATAACGTATCTCGGCTTTTCCAGTTGAGTCGTTGTTTTCACACTCCATACGTGCTTTGTAGTTTGAGGTAAAAGTGGATACTCGTAAAGTTCCCAGCTTCGGAAACTCATGGGGATCGTTGGATCAGTAGCGATGAAATTAAGCATTCGAATTTTCTCCAAGTCCGAAACTTTGACGTATGAAATTAACCATTCAATTTTGCTAATGGTTAGCTTGTATTGTTCTTCGTTCGCAACAAGCTGTGTGATTACGTTGACGTCGGTGTTGGCTCGCAGAATAATGAGTTCATGTTTTGAATTGACGATAACTCGTTGATAATCTTCAGCAAATCCGAAGATGAAATTCAGTGGAATGCATATGTCAAAATATCCATTGTTGTTAGTTATATGTCTTGTGTCGTCAACAATCCATCCAGCATTTTCCATCATATACTTTTGAGTAGGAGTTTGTGCAATGTAGGCCTTCATCGTTGTTGTGAGACCGACATTCTTGACTCTTTTGATCTCTACAGCATTCAGCTCATACCGCATTTCTTCAAACATGTGGCAGATGCCATTGTTCACAATCGATGTATGAGCAACATCAGTTCCATCTGCTTTTGTCAATCTTCCTTGTATATGCAGCGAACTTTTGCTAGGCAGTATATATGAATCCTGGTTTTGTACGCTGATGCGAATCTCATCGTTGTTGTTGAATGTTGATGAAGCATATGGCTGGTGCGCGTGTATTTCATATTGCGCTATTGACTCGTCGAAGATGACTTTTTTCTCGATAGATAACATTATATCGGGCAGATGAGCAGCAGAAAATTTTACTCTCAAACCGAGACTTTTCAGGAACTGCACGTTTTGCGGTGTTAGCACTTTGAGTGGTTTGTACCGACTGATGATTCTTGGACGTGCTGTGTGACTTTTATAGTCTCCGTAGACGATTCCCATTATTCACTTTTCACATGAAGTCTAATAGTGATGACTTCTCCTCGAAAATTCACCAACTTGCCGTCTTGATCCACAATACGTAGCTGGAGATGATGTATTGCCTGTACGGTGATCGGATGATAAATGACGTGAGTTGGTAGTTCGATGATCTTATATCCTGGTGGCACCACGGGAAAAAACTCATGAATAGTGTGCACTTTCTTCTCGTTTATATACGCTCCTGTAGTGATGTTACACTCGACACGTAAGGCATTGATACTGAGTATTCTCACGAGAAATTGTGATTCATGTTCCACGTCAGCAGCAATGACTACCTGATCAAAACCTAATAGTTTTCCGATAGAATCTTTTGGTCGAAAATCTATCGGTCGATTACATTGAATTTCACTACGCAGCGTGCTACTATTCGCCCGTAACTGGAGCTCGATACTTGGTGGCAGCACTTTTTTCAAATAACGCTCAATGTTCTCCAACTCATAACTTCCCGAGGGTATAGTAATTACTTTATCGTCAACATAGAATTTATTGTTGCCGACGTCGATGCTGGGGCTTGAATTGAAAGTCAGCAACTCGACTAATCCCAATGAATACTTTTTTTGAGGTGACAATTCTATCGGAGGAAAGTAATTAGTCTCCAATACAGATGACGTGCCAGAGAGTGTCAATGTCAATGTATCCGTCATGACTGCTGATTGTAGACTGATACACATTCACACACCATCGATGCTTTTATCGAGTAAAAACTTGAGACACAAGTGTCCACAGATAATTTGATTATAGTTTTGATACTGATCACGATTGTATTGAATTATGCTACCGACACCGAAATAGTCTACAAGTTCGCGAGGTGGTTGTAGATTGCCAAAGCTATCAAAATACATGATTTTATTGTCCGTTTTCCTGTAGGCGACCCAATGAGTTCCATGACTATTTTTACTATCCAAATTGATAATGGCAGCTTCAACTCTCCTGGGTCCTTTTTTCGGTAAATCATTTCTCATGTACACGCCTCGAAAATGTGGAATTTTTAACAATTTTGCATATTTCAACAAATCTACGTTGCTGAGTGCTCGGTGCGGTAGCTCTATACGTTTTTTAAATGCAGTCTCATGCCAGTTCCCCATGGTTTTAAATACAATCCTTTTCCCACGGCGATTGATTCCATTTTGAGGTTATGACGTTTTGATTCCTCCAATTGACGCTTGGCGGCTCTGGCGTCGTTGATAGCTTTAGCGATGCTAGCAGCGCCACCTGCTGACGCTCCTGTGGCACTCAATCCAGCGAAGATTGGTAGTAAAACTGCTGGTAAAATACCTCCAATTTTGTTTGGTACGGGAAGTACACGAGGTACTCGAACATTCTTCTTTCCTCCAGCTTCTTTCACAGCTGCTCGTGCTTCTTTCAAAGTAGATTGTACAGAGCCAGTAGCTTTAGCTGCTACTTTCGCTGCATCGATGACTTTTCTCAAGGAAATCTTTTTCTTCTTTACCACTTTTCTGACTCTCCTCGCTACTTTCCTAGCTTTGTTTTTTAGTCCCATTCCGAGTTTTTTCTTCAGCCCCATAATGCTGGCTATACCAAGTGCTGCTGTTTTTTCACCAACTCCCGAATCCTTGGCAAAAACACGTTCGACTGCTCTTTTTGCGAGCAATTGATCAGCTTCGTGTCTAGCTGCGAGATTTTCACGATTTTTTGAATAAGCTATATCGTGCTCCCTACACGCTGCGTCGAGTGGATTGATTCTACGATCCCCACGTGCTAACCTCTTAGTCAGCTTTGTGCCTGGACCGCAAAATTGATATCCAGGTATATGAAGTTCGACGGGGAGCTTGTTGATGATAGTGTTGACGAGACCTTGTCCTCTCACAGTCATTGCTTAACTGAGTTCGCGACTATAAATACCTCGTATTTATACTTTTTGTGTCAAACGTTCGCGAACCATCATGGAGTTTATACAGCAGAATGTAAAGTTACCTGTTGTTAACTTTGATAACGTGACAGAGAGGCGGGAAAAAATCAAACGTCATGGAAAGCTACTACCGAATACAGTTCGCGCTATCATCTGTGGACCTTCAAATTGTGGAAAAACTAATGCTCTGCTCTCACTTCTTACACATCCAAATGGATTGAGATTCGAGAACGTCTACATTTACTCGAAATCACTCGAGCAGTCTAAATACAAGTACTTGGAAAAAATCATTGAACCGATCAAAGGAGTTGGATATTTCCCATATAGCGACAACGAGCAAGTTGTCAGTGTGGGGGATGTTAAACCAAACTCTGTAATGATATTCGACGATGTGGCGTGTGAAAAACAAAACAATATACGAGCATATTTTTGTATGGGACGGCATCGTGATGTGGATAGTTTTTATCTCTGTCAAACATACGCACGCATTCCCAAACACTTGGTGCGAGATAATGCGAATATGCTCATACTGTTTCGTCAAGATGACATAAACTTGAAACATGTGTACAACGATCATGTCAACACTGACATGTCTTTCACACAATTTCGAGATTTATGCGCAGCATGTTGGAATGATAATTATGGTTTCATCGTCATTAACAAGCATAGTGAGCGTGGACGTTACAGAAGAGGGTTTGATTGTTTCTATAAAATAAAGTGATTATACAAAATGATACCAGTATCGCCTTAACTCTGCTCAAAGATGGATCGTAGAGATGTACTACACCACATTGCACAAGCAAGCGAAGCCATCCGTCGCAAACATCGTCTGATGAAACGTGGGAGAGCTGCTGTAGAGACGTCGGTGCGAGAAGTGTTCAAGCCCATCATCGATCCACTCCAGTCATTGACGAAACGGGATATTGCAATGAAAGAAATTAAAAAAGAAGAAATGAAACAGGAAGAAGTAAAAGAAGAAGAATCAGCGTTGGAAGATAAAGAGCAACAGAGTGAAGATGAAGAGCAACAGAGTGAAGATTTTGAGAGTTTTAATCAAACCCTCGGTGATCAAACATTTGCACCAAGTAATGTCAGTTCACCAGCTCCTGTTAACACTCTGACTAAATACTTGAACATGTTAAAAAACAAGTCACAACGAAAAAATCTCGACACGCAGTATGGAGTACGATCGCTGGAAACTGGATTGCATATTGGAAACGCGTCGATCAGTTTTGCGGTAGACACTGTTTATGTAGGAATGGAGGAGTTTGAGAAAACGCCAAGATTAATCGAACTGCTTTTCAAAAAAATACCAAACAGTTCAATCGTAACTAAAGTCGACGTGGAAAACTATAAGCAAATCATTCGTCAAACGAGTGCAGATAGAAAGTATTATCGTCCTGACGAGAGTCTTCGTGGAAGTAAAGATTGGAAATATCTCACATACATTGCTGACAAGAAAGTGGGCACAGGAGTATACAACGTGGTTAATCGTGGACGTGACATCGACTACGTGCATTGGGATGATCCGAACGAGCTCGTTGATCGCCTGCGACTTATACTTGCGTCACAAGCGGCTGGTAACAACAGTCACATCAACGAAATCAACTCAATCATCGAAGAACTGAGAGAAGCTGAGATTATATATTGAGGGGATTGCATTGTACAACTTCATTCGCAAGCTAGACAATGGCGAGTGTAGACGTTTTTGGAAAACACCTAACGAGAACTCAAGGACTTCGCGGCCCTCCAGGTGTTGGATTCCAATTGACCGCTGAGCAAAACTATGATATGATGGGAAAAAGGTTATGCAACGTTGGCGAATCGATGGAAATGATGGATGCAGTGAACCTCGAAGAAGTAAATAGAATCGTTGGAGATGCGATTCAATCACTGAGATATGTGATTGGCATTGTGACTGACAATTTGACAAAATCGCTGGAATCCTTGAATGATATGTATCAAAAACATATGCTTGAATATTCGAAGCAGATTAACGTTATTCTACATCGTCAGCAACGCATTGAGGAAGTAGTACATATCACACCCGAAAAAAATGAGTTTGAATAAAAGCAAGTACACAAACGCGTCACCCTCATTACCAACACAGACATTGTAAGGATGGATGCGAAAGAAGCTCTTGTAGAAGAGCTCCATAAGCCTGCAAGGAAAAATTATCGACGACGTCATGTGGATATGCGTGGAATTGATGAAACTTGGCAAGCTGATCTCGTCGATATGTCCACTTATGCTGACAAAGGCTACAAGTTCCTGCTCACCGTCATCGATGTCTTCTCCAAGTATGCATGGGCTGCTCCTGTGAAATCTAAAAATGGTCCTGACGTCACCGCTGCTATGAAGACTGTACTCAAGGATCGTCAACCCAAGAATCTACACGTCGATCAAGGCAAAGAGTTTTACAACAAGAACTTCAAAGCGCTCATGAAGCACCATGAAATCAACATGTACTCTACATTCAGCGGCATGAAAGCATCCATCTGCGAACGTTTCAACCGCACTTTGAAAAGCAAGATGTGGAAAAGATTCCCACTCCAAGGACATTACAAATGGATTGACATTCTACCTGAATTGATGTCAACCTATAACGCTACTAAACATCGTACTATCAAGATGAAGCCAAAAGATGTTACTGCATCTGATGAAAAACGTTTGCTCCGTGAAATTTATCATACCAAGGATCAAAAAGAGAAGCATAAATTCAATATTGGTGACAAAGTCCGGATCAGCAAGTATAAACATGTCTTCGAGAAAGGATACACACCCAATTGGACAACGGAAATATTTTCCATAGTTGCTGTGAAACCATCGCATCCAACGACGTACAAACTCAAAGATTACCAAGATCAACCCATCGATGGAAGATTTTACACCGAGGAACTCACTAAAGTGAAACATCCTGATGTATATCTCGTGGAGAAAGTGTTACGAAAGCGTGGAAACAAACTATATGTAAAATGGTTGGGATTCGATAATACCCACAATAGTTGGATTAATAAAACAGACATGTAGATAAAAAATTGTTTTATTCATTTCCGCACCACCAGAGCCCACATGGGGTGGTAGAATATGTGGCGCATTTTTGGTAACATGCTATCCCCAGTAGGCCTAATCCACGATAGTTGCATTATTTAATGCAACTGACTGTACATATTTATATTTGCGTCCATATTTACATATATATATATACTATTCATATGAACGCAGACATAAACGCTCGTTTATTTACAAACATAATCTATTCGAGCTCCATTAATTCAGGTATTTTGTAATGGCCGTGTGCCAAAGTGTCCGTTGTATCTGACAAAATAAAACGTTTGTCATCAAACGGATTTAACGCGAGTTTATTTTGCTCGATTGTCTGGATTTCATGGAGGTGTGAACGAAACAGTCGTTGGGAGCAAAATTTTGTAACTTCGTTCTTCAAACAATATACCAGGTGTACTCCTAATTAATTTCCGGTTTTTTTGCAAATAAAACATATAAACCCAAAAAAACCGTAACCTTTATTTTATTCAAAGTATTTTCCATCGCTTTCTACACATTTTTCCCACCTTTCTGGTAAATTGTGGATACCACGCCAGTAAAAATCATTGCCTTTGGAGGTGAACCACTCTGTGAGCCATTTTCGTACATTTTCGTACGAGTCGAAGCGCTGCTCAGAAAGGGCATGGCCCAACGAGGCAAAGAGGTGGTAGTCGGATGGCGCCAGGTCTGGTGAGTAAGCCGCATGATCAAGCACTTTCCACTTGAGCCTTTCCAGCGTGTCACGAACGACTTTCGACCTATGCGACGGCGCATTGTCGTGGAGCAAAATCACCTTCTTCTGTCGTTGTTGATATTCTGGTCGGTTTTCCACAATGGCTCGGCTCAAATCTTTCATTTGCTGTTTGTAGCGAACGGCATTCACAGTTTCACCAGGTTTCAGCAGTTCAAAGTATATAACACCGGACTGGTCCCACCACACACACAGCATGACCTTCCGACCGTAACGATTTGGCCGTGCCGTCGATGTCGATGCTTCACCTGGACTCACCCACGATTTGTTGCGCTTAGGGTTCTTCAGGAAAATCCACTTTTCATCACCAGTAACAATACGATGCAGGAAAGACTTTCTTTTGTATCGTTGAAGCAGCATTTCACAGGTCACTTTTCGATTCTCCATTTGTCTCTCGGTCAGTTCATGGGGCACCCACTTTCCACACTTCTGAATTTTTCCCATGGCTCGCAGACGTTTGGAAATTGCTTGCTGTTGAACTCCCAACGCATCTGCAAGCTGTCGTTGCGTTTGCGTGTTGTCTTCATCTGATAATGCTTGCAATTTTGCGTCATCGAACGATTTTCGCTTGCCGGAGCGTGCGGCGTCGTTCAGGTCGAAATCTCCATTTTTGAACTGTCGAAACCACGTTTCACATGTTCGCAGTGTTAATGCACGATCACTATAAACTTCCACTAGCGCACGGTGGCTCTCGGACACTTTTTTCCCCTGATTGAACATGAAAAGCAATGCATGGAGCATATGCTCAAAATTCGGTACAAAATTCGACGTTTTTGAAGCGCAATAAAAACTTACTGGAAGATTTTTTCGAGAAAATGTCAACGTAGTTCAAGCACTCGATATGACTGAACAAAATGACATATGGTATGTGTTACTAACAGCGGTACAAAACAGAACGCCATCCATTGAAAAAACCGGAAATTACTTAGGAGTACACCTGGTACATAGTCCATGAAATCCAGCGTTTTCGCGACAACTGACATTTTGACACCTTTGGCTCTCTTAATTCTATCCTCGCCTTTAACACGTAAACTATACATTTTACTTCGTAGACCGACAAATCCTGTAATGATTTTCCCATTACACTCATCTTACATGAGACCCACGACTTTTTTGTTGAGCTGTTGAATTCCAAGTTGGTTGTCCGCCGGGTAATCTGAAGTATCGAAATGTTCTGCATGGTCCACCATCAACGTATATGGATTGAGATTTTGAATTTCGTAGATAAGACTATCACAATCAGTATCACAATTGTTCAAGTTTTTAAAAAACATCATCTAGTAACGCGTCAAAATAACGATCACGGAAAAACTAATGTTTTTCAACCAAAAAAAAAACTAATCACTAAATACCACAACAATTGTTCAAAAGCACTATCAAACAACTAGTCAATAGAACTTTTGCGAGAGAACTAATGTTTGCCAAGTGCCACAGTATGCATCGCGCTACGGTGTCGCGCTATGGTGTCGCGCTACGGTGTCGCGCTACGGTGTCGCGCTACAGGGTCGCGCTACTATGACCCGTGATGATTTCGCGTTATGGTTTGAAAGTGTAAACTTCGAAACGTTCTGAATCAGACTTCTGATCCCAGTTTGAAAATTCGCAACTTATATACTTTGAATTGATTCATTTCTTATTGAAATTTTATGCTTAATTATGTTTTCTATTCTTTGAATTTCCATATTGACTGATCCTTCTTTTTTTCCAAACTTTCAGAGTTCATAGTTACGTAATAAACATTCAAGGTTCTATTTCATAATATATTTCTTATTTCATATTCTAATTTTCGGTACGTAAAATAGGCCAGGAGCAAATTAATGTTTCCTGTTCCATTAATTCAAAAGAAAAGCTGTCGTTTCTATTTCTTATATAACATTCGAAAAATAGATTACGTAATAGAATTTCAAAGTTATATTCGCATAATTTTTTCAACTGCTTGAAAACATGTTTTCTCTTCTTTGAATTTACATACTGTATGATACTTATTTTTTTCCAAACTTTTAGAGTCGTTAGTCATGTAATAAATATTCAAGGTTCTATTACATAATAAATTTCTCATTTCATATTATTATTTTTGACGTATGAAATACACTTAAAGCAACGTTATATTCAAATTTTATTGAATTTTAAATATAAGCCGCCGTTTCTACTTTTTATCTAACGCCTAAAGTGATAGATCACGTAACAGAATTTCGAAGTAATATCAACGTAATTTAATTCATAGCAAAAAATAAATCAATGTTTTTTTCTCTAAAAATAAATGCGTTTAAACTTGATGGAAATTTTTCATCGAGAGTAACAGATCTGCGTAAGTGAATTTATAACGAATTTCGTAAAATTTGAATATGCTTTTAAGACTTCGCGGATGATATCATGGAAACAGTCTTTTATGACTATTCCGAACTTGGTCAATGTATTGACATATCTTATACCGTTTCCTGTTTTCTATCGTTGCATTCTTCAGCAACATAAATGGATTATCTTCGATTCTACTTTTACTTTCTTCTCGACACACGTGCTACATCGCATCACGTTGGATTTACGGAATATATTAATGTACCCGGCGTCCAGAAGGCAAGCGTTTGTTATCGAGACATTAATCGCTCTTTCAAAATACAATTGTTTTAAAAAGTGAACGCTCGCATCGATCGCTTTCCTATAAAATCAGAAAAAGTGATTGAGGTAATAAGAGAACACGCTCCAAACTGATTTCGAAAGAACACAGATTTTTAGAAGTTGGACAAAACTATAATTCATGAATATGATGTAAGAAATCTTCTTTTTTCTAATTAGAAACTTTTGAGAGTGAGGAATTAGAGGTTATTTTTCGAAAGCATTAAACTGCCCTACAAAATTTGACTATATAAAGTGATGCTAGATGAAATGAAATCAGTCACGGCTTTATCATGAGATTCGTGAGTAAACAAAACGTTACCCATTAAGTAGTGATGGGATATTATAAATTAAATTTAATCAGTCGACGTGAGTTTCCAGTCAGATTTGGACGAAGTTTGGCTGCAGTGAAAGTTTACCTTATGCAGAGGAGTTGTGAAGAAGGTGAAAATTTCAGCCAATGGAAAGTCGTTGTTTATTCAATTTTCAGTGTTCACAATTTTGTTTTGTCGATATTTTTTAATTATTGTGAATTGTTTAGGGGACAGTCGGGTAGAGTGGGAAGTGTTTTAATGATGCCACATAAAATGCAAAAGAATATTTTTTTTTTTTTTTTTTTTTTTTATTTCAAAACTGTATCGTGGAGAGAAAGTTCATTGATTAAAAAAATATTAACATTTGCTGTCCAACCGACTTCCCACTCCACCCGACTTTCCCCTACATATTGAGTATATGATTAATAAACTTCATTTATATTGTTTAGAATTTTACTTTATAATAATGATTATTAATTATATTCGATGATTATTTATTCAATGAATGTGATTTTTAGAAATTGTCATTTAACAAGTTCTTTGTAATGATTCTTACAGGTATCGAGACACATTCAAAAACTTAGATCGAACGTTCCAAAAGACAGCCGTAGACGCATACTATATAGGAATGGAGGATACGAGGGTAGCACTGCAGCAGTTCGTGGATGAAACAATTGCAGCTACAAGTCAGAAAGAGGATAGACATAATAAAGATGACATCCCAAGGAGGAGGTCCAAAAGAATAGAAAACAGGAAAAGCAAACAACCGTACAGGAAGTGTAATTGTTTTCACTAATTAAGATTATGTATATTTGAAGAAAAAATGTAATTTCAAATAAATGATGTCAAAATTGTTTAAAGAAATTGTTTTTTCATTATAACGTTAAATCTCCCTATCCCTCTAAGATAATTTAATTTAAATATATACTGACCATCAATAAGATGTAAGTTATCAATAATGTCGACATCTACCTTAACGACACTCAGTACATTATCGGCATCTACCTTACCGACACTCAGTACACCGGCGACTTGTTTAAACTTGTCGAGGTGACGTCATCACTTTCGAAACTGCGCAATAGATTTTCAAGGTCAAATAATCCTTGAAATACGGATGCGCGAGCAGTAGAGCGTCAGTCTTAAGAAAAATATTTATCAAGCAACATGGACTTCTCGAAGCTGAACAAAATAGCTCGTGTAGAGAATTTTCTGCCAACGCGTAAAATTATCGAGTTAGAACTCAATAAAAGTTACACCGTCACCAACATTCGCTCCGTTACAACCAAGTATGGATCGAAATTCCTCATCACTCTGGATACGGAATTCGAGATTTTTCTCCCGGCAAGGCTTGGCAAATCATTACAAGAGGATTCGGATCAGCTTCAAAAACTTGTCGACGCTGCGAAGTCAGAGCTAACAGTCAGTTTCCGATTCCTTGGTGGTAAATTCAATGCTTGTGAGTTTTTGTAAGAACAATTGTAAAAAACTGAACAATAAAAATGGAGGAGCAATTAGCTGGTTGTGCTCCACAACAAAGGGCGGGGTGGGGCCCTTTGTAAAATGTAAAATTTCTGTGTATTAATTTGCATGGGTATGTGTATGCGTGTGTGAGTGTGCGTGTAAGTGCTATCAACGTTCTCAACAAGGGAGGAAATCCGCGATAAGGGGTAGAAAAAGTTTGCAAAAACCAACGGAAAAGGGTTAGAAAACTGCGATAAAGGATTGGAAAACTGTTGAAATCGCGGAAAATTCCAGGAAATTTTGAGAAAACTTACATGAAATTAGCGAGAAATCGCAAAGATTCCAAAAAAAATCTGGGAAAACTGCGGAAAATTCGTGGAAAATTCCGGGAAAAATGTAGGAAATTCGCGGGAAAATTGCGCAAATTCGCGGAAAACCCCGGAACAACGCGGGAAAATCCGGAAAATCCCGGAATAACGCGAGAAAACCCCGAGGGGAGGGGAGTGAGCGGGGCAAAGGGAGGGGGGAGTGAGCGGGGCCGGAGAGGGGAGGGGGGTCACGTGATGGGAGGAGGAGTGGGGGGCAGAACTCTCACTGTCCTTCTACTAAAAAGGACTAATTTTGTTTTTAGACCGATTTCACAACTGAAGTAAGAAATCGGTCCGAAACCTTGTGTACACCTTGAGCCGACAAATGAGTTTTTTTCTAAACTTTACTGTTCTTTCAGAAAAGAAAATTTATTCTGAGTTGTTTCGAGATCTGTCGTGGGCTTAGTCAAATAACGCACACTTGCCCCCGGACCGATTTTTTGCTTAAGAATTTAAATCGGTCTAAAAGCGAATAAAGCTTCCCAGATAACCAATCTGTCTTTCCCCTGTCTACTCTGTTCGGGAAATCAATTAACCTTCAGCTTCTTTTGCAGTTCTCGCGAGCTTATTAGAAAAAAAGCACCAATTTTTTTTTAAATCAATTTGTCAGCTAAGTAATAAATCGGTCCAAAACCTAATGTACACCCAAAGTCGAAAAATCAGCCTTTTTTAAACTTGAATGTGCTTTTACGAAAGAATATTTATTCTGAGTTGTTCCGAGAGCCATCGTATGCTTAGAAAAAAAACGCACCCTTGCCTCTGGTCCGATTATTTAATTTAGAATTGTATTCGTTCTGATAGCCGATTTAGCTTCCCAGATAACCACTCAGTCTTTCCTCTGCCTACTCTGTTCGGGATATCAATTAATTTTTAGCTCTTCTTGCAGTTCTCGCGAGCTTGGTAGAAAAAAGGACTAATTTTGTTTTTGGACCGATTTGTCAGCTGAAGTAAGTAATATGTCCAAAACCAAATGTACACCTAGAGTCGACAAATAGGTCTTTTTCTAAACTTAACTGTGTTTTACAAAAGATTATTCATTCTGAGTTGTTCCAGAAGCTATTGCAGGCTAAGTAAAAAAACGAACACAAGTCTTCGGACCTATTTATTTATCAAAATCGGTCCAAGAACCAATTTACCGAACCAGAGGACCAATATGTGTTTCTTCAGTCTACTCTGTTTGAAAAATAAATGAATTGTTAGCTTCACTTGCAGTTCGCGCAAGCTTGGTAAAAAAAAGGACTAATTTTGTTCTTGGACCAATTTCTCAGCTGAAGTAAGAAATTCGTCCATAACCCAATATACACCAAAGGTCGACAAATCAGCCTTTTTTATTCATCAATGTGCTTTTACGAAAAAAAATTTATCTGAGTTGTTCCGAAAGCCTTCGTGAGCCTCATAAAAAAACGTTCACTTGCCTTCGGACCGATTTTTTGCTTCAGAAGTTTTATCGGTCTAATAGCCGATTTAGCTCCCCAGATAACTAATCTGTCTTTCTTCAATCTACTCAGTTCGAGAAATCAATTAATTTTTAGCTTCTCGCGCAGTTCTCGCGAGCTTGGTAGAAAAAAGCATCAATTTTGTTTTTGGACTGATTTGTCAGCTAAAGTAAGAAATCGGTCAAAAACCCAATTTAAACCTAGAGTCGACAAATCAGTCTTTTTCCCAATTTAGCTTTGCTTTTACAAAAGATAATTTATTCTGACTTGTTCCGGAAGATATTGCAGGCTTGGTAGAAGAACGAACACATGTTGTCGGACTGATTTTTCACCCTAGAAGTAAAATCGGTCTAAGAACTTATTTACCGAATCAGATGATCGATTTGTCCTTCCTCAGTCTGTTTTGTTCGAGGAATCAATTAATTCTTAGCTTCCCTTGCAGCCCTTCGCGAGCTTGGTAGAAAAATAGCACTAATTTTTTTCTTGAACCGATTTCCCGGCTAAAGTAAGAAATCGGTCCAAAATCTATCTTACTTATAGAGTCGACAAATTAGTCTTTTTCTAAACTAAACTGTGCTTTTACAAAAGATAATTTATTTTAAGTTGTTCCGTAAGCTGTGGAAGGCTTGGTAAAAAAATGAACTCGAATCTTTTTACCGATTTTTTGCCTCAGAAATAAAATCGATCCAAGAACTAATTTAGCGAACTAGATGACCATTATGACTTACTTCAGTCAACTTTGTTCGAGAAATCAATTTTTTTTTAGCTTTTTTTGCAGTTCTCGCGAGCATGGTAGAAAAAAAGGACTAATTTTGTTTTTGGACCGATTTGTCAGCTGAAGTAAGAAATCGGTCCAAAACCCAATCTACACTTTGAGTCGACGAATTATTCTTTTTCTAAACGCTAATGTACTTTTACATAAGAAAATACATTCTGAGTTGTTTCGAGAGCCTTCGTAGGCTTGGTTGGAAAACGCACACTTGCCTTCGTACCAATTTTTTGCTTGAGAATTTAAATCGGTCCTAACGCCGATTTAGCTTTCCAGATGACCTTTTCTCAGTCTGCGTTTTCCGAGAAAGTAAACTATCCGTAGTTTTCCTTGCAGCTCTCGCTAGCTTGGTAGAAAAAAAGCACTACTTTTGTTTTTGGACCGATTTCTCGTCTGAAGTAAGAAATCGTTCCAAAATTCAATTTATATATAAAGTCAACAAATTAGTCTTTTTCTAAACTTGAATGTTCTTTTTACAAAGAAAATTCATTCTAGTTGTTTCTTTGCAGTTTGCGCGAGCTTTGTAGTAAAAAGCACTAATTTTGTGTTTGGACTGATTTGTCAGCTTAAGTAAGAAATAAGCACGAAACCCAATTTATACCTAGAGTCGACAAATCAGTCATGTCTAAACTTTAATGTGCTTTTAAATGAAAATATTTATTCTGGGTTGTTCCGAGAGCCTTCGTGAGCTTAGAGTAAATAAGTAAGAAAGTAAGTAAGATATCAGTCCAAAACCCAATTTACGCCTGGAGTCGACAGATTAGTCTTTTTCTGATCTTAGCTATGCTTTTACAAAAGAAAATTAATTTTGAGATGTTCCAAGGGCTATCGTGGGCTCAGTCAAAAAACGCAAACTTGCCTCCGGACTGATTTTTTGCTTCTGAATTTGAATCAGTCTAAGAGCCGATTTAGCTTTCCAGATAACCAATCTGTCTTTCCTCAGTCTACTATGTTCGAGAAATTATTCAATTCTTAACTTCCCTTGCAGTTCTTGCCTTTTTTAAGCAATTTGTCTGCTCTTTCAAATCGCCTTTTCTAATTTATGCTGAGGCTACAATTACAGAAGTTATTAGAAGTTTCATTTACTACTTTGATATTTTTTTTTTTTTTTATTTTCTTCATAAAATAGTGACCCAAAAAGTTCATTTATTTTCAAATTTTTGTCATATTTCATCTCGAAGTACTATCATGACGTTTTTTAATTTATTCTCAGGCCACTATTACAGAAGTTATTTCACGTTTAATCTACTGCATATTTGTTAGTTATTTTTTATTATTTATAAAATAATTACCTAAAAAGTTTATTTTTCAAAAAATTCTTTTTCATACTATTTTGAAGCAATTTGTCTGCTCTTACGAATGACGTTTACACATTTTTGCTTAGGCTTCAATTACAGAAGTAATTAAAGTGTAATCCACTACTTCTTCATTGATTGTTTTTTATTCTTCAAATAATAATAACTCAAAAAATTTATTTTTCTAAAAATTCCTGTATATACCATTTCGAAGCTATTTGTCTGCTCTTTCAAACGACTTTTTAAAATTTATGCTACGGCTATAGTTACAGAAATTATCTGAAGTTTATTCTCCTACATGTTCATTGGTAGTTCAAGCTTCTACGTTCTTAATAATAGTTTTAGCTACTATGATTTTAGTAGTTAGTCGTTTCGGCTTCTATAATTATAGTTATTAATAGTTCCAAAGACTATGTTGGTGATTATTCGAAATTCCTGTTACTATGACGTCTTTTATCCTCCTGATTATAATTATTCAAAAAGTTCATTTTTGGAGAAACTCTGATACATGCTTCTTTCAAGCTTTTTGTCGGCTTTTTCAAATGACGTTTTTCAGTCAATGCTCAGGCTACAACTACACAAATTATTTGAAGTTTAATTCCTTGCATCTGTATTAGTAGCTTTTTATTCTTCAAAAAATAATAACTCAAATAGTTAATTTTTATTAAAAATCTTATACACTCGGCGCGCACAAAGTTATTTCCCACTTAGTGTTTCGGAACGAATGCGTCCCCGGAAGTCGAGCAGGTTTTTGGCAGATTTCGACTTCATGACGAATAGTTTTGCATACGCAACGAGAAAAAGCTTTTGTGCGTCTTTAAGATTAATACGATCGCCAGACGTTGGCTTGAGAACTTGATTGTTCCTTAATCTTTAAACAAGCATTCACAAGAAGCGCCACAAGATCTGAGCCGGGCTACTTTGTGAGCGCTGAGTGTATGTACTATTTTGAAGCTAATTGTGATCTCTTTCAAATGGCGTTTTATAAATCATGCTCAGGCTTTAATTATATAAGTTTTTCAATGTGTAATCTACTACATGTCTATTGGTAGTTTAGGCTCCTAAGTACTTTTTAATAGTTTTAGCTTCTAAGATAGTAGTTATTAGTAGTTTTGGCTACTATGATAATAGTTAACAATAGTTCCAGCGATTATGATAGTGATTATCCCAAATTTCAGCTAATATGACGTTTTTTATTATTCAAATAATAATTACTCAAAAATTTCATTATTTTAAAAATTCTTTTATATACGATTTTGAAGCTATTTGTCTGTTCTTTCAAATAACGTTTTCGAATTCATGCCCAGGCTACAGTTACAGAAGTTAGTTGGAGTTTGATCAACTACATATTTTTTAGTTGTTTATTATTTAAAAAAAAATATTAACTGAAAGAGTTTATGTTCGAAAAAATCCTTTTTCATACCATTTTAAAGCTATTTGTTTCCTCTTTTAAATGACGTTTTCAAATTTATGCCTAGGCTACAGTTATCTACAGTTTATTCTACTACTGCTTAATTGGTTGTTTTTTATTCTTCAAAAACTAATAATTCCAAAAGTTTATTTTGAAAAAATTCTTGTCTATAATATTTTGAAGCTATTTGTCTGCTATATTTAATGATGTTTTTCAATTCATGCTTTGGCTACTATGACAGAAAATATTCATAGTTCAAGCTACTACGTACTCTTTAATAGTTGAAGCTACTATGATAGTGGTTAATAATAGTTTCGGCTACTATGATAGAAGTTAATAATAGTTTCGGCTTCTATGATAGAAGTTAATAATATTTCCAGCTACTATGATAGTGATTTTTTTTGCGTGAGATAAAAAATACGTATTTTTCTATCTATCTGTCTTACACAAGTTTTTATTTTGCTCTAAGCGCCTCAATTTATCTTCAACTATTTAAATTTAATCGTTAATTTCTTTTGAAATTCAATTGTTTTATCCGTAACTGAAACACTCTTTTCGCTCACAATTTTCATAAAACTTATTACATCTTACTTTGCTTTTCCCATTTGAATGGTCGATGTACATTATGCAATTTAATAAAAATTACTGTTTTTCCGGATCCGCCCCTGATCTGTTGAATTCAACAGACTCAAATTAAGAGAGCAACAACATAGACCTGAAAAGAACATAGACCCTTAAGCCATCGGGATTTTTTCCTTCCCGAGCGCACAAGTCATCCACATCTCAACGTCGACTTGTTTGTCAGACAGTCCTGGGGTGAGAGTTTCGTTCTGGTGAGATATATCTCACCGGTGAGATAATTATGTCACCATTCATTCGGGCGGATTCGGTGAAATATATATATATATACACACATATATTGCATACATATAAATATTATGTAGGTATATAAGACAATATATATATATATATATATATATATATATATATATATATATATATATATATATATTGGACAATACATACATTGTCTACATAATATCATAAATGTTTGGATAAAATGCAAAATATCTCGTTATGAATACATGCACACTGTCTAAAATTTGTTGGTGAATTTATTTACATAAAAGTATGAGAGGTTTTTAACCTATATTCTGTATGGGATTTTTCCCTTATGTAAAAAAATCTGGAATATTTTCCATACGCCACAGAAATTCTTCCATTAATTATGGAAAAATTTCCATACTAATGAAAGAATTCCTGTATCATACATGGAAAACTTACCAATTTTTTGTTATAGTTTATTATGCACATGAAAAGTATATATTCAAATAAATATATCATTTATATGAAAATATACATATTTGTACAGATTGTTATAAAAATAATGCCTTATTACGGTTGATTATTTGCTTGAAAATTTAGTAAATACTTAATCAAAAGTGTTTATACTACAGTAAAATATCCTCGTCCGATATTCACAATTTTTAAAAGAAATTAATACTCATAATCATTTTACACTAAAAATCAATGAATGAATATTTTAAAATTAATTATCAATAAATTCAGATGTATTGTTTATTTATTATCATGATTTCATTTTTATTAGTTGAAAATATTCGCAATGCTACAATTGTTTTGAAATCTGGGCACACTCCCTTTAACGTCACGTGCTTGATGTAATGCACAGGGCTCGCCATGATCGTTCATTCGACGTTGAGCTCTCCATCTGCCCGCGTGCTTGATTTTGCTCGATTCAAACAATGCTTTAGTACTTTTAGCCGATGTAGGATTAGGCGGGGAGACCGTGGACCAAGCCCCTGTTTGCAGGGCGTACTGGGGACAGGTAATGAGGTGGATGGGACTGAGGACGTCGCGGCCGGGATATTTGGTTGCGGGGGGGGGGGGTTCTTTTCTTGATTTCTTTTCTTGTTCTCCTTTGCTAACAACCTTTTCCCTAGTGCGTGGAGGGGACCGGATAGAGCGCGAATCCTTTTTCGTTTCTTTAGGAAGGGGTGTATGTAGTAAGGGGAAGGGGCGCGGGGTGGATGGGCTGTGGAAAGTATTCTTCTAAAGATGGTTACAGGGGTACAGATGGGGGTACTTTCGGGAGGTAAGGGAGACCAGTCCACGTCAGAAATGGGGGACCAGGCTGAGGTGGGAGAAATGGAGGGGGAAATTTGGAGGTATATACGGGGGAAAAGACGGCGACTCTAAAAGATGGGAATGGGTGGGGTCGATTGGCGGGGGAGAAGGGGGGAGGGGAATAGCTTCTATGGGTATGTCCAGGAGAGGGGCGGGTTGAGAGGGTGAAGGTAGTGGCGGGGGTGGTGGTGCTCATAGGAAAGGGAGCAGGGGTGTAGGGAATCGGAGATTTAAAGGTGGGAGGTTTTTGGTTCTAGTGTTGGGTTCGAACTTCTTAGCTGTCTCTTCGAAATAGCTGGCTGGCGGTGGATCGGGTTGACAGTGGAAGAGGAGGTGACAGCCGGGGCAGGTCACTTTTATGGGTCACGTCTGTGGCACTATAGAAATGCCGTAAGCGGCACTGGCGTGGTGGCCAGTGCCGCCACCACGGCACTGACCACGGCAATGTCGGGGTTAAAAGGGAAGCGTGGAAACTTTCCTTTCACCCATTGCAGCCGAATTCAGACCCCGAGAATTCCTCTACTTCGAAACTGCCTGTGTGTGCTTGTCTTCTTTAAGCCCTTAACCCTAGCGGCCTGGACGGCGGTGGTCCTGATTTGCTCAAGCCTGGTACCCACTGTAGTAAGGGTCCTAGATTTTATTTAGACCTAACGGGAGGGGGATAGCGGGGCGTGGTTTAACAAACTGGTTTAAATTAATTCCTGTGAAACGGTCTGCATATATCAAAGTTTTGTAAATAAGGATTCTGAAAGTATCGGTTTTCGTATGAAAATATGTGTGTTATCATATGAGCCTTATGAAAGTATGTAATGATTTAGATATAATATGAGCCTTATGGAAGTATGTAATGATAAAGTATTGATTTTCGTAGTAAACTATATTTGTAAAATATGGTCCTTGTTGAAGCACTCAATTTTCCGAATAAGTTTAATTTTGAATTAGCTGAAAATTTTCTCATAACGGGGACGTAAAATAATAGAATTTACTCTTTTAGACGATTGCAGTCGCAGCGACTGCTAGCGCCCAGAAAGCGTTCGTGGGAGGGAGTCCTAATTCGCGGACTTGACAAGCTGAAAGCGCCTGTGGGTTTCGGAAGGAGACCTGGGGCAACGGTCTAGGGAGCGAACTGTGAAGCGTTCGCTGGGAAGGCTCAAAAAAAAGTGCCATCATGTGCAAATTCGTTCCAGGTTTTATACTGTTCCGATTAGAGGAGAAATTGGGATGGGAACGAATAGAGGAGAATCGGCTATTGTGTCATCAAGCGCAATTATTATTACCCTTTCGCTGAAAAAGATATCCAAATATTGCGAATGAATGTGGCTGGCGAGTCGGGAATAATCTTATCGTACAATTACGCTCATCCGGTAATGATAGACGTGCCCGCAGATCGCGCGAAGAATGCGCGTGGAAAGAAAAGGAAAAAAATCAAATGGTCGAGGGTCTCTTCGATCATTACACAAGCTAAAAACCCAACCGTATAGGAGGCGCTGGCCACTCCTTGAAAAAAAAAAATAATAATAAGGCTTCTGAAGTTATCTTTAAAAACTTACTTTCAATTGCAATCGTTTCAATACGCTTCAATTTTTTTTTTTTTTTTTAACAAATTTTGGGACCTCATTTTGTTTTTTGCCCCAGGGCCCCATTGACTGTCGTTACGGCGCTGAATAACCTAACCTAACCTGCCATATTCATATACATATATGTATATCAGAGATCAGAGCTGATCAGAGTCAATCAGAGTGAATCAGAGTGTGTAAACAGTGTGTAAACAACATGTGTAAATACCTAAAATCGAGCGGCAAATATCGCTACGCAAATATCAAGTAAATAATGAAAATTTTCTGTCCACATTTTCTTATCTCTTCACCGTTATTGCACCGATAATTTTCTGTGTAGAATTCACGTAAGAAATATTAAAAAAGTGAATTTTCTATACTTTTATCAATGCCCAGTAAACCACGTCACTAGCAGCTCGCTAGCAGCAAGTTTCCCCGCTAGCTAGCATAATACTAGCCAACTACTACAAAGTGTACCCATTTGTCAAAGTAGCAGCTAGTCTTCTTCTAGCTGGCTCATAAAGCTTGCTGTCAGTGCGTGGCTAGCTAGCTGCTAGTTTTTGAAGAAAAAATTTAAAAAATATTTCGCAAATAGTATCGTGGAACCTTACTTTGAAACTTTACATATACATAACTGAAATTTCGGATTTTTTCAGTTAGGTTTGAATTGGTATATTTTTTTTTTGTACTTTGAAAAAATGTTTTATTTATTATTTCTACAAATATATTTGGAAGTACAATCAGAGGAAATCCTACTAAAATCAAATTTATATTTATTTGAATATGCAACTAAAAAATTTGTTTGTAGAATCTAATAAACTCTTGACCATAGTTAGCTATAGGGAGATTTAATTATGGTGAAAAATTTTTGAAATTCTACAAAAAAATTTTTTAGTTGCGTATTCAAATAAATAGTTATTTGATTTTTGTAGGATTTCCTCTGACAATGAGTGAAGTGGAAATATTAACCAATAATTGATGGAGTGATTTCCCGTTAATTTGAGGTCTCGTAACTTTCTGTTATTGACTATTGTATGCATACATCATAGGTTGCTGCTAGTACATGGCTTTTTGGCAGCTAGTCCACTTTCATTTATTGTCGATTATTTTGCAATCCGATGAGTTACATCCATTTTAATTACATTATTTGTCCAGTACAGTTAATTACATGATTATAAAATGCACATCATTAGCGACATTTTTAGAGCACGATGAAAAGCAATACAAAGATTGTATTTACAAAAACACGTCAATTACGGCACCGAACAGAGCAGTAGAAAGACTATATTCTAAAAAATGGAATTTCGTTGAATAAGTGACAGAAATCGAGTTTACATGTTGCGTGATTGCTTTGTTTTTATTTACAAATTTTCAATGTTTTCAAAATCGACCTTTCACAAAATTTCCTTCAAAATTTTTTCTGTGATTCAAAAAAGGATGTCAAATAATTTTCTTGTTAAATAAATTTTCTTTTACAGCTACTTGTTACCAATCTATGTGATGAAGCAATGGAATAACTACATATTTTTCGTGATCTTCGGATGGCCTGTGCATTTTTTTCCATCAAACAACGGTAATTTCATTGCTTTCATTGAAATTTGATCCGTGGAAACGAGTGTCACACTATTTGTCAGTTTTCGGTAATCAACAACTATTCCTAATCCAGTACAATCGTAAGGCTCTATAATAAATGGCAGTGACTTTACAAATTTTTTTACTTTCACTTTCAAAGATTCTTGATTTTTAACGAAACCAACAACCTGTGCCACTATTCCGTTATCTAAAAAACAAAAGTTATTAGCAAAATCAGTTGATAATTGAAAGTTCCCAAAGTCTACTGCCTTGATGAATTTCTTTTCCAAAGGTGTAAATGAATTATTGTATATCGCCCGAGGAAATTTAATAGAAATGAATTTTTCGTCTCTAAAAGCTCTTTCTTCTACTTCTCTGTTGTACAATTGTTGCAGTGTTGAAGCGTTAACTCTAACTGATTTATTGATTATTTGAATCGCGTTTTCAAAAGGGAACGCGCTATAAGTATCTTATGGGCCTAAACGCTTAACGTTGGCAGCAAGATGGAGCAGACTATGGACGTTGAACGTCTGTTGTTCAAATCCGTAGTGTTCCGAGAGATGCGCTACAAAATACTTGAGTAAATTATTTGCGTCTGAATTTAATGAGAAACACGTGCGCTGATCACACAGCAATCTGATCGCTGCGAACAAAGTGAAAAAATGTCTGTATTTCTTTTTACTTAAAAAAGGCCGCAAAACAATAATTCCCGTGTATAAAAGAAACTGTCGACATTCCGTTGCTTTCCAGTATGCTATATCAAATACACTACGAGGTTTCCTGGAAAACTCACGTGGAATACATTTTTTTAATTTTACAAGTAAACGTGACATAAATCTCAAGTCGTTATTTTCAAGACGAACAGTGCGTCGCCCAAAAACCAATAATTGTACAATTCTTCTTGTTACTCCTAAACACACGCAGTGCATATAATCCACAGGAAATCTGGTGATCATATCCAGTTTTTTTAGTTTAACGAGAATTGTATTACCATTGTGGTGTTCTGGCTGAAGTTTTCTTCTAAACGATTCGTCCGTTCTCTGCAATTCAGACGTCGAAAAAGGAAAAACTAATCGTCTCCGAACACTTACCCCTTTCTGACAACACCGCGGACATGAAAAAAACCCTGAATGATACTTAATATTTTCAATGAAAGATAAAGCCGGAGCGTCGCATACAAAAGTATGAATGTCAACATTAATATTTACATTCTTCCAGACAATTCCATTTTGAATCAAAGTGTTCATTTCTTTAACAAAGCTTTCGAGAAACAAATCAGCACTTTCAGGTTTCCCACTACCCCAAAAAGCTCCAATTAAAAATGGTTTCCCCTTCACCCCCAAAACTGGACCTTGTATAGGCCAAAATTGTTGCTTCGAACTTTTAGAAAGAGGCAAACCATCAACACTTATATTCAGATGAATGTGTTTGGGTACTCGGGAGGAAGTTTTCAAAATTTTGAGAAGTCCTGGTTCAATTCCAAAGTGACCTCTCCAATTCCAAACTGACCCTCTCCTAGCTTTGTCATGAAAGAGTGAGTATTTCGTGGAGTTTTTAGCAACGTTCTCGCATCTTTCGGCAACTCAGAAGAGTGACCGTGATCTCGAAGAAGAAAAAGAAGACCAGTAAGACGTGCCATACTTATATAAAAAATTCATCTTCCATCTGATAAGCTTTTGAGAAATTGAATTTTGTGATTTCGGGATTTCTTCTGATTCGCAATATGTAGACGGCTCTTCATTACTTGAATAATCTGTGGCATAATCCTGTTCACTGCTTTCCGAAATGCCGTCATCTTCAGAACCAGTGTAAAAGTCGCTCGAGTCTGAACGGTCGTACACATTGCAATCCTCTCCCACTGGTGATAAGTCATCGTAGTTGGTGACATCCTCGCCTTCTTAGGGTAGTCGCAAGTTATTTTCAGCAGCAAAATAATTCGGCAGGTGTACTGGACTTTATTGTCGTCCTTGTTTTGCGATGTGCGCACGGATTCGTTTGTGCTGACCAGCTTTCGACAAAAGATGAAAGGGTTTTTCACTATTGCTTCTAGGCATGATACTCTTTCTGAGAAAAATATGAATTGCAAGTACATCTGAAACAAAGCAGCAATCATCGATTCCATAATATTCACAACAAGTTTTGACTCATGCATAGTTTGCCCTCACTTACTTCAAAAATGTAAATATTTTTGGAGTTCCCCATAAGCCTTAATATTTTCTACAGTACTTTAGAAAAATTTTCAATAACTCGGTCACATTTCGTGAAATATAAGGGGAAACACTTAATTAGGTAAAAAAGTTTCAAGAACATTTTTTCAATAAATCATGAAAGGCATTAGTTTCACGTCACACATTTTTATAGTTAGGTTGGATGTTTTCAATAATTTTGTGAAATAGGCACCTTGACGAGAAAATTCCGTTTTATACGTATTTTAGAACCCCCCCCCCCCTCCAAAAAAAAAACCGGTGCGTATTTTTTCTTTTTTCTATTACTCGAAAACTGAAGAAAATACAGAGCTTTGAAATCGCTGAAACGTCACAAGTCATAAGTTTTATTATATGACTTGTTACGTCAGAGCGATTTTCGAAGCTCTGTATCTTTTTTAAATTTTGAATAATGAAAAAAAAAAGAAACACGTATCAATTATTTGTCGGTACTCTGAAAAAACGGATAAAATCGAATTTCAAATTTTTTACCTTCGCAAGGTCCCAATTCTGATTAAAGTAGGTAAAAAATTATGTCGAGCGCCAATACTCATACGTCAGCAAGTCCTTTTTTAAAAAGTTTTGACTAAGTTTTATTGTTAGTTTAAAAAAATTCAAGATTTCCTTCGCGACATTTTCAAAATTTTTTTCGAATTACAGAAATAAAAATATAGGAATAAAATTACAGAAAAAAATACGTAGGCGTTATCTCACTCATGTTTCATTTTTCCAAGAAAAAATTTTGAATCTCTAATCTATTTGGAGTAGCTCCGAAATTATTCCGCATAATTTTCAGTAGCACTACATAATTGGAACCGGTATAATAAAGAGGTTTAAATAATTGTCGCTTTTCTCCCAAAAGCTCTGTTGAATTTCGCGGAATAAAAGCAGAAATCTTTGCTTGTACTATACAATGTGTATCAAAAATCATGGACGAAAATTTGCCTGATTTTTTTCCATATTTTTCTGAATCGAAAAGTCATCTGCCACTTTTTACAAAATTTGAAAACAAAAAAAATTTGAAAGCCACAAGTTTTAACCAATAAACGCACTCCTTCGACAAGCGGGGACAGCTGCCTCACAACAAAATTGATTAAAACTTCCTACTGTTTTTCTGAATAAAAAAGTCCTTTGCTCCTTTCCTTAAAACTCAAAATGAAAACATATATTCGAGGGACAGGTTTACCAACCACATTCGTCAAACTTATCCCTCAAATATTTTGTTTTATTTAAAGTTTTAAGAAAAGTGGCAAGGGACTTTTTTATACGGGAAAATTTGAAAAAATTTTTGGTCAATTTTTTTCCAAAATAGCGGGCTTCACTTGTCGAAAAAGAGGGTATATTGGTTAAAAATTGTGGCTTTAATTTTTTTTCTTGTTTTTGAGTTTTGAAAAATTGACAGAGGACTTTTCGACCTAAGAAAATATGGACAAAATCAGGCAAATTATCATCCGTGGTTTTTGATACACACTGTATTTAAGCATCTTTTTCTGCATGTACGAAAAAAGTTGTTTACAATTTTTAAATTTTAATTTGAACTGACATGCTTTTTGTTATTTGACAGGAAAAAATTTTCATACTATCATTTCAAATGTTGACATTATTCCATCTTGATTACTGTCTGAATAATGATAGAGTTGAGTAGTGGAAAATTAATAACCGATCTTTCCGGTCAATTTATTTTTGTCTTGAAGAACATCAATAAAAAAACTTCAATACCGAGTTTAAACTTATCATTTTCTGTAAATGCGATTTCGAAAAATTAAAATTTGTAATGTATTCGATATTCTATTCATCATGGTGAAACATTCTGAAAAACAAGGATTTTTTATTCCTTCAATCGGATTGTAAATATGTACATTGATAAATATTTCCTACATACTTTTCGCTGATCATGCGATACAGATCAATCATTTGCATAAACTTAAGTACTAATATGCAGATATCGCAAGTTTTGAATCTGTATATACGCATCAAATTCAGAACATTATTGATTTTTATTTTTTTTATGATTTTAAAGAAAATAACAACTGAAATAATTCTATCAACACTTCCTCCGACTAACAAACATTAAAATGTTAAGGGGTACCGTTATATACCTATTTCTCTAGAGAAATACAGAGTTTTTATTTATTTTTTCGATTCATGTTAGCATAGTTTTATTCAGATACGATACAAAGTTTCAAAAAAAAAACATCTCTTTATATTTATTTGCATACGATTTCGAATGAAAATTCGAAAAATTGGGGTAGTAACACTCCTAGCCATAGAATTCATTTTTTTTGTAGTGGCTTACGGTGAGCATGAAATTTGATTACAAATTTTTGTGTGATACGCTGTTATACTTCAGTTATAAACAAAAAAAATTATTTTACACATTAGTTTTCACAGAGTTACATGAAATTTAGATACATTAAATTTACGAAAGTTGAAATATTGTGAAAAACTAATACTCTCAGAAGTAAAAATAGATTAAAAGTAATTACTGGGCTGCTATCAAAATTGATAATAATTACTGTTTTATACGGAAAGTAATAAATGCATACTGATGGCATGATTGGTAATGTTACTTTTTGATCTCTTCATAATTTTGAATTCTGTATTTATTTCATAGATTTATAAGTTTACTTTTATAATTCTGACACAGCTACTTTAAAATGCAGTAGAAACATTCGATTAAGGAGCAACAATCAGTTTGAATATCGGTAATATATACCAACTCAATCTCATTTAATAATGGAGAAAGCATGTCATTACCTTTTTAAAAGTATATACAACTTAAGACTAGTGTTCTCATATTTAGAGTAACTTTTGTTTCGATATCGTTTTTCATGGAAATCGCACCAAGTCAAACTTCTGCATTACCTGTTTAAATTTTAACTAATCTGTGCGTTATAAGTCCTTAAAAAAGTAATACAGATAGGTGATTTCAGCTCAGTAATAAAGCTTGGTCGAAATTACAAAATTGAATGTTATTAAAAATGTTTATGAAAGTAAAAAAGATTTTTTTTTGCACAGCGGCCCACGAATTGATTTTAATATACATTTATGTCTAAAATTATTAGTTTGTCACATAACATTAATTTTAGTAGATTTACCGTATCTGAATTCCATGTGACACTGTGTAAACTAATGTGTACAATAATTTTTTTGTTTGTTTATCACTCAAGTACAATGGCGTACATCATAATAATTTGTAATCCTGTTTTCACTATCATTTATTTATTTACGTTTCGCCTTTGATGTCTCTTTAGGATTACGATATCATTTAACTTCAACGTACTACTTCTTGCCATTTGAAGATTAGTTAACAATGAAATACATTACTTGTACATGTATTACATCAGAGCGTATTTCAATACTCTTGTATTTCACTTTTTTCATGGAGTTTTAGAAAACAATACCTTTTTATACTTCAATCCTGTAATTTTTAATTTCAAGCAACAATGTGAGTTGTTTATATGCGAACATGTTTAAACCCCTCTATGGTAGTTTCCTCTATACATATATTATAAATACATCATTTCATAAACTTTTCGAGGAAGAAAATGTTTCAATGGATTTTTTCATAATAAACTTGAAAGCAATGAAACGCAATGTTGTGAACGTGTTATTGCTTTTCATTTCTTTTATCGATATAATAAGACATCGTCCTATATAATAGGTACGGTGTTCCACTTCAACCGTGTCTTATGACACAACCAATTTTTTCTTGAATAAATAAAACATGCGCGAAGATACCACCACGTAGTTGTTTAATGTAATTCCATAGAATTGGACAGATATGTTAAAAATGTCGCAAAAACATTCGTGCATTTTTTTTATACCAACCATAAAACTTAGTCAAAACTTTTTCAAAAAGAAGTTGCTGACGTATGAATACTGGAGATTGTCATAATTTTTTACCTACCGTATTTACTCGAATATAAGCCGCACCCTTTTACGGTTTTTTAAAGCTCTAAAATCACGGTGCGGCTCATAATCGTGTGCGGCTTATATTCGGGTACAAAAAGTCAAAATAAAAATTAATCATTTTATGCAATGAGAAATATACGCCTCTTGTCTGGAAACAATTTGAAAAGGATACTTATGTGGAGAATTGTTTAAAACATAATCTTTATGTACATACTTTGAGTGTTAGTAGAAGATGAGGAGAGTTTCATCTCGTAAAATTCGACAAATATTTCACAACATTCATTTGAAAATACCGCGAGCATAACATTGATTATCGTTGTAGTTATTGATTATTGTTTATTGCGAAAAATTCAAGGGCAAACCCAATACAAAAATACAAACAATATAAAAGACACAATCAATTCAAGATGTCTTAAAAATTATTCGTCATTACTATAATATTCAGAACTGTCTTCGTTATCGATTTCCAACTCGCTTCCTGATGCAGTGGAACTCGCGTCGTATTTTTGTATTCGTACAGTACTTTTGAGGATTCTGCACAGCTCGAAAATGAATCATTTTTTGATTGAATATACTCATAATGGCACTGAAGGGCAGTTATACTAACTTTATCATCTTGAGAAGTTGTAAAATCTATTTCGCGAACACAGTGAATCACGAACTTTTGATATGCGGCTTACATTCGAATAAAATGGTTTTTCACTGATTTGGGGTTCCAAAACTAGAGTGCGGCTTATAATCGTGCGCGGCTTATATTCGAGTAAATACGGTATTTGGGTCAGACTTTCGCAAAATTATACCAAACGTTGAAGTGAACTAGAAAAATATACCACGTGAAACTCCAATGCTTTTCGTGATTTATTGGAAACTATTAATACAACTTTTTTTTCCGATGATGTGTTGGATTCGTAATGCAAGCGCCTAGAAACTTTTTCTCTTATATCTCGCGAAATTTGACACGACTATTGAAATTTATTAAAAAGAACTCCATAACATTTTAAGGCTGATTGAAAACTCCACACATATAAACATTTTTAAACAAAGCAGGGGCTGACTTCACTTGAGTCAAGTTTTGCCTTAACTAACAGTTAAAGTTAAGAAATAGATTTTTTTGTTTAATTCTTGAGCACTATCAACGGATCTCAAAGAATAGTCTGACCGCTAGAAAATAATCGACAAATTTTGTACACGGCTTGAGAAATTTATTTGATACCATAAAGTATTGACAACATTTTCGCAAGTTATTGAAAATCTCGAGCTAAGCAGAGTGGTAGCCAGTGGTAGCCTGGGGGCTGCCCTCCCGAATTCAAATTCACAAAGCCCGTGTGGTATTAAGTACCAGAACTTACAGTGAAAACAATGTTTGATATTCCACAAGTTCCGTCAACCTGGCTGTACATTAATCGAAAATCAGAGTAATTTACAGAGCGTGTCCCAAAGTCACGTAAACAAAAGAAAACCATGGATTTCGTACTTAAGTCAAAGTGGAAAAGTCCATCACCACTATTTATAAAACTCAAAATTTTTAAAATTACTCAAGCCTACAATTTAAATAATAATTGCACTTTCTTAACATGTGAGGGTCGAATTCACCAACTTAACTTTACTAAAAAAATCCTTCATATTTTTTTGAATTGAAAAGTTCTTTGCAACTTGTCACAAAACTCAAAATGAAAAAAGGTATTCGAATCTATAATCTAAGAAATCTGATTGATTAAAACTTGTCACCCGTATATCTTTTATGTTTTTAAGTTTCATGAAAAATGACAAAGGACTTTTCAACTCTGAAAAATATATAAGAGATTTTGAGTAGAGTATTGTTTTTGAATTTGATCCCTACTTTTCAAGAAAGCACAATTATATTTTCAATTTTAGGCTTAAATAAATTGTTAAATGTTTAGTTTTTAAAGTTGCGGAGGGCGTTTCAACTTGAAAATTAATAAGGAATCCATGGTTTTTTTTTGTATATGTGACTTTCGGACACCCTGTATATTAAAACTATTGAATATTCATCAGTTATTTTTGGGCAGCAATCAAAGTTTTTGGGTGATCATAATTGTTCGCAAATCAATTTTCTTTCGTATACAGCCAGCTTGACGTCAAGCAGATGTACATTAAGCAGAGCTGCTAGATACTACCAAGAAACTGGTTGTCACTTTTAAAGGATTCACTGTCTCCTTTTGTAAGGAAAATTGAAGCGAAAAGAAAGAAATATAGATTGAAGCAACAGTTTAAAAGTAATAGTAAAAAAAATTTTTTTCTACAATATTGCAATGTGCTTTCACATATTTGTAAGTGTGTATTTCATCTTTCGTGTGAATCATTTTTCTAAGAAAAATCATATAATATTTTTCCACATAGAAAAAGATCTGATCGGATCTGATCCATAATCCATGGAAGCCAAATGAGTTCAATAACCAGAATGAGCAATTTCTATACATATCTATATTTTGGGCTCTTTTAAAGAAATCCGAAATAAGTATAAAATTGTCGAGCAGTCTTGACTTATCAAATGACGTCTATTCAACTTTATAGATCGCAAATCCTTGATACATATCTTTAAATATAATTCGATTTAATTTTAAGATATTACTTTCAGTATTTATGAATTATTAGATGTATTTTTTGTACTCATATTTGAACTTTTGAAGGACTTAATTCTCTCAACTGTAGGTTAAAAACATTAGCACGCTTTTTTTGTTTGTGAAGCTGTTAGTTGAAAATATGAAAATTCGTAAAATTCAAGATTATGAAATAGTTTGATTTTCAAGTATGCGTTACTAAAAACCTACAGATTGCGCTAAAAATTTGGCTCCTCCATATTAAAGCTGAATCCTATTGATTCCCAATATGTAAAAAAACTAGTGACAATAGATAGAATAGAATTCGTATATTTTTTATCCATTTCACTAGATTTAAGTACGAGATTTGTAGTATTTAATTTCAATACATGGATTAATTTACCTAATTAAATTGCACAAAATCTAGATTAATATATTGTGATTTTTGTTTATGAAATCCACATCTTATGCTCAAAAAGTGCTCAAAGCAATCATTTCTTGAGAATTGATATCATTAAAGCTTTATACAAGTACTCAAATATTTTATAAAATTTTTATGCTTCTTTATAAAAGTAATATAAAGGTCTAATGAGTTATTCAAATATCCTTAAATTCATCTTTTCATCCTGCGGACGTTTTCAGAATACATACAGAAATTTTCATGGGACCAAATTAAACAAGATCGTATTTGGGAAGTATAACACAAAACTCGGATAGTTCCGTTATTAAACAGGTGTACCTAATTTTATTCTATTGACTAGACTAGATTTCGATGGGTGTAAACTTAACATTAGTCACTCGCATAAATTGCTTATTCTTCAAAAATTAAATTTCCTAAAAAATGCACTTCGCATATTTTTTACGATAGAAATAGCATTTCCAACCTCAAATAAATAGACTTGTGCTTTTATTCGGTACAAATCGGGCAATAATTGTAAGTGTTAATGTGTTATATTTTCAAAATTTTTAATAAATAATTTCTCGAAAAACTTGCACTAACTTCGTAAAAAGATCTTGCAGACTTGTTTATAGGGTCGTGAGCAGTCAGTTTTTTTATACATATTTAGATCGGAAGCGGAAAAAAATTTTATCTTTTCGTCAAGAATTAAGACGACTCGCAAGACCTTCTCTTTTTGTCCTTCTTCCTTTCAACTGAATCCCATTCTAAGCATCTCTCTCGCACTACAGTAGGTTCCGAGTCATCTTAAGGGTGCGTAGATTAGAAACGTAAATTTGCTCAGCAGCTTGTAGACAAGGATAGGTGATGCGTATGATAATGATCCCGCATGACTCATGTTCATAGGTCCCAAAATTTTATAATATTTTTACGAACTTGAAAAGGAATAGGACGAAGCCTAATTTTTCAAAGGTCATGAAATTTTCTAAGTTAATCCGGGGGAAAGATTCGAAATGAAATTTTCAAACTTAATGAATTTCAAATGAAAAATCATTTTAAGTTATTTATTTCAGAATTCATAAATAACTTTTCTTACAAATAACAAAGTATTGGAGTTAAGAATAACTACAATTTTATGGTAACTATTTACTGATGGCTTTTACTTGTTAGTTAAAACTCTGAAATGCCAAAAATTGTAAATTTATAACATTTTTTGAAATATCAGATGTATAATAATGACTACCTAGCTTCAATAACTTTTTGTTCTTCTGTAAACAATAGCCCAGCAAAAATTTTTTTTATTTATTTAAATCTGCAAAACATTATAACATAAATGCGAAATTGAATAGTATTGGGACAGATTTCGAGGGAGAGGCCCTTATTAAGTATTGCTCCTTTTCGCTTTGTAATTACATATATTATTTTTAAAATAATAATGTATCAAAATTTTCAAATTTACCGAAAAAACTTCTAAGCATTTATATTTCCAGTATTTTCATATAATAACTTTTTAGGAAATCAGTCGAAAAGGAATGATTTCTAGGTTTTTTATACTTTGTTAACATAAAAACATGAAAAGTAATTGAAAGTAGTCATTATTACTCAACATGCATTACACTGTGCGACAGTGGAAATTAGGAAGAGGTCTCATTATGAAAATTCGATAGTATATGACCCACTTAATGCAACCCTAGAAGGATTTTTGAAAGTTAGCTCTTGTTTAGGTGTAATAAATTATTTAAATTTTCATAAATCACAGCTTGTATTTCAGTTAGTTTCTACTCAATTTTTACAGTTAAAAAACGAAAATGTATGTTTTAGAGGTCGAGGAAAATTTTCCTTAATCAAAATTGCAAAAATCTTGTTAGTTTTAAAAGTGAAAATTTACGAAAAAAAACCATTATCCCAAAGCTCTCAAGATCGCACAGCCCGAAACCATTATTCATTGTAGTTGGTCCCATTGAGCTGGAAAATAGTCTACCTCAAAAGAGGAACTCGATGATTCGAACTTTTCCTGAATTGTAAGTCCTAATTCATTGAAAGCCTTTTTTGGGTTACATTGTACTTCCCGGCTCGAAGGGATCGACTACAATGAGTAATGGTTTCAAGCTGAGCGATCTTGAGAGCTTTGGGATGATGGTTTTTTTTTAGTAAATTTTCACTTTTTAAATTAACAAGATTTTTGCAATTGTGATTGAAAAAATGTTTTCCTCGACCACTAAAACATACATTTTCGTTTTTTCACTGTAAAAATTGAGTAGAAACTGACTGAAATACGAGCTGTGATTTATAAAAATTTAAATAATTTATAACACTTAAACAACAGCTAATTTGCAAAAATCCTTCTAGAGTTACATTAAGTGGGTCATATACTATCGAATTTTTATAATGAGACCTCTTCCTAATTCTAAAAGTTGGAATTGGTCGCACAGTGTTAATGCAAAAAATCTCATGAATTTTCAATTTCAGCATTTCAGAGATTTGACTAACAAGTAAAAGCTAATAGCAAATAGTTAAAATTGTAACTATAATTCGGAACTCCAATACTTTTTATTTGTAAAAAAAAGTTATTTATAAATATTGAAAGAAATAACTTGAATTGACTTTTTAATTGAAATTTAGAAAGATTGAAATTTCATTTCAGATATTTTCCCCGATTTAACTTAACGAAATTTGATGATCTTTTAAAAATGTAGCTTCGTAATATTCATTTTTGAGTTCGCAAAAATATTTTACAATTATGTATTGGCCTATGCAGCTGAGTCATCCGGGATCATTAGCATTATACGCATCACCTGTCCTTGTCTACAAGCTGCTGAGCAATTTTTCGTTTCTAATCTACGCGTCGGACCATTATGTGCTCTAACCAAAAATAATTTGACCCATATAACTGTCTGGAAACGATTTACTCCTTGATACTGATGTAGAGTTAGATTATTTTTCTATAACGGCTCAAAAAAAAAAAATCATGAATCTACTACATTTCTCGCTTAAGAGTATTTCTTTCAGGTAGTTTTCGATGAATCTGAATAAATATACATTTATATGCCGTGTCATTTGAAAATGATTGGACTTGCGGAGTGAAAAACTTAAAAATGGTTATCAGCTTGTTAGATTATTTATAAAAATTCACGTTTCTTGCTGATTGAAAAAAATCCTTTTGAGAAATTGCCCTGGTTTTATAAATGAATCACATTGCGTGCGTAATCTGATGCGTATTTGGACCATTTGGACCCAGGGAAGTACCCGGGAACGATCAACTTTCTCCAACCATTAAGGAATGTACGATTTATACGCATTTTGAAGTACACATTAACATTAAAAATCAGTTACATAACTTCATAACAGAAAAAAATAGTACATAATTTGTAAATAATGTTAACGCTGATATACACACCAACTTTCAACTGCAGTTGAGCTATGAGCGCGTTTGTGTGACTGAATAGCAGTGAAGAACAGTTAAGTGCAGTGAAGAACACAGAAGAACAGTGAACTTTTTCCCCACCTACTGTTACCTACTAATGCCTACTATATAACAGTGGGAGCTGAGTGGGAGACAGCCAGACAGGTATGGACAGGCACTAGCCTACCAATCTCAAAATGACGACCCCCTCCCTCCGCTCCCTCCTATTGCCAGCTGTCGTAAGTCTTTACTCTGCTCAGTTCTGCTACAGCAGATTGCTTCTGGTTACTCAAGGTTGTTCTTCTGTAGTGTTCTGTAGCTACTGTTCACCACTGCTCACTTTTTGTTCGTTGCTGTTCTAAAGACTCTCTTCCCACACATCGTAGTCAAAAGTTTATTTGCGCCTGCCAATCTACGTGAAAGTTATTCAACTGCAGTGATAAGTGGTATGTACGTAAGCGTTGTACTTGTGCTTTTATGTACTTTTTTCAGCTGCAATTATGGTCTGAGAATGAAAGTTCCCGTCACGGCAATCAAGTGTTTCTTTATAACAATAAAACATTGATTCTAAAATTAAAACTCTCAATCGCATAACAGGCATTTTTTTTGTCTAATGAAAAAATTTGTGTCATCCACATTTTGCAAAAACTTATTTCTGCGAAATTAATAAGTTTGAGTTAAATATTTTTGAAGTTTTGAGCATCAAACTTAAATAACTTTGGCTACAGTCTTACCCAGAGTAACCATTAATATCAATTATGATCTATACATTTCTTTTATTATTTGTCCATTTCTACTTTCTAACATTATCTTCATAATGTTTATTTGAAACAATTAAATTACGAATGTACTTTTCTGTTACAATTTATCGATTAAAATTATACGTCGCTGAAACTTCAGTTTTCAAAAAGTTTGAAAATATTTTCGAAATGATAAAACATGTATACATTCTCGAACCATAAATTTTGAATATTCTTCCTCTTTAATCCCATTATCTTTGCTCTTTTATTATAATCGGCCCGAAATTCTCGTTCAGGTAAAAGACACAGGAAAAGACACGACCTAGGTAGCTACTTTGAATGACATTCCAAAATGCATATCTTTTCATAAATTTACGGGTTTCAAACAGAAAATGAAACAACTTTTTTCCTTTTCGAAAGAAGATCCTGTTCAGAAATCATTTTCTTTTTTTTTTTTTTTTTTTTTTTGTTATTCTTGAATTTTATACTGCACAGGCTGTATATCAAAATTACATTAAAATAATCTCATTTGAAATTAGTGATGCAGGCTCATCTCCTCTAAAAATATCAGCATTGGGTCAAATTTGATTCCTTCGAAAATTTTACTGTATTCTATTGATTTTACTAGCCTAGCCACGCACCTAAAATTCTTTAGATTGAATGGAATAATTTTGTCAAATGTGGCGTGGACCGACAAAACCTACCTAACAGCACATTTTAGTATCTCGAGAAAAAGCCTCCGAAAGAAAAAAGTTCCAGCCGAGTGGCGAAGGCAGGTAGTTAGTCAAACTGCCCTCTCCACTTGCCTTTCAAGCACGTGCTCCAGTCTTCCCCAGTCTTCCCCGCATTCTTTTACAAAGTGCAACGAAGGGAAAATTGGGGAAAATAGGAAAGACAATCAACAGTCACATTCGCTAGATAATAGGTGAATAGGACCATGTAAATAAGAGTCTCGAAACTCTCGATCGTCAGCCAAAGCTATGTTCGTGAGGGGAAGATACACCGGTTTTTCCATGAATAGAGGGGGTAACCCAAACTGAAAGTCACCAGAATTAATTTCTTGATACATCGTGCAATTATGCGGTTTATCTCAATGAGTTTTGATCGCACGAATTCGAGAATAGGCAATTCAAAAGGGCGTGTTTTAAACTTTCAGGAACAATAATAAACTCATTTTCGAAAAATGTGCTGTTAGGTAGGTTTTGTCAGTCCACGTCACAAATGACAAAATTTTTACTTTTACACTTTGTTGTACATCTTACTAAAAAAATAATAACATGATTTCGATTCAAGATCTTCTTTTTAAAATGAAAAAAGTTGATACTTTTTCTGCCTGAAAGCCTTTAATTTATCAAAAGATATGTATAACCGTTTTGGGATGTCATTCAAGAAAGGTTGATCATGTCTTTCTGTGTGTCCTTCAGTAAACAAAAATAAAAAAGCTAGAAATATATTTGAAAATTTTCCAAAGTTTCTTAATTACTAAAAAACTCAGAAAAATATTGGAAATATTTGAGAATCCCAAAACTGTGTATGTACATGTAATCTTATAAAAAATTTTTAAAGCCTCCAATCTCGGAACACTTATATGCTCTACGATAGGATAAAAGTAATAGAATGACTTGTAACTCGACACGCTTTATATTCATGCTTATGGAAAATCGGGACACAAGGGGGAAGGAGGGTCAAAAAAACCCGAAATTTGAGTTATGAGATTAATGAACGGCCCCAAATGAATTTATCACGTCACGCAGATCATAATGATATTTTTATTTTTCGAAATTAGAGGTATTTCAGCGATTGTTCAATTTATATTTATAATCACTATTGTCCTGAAAAATTTAAGCAAACTTTCAAAATTCTTTTATGGTTTGTTTATTAATGACCTGAGATTGTCATTTTTCCAAAAACTTCTCCAGAATTTTTTGCATCCCAAAGCCAAATTTTATCAAACTGTGCAACCTGCGAGAGTTCAAAGTAGACTTCACTTTTTTTGAATGACTTTCAAAACAGATTGAACATCCTACTTAACCTATTCGTTGGCATAGAAGCTTTTTTGCGTTAAAATTTTTCGTGCCCTGCGTGGCATGACGCATTTTTGGGTCAACCTATGTTTTCAACAGTGATCTCGCTCTAATTGAGAATCCAAGTATAACTCGGACTTTTTTGGGGTCGCTGAATCTGCATCTTGAATCGAAATGAATAATTTCAAAATAGTGTCGCTAATATGGCGGAAAAAATTAGGTAATTTCACTATTTACGTATACAAATTTCTACAATGAGAGAAACGCATGCATGTTACACCCATATATTAAATGATAAGTTTCCTTCTACTTACATTTTTCAGTGCTTCATCCATATATATGGATGCTGCAGCCATACTTCACGTCATTTTTTTTTTTTTGTTTGAAATATGAATAGTTAAAAAAATTTAAGTCATCATTGAATGATTTTAAAAATGAATAGTCAATAATTTGCGAGATTCGGAAAATTTGCAGATTTCATAAAATGTTCGCAAACTCTGAAAAATCTTTTGATTTCATATTCCCTCTGAGTAAGTGTAAGAGTGTAATTTTTTTATTTGTAATTTTTGCAACGTATTGAATAATAATGAGAAATTTCATCGAGTTGTATAAACTCTTATTACATTGACCAGGTTCTTTGAAATTCGTACACTGTTTGAAATTTTAAAAATTGAGATAATTAAAAGACCATGAAAAAATTTTTAAAACTGTCCATAATTCTGAAGATATTGGGTAATGAGTAAAATCTCATAAAAAATTCAAAATAAATTCGTATGTGAAGCTAATTCTCGTACCTACTTGTTAAACATAACTATGACCATAATTTTTCATTTTTTCAAATAAACCTAAAAAATTCCAAGATTTTTAAAAATTCTAATAAATCTTAGTGAGTTTTGTCATTAAAAATAAAGCTCTCGTTTTTAATTCTAATCAAATTGGAACTCTACACTTTCAGCATTCAGGGTGTCATATTGAATTCGTCATTTTGAATTTTCTAATTTTCATCTTAGATTTATTATCAACCATTAAAATACACGATTGATACTAATATTCATGTCAATGAAGCCTTTTTTTGTGCCATATTTGATCCACTATTTTGAATTTTCAAATTTCAAGTTCGGATTCGAAAACAGCACCCTCAAAAACCCTGACTTACAAATTTTTACGATCACAAATTTTTTTGCCATTATGGGCACTTTTTCTCGAAATCTCTTTGCAAACGAAGGGATTTATTGACAGGTGGAGAGCGATCCCTGGTAAACCCGCCGAGATTACGTGAGATACCTCGACTGGAGATACCTTCAAATCTTTACCTTTTTCATTAAAACTTTTTTGAATATGACTAAGAATAATTTGATTAGCACGAAAATGACTCTTTTAGGGTATTTTTCGCGTCTTAAAGTAAATGACGAATCATACGATTTATACGAATTATACGAAAAAAGACACTAAACGAGTTATTTTCGTGCTAATTAAATCATTCTCAGACATATTCAAAAAGATTTTATTGGAAAAGGTAAAGATTTCAAAGTGTCTCCAGCCAAGATATCTCACGATATCTCGGCGGGTTCACCAGGGGAGGCGACCTTTCTTTCGGGAAGATTGTTTTGCTTAAGCATAACTATTTTAACTTTTCACGCCCTGTACAAGCATTGAGACGGATATTACTTTATATAATATTATTGTCATCTTACAAATAAAACCTGCAGGACTTTCTTTTTACAGTTCAGAGTATATTTTTCAATCGAAAAAAATGCCTCACGAAAGGACACAAAATTTGTTGTGGTTCTCTTCACCGCGAAGGATGATAATAACAAATCGGAAGTTCCAGCAAAATGGATGGTTGAAACACGTCAAGACCGTTGGAAATGTTGGTGGCCTAATAACTGGAAAACCATCAATATGACGGAGTTGATCAAAAATCCGCCTGAGGAAGAACCTGATCCGTCAACCTGGACGTTGCTCAACGTAAAAAAGTTGCACGAATATGGTTTGTTGAATTTTTGTAATATGCATATGAAAGTAATATATATTCAATTTCGTAAAATATCACAGTTAAGTCAGCTTCACTGGTATTGAAAAGTTATGAAACAATCTTCAAACCATGTGAATTAACTGACAAACACATGACTTGAAACTATAAAATTATCAGTTATTTGATCACGTGCCTATTTAAAAATTTTTGGCATATGTTGGCATACAAGTTGGGGGAAGTCAAGGTATTCATGATTTTCATATTTCTCTAGTGATTTTAGTAACCATACCAAGAGAAGGAAAAATTTAATCACATAGCACTGTCAAACTAAAAATTTTTTTTTGTGACGTGTTTTGCTGTTAAAAAAAAACTATGTGCCATGCGTGATCTTCACTACGCCACGGTTGTCGCAAAACGTAGAAAGCAACAGAATGCAAGTTCGTGCGTCGGCCAAAATGTTGGATCAAGAAATTTTATACGAAATCGGAAATATTTTATCATGTTTTCCTTTAACTTTCAAAATATATTAATTTTAAAGTGTATAATCAAAAATTTTCAACACTCCTTACAAAAGTTGAGATTTCGGAGACATCTATGATAATTACAATTAATAAAATTATTTATATTTTCTACAATTATACACAAAATCTGATTCTTTTAGAATTATTAACATATTTTCTTATTTTTCATGCAGCGATCGCTGATTTCCCTAGCCTAGTTTCTAGTACGGTGACAACGGTATAAAAAAATGTCAGAAACATAGCCGCCTGATATACAATGATATCAAATTTTTTGTGAAACACTAAATTATTTATTATTTCTTTTTTTTTAACTGAAATAATAATTGGAAGGATCATTATTTAATTATAATTAGCCATTTTCAACAAAAATTTTATTTTTTTAAATTTAATTTTAGTATTCAGTCACCTTGGCAGTCGTAGTAATTACGTAGTATTTACGCATAGTAATATTTCTTTGTTTTTAAGTAATAAAATTGAAAATCTAAAATTTTAAGAAAATAACGATAATTCATCATAATGCGTTGGACAAATTTTCATAATCCATGGAAACTTGATAGTCATTTCTCTTGTTTCACTTGAAAAACCAAAAAACATTTAAAATTTTGATCATGATTTCGGAGCGGAGCGGTATAAAGTGCCCCGGAGTGTAATTAACGAACATTAACGCTTCAGCTGGAGCAAAGCAACTAGAATATTTATGTTTTTTGTAATGCAATCAATCGGAATACTTAAAATATTTGAAGCTTTTGATATTAAGAAATCTATGAAATCTTATTCTAATAAAAATTTAAAAACATCTTTAAAAAAATCAAACACTTCTACAACATTCCATACATACTCGAAAATACAAAAAGAACATCCATATAGAGAGACACAAGTGAATCTACGGAACGTTGAAAATCTATACAACTTGAATAACTAGAGCATGAAACTCAAGCAATTTATCTAGCAACGTATGAAAATAGCGAGCGATTCTTGAAATTGTAGAAAAACTGAAGAAATACGAATAATGCTGGAGGAAATAAATATATTTTAAGAAACTTTTTTCAAAAATCCTTTAAAAACACGAAAAATTTGATAAACTTCAGGTCTTAGAACTTGAAATTTCTGAAATATGTAAAAAAATTTATATAGCAAATGTATGACATACTGGAAATATATAAAAATACAAGAAAATCCTGATACGTTTTATACATTCTAAAAAATACGAATATTTTCAGAAGTACTGAACAATCCTTTTAATCGTATAAAAACAGAAAAAGTACCTAGAAAACTAACAGAAAGAAAAATCTACATCAACAAGTTTTCCTTAAAAATCATCTCAAATGAAAAAAAATTATGTTGTAGAAAATCCAATTAGTTGGTCATTAAAGAAAAATGTAGAACTTGACACGAGTAGAGGTTATGAATTTTAATCTTTACTTGTGTATGTCAAAGATGCTTAAGAATATTTTTAAAAAACTGTACCTTCTAAATTAAGGAACCGAAATTCTTGTTTCGCAAGTTCATTACATACTTAACAGTCAGGAAATAATGTTATTCATAAGTTTTGCGAGTTTGAGTACAACAGTGTATGAGACAAACTCTGCAGACTTGTTTTGTAACTACGCAAAAGACGGCTATGCAAAAAAAGGGGAATGAGGCCTCCAAGATTAAAACTATTAAGTTTAAGAGATAACTTTAGAAGCCTCATTGCATTATTTGATAGCCAAGGGCCCCAGGGCGTATACATGTAGTATATGTATATTATATATAGTATAGTATATAGTATAGTATATAGTATAGTATATGTATATATATATACATATATCACAGTAAAATCATTATGTGAAGGTGATTACGAAACAGCCAGAAAGAAATGCTCAGACTCAGACTATGAGTCGAACCCAAGCAATCGCAATTTTGGAAAAGGGCTGAGAAAAATAAAAAAAAATATGAAATACATCCATTCTACCTCAAGCCTTTCCGAAACTGAAGAGTTTGAAACATCCTAAGGGTCAGAAGGTGAAGAAACACCGAATGAGCCAGACAAAGATGACGAAATAATTTCGAAAGGTAACATTTTTCAATATTTACTAATAATTAGTATGTAATGAGGATAAATTTGATGATAACACTAATGCGAATAGTTCACAAGTATATGGCAAACGGGGAAAAGTTTTCGATACTATGGTAAAACTAATTTATATTTGAAACTATAGAAAATTTTATTATTTTATCACAATTGCACATATAAATCCAATCTACGTTTTTTATTTGTGTTTGGAACCTTTGTAAACGAGAAGTTTCAATATAGTATTAGAATGTGATAATTACGACACATATCAACTTCAGTAGTTTCTTGGATGGTGAAAAAATTTCGTAAAATTTTTTTTGTCGGAACAATGAATAACATTCGATGAAAAGTGAATGCTGCGCGTAAAATGAGATTTCAACGAATTTAGGATTGGAAAAAAAGTAACTGTTGTTCAACAGCACTGAACTTCAGTGCTTACAATTGTGTACTGATTGGGGCAAGTAGGGGCTGCTTGGTGGGTTAACACTATTAAACATAAAAGAAAGAAACTTACGAAGAAATTGAATAATAAAACGTAAAAAAGTCCCTTGAAAACCAAGTTGAGGCGCTCATAAACGAAGTAACTACATGTAATACACTAAATAACCATTGCATATTAAAATATACTGCCGTAGGCGCATTTACAATATACATTATCTTATGCAACAGATGAAAGAAGTTGTAGAAATGTTGAAAAAACATACAGCGGTCCCGGAAAGCAGCTAAATAAAGAATTTACGCTTCCTACTTTGCCCAAGATTCTCGCTTTAGGAAACGTGTCGACGAGCAAACGAAGGTGGCCATCATTTTTCACAAATCCAGAGCGCGCCAAGAATAAAATCGATGGTAAATTGTTCTTAAAACGTTTTTGAAATCACACTTTATTACCGTTATTCATATTTAAAAATAATTATTACGTCAGAAAAGCCAAAAAACTTGTATCAGTCACGATAAAATCTATGACCACTGTTTTACTTTTGTTGCGAAATTCATAAAAAAATAATAAGATGCTGAAATATATTGTCAATTATATTCCAATAAGTAATATACGTACATACCTATCGTAGGCATATTATAATCGTAACTTGTATCATGGGCTTAACTTAAACTGTTTGGATCGGTTGTTTACTAAACGTTCGTATAAATAAGACATAATGTGTGTATAAAGTTGATATTGACTGAACGTGGTTTCACGATAATATTTATATCAATATGTCTATTAGAGAGACATTATTTGGATGTTGCAGCTAACATTACCTTACCAAGCCCAAGCGAAACTCAAGTGGATGATCCCTATCAATATGATGAAGAAGAAAGAGAATTGAACACTGAAAATGGGAATGGTCAGTTATTCACTATGTTTACATAGTTCTAGTTTATTCATGACTGTCCTCTTTGAAATATACAAAAAATCAAATAAGTTTCAACCCGAAAATTTAGGCATTGCTTTGATTTACCCTTCATTATTGTTTTCGATTAGTATAACTAGTGGACAATTTTCAGAAGCATTTTTAGTAAACATAATTTTGTTTTTCATGGATCATGATTTTATGAATTTTATGTAAAAGCATTATTTTGTGTAAGTGGATGATTCATCAAAACTTATTGTTTTCTCTTGAACAAAAGGTCATCAGAATGCATGCGTATGAAAGGATTCATTAATTTTTTATATTTTATAAAGTTTTGTGTTAATACAAAATGAAGAGCAACAAAAGTTAAAACTATTTCTAACTGTTTTAATCAATTTTTATTGTATAATTTAAATCATATCTATTTATATTAACTATTCCTGCAACAATTTCAACTCTGGATTGTCTTCATGTTTTATTGAAGCAACACGTTTGAAAATATATCAAATTTATGTACCTTTGTAATCATACTCTGTAATGACCTTTTCTAATAACCAGAGCAACTCAAAACATTTTTTTCAAAAGTCCAAAATATGTATTTTATATTATCATAAAAACAAGCGATATATTGATGAAAAAATGTTCTTGATATAGCTCTTATTAATTAAAAATTTCCGATCAATGAACGAAGTCATTCAAATAAATTAGAACATTTCTTTGAATTCAAAGAAATGTAGTATTAAGACTATCAAATGATAAGAAATTATCGTTATTGAGCCTAAAACCGTAGAACATTCGAATTTTTTTAACAAACTTGTTTAAACAACTTTTTTTTCAGTACAACCTTTTTTACAGTGTTTTTTCAATCAACTTTATAAATATCTTATACAGTGATGTTATAAAAGATATGTACTAACTTTCTAAAATCTATTCAGAGAATTCTCAGCCTTGTAAAAATTGAAGCAAAGTTTTTTAAATAGAGGTGTTATTGAAAATCTAAATGGTTAAAGATTAAATGGACTGATTGAGAATATACTTTCTTTTGAATTTACGTAAGAGTTGATGAATTTTTTTGACATGTTTATTTGAGTTGGCTTTTATGATTTTCAAAATTTTTTCAATTTTTAACGAAAATTAACATGTTCTAATAGTGCGAAATCGAGTTTTTAGATTTATTCGAAAAAATTCTGTAAAAAAAAAAAAATTTTTAAGAAAAAGGAAAAAATATGTGTCTTATCAATATCGATGGAGAAATTTAAAAAAAATTCATGCAAAAAAATAACTGACCTAACTGCCTGGACGATTTAATATGAAATGAGCCATAGGTAACGTAAATATGTATTCATCATAACTTGTATCATAGGTTTAACATCAACTGTTTGAGTCGGTTGTTTACTAAACGTTCGTATAAATAAGATATAATGTGTGTATAAAGTTGATATTGACTGAACGTGGTTTCACGATGATATTTATATCAATATGTCTATTAAAGAAACATTATTTAGATGTTGCAGCTAACATTATCTTACCAAGCCCAAGCTAAACTCAAGCGGATAATCCGTATGAGTCTGACGAAGAAAAAAGAGCTTCGAACAATGAAAATTGGAATGGTCAGTTATTTATGATGTTCACATAATTCTAACTTATTCATGACTGTCGGAGGTGCATTAACTATGTGAATTTGTCTTACACAGCAGATGAGAGAAGTTCTCGATACTTAATTAAACCTATAGTGGTCCTGCAAAGCAGCCAAACAAAAAATCTGCGCCTACTGCTTCGTCTATGACTAACGCTTTGGATAACGTTTCGACGAGCTATCAGAGATATCCATACTTTGCCACAAATCGACAACGTGCTGAGGCTGAAATCGATGGTAAATTGTTCTTAACACTGATTTGCAATTATACTTGAGTATTACTAATTGTGTTAAAAAAAAATTATTACATCAGGAATTGGGTTATAACTTGTATCTGTCATAAAAACTATAGCCTACTGTTTAATGTCTGTTGCAACATTCATTTAGAAATCAGAAAATGCTAAAACATAATATTGTCAATAACATAAAATTAGAAAAATAAATATATAGGTAACGTAGGCATATGATCAGAGTAATTTCTCTCAAGGGGTTTGAACAGTGAAAGTCGGTTAGTTACTGAATGTTCGTATAAGTAATACATATTTTATGTATTAGGTTTATGTTGGCTTTGTGTATTTTCGAGATAATATTTATGTCAATATTTATGTCTACGATATTGATGTTGCAGCTAACGTTACCTCAGTGCGACCAAGTGAAACTCGGGAGGATAGCCTGAATGAGTCTGTGGAGGAAGAAGCCCCCCGGAGAGATTAAAATGGAAATCGTAAGTTATTTTCTAGTCAACTTGTTATTGCATAAAATGATTTGAAATTTCTATGACAGCACCTTTGCTTCGGCGAGTTCAAAATTAAACTGATGAACACGTTGCTCCGTGGAATGGGTAAAGAAACAACTGATTTAATGCAAGGGGTTCATCGCAACCTTCGCCTCTTACTTCCTCTGACGCGCTTCCTATTCTCTCTGTATTTCTCACACCTTTACAGCGCTCCCATTGCCCTAAAGTATCTGAAAATTTCTTCATATTTTTCTGATGCAAAAAGTTTCTTGTCACTTTTGAAAAATCTTGATATCGAAAAAATTGTTCTGGTTTAAAATTCAACACATCTGATTGGTTTGAACTGAAATTTAAAATATCTTTTTTTATGTTGAGTTTCATGAGTAATGGCATATGACTGTTCGAGTCTGAAAAATATGTTGTAAATTTCGGTGAGTTTTAGATCGTAGTTTCTATCCCTACTCCTCGGAGGAGGGCGTTTTCATTGGTGAAGCATCGAATTAATATTTTTTTCGATTTCTGAAAAACGAAAAAATATTTAATTCAAGAAAGAAAATGATTTTTTTACGGGGACTTTAAAAAGGCCCTATATAGTGGAAAAGCCGCTAGACGGCTGCAATGCATAAGCTGATGTACCGCTTATGAACTATAGACTGCATAATGTTACAAACGCTGTGGCACACGCACGCACACTCTTATTCGGTGAAAACAAGTACAGTATGAGTAAAAGTCGGTTATTATATTGTTTCAGGTAACGAGAGACGAGTTATTCAGCAGCGTGGGAGAACAAGTACAATACTTGCGGATGTGCAAAATCGTCTTCGAGTTTTGGAAAACTCAAGCTCGATGGAAGACAACCTAATAACAAATCATTTTTTATTGAAGAATAAAGTAGGAGCAAGGGCATGGGATCAAGCGATTATGGGAAATGAAAAGATGAAACAGCAATTTGTAAGTTTCTTTGCTATTGGGTACTTGTTTGTAAATTTATCATATATTGTTATATATTGCTTATTTTGTAACATATTATTCACAGGAAAATATGATAATCAAATGCGGTGGTAGTACACGCAACAATCACATCGATCGAGTTTCAGAAAAGATGTTCGATCTTTCGTTCGCCGTGGAGTGCAACTGGACGGGAAAATCTGGTCACCGGAAAAAAATGAGTATTTCATGCTTGAAAAGCGTGACTTTGATAATGACGAGTAAGACCATCACAAATTTTGTATTCCATACAAACACGGAAATTTCCACTTAATCGACGCGATTTGCGCGAACACCGCCCTTTTTTTGGGGTACCCATGATGAAATTTCAAAAAATCTCCCTAGAGAGCAATCCCCAGGGATTGCTCCCGCTGGAAAATTCATCGCGGATAACTCAAACAGAGAACATTGTTCCTATAAATCGCGTCGATGAATTGGCCATTTCTGTAGGTGCATTTTAAGAAATATTGTACTCGCCAGAGAAGGAAGTGTTTTCAACTCGTGTGTTCACCTCGCCCCACCCGGACGCAAACACACACTTGTCAAAATAATCCTCTTACTCCCTTGGTGAATAAATATCTATTCCAAATGAGAATGTTCATAAACCATTTTGTCCAACAGGAGTTATTTGCTCAAAATGGCATTCAGCGGCGGAGAAAGAAATCGAGAAGCGGGTCGTGTGGTGGTTTCATAATGCTCGCAGACGATTAACCCGCTCTCTGGAAAAGGAGGCAAGAATGGAAGCAGAGTGGAGTGATTAAATCAATTTTTGCATTGCTTTTCATGGTAAAAAAATCGCTAATGATGTCCATTTCATAATTATGTAATTGATTGTATGTGACAAATAATGTAATTGAAATAAATATTGTTTTAGAAAACATCGTACTTACCTCAATATTGCACTGTTGTTCACTAACATAATCCACTGCACGACATTTCCACTGCACTGGTTGACATTTCCACTTACTTCCAAATATATTTGTAGAAATAAAAAATAAAACATTTTTTCAAAGTACAAAAAAAAATATACCAATTCAAACCTAACTGAAAAAATCAGAAATTTTAGTTATGTATATGTAAAGTTTCAAAGTAAGGTTCCACGATACTATTTGCGAAATATTTTTTAAATTTTTTCTTCAAAAACTAGCAGCTAGCTAGCCACGCACTGACAGCAAGCTTTATGGGCCAGCTAGCAGAAGACTAGCTGCTACTTTGACAAATGGGTACACTTTGTAGTAGTTGGCTAGTATTATGCTAGCTAGCGGAGAAGCTTGCTGCTAGCGAGCTGCTAGTGACGTGGTTTACTGGGTGGTGCAAACACATTATAATTATTTAGAGGTTATGGTTTCTATTTACAAATAAACTGCAACTGAATAATCAACCGCGTTGTTTAATTTATAGCAGCAGGTGCGTAGGCAAAGAGGGGTTTTTGGGGTCCAGCCCCTCCCCGAAATCGGGACATTATTATTTCATCTAAAAATAATAAAAATCTCAGGAATAAATGATAAAAATAGACGAAAAAAAATATTTCCAAAGTATCGAATTTTAGGAAGCTGTGAAAAAATTAATTATGCATTTGAAAACCCTTAAAAACATATATTAATAGTGAAACAAAAAAAAATTATGTATAATACCAAAAGTTATGGAACAAAAATCTGAATCTCAGTGACTTGCATGGGAATCACAAAAACCGAATTCTATAAAATAAAATATGATCATGAAAAATGGGCTACTCTGGACTTACAACGTTACATAATTATAAATGCTGAAACCCGATAAATCAAAAAATCCCGAAAGAAATACGTAATTTTTTTTGAAAAAACGCCTAAAAGTTTTTTTCTGCTTACGCCGTTTATCAACAGGAAACAAACAAACACATTTCAGAATTTTTCTAGTCTCCATTATTTTCACGTCACAATTTTCAATATTCATCATTCATCATTTTCCTACAGGAATTTTCAAATACTGTCATTCATAATAAAATATTTATCATAAGCATAGTAAAAATTATTAAGTCATTAATCCCGTTACATTTGACTTTGGTATTTTGAATTCACGAAGCTGAAAATTTGTCAATATAAAAGTACTTTTTAAAAAGTGCAGTGTTTTTTTTTTATTAGTCTATGTATTTTTTTTATTGAAGTGAAATTTTTTTGCTCCTAAACATGAAGAAGTGAATTGAAAAATATTATTTATTTTTACAGCAAAAGACGATGAGTTCCACATAACATCGAGAGACGCTAAGAACATAGAAGTGAATAAAAATTTTTTGTAATAACTGGTGTTATGTTTAATAAATAATTTCAATTACAACTTGACGAAACTTTAGCAAAGGCGCTATAATATACCATTTATAGTTACCATAACATCACGGCTCTTGCACCAGCCTGAAGGCTGGAGCTGGTGCTGTCTGCACCTTTTGCATGCACCTGGCTAGAACCGCCGAGGCACCTTTGCTATGGTGCAAGTTTACTTGGAGGATCTCAGCTGTGGTAATGACCATACTTTGTCTTTGCCTTCCACCCTGCCTTGATCCTCTTCACCACCCCCCTAGTTTCTCGAGACAGTCTTAAATACCATCATTCCCGTTCCTAGGTTCCACCCCCTGTTCTGCAGAGTCCGGGCCGATCCCTCATTCACACCGAGAACCAGGAGGGTGAAGTTCCCCTCCAATGTCTCCGCGCAGTGGACGATCCACGCCTTTGTCTCCAGACCAGCGTTCTGCATCCCGACCAGCCTAAACAGCTTTTCGGGCTCCCTATGAGGTGGTGGTATCTTCATCGTCATTTTCACTCACTTTACCACCTCTTCCGTTCGAACCAGTCAAACCTTCGAGCCACCCGCGAGCTTCAATGATGGCATTATCCCTCTCAGCCACTCTGCCGAAGCTTCGTCCTCACAGACGAAGATCACCTTTCCACTTCTCAAGACCGTCTCCTTGAACCTATGGACACTCCCTTCCCCCATAATTTCGAGGGTCTGGTCCACGACACTCCCCTTGATCTCCTCGAAGACCTTCATCTCCATCCTCTCCCCCAGAACCTCCCCAACGGTGACTGACACCTTAGGTAGCTCACAGGCCAAAGTGGAGTAAGAAGGCCTCTGTCTCTGAACCTCCACGGATCCTTGCTCCTGCCGGCTCTTTTTCTTCGCCTGCCTCACGGTCGGGTCGGAGATGCTTTTTTCCATCCTTCGCTTCGACCGCCTGGCGGCTTCCTCTGACTCGGGCTCTCCTCCAGCATTAGGTAAGAGGTCTACCAGGCGGGTTCCTGCCCCGTTCTCGGTTTTCCTCTCCCTTCTCCTGGTAGAGCCCGACTTCCTTTTAGGTCTCTTCCTCTTCTCCCGGTACTCTTTCAGGATGGCTTTCCTTCTCTGAGCACCGCTCATCTTAACTCAGCCTCCCTTCTTCGAAGGCCCGGTTTCCTTTCCCTCCTCAACTTCCATCGATAAATCTCTGGATGTCGAAGCGGTCTCCTCAACAGCGGGTTCCTGCCCCTGCTGTTCTTTGTTTTTGATACTATGTTCCGCTATTTTCTCCCACGAGTACTTAGGGTGCATGAAAGACCACTTACGCTCCCCCATGCGTAAGCTAGGCTTGCTGCCGAGTCTCGGAAGCCTCGACAGCTACTGCAGGAGATCGCCCGGTATCCTGCAGGAACCGTTAGAAGACTCCTTACCCAGGAGCCATTCATCCCTCGGCACGGTACTCTGACACCTAGTATTGGGGGTGAAAGCCCTCCTCTGTAAGCCCCTTGAGAGCGGGCACCCGACCAAAGAGATCACCACTCTTGCGTCGGGGAACCACTTCTTGGTCGCTCCAGCAGCCCTACCACGCTCGAAGCCTGCTGAATGGACAGGCCTCTCCACTCCCCAAACTTCGAGCGGCGTTGTTCACTTTGGGTCCACCTGGTACCCATGCATCTACATTCAGAGCACACCCGTTTATAGGGTTTGCCCTCCATTCGCCCGCAGAGCCCGTTTATAGGGACGATAGTTCACTCATACCGGGCTTTTTCTCAGATCACCTGGCTGCCTTTGCACTTAAACCCCCGCACCAACTATAAGGTCTCTTGGTTCCTAGCGGGGAAAGAATCATACAAAGCTTGAAAAAAAAAATTCTCAACGTGATAAGATTTTTTCATATTATTGATAGGAGGCCATCATTGGGGGGGGGAAGCATTAGTTGCCACCTTAACTAAAATTGAGGGGGGGGGGGTCAGTTGCCCCCATTGTTCCGGCGCCACTGGATCGACCAATAAATCTTTATCAGTTTTTATGAATTTTTTTCAGCATATATTTATATCGATTTTTATAATATTTTTTACAAAAATCAGTAAAAATAAATTGACGTTAAGAAATAAACACTAATCAACTTCAAAATCTTCATCAGTTTTCATCAATTTCCTTCAGCATTCATCGATTTTCATCACAAAAATATAAGAAAATAAGATGATGGTAACTGATGAAAACTAATCGGGTTCAAAATCTTCATCAGTTTCCATTACTTTTTTTCAGAATTTATCGCTTTTAATCACAAAAATAGTATTAAAAGTCCATCATTTTCCATCATAAAAACAGGAGAAAGAAACGTAATGTAAATTATATAAAACTAATGTTCGACAGATACTGAGTTGATATTGATCCAACGTAAAACCAATATTTGTCTTATGTTGACCTTTATTGAGGCAATACTGCAAGCCGGTAATTGATGGCCCATATATGTGTATAATGCCAAAAATAGGCAAATTGTGGCCTGTCATTAGGAAAATAATTTTGTAATTTTCATACATTTTGTCATCCGTAACATACTGTCATCGTGTGAATTTCGTGACATTTCATAATTTTTTTATATTTGGCCATTATTGAGACTTTTGTGACATTGTTGAACCTTCCAGAATTTCAGGATTTCTGGAAATTTTGTAATTTTGTGGAATAATTTTATTTCGAGATTTTGTGACATTTCATGGTTTTCTGGCCTTTTTTTATTTTTGGACTAGGAGTGATTTTTTCATTTTTCAAATTGGTAAATCTGAAAGATTTCGTAATTATTAAAAATGATGTCAATTTACGTAATTAGGGAAAAAGTTAGTCATCGGATTTAAATTTATTGTAAGATAAATGGAGTTCTATTTTGTGGTGGGATATTAAAAGTTTGACTTCCGATAATAAATTTAACTTGATTTTGAAGCATGAGAAATACTCCGTTCGCTATATACAAAATTTTAAGCCATTAGAAGTTTCACTTTATTTGTACAGTGTAGTTACATTTTATATTAGACCATTAGCAATTTCGATAACTAATCAATTTATCTCGATTATATAATGGGGTAAATGGAAAAAATAGGATGTGACGAGCGAGGTTTTGCTCACTCGTCTATATTTTTATTTTTACAATAATATGAGGAAAAAAATAAAGACATTCAATGTTCTATAAAATGTTTAAGGAGAAGCTAATTTTCTAAACGTTAAGATAACGCGCGACAATATCAAATCGCTATGACTCGCCGGTATTGATAGTTGATGACACTAATAATATCAATTTTTGGTCAGGAAACGATCGGACGAAAATCGTTCCGTAAAGAATGATTTTCAGACGGAAACGATATGCTCATATCTTTCTTTTAGACAATGAACCATGATTAGACTTTTTACAAAAATGATATCTAACGATTTCTTGCAATTTACACCGGATACAAACGAACGAGAAGGAAGCCAAAACGAACGAAAAACGTTCCGTGAGTACGATTTTCAGGCAAAAATGGTAAACAGGTCAATTTTTCGAATAATGAACTACGATTACCACTTCTTTCTTTCTTCGGTATATAAACCAAGCAGTCGTGGCCGAACTTTGGCACTCACACTCCCAAGCACTTGTATTCCTTATTGTTAATAGTTTAACATATAGTAAAAGTCATAAGTTAAATAGCGTGCGGAAAGACAGTTCTCAAATTTTATTTGAAGTTTATTGATATTGAAACATCTCCTGAATCTAGACATTATTTCGTTTGTAATAATTAACAGTGAAACGTGTGATTTTCCTAAGAGCAATCGATCGAAGGTATGAGAGTAAAAATTATTAATAATATGTTGAAAATAAGTAAAGTTATAAATCAATACACTGTTTTACATTGTCAGAGCCATATTATTGTCATGTAAATTGTTTTGTGAATAAGAACTTCAGAAAGGATTCGTAATGCATCGAATATTTTGTATGAAAAGAGTATTTGAATAAGATATAATGTTGATTTTATCGTTTTGTTAGAAAAGTCTTTTGTCTTGATTGATAGATCAAAATGTAAATGATTGTATTCGGAAGTGACTGTTCATTTTATACTAATAAAGTTAATGTTTTGTAAATTGAAAACCATCCCTCAAAAGCATTTCTTTTCCCCTGGTCCATAAATATATAGGGAACTTAGGGTCGTGTAGGGCAGAGCCTCTTACAACGGTCCTAATCTGGATGAGTTGGCCTACTTTCGGGATTTAAAAATCATCGTTGGTTTTCTCGAATTTGAGTCCGCTCGTCACAAGGAAATTATCTAAATTATGTAATATTAATGATCTCATCTTATTCATTTCATCTCCATTATCTCATGTTTGTATCTTTTCTCGCTTATCTTATATTTTTATCTCATCTAGACCATCTCATTTTGTCATCTTTTATAAAACATCTTATTTGTTATCGAATCTTTCTACAACAGTTAATAGGAGTAAATATAATAATATAAGGTAATGAGGGTTAATGGTCCAAATAGAAAATATTTGGAGGTTCATAGAAGTTGATCGTAATTAATAGAAGACGATGGAATTTTTTGTAATATTAAAAATTTGCAAATTTAAAAAAAGAAATTTGAACTGCTTGTCGAATGTTTAACAGTCAAGTCGAAAGTTTTGAATTATAATTGATCAAAATTAATAGAAGTTCATGTGAATTGATCGGCTTCAATAGGAATGATTACGGTAGTTTATAGGAGAGAATGGTAGTCAATGGAGGTCAATGGTAATTTATAGTAAATAATGGTAGTTAATGGGAGTTAATAGAAGTCAATGGAAATTAATGGTGAAGTTGCTGACACGGCGTGGGCGGCGATCAACTTCTTTTTATTATATAGGGAGATTAATTATTTTATTTTTATTAATAATTATAATTTTATTTTACTTATATTGTGTATATATACCAATATAAACACAATATATTTATGCATTTTAAATTATCAGCGCCATTTTGAAATATCTGGATCGGATTATCCGAGCCGGACCTGGGAAAAAAATCCCGTCGTACCAACCGTAAAATCCGGTTGTGCCAACGTTGAAGCAAACCGTAACGTTTTTCAACTAGCACTTTCAGACTGGTCATTCTCGGCAGGTTGAGGCTGCTCTGCGATAGGTTGGTTCTATAGAATTGAATATCTATATATTTACCTGCCATCGTGTATACTTCTATCAACTTTGAATGTGAAAACACAAAATTCACGTTTTATCATGTGTGTCGCGTGTACAGCATAAGAGAATATTATTAGAGATAACTTGGAAAGCGTTTTCTCATTACCTAAAAGTAGGCTAGTTTTGTTTCTAAAACTAGTAGGTTACTACACACCAAAAAAAGAATTTTCGATACTTTTTTTTCATATAAGTCTACCTTTCACTTATGTTGGTATTTTAATCATCTTATCACCTCCATTGTGTAAATTAATTTAGACAGAAGATTAATATAAAAATAGCTCCAACAACTGCCAGCAACCTGGAAAACGTCTAAAATGATATTAAGTTTTCGAAAAATAATAATAATGACAAAGAAATGTAAGAGAAAAAGTGAGTTTTATATGAATATATGTTCGTCATCACTAGATCAATTCAAATTTTCTCAAATCCATTTGTCACCCTAGAAAGGACTAATTTACGAAAATTTAAGAAAAATTTGATCAAAATCAGTTACGAATTGGTAAGGATATCATGTGCACCGTTTCTACCTGACCCGCAAGAAAAGCTGAAAAAAATCGGAAAAGATGATCACTATTTTCGACCCAGCAAACCATGACGAGCTCGTCATTTAGGTCGTCATTCAGGTCGTCACTTATAATAAAGAAATTACTGAAAAACAACCTAAGATGCTACATTTTAAGAGCAAAATCTACGTCTTGTAAAAAAATTTGCATCGTAGTGTCGCACTAACTATCGTTTATGCTAGTTTGTAATATTGCTCGACTAACCATGACGAGTAGATTTACGAGCTGAATGACGAGATTCGTAATCGGAACCTAGACGACCTGTCAGACGAGACGTCAAAAACGTGTTCTGACGAGCCCGTGACGACATCGTCATGACGATTCGAGTGACGAGACTCGTCATTGATCACTTTATGACCCGTCGGACAGCACGTAAAAGACGTCGTCATACGACTCGGTGACGACATCGTCATGACGACTCGAATTACAAGACTCGTCATTGGTCAATTTACAGCTCGTCTGACGACACGTCAAATACACAGAACTCTCTGTCTCACTCTACTCTCAGTTATATACGAAAAATCTATTGATATCGAGCCCTGTCTAAAAAAATCCATTCAAAACTATTCAAAACCATTGAAAACCGAACCAAGTTCCCATTGCTAATGGTTCTCCATGTTAAGTGAATGGGATTTTCAATGGTCTCTAATCGTCTAATAGTCCCCAGGACGATTGAACATCCCATTTACTTAGCATGAAGAACCATTGACAATGGGAACTTTGTTTGGTTTTCAATGGTTTTCAATGGTTTTGAATGGATTATTTCAAGCAGGGAGGATATAACTGAGAGTAGAGTGAGAAAGAGAGAGAGGATATAAATGAGATTCAGTGTGCATCGTCAGACAACATCGTCACAACATCAAAAAAAGTAAATTGTTTATAAAATATCAATAATAAACAAATTTTGTTACACGTCGTTCTTTATTTTGTTATGATAGAAGACTCTACTTTGCATCACCGTAAACTGGTATACATTGAAATTTTTGCCTTTTTGGTCAAGATCAACTCGTCAAATCACTTATCATATGACGAGCCTCGAAAATGTTCAGCACGTCCAGCAGGTCGTCATCGAGCTCGTCATTTGAGTCGTCATTTGATCGCCATAGCCATAAAATATTATTTTTGAACATGATTGCACTCTACCTAACTCTACAGAAAATCTTACGTTTCAAAACGCTTTTATTTTACTGACGCGCTATCGCGTTTACTTTGGGGCTTTGCGTAATGAATTAAGTCCAATTCGTCAAACGACTCGTCATGACGAGCCTGAAAAATTCAAAAGTTCAAGAGGTCATCAACGAGCTCTTCATTTGAGACGTGAGTCGCAGAGCAGTCCGGTCAGTCATTCGTCACCTGAAGAATCTAATGATTGAAGAAAATCGCCAGCTACCTAACTATGACGAGCGGATTTGTTTCGACGAAAGAAAATGACGATTCCGACGATGAAAATGACGATTCCGACGATGATCCTCATCCTTGTTGCTGAATCCACCGCTCGAAAACAGAGAGGACCGATAAGAGAAACTTGGAGTAATATTTCCTTATCGACCCTCGATCCCCTTTTATAAAGGACTGGTGAAAGGGTTCGATTGACAACACTTTTGTAGTATAAAGTAAGAAAATGTAATCAATTCATTATAGGTTCGATATTACAAAACGCCTGACAGAGTTATACGCACACATAAATTCCAGTTCCCATTCCCTTAAGCTTAAATTTAACATTATACTTTATTTCGCGGAACTCATGACTCAATTAGACTGGCAAATATTTGTAGTTAATCTAACTATATATTTCGTAAGTCCAAGTTCATCTTTTTGTCTCTGTAATTATTTCTACCTTGTATTTCATATTTCAATAATCCATAGTTTAAGAAACAATACTCTTTTTAATAGAATTCGAATAACTTGAATTAATATTTAGAAGAGGCCTTACTTTCTCTTAATTGATTGAGTTAGTTTAAAGTTTGGGGGCCTAACAACCCTAATCAACTTAAACTAGAGCCACAGGGCTTGCGAAAGGCCAAGGTCGTTGTCGCAAGGGCGACGCGGACAAGGGGCGGATCGCAGCAAGGCTTATTCTTGGATTAGTAAGAAGTCTTAAGACTTCACAGGCTGGATACCAGATTCTGACTGATCTGACTCGCTTTATTTCGAAGCGTTTTTATACATATGATAAACCGTTTAATGTCCCAAATTTGATGTTCGTTGAAGGGTAATAATTCGAATCATTGAAGGAAAAAAATAGAATATCGAATGATTCATCTATCATCTACGCGTGAGACAAATAATTATTTCATCACCGTTCTAGTTTCTTCGGGCTCTAATGTTTAATCAACGAGATTAAACACAGAGACCACTGTAAGATGCTTCCTAATCAATCGATATTATCGAGCATTTCGTGTAGTAGGTATTTCCGAATTCTGAAAGGTGTTTTTCTTTCTGATAAAAATGGTCCAACGCGTGACCCAGATTCCAAGTGCATCACGATCGTTCTTCGTGATTTCGAAACGCGATAAGCAAAAAGTGTCCACACTATTGCGTTCCCGATAAAGGGGCAAGCCGCTCTTTACATAACAATACAGACAATATTACGTTTTGAAACGCGTTAATTTCATCAATGTATGTGTTTAATTTGGGCTTTGCTTATAGAGAACTTAGGCCTGCACTCCGAAAAGCCGTTATGACGAGCCTTGAAAATTTTAAAGTTTAAGTCGTCATTGAGCCCGTCATTCGGCTCGTCAGTCGGTAGTTACCTGAAAAATCTAAATTTAAAAGATAATCGCGCACGCTCTTTAACACTGACAATAATATTATGTTTAAATACTCGTAAATTTTGACTGCAGTTACATTTTTGGCATTTAAGCAATAAGTTTCAGCTGACTCGTCAAACAACTCGAGACTACCCGTCACAAAAGTCATCAAAAATTTTGCAATTTGAGAAGTCACCAAGATCCTTTAAGTCAAAAATATTTTAATAGGTCAAATTTTTATAACAATATTCAAATTTGATTCACAATTTTCGTGAAGTAATCTAATTTCAAGATTTCTAAGCAACCCAGAATATGTTTTGAAGGATAAATAAAAAAAAAACAGATAATGTGGAAACCCGGTATATAAAATTTTTGGGGGTGAACATTTCAGTTCTTAAAACATGTAAGATCGGCAAAATAAGAAAGGTCAAAAAACACAGAGATTATTGGTATTAAGTTTAGCGTAGTGGCCAGCGTGGTAAGGTTGCGTGCGTTTAGTTAGTAAGAGGTCCATGGTTCGATTCCCAGTGTAGGCAGGATTCTTTAATTATTAAATTAATGATTTCAGTTCTGTGAAACGAAGTCCTTTTATTATAACAATAAATATATCGTTGAATTATTATAAAGATCACATAAAAAAATTTTTTGCTTTATTTTTTTGGGTATAGTGACGATGTCGTCTGACGACGTCTTGACGTCCCGTCTGACAGGTCGTCCAGGTTCCGATGACGAGCGCATCATTGGGCTCGTCATGAACGACCCATCATTAAGGTCGTCAGACGACGCGTAAGCGAGGTCTTCAGACAACACGTCAGCGAGTCGTCAGGCGACACGTCTGACAGGTTACTGACGACATCTTGACGTCTCGTCCGACAGGTCGTCTAGGTTCCGATGACGAGCTCGTCATTTAATTCGTCAATTGGCTCGTCATGGTTTGTCATGGATCAAAATTTATCTTCAAAATTTTTTTCCAAGTTATTCGTAGGATGTCTTATAAAATTACTATGAGTCAAAATTAACTGTGTATAGTTCGTTTTACCCGCAAAATGATTATTGAAGTGAGCGGCTTGTTGTCAATTGAGCAAGATTTTTTTGTGCGGTGTATTTATTGTGCACTGTATGATTGCCCAAATAAATACATATTTCACCGCTATCATCATAAATTAAGCAAATGTGGAAACAAAAACTTGTGTATTATAAAATCTATTCTGTGAATTAATTTTTATACCACCCTGTACAGAGGTACATCGTAGCATATTACACAATCGTTCAGTGCACAATAAATAAGCTGCACAAAAAAATGTTGCTTAATTGACACCAAACCAAGTGAGCATCATTTTACCACATTTGCAGTGTAAACTCTGTAAATCAAATGTTTGATGTCCAAGATTTTCACTCGAAATGGCGTAAAAAGTTTTATTCAGAATCTATAGATTTCCTTTGTAAAGCCTCCCTGCCTTGCTTACGGGATTGTTATATGGGAATCAGACGAAAAGACGAGATAAAGAATCGCATAATAAATGAACTGTTTACGTACCTAACTCCAGCGATAGAAGAAAATAGACGCTTTTTTTTTTAATCTACGCGAACACGTTGGATTCATTAACACGACTTCATTCAAGGAAGTGTCGCACGAAGTGAGCTCGAATTTTCACGGAAACAAGACTATGCATTTTTTTCTGTGTCGGAAAACTGATACGTGGTAAAACTAATTTTCTCTATTTATTGGTATGTGTAATTCTATAATGACCTCCTTTGTAAAGTCTGCCGTCCTTTGCATAAGTGCCGTTAACTGACATTTTGTTCGAAAATGAATTTTTTCACATCGTTCGATTCTTGAAGAAATTTCACGTTCAACTGTGTTTATCTTTTTCAAAAATTCTCAACAGTTTGTTAGTAACAAGCATGTACAGTACGCATGTGGGATGCGATTCGATTTTTTAGAATTCAGGAGGAAAAAGTGTCACCAACATAAAAATAGAAAGAAACCTCAAATACGTCTTCACATTTCTCCGCGAAAGCACCGTAACAGCCTTTACTACATTCTTTCAGAGTTGAAGCATCGAAAAATACCCCTTTATCCAAACTAAAAAGAGGCGCTATTTAATTATCTACTTCTTGTTGTGTATTTCACCTGAGATCTCAGTCTGTTTCCTCCGAAAAATCGCCGTTACTGCATTCTTCGTGTACTTTGAATAGAAGGATGTAGTCAGGGGGGTGAAAGTCCCATGTTAATCTCGAGTACCTCTTTGCGGCGCTAGTGTCGACGAACTCCCTTCGCTTTGAACAAAAAACGGCCGCGGATATTTTGAATAGCTGTTTTTGAATTGTGAGTTTTTAGAAATTAACTCAATGAAACACTGCTAAACACCCACAAACACTGCAAAAGTTTGAAACAGTTTGAAAGCTGTAAAAAGCAGTCGAAAAATGTCAAAAACTTCCAAAAACTATTGACGGTATTTGACGTTTCTGTTTCTCTCTTATCAATTTTAGTTCCAAGGAAGAAAGGAGCTCCTCCTAGGTGGCGCGATTTACAGGTACTAATCGTCCCATAAGGCTTTCACCCCCCTGGATGTAGTTAATGATGTTCTTATGTTCTTGTGGAGGAAAGCCCAAACTCGGGCGCCATTCCTCTATGAGATACCGTAAAGGCAGTTACTGCGTTCATGCAAAGTATTTTCGACCGAAAAAATGCCGTAACCACATCAATTATTGGTTGTTATTAAAAAACCCAATTTTTTTTTTCAAAAATTAAATTCAGCGTGCCCTAATTGCCTTAGAGGCGAAGCTACGAAGAAAATTCTGATTTTTAAACTTGATTCTGAAGGCAAACAGTTTCTCTTGATTTACTCGAAATCTTGTCGAATGTAGATGACGACACTTATGCAAAGGACGGCAGAAATGTGAAGACTGTGAACTGTTTTTCTTATTGTTCTGTATGTACACTATATAAATTACTGAACTTGATTACGGCACGATGATCTTTGGTAATTATGTTGTACCGCAAGCCTTTTTATTTTTGACACTTCTATTTGAAAACTTTACAGCTGTACGTCGGCTGAACGTTTACATAATTGAACACTGATTATATCTGGCAACGTCGAAAAAACGCATTCCGCATGGGCATTTGAACGTAAAAGTGACAGCACAGTCGCTACTTATCAACTTCTCGCGATTCAGGGAACTTGTACACGAATCTCGCAATTTTTCCATTTATGGTCGATTTCTGGGCATCATCAAATTCCATTGATTCAAACCTCTGATCGATTGAAAATTCTAAATGATTTTTCCCCTTCTCCGACTCGATCCAATTTTCATAAAGATTCGTCAAAATCTTCTCATCTTTTCGAAACTTTAAAATCTGAACATCATTGTGCCAAGATGGAGTCCAGTAATTTATATAAAACAGCAGTGCAGAAAAAGAGTAAGAACAGCTCACATTTTAAAAAGGAAACCTATATTACTATATTTATATTATTAGTTATATTATTATTAATAGAATTTACATTCCGAATGTAGTAAGGAGTGATTATAAGCAATCTAATAAATAAAATAAGAGAATGACGTGCAACGCTAGACCAAGAAAGTTAAATTTTTGACTGATTTGTACATAAATTTTTTTTACTTAGGCCGCTCATAAATTCGGTAAGCCTTGGGGAGGGGGGGGGGGGGAGTGTTAAACCGGACCGGTTGTTTTGAATATTTGATAAAATTCGAGATTCGAGAGTATCAATGAATCATTATAATAGTAAAAACTGTGATAAAAGTACTAATAGCTTTCAAAAAATTTTATAAGTAGCGGAAAAACCACCCTCGTCTGCAATCACTCGGCTTCGGCCCCTGGTACGTAATGTAACACATACCATATTTCAAGTTCATTTTTCACGATTTCTTCACTTTCAAAATTTTACAATAACCTGTTACGATTTCAAAATTTTAATTACAATAAACTGTTATCTGGAAAATCGATTCTTCCGAATTCGCTGTTTTATGTACTACATTGGAACTCTCTTAATTCCTTAGAGTAAATTAGTTATTGATCAGTTTTTGCATATACAGACACTGTCACTTACACTGAACAATCTGCGTAATATTTTGTTTAATGATAGCGAACTTGTTTAAATATATCAGTAGTTCAGTAAAAAGCGGCAAAGGTTTTTCAACTTAGAAAAAAAAGGAAAAAATTTCGGTAAATTTTTAGTTCTTGGATTCTATCCTTATTTGTTCAGGGATGTCGCTGCTTGGTTCCACTTTTGCATTTTGAATATCTTTTTTCATGTAGAGTTTTGTGAAAAATGGCAAACAAAAAGTTATTCATGAATTGATCGAAGAATCTATGATTTTTGAAACTTTTGTTTTTTTGAACAAAAGTTGAACTAACAAAAAATTGGACTTTTTGTTAGTTTAAAATAAAAATTCGTTACTAGCATTCGGATAATTTTTGTTACAATTTCTTGAATGTCAGTGATTACGAACATTTCAAGGGTTCAATCTTTAAAATCCATCTTTTTTTGACAAAGTTATGCCTATCCAAAAGGAAGTGATTGCGTTGAACAAAAATTATCGATATTTGCCTTTAAAATAAAAATGACCAAAAATCAGGAAAAAAACATTTTTTTTACCAAAAGGTCAAACTTTTGTCTCATCAAATCGACTAAAAAACAACATATTAAAGTTTTGCTGGAATCTAAAATCAGGTCCCGAATGGACCGGTCGATTTGAAATGGAGAGAGCCCTAACTGCATTACACAACAATCATGTATTCTATCAATGAAGAAAATATATTGACATGAGGGGTGTATCATTGTATGTCAAAAAAATATATTCATTGGAATAAAAGAAAAGTATTATGTTGAAACGCGTAAGATACAATGTATTGATGATTTCATAAAATAATTGACAAATTATAGGTATATACCTATCTGTCTTTTTATTTTGTTCGTTCATTTTATTGTTGCTGCTGTTTCAACTTCAATTTCATCATAACTCAACAGCATGTCAGAATTCTTCTTCACTATCACAATAAATTTAGATCTTTTTGAGTGTCAATTTTTTATTTTTTATTCATAAAGGAAAAATAAATTATTGGGAAATACTGTGAAGTATCCAATAAAAATGATTTTTGTACGTCTTCGGGTAGAAAACCTTACGTGAACCTTGGCGCATTTGCTATCCTCGGACAAGGACGATAATTTTTTGACTTTTTTTTTTAGGTTTTTCTACCTCTTTTTTTTTATCAAAAAGACCCCTGAGACCCTTACCGCTCTGACATACCTCCTCTGCTGTCCCTACACTCCCTACTCCTGCCTTCTCCACTGCCTCTGCCCCCTCTGCCTAGTACAGCTTCCGCAAGTTCCGCAAGTTATTCGAAATTCGAAAGTTTAAAATCTGACATCGCCATCTACTGGACTAGTTTCTGTGAGGGATTTTCGAACGGTAGGTAAAAATACATAGCGGATAGCAGCTAGCATAAAAATTCAGAAAGGGCTGATTCAGTATTACTATTACTGATAAAAATTTTCAAATGAAGTCGAAAAAAGAATTCAGTTAATTGTAGGTATAGAAGAATCCCATTTCAAAAAGCCGATAAAGTAGATATTACGTCATGATGGCTCTAAGCTGTCATCTTCGATCAGAATGAAATATCTACCTTACCAACGCGTTTTTTAAGGAACATTGTTCATTGTCGATTTTTTTGAACAATTCATCATATTTTTAACTAAAAAATGTGATTGAGTCAGTAACTGTAGGGCCCCGTTAGTTATATAAACATTTTGCCCGAATAAAAACGATGTCATATAGGCTTTTTCATGCAATGGGATGATATGCGATGATAGGTGAGGATATATCATCCCGCGGATCCCGCTAGGGGAACATCAGTTTCTAAAAGGAAAAAACAAGTATTGTTTTTCAGGTCATCAAACTATGAATAAAACTCTGTCTCGCGAATGAAATGAGTAATATTCCATGAATATTATAATAATGAGTATTCCAGTTCGAGTATATACTCGAACTGGAATACCTACTCTCGTCCAGTCACAGGCAATGACTTTATCCTGATCAAATATGCACGGAGAGATCGAAACGGGTGGACGAAGCGTTCCTCACAGTCGGACGACGCGTGAATCAGAAAATTTGATTCCAAAATCGTTACGCAGTCGTGGCGACTGTGTATCGCGTATGCCCCACTTCAACGTCACAGTCCTCCCGAACGTAAAACGCAGTTGGGTCATTCACGGCTCTCCGATCTATTTTTCACGCGTCGTTGAGCTGAGAATTTTAAAGTCGTAAAAAACGCCTCCACTGACTATAGAGCGACAACTATAGTCGATGCATATCTTTTGTCGATGTTCATTGTTAGTGCGTCATATTTTGTTGCCGGTGCAGCACTTTTCCGCGCATTTAAGCTACGTGTGAATTATACAGTGTCTCTGCAAGTACGCCGAAGGTAAGTTTCAACACTTTGTGAGTGATATTGTTGTTCAATTAAATTTGTACATGATGTAACTAACGATTGAATAGAAACAGGGGAATAATAATGAAGTACGTGTGATGAATAATGGGAATAAAAGAACATCAAAGTATTATATATTTCATGGCCCATATTATAATTATCCCGTAAATTTTTATATTTTTGATAAATTATTTGGAAAGGTTGATGATTTATTAGATCTATCACTGAAATTGAATTCATTCATAACTTCCAATAATAAAATTATCAACTTCAAAAATAGAATTTTTTTGAAGTTTATTTTATCTGTAATTTTCAACCTCTACATTTTTCTGGTTACATCATTGTAATAAAATTATTGTAATAATATTAATTTTGAAAATTAAATGATTGAGTTTGTAATTCAAACGAAAATGTTATTTACTATTAATTTGATTCGAATAAAATATTCTTCCTCATCAGTTGGGATAAATAATTTTCTCAATTCATTTTTTTGATACCTTGATTTTGACTATGAAAGTTTTATGTATTGAAAAAAAAATCAACTGCGCAAAATTTTTTATGTGTTCATCTACCATTTATATTCAAGTACTTGTAATGTAGAAGTTTTTTATTATCATATTTATTGACAGTTTATATTTTTCGAAAAAGTATGCACAGTTTATGAATTATTTTGACTTGTGAGAATATAAAAATTATGATATCATGTAACTGCAATGATTTGATCGTTTGAATAATTGTAATTGATCAACATTGTTTACATTTTAATTTTTTATTTTTTTTCTCTTGCAGTCATGTCGAACAACGACACAGATAGTCTACTTAAAGATCCGTTTGAAGGAGAACATAAACCACCTTTCAAAGAAAATAACTCCGAAATTTTAAATCAGAATCTTTCGTCAGAAAATACTTTTTTTACTAAAAATGACAAGTTTGAAGCTTTTTGTGTTTCGTGCAAAGAAAAAATTGACTCTAATTCTGCAAACTTCGTCCCTGCTTACCAAGAATTGAAAAGTTTCTTGAAAAGTTCTTTTGAAGGAATTCAGATTTGTGTTAAATTCAAGAAAACGAAAAGTCTATCAAACCAAGCCCAAAATTCTTTGGCACATCTGCTGATAAGTCGCGAAGTTTTTTTCATTTTTCAAGAAAACAACGTTTCACTTGAGAAACCCCTACCAAAACTTTCGTAAGCTATGTATTTTTGAAATTCTACATTCACATATAACAGATTCATTTTAATTTTTTTTTTTTTTTCTCAACAGGTGAAATTTTCCAAAATACAAAAATTTCTAAAGCAAAGAGTATGCAAATAGTAATTTTTAATTTCAAATATTTATTTTTAGAATCCCTGCTTCTACTCTCGTAAACCTCGCCAAAGAAATTAACGCGTTATTTGGCATCAATACTGCTATTTTTTATACCGCTGCAAGAACAGAAGATGGGGCAAGTCATGCTGCTTTTGGCAAATTGTTAAGTCGAGTGAACTCGGTTCGCAAAGATTTGAAGGCTTTAGGACTACTTAAAATCTCTCAAAAGAAAGAGAAAACGAAAGGCAATGAAACATGTAATGTTGTTTATTATTTTAATATTCTATACATTTTTATTACAGTCAAACCTCATTTATTGCAAGTCTCATCTATATGTTAAACGAGGTTTGACTGTATGTATTATAAGTTTCACATCAAAATACCAAATGAAATCATTCCATTTTCCTGAATTACAGCATCAACATCGTCGGTCGAAAGTGATGTATTAGAATATTTAAAAGAGAATATCGAACCATGGGAAAAAATAGAAAAAATTTGGAAAGATTCCCTAATATTCCGTCAATCTATCACAAATAAAGACAAAAAGGGAGGAGATTGGCAGTTTGAAGCTTTTCCATGTCTCTCATGTGACGAAAGTGCAAATCTAGTAAGAATAATAATAGCCATATTAGATATTGCTTGCAAAACGTTATATGACCTATCAATTACTAAACAAAGTAGATTAAATGTTAAAACAAAAATGTCAAGTTTTTTGTCTAAGAGCATGTTCAATGTTAATTGTAAAAATGTGACATGGCGTACATAATTAAACATACTATAAAAAGTGAGACAGAATTATATCGAATAATCTGAAATGGTTTGATTTTTTAAGATCAATCATGATTTTGCGACGAAATACCCTGGAATTCAAATTGATTATGAAGATGTCTGGAAGTCGTCGAGAAATGCTTTTTCTCAATTGATACTCTCAAAAAATATAATCGGAGAAGATTCTAGAAGACTTTTGAATCTTGTGTCTGATCTGAATATCGGTGTGTTTCTATAAGTTGTAACGATCAATTCTTGCACTAAAGAGTTGTGGATCATATTTTATCTCAATTTTTAGATTCACACGAAAAAGATCAAATGATTTTGATGCTGTTGCCTGGGGCTTTGAGAGCAAAAAATGCAAGTTCCTTTTTTCTTCGCAAACGAGCCTCCTAAGAAAAAAGCGAAAGTGGAATCAGAAGAAATCAAACAATCAAGAAAACGAGAACTTGAAACACTGCTTTTACACACAGAGGTTTGTAGGGCCTGATTGAAATATATATTTTCCGAAGGATGAAATATAAAATAAGATAAAGATTAAGGCGAATTCGTCTTCAGTTGGATTACATATTTTCAATTTTTTTGTTCTTTCTTGCGATAGACTATCGAAAACTTAACTGCTGCTGTCGATGAAAAACTTCGATACCATTCTACAGCAGGAGAGCAGCTGTTCCCATTTGTAGCTGCCGTAGGACCTATAAGATCGCCTCAACAATACTTTTGCGTCATTGGTAATTCGCGATACCCATGTACGTCATTAGCACACGCCCTTTACTTGACGTTCTAAATTTATTTGGCCTTCAATATTACATACCCGAAACCAGCTCGATTGGCGCTTACTTTTCTGCAGTTGAGTTTTTTACGCTACAAGTCTAGCAAAGATAAGATGAATGCGTCCCTCAGTGAAGCACTTATCGTCGTCGAGAAGATTTTGAATATTTCTTTGGTTTAAAATGGTCTAAAAGGCAAACCAACAACTTTGTTTGTAATTTTTCGTCATTTGATTTTTTTTTAACTTATGCAAAAGAAAAAAGGTTTTTTCCAAGTAAATAAAACGATTTATCTTTTTTCAAGAAAATTCATTTTTTTCGGAATTCTCACATACACTATAATAACAAATTTTTTGAAAATTTTTTATCATGGATCCTCTAACATTCTCTCGTGAACTTACATCTGAAGCAGCTGATTTTGTCGGAGAACTCTTTTGTTTTGCAGACATGCCACGAGCACGCACTATGCATATAGTTAATCGCATTGAAAAATTTATGAAAAATGGTCCAATTACAATTTTACTCAATCAAATGATACGTAGGATGGAAATTTTGGGGGAAACGCCGAATAATCTGATGGTTTATAGGCAAATGTTATCTCATATGCAGAAACCCTTTGAAAATGTTAACACTGAATATAAATTCCTTGAATACATGACACCAGCTGGGACTTACATCCCACCCGTTGAAATAAAAATAGATATCAAAAACAAACCACAAGATAATCAAAGCAATGCATCACCTAACGTTAAACAGATTTCACTTGAACTCATTCCACTGAGGCACACTTTAAAAAAATTTTTTGAATTACCTAACGTTTTCGATAGAACTATGGAGAATGTAAGGAATCTCGATAAACAAAATACTTTGATAACAAATTTAATTAAAAGAGAACTTTGGCAAAATAAGAAACAGAAATTCAACGACCGTTTAGTTTTTCCAATTTTTCTTTGTCAAGATGACTTTGAAACAAACAATCCTCTGGGCAGCCATAAAGGAGTTGGAAAAGTTGGTGGAGTTTACATAGTTATACCTTGTTTGCCACCTAATATGCTCTCTAAAACTGAAAACATATTTGTGCTTTTGCTCTATAAGTCATCAGATGAAAAGTTGGTTTCGTGGACTGAAATTTTCGCACCCGGTATCGCAGAATTGCAATTTCTCGAAAACGAAGGGATCTCTATAGAAACTAAACTTGGAACTCAGAGACTATTTTTACTTGGCAGGAGTAATAGGCGATAATCTAGCAATGCATACAATGCTAGGAATGAGCAAGAGTTTCGTTTCTAATTACATGTGCAGATTTTGTTTTGTTCACATTAAAAATATTAATTCAACTCTCAAAGCTTCAGAGTGTCAAATGAGAACTATCTAAAGTTTCGAGCAAGATTTATTAACAAGTCAACCTTGTGAAAATGGGGTAACTGGACTTTCAGTTTTGAGTAACTTAAAATCTGTCAATACTATCGACGTTATGACCGTTGACGTTATGCACGATATTTTGGAAGGGATTTTCCAGTACGACTTAGGTCAAGTTCTTTACAATTTCATCACAGTTAATAATTACTTCAATATAGATGATTTGACCCTAGCAAAGGCCCGGGAATGCAAGCGGGAGGCAAGACGGATGGAGATGCCTCCGCCTTGTATCCACACTCCCTCCACACTCCATCTTTCGATGGAATTCTTTGAAATGTCCCGCTTAAATGTCATGTTGTCAATTCTGAATTCGAAAAAGTGTATTTTTGTTGATTATTACTTGGTTGCAGATAGCATTTTTTACATATATATCTCGAAAAGTCAAAAAATGAAATCTGTTGTCACATGAAAACCGTCAAGCAAGTAGTAGGTAATGTAGATTTCGTATAATTTCATATCAGTATCATTTTTTTGTGTCAATCGTGTACGATAGCGTGCTCCATCTGGAAAAACATCTCGTGACTTTTACGAGTGCGAACAGCTGCTCTGCCTTGATGCTTCAGTGTGTTTGTGGAATTTTTGGATTTGTTTGGATTGCTAAATCCGCTAAATCACGCTAAATCTTGTTCACGAGTTCCAAGTTTCGCGGGTCCTGAATAAAAAGTGCCATTTTCGGATCTTCTGGGAGTGAGTAAGTAATAATAATTATCCATCATTGATGCATAATTTGGACCAATTTATTTCGTGCCTCGTACATATTGTTTATTATTTCTAGCCCAGCCAAACATTTTTTCTACCCACATAACCTCAATTTTTAGTGGGACGAATTGCTTAATCAAAAACTAGTTTCATAAATCAAGTTCATTTTATTGAAGATTTCAATCGAAATCCTTGTTTTTTTGCATTTCAATGTTGATTTATAATTTTTATTTGATTGTTTTGAGATAAGATTCCGTGAGAGAACCTATACGTTTACTTATCCTAATTTTTGATAATATTGTTCAATTTTCTGCCACTTTCATATATTTTTTCGTGTATTCCTTAGATACTTTTTTTATATATTTTTTAATGAGACAATTGCATTTTTTTCATTTATTCACTTTCATACGTCAAAGTTTCTGAAAACTTAAACTTTACTCAAAAGTTGTTGGGAGGGAATTCCAGAACTTAAAAGATCATTTGAAATTGATGTAGGAGTCTAATTAGCCAGATTAATTGGGTTTCTGCGATTTTTCTGATTTATTTACTTGCATTTCGAATTTCTGGAAAACTTAAGCCTTACTCAAAATTTTTTGTGAATGTTCTTAAATTTCAAAAATCATTTGCAATCAATGAGGGAGTCTGGTTTGCCAAATCATATGTATTTCTGTCATTTTTCCGAATTATTCCCTTAAATCTCAAAATTTCGGAAAACTATCACTTTACTTAAAGATTTTCGTGAGTATTCTAAAACTTCAAAAATCATTTAACATTAATGTAGGAGTCAAATTAGCCAAATTATATGGGTTTCTGTGATTTTTCTAATTTATTTACTTCAATTTCGAATTTTTAGAAAACTTAAACCTTACTCAAAAATTTTTGTGTGTGATCTAAAACTTCGAAAATCATTGGCAATCAATGTAGGAGTCTGTTTTCCCAAATTATATGTATTTCTGTCATTTTTCTCAATTATTTGCTAAAATTTCAAAATTTTGGAAAACTTAAGATTTACTCAAAAATAATAGTGAGTATTCTAGAGATTTAAGAATGATTTTAAATTATACTGAAAATATTATAACTCACAAAATCTATATTTTCACATGTTTAAATCGGAATACGGATAATAGTTTACATTTTGTTTTTCGTTACAACCCTCAGAGAATTCTAACGAGTCGAATATTTCTTTTTACATTTTAAAATATTATAAGAAAAATTCTACGATGTGACGAGCGGGGTTTTTTCCCCTCGTCTTGAAAACTTATTCCAAAAGGAGAAGGAATATTTCACTTTACTGAATTTCGCAAAGCTATTTTAGATAGCGCGCGAAATATCATAATGAGTTCACCGATGCTAGAACCGACGCTCGTGCAACATGAAGAAGTCAATTAGATAAGAGTAATCATTCATTCTGTCTTCATTATAAGAAAATAAAATCGCTATTTCTGGAAAAGGTAAACGACTTCTAAATTTCTCAACTTACTATCAACTCAATTTGCTTATTTTTCGTGCTACGATGATTCTTATTTTTTTTATCTAATGACTACCGGATACAAACAAACGAAAAAGGATCCGTTTGCATCCTCTTAGAATGGTATATAAACCCCGGACTTTCCACTGGAAGTCAGTCGTCTCCAGACGATTCAAACCAGCTCTTCAAAGCTAAAAACCAGCTCTTCAAAGCTAAAAACCAGCTCTTTCAAAGCTAAAAACCAGCTCTTTCAAAGCTAAAAAATCAACTCTTTCAAAGTTAAAAACCAGCTTCAAAGCTAACAAATTTCCAAGTAAGCATTTAAAGCCAAACCTTGTACTTGTTTAAAACGTCTATTCCATGCTGTACCTTGTACCCCTGACTTGGTGATGAAGTCTCACGGCTTCATCCTCATATAGCATCCAAATGACTCCGAATCAAGGAAAGCGAGGTTTTGGCATGGAAAAGCGTCACCAACAAGTATTTAGGAAATAAAATAAATAAATATTGTACGAACCTAAATAAAGAACCAAAGAAAATTTTTTAAAAAAGAATTAACTAGGATGACGATTTACTATAGATAAAAAGGAATAAGATTTAACAATTATTAATTGATACAGTTTGGTTAGGCTGAGTAATGTAAATGAGGATATCAAGATATTAAAGATGTTTTCCACTTTTCTTCTCGGTAGTGAGTTCTAAGGATTTCCAGACGTATAGACGAGGGTGCGAGGCTGCTAGAAGGATAAGAGAGCGAGAGTCCATTCAGATTCGGTCTTCTCACCCAAGTTATCCCAAGTTCCAGAGGAATTTAGACCTAGATTATAAATACCAGAATTTAGGCAGAGAAGCCTTCCAGAAGTTTAGAATAAGTCATCTAAAAAGGCCTCGTCCCTTCTGGACGAGAAAGAGGATTCAAGAAGCAAGAGAGACCTTTTTAAAGAATAACCTTCCATTAGAGAGACCAGAAGAGCCTAGAATTGCCGATGAGGAATTTTACCAGGCAATAAAAGACGATTTAGAAGTAAGGGCGGGCATTTTCGAAGAATATTTGTCAAGAAAGGGAACAATTTCAAGCTTTCATGCGTCCTTAGAGGAAGGGTATTACACATCCTCGAAAGATGATTTACCAGAGTCACACAAAAAGGAATTATTTGAAATAAGAGAGGAAATAGAAGAACAACCTTTAGATTAAGGAATTATACCTTGTAAAAGAAAGTTATAATAATAATGTCACCTTGTGACTTCAAACTGTATTTTCGAGGTGTCTTTATTTAACCCTTAAACAATTCTCCCGACTCCCTTTAAAAGTCGGATAAAGGGTCACTGTAGGCCGTTGTCTACAGAGGGTCCTTTTCTGTCGACGAGATTAAGGAATATAATTATTCCTAGGCGCATAGCCTAACAACACAAGAGAAAAATAATAATAATAATTTCCAGATTTAACATTCCGAGTCTCGCTCGTTACAACGAGCTGAAGATTCAGAATTTGTGATCCTCACAATATTGATTTCAAAATAAAGAAAAATTTTGCAATTCAACATAAACTTCAACTCCACTCAAACTTCTGTTCTAATCTCGATTTCGAATTCAGCTTCGATTTCAAGTTTGATTCTATTGAAATTTTTACTTGACTCGAATTCGATTTGGATTCGAATTAAATTTTTTTTTTATTCCGAATTGATTTCAATTTGATTCAACCTTGCTTTGATTCAATCCCGATTCTGAATTCGATCCAAGGTTCGACGTTAAAATCGATTTAATTAACATTTCATTCATATTTGGTTCATTTTCTAAATAGATTTAAATCTCGATTTCAAATTCAGTTTCGATTTTAAGTGCGATTTGAAAAAGATTCTGACTTGACTCGAGTTCGATTCGACTTTACTTACCATTCCAATTCTGGATTCGATTTTAATTCAATTAAATTTCGATTTGATTCGACATCAATTATCAATGTTATGCAAGTTTCAATCTCAAATTCCATATAATTGAGAATATGTTTCAATTTCATCCGATTCAACTTCGAATTGAATTTCGAAAATAATTCTGATTCCAGGTTCGATTTTTAGCTTGATTTGATTAAGATTTCGAATTTATTCGATTCGATTCCCAATTTGATTTCGATTTGATGCAATTTCAGATTATATTTCGAGTTCGATTCCGATTACGAATTCGATTATCACTTAAAAAAAAAACCTTAATTATGCTTTTCCCCCTAAAAACATGTGCGTACTGTTTCGACGAGAAAATAAGCACTGGTGGGCCATTCTGTATGATCCAAGACCGGTGGTCTTGTACATCCGAGCCGCGACGTTGCCGGTTTGCGTGTACGGGGGGCATAATGGCAACCATAGCAACTCGCTCCCGCTGGCCGCTGGCCATTGCTGGCTGCTGCTTCGGGCCATTCAGAAACCACCAGTGGCCACCAGTCCTTCCTTGCCCCGGTTCCCTTGCCTATCGAGGGGCCTTTCACTCTCGAGTAGCGACTCAAAAAATTTAAAACTCTTTGTGACTCGGCTGAGCTCCAGCTACTCTCGCTACTCGGGAGTAGGAGTAGCAACTCCAAGTAACTCCAGAACTCACGCAACTTTTGCTAATCCGCGTAAACTCTGTATCTACACGAAACAAATTTGATATATTTGCCTTAATTCTGATCCTATAACCGTGTCTTTTTCTAGATTAATCTTTTGTAATCTCACCCTGTTGTTAGTTGTCAATTAAGGATAAGAAATTAAATCTATGTTTTGCTAACATTGCCACGAATTGCGCAAAGTGCTGCTGATGACACAAAATTACTGAATATTGGGCTAATGCTAACCACAAATTCAACTTAATATATGTGTAATAAATAATTTCTATCTATGTACATTTAAAAAAAAAAAAAATAGAAATTCAAGAATACTATATTCTGGGAAAATTTTATTTTTAATAAAAAATAATACCTAAAACTGTATCTGAAAAAAATATATATATGATTATTAACTTATTCAGATGATTATCAGATTCGACAAAATTTGTCGAAATCATTATACTTATTTCATTTATGATTTGTTCCATTGAATTATTATAAAACTTTCTTCTATATATAATCATGCTTTATGTTATTATCTTTTTACTTTTCTATAAATTTATCATCAGTCATTTCATATATCAATCAGAAGTGAATCCATTCGCGTACGATATTTTGACATTTTATGGGCTCACAGGTACGAAAATAGCTATTAGTTTCTTATAAGGTTTTAATAAGCTCATCTTACAAAAAATCAAATTCTTATGAGGATTTTATAACATCACTTTATGAGAAATCGAACTCTTATAAGAAATTTCGTTTTCTTATCAGGTTTTAATAACGATCAAAATCACTAGGGTAAAAGGATTTTAAAAGTTTAGTTCGATTTTTCCAGTTATAAACGATAATAAATAGAAATTAGTAAACCTCTAAGATATGTCTGATTTCAGAAAATAAGAACATTATGATGATGTGCTTGCCTCGAGGAATTCATTTTTATAATTCTTTTTGCGAAAAACTGTTTGTTTTTATCACTTGTTTCGGGCTCGATTTATTTCCTAGAAATGCACCATTATCTTCCCAGCGGGGTGGCCTACCTAAATAGTATGAATAGCATAGACTCGCATAGGCAGTCGATCGAGCGCTATACTATTTGGGTAGGCCACCCGCTGGGAAGATAATGGTGCATTTCTAGGAAATAAATCGAGCCCGGAACAACTGATAAAAATATACAGTTTTTTGCAAAAAAAAATTATAAAAATGAATTTCTCGAAGCAAGCACATCATCATAATGTTTTTATTTTCTGAAATCAGACGTATCTTAGAGGTTAATTAATTTCTATTTATTATTGTTTCTAACTCAAAAAATCGAACTAAACTTTTGAAATCCTTTTACCCTAGTGATTTTGATCGTTATGAAAACCTGATAAGAAAATGAAATTTCTTATAAGAATTCGATTTCTCATAAAGTGACATTATAAAATCCTCATAAGAATTTGATTTTTTATAAGGTGAGCTTATCAAAACATTATATAAGAAACTAAAATTTCTTACAAGAATTTTTCGATCAATTTTTATAAGAAAAAAGTTGTTTAAAATCTTGTAGCAAAAGTTTTTATGATAAAGTTTTGTTTGGTATGAAGTTTTTATAAGAAATCGAATTCTCATAAGGTTATGATAATAAGGTTATCATCATCGAATATGATTCAGTACTGCACCTCATCTAATATGATCGACACTAAATTTTACATGATTTCAATGTGATCCAGTATGATCGATATTCGATCTGGTTTTCATCATCGAATATGATTCAGTATTGCATCTTATCTAATACGATCGACACTAAAATTTACATGACTTCAATGTTATCCGAATTTGCTTTGCATTTCACAAAAAGTTTGACTACTTTAAATTTGATATAAATGGTACAGAAAAAATTTATTAGTTACTAAGTTTAGAAATGTACCAACGACTCAGTTAATTTTTTTCTGGATATTGGATTAGCCGATAATCAAAGTATAATTAACAAGAAAACGAAAATTCTTTTAAATGTACGAAACCCTTCAAACGAAAGAAAAGTAGATTGTTTTTTCAAAGCATAAAAATAGAACTTATTTTTCGTTTATTTCAAAAGACCTTCAGAAAAAACTTATCAGTACATGGATTATCTCCGTAAAAACACGAAACAAGGAAACATTGCGGGAAAAAAAACCTTGCGGAAGTAAAATGAAGGATTAGGGAATTTCATCAGCAGAAGGAAGACAAATATCTTGCACAAGAGAAAGAGACACATTTTCTTTTAGCGAAAAAAATAAAATAAAATCCAGAAATGTAGTACGGAAAAAAATAATTTCTTCTTAGCGCATTAAGTACAGTATCAGAAAGTTCAACAGTTTTTTTTTTTCGTTGTTTTGCTTTATATTATGTTTTTGCTTATCATGATCGAAATTTTATGCAATCAAAATGCACTTTGCGAAAATGAAGTAAAAAACTTTAATTACACGCATAACGACACTGAGAGAACGATTTATTGATATTAAATAAAGATTTATTTCGATATGATCAAATAAATAGTGTTTTGTCTCAAAAAAATACACGTTCCATGAAATAAAATTTTTTAACTGTTAATAAATCATATTTTGAATAGTTGGTACAAGTTCTGATTTGTTACCAGTAAAAAAATTTTATTTCATGGAACGTGTATTTTTTTGAGACAAAACAATATTTATTTGATCATATCCAAATAAATCTTTATTAACTGTAAGCAAATCGTTCTCTCAGTGTAATCTTTGCAACACGAGGTACCTGTAGTCCGATGATTATAAACAAATTGATTAGAGTGCATTGTTTTTGTAATTCATGACTCGGCGGCCTTAGGTGGTCTTCAAAAAATTGCTTGTAACAATGATATTAAAAAATGTCTTTTGCAAATTATTGCATACATGGTAGACATCAGTAGATCAATTAAAAATTGTTCAATAAAATTTGTTTGGAAAAATTATTTTGTTAATTTTCATCTTTGCTCGTAGATCAATTTCACAAAACGTTATGTAGAAACTTGAAATTTTTTTTTTTATGTTTTGGGCATCATTCACGATTACGATCGCGAAAGAAGATCAAAAATCGGTTGAAAGGAAAATTTTTATGATTTTTTTTTGCATGTAAAGTTATTTACGTGGAAATTGCTATTTCGCAAAACTTCATGGACCTTGCGGCACGGGTTAATTTGCTTCGATTTCGCTCAAATTTCTTTACCTATCATCCAGGAGGCACAAGATTTTATAATGGTCCAGGAAATTTTAAGATCAAATCCTTTCCAAAAAATTTTTTCCCGAATTGTTTCTTTTTAAATTTTTCTTCGCAGTTGCGAAGTTGCAAAGAAAAACTTGAAAAGAAAAAAATCGGAAAAATATTTTTTAAAAAAGGATTTAGGCCTGAAATGCCACACCGGCGGTACGCCACTGCGTGGCCCGCAGAATTTTTTGCGCACGCGCGTAGATTACATGATCACATAGCGTTGTAGTTATTTAATTTTAATTATGATTTCTCGGTAATCATTAATATGCAAACGTTCAAATATATTTTTTCTTGATCTCCAAACGATTTCCAATCGATTACACTCATGAAACAGCTAAGAATATGAATAATTATCATCATGTCGGCTAACTTCATAGCTATACTTTAATCAATTTTTTGTTAATTAATGCTCGATTTCCAAACGATTGTAACCGATTTCCAAATATTTCTACACGATATCCGAACGATTAAAATTTATTCTATTCATTTCCGTCGCATACGTCGGCTAAGTACATGGGGGTGTGTCCCAAAGTGAACTTTTAGTCAACGGCACACGGACGAGGCCTGGTTGTGTGCCTCTTTCCCATATATGTAATACTCTTATATGGTCAGCCGAGAGAGAGGTCTTCCACTCAACACCAAGACCCGACAATCTTTCTGTCCTTCTTCATTACTCCGTTCATCTGCGCAGGCCCGAGCTCGTGACGAGCGTGTTGACACTTCAGAATCAAAACAGTCTGATGCGTAAAATATCGTATATGATCATCATGCGTAATAATATGTTATAAATACTCTGTTCATTTCGCAATGGGGTTTAAGTGTTTTTTGTGCGGGAACTTAAGTGACAAATCGAAGCAGATTTCATTGCATTTGTAAGTATTTGTGTGTGTGATTTTCTTGTTTTTTCGCAATGAAAAGAGACTATAAACGGGATATTTAATTGTTTATAATTTTTGAAAGGTTTCCACCTCCGAAAAGCAACGAATCTAAACTATATTAAACGATTTTTCGTTTTATACAAATTTTTATAGTAAACCATTTATTAAATATATGTAAATTTTCTTATAACATGTGTAAAGATTAACTATGAAAATGTTATTTAAATAAGTTTATATAAAATTTTGGAAATGTAAGAATTTGACCTTTTTTTTTTACAAGTTACCTCATATTTTTCCCAAACGATCATTCCATCTCAATTCCCATTCCTATATCACTTTTCGGTCTCTAGAAAATAAAACTTTTTATCTCCAACAGGGGAAAAAATTATTCTAACTTTTCATCACTAAAAATAAAAAAATTATTAAACCTATCTTCGCATTGAACTAAACATTTTTTAACTGTTAACTCAAAAAAAAAAAACCATAACTTATATTTGCCGCGTTGTCGAATTTACACGAAATATTTAATTTTCACGAATGCGACGGATCTTTCGACACTCGTCGAAAGAAGAACACGAAAAATAACGCTCACTTACATTACACGAAGTACACGAAATATTAAATGCAGATGAATGCGGGCAGATCTTGGGACACTCGTCCACAAATACACGAAAAATAACGCCAGCTTATGTTACACGAAATACACGAAGTACACGAACGGTGCGAAAAAGCACTGCCAATTTTTTTTATATGTAATACGATTGACATTTGGACTGATTTTGACACAAGCTCCGTGTTTACAAATATAAGAACCGAGCGTGCGCAGTAGACCCCAGTAATCTTCTATCCTTTGGTGTTGGCTGACATCCCACTTACAGGCGAGAATAGGCCGCTGGCCATATAGGAGTATTACATATATGCTCTTTCCCCGTCTCCCACCACGCGCCCCGATATCTTGCGTCTCACTAGAAAACGAGTCGCGTTTCTCGCTCGGATTTTCCTGTATTCTTCATTCCCGTTTTTTCGTTTTTCGGGCGGCTGGCGACTCAACTTTATAATAAAGTCGCTCAGGATTCTTTCCAACGTTTTTAAGAAATAATTTTGTACATTTTCAGGAAAAAAAAATTATCTATAAAAATATTAAAAAATATGATTACTAAGTCGGTAATTTCTTGGAGGTTAAGCTATTTTTTTTATGTTTCTCATAAATTTCTAAACGATTTGCAATTGGAAATATTATATTCATGAAAAACCATTTTAGAAAAATTGTGTATACATAAATTTTGTTTTCGTAGGTGTCTGTCATTAAAAACTTTCTAAAAATTCTAGAAATTTAAGCACTTACGTTCTTCGAATGAAATTTCTAGGAAGTTCGAAAAATTTTTCAAATTCTCTAGTAAACAAAAAATTCATAAGTTAAAATTTGTTTGAACTTTTAAAACTATTGGAAGAAATGACCACATAAAACTATTATATAATATAATAAATATTTTACAATAATTTATTGATAATTATATTATTTTTTTATTATAATTATATTATATTAAATACATATAAATATAAGGCCCGGCGGGCGGCCTACGCTCGCGCGATAGGCAAGGGGACAAGCGGGGCAAGGGGGGTCTGGTGGTCACTGGTGGTTTCCACAGTTCACGTGTTTCGGCGTTTTCTGTTTTCTCAGTTTTCTAAGGAGTCGAACCGGGCTGATTCGGACCTACGAGTGATTCCACGTTTGCCGCTAGTTACGCCGATAATACCGATGAGTCGTGCTTACGTAACGCCAATGTAGGGTGGTCGTTAAAATGGCTTATTTCCATTTTCGTATGTGACGTCCCCCGATCGGTTTTGAATAATTCAAAAACTAACCTCAATTTGTTCCGAATTCTTATCAAAACGCCTACCCGTGCCAACAGAACCATTTTTTCCCATTTGAATAACATGGGATTTTATCATTTAATCGATCTATCATTATTCTGAAGCTCAAAAACCACAATAAAAAAAAGTCAGGCACTGTAAAGCTTGTTTTTCTGACCTTATAGTGCTAGAAAACAGCTCGAAAATTTTTTTATTGTTAGTCGTTTTATTTTTAGAAGTTCGAATTTTCGCGTGACATATTTTAATTGGCCTATTGATTTAACGATACAATCTCATGTTTTTTAAACAGGAAAAAAATTGTTCTGTCGGCACGGGTGAGCGTTAAAATAAAAATCTGGAAAAAAAAACTTGTTTTTGCACTATTACGAACCAATTCAACGGGCGTCACAGACGAAATTCGACTACAGCCATTTTAACAACTACCATAATAAATATACTCAGTGTTGCCGAGTTCTTGCCTGTTTTCCCCAGATTTCTAATGTTTCATCTAGGGGAATCAGGCAAATAAAGAAACGAATCATTGATACTGGGTGTACGTATACATTTGTATTGGGAAGGAACCAGTAATTTATTTCTGTTACTATAAATAATCGGGAGTAGTGACGACAGGGAAGTGAATGTCGGATTGTATGGTACAACAATATTGTCAAATGGCGGCGAAGTACACGCGGCGCCGTGTACACGCACGTAAAATAAAAGCGGTATTTGCATCATTTCTTATACCAGTTAATGTGTGGTAACCAAAACATCATCCGAATATTACTAAAAAAAGTGGACATTCAAGTGACACTTACGTGATCTGCGGCAGAGTGCAGTAGATTAACGAATTAGATATGTTGACGAGTTTCACAATTTCGGCTTGCTTCTTATTTTTCACTGTTATACCGTTATATTCCCTGTTTGTATTGAGATCAAGAAATAGTATTGGGGGAAAACATTCTATTACAAATAGTCCATCCGAAGAAGATTAAGAGTTGCTGATTTGAAAAAGAGATGACTGTGGCGTAATCTTAATTATAATGAATATTTCTGATCTCGTGTACATGCTTTCTGAGCAATTTCTTACAATCTTGACACTTTCCAAAAAACATTGAAAAAAAAAACAATGCATCTGTTTCAAGGTATCCATAGGCGAACGTATTTGTGTACTTGTTACAAGAAACCATCGATTTTGATAAATAAGTATGAAGGAACTAATCATTCGACGGAATGAAAACATTCGAGGTAATATTCCGATTAACTGAACTGATACAAAAATTAGCCCGTTATCCGTAAGGCTCAATGCAACTACCATATCTACATCTACTAATATTTCAATTAATCGTCAATATTGTAAGAGAAGTAAGAGAAAAAAGGCAAATAAATCCGCCACGAAAGCTCACTTTTTCGGGGAACCGAAAAACCACGCGACGAGCAGTTGATGCTGAAAAAGCAGAAGCCAAAAAAAGAAAGGCAGGTTGAAATAGTACTCATTCATTACGTCATTCGAGTCAGTACATAAAAATTTTATGACCTTTTAGAAATTAGTCAAAGAAGCTGGTAACCGTGCAGAACGTGATGAAGATCTGAAGCTACTTGCGGAAATCGAGGGTGATGGCAATGATGAAAATGTAAATACATTAGATGGTATTGCATCTTGAGTGCATTTTATGATAATGGATCCTATTATTACAACAGAGTTTCATTTATGAACTTTAATTACAAACCATTCGCACGTGCTTAGGTTTCTCGTGAGGAAGAAGTAAGAACTCCGAGCCCGCCGCGGTTCAATGACGATGAAATTGATGCAATTCCACAGTATATCCCCGAAGTAAATCAATTGAATCCGGTATGCGTTTGTCGAACATTGTCAAATTTGTAGATCAAAATAAATATCATACCCTGTCAGGCAGGGGACAATACTCACGCAATAGACAATAGTCATCAATAGTCAGATCAGGTCAGGAATAGTCAGTCAATGGTCAGGAATATGTCAGCTAAAAGATAATGGATGTAGCCGTGAACATCGCACATGATTATGCTGACTTCCGACTAATTGCTTGCAATTGTTTTGGTTTCATCGGTTTTATTGATTTTACAATTTAATTACTAAAAATTTCGCGCAGCGAAGTTTCGCGAGTGTCTGATGTGCTTTCGTGCGCCTTCAAGTGCTGAGGATACACCGGATACACATATCAGGTATACTTTAGTTGTTGAATAACTCTTTTCCGCAATTAACAATAATTAAGATATTAAAAAAAGTTCAAAAATGTCAGCGCCAGTTCAAATATAACCTTAATTTTCTCTCGTAATTTTAAACTACGTTCATATGCTACAAAGATAAGATTTGGTAATTGTGAAGTTTATAGACTTTTGCTGAAAACCAGGCCAAAAAAAGTGATAACACACAAAAAACATTAACTTATTTTAAGCAAGAGTCACTAAACTTGAGAAGTACTAACGGTTTTATTTAGTAATTATTGGTAGATGAATCGGGCGCAACTTCATAAGTGGCTTTAAATATTATAAAAAAAAGAAGCGGGTTTTTTGTCGACTCCCTGGCAGTAAAATCGCAGAGAGATAAATAATGTTTCCTTCCGATGTACCTTTCAGTATAGTAAAATATTAATTAACTGTCCCCAGATTCGCTATAGCTCGAGAAGAATTTAATTACAACCCTTCCATTTATTTTACAATAATTTCAATTTTCCTTGACATCCGTTACATGAAAGTTTTTGAAATTCAGTCGCAATTCAAGTAATGTTTCAATAAAAACCTTCACTTAAATCAAGGTATACACAGGTGTATACCAATTTAACATGTTAAATGAAAAATGAAATCTTGACAGTTTGAATTCGCTTAATGTAAATGTTTATACATAAATTAAAGAATATTATGTTAGAAAATTGTCAAAATTTTCGAGATACAGAAAGTCAATTCAATTTCCAGAATTCAAATCTTATCGATACTTTGAAAATATAAAAGTTTGCTTATTATTACAGGTAATTTTTGAAAAATCATAGACGATTCAGGAATTTCATTTCATTTCCAAAATAGGATAGCTCGGGAATTTTGAGAGGATCACACAAGCTTCCATTTATTGAAATTTTATATTTTAAAATAAGTTTTTTATTTATGAAAAAGTGAACAGAATCCCTAAAAATGCTGATTCAAAAAGTATTAAAACATTTATTTCCATTAACGTTAAAGTTTGGAAATTAAACACTTTGGGAATGTTGACGTTCTGAAAATTTCTGCAAACATTTTATTAGAGATATTCAAACATACAGCATGTATTAACAAAATTAAAAAATATTTGTGAATATCACACATGAAAAAATTTTCAAAATTGAATGTGGCCTCACTTTGAAACATTTATAAATAAACGAAAACCGAGTAAATTGTTTTCACCCAATTTTTCAACTTGAGTAAGAAATAATTCTTAGCATTGAACTTTTTATTCAATCATTTTGATAACTACCTTTTTCTGTAAACAATTGTTTTATGTATTACTTTATTTTCTCAACGCTTGAAACTTCAGCTCCATCAAAATGAAACTCATACATGAGAATTATGTATCACAACAAACATGTATCTAAAAAATATTCGTTCCTTTTTCAATGTAATTTTTTTTTGCCATGTACGCTCTAATTTGGGCTAGTTTGAAACCAATCATGTTTTTTGCTTCGGACGCTGTAAATGGATCCAGAAAATTTCTGCACAATTTTTCTACATTCGGTGGTGGATGCATTTCCCACAGCATGGCGATATCTGAAAAGTAATAAAAAATTCAATTGCAATGATGTTTATCTGCTTTTCAAAAAAATTTCAGTTTTGTAAACTAGAAATTTTATGATGAAAATGATTCAAATCAAGTAAGCTCCAAATTTTTTTTCTACATCTCGATGCTACTAACTTAAAAAATTCAATAAATTGTTACTTTTCATGTATTTATATCCGGTTTTATATCAATCTTGCGTAAGGTTGATATTAAACCTTGCCAAATAATTTTCTAGAATTAGTTATATTTACCAATAACCAAACTGCCATGGTAGTCGCTCAAAACAATCGCATTCATTTCGCTCGAATTTCGCGGACGGGCGCTGACATAGAGGATCTCGTCATCTCCCCATAAGGCGGCTCCAAGATTTTTAATTCGTGCTGTTATGGTAGGGGCTCTCATTGCTTCTCCCAAGTAATGGACCCTGAGCGGTATACCAAAATATTCGTCCGTCTGAAATTGGAAAGATTGGATTTCAGGTGAATAGTATGCCTAAGACATTGATTGAAAAATTGTCATAGATTTTTTTCTGGAATGGAAAAACTAAAACAATTTTCTCACAGGAGGTCCTATTACAAAGTTTTTACGGAAAGTTATCATCCCAGTGCGTACTTACCTGTTAACATAAATTGTAGTGAAACATGGAAACATTATGTAAATATTATGTAAATATTATATAAACATTATGTTACTTATTACAAAAACATTACTTAAACTGTTTACATGGTGTTTACTTGAAGCTGACGTTAACATGTGCAGAGGCACTGGAATATAAAATTTACGTACATAGTTGTACGAGGTAATTCTCAAGTTTTTTAAAAACTGAGAAATTTTGTGTAAAAATCAAATTTACCCATCCAGGCCCATTCTTCCTACCCATAACCCCTACTGCGGTAGCAGCACGATTTAATCGATCAAGTCTTTCTTCTTTACTTGGATGTTCCGGATTTTCATTGATCGCTCCTGGTTGCGGGTTTGAGTGGTTTTGTTTATTTAGAATTTCCTTAATTTTTTTCAACATTTTTTTCTCTTGGTTTTCCAGCATGTTGCTGATAGCGACTGCGTGATTCTGGAGTGCAGTTTCCACCACCTGCTGCACTTTGTCCATCATTGCTGCCTCCAGACGCCCGATTTCGCCGTGCAAATCAAATTGTTTGTCAATCTTTGAAAAAAAAAAGGTTTGTTACTTTCTTTACTGACAGCAATACAGAGGACGTACTACTCCCATTAATTCGTATTGTTTTGATGAGAGAAACTGACATTGGTCGGTATACTTTTATCTTTAAATCTATACCGACTAATTAAATAATGTAAATAATTTAAAAAGCAGCAAATTTCTCGAATAATTTACAATTACTTATACAACCCCCCCCCCCCACTCCCAACGTTCTTGGCCCTCTGGTTTATCTTGCATTTGCACTCCCACCACCGCGTAAAGTGACAACGTGGCTGGTGAGCAGTGAATAATTGCGTCTTAATCACTATCAAAAAAGATATTCCTAATATCAACGAATTCGAAATGCCTCAGTCATGTCTAACTTTAGTAACTTACATCGATTTCAGCTTCGACTTTCTGGAAAACCCTCTGCACTATGTCGTCGACATCGACTGCGCACTTCAAACGAGCTTTCTTTCTTTTTTTCTGAAAAATAAAAATTTTTTTCATGTCTCAGGCAGTGAATGATAATTTGACAAGTTTTTAAAAAATTATAAATTATCAGATCTCAAAGCACTTTGGAAATCGCGGAGTTTCGGAAAAATTTTGAAAATTACCAAAATTCTTATAATTCTCAATATTACGATAATTTTACAAATTCCTAACATTTCAAATAATGCGGAATTTTCAACAATGTAAAACGTTTTCAAAGTTGAAAGAAAGTATTATAAAAATTTTAAAAGTTAGAGAATTTCAAAATTGTAAATTTTAGAGATTTGTATAGTTTTTATAAATTCTGAAAGGTTACATTAATGTTTATTAGAATTTTGAAAATTTTGCGAATTTCTTAAACTCTTAAAGAGTTAATAATTTCAGACATGGTAAGATTTTTAACACTTTTTCAAAGTGTAAAAGTTTGTACCTACTATTTTGAACATTGTCAAGGTCTGAAAAGTCAAAAAAATTTTTTGAATTTTAAAAATTAACAAATTTTAGTACATTTCCGTGATCTCAAAAGTCTAAAAAATTCTAAAAATTAATAATATTCACGATATTACTGAAATTTCGAAAAGTTTACAAATTTCTCAAACTCTGAGAAAGTTGATGATTTCGAACATTATAAGATTTTTAACAATTTAGCAAATTTTGAAAGATTACCTTAAAAATTTCGGAAGTCTAGAAATTTCTACAATTTATAGAATGTCAAAAATTTCCGAATTTTCATAATTTTCAGAGATTTGTAAAAGCTTCGACAAGTCTGGAAATTTATCATATTTATGTTTATTTGAACCTAAAAAATCGTACTTTTTTCTTAAATTTTGAAAAAGTTGAGAATTTCGAACATTTGAGGATTTTTAACAATTTTGCACATTTTAAGAGTTTAGAATATTCTATAAATTTTGAAAGTGTAAAAAGTTTTGACAATTTTTAGTATTTCAAACATTTTTAAATTTTCATGAATTTCAGACATTAAAAAAAGTTTCAAAGACTGAAACTTCATATTATTTATGATTATTAGCAATTCGAAAGTTTAAAAAATTCTTCATTTTTGCAAAAGGGTGGTAATGTCGAACATTTTAAGATTTTTTAAAATTTTGGAAATTTTAAAAGTTTGAAGTATTTGAAACATTTTGAAGGTCCAGAAAATTTGGACAATTTTAAGAATTTCACAAATTTAGAAAACTTTAGAGACTTTAAACAGTTTTGATAATCCTGAGAATGTGGAAAGTATTCATTATTATTTCTCTAATATTAAGATTAAAATTCATTAACTTGCTGAAATTAATGTGAGTAAAAGATCACACCTTGCGACACTTGACGTTTGACGCCCCATGAAATTTCACCTTAAGCCTCTCCAAAATGAAATTTCCGTCTACGTCCTTCAATTACTTAAAACTTTTTTGTGCTATTAACCTTTTACAGAGTATAACAAAGTAAATGTAAAAGTAATGTCGAAAACGTTTGACCTGTTATGAAATAACAATTTAACTTCAATACTGAAAAATTCGAGCATAATTATTAAGTCACATGGTTTAATGTTAGCTCATTAAGAAAAACTTCGATTATTTTTTTATGCTATGTCGAATGTCACAACTATCAAGTGTCTATCTGAAATACTTAGAATGATATAAAATGACCATAATTTTTATTTTATTACTCAAAAAATGATGCATTAATAAAGATTATCGGTTCTCCAATTGTTTATTGTACACTTCATATACGTTCGAAACCTATTACCATTTTCCAAAGACTGTGTGAGATATCAAAACTAATCAAAAACTGTCAAAAAAATTAACCCTTCATAAAAGTAACCGATTTCCCCTTTACGCCAATGATGAATTGATGCATGGCTATGAATTATTAGTTTATAGACTGTTCTATGTTAATTATGAGAAAAGAGTTGTAAAAATCGTAATAATTTTTGAGTTTATTAAATTTTCAAACGCAGAAATTTTTTGTATGTTTTAACTTCCACTGCTGTCTAATATTGCTTTTACTAAAAAAATGAAAAATTCAGAAATGTCACTACATTTTACCAAATGTACCATTTTTAAAAGTACATTCATTCTACTTTATATGTATATACAGATGTATAAAGCAACTCTTATCTAATTATCTGGAAAACTTTTATTCTTATACTCACTTCACATTGTCCTTCGATAGAGGTTTTCTTCTTCCTTGATTGATTGGTGTTATCACTTGAATTTGATGCATGTTCACCGTGAAAAACTTCTTCACTTTCACCGTTTTCATTTCCGTCGAAAGTTTGAGAAAAACCAGAAGAAGGTCCCCCACCCTCAATCGCACTTTGCACGTCACAGTCACCAGAAGGTGTGAACCGCAAAGCTGGCACGGCTTTATTGCACCTTGTGCTTCGCCTTACATTTTCCGACGCGTTATTTTCCATTTTCCAACAATGCGCACAGCTTGAAATTCGAACCTCAACTGAACCTAACTCCACTTTTCTCTTATTATACCTTCATTTGTTTAAAGGGGAAATTCTCGATTCGTTTATTTTCTAAATTTTCTTCCGACCGGGAATCAAGTGAAAAATCCAACATTGTTGCCAGACCAACAACTGCTTATAACAAAGTGTCATTTAACTTTTAGATTTCCTAGCAATATAGCTGATCGAACTTGCAATGCAAAGGGTGCACATAGAACATGTTCAAAACCTGAAAATTCTCTACATTTTTCAAATTTTGAAGTAATGTTCGATATAACTGAAAGTTTTCGAATTGCTTAAATTATTGTAACGTCTATATTTCTCATAATCTTCAAAGTAGAGCATGCTAATAAGTTAATTTTTTCGACAATTTTTCAAAATGCCGAAAAATTTGACACTTATCGAAATTTTTGAAACTATCATTTTTGAACTTCCTAAAATTTATTAATTCTGCACGAGTCTTATTATTTTAAAAGTTTTCCAAATGCAATAAAATTTGATCATTTTTCGTAGAAATTGATAATCATGTATGTTTAATAAAAAGAACCGAATTTTCAAAACTTCTCAAGTGCTTCGGAAATTTCCAACACTCTCAAAATTTTAAGAACTTTCAGAATTTCTAAATTTCACTTTGCACTTTCACTTATTCAAATTTTTACATATACATAAATTTCCTACGTTTTTTAAATTTCATACTTTTCCGGGATATCATAAAACGCTCAAATTTGAATGACTCTCAGTTTTTTTGAAACTGATGTTTTTGAAATTTTCGGAACAATGCCAAAATTTTCAAATGTTTGGAAATTTGAAACATTTTCTTCATTAATTTATTAAATAGTATATTTGACACGATCAGAGACACAATGCACTTGCGCCTATTTATAATACATTGGCTACACATAGCCTGATTTTTTATCGAATTTTTCTAACACTAAAAGTCCTCTGCCACTTTTTACAAAACTCGAAATCAAAAAAGATATTCGAGTTTGAAATTTAACTAATAAACGCGCTCCTTCGAGGAGTGATGATAGAAATCACGGACAGAAATTAACCGAAATTTTCTCCATATTTTTTTAAGTTAAAAAGTCCTGTGACACTTTCCAAAAAACTAGAAATCAAAAAAGATATTCACGGTTTAAATTCAACAAATCTAATTATTGAAACTTCTAACTTGATTATCTTTCTTGATTCTGAGTTTTCTGGAAAGTGGAAAAAGACTTATCGACTCAGAAAAATATGGCAAAAATTTTGGTAAATTTGAGCCCCTGGATGCAATAACTCGCCGAGCGCTCGAAAACGCCTAAAAGTACCCATTGCCGCGCGGTGACGTCATGAGTCAAAATCAAAAGTACAAATTTGGAAAAATGAAAAACACTGCTCGATAACTTGTGAAAAGTGAATGTATGGACCCGTTTAAACTTTTTTCGTACACATGATAGTTTCCGTTAAAAATAATCAAAAATTTATATTTTTAAATCGAGAAAAAGCCATGTTTTTTAAAACTTACATCGCCGCAGGACATTTATTTTTCAACGTACCAAAATAATTTTTGTTTACTTTTGTTGAGGGACGTCTATAGCGTTGAATACAGTATCAAAAAGTGTATCAAAAGTTATTAATAATTGAATGTTTTTTTATTCCGAATGTAATGTATAATCATGTTTTTCGACGTTCGCGTTGAAAATGTATCGAGGGAATTTTCGTTTTCAACGGGGTACTCCCGCTTATCATAATTTTAAGTGTATTGTCGAACTCTTTGAAAAGTTGTAACTCTCTAAAATTATTATTTATATAAAACCTAGCGGGTTGTGTGTTTGTGTGTGTGTGTGTGTGTGTGTACACAAACGCGCAGCGCGATGTGATTGAATTTTAAGCGCGCGAGCTCCGTAGTACGTCGTACTGGCGAAAAATTCAATCACATGTCGCTGAGCATTTGTGTTCAACCTGGTTTTTTTTCTATAATAATGATTTTAGGAAGCTGAAATTTCCGAAAATTGCGACAATACACTTAGGGTTATGACAAGCGTGAAAACCCCGTTTGAAACAATATTTATACTCGGATTTTAACAAATTGCTTCTCATTTTACTCGTAGAGCTTTAGAGCTACCTATGATACACTAAAATATTGAGAAAGTTGAGTTTAAAAAAACAGTTTTTTAATTAAAAGTAGAAACTTTTCTATCATAAATCATAACAGTAAAAAAAGTGTGTGAAAAAATTTTTCTTGTTAAATTTGAGTATATGCAACATTGTGTAATGAGTAATGAAGTTTAGTACAACTTTTCGTAAAATAAAAACTTGATTAGAAAATTACTAGTCACCAACATTTTTAGTTCATAACGCTACGCGCTAAAGCGCGCGTGGTCGTATATACATTGCTTTTTTAAGTAGTAACTATTATCATTTTCAAGACTTTAGTAAACGATGCAAAGCATAATATTAATTTGTTCAACTCCGTGGGAGAAATGCTCCTTTTCCCACGCTTGGATCCCCATAAAACTCGCATTTTTCCACGTTGTCGAACAAAATATTGTCCTCAACTAGTGTGGACAAGTTTTTCTAACTCGTGTGATTACAACGCTCGCCTTCGGCTCGCGTTGCAACCCTCAGATTCGTTAAAAACCATTTTTCCACACTAGTTAAGGGATATACTGTTGTGACTCTCAATACTTGCCAAAGTTTACATGAAAAAATATTATTTACCAAAAATAAAATAACCACAATCGTATCAATTATCAGCGATATACATAAATGTTTATTTTCAGTTAAACCATAAATTCCTTTTTTTTACAGCTTTTTTCGCCACCTCATTTGTAGTTTTTAGCTGTTTTAAGGTTTTCACAGATTTTTCATTTTATTTTTCTTAACTGCCGACTTTTTAAACAAATCATCAAAAAGATTTCTTCCATCGTCACTCAGATATTTCATAAAAGATTTTACATCTGTCATTTTTTCTTTGCTTATTGCAATCGAATTTGCCAAAGGTGAACACAGCAAATATTCGATAGTTACATTTGATTCGAGAACATGTTTTACAAATTGTCCATCGTATTAACAGAAAATTTTGATTTCTTTATTGAGAAAGTAAATGATTTTTACCGTATCTATGATGTGGAAATTCGTTGGTTTTTTAATTTTCTCAATCAAGGGTTCAAAGTCTTTCACACAGTAATCAGATTCTCCGAATATTTTTATTTAACAAAACATTTTGGTGACTAGTAATTTTCGAATGAGATTTTTATTTTACTAAGAGATGTACTAAACCTCATTAAACAATGCTGCATCTACGCAAGGTTACAAATTATATGCACACACACAGTTGTATATGATTTCTCAAGATCTATGCAATGAATTAACTTGAAATTTCGCACACTCATTCTGAGAACCAGTGCTTCTCGGCTCACTCGGGGATTTTTTTTTTGATATCTTGATTCGTTACATTTTAATTATTATAAGCATAAATTTTATGTCGAAAACGGAAAAAAAAGTTCATAAAATTATTTCTTGTCATCAAATAGGACACGCTCCGAGACGTCTCTTAAGCTGACAGAGCAAAGTCAGCAAAATCAAAAAAATTTTTTTGCAAAATTTAAGGCTACTTACATGCCCTAATTAAAAATTTAAGGCTTAATGGGTTTACCGGAAAATAAATGTTCTGGTAGCTTAAGTTTAAGCAAGCAGAACAATACTAAAAAGAGAGTTGAAACTGTTTGAATCGAAATTCTTTTTAGCTCCAAATTCAAGGCTATTTAAGGGCTTTAAGAAAAACATGAAATTAAATTGATTGGAAAAACAATTTTCCGAAAAATTGACGATTTTTATCTGCAGAGGCTCGCACCAGCAAAGCAATGCAGAAAAAGTGTTCGAAACTATTTTGATCAAAATCGTTTTTCAAATAAATTTTATGTTATGTTTTTCTTAAAGCCTTTAAAGAGCCTTTGTAGTTGACGTTGAACAAATTTTGATAAATATTGACAAAGAACCTCTTTCATCAACGCATCAATTCTAATTAATGTATTTCAACTATGAAGAATGTAACACCCATACATTCATTTGAAAATACTTATACTCGTCAAAAGAATCACAAGAAAACATTGAAACTATTCTACATTTTGCTGGAAGATTTTAACTCAAATCTTTACAACAAACTTGATCTCTTATGTAACAAGTAGAGATTTTCACTTCCATAACTGAAAAAGTGATGCGTACATGTAAATTACTGACTTAAAAATTGTAACTTATAAGTTACATAAATTAAACAAACGTTTTACTTCCTCTTTTACACCTCTAATGCAACGCCTCTGTTCGGACACCTCTCTATAATTTTATTAATGACAGACTATCCTAATAAAATAAACATTAACTACAATCCCTCTTTAGAATACGCCTCTGTTGAGTCTGTCATTTTCTAGGCCATACTATTTTTTCAGCCACGCCCCCACTCAGACTTCTCCGCTTATGGTCACAACCCTATTTTAGGTTTTGCAGCTTCTTAAGCTCATTCCTTTTTTGGCTAAGCCTATTTTCAGGCCATGCCCTAATTAACGGAGTTCCCCTTTTACGGTCACAACTTATGGAGACTAATCCATATGTTTGGCGTAGGCTTTTTTACAAATGAAGGGTGATAATTCAAAACCGGCTAACCCACGTTTCAATAAGGTGCATTTTTATTGGAAACGCATGAGAAAAAGAGCCTTATTGAAATGTGGGTTTGCCGGTTTTGAATTATCACCCCTCAAATAGTGTAAACTGGCCAGAAAGGGTAGTGGCCTTGAAGAGGGAATTGGCATAAAAAATTGCTTAACCTTTGTATTTTACATGTAGCTAAGAAATGTGTGACATAGAAGAAATTTACATTCAAAGTGGGTCTGGTCTGTAGAAGGCGTAAGCCAAAAAGGGGCGGGATCTAATGGGGCGTGGCCTTCACAGTTGAGTTAGGTTAGCTTCCAATTTAACAACAAATTGGTAAGTTAGAGTTTAGAATGCCAAAGAATTGGTGTATTTCAGATTTCTCCAACGATCTTTTCTACGACATGAGTACGGAAAACGAGGACTCCGACAATGCGATGAGTGTTGATTACAACAACTCCATTAGTGAAGGAGACAACGACTATCATACCACAACAAGTGAGGACGAAGAACCTTTCGAAGATATAGATGTAGAAGATGAAGCCGCGGTAGTAGGCGAATTACTTGCTGACATCGAAAACGCAGTACATGACATCGATGAGTGAATTGACAACGATGAAGAAGAAGAAGAAGGGGGAGCTGCGAATGATGCTTTCGATGACGAGGAAGAGGATATTGCAGACGAAGAGGAGGATATTGTTGACGGAGAGGGAGAAGATTATGACCCACTGGAATTCGTAGACCCCGATGAAAATGGTTTCCCACCAGAAAATGAAAATGCTCAACCACCAGAAGATGTAAATGCCCATCCACCAGGGGACGAAAATGCCTACCCGCCAGAAGGTGAAAATGCCCAAATACCAGAAGATCACCCAGTTGAAGAAGTTGCAGAGGTCGAAAACAACATGCCATTTTTTGGAATATTTGACCCCCGCCTTTTTGTACCAGCAACTTTCCTGCGAAACGTCAAACCAGCAGATTTTTTTGTGTTTTTCCTGGCCATTCTCGTCACCTTCAAAGGACCGTATGAAATGTTCATAACTATACTGCGTTATCTGAAAGATATGTGCGCTGGTAATTGGTTTCCCACGACTAAACGAGGATGTTGGAAGGCCATGCATAGAAGTGAACGAGGTGTGGTATACCAGGTTTTTTGTGAAATTTGTGGAGAAAAAGTGGGCGACAATAAGGTCGTAACTCGTCGATGTCGATGTGGTAAATGCATCCCTGGAGCAAGAAACTACCATCTTGCTTGGTATATCACAATAAATTTAAAAGATCAAATTGCCGACTTTTTAAGAAAACCATCTGCGTACAATTCCTTGCGATATCGCGAAAGTAGAGGACAACGACGAGGACGTGGCAGAAGACAGGGAACAATTAGGGACATCTTCGATGGTGCTTTATATAAACGGTTGAGGCGTGGACTGCGATTTCTGAGCTCTCCGTGGAACTTTTCATTTACGATATGGACTGATGGTGTTAAAATATCAAAAAGTTCGAAAGCTACTTCGTGGCCTATATTTTTAATGTTGAATGAACTGTCGCCCCGAGCCCGTTGCAGAAATATGTTCATGGCGGGGATTTGGGTCGGTAATCATCATCCTATCATGAACAGCATTATTCTACCTGTTGCACTCCAACTTCGTGATTTATACGTAAACGGTATAAGGTGGACCCCACAGGGGCACGGAGAAGTCACAAGTCGTTTCATAACATTGTTAATGTGCGCGGATTCAGTTGCCAGGCCTGACCTCCTTCGCATGCGACGATTTAACGGACATCATGGATGCACGTTTTGCCTCCACCCTGGTGCTCAATATGGGCGACGTCGAATTTATCCTCATCAACTTTATCAAGATCGACGAACACACCGAGGAATAATACAAGACATGAGGGACGCAATGCGTAGACGAGAAGTTGTACACGGAGTCAAAGGAATATCAGCTATGGCTTTGATACCGCACTTTGACCTTGTGCAAGGTGTAGCGGTTGATAGTTGCCATAACGTTTTCTTAGGAGTCGTGAGAAAACTTTTTCTGAAAATGTTTGTTGAAGACGTGCGCAGTCAGTGGTACATTGGAAATCCAAACTCACGAGCCATCATCAACGAACGGTTAATGTTGATCAAGCCCCCTTCAAAAGTGTCTCGGAAGCCTCGCCCTATTGAAGACCATAAAAATTGGAAAGCCAGCGAATGGAGAAACTGGATTCTTTATTATGCTATCCCATGCCTGCATGGAGTACTCGACGACCGGCATCATCAACATTTAGCACTCCTTTCTGATTCTATTTTTTTATTAAATCAAGAGACAATCACTGTCGAAGAGTTAAATGTCGCTGAAAGGCAGTTGCAGCAATTCATCTTGGAATACGAGGTGCTTTATGGCCGAGAATCGATGACATTTAATACACACTTATTGGGACACTTGCCAAAAACTGTTCGAGATTGGGGACCTTTATGGGTCCATACAGCTTTCCCATTTGAGTCATGGAACAACCGAATCGTTGGGTTTGTTACAGCTGGGTTCAAAAGAGCGCATCAAATTTCACTAAGATATTTGTTGACAAAGTTCTTGGATAATGAAGTAGAAGACGAAAACTTATCTCCTGTAACTAGACGGTACGTGCAGAAGATGACGGCAAAAAGAAAGTGGGATGTGCCTCCACACGAAACAACGGGTTTTTTCTTCAAAACGAACGACCAAAGTCGAATGGAACCGACTCAAGTAATGGACCATGCCACTCATGCTGCGCTTCCCGAAGTAGACCGAAACGTACCAATGACCTTTTATCGAAACGCTTTGATCAATGGGGCAAGCTACAAAACCTTTTCTGCGCAGAATGCTTATCGATACTGTAATCATCACATGCGTAGCGTTGACGGACTATGGGATGTAATTGCCATAATATCGTTTGTGGACGTTGGCTTAACCTGACAGGGAATAGTAGGAAGGCGAATACACGTCGAAGAAGATGAGGTGTGTTTGGGTACTAGACACATTCGACGGCTCATTCAAAATGATGATGACGAATTTCAATTTATTCCCTATGAGGACATTCTATCTCCAGCGATGAACATTGAAGTTCGAAGAGAAATCGCTCGAGAAGTTTATACGATGGATCAATACTACGTCCCTCTTGCGAATTGCTGGGAGACTGATTAAGGTATGATTAATGTTGAAATCCATTCTAAGATCCCCCTAGCAAATGCTTGGATCATTTTTGGATCATTTCTTGATCTTAGAATGATCCACAATCATGACGGCAATGTATAACGGCTAAAATTTCCGTCATCATCCGTTTTGCCGAGGAACATGAAATTTTCGGAGCAAAATAAACAATGAACTTAATTTTGATTAATTACAACAAAAGTTACTTGAAGTAACCTTTAAGGTTAGCAAACCAAACTCAGGTAACTAATCTTATTCAGAAAAAAAAAAAAAAAAAAAAGAACAGTGAAAGAATGTGTGGAACAAACGTCAAATTGCTTCACGATTAATATTGTATGGCGAGCATTAAAAAGACCTTGGATCATTTCAATATCATTCTAGAATCAAAATCGAATTACTTTTAGGTCCGAGCACTTTGCTAGGTAATGAGTTCCGAAGTTTTAACGTTAGGCCTTATAAACTCCACTCCGGGTCCAGAGTTTTGAAGCGAATAAAAACTCTTTAATTATTCTTGACTTGCATTCATTCTGTAAATGTTTATGTACAGTTCACATTAAACTTTCGATGCAGGAACATGCAAAGTGTATGTAAACAGTTCACATAAATATATGCTATTTTAATGAATAGTCAGAATTTAATCGGAATTTTTTGTTTTATTCAAATCAACAGTTTACGCAAAATTCATGTAGACTTTATTCACGTCAACTTTATCTTCATCAACGCAAACATTATGCAATTGACGTTAACGCGCCTAACCTTACCATTGAACTGTTACCATTCTTAGTTTCCAAAATGTTGTAATTTGTAACAAGTTTACATTTTTCGCAATTGAGGGGCTTGGAGCAAAAGACGAACTAGTAAAAGGCAGATAGAGTGGCAACTCCATGTTTTCTATCTCTTACTAGTTTGTCTTTTGCTCCAAGCCCCTCAATTGAAGAAATGTTTAAAATAACAGTGATATATTTAATTCAATTGAAAGTCTCTGAGTAACTGAAATATTCGAGTAGAAAAATGTTCCAGAATATATGAAGTTCCAAATGGTATACAAATCAAGTTATACATTGCTTTGTCACGGTTTATCGACATGCGTCCATCATGTAATGATTTTCAGAATGTCAATAATTCAGTAGAGCCATTAAAGGTCTCTGCGGTTTCAATGGATGACTAAATGTTGGAGGCCTGGACGAAGAGTTGCCACCGTCAAAAGACCCAACTAAGAAAAATTGTAAGAATTGCTTCATCAAGTTCAAGCTGAAAGCTGGGGAAAAGTCAGCAGATGTCGAGTGTCAGGAAATCGTCATTCAGGTTGTACAATTGGGTCGGAAATTATCAGAGTTGTATTCGGAAAGCAACAATGCAGATCAAACTGCAGAAGAGTAAACGCAGTGGTCATGGTCTTACGGTAAGGATTTGTTTGCCCAGAAAATTGGTACATAGATGAAAATTTCACTTTTCTAATAGACCATTTTTACACCTGAAATTTCGATTTGTATTAAGTAAATTTTTTTGAATCTGGCTAACAAAAATTAAATTGACTTTTTATACTTAAATAACTATCAAAAGCGCGTTCCTGTGCATGAAGTAAACAACCCTCTTTTTGGATGGTTTCGGTATAAAAAACTAGATGTTTATATCTCGGGCTGAAAATATGGATTTTTGTGGCGGGGCCAATGTTTATGAAACAAGGATAAAATATGATCGTTCCGACAGACGCGACGTTATTTTAGCCTTATTTTTAAAATATTCGCGTCACCACGAAACGCCATACTTTTACCCCTAAATAAACAAATAGCTACTTTGTTTTCTTTCTTTGAGGCTTCTTCTAAAAAATATGATTCAGAATGTAAAGGACACGAAATTATTTTACTTTGAAGCGCTTGCTTATCGAAACCTATTAGTCGTATCAGTTTACCAGTTAATAAGCGTTGGTATAGATCTCATTTCGGAGAAAGTAAATTTGCTGCACGTTTTGCAATTGGCCATAGAAAATTTTGCGTTTCGAAAATAAAAAGTTATTTTTTCGAATTAAAGGTAGTTTCGATTACATTCTGCTTCATTTAAAATACCTTACGTTCCAAAAGTCTACTGAACTTACTGCCAGTAAAAAGAACAATGGAAATTCCTTACTGGCAGTAAAACAGTAGACTTTTCGAACTTATAGATAATCTATAAACAATATCGAAAGTTTATGAGGTTTGATTGCGATGAAACCCTTAGTCGTCCATAAAATACGTCACAAATTTTTGGTCACTTTTAGAACCTCTCCCCCTCTATGTCACACGATATCACAAAGTCTTAACCCTCCCCTCCACGTCAAGTCGCGTCACACTCTTAGTTTTCAAAATTTTGGGGAGTTTATAATATTTTGTAATTGTTGATTAAAATAAAATAGATGTTCTGTTCAAATTTCCAGAGTCTCAATTTGCATGATTCTTGGAATCTGCACTATAATTTCAAAATGCGAAATTCTTAAAATTTTCATGATTATTAGAATTTCAACAATTATGTAAAATTTCCAGACTTTCGAAATTTTCCGAATTCTTGGAATTTTGAAATTAAATTGAAATTTCAAGAATCTCGAAATTTGCATATGTACAGAATTTAAAAATTTGCATGTTACTTGAAATCGTAAATATAATTTCAAATTTCCAGAGTATCGAAATTGGAGTGATTTTTTCGCAATAATGGAAGCAGCATTATTCCCTTCATCGACGGTGGAACCGTGGACTTGAAAGCAAACGCTTGGGTCCTGCTACTTGGGAGAACAGCTTGCATCGAGTGCAACTGTTTCTTTCCTTAAAAAGTATTATAATTTGCATAATTACATTGTGTTTAAGTGTTTTATAATCACTTGTATAATTGTACCTATACTTTAGACAAAGAACTATCTAACCAAATTTCTTATTCAAAAGTAAAAAAGTAAAATATATCCCTGAAGAGAATTGCCTGCACAGATTTTGTAAAAGTTTTATGAAAACCAAGAACACTAGAATATAAGGACAAATAACTGCTATATGTATAAATATACTACGCCGTGTATCGCAGCGAGGTGAAAGTGTCCACACGTCCTTACCCTTACACCGTAAAAAATAATAGCAATTTTCACACAATTGAGTATGAGATTTTTACCATATTGTATTGAAATTTTGAGACTATGATATATTTCTTATACAAGTATGTTACTTTTCTTATATTTTTCGAAAAAATCCTATACATGTTTAAGAAAAATCCTGTACATCTATGGTAAATCGATGCAAAAGTATGGAAAATTTCCAACTCGTGTATAGGATAATAACTTCCCATATTTTATGGGAAGTTTACTATGAAAATTTTTTACAGTGTACAAATCGTTCTGTCGCACGATCGTTTCTCTTTAGCGCTTATTGTTTTAAAACAACGCAGAATTCCCAGCGTTTGTTTGAAGATGGCTGCTGCGGACAGCTTTTTCGACATATGTATGTAGCAGTTATACTTGTCCTTATATTCTAGTGTTCTTGATGAAAACATTTGCATGGAGTCTGAGGATGGAAGAGTGCGCATATTTGCACAAATTTCGTAAAACTATTTGCCATAAACGTCAGTATGGATTTTGAAAAAAAATTGCACTAGTGAATTCTATGAAAAATTTATGTAAACCTATTATAACAGGGTCGTTATTTTATAATACAAAATATTTAAAGTAATGACCAGAGCTACTCAAAATATTTTTTCAAAAGTCCAAAATATGTATTTTATATTTCGATGAAAACAAGTGAAATATTTGGGGATAAATATTCTTGAAATAACTGTATACATTCATAAATTATTAATTTACGTTGCTTGAACAAAGTCTTTATAATGAATTAGAACATTTTTTTGAAGACTATTAAATGATAAGGAATCATCGTTGTTGAACGTAATAACACTTCGCCATATTGTCACAAAACCCTCGAATTTTTCCTAAAAACTTGTTTGAACAACTTTTTTTTTATTTATATAACTTCTTTTACAGTGTTTTTTAAATCAACTTTATGAATATCTTATAAATTGATGTTATAAAAGATACATAAAAACTTCATAAAATCTATTTAAAGAATTCTCAGCCTTGTAGAAACATTAGCAAAGTTTTTTAAATGAAGGTATTATTGAAAATTATTAATTAGAGTTACTTGAATTACATCCACGTTTTGGGATTTTCATGAAGGAGATTATTAAATATAATGTACTTGTATATTAGTGTAATGTATGACGTTAAAGATTGAATAGACTGATTAAGCATTTCAACATACTTTCTGCTGAATTTATTTAAGAGTTAATGAATTTTTTCAAAAACTGTATTCAAGCCAGTTTATTATACAAGTTCGCAGATGTGAATAGCACGTTTATGTAAAAAACTTTTAAGACAAGTTAGTAAAATTGATAAAATTTTTCATAGTGCAACGAAAAAACCGCACTCTCCGTTTAGAAATAATTTTTTTCTCATCACATTCGGTTTGAATATGCATGAAAAATCGTAAATAACTAAAATATTTATTTCGTTCGATTAGAGGTCGAAATATGTAAAAAAAATATGTTTTATTTGAAAAAATATTTTGAATAGCCCTGGTAATGACCATAAATTGACACGAGGAATAATTTTATGTGCACAATGTGGCAGGTGACGATTCCTCCTGTGCACCTTCGCCACTTTACCACGACTTCCACAATTGAAAGCCTCGAACGCGGGACGAAATTTTCACATTCATAGTTAAAAAATTAAATTGAAAACAAATTTGTAATGTAGAATTCGATATTGTAATTTAACATTAAGAACTCAAAATTTGCATTTGAAAATTATGAAAGGAACTGTGGTATAAATTATATTGAAATTAAAATAATAATTTCATAATGTTATAACACTGAATCGAAAACGTCAGAAGAAAAGTCGGAATTCCTGAATGGAAAATAAACATGCTAAATCCAGAAGTACAATAATTATGTTCAAAATTACGTGCATTGAATGTTAAAAGTGTGACCGACATTTGGAATTTGCGAATTAAAAAATTTGATAGCAAATATGATATCAAGAACTCCTTATTTGGATTTGACGCCAGTAACTCCAAATGTAGATTGTAAAATGTTGAAGGTAAGAGGTCACGGAACCTACTTACGTGCGAGAGAGACGCCTAGAATGGAAACTGATAAAGAGAAAGTAAGACGCTAAGAGAACATCTTCCGTGTCCTCTTAACAATAATTAATTGGAATTGAAAATTACTAATAGACAATGTCAAGATAAAAATTGAAAACTTTACGTAAAAAGTCGGAAATTTGGGATGAAAAAAAAACACATTTTCCCACAAAAATGTGAAAGTGAAAAATTTGTGTTTAAAAATTAAAAACATCGAATCCGTACTGCGTGATTACTATTTACAAATATTGAAGTGAAAAATTTGTTATAATTTGTTGGCGAAGATACGATTTGGTTACGTAAAATAAAAACGTTTACTCGATTATACGCTCGAGCCATTCGTGTGTCTAAACCATTGCTAGTACGAACACGCAATAATGGGTACATCGTATCTCATTGGTGTCAAATACGCTACTGGCTACTTGAAAAACATGAATGTCTCGTGCGTAACTGACACTGAATCGCGCTTTCACGAATTAAAAAAAATAAAAAGTTTATATTATTTTGTAAATAATTTGTAAATAATTTGTAATGTAAACTTACAGCGAGGCAATATAGTTTGCGAATCTTCATTATTTGTGCAATATTAAATTTACTGTCCGAAATGCTAAATATTACTTTAAAGTTTGTATATTCTTTAAAACTGCGTAGGTTTGCAATAAATGTATATTATTGCCCTGAGATGTATAAAATATGGTATGTACCTCGGCCATAAATGTTTCATGCCTTAGATATATACATAATATACTATTATATTATTGTACACTTGTAATAAATGCGTTTATTGTTGAATCTCAAAATATATTTCGTTTTATTTAGAATGTACAATTCAATTTAAGGTCAGGAGTATAATTCGTTAGTAAAATTTTGTATATAGACTTCGGGAAAATAAACGGCCCTTTATTGCCCTGCGCGGGACCTGAGCACCCGTTTATTACCCCTTCGATCTATAATAAAATATCTTTTAATTAAATTCATTAAATTTTAATTAATTAAAAACGCGACAGTAATTACAATTTACGCTAATAATTTTTTTAAATCAATCTGCAAATAATTATAAGTGATTAGAGTCAGCAATAACAAATTTATCAACAATGCTTAAAAGGTTTTAATTTCCGTCTCAATCACTTTTATCCCAGTGTTGATAACATTGATATGTCATACGCTCGCTGCCCGTTGCCATGGTGGTAGTAATAACATGAATATCATCAAGTCACATTACCTGACTTCGGCTGACACGTTTCTGACCTGACTATTGTCTGTCAATGAGTATTGTGTGAGTATTGTCCCCTGCCCGAGAGGGTAAACTTATACGAGCAATGACAATAAGTTCTGTTTTACAGCTTTTCTAATTGAGTAATGTAGCGAAGTAATGCGGATCAAATTACAGTTTAAAAGATTTCATAAGTAATCCCTGCTGAAAATATGATCTGAAATAGAATTTTTATATAAAATTTCTTCTCAATTTCATGAATGATTGATTTTTATATAATTTTTTTAATGGATAACTGTACACTGTTAGAAATTTTTGTATGAAATTTAATAAACTTGTCTTGGAAGTTTTTTACATAAACGCATTTGAATTTTAACAGACGGTGTTTATTAAATTTCATACACGTTCTGGAAGTTTCACAGACTTGTTTATTGAATTTAATATATCTGGTATATTAAAACGGAAGATTTAATATACCACTTTAGTGCTTTTAAGACGACTTGGAACCTGCTGTAGTGCGAGAGAGATGCATAGAACGGGAACTAGTTGGAAGAAAGTATGACGAAAAGAGAAAGTCTTCCGAGTCATCTCAATATACACTCTGTGGATTTTAATAGGCGTTCATTTTTTTTATAGACCAATTTATTAAATCTGCATTAATATACGTATGTATTGATTTTATTACTACTTTAATATATTAAAGTCTTTTAAAATCCATGACATTTCTAACAGTGTAGGTCTAGACCTTGTAGGATTGTCAGATTGTCCGCGATAGATTTTTCATGCGTTGTTAATGAGTAACATGATACCTGGTAAATAGATTTTCAATGCTCCTCCCGTCGAGTCAGAAAACATTGCTGGATTAAAGGCTGAATTACTCCAACTGACCAACAAATATTCGGAGCTGCAGAAAGTCATGGACGAAAAAGATCTGCGAATTGCTTTGTTAGAACAGCAGTTGAAGTCAGCACAAGATGTTAAACAGTCATTGCTAGACATCAATAAGAAACTTGAAAATCAGTTGTCGGCGTCAAAAGACGTTCTGAGATCCCCATTGACTGTAACGTCGCCAGCGGTTGGCGTGCAATGTTCGCCACAGGTGAACTCTCAAGTAAGTGCATTCGTTGGATAAGTTACAGTTTTGATTGCCGTTCGGTTCTAAATCGTTTACTTATTATAATGACAGTTGGTCGAGATCGGAAAAAACAGTGGGCTCTACATGAAAGTTGAGAATTACGAAAAGGCCCGGGATGCGAAAAAAATGGAAGATCGGGTCAGAGAAATTGTTCGTGGCATTTGGGAGTACGATGTTCGAAAAAAATTATGTATCCGAAAACCGGACAATGTCAACTCGGAGAATTATATACAATTCAAAGAGAGTGATGTTCATAAAGTTTTGCGTGGGTACACTTTTATAGTGCAGGTCTATTTTGAATGACGTGAATAACGATACTGATACCAATTTCATTACCGTAGGCTTTCTTCGAATATTTGAAAAATTGCAACGGAATAGCAAAAGTCTGGCCCTACAAACTGAAGGTAAAGGGGAGTTGACAACTGCTTATATAAAAAAAGTGGTATGTACCATGTTTCAAAAAGAGCGTTACAAAGAGATGGGTCGAAAGACAAGCTGTGGGAAATCACCAAATACGGGAGAGAACGGCAAAGAAGCTGGAAACATGGAAGACAGCACTAACATTGAGAAAGGTACGAGCGTCGACGAGGTCTGCGAAAGTATGAGCCTTGGAGTGGTCCAACAGATGGATAACGTAGATTGAACGACCGCAGAGAAGTGAAAAGTAACATAAGTTCCTTAAAAGTGATAAAGAAGGTTGTGATAATCTAAGTCTTATTGTACGTTGTACCCAATAAATACTATTTGTTGAATCAGTGTTATACTTTAGCTTTGCCTTTTCCGATAATTCTCCGGGGGGAAATCTTACAAACTAACGACCATTTCACGTAAAAGTCTCAATCATGGCATTGCGAGTCGTACCATTATTGAAATATGATCCGTTCGACTAGGTCTTCCATAAAACTGAGCAGAGGTTGATGTGGAATGATATTTTCGGGGTATTTCCAAAATATTTATTACCCCTCGCCCCCCATACCTCTATGTACTGAAGTTAGCAAAATAGCATGTTGCATATCAAGGGGGAGAGCAGCGTCTTTTCACGCGAGAGGTCTTTTCAACGTCTTTTCAGAGAGTAGCGTCTTTTCACTATTAATTTCCATTCATTATTGGAGATTTCTATTCACTTCTATCGATTTTATCAATTTTCATTGATTCTCATCAATTTCTGTCAATGACTACAGATTTCCATTCATTATCATCATTTTTGATCAAGTCTTATGTATTCTATTGATCAGTCATTATTTATTTATATCAATTTCTTTTAATTCACGTTCATCCTCATTCATTGGCATGAATTCTCTTAAACTCCTAACAATTTCTATTGATTCCTATCAATTTCCATCGATTTTCCTATGAATTACCATCGATCACTATTCATTTGCATTCATTTCTACAGATTTTTTATAATTCCTATTGATTCTCATCAATTCCCATCGACTATTATTGACTCCTTTAAATTCCTATCAACATTATTAATTTTCATTAATTTCTGTAGATTTTAATCTATTTCAATTGATTTCCATGATTTCCTATCAATAACTACCGATTTGGATACATTTACCTCAATCCCGAGCAATTACCATGAATCGTATGAATTAATCATACTATTCATTAATTTCTTCAATCTACGTTGATTGGTATTCATTTTCATCGATTCTCTCGAATTCTTTTTGATTCACATAAACTCCTATCGATTCTTATGAATCCCTATTAATTCCTATGAATTTTATGGTTCGATTATTGTTGACCCCGATCAATTTCATTCAATGTCCATAAATTCTCATGAATTCCTATCAATTCTCATCAACTTCCATTATTGTCTATAAATTTCCATAAATCTTATTTATTTCCATTTTTTGTTTTTGAAAAATTAATATCAATTTCTATTGATTCTCATTATTTTCGATAGATTCCCATAAATTCGTATCAATAACCATCGATTTCCAATTATTCCCATCAATGTTTTCTAATTCCCCTTAATTTCCATCCATTCCTATCGATTTCGATAAATCCCTATCAATTCCTAACGACTCCTATGCATTTTTTGAGTCAATTATTGTTCATCCCCATCAATTTCTTTCGATCCGCATGAATTCATATCAATTTTTATCAACTCTCATCAATCTTATTTATTTCCATCAATTTTTGTGAATTTATAATAATTATAATTGATTTTAATCAACTTTGATTGATTCGTATAAATTCCTATCTATAACTACCGATTTTGAATCATACTCATCAATGTTATCCAATTCCAGTTGATTCTATACATTTTCATCGATTCATATGAATCCCTATCAATTTCTATCGATTCCTAGAAATTTTTTATATCAATTTTTGTTCAACCCCATCAATCGCTTTCAATCCCCATAAGTTTCTTTGATTCTCAAATCCTATCGATTCCCATGAATCCCCATCCATTCTCATCGATTGCTATGAATCCCCATCCATTCTCATCGATTGCTATGAATCCCCATCAATTTTTATCGATTTCTATGAATTTCATAAATCAGGTATTGTTCATTTCCATTAATTTCATTTCATTCTCATGGTTTCTGATCGATTTCTATAAATTTCAATCGATTCCCAATGATTTTAATCATTTTCCATTGACTCTCATGAGTTCCTTTCAAGAACTCGTAATTCCTATTCATTTTCATAAATATTTGTCAATTCCCATAAACTCCATGAATAAGTTATTATCCAGTCTCATAAATTTCTTCCAATTACCTTATCTTCCCATCGATTCTCATAAATTCCTATCAGTTTCCATTAATTCCTGTCGATTCCCATGAATTTTCATAAATTCCCAACGTTCGACGTCGCTAGGTCGAATTTTTTGCAGAGTGCACACCTTCTTGCGAAACACATATGAAAATTGCTCAAAAACAAGGACAGAAAAGTTCGTGTTACGAGGCATGAATGTAGATTGTGTTCAAACAAGTATATCTTACATTAGGTATTTCGTATGAACTGTTGACAGTTAGAATTTTATTTCCATAGTTATGGACATTTTGGGAGATCAACATGGCGCGGACGGTCAAGAGATATCTGATAATGATTCAGAAGTAACCGACTCGGACGTTTCCATGGCCGAATCTGTCGACCCGGCAGTTAGTGAAGATGATCAATATGCTGAAGCGCGGCTTTCCGATGCTGAGTCTGATGGCGCGCCAGAGGGACAAGAAAATGATGCAAACTTGGATAACTTCGACGAAGCTGACGTCCACGACGACAATATCGGAGATTGGCAAGATCCTTTAGTTAATGGTGAAATCAATGATGTCGATGTTCGTTTCGTGAGACTGCCGAATTGGGAGTCGAACAACGCACAACCTTTTCCTGATGTCAGTGCTCGTGATCAATTCCTGGTCAACATCACTCAAAATATAGTTTCTAGAGAGACTTACACTTCATTGATGAGGCGTTTGAAGTGGCTTTCGACGTCAATGAACGAACCGCGAATTCCCACTAACATAGATTCTTTTTGGAGGACCATGGGAATGAATGAAGAATATCTTTCTTACACTCATCAATGTGAAGAATGTAAAGATGTGATTTCCGAAACGAAAAAACTCACAAGAGACTGCGGCTGCGCCAAATGCGGCCCGGGAAAAAAATCGCAGCCACTTGCTACCTACATCCGCATAAGTTTGAGGTCGCAGCTAGAAGATTTTTTTCGGAAACTCGGAATCGCCAAAGATGTGAGGTATCGATTCACTCGTGAAACCGTGAATGGAATCTTCAAGGATATTTTTCACGGTGAAGCCTATCAAGAATTGTGTGGCGAGGAACAATTTCTACACGTACCGGATCCACAGAACTTGGAGAGTGACATCAATTTATCTTTTACGATGTGGGTCGATCATGTTCAACTAAAGAAGTCATCTACATTCAAGGCATGCCCCGTATTGCTTCAAGTTAACGAGTTATCGCCGCACAGTCGTAAAAAAAACATTGTACTGGCAGGAGTTTGGGTTTCAAGAGTCAAAGCCCCAAGCCATTTACTATTAGGACCAGTCGTGCAGGAACTAGTGACTTTGTACCATGACGGTATGGTTTGGAGCCCTTCTCCGGGTGTGCAAGTTAGGACCAAATTTATAACTCTGATATTGTGTGCGGATTGTGAGGACCGATACCCGATTTTGCGAGCAATGAGGCATAATGCGCACAACGGTTGCACTTTTTGCGAAATTATTTCGCAAAGGATCAGAGTACAAGGCCCCAATCGCGAATATTCAAAGTGTTTCTACCCGAACGCCGTGGGACCAATCAGGACCGATCAATCTATGCGGGCCAACATGCGTGATGCTACCCGGACCAACCAAATCGTCACAGGGTTTAGAGGAGTGTCTGCTCTCTACCGTCTTCCAGGTTTTCACTTCGACACAGGGCCAATCGTCGAACCTTTTCATAATATATACGAAGGTGTCACGAAGCAGTTCTTCATGATGGTGATGACAAAAAACGACATCAACTGGTTCATCGCTGGATCCAGGGCACAGAATATGACAGTCGTTAACCAGCGAATATCATTGGTGAAGTTTCTGTCTCAAGTTTCACGCCGGATGCGAGTTTTTGATACATGGAAGATGTGGAAAGGAACGGAATGGAGGAATTTCCTGCTGTTCGGCGCCATCCCGTGTTTTGAAGGAGTCCTGCAGCTGAGATTCGTGCGCCTTTTACGATTATTAGCTGAAGCGACCTTCATTCTCAATAGTGACAGCTTTACTCTTCAAGATTTGGAAGGCGCAGAAGACCAACTGAGACAGTTTGTTGACACTTTCCGCAACTTCTTCGGTGATCAACACATGTCCTAAAACATCCACCAGTTGCTTCATCTCGGAAGAACCATACGAAACTGAGGGCCAATATGGGCGAATTCTGGGGCAATCTATGAGGCCTGGCATCGGCGCATGCTGGCTTATGTGACATGTCCAACGTCGTGCGCACTTCAGATTGTTCGGCGATTTTTGTTGTCAAAATTCATTGAGACGGAGGTGAACGACCCTACTGTATCTCAAGTTGCCCGTGAACATATTTGGACTTACATTCGAGGAGCTCAGTGGGATGTTCCGCCAAATGTTTCAACAAGAAGATTCATGATCGCTGTGAAACATACATCCAATGAATATGCCAACGATGAAGAAATTTTGCTTGTCAATCAGATTGATGGAATGAACATCGACGGCAATACACTGATGCGACACTTTTCAAAAGCTCTCATAAATGGCGTGGAATATCGGACTCAGCATAACCAAGAGAACCCCAGTTTCTGCAACTACGTCGTTTACACCACTGAGGGATTTTACACGGTTAATGACATCATTTCTTTCGACAATGACGGAACTACGGTTCAGGGCATAGTTGGCATAGTTCTGAACGCCCGAAACGAGACTGAAGGTCGGCAAACGGTCAAGACTTTCTACATGGAAGCTGTTTATCCAACGGAACAAAAAGTTTTTATTCTTCCCGATCATGTAGTTTCGCCAGGATTCACGATAACAGGCGCGGTCCAAACCTGGATGACGCGACTTCCCAACTACTGGGAGACTGATTAGGTACTGTAAACGATAGTACCTCTGACAACTGATGAGCGGATAATCTCATTCAAATGTGAGTAGCATAATTTTCTTATTTCTATAACTGCAATATAAAAGTATTACGCGAATCCTCATAAATTATCATAAGTTTCCATAAATTACCATGGTTTTCTATGTTTTTTTTTGTGTATTCTAATGAATTTTCGTAGATACCTATAAATTTCCATGAATTCTCACAGATAACCATAAATTTTCCTGATTTTGGTTTCTAGTCCAAAAAATTTTCATCTATTACTATAGTTTTTCAATTGTACAACTAATCGTTACAGTGAGAAGCATATTTGGGGAATGGTGACTACGATGATGTCAAAAATCGTATCATCGTATAGTTGGCGTCTTTCTCACGCTGGTTGAATCCAGAGAATAAGGTAATTTTTATAAATTTTACGAAGATGACGAAGTTAGGATTTAGAATGACAAGTTTGCATTCTATTCTGCAAGTCTACTTTGTCAAATTTATAATTCTTAATATTTCAAGTCGAAAACCATCCAATACTAATTTTTTTTTTTTAAGTCTACTTCGAATAATATAACTTTATTTAACTCCCGCGAAGAACATGTAATTTTTCGGCCGTGCTGAGAGAGGGAAAATAATAAATTATTCGATTGTTGCCGAATGGCAGGAGAGATAAACTCGTTCACACTCAACGCAGCAAACTATAGCTATTACGGGCTGTTCATTAATTACGTAAGGCCGAAAAGGGGGGGTAGGGATTAAGAAATTCTGACGCTAAACTTACGGGGGGTTTTAATGGTATCCTTACGTCAGGATTACCTTTATATGTATATTTCAAAAATTACCCACGAAAATGACTTATTGACCAAGCTTTCCAGTTTGGTAATGTTTTTCAAGTTTTTATTTTTTTAATTGTTTAATCATGATTTTCTATCCTACAGTTCCCCTAAAAATGTGATTAATTTTTAAATAAAAATTAATAAATTTTGTTTATATTTGCATTACCTACGTAAAATCAATAGTATGTAGAAAGAACAGCATGGAATAAATAAAGGGTCATGCACATAGTACGTCACGGGATCAAGGTGAGGGAGGGGGTTAGCGATTTGTGACGAAGTGTGACGTAGGGGGAGGGTGTCAGCTGTCGCGTTACATCACACGCTTTTGCATATGCTGAACATTCACTAATTTTATTTGTTCCATAATTTATCGCGTTTATCCTTTTTAATTTTGCCAATCGGTAGCAGTGTTTTACCGTGTTTTCTAAATTTCTCGTTCATTGTTAATGTATTGTTTTAAAATATAATTTGTTTGAATATATGTGCAATTATGTATGTGAGAAGCGTATGCTATTCAAAAAATTTTTGTTGTATTTTCTGGTATTTTTATAGATTTCTAGTATTTCTATAGATCATTCTATAGATTTCTAGAATGTGATGCTACAGTATTGAAAGTTCAACAATTTTGATTATTTTAATTTATTTTCAAGAAAACAGTATCTTTTGTATGGATTCTCATATTTTTTGTTATTTTTGTTTTTCATATAGATTTCTAGAATTACATGTTCTACGATTCGAGGTTATATGAATTTTTGAGAAAATTTTGTAACATACATGTTATTGAGTATTAAACCATTCTTAGTATTTCTCACATGTTTCTAAGTATTTATCAAACTGTAAAGGATTTGCCTGCAATTTTTTTAGATTTATAGTATTTTGCAGACTGCTATGTAAATTCCTAGATTCTAGTACTATATAATCTAAACTTTGATAGTTTTTTAGTAATTTTCTAGGTTTCTATGAAAATTAAATGTCTATGAATTTTTAATATTTTGAAAATTTCTTGTATTTTTTGTTTTTTTAGTTTTCATAAAATATTGTATCGTTTTCTAGTATTTTTCTACTTTACCTTCTACGTTTTTTATAATATAATGCTCAAGAATTGGTAGATTTAAAGATCGCTGGTATTTCTTTAGATTTTTCAGAAAACAGTTGTTTCATAGAATTCTATTATTTTTAGTTTTATATCAGAGTTTGTATGATTCGAAAGATTTTCTTGTATTTCTATTACTTTCTATCTAGATTACTAGAATTCAATGCTCCAGGGCCCAAACTTTTTTGGATTTTAAGCATTTTGGTAGATTTTAGTTTTTTTTTTTTATTAATTCGTGTGTTGTGGCGAGTTTTCAAATTTTTATTTTCTACGTTATTCTAGTCAAACATTGATAATTAGAACTTCGCTGATGGAAAATTCTCATGAAATCAGAATTATTGTTATTTTTGAGCCAGAAAAACTGTTATCCAATGACTCTCTAGTATTTGTGATTAATTATAAGTGATTTTAAAAAAAGTAAATTTTACTAGTGTGACGTGACGTTCGTGGGGAGGGGGAGAGTCTGAATGTTTGTGTCTAAGTGTGACATAGAAGGAGGGAATGGTCGAAAATTGCTAAAAATTGCGTGACGTATTTATACACGGCCTCTAACATGTGATTAAAAAACGTTTTTTTAGTTGCTTTATTATAAAATAACACAATTTCTGTAATCTTACGTAAGTAAAGGGGAGTGAAGGTCCTTCAAAATCTGACGAAACCTTACGAAAGGAGGGGTAGGGATCGAAATAGCCAAAAAAATCCCTTACGTAATTAATGAACAGCCTCTTACTGGCACCTCTTGGCTGTTGCCTAACTATGCTCAGTCTGGCAAACGCAAATAAGTAGAGATATAACGACATAAAAATCATTTCCGTGATGATTAACAATTGCGATGATAATTATTGTTTCGTCCAATGGAACACTAATTCAGACTGTTTTTTACCCGAGTGGTCGAAATAATTTTCCACTCGCGTGTTACCGCACTTGCTACGCTCGTGCTGCAATCTCCACGCTCGAGAAATATCCTTTTTCTTTTACTACACTGCTAACAAAAAATTATTGAAGGACACAAAGTATGATTCGAATGCAGTACGTTTGAATACCTTTGCCGAGTATTAAATATTCTGCTCTTGTAATTGGTTCATTCCCTTGAACCAACTAATGAAAATAGCTATATGCAATACTCAGTACAGGTATTCAAACACACTTCATTCGAATATTATTTTGTGTCCTTCAATAATTGTCTGTTTGCAGTGTAGTCGCACAATGTACTATTTTTGTAAATTATAATTTTCCGTAATCTTTCTATTTACATAAGGGATCGAACAGCTTATTTTCTTTACAGCTCTACAAGACTTAATTTCTTTTTTGGTAACGCAGATTTCAAAAAATACGACTGGGACATCGTGTGTGCAAAACTTATTCAACCAACAAACTCTATGAAGGAGCGCGACTCCGACGCTATCATTGGAACGCACGCTGTTTATCTCACGATTGATAGGAGTCGAGACATCTTCGCGGTTACCGAAACCAGCAGGCGCGGCGCAAGAAACTTGTCTTTGGCTTACTCATCATCCATGGCACTCATCTTCAAAAGTGAACAACTATGCCTGATAGTATCAGAAATTACGTAAGGCAATTTCAATCGCCGTCTTTCTCTACCAAGGATAAGAAAACAAGGGACATCGAATCAGTACAGGTTATTTAGCGATTGCATTCTTGAAATAATCAAATATCAAATGCCATTATTGAACAATTCGTAATTTTTCAAAATATTTCGAATTTTTAGAGATTAGTAAAATTTATGACACTTTTAACAATTCCGTTTCTCGTGAAAACGCCGTCACCTTCAATAGTAGCAACAATTTTTTAGTGAATTATTTGACTTCTACTGTATATATTATCCCTCAATTTTTAAAGATTGAGATTATTTTGCAGATTAAAAATCCACCGTGTCGGGAATCGAACCTGGGACCTCCTGAGAAGGATTGCTTTTTGCCAGAAAATTTGAATTTCCAAAAATTGTGTGGGGATCTGTTAAAAATTATGTAAATCATGTTCAATAGTGGAAATTTTTCAATTGTTTATTTGAAGTCAATTACAATTTTTGAAGCATAATGTGACATTGCAATATTGTCGAATATGTTGGAAATTCTGAAAATTTTGAAAACTTTTGATTCCTCAATTTTCAAAAAATTAAAGAATTTTGAACCTATTTTAAGGTTCACGTAAAATTTTATTTCATTATTCCTAAAGCATCACGAATTGTTGATACTTTGGACAATTGTCTGATCTTTTGTAATGTACTTGAAATTGTAAACAATATTTCTGAACGTTTGTAACTTATACTGAAGATCTGAAAGTTTGAAACTTTTCAAATTGTTTTAGGTCGACCAGGAGAAGTTATGCAAATATGGACAAATAAGGAAACACAGAAGGCGACACATCACGCACGTCATCAAGGCTGACGAGAGATGAATTGCAAACCATCTGGAGAAAATAGCGAAAGGAACTAAGAACTTAGCTATTACCTAAGATAATCAATTGTCGATCAATTTATACAGGGTGTACCAAAATCACCGTGCCAAAAAGAAATCCGATATTCCTTTTTGAATTTCGAGTCGAAAAGTCCTTTACCACTTTTTACAAAACTTAAAATTAAAAAAGTTATTCAAGTTTGAAATTTAAACAATAAATGTGCTCTTACGAGGAGTGGGGATAAAAACCACGAACCAAACTTTTCCTGAATTTTCTTCATATTTTTCTGAGTCGAAAAGTCCTTTGCCACTTTTTGCAAAACTCAAAATCAAAAAAGATATTCGAGTTAGTAGTTTTAACCAATCAGAGTTCTCAGATTGCAAACTTGAATAACTTTTTTATTTTGAGTTTTGTAAAAAGTGGTAGAGGACTTTTTGACTCGAAATTCAAAAAGGAATATCGGATTTCTTTTTGGCACTGAGATTTTGGTACACTCTGTATAATGGAATGATATTCTCAACGCTATTTTTTCAACTGCTGAAGATTTCGTAATTTTTTGTACCATAGCGTTGTAAGAACGACGAAAATTCAGTTCATTTGTATAATTTTAGTAACAGTAGAATCTATTGCATTGGTAGAATTGTTAAGAAATTTCGAAAATTGTGTACATTCCAAGAATGTCACGAGTTTCCAGATTCTCGAAGCACGGAAAGTTTCTGTAGAAAATTATGAAAATTTTTGAAATTCTGGGAAATTCGGCAAAGATATGGAACTTTATAAATTGTGGTTCATATCTGACAGTTTCATCAAATTCTGTTAATTTCTTAAATTTTGACATTCTCGTATACGTAGAGTATTGGAAAAACTGAAATTCTGATAATCCGAGTATTTGTAACAATTTTATTAATCATCTAAAATTATCTGAATATGAGAAGAATGCGAACGATGTAAATTAAATACTCATCATCAAGTTTAAAAACGAAAAAATCGTTAAATGTTATAATACTATTAACTATTTGTGGGTTCCACTAATTTGAGTACTCTGTAATTTCTACAAAGACAGTAGGAAAACTTTAAAAATTAGAAATCTTAATAAACTGTACTCAATTTTTTGTATTACAAGAATGACGACATTGTGATATACTTATAATATTGATTATACGGGTTGCAATGATTTTGTTCGTAAATATATTAAAACACGCCTCACATTTAATACTGTGTATTAATAAAAATTTTCACGTCATTGTACATTTGCGGAAATTTATAGGGAAAAATGAAATAGTTTATTTCCGATTGTTGAATCAAAATAGTATATTTCGCACCAAGGGCAAAAAAAAATTTCTCGCGAGGGTGTGAGTATTTACCGAGCCGAAGGCGAGGGAAATATGCACCCGAGGGAGAAATTTATTTTTGCCCATGTTGCGAACGATATTTTTCATTTTAGCGGGCAAAAAAGGCTACGATGAACATGATATTTTCTGCGTGTTTGATTCGACTGTTAAATAAAAATATGAGTTACTTGTATTTTTAAATAAAATATTCCATTATGTATGAATTTTTGTTGAAATTATTTAATCAGTGTCCTTGACAAATAAAGAATGTGCAATCAACCTATAAAAAAAATATATTAATAGTTTATAAATAAAATACTTAAATAGTTTATTTCCGATTGTAGAATTAAAAATGATGTTTTCTGCATGTTTGATTCGTTTATACAATGAAAATATGAATTACTTATATTTTTGAATAAAATATTCCATTATTTATGAATTTTTGTTGAAATTATTCAATCAGTGTACTTGAAAAATAATGAATGCACAATCAACTTAATTTTAAATCAACAAAACGTCAAAAAAATTTTTTATCAATAGAGAAATATAATTTTGATAAGTAAACAATCGTTGTTTACATGAGTTCTTAAACAGTAATAAATAAAAAATAATTTTTAACAACTTTTTTTAAAATCACGTGTTACCAACTGCAGTACAGTCGGTAATGAAGGCACCAGAAAACAGCATTTTACCAGGTGCAAAAAATGCGATTTATTTACGAGTCATTTTGACATGAAAATTGATATTTTCACAAAATAATTACGTCAAAAGTAATTATTGGTCATCATGAGGCTCTATTTAGTCAATTCAAAGCAAAACTAGTGGGATTTTCATCATTATTGCTGAAAAAACGGCAAAAGATGGAAGTGGGATGCAAGCGGGAGGTAAGGTGGAGGGAGTTCCATCCCAGCGCCTTTGGCAGGGGAACAAAAGAATAAATGATTTTGATTATGGTGTCGAAGAGCGTAACAAGCCTCGTCCAATTTCAATTTCTCAAGTCAAAAACAAGTACATCAGAATGTCAGCAAGTGAGTCTTTGTGTCTCCTTCGGAATTTCGGACTTTTGATTGGTCATTTTATTCCGCAGCACAATATTGTTTGGAAAATATTCATCACATTCAAAGAAATATTCGACATTCTGTCTTCCAGAGTTGTCAGCTACGAATTGTCTATCTATTTAGAATCTCTTATACATCAATATCTCAGCTTACTTACTACTTTTGCAAAAGATTCTTTAAAGCCGAAGCACCACTTTTTAATTCACTATACCCATGTCATGCGACGAATGGGACCGATATGGAACTTAGCAATATGCGCTGCGAAAGCAAAAATAGAGATCTCAAAAGAACATCTCACATTACATTGAACAGGATCAACATTTGCAAATCCTTAGCAATTAAATCTCAACTGCAGTTCAGCTTCAGATTACGACAAAAAGCGAACGAATACGATCTTGATTTCGAAAAAGGCTCATCAGAAAATAAGCAAGTTCATCAACTTCCAGAGGTACATTTATATCAATCTCAAATTTCATCCCAAATTAATGATAATGTTAAATTATTGAGTCATGTAATTTTTGATCACAATACCATCACACGAAATGTTATTTTCATGCAGTCTAGCGAGGAAGAAAATATTTATGATTTGATACGTCACATTATTGAAGATGAGCAAAATAATTTATTTTTGATAGTTAAATTGATAACCGATTATGTCATTTACGACGACCACTATCAGGCTTATATAGTTGACAATGAATATGAAATCGATCACGATTGTTGGAAATGTTTAAGTTTGAATGAATGTCAATCATCATCTTTCTCGTTTCTCACAACTAACGGTAATGGACAGTTGTCCTTTCCTAAGCGCTGGGTGTGATCGATTCCTTTGTAATTAGTTTTTTCTTAAATGGATAACTTATAATGTAGTGTAAGGGTATTACTATGTACAGAGGAAAATATTTTCAGCGACTTCTGTGATGTAAAATAAATATTTCACATATGTGAATAGATGTTACAAAATAGCAATATTCGAATAAAAAAAATCTACTAATTGTCTTGTACTTTTATTTCCCTAGAAATGAGGTATAAAGCATTATTGTTTTAGAAGGTGGAACAAAGGTATGAAAATTCTAATTTTTTCTTAAAAGGCAATACTAAAATAAAGGAAATAGAAATGGTTAACTAAGAGTTTCAAAAGTTTCCTATAATCGAAGCAAAAGTTGTTTACTTTTGAAAAAAAACTCTGTGCTAGAATATACATATTTAGATATTGTATTTCATGATATTATTTATTTATTATAATTCATTATATGTACGTAAGTAAATATTTTATAGTTCTATTGTGTACTATAATATGATAATAATGTTATGTAATAATAATATGTATTATTTAAAAATAGTAATGTATCAACATATATTCATATAATATTTGATGCTTGAACTATATTTATGTAATAGCATTAACATTCAATATAAAGAATCAGTTAAATTTATGGTATATAGTAAAAATTGTAATACATACACAAGATTTTTTCGATGAGCTTCAATAAATTTAACTAATTTACTGTTCAGTCAATGCATTCTAAAACAAAAAACTTGAATTCTTACAATATTTTTCCCCGCGCAATATAGATCCACATACATTCGATACCGCAAATTTACTGTCTCAACACGCGTATAAGACGTAGAATCACGGCTCGTACGACTGTGAAAAAAACGTAAGTCCCGAAAACTGTATTCTCAGCTCAACGAAGCGTGAAAAATAGATCGGAGAGCCGTGAATGACCCAACTGCGTTTTACGTTCGGGAGGACCGTGACGTTGAAGTGGGGCATACGCGATTCACAGTCGCCACGATTGCGAAACGATTTTGGAATCAAATTTTTTGATTCACGCGTCGTCCGACTGTGAGGAACGCTTCGTCCACCCGTTTCGTTCTCTCCGTGTGTGAGAATAAATTACAATTTGGTGATAGATATTTTTGAAGTCGAACACTTGGAGAATTAACAGAAAATAAATATTAGGATCTGACTCTAAGTTTTCGTTCCCAACTTGAAATTTCTTCTATGCAATTGAGCAGGGAAGATATATTCTTAAAAGAATAATATTTTGCAAGAACAACGCGTTTAGTTTTGCTACTCATAAAATTTTCCAAATCTATCGGTACTTTTATTGCAGTTTTTACTATCATAATGATTCATTGATACAATTTATCTAAGAATTGTAATCCACTCTCGAACTCATTCGCCCAGTAACCACTAATCAATTGATTTCAATTAGGCTAAGAGGGCAGAAACACGATTAGAATAAGGTTTTTGCCATGTTCTTTGTATACCTATAGCCATGACTCCGATTACTATAGTAATCTTCCGATTGATTCCGATTATTTCCGATTCGGCGACAGTGCTTTCCGATTAAACGAACGTGCTCTCTGATTTGACGAACGTTTCTTTAATTGTGGATTGGATACATATAATTCAAATATCGTTCTTTCAATTGGAAACCAGCTTCCTCCGATCGGAATCAATTGATTCGTGGATACTGGAGCGAATATTCAAAACAACTTACGGAATTGTTATTTTCACTTCATATATTTATTGTATATTTTCAAAAATTATGCTAACCCAGATAACATTATGAGGAGTTATTGCAAGCACGGCGTAACTGTGAATCTGCACACGTGAGCGCGTATAAGACATCATATGCGTCGTCAATTGAGGCTCATATAACCAGCATGCATGAGTGACATTCCTGAGGATGATATATAGCGCGTATTGCAAGCACGACGTGATTGTAAATCCACACACGTGAGTCACATAATTCGTGAATGGAGGCTCATATAACCAGCATGCATCATTTTTAAGGTTTCAAATAACAGAACAATTAATCTGTTTAAATTATTTATAATTTGTTGAGAGACCACGAATATAAATAAATCACAGTTGAATAACAATAAAACCAGCATTATTTACATTTTCTGCTCAATACACATGTTCAAAATAGAAAAACATGACCTAAATTTGAAATATCTAAAAACCCGAAATTTCGTACGAAATCACTTTCAAAACTCGTTTAGAACCATCGCGATTTTGAAAAATCCAGTTATAACACCTAAATATCATAAAATTCACCATAAAAAACATATGTTTTTTTTTTTTTTTCGAATTATTGTTTCGACATATGTCAAAACTCCACACCAAACCCATACACTCACGTTGCAAATAACTTTTGGAATAAATACCCGGAGTGTAAAAAACGGTAAAACGAAAAATCTGATTTTCCACTGTTTTGTGCGCCGGAAAACACTGAAAAACACCGAAAAAAGCGCGAATACGATCATCGACATATGTCGATGACAGTTGATGACAAAAAATAATGCAATCATGCCGTACCCTCATACTGCAGTCACGTGCGTTTTTTCCAATCGGCACTAAATGAGTATCATATGCTTGGGTTTTGACCATCACGCATGATCACGCATACGTGAAGGTATTATGCGTTTTAATGCGTCTCATGAATGTTATCTGGGAAGTTATTGTTAATAACTGTCTTACTTTGTTTAAAAAATTTGTAAATGATCATAAAAGTTGATCATTACTACTTGGTATAAACTTTATTTACCTAAAATTTAAAACACTGGCTCAACTTGGACCGAAAACTAGTAATTATCTATAAAAAGCGCTATTTTGGCTAATACCTGTATTTGCTCCCTCACAGAAATCTGGCGTGAGCCGCGTAAGCAAAGTAAGCGGCACACGTCGCTCACGCGGCGTTGGTTTATTGGAAGATTCATTCTATACCGCCACGAGATAAATGAGCTGAATTTTAAATTCAGCTGAAAATTTAAATTTAAAACTTTTAATTTCCCGAGAAAACAACATTTGCGATGTAAAAAAATAAACAGATCAGTTTTTTCTTTTAATAAGCTGTTTACGTGATGATTGTTTAATAAACAATCGTAAATAGTGCAGTATCAAAATATGATGATTTTTACTCTTAAAACGGAAATCGTTTAAATTTGATTCTTGTTTATAAATTATATGTTTTAATTAGTAGTGTTTTCGAATTAAAAAACAAATTCTATATTTTTTTATCATTTTGTAAATCGGTAAATCGTAGGACGAAAATAGCGTGTATTCAAAGCGAACTGTTCCGTATTAAAACAAACTACAATCGGTATTTAAGTGTCAACTTTCGATAAATTTTGAGTCCATAAAAAATTTTTGTCTGAAAAAAATGTAAGTTTCGGTTGTCGAAAAAATTGAAACTCCAAAAATTTCTAGGTTTCGGAAAAATTCTACGTTCAACTTTGGAAAAATTCTGAATCCAGAAAAAAATATTAATCAATATTCAAATGATAAACTAGTGATTAATTAAATTATTATATTAAATAGTAAAATTGATGATATTCATAATAATTTTTGTCATGGTTAAATAATTATGAATTATATTATAGCTTACAAACAAATACATGAATATGAAACATTGCTTTTAATAACTTATTATTTTATCTAATAATTTATTTATAATGATTTATTCTGTACTAAAAATATCATTCATCAATGAAATAATTCAATATAGCATAATATTGCACAATATAATGTTACACGATATGAAATAAGAAATAATATAATGTAATATAATATGAAAGACACCCGGTACATGTATATTTAAAATTTCCTGCGCATCTGGCACAGAATCTGTTCCGTCGCCTCAGGCACTATCCGCCATACTGTTACATATACACATCAACACATTCAGAAAAACAAAAACTTTTCGGATTGTTTTTTTAATCGAGTATAGTGAAAAAATACAATTACACCTAATAGTTGTAACCAGCGCTTCATAAACAGTCAAATGCAATTTATTGCAAATAAAATTTCTAACCACAGACCAAGTCGGAAAACAGCGCTAAGTAGCGCTATTTAACTCTATTTGAGGTGACCAGGGGATTACCAAACAATTAAAATTGACAGTATTCTATTATTTTCAATTCTACCGTGAAGTTAAGTGATAATTGTGACATGTTTCAATGCATTCAGTTTGGTAGAAAGGATTTTAAAATATCATAAAACTCATCAGTTTTCTAAGAATTTTAGACACATTTAGGACATGAACAAGATACGCCATGTAATTGCTGGTTGTAAAGAATATTTTCTCAAATAAATTGAAATTTAAAGAATTTTTATGCGTCTTAAGAATTTTTAGAATTTATAAAATTCGTCGAATTTTCAATTTTAATATTATTTCTTAAATAGACATTTGTAATTTTCAGAAGGAGCGAGTTTTTTGGATATGGTTAATTTGGTGCCAAGAATAAGCTCTGATTAGGCCTCGGAACTTTGAATCTCGAGGGACAAACCCCACCATCACTCTCTTTAACTCTTTCAGCTCTAAGAGAGCGAGAGAGAATGACGATGGGCAATGGGGGGCTGCCCCTCTCAATATTCAAAATTCCGAGGCCTAGCTCTGATCAGTTTACAGAAATGTTCAACAGCAATGTGAAGGATCTCTTCATGGTGATAACTCTGTCCTCAATGAAAAGTTAACCCTTTTGACGACTTTATAAATTATGTGTAATTTGATAATAACTTATTTGATAAATCTTTTTTACGTAAAAAAAATATCACCTGCTCTACCCACATTTTCTTGATACAAAAAACTATCAAAAACTGGGCTCACTTCGGTACTTCAAATAATTTGGAAATTTTTTCAAAGAAACAGGATTTATAAATGCATAAAACAATATGTTAATGGTTTTCTACTGTGTAAAAAATACAAAAGAGGTTTATATTCATATAAATTGACTTCATCAAATAACCAGTTTTTGGATAAATAATATTTGATAGTTACTATGAACATGGTAAATTATTGAATCTTAAAAAAAAATTTTTTTCAACAATACAACACAGTTATACGTAAATATACAATTCAGGTCAATGCTTGGTTCTTAGACACTATTCGAGTTATCTTTTTGATTATCGATGAGACAAGCCCAATCTGGAATTCGATTAGACTTCAAATAATTTTCTTTCGTGACACACCGAGATGGCAAATCGGCTGTTCCAAAAAGCGCTCCTCCCAGCCATGTTGCGTAGTTTGGTTTACATGGCGTAGTGTGAAACTTGAATTTCTGCACTTTCAACTTTTCATTGTACAAATCGCTGTTCACCAAGAACAGTAATTCGTCTCGTAATCTGCCAGCAAATCCTTTAGTCATCACAGTTCCTCCGATCAGTAATATATTTTCTGCCAAAATTTTTCTTGTGTCCACTGGGCACTGAAAAAATGATTCCCTAAAGTTACATTATCATGTTAGGCATTGAATAAAATGCTCCCTAAAAGTTTAAAAACAGGAAATCTACTTTTATAATAGCGTTGAGAATCATGGTGGGTATCGATAAATTATCTTCATCTCGTTCCCACAAAACTTCAAATACTTTTTCCCTCATTTTTCCTGGAATCATGACAGCTTCTGAAGCGAAATATTTAACCGAAGGCGGAGGATTCGGTGCATCTTTTGTGTCGATTTTTTTCGCTCTCTCCATGGTCGTGACGAAGCATGTACGAACTTTGATATCTTCAATAGTTTTTTGGGAAAAGTTCAAATGTGGCGTAATTTGTCTTAAATCTTCACGAATTTTCCTGAGAATATGAATTGTTTTTTTATGCTTTTTTGAAAATTACATGAAATGGGCTGAGTAGTTCGTTATCCATTTGTTAGAAAAAAAATTATTGCATTGAAATTGCATCTAGCAATACTGAAAATATTAATATATTAGGAATTACTCTTCAACGGCTTTTCCAGCAAGAGGCAAAGCCTGCCATGATTTGAGTATAGGGACTCCTTCGAAAACGGGAATTAAAGTAGCTTCTTCATATCCAACATCGAGAACCAAAGCCGTGCCCACGCCCAAGGTACAAGTTGCCACCAAATGCGCAGGAAGAATTTCTAGCGAGCCAATTTCATAATGTCGAAACAAAACTTTGGCCAAAGTGTCGCGAAATTTCGTCGGCAAAAGCAGAGATTCTAAAATCACCACTTTAACGTCTTTCGGAGTAACTACAATGTGCCTGTTAAAATCGAATTTCATGAATCCAAAAATGTTGAAGAATCAAACAGATATTTTTTTAAATGGTAGAAATTAATAATCGATATTCCAGTCAATAGAGAAGTAGCCTCAAAATTAAACTGCAGATTTTTTTTTTAAATTAAAGATTGGGCTTTATAAATAACTTCTGCGTTGAAAAACTGTGATTTCTATTGTCCAATTTTTTATAAATAATTTTTAAAAGTCGCTAAAATGAGGTCCCAATAAAACGCTACGTGATTAGTCAGCGCATCTGCGACGTCACTAATGTTTGTTTATTTTGATCTCCCTATGCTACATCACGGGCCGCGCGCGAATTTCACGAGAAAATTCAAATAATCGGGAAAACGAGCCGAAACCGGAAAAAGTGTTTGTTCGAAATACCTCAGATATCTCCCGAACGTGAATTTAGCAACGATTTTCGCATACTTTGGGAAAAAAGAATGTTTTAACGTCCCTGAATCCAGAGCTGTCAAAGTGCAAAGGTAAATAAACGTTGGATTTTACAAGGTTTTTACATTTTTCCGTTGTAATAGATGTGAAAAAAAATTCAATAGACAAATACAATGAAAAACAGTTTGAATTTCGTTTTTTTCTCAAAAAAAACAATGCATTTCATTGTGCTTTTCTCACGCATGTGTATCTTAATAATATAGAAATATAGATACACATGCGTGAGAACAGCGCAATGAAATGCATTATTTTTTTTTTTTGAGAAAAAAACGAAATTCAAACTTTTTTTCATTGTATTTGTCTATTTAATTTTTTTTCACATATATTACAACGGAAAAATGTAAAAACCATGTACAATCTAACGTTCATTTACCTTTGCGCTTTGACAGCTCTGGATTCAGGGACGTTAAAACACTCTTTTTTCCCAAAGTATGCGAAAATCGTTGCTAAATTCACGTTCGGGAGATTATCTGAGGTATTTCGAATAAACCCATTTTCCGGGTTTCGGCTCATTTTCCCGATTATTTGAATTTTCTCGTAAAATTCGTGCGCGGCCCGTGATGTAGCATAGGGAGATCAAAATAAACAAACATTAGTGACGTCGCAGATGCGCCGACCAATCACGTAGCGTTTTAGCGGGACCTCATTTTAGCGACATTTAAAAATTATTTATAAAAAATTGGACAGTAGAAATCACAGTTTTTCAACGCAGAAGTTATTTATAAAGCCCAATCTTTAATTTGAAAAAAAAATCGGCATTTTAATTTTGAGGCAACTCCTCTATTTAAGGTATTATGAGCACGTAAAGAAACATAAGGGAATGTTTGTGAAAAAATTTTTGTCGATTACACTCGAAAGAATGTGTACACTAAGTTACAACTATTTTGTCTACTTAGTTTTTAGAAAAAAAAAATGTCAAAATATGCGTCGATTTACACGCGTTCTTATGTTCTTATTATATAAAATAGAGAATTTTTTTAATCAAGATTTTATAAGAGGTTTTATAAAAAATCGGTTTTTTAATGAAATTCCGCTTTCTTTATGAAGTTACTTTATAAAAAGAGCAATGTTTCGTAAAGTTTTATCAGTTTTTTAGCACTTTCAGACTGGTCATTCCTGGTAGGTTTAGGTTGCTCCACGGTAGGTTGGTTCTATAGGGTTTTATATCTATATATACGATTGCAGGTAAATACATAGATATACAATCCTATAGAAACAACCTACCACGGAGCAACCTCAACCTACCGAGAATGACCAGTCTGAAAGTGCTATTTATGAAGCTACTTTATAAAATCTTTATCAGATGTAGATTTTCCAATTCAGTTTGTTACAAACATGCTGTCATTTGATGAAGATTTTAAAAAGTTGTTATTATGAAAAAACTTCATGAAAACTGATAAAAACTTTATGAAAAAAAATCTACGAGAAAAACAAATACAGCTGTCATGAGCTGTCACTTGGTTTGTTTTCAAAATTGTTGCGGGTGTTTTGTGTGTAGAGGCGCTGATGTAGTGCTAAAAATGATCTCATGTCTTTAACATGGGAGTGAACCCCCCCTGGGCATAAAATACCTCACGTAACAGGCACGGATGTGCTCTTTGCCGTTTCGCCAAATTTGCAAATCCGTACCTGGGACGTAATGTACTTTTTTCACTAAACGAAATTGACTGGAAGATCAATTCATTTTACTATTGAAATCGATTATAATAAATTTTTCATAAATATAATAAGTGCAAAACTCAATTGCCAATTACCTAAAAAATAATGTGTGCAAAAATTCAACGAGTAAAAGGTACAAATCATCGGTGCCCTTGAAATCGTAGATTTTTCGCAATTCTTTTGTTTCTGGACATTTTATTTCGGTGGGAATAAAACCTCGGGGTGCTACTTCTCCTGCATATCCATATCTGTAAATAAAATTTGAAAATATATTCGTATTTCAAGTGCTAATAGTTTTTCTTTTTATTTATCTTTTTCCTATTGCTATCACTCATAACGAGTTTATCAATTGGAAGGAAATGAACACTATTTTCATTACTGTCAATATGCTGTAAAAATATTAAATTGTATTTTGACATTTATCTAGAACTTGTAAATTTGTGAAATCACGAATGATTTTTATATTCGAACTCCAAAATAAATCATACTCACTGAAAATAGTATGTTACGTAGCATGTACGGATGTGCGAATTTGGCAAAACGGGGTAATTACGGACCGAGCCGAAGGCGAGGTTTGTAACCCGTTTTGCCTATGAGCACATCCGTACTCGTTTACGTGAGATATTTTATCACGATGGCCGAAAAGTCACTTCAAAATGTCAGTTTTGAGGTTAGAGCGATGAAAATAATATTTAACACTTAGCTCTGTCGAATAATTACCTGTATTTAAAATTTTCTATACTATTATTCATTTAACATATATTATTTTCAAGTTTCGAATACAAAAGATTTTAATTTCTTTCTTTAAATGTAAGTCAATAAAATTTTTTAGTTTTGAAGATTTTTGAAGACACAATTTTGTGACATTGGATATTAACAATACCATTCTAGAATATAAATTTAACAATTTTTTACTCAAGCCGCGAACCGTTTGGCTATAACATTTCTGAAAGACTGAAAAATGAGGAATAAATTAAAATTTTGATGTCCAGGAAAGTGAATTCAAAACGTAAGGAAATTGGAATTTTCGAAAGTCATAAAAAATGAACTAATTGAACTTGATGGCTATGCTTCTCATATTGAGAACAATAATTTTTGGACTGAATTTTCTAGGGCTCTCATATACGTCTTGTTTTAACAGGATATGAGCTACTTTTGAACTGTATGCCCTGCTGTCCTTCGACTTGTACAAAACGTACTGCGTTTTCTCTTTAGTACAAAAAAGTGGGAAACCCTTTCTGTTTTAGTTTAATTTCCTTTCGATAATGAGAAATTGGGATATTTATTATTCAAAATTTGGAATATTTGAACTTTTTCAAAATAAAGGACAATTAATAATATCAGAATTCAGAGTACAAGAATCATGGGAACTCGGAGTTTTGTTGCTATGAAATTAGAAGTAATAAAATTATACGATTCATAAAAGGTTTAAAAATTTTTGAAAATACAGGAATGTGGTGCTTATAACGCCGATGTTTTGGCAATCATATAATCGGAAATTTTTAATCCGCAATGTAATACATTTCTAATGCCAGAAATTTGAATGCAAAAAGCTCATATTTTCAGATTTTCAAACTCGATGTATTGAGTTTTCTATAATTTTAAAAATTGCTTACTGCATATGGATATCGCAGATTCAAAAAATCAAAATTAATAAATCATGGAAATTCAAACATTTTCTGTTCTTCATAAATATAAAAATCACGTTCCTTTGAAACAAGTCTTCAAATTCTAGAAAAAATACATGCATTGTGAAATGTCAGCGTTTCATGAATTTTATGATTAACAATTGACAGGCTGAGAGAAAAAACTGAACAAGTAGAGACGAAAAACATGGAGTTCCACATTCACCTGTCTCTTACACTGATAAAAAAAATCGCAGTCTAGCAGCGGCTGGACAGCAATGGTTACTGTCCAAAGGAAAAACTTTGAATCAAGCGTAGCTACTGCGCGTTGGACAGGAACCATTCCTGTCTAGAACGCACTCATGAGTATCTGGGGACATTAATGGAATGGAGAGGTCCCAGCACTGCCCAGCCAGCACCTAATCCTGTCCCGCGCGCACGTAAACACGCGCCCGCGACATATTTTTGCAGGTTTAAAGTTTCATGCATCTAGTATAAGTATATGACATAACTTAAACCGAATAAATATAACTTCAGAAAATAAAATATTTTATAGAAAAATATATAATCTAAAAATTTAAAGAAATAATTAAATAATCCAATCAAACTTGATGAATAATAATTATGTATTTTTTTTATCGATTTATTCATTTGTTTTTAATAATATAAATAATAGGGTTTAGTAAATAATATAAACTTTCAATTTTCTATGCACTGATAGTCATATACTCATACCAGATGCATGAAAATTTAAACCTGCAATAATGTTTACATTTTTGAAAAGTTTGATGTACAAATTTGTCAAAAATGTCGCGGACGCGTGTTGACGTGCACGTGGGACAAGAATAGGTGCTGGCTGGGCAGCACTGAGACCTCTCCGTTCCATTAATGTCCCCAGGTACTCATGAGTGCGTTCTAGACAGGAATGGTTCCTGTCCAGCGCGCAGTGGCTACGCTTGATTCAAAGTTTTTCCTTTGGACAGTAATCATTGCTGTCCAGCCGCTGCTAGACTGCGATTTTTTTTCTCAGTGTACTAGTTCGGTTTTTACTCACAGCCTTTCAATTCGTGTTCAAAAATTAAAATGTTGACATTGAAGACTTTTGACGATGGAAATATTTGTGAATTTTTGAATTTGGTCACTAAATATTGCATGTTGAGCATGTTGTCAATTTCAAGATTATATTTATCTGTGTTTTGAAATAAAAAATAAAAAAATTTTCATATTAATAATATATTATTCACAAAAATTATAGAGTAAATAAAAAAAAAAAAAAAATGAATTCTAGACATAAAATTTTTAATGACACGGATCCTCAGAGATTCTGAAGTAATTATGTTGATGACAAAGTATCCGGTTAAGAAAGTGAAGTTCCAAATACATATAATATATGTGGCTTGGAATAAGAAAAGGGTCCTATGGTTACAAACGAGAACCTTGAGAGAATGAAGAGAAACCTTTCTCTTTCTCTATTCGTGACAGCTTGTTCGTGTGTTTTATAAATTTATTCTACCATCATCAATGATCATAGAAACTCTTGACGTAGCTCATTAGATAGGGAATTTTTCAAACTATTTTTCGAAGTCGAAAACTCAAAAACGAATTTTGTATCCATAGGTACCTTTTCTTCTTCCAAGTCACATATTTGTAAATTTTTTGAAATAACAGATTTTTAATGAAGTCATTAATTCATTTTTAAATTGTGGAAATATAAAATGTTCTGCACTTTCAGAAATTAAGTTGTTTGTAAAAAAAAAAAAAACTTGAAAATTGATTAGGCATGGGCAGAAAAAATTTTCAGGAGGACTTTCTCTAAAAAATGTATTTCTTTCGGGATTTTATAATTTATAATCTTCGACAATATGGTTACAAGAGAACGATTTTTCAATTTTTCGCATTTCAGAGCATAAAAGTTATAAAACCTCGAGTCCAGAGTCACACATTTTTCATATTTGTATGGGGTATAATTCATTTTTTATGATTTTCAATAAGTCACTGGGGTATTAATTTTTTTTACTAATGCTTTTGGTAATATTTATACAACTTCAAAGATTTTGAAGTAAAACTTCTTAGGCGGCATTACTACTTTTCAGGAGTGTAATTTATTCTAGAAAAAAATTTATGAAGGGAGTAACTTGGAGATTTTGTAACATGTAACACCGTAAACTGTAAGACTGTAAGATGTAAGAGTGTAATATTTTCGATTGCAGGGAGTAATTCTGAGATCTTGCAATGTAACATGTAACACTGTGAACTGTAAGACTGTAAGATGTAAAAGTATAATATTGAAGTAAAACTTCTTAGGCCGCATTATCAGTTTTCAGGAGTGTAATATATTCTAAAAAATAAAATTCATATAAGGAGTAACTTGGAGATTTTACATTGTAACATGTAACACTGTAAACTGTAAGCCAGTAAACTGTAAGACTGTGAAATTATGATGTAAGTAAAATCTACCATATAATTGAACGGCTCATGACGAATCACAAAATATCACAAATTCACTAAATGTCACAAAATCACAAGAAGTCATAATAAAAAAAATCACAAGATGCCACAAAATCACAAAATGTCACAAAATTACAAAATGCTACAAAATCATGAAATGTCACAGAATGTCACAAAATCACGAAATGTCACAAAATGTCACATAATCATAAATAGCACAAAAATCACGAAATGGCACAAACACACAAAATGTCACAAAATCACTAAAATATATAAGGTTATTTTATAAAAGCAACAAGAATGAAATTAATAGATTTAACTGGAAATTAGGAATGAATTAATTTTTTCACTGATTTCAGTTAAAAAACAAAAAAATACCACACAGAAAAATTGAAGGACTTCTTAGAACTAAAAAAGTTAAGAGTAATAAAATCTATACATAGGAACCTTTTTGAAGTAAAACTTCTTAGGCAGCATTATTCAACTGATTTACAGTTAAGAAACGAAAAAAATACTACTCAGGAAAATTGAGGGATCTGTTAAAACTAAGAAAGGTTAGAGGTATCTAAAAATCTATAGATAGGAACCTTAAAGAAAGTAACATGAGAAGTTTTACTTCTAACGCGTGTTGATTCAACACGCTCCAATTTTCTGATATAAATACAGATTTCTATATAGCTCTCCAGAATTCGGTGCTCTAGAAATCCAAGTTCTAAAAAATTTTAAAATTTTCATAAATTGATGAGGAAATAATAACCACACAGGTTTGAAGTATTTTAAAAATTCCTATAATTTTCGTTTAGTACGTTATTAATGAAATTTTGTAGTATTTTATGGTATTTCATAGATTAGTAGTATTTCTTTGGATCGCTCAATAAATTTCCAGAAATTGACGCTATAGTATTAAAAGCTTCAACAATTTTAAGGAATCAAATGGGTTTTTCAGAAAACAGTATCTTTCATGAAGATTGTCAGTCTTTTTTTCCATATTTTTTTTAGGATGGATATACAATTGAAAAAATGTTCAATTGTACGAATGGTATAGATTTAATTGGCGTATCTTATCTATAAAGAAGAGTGTCTGTATGCTGCCCGCTCATCACGTCCAAACTACTGAACGGAACGTCCTGAAACTTTGCAGTTATTAACCATGTTCGTCTGAAGGTTATAGGCATATTTTTATTAACGAACTGATATGGCCTACACCTTCACCTACACCGACGCTGCATACACACACGCACACGCACGCACACACACACACACACACGCACACACACACACGCACACACACGCACAGTAAATTATAATAAATTATAACATTTTGTGAAAGTAGCAAAAAGTTACAAAAACTATAATCACTAAAACATAAAATTATGCAAAATATCACGAAAAGTCACAAAATTACAAAAGGGTATAAAACACAAAAACTCATAAAAATTTACGAAACCATGAAAAACAGGGTGTCCTAAAGTCAGCAGATCATCCGAAAATCATCAATTCCTCATAAAAATCTGAAACAATTTATCTTTTGCATTTTTGAAAATTTTCAACACTTGAACACATATTAATAATTCAATTTCGTCTACTAATTTTTGGAGAGGTGGCGCTTTTCATGAAAGAGACTTCTTCTCTTACTTAGCTCACTCCCATGAGGATCAGTGGGATCGCTGAGGTGTGTATAATTAAATGTAGCTTAATCGCTTTTCTTATCTCTCTTTTGAAAAAATTAGAAGATACTGCATTGTAAAGGTGACGATTGGATAAAACATTAACTAGAATGAAGGCGAGTCGACGAAAACTTTGATTCATAGGATTTTTTGTCTCAAAATTGCCTTTCAAGATAAGAGACATCATTATTATAAATTCCATAACACACCTCAATTACCCCCTACTTTTCTATTAGAGTAGCTAAGAAAGGGAAGAGGTGAAGAGAGAAGGGGTCTTCATCAAAAGCCGCGCCTTTCCGAATTGTGAGTGGCCGAAACTGAATTATTAATAATTTTCTAAATTTCGCAAATTTACTGTATAAAAGTGAAAAGTCAAAACTTTGTTCAGGGTACAAATCCACATCCCGCGTTCGATTGTCATGAACTTTCGCATACATATTATGCATGCTCCCAGACGTGTCAACGTGATATTCATTAGTCATAATTTTGCATGGTTTTTTTATAATAATCAATCACAGTTTCCGTGTGGAATACATTAAGCAATATGGCGGACGGTATTGACCGTGTTGACAAGAACACTATCGGTACATCGATTATTGTTCAGATACTCTATTGATTGTCCGTGATTTGTAAAATGCAAACAAATGTACAGAACAACAGAAATACATAACATACGTGACAATCCATTGATCATCTATTAATTGATAATCTACTGATCATCTATCTATCGTTAAAGTAGAATTCTGTTGAATATCGAATTTGATACTGCCAGTCGTAAGTAGAATTAACTTTTTTGTTCTTTATTTACATCCTTTTTGATATTTTTTGTAACTGTACGGTTTTTTTTGAAAGTTTGTGTTTTGACAATTCGAAAACAGATTGTGATATTCTTAAATTTTTTCTGGTTATACTTATGTGTGCTTAAGTGTAACGGCTTTTCAGTGATTTTTCAAAACTGTAACTGTAACTTGAGTAGCACGCAATGTCATTGATCAAACAAATAACATGATACATAGCTTCATATGTGTAAAGCAACGGTGTAGCTAGAAATTAATGGAACATTGAACAACCCAAACTAATTTTTTTGTTTAAAATTTTTTATTTTGAAATACGTCGACTTTGAAAAAAAAATTTTTTTTTCTTTTCGCGGAAAAATCCGCGACACTAAAATTTTACTTTTTTCCTTATGGCATTGAACGTATTGTAATTTTTTTCATCGACAACACATTTTTTCATAAACAATAACTTTCATTTTTAAGGTTGACGACATTCATTAAAATCGAATTAATTCTATTTTCCTTTTATTGGCTCAACACATGCTGATTAAGTAACGGGATGGTGGTAATGAAACAAGAAATAGATTTTTTAAAGAAAGTCATTTTTATACCAATTATAAATAATTATACCAAGTATAAGTATGAGAAAAGAATTTTTTATATTGCAACTTTTGTGAATTAAACTGATCAAAACTTCATTTATCGCTTATGATTATTTCATTTTTAAGTCATGAAAAATCATATTGGTGTTATTCGTGTTTATTTTACCTTTATGGAATTCTTCACTTCTCATCAGATTAATGGAAATTTCATGAATTTTTTAAATTAAGTAAATGATATGGATCAGAACAATCTTTAACGTAATAACTATTACTTTTAAACCTATGAACAATATTATTAGCGAAGGGAAGATTACTCGATCTAAATATTTTGTAAGTTCAATACGAGCCTATGAAAAGTTTTCTTTAAATAACCTGAGACATGTTATCATATTGACTGAATCTTGTATTTACTCGCCTAATAATTTCATTAGGATAAAAACACTTGAAAAACTTGAAAACACATTATCGAAATACGAGATCGACGTTTATTGTGTTATGAAGTGCAATGTCAAATCAGGACATATTTTCACAAAGTTCCTTGAAAATGAAGTTAATTAAGGTGAGTTGGTATTTCAGTGAACTAATTTTATAAGGAACACATGAAAAGACTGTTAAGAGTTAAGGGTTTCACATTGTCGAATAAACATCAAACTATTACTGGAAACATCTTCTTTATGACTACGCTTTCCCTTTTCCAACCTTCGTCTTGACGGATGATAAAAATTAATCCATGAATTTAAGATATAAGAATGCTACTCAATATACAAGTGACCAAATCCAAACCGAGTGTCAATGCGGAGCGAAGCCCGCGGGTGCCAGCTAGTAATTATATATATATAGAAATTGAATAATATATATTCTCAAGGATTCAAAGTTTGATAAATCTTTAAGAAAATTACATCTACATAAATTTTTTATATTAAAAAAATTTTATCTTTTTTCACATTTTTCTAGTAAATACGAAACCTTAGGGAATTCCTTAGTATTTTCAGAGATTTCTAATATTTTTGTAGATTGCTGCAAACATTTAAAAAACTCGATGCTCTAGAAGGTGAATTTGAGTTTCATAGATTTATGAGGATATCTCGTTCATATAGATTTTTCATGTGTTATAAAGTTAGTTCTTTAGTATTTGTTAAGTATTCAAAAGATTTCGTCGTGTTTTCCAACATTTTTTTAGACTAGTGTATCTAATGTATGGCTGTGTACGCTTTTTACAATTTAATGCTCTAGATTTCGAAATTTCATAGGTCGTAGGTATTCGTTGAGATTTTGCAGAAAACAGTTTTTTCATTGATTTCTATCACCTTTAATATTTTTTCAGAGTTTGTGTTATTTCACAGATTCCCTGATAGCTGTCAGCTAACGCTTCTTGCGTTAGCATAACGCCCGTAGCGTTACGTATTTGACTTTCCATAACGCTTACCTAACGCATTAAAATGGCCTTTTTTAAAGATAAAACTGTGATTCAACTATCATGACGTGATAATTACCTATCAATAAGGTTGACTTAATCGATAGGATCTATTGGCTTTGATCAAATATATTTTTTATCAAAGCGGTCTAAAAAGCCTACTTTTTTGCCCGCTTCGCGGGCGAAAACCGGCTTTTTCTCCCGCTACGATAAAAAAAACCGATCGGAAAAAATTAATATCTCACGAAGGTGTAAATTATGACCCGAGCCAAAGGCGAGGGATATAACTTGCACCTTCGTGAGAAATTTATTTTTTCCCTAGATACGAAACGTACTATTTTTGGCGAGAATTCCGATTCAAAAATCAAGTTTCTAAATACATGATGCAAACCCGATCGCAGAGATCACAGTTTTCGGCAGCTTTCGGTTAGAGGGGAATAGAACAGGGCTGCATGCAACTGGAGGGGGCATATAGTGGGAAACGACGTCGGATTTGACTTTCAAAGAGCGTTTTTTTCCTGTCATTCATGCCATTCAGCGCTATGATGATTGATAACACTGTGCGACAAAATTTAGACTTTTTTTTTTATATGGGATTTTGACGCTTGATTATGAAAATATAGACCCTCCTGAATAAAGGTGCAAAGTGGTTTTTTTTTCTTCAGTCACGTTTTTGAGTAATTAATTATTTAAATAATTTTATGGAATTTCCGTGTTTGTCAACCGATTGGTTTGATTTAAAGTCCTTTTTCTAGGTTTTCCATGCTACACGGAAAAAAATTTTCATGCCTAATTCTCATAAAAAACTGGAATAGCAGGACGAGGGTCTGATTTCTATTTTTGTCCTGAGCCCACTGTAGGTAATACGAAACTTTATTCCTTCGTGCTACTAGGAAATGCTATAAGTCCCATATTTATGGGAGAAAAAGTGATGTAGCATCATTTCATATTAAAATGCCTACCATTTGCTGTAAATGCACGATATGTTCCCAAACGTTTGGGAAAAATTAACGAGCTAAAAGTCACGTAGTACGTGGGTGTTTTAAGTAGCACAAAAACTCTCTCGTTTTGTAATGGACCTCGTGGAGTTGTTGCATCGCCAGACGCCAATCAGTCGTCAAAGTCAAGCGCCAGTGACTTGGGGCCGCCACTGCTGTGAGGAGCGCCTGTCAGGGATTCAAGGAAAAAAAAATCCAACTATTCAGGAATAAATTGACAAAAATACCCCAAAGCCACCAATGACGATACAACAGGGGTGAGGAAGGAGAGGAAAGAGGGGAGCTGTGATGAATCTTTTGCTTTTTTTCAATTTCCCAGGTTCGTTTGGTAATTTTGAAGATATCGCGTAGGTAAAACAGCAAATCATTGGTAACAGTTTGTAAAAACACGGTAAATACAAACAACTTTTCTGCCCTAGGGCAAAAAACTTTTCTGCTCTGACGGGAAAACCACTTTGTTTGTCTTGGAATATTGAGCAGGTTTTTCTGCCCAGACCGCTATTCATTGTTCGAACACAGGAATCTTAGAGTCGTCCTGCAGGTATAAGAAGACGTAGACAAGATACACTTATCGTAAAAAATATCGTTCGCTTCATGGGACAGAAGTTGGATTTTCACTCGATCAAAACAGTTGACACTCGTGAACAACCTCGGGCGCCTTCGGCGCTCTCGCATTTTACTCGTGACGACTGTTTTCATCTCGTTTGAAAAATCTAACTTCTGTCCCAAGAAGCGAAATATACTATTTCCATAATATTTACAAAATTTTTGCATTAATTTTCTAGTAAATAAATCAGTAATGATGCTCAAAAAGTGTTTTATTGCCGTCGCCATGGGGAACCTATTGTATGGGAGAAGTCGTCTCCAGCTTTCCTATTTCGAGTCAGAATTTAGAATGTCGACTTGAAAAGAACGCTCAAAATGATTTCTGCCACACAATAGGTTCCTCATGGTAACGGTCATAAAAGACTTTTTGAGCATTATTAGTGGTTTATTTTCTAGAAAATCAATGCCAAAAATAAAATTTTTTTTCAAATATTATTGCAAAAATGTATTCAGTAGCATAGAAAACCTATAAAAAGGACTTTAAATCTAAGCGTCCGGTTGACAAACGCAAAGATTCCATAAAATTATTTGAATAATCAATTTCTCAAAAACGCGACTCAAGAAAAAAAAGAACTGTGCACCCTTGTTTGGGAGGGTCTATATTGTCATAATCAAGCGTCCAAATTCTATATCAAAATTGGTGTCGCACATTGTAATGATCAAGGAAATTCCAGACCCAATTCCTGTTTCGCAAAGGTGGCCGGGTTTTTTTGCAAGTTTCAAATGCGTTTTTTTCTAATGCAAACATCTAATCAAATCAGTAAAAGCGGTGACACAGAAATTCAAGCAATTTTGTCAGCGCAATTTTTCATCTGATTCGGAAAAATGGTAATCTCGATTGTGTAAAAGATTTTTCAAATGCGTGTCTCGAACTTGAAAACTTGAACCTTCACTGAGAAAAAAAACGCAGTCTAGCAGCGGCTGGACAGCAATGGTTACTGTCCAAAGGGAAAACGTTGAATCAAGCGTAGCTCACTGCGCGCTGGACAGGAACCATTCCTGTCTAGAACGCACTCATGAGTATCTTCGACATTAATGGAACGGAGAGGTCTCAGAACTGCCCAGCCAGCACCTATTCCTGTCCCACGCGCACGTAAACACGCGCTAGCAACATTTTTGCAGGTTAAAATTTTCATGCATCTGGTCTAAGTATATGACTATCAGTGCATAGAATATTGAAAGCTTGTATTATTTAATAAACCCTATTGTTTATATTATTTAACACAAATGAATTCATCGATAAATAAAAATTCAATTATTATTATCAAGTTTGAATGGATTATTTACCTATTTCTTTGAATATTTAAATTTTATATTTTTCTATAAAATATGTAATATTATAATGTAATATTTATTCGGTGTAGTTGTGCCATATATTTATACCAGATGCATGAAAATTTTAACCTGCAAAAATGTTGCTAGCGTGTTTACGTGCGCGCGGGACAGGAATAGGTGCTGGCTGGGCAGTGCTGAGACCTCTCCGTTCCATTAATGTCGAAGATACTCATGAGTGCGTTCTAGACAGGAATGGTTCCTGTCCAGCGCGCAGTGAGCTGCGCTTGATTCAAAGTTTTCCCTTTGGATAGTAACCATTGCTGTCCAGCCGCTGCTAGACTGCGTTTTTTTTTTCTCAGTGATTTATTTACACAGTATTTTATCACTGAATTAATGAGCTCAACGAAATCAATGCAAGACTGTTCAAGAAAGTCAATCGTCACCAAGAGTTTCTTTTTCTAAATATTAAGAAGAATCTTGGAAATCAATCTGAATCAAATTTGGAGAGTAAACTTTATTCAGGTAAAGTTTTCTGCGTACTGCATGATAAGCTGCTGGACTCTGATAGTTATTGAATTTTTTAACTTCGATTTGAAAAAAATCATTGAAACATTGGAACTCATTGAGCGCATATGCAAGAAATTTTAGGTAAGCTCTGAATTCGTCTTGCAGGATTTCTTCGAGTTGTTTCTGAACACTTTTTATGTCTAATGAAAGTTTTTTTGGAAACAATGGATTTAAAACAGTCTACGATCGCATCGAAAATAATGAAAATGCACTCATTGCAATGATGAAAACTGAACCATTGTATTTCTGCAAGATTTAACGATTTGAATATAGTCCTAAATATGTTATTTTCTGTAATTTTTCTAAAAATACTGTTCACTTGATACTTGAATTGAAAAAATGAGTAATTTTTTTAATCAATGCTTTAGATTCTTTCGGGATGGCCTTGAATACTCCTTTTGTGGGTAATGCAGAAATTTGGCAAACGCATGGATAGAGGACAAGAATCGGGCAAACTTTCTCTGACTCTGTAAAAAACGAATTTCGAGAACCAGGCATTACGCTGGCACCATTAGGTACTAAAAAAACAAATACTCGAAAAAGGAATTTCATTTTCCAACAAAAAATTTGTGGATTGTGTACACAGTTCGACATGTTTCCCTTTTGTCGTATCCAATTGAACGGTATGAAAATGTTCTACATTCAATTCACCTGACTCGTCAATGTACCATACGACAATGACCATGATTTTTTATTCGCGTTATTATCCATTTCATCAATGTAGTAAATGTAGATCTCGAACTCTGTGTTTTGCATAACTTATCGCATCCTACTCATTTCGGCCTTACCAAGCCGTTCGATGTAATTTTCACCATTTTTGTGCAGCTTACTTTCATATTTACAGCAATTTTTGAATCAGGGATCGCATTTTTCATGTAATATACAAAACACGGTGCATTGACATGAGGGATGTGCTGTTCCGCAAAAAAGCTGCAAATTTGATTTCAGCATAAGCTACACTACCGCAACCTGTCTCAGACAAGTCCTTATTGTTTGATGTCTCTTAGGAAAAATTATTTTCATTCGTGGGGAGATCAACAGAATCAGATTTTAAACTTGAAGAATCAGGGATTTTTCACAACACTTCCCCCCCCCCCTTATTTTGAAATTTTTCAACTTTTTGTATATGATTTGAAGTTTTCAAATGCTTGACAATCTCAAAACGCCCACTCTTGAAATTTTGCCAATATGGAAGCAATGGAATTTATGCAAATCTTTATCGGTTGAAGATGCAATTCATAGATGAAACTCAGTTTTCCATGATTCATCAAATTTTTTTTCTTTAATAAACTTTATATTGTAAGTAATAATAAATATTAAAGTAAATAAACGTAATGTTGGGCAATTAAAATAAATCTCGTGTATTATAATGTATGTAATACAACTTTCGAAAACGCGAGCTCCAAAAAATTAAGGAAAGAAAAAACGAAGATGCATAAAAATGATTCCTAGTGACCCCATAAACAAGTCTGCAAGAGCTTTTCGCGAAGTTAGAGCAAGTTTCCGAAAAATTATTTATGCAAAATTTCGAAAATATAACTTTGTAACTCTTGCAATTTTGGCTCGATTTTTACCGGAGAAAAGCGCATGTCTACACTGAGAGAAATATCTGTGGTTGGATTAACTAATAAGTCACAACAATGTATTTATACTAAACGGCACTAAAAAATTAATAAAACACATTAACCGTTCGTAGTGCTCCCGACTAAGTGTACAACTAAAGATATTTAGTAAAACGTACTATATGAAGTCAGTCGTTGATAAAAGTACAGGTTATTTCTGCTCAATAAAACTGGCACGCAGATCAAACTTTCAAATATGTAGTTCGAGTGAAATTTGCCGAATATTTATTGTTACTATTGAAATTTTATCTGTCCCTTAGTTGCAGTAATCAAATAAAAATTGTACTATGTATTATTTCACTTGTCTCTGGAGAGCACCACATAATAAGCGATACATAAATGCATGTATACATATAGATGTGTAAACATATACACAGCTCGTGACGCGTGGGCGAGCAACAACGGAGGACAACGTTCACGCGCCCAAAATAAAACACAAACGCTTCAAAACGCACAAAACTGCAAAACGTGAAAGCTGCAAAACACTGCAAACAACTGCAAAACGCGAAGTGATTCAATTCCTTAAATAAAATTGTTTTGTAGTTGAAAAAATGCAATGATGAGTGAAAATGAAGGCAATAATGTTCTACCGAGTGGAGACGGAAACAACGTAGAAGTTGGTAAGTTTTTTCGGTATTTACTTTTGTTCTTTACATTATCAATTTATTCGCATTCATAAAACTAATCTCTATTCAATATCAATTAATAGTTCGTTACCAATATCGGACACTGTAATTTAATATGAAAAATAACTGCTTTTGAAAATAATTATAAACACCATGTGATTTCTTATCCGCAAAAACACACCTAAACATAAAATATTTTGATTTGTTTGGAATCGTTAACAAACTGTGATAAGGAATTTTTTTGAAATGGTATTGATAATTTCCCAAATTGACAATATTCTGTACAATTGTGAATATTTTTAATTTCACCTTCAAAACTCAGTGAACATGTGCTTCAAATTGGTGGTCCGCTTTTTTCTAAGGCTTCACAAAAATTGCTTGCTATAATTTTTGTTGCAATTACACAAATTACAACAATGACTGCATAACTATTTTTATCAAATTATGTATCAATTCAAAAATTATATTGCAGGTGCTTTTAACGCGACAATTGAATTTTCTGAAGACTTCGTCAACAGCTGCCTGGAAAAATGGGACCTGAAGCAATATATTCCAGCTTTTGAAAGTAATTTTCATGTACATAATCATTTTAACTAAATTTAATTTTTGAATTCATTATTTATAAGTTGAACTTCCTTTATTATTATATTTATTATTCATATACTATTTTTAATGGCATTCAGTCAAATACGACTTGAAAAGTATTATTACAAATAAATTTGAATAACTAAAAATAAAAAATTACTCTGTTTCGAATAAACTTAATACTAAAATTATACGAGGGGGGACCCAAAAGTAACGGGAATTAGGCGGTGGGGGGACCGCGGAGGGGGGGATCGGGTTCTCCACTGGTTCTCTTCCAAGCTGCTACTCTCCCAAGTCAGTGTGCAAAGTTCATTTGCTGTGAGTGCATTCGTTCGTCCGTAAGAATTTTTCTAGTGAAACGACTTTTTCCGTTTCGGCGAAAACGTGAAATGGCTGAGTGCAGAGAGCAACGCGCGGCTGTAAAATTTTGTTTTTTGTTAGGAAAAACACCCGCGGAAACCCTTGTGATGCTGAAAACAGCTTATGGGGATAATGCTTTGAGTAAAACGCGTGTGTACGACTGGTTTTCGCGTTTCAAGAATGGAGAGATGTCAATAGAAGACCAACCTCGTTCTGGGCGCCCCTCGACTTCAAGAACGGACGAAAACATTGAAAAAATCAACACTCTTGTTCATGAAGACCGTCGCCGAACCATCGATCAACTTTGTGAGATGTCTGGATTGTCATGGAGTTCAATTCAGAGGATTTTAACTGAAGATTTGAGCATGAGGAGGATTGCAGCCAAATTTGTTCCTCGCCTTCTCTCCGACGATCAAAAGGAGCGTCGACTTCAGGCCTGTCTCGAGCTGCAAAATCAGTTGGATGAAGACCCAGATTTTTTTCTCAAGGTTATAACTGGCGATGAATCATGGTGCTATGGCTACGACCCCGAAACAAAGCAGCAATCAAGCCAATGGAAGACACCTCTCTCGCCTCGTCCAAAAAAGGCACGCCAAGTGAAGTCCAACATCAAGACATTGCTCATTTGTTTCTTCGATTGCAGAGGTATTGTGCACGCAGAATTTGTTCCTCCAGGCCAAACGATCAACCAACACTTCTACTTGGAGGTTTTGAAAAGGTTGAGGGAGAACATCCGGAAGAAAAGAGCGGATCTTTGGCGCACAGGAGATTGGTTCTTACCCCACGACAATGCACCTGCCCACACAGCGCTGTCCGTGAAGAAATTTTTGACCAAAAACGGCATGACACCGATTGTTCACCCCCCCTATTCACCGGACCTTGCCCCCTGTGACTTTTTTTTGTTCCCTAGACTCAAAAGGGACATGAAAGGAAAACGTTTTGGGACTGTAGAAGAGGTGAAACAAAAATCGCTGGAAGGTTCAAAAAACATTGAAAAAAATGAATTCCAGAACTGTTTTGAACACTGGAAAAAAAGATTGAAGAAGTGTATTACAGTCAATGGGGGTTACTTTGAAGGTGATAAAAATTGTGTGTGAAAAAATTTGTCAATAAAAAAGTTGTAACACAATTCCCGTTACTTTTGGGTCCCCCCTCGTATAACAAGATGAAAAAGTTTGAAAATCGTTTCTTAATTTTTATCTAATTACATAGAAATTTTGACCTTGACACTTTTATTTGTAAAGCGACACATACATTTTTGAAGGAATTGGTTAATATTTTCTTCTTAGTTATGCCAAAAACTACATGATAAGCTTTTGTGCCAACTCAAAAGTGAAATATTGAAAATTTGTCCGAATCGTTGTTTTCAAGGTCATCTTGATCTTGCCCATCAACTTGTCCAAATGTCAAAAATGAGTAGCCAAAAGTTGCGCCTTGGCACGCCTAGAGCAGTGGCAATATTTATTTTTTTTTAATAGATAAAATGAGAATTTTAACTTCGAAAAATTTGTTGGTCAATTTTCAAAATCATTTTTAAATAGGAAATATGCATTGCCAAATGATATGGTTAAATACTTTTCTCTTAGTTATGTCAAAGACTGCAAGATAACCTTTTGTGCCAACTAAAAAGTGAAATTTTGAAAATTTGTCGGAATCGTTGTTTTCGAGGTCATCTTGATCTGGCCCATCAACTTGTCCAAATGTCAAAAATGAGTAGCCAAAAGTTGCGCCTTGGCACACCTAGAGCAGTGGCAATATTTTTTTTAATCAATGAAATAAAAATTTTGACCTTGAAAATTTTTTTTGTCAATTTACAAACTCATTTTTCACTGGGAAAAGTACATTTTTAGAGGATATAATTGAATATTTTCTCTGCTGTGGAGGTTCCAAGGCCTAAGGCAAACAACGATGTAGAGACTTTTTATAATTTCACTTTTGATGTGGCATAAAGGCCATTTTTACAGTTTTTACACAACTATAAAAAGCTCTTCTAAAATTTCTTGGAAATACCTCAATGTAACGTACAACTTCAGAGAAGTTGAAATATTGTCTGCGCATTTTACATAGAACCATGATTTTAAGAGTCGCATAATTTGAATTGTTGGCACGTGAAAAAATTAATGGCGAAATTTTCCTCCAAATTTCTGAGGCAGATTTAGCTACGATAATAAAACCCATAGGACACCGTTACACATTCATTTCTAACAGAGAAAAGTTACTCTCGCAAGATTGTGTGAGTGTTTATCGTTTTTGAAAACAAAATACAACAATCAGTTAGTTCTGAAACGTTAGTACAGCTCTAAGCTTAATTATCATAATTTTACGATACATTTTGTTTCATGTTTGAAACATCATAATTAAGGTACGATCCAACTAAAATTATCGCACATGAAAGATAACAAAGCTAATCAATGTACAATAAAAAACCAAAAAATGGACACAATATATTGAAAAGCCCAATAAAAGTAATAATAAAATGATAAGGCAAAATCTTTAAGAACATTCTGTGGTTTTAAAGTTCTAAGAAAGTATACAGAAATCGAAAGTTGCCGAAAATTTCTGTCTTCAAAGTTATCAGTTTTTAGAAATTTCGAAATCCACTAAGTTCAACAAACTTCCTGATGTTCTCATTGAGAAAACACTTTTAGTATCTAAAAAATATTATAAAAATTTATTAATATTTCCTAATTCTAACATTTAGAAACATTTGCAGAGTTTCAATTTACTTGTCTTCGTAAGTATAATTCAAATTTCACATTTCAAATCCCAGTTTCAAATGTTGTAGGCTTGGCTTTTAATGTTCAAGTTTGAAATTGTGGATTTCAAGTGTTTTTTGTTGAGAATTGAAAGTTTCAATTTTTCAGTTTCAAGTTGGAAGTTTCATACTTTTAGTTTCAAGTTCACATGACGAGTTTTCAGTTTCGAGTTTTTAGTCCTCGCAAGTTGCATGTTTAAAGTTTAAAGTTTTAAATTTTGAATTAAAATGTTAATTCAATTAAATTGAATTGGTTTTAATTAATTTCAATTGATTAAATTGGTTTTTAAATATAGAGACCTACGGCAGAAAGTCGTGTGTTACGGGATACGTCTAATGAGGCTTCAGAATCGGGTTTGGTAAGTTTTTTTCTATACTGCAACTTCATTCAAAAAAGTGTTACGAATGAAAACTTTAATTTGTTTCGAAATTTTTTTAGCTATATAAAACAGATTTTATTGTGAGATTCGGAGAGGTTTAAAATTTTTCTATTGACTGTTTTTTTTAATGGTTCAGAACTGTCCGTTAATAGCACAATTCTCTAAGGGGGTGGAAGATTAAAAATTTTATTCATTTCATGCGAATCTAGCTATTAGGCCGTCAAAATGTCAAACCTTAAAGTTCATATAATATACAATAAATAATCTTCTGATTTCTATAAAGTTGTACTTCATGTACACAAGTTTTGCAATGTTTCTATTTCGTCCATTATTTCAGCATTTGAAAAAGTTGTTGGCGCAATCACATCGAGGGAAGTGTCTCCTGACAAAAAGATATTTATCAACGTCAGATCACAAGGTTCTATGCGATATTGTTGCTGATCATTTGATGAATGCTTATGCAAAGTAAGTTACCTATTGCAAGTTCCAATCGACAAGAAAACAGTATAGCTTATTATTATTTTTTTTTAAGGGCCTCTCCTTATGATTACATATTCTGGGCACAGCAAATACATGAACTTTACGAATATGAAGACAGTGCCAAATGGTACTGCAAAAATGGAGCACGGCAAGCCACAGGAAAACTCTACCATCGTGTAATCAACGAATTAAAAAAGTTTAAAAAAGGTGCAAGAGATTACGAGGAGGCAGAAAGTAATAAGAGAAGAGGCAAAAAAAAGTTTGCGATGATTTACTTGTGTCGGAGCTACAAACGGTTTCGATTGATGACGAAGAGAAATTAAAAACTTTGTGGGTGAATACTTTCAAGGCTCGAGATATGGAAATGCCAATTACTGAATACTTTAAACAATTCCCTCAACTGAGATCACCAATTGGAGCAACGTCGGTTAGTGAATACGTATTAGTTGCCAACTAAAAAACAATCTAATTTTTGATTAGACTGTCTCATTGGAAATCCCAGTAGCAAAGTAGTAAAGAAAATCGATTGGACGTGTCAGTTAGATTTCCAAATGGATTTTAAATTTAAAATACAACTGGTTATCTCTAATTAATAATCCAACTGTGATGTCACTTAGAAAATCACTGTGAAACTCTAAGTTTATTTTTAAAAGTGAGCTTTAAAACTCTGTCTTTTCTCGGAGAATCAAAATAAGATTATATATTCCGGTTTTCCGAGTGGTGATCCAGTTACATTTCCAATTGGATATCTATTAATATATCCAACGGCCATGTGTGATTGGTTTTCCCAACCATTTTTTTACTTGGATTCCCAATTAGGCCATCCAATGGTATATTCCATTGTATTTTTTGAAGCGCTGTTTTGCATGTTTCCCACAGTTTGTACGTTATCAACTTTTCGCTATTTCCTCATTTAACGTTCGAAGAGAATTTTTAAAATTTTTCTTCTGGCCTGGAGAAAGATGTAATCTCAACCCACCGCCCCTCCCCCATCTCCTAACTGAACTGTCCTTTTATGCGCGCAACATTCGCGAAGGTTTAATTACTTTATATTCTTTTACAGTTACTTCTACATTACGAGCTCGTGTGCACTACTAAAAATGTACCCAACGTAAATAAATGTTTGGTTGACGATTGGCCTATGCTGAGCAGAAAAATTATTGAGTTGGCGAAAAGCACAAAAAGCTGCGCGAAAATTTTGAATGATTCAGGTACATTCCATAATAATTTGAAAATTTCAAAGTAAAATACAGATATGGTCATGTAACATAAATCTTTTTTCAGCTGCCTTGCCAGAAAACATACTGGCATTCAAACTTTTCCCGTATCTGTTCCCAACAGTTGGCATGAGAACGGGCACGAAAAAGTTGTGGAGGCCATCTTCAGAGGAGCAATCCAGATTGTTCATAACTTGGATAACAGTAAGTATCATACATCCCTTTTGTTTGCTCTGACATTGTTAAATGTGGTACATGTAAACGAAAATAGCAATGTTCTTTTGCAAATTTTAAGTTTGTAATTTTTTCCTGACTTTGAAATTACATTTACAAATACTATCTATAATTATTTATCTATCGACTTTCAGTACCTCATTTGAAATAATTAAAAAATAAAATTTAACATATTATATGTTTTCATGTTGGATTACAGTTTGTGATCTCAAATTAGAAATATTTTCAGTTTCACATTATTTATTATAAAGTTTTTTATCTATTGACATATTTTTTACTTGTAATTCAGTAGAAACGATCTTTCATTTTTTAATTCGATTTGATATTTTTTTTAATGCATTCGTAATTTTTGCCTTCTAATTATGACATCATATTTTATGATCTGTAATTTTAAAGTTCAGTTTGAAAATATTTTAAATATTACTTTTATTCTTCCACATTTCCAATCAATAGTTAGTAGTTCCAAGTATCGAATTATGAATATCCAGTTAGGAGATTGAAATAAAAAATCATTAAGTGCAACCCTCTTTGACTGGCGTTGCATCATTAATAGCTATTTTCATACTTGTGAGCAAGGAATTGATTTTTGTGAAGACGAGGTTTTCAAGGCGAGGCGAAGCCGAGCCGTAAAATCGTCTGAGCCTAAATCGACGATTGCTCACAAATGCGAACATAATTTTTCATGTTGAAGGCTCTAAAATCGTGTTTTTGCGATACCTACAGGTGCGAAAAACACGATTTTAGTGCCTGAATCATGAAAAAGTTTTTTCTTCGAGTTTGAATTCACAATTAATAATGAAAACTGAGACATGACAGTTGTGCGATTCCGAATCAAAATAAATTTTTTATTTTCAATGTTTCTTTACTTCAAATTCTGTCTTTTGCTTGCAGACGGTTGCAGAGTTAGCAGAAAAGATTCAAGAACTACGAAATCTTCTCATTCCACATAAATTGCCCTTACAACCGCTAGTATTTGCGGTTGGCCAGCCAGAAAATTTGGAAATCGCGTATGTCATTTTCAATGACGTGCATTATTCTTGCCCATCTCTTGTGACTGCGGTGGATTTATGTTTCAAAAGTTTTCATGCACTGAATGCTGAGAACCCAGTGGCATGTGAACTAGTCTGGACTTTTCTCCAACGAAAAATTTATCAGATAGCAGGAGAGCGTATGTTTCAGTGTTTTCACTGTTGAAAGGTCTTTGAAATGAGGTGGATATTATTGGTCTGTTGCCTTTTGTGAATTCTCTCCACTATTTCATTTATGTCCTTTACTGTTTACAAAACAAATTTTTAATATAAAAAATGGGTAGCTACAACGTTAATTTGAAATGTTTCCAACTCATCTGATCAGCAAAGTTATATTATGAATATTGTCCACACAAAATTGGAAGGTACTGAGTTCACTGTTAACCCTCAATTACTCTTTCTTCACCAATCCATTATTTTTTCATGAGTAGTATTTTTTTTCACAATTAAGACTAAATGTTTTATTTGCTTGAAAATTATAGACCCGAAGCACTTAAGTGTTCACATGCGTCAAATACACAAACGAAGTGCATGTTCCTATCAATGCGTTAAAAGCACATGCAGTAGAGTATTTACGTCAATACGATCATTTCGCGCCCATTTTAAAAGAGAGCACGAAAATCAGCAGAATTCCCAAGCAGTAAATAATTCGTCTGATAATAATGATAACTCTTGTCATGTTGATCGTATGGACATTGAACCAGAAACTCATAACTTCACGTGAGAAGATAGGTATTCCAATTCTGAAGAAATTCCGATAAGTTCTCGCAGTTCGAAATTTTCAAATGATAGATCTCTGTTACAAAAAAAAGCGTTACAAATTGCATAAAATTTCCATAGAAACATGACGTTGAACCGTTCCCAAGCCGAGTACGCAATTCAAACTTTTGATAATTTTCTCAACAGCGAGCCCTTCAATTCATTGAAATCTTTTATTTTACAATCTGTAGAAGAATCTGTGTACAGTGAAATGTCACAGCGGTTAAATGATCTGCAATCTTGTTTTACTCATGTAAACACATAATTAAAGTTGTTCAAAGAATTGAATGAAGTAGGGTGTTTAATTGAACCTGAAAATGTTACATATAATTTTAGAGATGAACCCGCTGCAGGAGAAACTGTACCAATAATGGCTGATAAAAAAAATTCAGGTTCCATAATCCCTTTGCCGCAAGTGCTGAAAAAATTTTTTGAACTACCAAATGTTTTGGAAGAGACGTTAAAGTACATAGCATTTTTAGAATCTAAGAAAAATACCGAAATACTAAACATTATGCAAACGACGTTTTGGGAAACAAACACCGGGGGTAGTAACGACATAATTCTGCCAGCATTTATCTATGAAGATGATTTTGAGTGCGGGAATCCCCTAGGCACACATGCAACAGTATATAAAATGGCGGGAATGTATTAATCTCTGCCATGTTTGCCTCCACAATTTCGATCAAAAATAGACAAAATTTTTCTCGTTCAAATCGCACATGCACAAGATGTAGCTAATTCACCAGATTTTTTCATTTATAAAGATACTATAAACATGCTCAATGATTTATCAACAACAGGCATTGAGATTGAAGTAGACAACAAAAAATACAAGTTATTTTTTAAGGTACCCTTGATGTTAGGGGACAATTTGGGATTAAATCGCATTCTAGGGTATAAAGTTCATTTTAATAGCGATTTTTTTTGTAGATTCTGCAAAGTGACTATACAAGAAGCAAACGTGCTGACAGTACAAAATGATGCTCTTTTGCGAGACATAAATGAGTATGAACGAGATACAAAAGGAAAACCAGATCCAAAAAAATCAGGGATCATGAAGAAGTCAGTTTGGAATGAAGTTCTAGGTTTTCACGTTACGAAAAATTTCTCTGTTGACTTAATGCACGATTTCCTAGAAGGTTTATGTCGTTACGATTTCGGGTACATGTTACCGTATTTCATAAAAAAAAAAAATATTTTTCTCTTGAAACTCTTAATTTTCGGATCAAATATTTTCAGTATGGTCAAGATTGCAACCAACCAATTCCAATAACTCAGTCACATTTGGCAAAAAATCTTGTCGTCATGTCAGCCTCAGAAATGAAAACATCTGTACTCTCAGCTTGCTTGATTTTCGGCGATTTAATTCCTCATAATGATACATTTTGGGAACTGTACATTCTCATGAGAAAAATAATTATAATATGCTTTGAAACAAGTATATCTCAAACAGATACTACAGATTTGAAAGAACTGATTCGTAAACACCACGATTTATTTCTAAAATTGACCAATACTACTCTGAAAGCAAAATATCACCTTATACTGCATTACTCGTTAGTGGCATCAATTGTAGGCCCATTATGTCAATTGTCAACTATCAGGTTTGAAGCTAAACATAAACCACTCAAAAAAGGTGCCCAAACTTCTTGTAATAGAATCAATCTACCGTACACAATAGCGTTAAAAAATCAACTTCATTTGTGTAAAATTTTTCTGGACAATGTTGGCTTCTCGAACGAAATTAGTTTTGTAGAATTCTCTCAGAACGTTTCAATTCCATTGATACACGATGACACGAACGTTTCTACTGATTTTTATCAAATCAAAACCTTAACTTTCGGAAGGTACACTTACAAGATTGGAACTTATTTGAAAATTTAATTAGAAGAATTGCCAAAATATGGGAAAATCGTCAATGTTTTCAGAAGCAAAGAAAGTAGTAATTCTAAAAAAGGAGACTTTGCATTTTCTGTCAGAGTGTTCCAGTCTGTCGCTACTAATTATCATTTACAAAGTTTTGAACTGCATGATTCAGGAGCTCATGAGTTTCATACCTTCCAATCTTTGCCATTTTTCAAACCTCGAAATGTAGTTTTAGTAACAAGTGGACAATTTTTAATTCCTTACGACGAAAATATGGAGTAATGTACATTATGATCACTCTTAAATATGAAAGAGTGAAATGCGGCGACTGAATTTTTGTGTTTTTGTTTTATCATTGTAAATATCTCTGGCATCAGCAGGGCGACAGTAGGTGATTCTGAGAAGTCACCCACTGTCACCCTGTTTGCTAGGGATATGTAGTTGTAAGTGCGAAAAATCTCGTAGCTTGCCCATTTTTGAAAAACCTAGAAAAATGTTAAGATTCTTTTTTGATCCATTTCATTCCAATTTCGATACGAAATAGAGTAGGGTTAAGAGCGTTAAATACATATCTAATTTTTTCGCAATTGATTACAAGTATTAAAAACTGTGATTACGAAAAATGTAGAAAAGCAGTTTTAGACGTTTCGTGATAAACGGTTTATTGTTTGTGATTCGCCTAGTCTTGCTAGTACCAAAACTATAGGCCGTATAAGTTTTACGACGAATCCATTGTATAAACCTGTTAAATATCACAGATTATATGCATTGTTATATATTGGAAAAACGCATAAATATTGTTTTTCTCAATATATATTTTCTTTTTTCGAATATCCTTTTTTTTTTACAAATTCAGTCAATAACTTAGGCAACAGTAAGGGAAATGATAGTGTAAGTCGATAAATAATGGACAGTCGATTTGGAGTCTTGAAAAATAGAATCATTATCATTTAGGCAATAGCAGCATGATTGCGCGCTTCGCTAGATATCTTTCGATTTAAAACTAAGTTTCTAATTTACTTGCGAAATTCAAGGAAACACTAACGGATATGTAATTTCGAAACGAAATCTTCAGACGTTGGCCATAAGTTAGTTCATTTTATTATCAAACGGATATTCAAAATATAAAGATTCTAATTCATTTCATATTATCAAACGGAAATTCAAAAGATAAAAAGCTAGTGCTAATTCTTTTTTTTCCGAATTGCGAAATTCATTACAGGAAAATGGGTATATATTCACCCCAAAATTTCGGATAGAGGGGAGTGTTCAGTTAGATTCCGACATTTCAGCTCGGTAACTAATACTTTAACCAGTCAATCTCTCAGTCAAAATTCAGTCAGTCAGTTTTTCTTTTCCGCAAGTTCGCACGAGTTCCAACTTCTTCTGTAGAAGAGTAAGTCAATAAAAATAAAATCCGTTTACTTGGTTGTTAAACCGAGTAAACTCTGTTTTTGTAAAAATTCTGTTTCAAAATAAAATCCGTTTACTTGGTTGTTAAACCGAGTAAACTCTGCTTTTGTAAAAATTCTGTTTCAAAATAAAATCCGTTTACTTGGTTGTTAAACCGGGTAAACTCTGTTTTTATGAAAATTCTATTTCAAAATAAAATCCGTTTACTTGGTTGTTAAACCGGGTAAACTCTGTTTTTGTAAAAATTCTGTTTCAAAATAAAATCCGTTTACTTGGTTGTTAAACCGGGTAAACTCTGTTTTTATGAAAATTCTGTTTCAAAATAAAATCCGTTTACTTGGTTGTTAAACCGGGTAAACTCTGTTTTTGTAAAAATTCTGTTTCAAAATAAAATCCGTTTACTTGGTTGTTAAACCGGGTAAACTCTGTTTTTGTAAAAATTCTGTTCGAAAGTAAAATCTGTTTACTTGGTTGTTAAACCGGCTAAATTCTGTTTTTATAAAGATTCTGTTCGAAAGTAAAATCTGTTTACTTGGTTGTTAAACCGGATAAACTCTGTTTTTATAAAGATTCTGTTCGAAAGTAAAATCTGTTTACTTGGTTGTTAAACCGGGTAAACTCTGTTTTTATGAAAATTCTGTTTCAAAATAAAATCCGTTTACTTGGTTGTTAAACCGGGTAAACTCTGTTTTTATGAAAATTCTGTTTCAAAATAAAATCCGTTTACTTGGTTGTTAAACCGGGTAAACTCTGTTTTTGTAAAAATTCTGTTTCAAAATAAAATCCGTTTACTTGGTTGTTAAACCGGGTAAACTCTGTTTTTATGAAAATTCTGTTTCAAAATAAAATCCGTTTACTTGGTTGTTAAACCGGGTAAACTCTGTTTTTGTAAAAATTCTGTTTCAAAATAAAATCCGTTTACTTGGTTGTTAAACCGGGTAAACTCTGTTTTTGTAAAAATTCTGTTCGAAAGTAAAATCTGTTTACTTGGTTGTTAAACCGGCTAAATTCTGTTTTTATAAAGATTCTGTTCGAAAGTAAAATCTGTTTACTTGGTTGTTAAACCGGCTAAACTCTGTTTTTATAAAGATTCTGTTCGAAAGTAAAATCTGTTTACTTGGTTGTTAAACCGGCTAAACTCTGTTTTTATAAAGATTCTGTTTGAAAATAAAATCCGTTTACTTGGTTGTTAAACCGGGTAAACTCTGTTTTTATAAAAATTCTGTTCAACAAATAAAATCCGTTTACTTGGTTGTTAAACCGGGTAAACTCAGTTTTCTTATTAAAATTTTGCTCGAAAATTGAAATCCTTACATAGTTGTTAAACCGGGTGGAAAGGGTATTTCGATTATGTTTAATTAGCTAATCCCTCTATTATGGGTCCCAACAATCGAAAATTCCCCGCTCAAGCTTCCGGTTGTTAAACCTGGTTGTCGTAATTCCCCTCGCCATTACTCTAGTGCCCACACGAATCTACGGAACAATAGAAGAGGCCCGCAAGGAGGCCCGGCGCCACGGGTTGCGTCCACGGGACGGCTACGGGAAATTCGCCTCAAAAGGGCTACCAGAACTATGGGCCAGCCTACAGATCTTTCACGGACGGGCCCAGGGGCTCAAGAAGGAACTCGGTAACTCCGAGACTGCCGTCAAGGAAGTGTTGAGGCGTCAGGCAGCTCTAACCCGTCCCTCGAAAACACCCACGAAAGAGTCCCCGTCCCCCGACAAAGCGGCATCTGGCAGCAAATTGGAGGCTCATCCAGGTTTTTTTCATCCTGAAGCAGCTCGTGGAAGAAACCCACGCGGCTCTCGCCCGCGAGACTCTCCCGAACCCTCCCGGAAGGCCGGTAGAGAGGGTTAAACCCAGAGCGCGAGAATCGAACTTAGAGAGGAATTCCGGAGAAACCCCTAGGAGGAACACACAATCATCATCAAGGCGTGCGGCCATTGGCGGTGAAATACCACGCCAACCCTCAGCTATTGTAACAATCGATCTCACCACAGATGAATCTATATTGACCACCGGCGAGTCGCGGGTTTCGAGGACGCTTCCGCGCCGTTTCCGGGACGCTCTGGAACACCATCGACGCTCGAACGTCCCTGGAGGAGTATCTAGGGAACACGCTTCTACAACACCATCGCCTCCTATCTCACCCGGAACGGAAGCCCGTTTGTTGGACGAGACACCTTCCGTGACCCCTCTTTTACAATGATATATCAATAAACGCAGAATACTATAGAAGAACTGTTCTTATTGACAACACCCTCTCCGTGACCAGAGAGTCCCCAATTTATTACCGGGGATGCCTGTTTGTGTCAATACATAACAGCATGAATAATATTATTGGAAATAAATTTTTATGTTCTTATACGTTGCAAATTTTATATATGTAGCCTGAATAATAATATTATATTCCTTTTATAGCGTGAAAACGTTTTTTCAATGAATTTGAGAATTACAAAGTAAGCTGTCGGCCTTGCGTTGTAATCAGACGAATTAGAAAAAAATTTTCCACACTACTCAAGAACCACATTTTATTCAACAACGTGAGGCAATGCGAGTTTTATCAGATACGAGTTATTACCTCATGGTGTTAAATAAATAGATATTTTTTGTGAAAACACTTTAACTACTTCATACAGCTGAATTTAATATCACTAAAATGTTATTCTATATAGTAACTAACTTTTCTTTAAAAAATTAACGCTTTCGGTCAGACTCGTCTTACTATTTCACTCATGACAATGTGATTAAATTTTTTCAATCTATTGCACTGAATCAAAATTGGTTGCTTCACAACAAATCGCTTGTAAATCAAGCGTACAGAACTAAAATTAACCTTATTATATGCAAATTGTAATGTTGATAAATATAACTATAGTATCCTCCTAAAACATTAAAATACTTTTGATCTTATGTGTATTAAGCATGGCATTGCACGGAAATAGTCACAGCTACAAATCAGGTCGACTATTTGAAAATAGTGAAACATACAAAGACACATTATCAGTGCTGCCTCCATAATATTGTCGTAAGCCATTAAGTGGTTAAGTAAGTGCAACCAAAAATTATTGTCGTGACCTTTTTTTACTATATGTTATGGGTAGCCATGACTATTACTTTCTCTCAGTGTATGTACTTGAGGTCAAAAATTCTATTTTTATCATAAAAACGTTGAAAAACTGCATTTTTCACATAGTTGAAACTTTGAAGAAAATCACTTAATGCAAATGACTAACGGTTGTGGTTGAGGGTCTCGCTAGCGCTCGATTGTCATCAATGCCTGCCTATTCAAGACGATCGAACGCGATCGTCATGAATTCTAGAAGATCGCGCAAAGATAATTGAATAAGATTTGTAATAAAAGCGTTTTTTGTATTACCCTAAATGACTTTTCTCAACAGACGAGATGTATAGCAATTATTGTAATCACCACTATATATTTTACTTATAATCACTATAGTTATCAAGTTTTTGAACCTCACAGTTTTGATTTATTTAGATAATTACTAAATTTTAAAGGATATAACAGTAACAATTTTCGAAAAAATTTTTTGATATAATTCTAGTCAAAACATCTTTTGCTTACAAATTTGTTGTAAAATACGTCTCAGCGACGCTATCAACTTCCAATCTATAATAGTACATTGTTTACCGCGGCACATTATTGCTGTTCCGAGGATAAGGACGATAATTTTTCGTGCGAAGCGCTAGCCGAGGACAGAAAAATATCGTTCTTGTTGAAGATGGCAAATGCACCAAGGTTAACATAAGATTTTGTATGTCAACGGGTAAAACCGCAAGTTTAAGCGGAGCGAAAACGAGCGTTTTCTGCCCGGAAACGTACAAAAATTCTTTCAGTTCCAACTCGTGTTCTACTATCTACAAGTTCAGCGAATAATTGCGACTTTTTCAAAAATTTATACAGTAATAACCGACAATATTCAAGCGATTATCCAAATCAAAGAAAACTTTGATTGTGAGCATTGAAAACTTAATTACTGTACTGCTGTAGGTACAATTCGTCTATTGATAAAATTCAGTAAAATGATGCAAAAAATTCTTTTATGACATTTGCCTGAAACTGCAAAGTATTCATTTCGTAATTTTCCCTACGTGTTTCAAAATTGTTTTTATGTTTCCCAGGAAATAATATAAGTCGCTTGGTTTTTTTGACCAACTATCAGGTAAATCATCTGAAGAGAACTGATAGCTTAAAATAAAAACGAAAAAAAAAATAATAATAATAATTTTTAAGTACCTAACTTTAGAATTAAACTGTTCAGAGTCAAATTTAAACGTATTCCATCTATTCCGGATATTACATTGGTAAATGATTCTTTATCAAATCGACCGTGATAAAAAAGTAACTAAAATAAAAAACCCGGCCCTGACTCTACATCTGGGGTGGTAAAGAAAAGACCCTAACAGATAATGGCAAGCAATCCAGATCTCTATACCCTAAATATCTTTATGCTTATCATATAATGTACATTATACATGCGATACGGGCCATTATCTGATGGGGGTAGTCCAACATTAACGATTCTAATTCAACATTACATTTTCGAAAAAATTTATAAAACACTGCATTTTTGCGAGAATGGAAAAAAATTTATTTTGCGCAATTCATTCATTTCTGCAACGCATATGCATCGATAAGGAAAATTCACTGTACTTCTCATTTTCTTAATTTGAGCAAAATTTTTGTGCATTGTCGCAAATTTTTGAATTCGTCACAAATTTGCGAAATTCAAATATTCGCAATTAAGAATGTTGAAAAAAGGTCGATGCGCAATTATATATCGTACAGTACGTACATTATTCGACTAAATTTGCAAACATTTGTTCTTTATGGAACTTGCGAAGAAAAATTTGAAACTTGAAAAATAAAAACCCGGCCACCTTTCCGAAACAGGAATTGGGTCTGGATTTTTTTCAATCATTATCAATAATTATAGCGTGGAATGGCATTAATGACAGAAAAAAAGTGCTCTTTAAAAGTTCAATCCGACGTCGTTTCCCAATATCTGCCCCCTCCAGTTGCACGTAGCCCTGTTCTATTCCTCTCTAACCGAAAGCTGCCGAAAACTGTGATCTCTGCGATCGGGTTTGCATCATGTGTTTAGAAACTTGATATTTGAATCGAAATACTCGTCAAAAAAATATATTTGATTAAAGCCAATAGATCCTATCGATTAAGTCAACCTTATTGATAGGTAATTATCACGTCATGATAGTTGAATCGCAGTTTTATCTTTAAAAAAAGCCATTTTTAATGCGTTAGGAAAGCGTTATGAAAAGTCTAACAGGTTACGCTATGCACTGCAAAAAACATATATGACACATGTCTCCGTAGAAGACACGAAGACGCGAAATCCATGTCTCCAGTCTTTAAGTGTCTTAATTTTATGTGTCAAAAAGATGAGTTTTGAAGACATCTTAAAACGTCTTCAAAACGGCGTCAAAAAGTGTCTTGTGACAAGAAACCATTTTTGCAGTGTGGGCGTTATGCTGACGCATCAAGCGTTAGCCGGCAGCTGTCAGGGTTTTCTATTGCTTACATATAGATTTCCAGAATTTGAAGGTCTAAGATTCATAGTTTTTTAGAATTTGAGCTTTTTCCTAGATTGAAATTTTTCCTTATTATTCACTGGGTTACCACGATTATCAAATTTATAGTTTTCACGTAATTCTTCGATTATTTAAACTTTTTTGAACATAAATTATAAAGTTTACATTAGGGTGATTAAAAAAAAAAACACTTTTTTTTGTCTTTGAACCGACACTGGCCTGAATTACAAAGTTTATGTCAAAACTAAGAGATAAAGCTAAAAAAACTCAAAATAAAAAAATATTTAGAGGTCGCTGCCAGTGATTTTAGTATTTTTGCAGCTCCGCGTCGCAGAACTAGCACTGCACAAAGTATTTCATGACTGCCTTATTTTTACTCAAATTGAGTAAATATGACAGTGTTAGCTGGCTATTTACACTTTTTGAGATAATGTTTTACATTTCTTGAAAAAAAATTTTGTGTTGTTTTTCATTGATCTCTCCGCATGAGAGCGTCATCCCGTGTAACGAGTAACTTTTCGAGTGGACCTTTGACGATTTAGGAAAAAAACTATAGATATTATTAGAAAACATTTCAATGCACGCAAAAACTGCCAAAAGTAATGTTTCTTGTTCTATGTCGATTTTTATGATAAGTACCGCGCAGCCATGGCTTGGTAATCACAAGTTTGAATTTTTTTATATGCTGTTATGTAAGAACAGCAACTGAAAATCGTTCAGATTGTAAAACACTGATGTTAATTTATTTTTTTGCAGGCATTTTATATACTTCTATACTTTTTCATATGCAGCAATAGCAATGATTCCACTGATACACTATGTAGTTGAGTTCCTCGCTGCTGCTAGATTATTTTGAGATCCGGGTAAATTTTCTTGCTTTTTAAATTTTGATAAAGTAGTTTTACGTTGTTTTATTTCAGTCCAGATAGAGTTGCATCTTTTTCTCTACTTCTCACAATCAGTAGGATCTTATTTCTGTAGATTAAATGAGAGAAATATCTACCTATATTAAATGTTCGCAGCTCTTATTAAGACTTTTTTCTTGTATAGATTAAATCGATTATAATTTTTTTCTGAAAACACGATATAAAAATCTATCAGAATTTCTTCTCGTAATTCAATTGATACGTATTCTATTGGTTTTGAGTTCCAGATGCAATTAGCGGGCTCAGATATGGCTTGCAAACGCTGAAAGAACTTTACAAAGCTGTAGATTTGCAAAAAGCCAATGTTGCACTCTAAAAATTTGTGTGTCACATGTAGTATTTATCGGAAGAATTAGTTTATATGTCATTCTCTCGATATTGAGCTGCTAACTGAAACGAAAGAAAAAATACCTTAGTAGAAACGTATACGTAAATTTAATGTAAACAGCATGTAAACAGATTATATAAACTAGTTGTACAATGTTAACGTAAAGTTTACAGGAAGTTGACGTTTGAATAAAGTTTACGTAAACTGTTAACACAACGTTGATGTAAAGTTTACAGGAATTTTACCTAATATTTGCATGAAGTTAACGTAAAGTCATATTAACGTAGACTTTACATCGATGTGCGGATGCAATAGGTTGTAAAATTTAGTAAACAATGTTAATGCAAACCATTTCTACAAGGTTAACTTAGAAAATGTTGGTAAGTGAAAATGCGATGAAAGAAACAATATAATTTTACATACAACAAAACATAATCACAAAAAACTCCACGGACAATTTCCATGGAGTAAGTCTAAGAAGTTCATTTACAAAAACTGCATTCGATTTTTTAAATTTCAATAATGAAAGCTAACTCATATCTTGAGAAAAACGTTTTTAAATGGGTTAATGACAGAAATTACAAAGAGCGTAACAAAATTCGCGGAAATCTTTAATTATTAGTGAACAATGTGACTGATCGTGGAGTTGCATTGATTAAACAATACAACTTTTTGAATATAAAAATAAACATGAGAAACAAAATCTCCTTTAGGGTGTAAAAAATCATCTTCATGATAGGCGCTGGCAAGAAAGCTTTTTCGAAAAAATTGAATGACAGTAATAAAATACAACAATTTTTTCGCAACCAAAAGCTTAATTAGTAAAAATTTCATGTCTACAAGTATTGAAATTCAAAGAAATCCAGCTTTGATGACATTGAATATAAAAAGTGACAATGTTTTTTATTCAATATCTACTATATTCAATATCTACTATGTTATTACTATAATACAAAATATCGACCATAAAATTATCCATTCATGAGTGCGATTGCTGCAGTTTACATATTAATACCCAATTTTTCATTTTCTTTCTATTAAAAAAAAAAGTACCACTTAGGCGTAGAGGTATTTGATAAACAAGAATGAATTTTATGTTACGCCGTTGAATAAAATTAAGGTGAGTTTCCGATTAAGTATCGAAATTTTTAACGCATATTTTGTATAGAATTGAAATCAAAAATAGATATGGAAATTTTCTATTAGCAATGGGAATTCCCTGCAAATTATGAGGAAAATACCGTAACTTAAGAATATTATGTATGGAAAAATTTCCATTAAATGTAAAAGGATTCCCATCACGTACAGAAAATTTCCAGAGCTATTTATTGAATAAATTTCATACACAAAATCGGGGAAAAAACATCCAATACTTTATGGAAAAATTACCAACTTTTTCTTTTTTTAGCCTAGCGTTACAGGATTGAAGCAGGCATTCAACATGGCCGCACCCATCGTGATTGCTCCTTTTTCTCTTAAGGATTATTGTGTAAGAGCTAATAATAAGGAAAATGCCTGCAAAAAATTAATTAACATCAATGTTTTACAATCTGAACGATTTTCAGTTGCTGTTTTTACATAACAGCATATAAAAAAATTCAAACTTGTGATTACCAAGCCATGGCTGCGCGGTACTTATCATAAAAATCGACATAGAACAAGAAACATTACTTTTGGCAGTTTTTGCGTGCATTGAAATGTTTTCTAATAATATCTATAGTTTTTTTCCTAAATCGTCAAAGGTCTACTCGAAAAGTTACTCGTTACACGGGATGACGCTCTCGTGCTGAGAGATCAATGAAAAACAACACAAAATTTTTTTTCAAGAAATGTAAAACATTATCTCAAAAAGTGTAAATAGCCAGCTAACACTGTCATATTTACTCAATTTGAGTAAAAATAAAGCAGTCATGAAATACTTTGTGCAGTGCTAGTTCTGCGACGCGGAGCTGCAAAAATACTAAAATCACTGGCAGCGACCTCTAAATATTTTTTTATATTGACTTTTTTTGGCTTTATCTCTTAGTTTTGATATAAACTTTGCAATTCAGGCCAGTGGTGGTTCAAATACAAAGAAAGTGTTTTTTTGAATCACCCTAGTTTACTAGTACATTACGTATCAGGGGACGAAACCAAGTGATTGCAAACGAGTGCTGCTAAAATTAGCCCGAGTTAGCATTACGAGGTCCATCCCTTAGTGGGTACCGTATTTTACTCGACAAGAGTATGGAATTTTGGCGGCTTTTGTGGCCGATAAGTCATCGCAAAAGTGTCCATGGGCCAACTAACAAGTGACGATCGTTTAAGTTTACGTATCTGTCAAAATCCATTTTTGTACCTACCTTCGTGTACTTATGCACAAATTTTTGCCCCTTGGTACGCGAAATTAGGTGCGAAAATGAACTTTCGTCGGTTCCATAAACTTAAGCGATCGTCACTTATTAGTGGGCTGCATATGGACACTTCCGCGATGGCTTGGAGGCTACAAAAGCCGCCATTTTCCATGCTCGTGTCGAGTAAATGCATTTTTTTCAAAACTTGTATTTTGATTGTTTGTTATGACGTTTTTTGTTTTAGATGGAATAATAAATTATTCCATTCAAATTTCGAGAGGTGTTGGAACCCCCAAAACCCCCTTTTTTTACATGCCTTAATTGATTGCTTGAGAACGTAGACCCTCAAATTTGAGAATTCTGTGAACATCATACTCAAATTCAGAAAAACGTTCAAATCCACAATTTTCTTATCGAAAACAATTAGATACTTGTATGTTTTTGATAGAATTTTTATTTATTATAAAAATCCTGTTTCTCGAATAGTAATATGTGTTGAATTTAGAATGCTGAATCAAGTATTTTGAAACTATAAAGTTTGGAAAATCATCAAGTACTTATTTATTTGTCAATTTATTGTTTGCTTGTGACCATACAAAATATGTGACGTGCCAGGCGAAAAGGAACTAATCGCTCCAAACAAGAGTTTTACAGGGCCAGCAATAGAAATAAACAATTTTGTAGTGAATGGTGACTCCCGAAAATTTGCCCCCCTTTTTTTTATAGGAAATAATGTCCGTAGAATTTTTCTAATTTTTGTATTGGATAGAGCAACTCAAAAACGATTAAAAGATACAAAAATTTGGTTTTCAATTTTTGGAGCCATGGGTCCCTTTATCCTGGCACATCACATAAAGTGTATTTTTTCATTTCAGATGATTGATGATTCTGAATCAAAGAAACTTAGAAATCAGCTGTTTAAAAGCATACATATTCTTAGATTTGGTGTATTCCATTCAAATTTGGGAAACGATATCCACATTTTTTTATAAATAATTTTATAATTGTATATTTTTATGCAGTTTTCATTTATTGACAGATCTTACTCATTCAATAGAAAAACAGAAAATTTATAATTTACAAATTGTATTTTTGCCTCTCAAACACTAGACAGCAGCGCTTCAAAACACGTTTCGACCATGACAAATGAAGTATTTCAGGCCAACACGCAGGCTGTCAACAAATGACAACCGGCCAGGTGAAAGGCGAGCTCTTTTGGCTCTTTGGAAACCTAGCAGGCTAAAAAGATCCCCCCCCCCCTTCCCCTGCCGACTGTCATTTTCTCCAGCCTATATGCCGACCTTCAATACTTCATTTGCTATGTCGAAACAGTTTAAATACGCTCATTTTTACTGTTTTCGAGGCAAAAAGTATCGTGTGTACCTCGGAGCAATATACTTTTTTTTTGCGAAAAATCAAAATATGAAAAAGCACAAATGTATTTACATCAAACCAAATTTGTATTTATATAGTAAGTTACAATTCATAGATGATCATAACAAATAAAAAGCATCTTAAGCAAGTTGAAATTTCGCATACATGAAGTAAAAATAATTCTCACTTTGTGTAGGCGTTTCCAATGTCTAAAACAATGACCTGTTTGTCGGTAACGTACTTTATTCCTTCGTAAGTTCTCAGCATTCTGACTTTCAAGGTTTGTTAGTAATTTATTATAAACATTCCGATATTTAATGTTGTTTTTGAAAGAACAAAAACATTGGAAACACTGGAAAACACAATCATCAACAATATAGATGACATATTTCAGGTTGGGTTAGGTTGTTTGGTTCACACAGGGGGCGAGGGCAGACTCGAGTCTGTCAGACGGCGAGTTTGTCAGATATGGCGAATTCTAGGAAATTCTGGGGAATTTATGATTACACCCTAGGATTCTCCCCAGGTATCCCCATAAATTCTCTAGAATTTCCCAGAATTCCCTGTATCTGACAAACTCGCCGTCTGACAGACTCGAGTCTGCCGTCCCGAGTAAAAGCCCGTTGTCCGATTAATTCCGTCAATTTTTACCATTTTACATTAGAATCGATTTCAGCGCAGCCCGTTGACGTACCGGGAAACAGAAATCGCGCGGTAAATTTGAAAATGTTTGAAATGTCCCTAGAATATTGCGTTGTGTTGTATTTTTTTCATATATCAACTGATATCAGCCAGTATCAGCTAATAATTCAACATTGTCCGAAATCATCAAAAAAATAAAAACATTGATAATATTAATTGTGATAAATCGTTATATTATTTAACATACATGCCAAAAAATGCCAAACGCAGCTAAATGTTTCAGTGTACCAATTATATTATGAATTTTTGTAAATATATCATACATTACCAAATTCTACCAAATAATCTGAGTGGATGAAAATGTGATAAATGATATAAAATAAATATAAAATATTGATATGTAAGTACATAATGTTATGGAATACAACTACATATAAATTTAATAAATACCAATATATTTGTCGTAATTGTTTTAAAAAGAAAATAAGTAATTTTTTATCGTACCATATTTTTTAAACATTTTTTTTACAAAAATTTTAAAAAAATACAAAGAAAGTGTAAACATTATTAAACTTGCACAATACAGATGACCAGATAGCATTGGTGAATCACGCAGAAAATCACGATGTGATTTTCACTTGAATTTCTCATATGGACGTCACTGTCGTATCACTCGTGACATCGCTCCATTAAAGTCATTTAGTGATATCAGATTGTTGTCACGTCGAGACATTGATATTTATTCATAAAAGTTGCGTTCATCATGATTGCAATCGATGTAATTACTTTACCATTTTTTTTAGAATTTACATTAATTTTTAATGGAAAAAAATTAAAAAATAACATATGGGTAATTTTTATGTAGTTCTTCTTTCTATAATGTGCGCATGCGCGGATAAGTTCGCAGCTAGTGCAGCTGACTGCAGCCAACATCAGCTGCGGTCCATTGTCCATTATCTTAAACACAACCTCAACATTGCCATGTGTTGCCATTGCACGCAATTGCATGCGAGTGTGACTGACTGACCAGTGACCACATTACAGAGAGTAAACGAAATTAATTATTTCGTTCGACTGGAACAAAAAAGTTGAAGTGAAAATCATCGAAGCAGAATCACCTTCACGCGTGGAAATTCAAACGATTCGGTAAGTTGCGCTAATAATTTTACCGAAGTAAACTTTTTTTCATTGATTTATAGGTTATGATATCTGTTTATTTTTTTCTTTTGCTTACTAGCACTGCCAACCTTATTTGTGTTATTGAACGTGTTAAAAAAAATAAAATATTTTAAATGTTCAACGATTATTGAATTTATCTTTCGAAGTCGCCGTGAGATGATCACGATCGCGATCGATGATAATTTCGTTGATTCCAACATCATTTTCCGCAGCTCTGATTTCCATTCATTTATGAATTAATTTTTTTCCTTTTCATGATTTCTAATGTGTGAAAATTTGGATCCTTATAATTCTGTGATTATCGAAAAGTACTTGAAGAATTTTTTTTCTAAAATAAATTTCCACAATTTAATTCAATTGTACATTTTCATCTGTAGAATTAAGATTAATCAAAAATTTTACTCAAAGAAAAAAATATCCGGATCCTCAAAAGCTTCAGGAGTTAACTAATAATTTTGTTGATTACAAAATATTCTTTCAGGTTCTGATTTTAATACAATTTTTGAAATTTTCATTCTTAAAAATTACAATCTTTATATTTCTGTTAATAATGAATAATTCCTAATTTTTTTCTCTCAATATATTTTTGTCTTTCTTCATTCAATATAATGCTATGTTTTGAAAAAACTAATTTCGTCGAGTTAAATAAATTTATCAGAGAAATTATGCCAAAACAGTTGTATAAAAATTTCACCTAATTGATCATTAAATAAAAAAAGGCATGATCATGGCCAATCATTACCAATTATAAATAAACTGTAAAAAAATATTCCACTGTTGTAATTTTGAAAAATTATTTGCATCCAAGAATTGATAAAATTACTTTGTTATAGTTACTATATATTGTACACCCTAAAAATTTAATATATGGTACATGTGTTTGATTTTTTCATTTCAATTGTACAAATTCATCTGTAGAATTAAGGTGTCGGAAAAATTTAACTCAAAAAAAAATATATCTTAATTCTCAAAAGCTTCAGGAGCGAACTAATAATTTTGTTGATTACAAAATATTCTTTCAGGTTACTGATTTTATTTCAATTTTGTGAAATTTTTAATTTTTTCTAAATACAATCTTTATATTTCTCTTAATAATGAGTCATTCCAAATTTTTTTTTCCCAATATATTTTTTTCTTTCTTTATTCAATATAATGATATGTTTTTTTCTTCCCACAATCTGGCGGATGAACTACCACACTATAGTGTAGTAAAGGTGTTGTAAAAGTGTGGTGTATTTTATTTTAGTAAATATATTTATGTTATAATATATGATACATTATATTTATTACATTACATATATACTACAGTTTATATTATATTATACATATATAATTTACATTTCTACTATAATATATTATAATCAGTGTTTCATCAATATTTCACAATTATGTGCTTGCATGTCCAAGAAAATTTATAATTTTCATTTTCGATTATTTTTTGTTGATACGCTATAAAAAGATAATTTTAACGAGTGCAAATTTTAGGTAAGAATATATCCAGTCTTCTTAATGATAAATCGGATGTAAAAGTTCGAGTAGCTTCTGCGCATGCGCCACGAGTAAATGTAATTCGTGGCACGGTCACTGAAGTAGCTACCAAGGGGCCTAAGGGCGCTCTTGCATATTTGAATTTTGAATGTTAAATACAATAAAAATTGAATTATAATCTAATAATATTATAATTTTTTTGTTATTATAATTTTCATATTTATTTCCATGTTGATGTACCAGATAATGCTAATAGCAGTTTTTTCCTTCCATTATTAAACATACCTGGAAACTTATATTATAAGTATGTGGTTTACTTGAAACCATAACTTCGCTGTGTTTGGAAAGTACGTTATGACCGTTTTGACAACTTATACAAACTATTTCTAAAATATTTCAAAATCTTGCATTTAAAATGATTATTTTCTTATTACTATCACTTCAAACAGTAAATTATTGAAAGACACAAATGATGATTCACACGCACGGCATTTTAATACTTTCCAGTGCGAGTTGCGTGAGATCAAAGGCGCCGACGCTAAAAAGTATTGAAATGCCGTGCGTTTGAATCATCATTTGTGTCTCCAATAATTTTCTGTTTGCAGTGATGAATACATGCGTATTATCGTTATCATAATTACTAATTGTAATGAATGTTACATTATAATCGAAATTAACAATACTAGATATATTTTATATTCTATGAGTGTCAGAATTTTTCGAACTGATTACCTGACGCCAGTCATTTGTGTTTTATTAAGTTTTTATTAGATTCCTTATAAAATGCTGCTATTTTTTATAAAATTCCGCTTTTTCATTAAGTTGCTTTATAATAAGATCAATGTTTTTATAAAGTCTCTTATGTTTATACAAACTTCGTAATATCCGTATAAAAAGAAAAAATATTTATTAAGTAGATTTCGAAATCCACTCTACAAAAATGTCATTTTATGAAAATTTTGTCAAGTATTTGATTAACCCCATCAGAAACTGACTTTCTGCAATCTGCATTTTAGCTGATGGGTTGAAGATAAAGAAACATGCAGTTTATTCTTGTGATATATTAGTGTTTCTTCCGATTTCGAAGTTTTCAGGACGTGTAGTTCGAACGATAAAAATCGAATTATTATTATAATTTTTACATTTTGATATTAGCCAAAAAAACTTTATATATCTCTGTCGCACTGGTTTTGTAATGTTTCTGATTTCGGAGCATGTTCTAAACTGGTATTGGTAGCCACGAAAATTCGATTTCTATAGAAACTGTTTTATTTTCCACAAACTCTATCATTTTCTGAATTTGAATGAAACATTGCAAATTTTTAAAATAATTACTATGCTTTGGCATTTTCGTTATAACTTCTTTACTACTCAATTACTTTACTTCGTTAGAAAAAAACTTCAAAGTTTATCAACATTCGCATATTTCTTTGCTGTTAAGCTAAAGAATTTCTAGTGTTTGAAATAATTTTAAAAACAAAAAATGGCCAAACATTTTTAATAGTATACAGGGTGTCCGGAAGTCACCGTGCAAACGGGAAACCATAGATTCCTTATGAAATTATAAGACTTCTTTCGTTTTGCCATTTTAAAAGAAGGCAAAAATAAAAAAGTTATTTAAGCCAGAAATTTGAACAATAAATGCCCCTTCTTAACAAGTAGGGACCGAATTCACGAACCAAACTTCCCCTCAATTTTTGTTAAGTTTGTCGTGTCACAAGTTTTAGCCAATCAGATTTGATAGATTTTGGGCCCGAATATCTTTTTTGATTTTGAGTTTTTTGAAAAATGGCAAAGCGAAAAAAGCCTTAGAATTTTATTAGGAAACAATGGTTTTCCGTTTACACGGTGAATTCCGGACACTGTATAATTTGATAGCCCTCGAACAAACATTACAAAATTTTCATAGATTTTTTACATTGATTTTGCCAGAACTAAAAGCGATTTTAAAGAAAGTTAGATATATCTCTCAGAATTACCCTATTTATATCTACATAGTTAAATTGATATTTGTACAGCGTATCACTGGTAAAAAATGTATCGATGGAAGCCGTACTTTCAACTCAGCGTTCAGCAGAGGCGTCATCGTTCACGAGTTGCTGCTTGGAATCGCGAAACTAATGTGGAACGTGCAGAATATTCCGATTTTTCCTATGACAGTGGTTCCATAGAAGTTCGACCGTTAGAAATTGAAAATGTAGCTGATCGAAATAGGATGTCTGATAGAGATAGATCCGAATCAGTTGGAACAGATATCGAAAATTTAAATCTTGAATTAGCTGGAGATGTGATAGATGAAATTTCCGAAAATGATGATAGTAATGACAGTTCAGAAAATAGCGTTAGAGACGACCTTGACAATAATTTTTTGGTTGACGAAGAGCCAGGCCATCAGGAATTGTGCATACGATCTCTAAGACGTATGTGTCTAAAAACAAATATGAATTACGCCTACGTAGGGAAGTTACTCGCTACGCTCCGGAGCCCTCCCTTTAGTCATGACTTCCTTCCCAAAGATCCGAAAACACTTTTAAATATACCATCTTTCACGGTAACAAACATGGTTCAAAATGTAGCAGGTGGAAAGTATATTCACTTTGGTTTCGAAGAACTGTTATTAAACAAACTGAACACGGCTCCTGCAGATTTACTACCTCCCGAGATCGTTATTGACTTCAGTACTGACGGTGGTGAATTGCACAAGGCAGGGAAAAATGGATCTCTAAAATTTTGGCCAATTCAATTTCGAGTTGTTAATATGCCGGACAAAAGGCCAATGACCGCTGGTATCTTTTTGAGTAATAAGAACCCTAATGATGTTTTCGAATTTTTCGACCAGTTTGTTGATGAAGTTTTGGACCTGCGTACTCGTAATGGCATTTATGTTCGTGACCGATTGATACCTATACGTGTTCGCTTATTTATTGCCGATGCACTTGCGAGAGCGTTTTCAATGCAACATAAGAGCCATTCTTCGTACCACCCATGTTCCAAATGCAAAATTGTTGGCCACAGATGCACCATACATGGGTTCGAGCGTACCATGGTTTATACAGGTACAGATTATCCAGCTAGAATCGACGAAGAATACGAAGCGATGCTTGATAGAGATCACCATTTGGGTCCCTCCCCATTATCAAAAATTATCGGTCTAGTCACGCAAGTACCATTCGACAGCATGCATCTGGTATACCTTGGTGTGTTCAAAAAAATGTTGACCGCTCATTTCAAAGGTGAGCATGGATTTCGAAAGATGAGCCAAGGGAAGCAGCATGTTCTTGATACAAGAATGGAAACTCTAAGTGAAATATGTCCTTCCGATTTCAATCGACGCACACAGACACTTACGAACTTGAAACATTTGAAAGCAACTAACTATCGAACTATTCTTCTGTATACAGCACCAGTTCTTTTTGCAAACATTTTCGAAGAAGAATACTATCAACACCTAATGATTCTGAGCTTCGTGATTCGGGTCCTCAATTTTGAACCCGTTCAACAACATATATTGCCTTTTTCTCAATACGCACTCGAAAGCTTCATCCGACTTTGTCAACAATTATATAGAGAGCAATTCATTTCGTACAATATCCATGGATTGTTGCATATCGTTTCTGACGTCGAACAATTTGATAGTTTAGACTCGTTCAGTGCATTTGCTTTCGAAAACTCGATGCCAAACTTTCCAAAAAATGTTAGAAAGCCAGATCTACAGCTGCAACAATACTTTAAGCGGCAATCTGAACAAGAAAACATGGGCGTTGCGTTTCATTATAAGGCAGTGGAATTCATCCCATCAAAATCCCATATGGAAGGTCCACTAACAGCGGATATCCCAAACCGTAGATGTGAGCAATTCAAGAAATTGGCGATAGGAGAAGTTGTTTTTTCAGTCTCACGCCGAGATAACTGTTGCATCCTTCGAAATTCCCAAGTATGCATTATCAACAACATCGTCCGTATCGACGGAAGTTTCCTCTTTATCCTTACCAAGTTTGAAAGAGTCCTACATGAATATGACGTTGGCCACACATCTGACGTTGCTGGAGTGTATGTGTGTGACAATTTATTGCCCAATATTGTGTGGGTCAACGTTCGTGACGTCAAGAGCAAATGTTTTTGCATGCCTAAATTTAACCGGAGCGTGGAGCTGCAAGAAACTGTCGTGGAGGATAAATATGTTTGTGTTGCTCTTTTAACACCTTTGGTGTTCCCATAGGCTTCGTTCTATTTTCTAGATGTCAAAATAAATTTTCGGCACATAGGTATAAACGTAATCCTTAATTTGTCATAACTCATAGAATAAAAGTCAGTTCATGATGATTGTAAAAAAAATTATTTTCAAAAACTTGATTTAATATGTTACAATGAAGTGGTAACCTTTTTTTCAACGGAAAAAACTGAAAAGTTTTTTCAAAGAACAAATATATGAATGAAAATAATTGATTCGATTTTAAAATGTACTGAAATATTTAGTAACTCCTAGACCTAATTTATTGTCCAAAATATTTGATTTAGAATTAGAAAAAATCTGAACAGCTTATGGGTTTTATTCATCAGACTTAAGATCGATAGACCCAAAGTTGCAAACACAATACTGAAAGGAAATTTTCACAAGCTTCGAAAATCATCGCTCTAAAATACTACTATCAATATTGCAATCCATAATACACTTATTACTAGTATTCGAAAGTCTGTCTTAATATCAATTATTAACCCAATGTATTGATTGTGTGTTACAGTTGTTACAAAATGCCAGAGGAAAAAGCAAAAAACCACAAAATAATTATTCCTACAAAATATTCCGCGACTGGGCGCCTGATAACGGCCAACAAGAAGTATCTTTCAACGTTTTCTGATGAAGCCCCCTCTCCAAAAAAGAAGAAAATTTTGACATCGGTTAGAGAAGAGCTGGAGAAGCTGAAAAAATTCAAATCTCAAGAACAAAGCGGAAGTCACAGCAAAAAAGAAAAAGAGCGCTCCGCCCTCTCGCAAAAGAATCCTGGGAAAACTCCTATTGCAATGTAATTACATTAATTCATGCATTTGAAAAATTTCAAGTATCCTCCATAATTCTTTCACATTTAATTCATTTCAGAACTACGGAAATATTTCGCAGCCAACCAGTGAACGAGAAATTCCCAAACGAACAAGCTAATCCGAAGTAAACATTTTAAACGTATCAAAACAGTTTCAGTCATCATCCAGTATATTAATAAATACCACTTATTTCAGAACTCCAGAGGTCCATTGCACTGAGCCACAAGAAAAAACAAATTTCAAAAAACCTGCTAATCCAAAGTAATTATATTTAACACTGTAATTACATAGCTACTGGAATCTATCATATTTGTGTATTTATTGCAGAACACAACAAATACAGAACCAAGATGTGTACAGTCTGATTCGATCTCTTGCGCAAGCTGTGAAGGAATCGATTGCCGTACAAAGGTAATACTAGGCAAAATTGTATGAATCATTGCTAAATTTTCAATTGTTGAATTAATCATTTTTTGGCAGGTTGAGATTGAGATAAGTTTGTGAGTGACCAAACGCTTATGACTCAGAAATATTTTTTCCGCAACTCCAAAAAGCAGATTTATTTATTATGCTATATTCTGGTTGAATTTTTATTCTGATATACTAAGTTTTTTTTATCTTTTTTGTCAATATCAACTTAAGTACAAAAGTGCTAGAAAATTGCTAAAAAAATGTTTACTTACACTACATGTAAACTTTACATAAGCAGTTGACCTATAGAGTTTACACAAACCACTTTTCATGTTTTCAAAATTTGAATAAAAGAACGCAAGTAACTAGTAGTTTCTTTTCCGTCATGAATTTGTTCAAACTCAGCAATCTCTAACATTTTATGGCATTCCCACAGAGAAACGCAAGCTCAAATTGCTCAACTTGTTGAGCAGACCGGACAAGTGCAGGCGTTAGTCAATCGAGCTATGGAAGCTATGTTGAAATTTGAACACCGAGAAGAAGAGATTATAGAAAATACAATCTCTAAGCCGTTAGAAGGATTCCCCTTACAGACGCTAGTGTAGTTTGAGAAGTTTGAGTCCGCCGAAGGAAAGGACGATCGAAAAAAACTGGTAAGCTGCAACTTGCTGAAGAGTGTTTGTTTTCATTTATTCATTAACTTAAAATAACCATGAAAATTTTTAGTTCCAGCATTTACAAGTCTTAGGGGGAGTAGCAATGAGAGGATTCATAAGCTGTGCGATGAAACAATCCATGTCTGATCAACTGCTGGACAGCTTTACATGGATGGGGTCGAAGAAGATGAAGCCTTTTTCAACGACGAAAATGGCAAATATCATCTACCGTGAGTATTTTACACTTATGAAATTTCGTAATTTAAAAAATATGAAAAGTAAATGTGCAGTAGGCTGATAAAAATATTTCTCGTCGCATTTTCTTCCAATAAAATAGTTCTGTTTACCTCTTCTATTTTTTACTTACTTAATCGGAACAATGCTATAAAATATAAATAACATAATAAATAAACATGAAGCCACTTTACAATGTCATCATAAAGATCAAGACAATAGTTAAAAAAACCTGCAAAATAATCAATTTACCCATGATGAAACTACAGCTTGGAAACGCAAAAAGTTACGCATAAATACTCCCAGAACATGAAAACATTTTTTTCTGCAATTGCTGCGGAAATTGGACTTTTCTCGGACGTTTTCGGCCGAGAAGATCATCGATTCTCCAGAACTACCAGAAACGTCAAAGATCGACCGTGAAAAGTACTTTCCTCGGCCCTTCTATTAATAGCGCGCTCGCGCGCGCTATTAATAGATGGGCCGAGGAAAGTTCTTTCCACGGCCGATCTGTGACATTTCTGGTAGCTCTCGAGAACCGATGATTTCTCGCCAAAAACAACCGAGAAAGGCCCAATTTATCGCGGCAATGACAGAAAAAATAGAATATTCACCGTGACGAGTAAGTAGCTTCGCTTCGCGAAGCGAAGAATAATCAACTTCTCGACCGCCGCTGAATCACTCACTTTCTCGGCACGGCAAATAAACTACTATAATCATCTTGGATTTTTCTGGCATAAGTGGAATATAGTACTTCTATTGGACAATAACTTTGAGGAATGATTATTTATATACTATTGAAATTTGTAACTGAAACTAGTAAATGACGAAAAAATCAACACATACTTTTTTTAGAATACTTTCTTTAAAAAAGTGAAAATTCTTATAAAAGAGAAGCATAGCCAGAGAAAATTTTACTATTCCTGAAAATATAATAATTACAAAGGGGCCGTTCATAGACCTCGTGTCCTTTTAGGGGGAGGTGGGGGGGGGGGGGACAAAAACGAAATTTGAGTCACTAGGTTTATGAACGGCCCCATACCAAGTTTGTTAATTACAAATAAACGAAATTCGCACTATTTTCCATGTACTGAAAATCCCTAATATCTTTGGCAACAATGAAATCAACAGATTCAGTTGATCAGACCCGATAAAATAATCGCAAAAAACTTGAAACGTTACATTCGAAATTATTATTTGCATTCATTTGCCTATTAGTCGTTCAAACAAAATAAAAACATAATTTTTAATTTGGAAAAGGAAAGGTTCAGATTTTTTTATCGAAATAAAACGCCCACTGAGAACGATAATATAACTTGTAAATATTTCTCAATAAAATTTTCATATTTTCATATACAGAAAGAAGAATTTTCTAGATATAACATATATTATAAGCATGAAAAATGTATTATCAATGAAAAGCTTAACATTATAAAATAGTTTCCTCAAATAAAAAGTTATAGAGAAAAATTCACAATAATTTATACTCTTAAAAATTAATAAGGTCTACCTAATAAAGTGAGACTATAATTTTACAAAATAGCTTTCATTTATATTTTCATTTTTTGTCTTATAGATGCTGCGATGAACATCAAAACCTTTAGAGGGCTGGAGAACAAATCACACTTTCGACATGAAGTTTGCGAAGTTCTCCGAGCGACTAAACAAAGGTATCGAAAGAAAAACGCAGAAACCGAACGGAAGAAGCGAAGTAAAAATGAAGAGCGTGCAGAATCTGAAGACATGCAGATGAGAAGTCACTCTGATTCTGATTCAGAAACGGCAGAAAATTACTCGCAATATGATCAGTGTGATAATGATTCACACGTTGAAAAGGATTCTGATTCCTTTGATCATAGTGATAGTAATTCAGAAGCCATAGAGAATGAGAATGAGAATCAGAGTGATTCCCCCTGCGCGAGCGATCAGGACGAAGAAGAAAAAGAAGACAACGAAATATTGATCAATCCTGTAGAAGCCGAAGAAAGTCATGACCCATGGGATAGAGATTTTGTAGAATGAATAGAAACATCGATTTTTTTACAATACCTACATCTTTTCACTGTGACACACCTTGAAACTTTGAAATACTATCACCACAATTGAACTTTGTGTATTATTACTAATTTACAAAGAAACTAACTATGATGAAAACTAATATATCTTTTTATATATTACTGTAAATTTATATTATTTGATCAATATTTTCTCGGTAGAGTAAAAACGATGCTTATAAGTTAATTAACTTAAGCAGATATATTATGGTAAATGAAGTTTGCATATAAAAGGTTTTTTCTATAACAATTTTTCCTAAAACAATTATTTGAAAAAAATTTTACTGAAAACTTAAGAGTAATGTATTGCTTTTATACTCAATATATTATGTAACTTTTAATAGTCAAGAAAATGAAAAGATTGCAAAATATAAGCATCATTAATTGACGAGAAAACTGGTAAGGAAAGTACAATTCAAATGTTTGATAACGAAATTTCAACATTTATCGTAGAAGTAAAGTGTTGAAAAAAATTTCTGCTACATCACTCGTGATATCACAGTGAGAAAAATATGAAATCCATTTATCACGCGTGATATCCAAGTGATAAACATATGCAATGGCAGTTGCATGCATCAGTGATATCACGCGTGACAAAATTTATTACGAGTGACAACGACGTGATATCACATGGAAATCATTTTGCTATCTGGGTAATAACTTAAAAAAAAGGTCAAAAAATTGAAATATAAGAAAAAAAACCCCTGGCGCTCCGTGTAGACCGTAACTTACGGTCCCTCTTACGGGTACTTCGTGCAAAAAAACCCGTAAGCATATTTAGGTTTTCTAGAGAACTACGCAATAAAATAAATGATGTTTTAATTTTAATTGATGCTTGAAAAAATGTATAAAAAAAAAACACATGTTTATTCATTCAGGAAATAACAATAATTCCACATTACGTTAGACACGAATGGCCAGACAAGCCAATGCCAATTCAACGAAAGTCGTATCTATGTTTTCGGCCTGCATGTGATCCATTTTACAATGTAAATAATTCGTCAAAATATTGGTATTTGTTGCTGTTATAAACAATCAGACTTTTCTGTAAGCCTCAATTAAACAATTCAATATAACACTAGTTTACAAATTTTGAAAAATTTTTGTATCCTCTACATGTTTCAATGGTTTCCGTAGGAAAATGACTCGCTGAATCCGAAAACGCAGTCCAAAAAATTCCCCGTAGGACGGATTTCGCGGTATTGCGAAAAAACTGTTTTTCGCATATAGAGAAAAAGTGTCTTCAGTCAATCGCAAATATCTCCGGTTCTACTTGAACGATTTTGATAATTTTTATATCAAAATGTAGGTAATTTAATAACCTATAAATTATTTCCATGAAGTTTTACCGTCACATTCACGGTTTGGTTGCTATTCCGACATTTGTATATAATTTTTTGTCATTTTTGTTAATTTTTTGAAAAAAATTCAACTTTGAGCGAAAATTAAGCCGAAAAAAAAATTTTTTTTATCACTTCAATGAATGGATGTTGAAGCCCAATCGATGACAAAAAAAAAAAGAGTGGTCAGTTATCAAAATCAATGGGAAAATATAGAAGTTATAGGTGTTTTTCTGAAAAAAGGTAAAAAGTCCATTTTCCTTAGATTCGTAATTTACTGTTCCTGGTTTCCTATAAAATTTTATGAGAAAGTAATTCATATAATATAGTTTAAAATTGTATTAGTAAGAGACTATTTCTGGGGATCTACTCGTTCAAAACAATGAAAATACCTTGATAGTACATATGAATTTTTAATTACATTTACGTATTTATTATTTATCAAATAAAATATCATTTTAAAAATGGCTGCGTATCAAAAGCGCATAATAATCGAAACGACACTTTAAAATTGATCAAAAGTGCACTTTTGAAAATATTATCAAAAGTGCACAATGGTTATCATCATAAGCGTGTTACACGTAGGTCAAGTAGACCCACGGTGCACCCTGATTGGTGCGCTGGCTCGCTCCGTGGCGGAGCCCGCGGTGCACTATGATTTGTGCGCTTGGTTGATCCGGGGAAAACCTACTGCGCTCTGATTGGTGCGCTGGCTTGACCCAGAAAGGTACTTTAGGCACGGAAAATTAAATCGAAATTTGAAGGATGAGTGTCCAGAAACGTAGATTCAAGTGCAAAAATGATCCGAATAAGTTCTGCTATGCTTGTGCAGAATATATTTTCGCGAAACCACGGAATTTCACGGATGCATTACAAAATGCGTACAGTTTGTATTTCAAAGTTTCACCTGAAAATATTGATAAAGCATGGACACCGAGTTCTATGTGCAACACATGCAGAACAAATTTGGTTTTGTGGATGGCAGGTGACAAGTACGTATAAATATATATTCATCTATTCTGTTTCTGATTTTAACCCTTTAATATACTACCACGTTCATATGATTTCTTTTTCGTAGTCGCTACCTGTCATTCGATGTGCCTGCAATTTGGTGACAGCCAACGAATCACGAGGTTGACTGTTACTTCTGCTTACCCTGTCAGGCAGGGGACAATACTCACGCAATAGACAATAGTCATAAAATAGTCAGATAGATGCCAGGAATGTATGCTGACATTTATCTGACTATTTTATGACTATGGTCTATTGCGTGAGTATTGTCCTCTGCCTGACAGGGTATGTAACATAAAACAACACGGACGTCATCGCAAAATTGTATATCCGCATGTACCATCGTTAACAAAACCAGTTCCGCATTCCACTGACGTTCCGTATCCAGTAAGCCCTAAGAAGAGAAGAAAAATCGGCACACCATCATCAGAAGAAAGTGAATCCAATTCGACTGACACAGAGCCTATGAAAGTTTCAAAGCCTTTTACACAATTCGCTCTTAATGATTTGATAAGAGACTTAGATCTGACGAAATATCATTCGGAGATTTTGGCATCACGTTTGCAAGAACGGAACTTACTGGATTCGGGCGTGAAGGTGACGTACTATAGAGATCGGCATATACGATTTGCCCAATACTATTCGAGGGAAAAGAATGTTTGTTATTGTCATGATATCACTGGTTTGTTTGTTGAATTTGGTGTAAATTACGATCCAATCGAATGGCGTTTGTTCATTGACAGCAGCAAATTAAGCTTAAAAGCAGTTTTGATTCATCAAGGAAACATGAAGCCTTCACTTCCTGTAGCCCATGCTGTCAACATGAAAGAATCATATCAATCTATGGCAATGTTACTGGACTTGATTAAGTACAAAGATCACGAGTGGAAAATTTGTGCTGACCTCAAAGTTGTTGCCATGGTAACTGGTTTGCAGCAAGGCTACACAAAATACTGCTGTTTTTTGTGTAAGTGGGACAGCAGAGCGAGAGATGAACACTATGTGAAAAAAGACTGGCCGAATCGAATCAATTACACCATAGGTCAGGAAAATGTGAAATTCGATCCTCTAGTGAAGAAAGACAAGATTCTACTTCCACCATTACATATTAAACTTGGACTCTTCAAGAATTTCGTCAAAGCTTTGCGAAAAGACGGTCATTCTTTTCATTATTTGAAATCCGTGTTCCCGAATTTATCTGATGCTAAGATAAAAGAAGGCGTATTCGTGGGACCTCAGATTAAAAAAATTCTCAGCGATTCCAATTTTGTTTTAACATTGACAGGAGACGAGGCGAAAGCATGGAATTCGTTTCGTTCTGTCGTCGATGGCTTTTTGGGTAACTCAAGAAGTCGGAACTACATGAAAATCATCCAAGATTTGCTAGTGAATTATAAGAGGATACGTATGTTTTTAATATAAATTTACATTTCTATACTATTAAATTATGCTAATTATTTCTCACTTTTTTTCGGTGACAGGTGTGAATATGTCTCTCAAAATTCATTTTTTACATTCGCATTTGGATTTTTTCCCGAAAAATCTTGGCGACGAAAGCGATGAACATGGCGAACGCTTCCATCAGCAAATGAAAAACATGGAAAGACGATACCAAGGATTTTGGGATGAAACAATGATGGGCGATTATTGCTGGTTTTTGATTCGAGAAAGCAAAGACATGCACAAGCGACAAAGACGATCGGACTTGACTCATTTTTAAATTTTCATTTTTTGTGACTTAATATCAATAAAAATTGACAATGCTATTAAGTTGAGAAAAATGGACTTTTTGCCTTTTTTCGGAAAAACACCTATAACTTCTATATTTTCCCATTGATTTTGATAACTGACCACTCTTTTTTTTTGTCATCGATTGGGCTTCAACATCCATTCATTGAAGTGATAAAAAAAATTTTTTTTTCGGCTTAATTTTCGCTCAAAGTTGAATTTTTTTCAAAAAATTAACAAAAATGACAAAAAATTATATACAAATGTCGGAATAGCAACCAAACCGTGAATGTGACGGTAAAACTTCATGGAAATAATTTATAGGTTATTAAATTACCTACATTTTGATATAAAAATTATCAAAATCGTTTAAGTAGAACCGGAGATATTTGCGATTGACTGAAGACACTTTTTCTCTATATGCGAAAAACAGTTTTTTCGCAATACCGCGAAATCCGTCCTACGGGGAATTTTTTGGACTGCGTTTTCGGATTCAGCGAGTCATTTTACTAAGGAAACCATTGAAATTTGATGTGGCTACATTTCGCTGTAAACTAGTGTAATCAAATAAATTTTTTTTCGTGTATTTGTACGAGTTTGTTTTGTATTATAAACAAGAAATATTTCACAATTGTTGAAACAAATAATTGTTATCATAGTTTTTCATAAACAATTGTATTTTTGAACGCTTCTTTGACGCTGAAAAATTAAATTTTTTTGGCTAATAATACGGAAAACGTTTACCTCAAACAATGCATGAATAGAATTTTTTTTTTTTTGTTCTAAGGATATATACATTTTTTTATGTACCTCTGGCATAGAAAACGCATTTCTCGTCCAGTTCGAAATCTCAAAATTCGTTTTCTAGCCCTCGGAACATAAAATATCGTACGTAACTAGGACAGAAATTTTTTATTTACTCGTGTGATTGTGCTCCTCGGCTTCGCCTCGGTCTACAAACTTGACACTCGTAAATAAAAAATTTATGTCCTAGGTACGTAATATACTATTGTCGCGCGCTCGATACGTTAAGTAATATTGCTTTTACAGCGCATCAAATTTCGCCTTTTGCACCTCATTTTACATTACGAACTCTCTAAATCTAGAAAAGTGAAATTGCCACTTTTTGACCAGTGAAAATTTTTTCACCGTTTTACCAGTGACTTGATTAAAATACACTGGTGGAACAGTGAACAGAGAAAGCACGCCAGTGAAATTATTCACTATGGGAAAAAGTGAAATGTTTCCCACTTTTTTAGAAGTGAGCGGTTTCCGTTTTCACTACCTGAAACAGTGAATTAAACTTTTCCCGCGCAACTGTGCCAGTTTGTCACCTCGTGACGACAAATCGTACGTGACAATTGACAAAAGTGTATTAAAAGCAGTTGAAAGTTTTGAAAGTTGTTTCGTTTGAGATTGTTTTGGGTGGTTTTGGGCGGCATCAGTTTTTCACGAGTGTTGACAAGTGTTCATGTGGAGAAAAAAGAATGTGAGTACTTTTGAATGCTTTTTTTGGAAATGAAAATGCCGGATGATCTAATCAAATGTTTACATGCACTGTTAAAAAATGTTGCTAAATTTCCCATAAAAGTATCAGAGGTTTTTAATAACCTATATTTTGTATGGGATTTTTCAACAATTTTTTTTAACTGTGTGGAAATTTTCCGGATCCTCGAAAAAAAAAAAATGTTCACGTTCGCTACTGTTTGAAACAGTCAGATTTCACTGTTTGAAACAGTAAGATTTCACTGTTTCACTAGTGAAAATTCTATTTTACGATTCAGAAAAATGCACTTTTCAATAAGTGAAATTTCACTGTTTCATCAGTGAAATTCACTTATCATATAGTGATCATTCATTGTCGAATAGCTGTGAAAATTTACTTTTTGAAAAAGTGAAATCATTTCCACTTTTTCAATAAGTGAAATTTCACTGTTTCCTAGTGGAAGACATTTCACTGCTGCTTATAGTGCATATGCACTGCGAAAAAGTGGAATTCCACTTTTTCAGATTTAGAGAGAACGAGATAAATTTAACAATAGATGACTGCAGAACTCTGAATTACTATAAAATAATAATTTTGATTGCCTACATTGGCCATGTCAACAACAGAGCGGCACGTGTTCAAATTTTATTCGCAAACAAATAGATTTGGTCAATCACCAACGAACAACACGAATGGTTGAAAACGAAACTTGGAAGGGGAAAAAATGTACGTATATAAGACAGCCCCAAAAGTATTTCAATGGAAAAGCCGGTTACACACTCTTTGAAGTAAAAATTGAATAAGTTTCTTGTTGCGTTACTCACAAAATAACTATATTATTTTATCTTTAGTTCATGTATATATGATAATTCAATATTTATAAGTAATATTTAACAATTATTTAATGATTTCTTTATTAGATAATATATTTCTCTTATAGAAAAGAAACTCAAACTGCATGTTATTGCTTATGGAAACCCAAATTGGGTGTACGAAATAAAACTCAACTGGGATCGACCTGAGTTTTTTATTCGTATGGGTCGTTTACGTAAATAGTCCTAGTTAATTTTGACTTTAAAGCGCGCATATAGTCGAATTTACATTGTAAGAGATTTACAGGCGTCTTTCGTTCAGATTTTAGTTTTCCAAGTTTTGTTTTCAACCGTACACATTACAACAAAAAAGATAATGTTGCATAATTACTCATAAGAAAGTGAAATGAAGTGTAACAACTAATTCAACTATTTTATTATCCAAATTATCTAATATTAGAAAGATAATAATTTGTGAATTGAAGTTTTTACATGAATAAAAAAATTGTCGTTTTTATTGGAATGAATGTATTTGTTTGCAATCACAATTTGAGCATACACATATGGTTTGTTCGACGTGCCGCTCTGATGTTGACATGACCAATGTAGGCAATAAAAATTATTATTTTATAGTAATTCAGAGTTATGCAGTTATCTATTGTTTAATTTATCTCGTTCGTAATGTAAGATGAGGTCCAAAGGCAAAATTTAACGCTGCTCTACCGGATTAAATCGCATTTTAGCCCATTTTAAAACCATTCCCAAAATGTTTTTTGACGTCATTGACAGTTTTTTCATTTGATTCTAGCAGTGTATACTGCTGGAAAACGAATCAATGACGTCAATAACCGTTATGGAAATGGTTTCAAAATAGGATTTACTCCGGTAGGGGTAAAAGCAATATTCCTGAACGTGTCGAGCGTTCAGATAGTGAATTAAGTGCGCGACAAAAAATTTATATATCTTTAGAGTAGAAAAAAAATTCTATTAATGAATGATTCAAGGTAAACTTTTTTCGTAATATAAGCCAAAAAAATTCAATTTTTCAGCGTTAAGAGAGCGTTCAAAAATACAATTGTTCATGAAAAACTATGTTGACAATTATTTGTTTAAACAATATGTGACGAGCGAACCCAAAACAGATAGACAAACCAACGTTGAAATCCAATTATAGAAAACTCCTGAATTGGATCCACTTTCACAGACTAGGACCGTTGTAGGAAGCTCTGCCCTACACGACCCTAGGTTCCCCATATATATATATATATGGACCAGAGGAAAAGAAATGTATTGAGGGTTTATCAATGAAACTCAGGAAAATGTTTAAAATGCCAACATGCGTTAGCGTATATTGAATCGAAGTTTCCAATTATTTACCATTACACATTACAATATCTCAATAGATCAATTCACAATGCTTTCTTTGATTTACAATAATTATTCACATAATAACATAACTGATGGCTCTGACAATGCTTGTTGAAACAATTATTTCGAACTTTATCTAATACCGAATCTTAAACACACCCAAACCTTTATGTGATGCACCAACTCTCCAGGGTTACACTATTTTAATTTAACTGTTCTTAGTATTTTTATTCACAATTAAAAATAATTTATTAGATCTTTATCTATCATACTTTTATAAAACAATCGATCAGAAAAATGTTGAAATGTAACTTAACTTAGAACTTGGAAGAATACTACTGTGAGTGCCGAATTTTGAATAAAGAGCTGGGTTTATATACCCTGAATATGAGTATCGTGTACTGATAACATGAAGGGAAATACGTGCAGGAAGTCACGTATTTCGTCATCTACAATTTTGCGATTATTGCTGCAAATATCTAAGTCACTTTCCTGTTGTTCGAAAAGTAAAATGAGTAATCGATTTAGTTATGAAGACTGATAACAAGAAATACATGGGAGTAGTGACGCATTTCGCAATTCGTGATTGAAACATCATTTTAGAAAAGATATCATTAGTTAATAGCGAAATGGTAAAATATATAGCTCTCATTATTTGGTTCGTGCACCGGACGTGTCATTATGATATAGAATAATGCTACATTAGGTTTCATGATTCAGACGTCGATTATGAAACTTTTGATATTCGAATGAAAATTTAGTTTTTACATGAAATTTTGAAATATTGATACATGCTTTTATTTTATACAGGAAATAGAAGAATGGGTAGTTGCCCGCTCTTGACAAATTGTGAAATGTTTTTCGATTGTAATACAGAACAAACTCGTTCAAAAGCACGAAAAAAAATTTATTTGATTATATAGAGTTGTTTTGGAGATGTGAATTTTTTAATCAAGGCTTACAAAAAAGTCTGATTGTTTATAACAGCAACAAATACCAATATTTTGACGAATTATTAACATTGCAAAATCAGTCACTCAAAGACGATAAAAAACACGATTTTTTTCAAAATTCCGTGATGAAGTGGAATTTCCGTTACACACTTGACACGCTTTAATTCACTTTCAGAATTTATTTAAACACTGTCCAAAATAATCCAAAAGTTATACAAACCCTTATTATCATCTAAATAATACCTAATTCATTTCTGTTAAATATGAAAAACGTAATACTATAAAAATACAAGCTCTTTCAGATACATTGTCTTCTGTATGATTTATTATTATATAATATGATACATAATTATAAGTAACTACGTTAACTTTGCGCGTGCGCGAAATCCTCCGATTTAGATATTAAGACGCCTCAGCAGCCGCCGAACGACGGGCCGAAGCTGGACGCTGATGGTTATTTGACTGTTTTTATTGATGGCGCCTGCTCATTTAATGGCCGAGACGGGGCGGTAGCTGGCATTGGGGTTTGGTTTTGCGAATCGCATCCACTGAATTGTTCGGAAAAAGTTAAGGGGCTGGCCACGAATCAAAGGACCGAAATTCAAGCTGCTATTCGAGCAGCTCAGATTGTTTTGGAAAATTGGCCAGGAGTCAGGAAATTGAGATTGTTGTCGGATTCTCGATATCTTGGGGACTGTTGGTCGTCGTGGATTCCTCGTTGGGAGGAGAATCAGTGGATTTCGCGCACGCGCAAAGTTATAGTTAATAGGGATTTGTTGACGCATATGTTAGAGTTATTCAGAAAATTGGAGATAGTGGAGATATTGTTCGTTCCATCGCATTCGGGGAAGCTCGGTAACACGGAGGCCGACGAATTGGCTCGCCGGGCCACTCGAGCAGCGGTTCTCGAGTCGGGCCCCAGTGAGGCGCTTGGTGCCAGGGAGAATACTGTGTTACCTGACGATCCGATCGAGGTACTTGCCACTGGTTTTGAGGGTGATCTTCGTCATTCACAGACTTTACATGTTAGGCTCGAGATAGGTCAGAATTCAGTCGAGGGGATGATCGATTCCGGAGCAACGCGCACTTTTTTTGGTCCTGATACGTGGGAAAAATTTTTGGATTATGGACAGCCAGTGGAAGTTGGAAAGATGAGGGTTCGGCTCGCGGACGGAAATATCGTTATGAGTGAAAAAGCGTCATACTTTCCTGTCCGTCTTCAGAATTTTCTGTTTTAATTCATCTTTTGCCTAAGTTATCATCGCCCTGCATTTTGGGGTTGGATTTTTTGAGATTATGCCGAGTGTCAGTCGATTTTTCGGTCCCTTGTTGGGTTTTTCAGGACAGCCCACAGGAGCGACATTTATTTTGCGCGGGAGAAAAACGACCTACGGTCAATGCTGTCTCTTGTGGGTTACTGGAGTTGGACTCGAGGCAAAAGTCCGAACTCCAGTTGTTGTTAGATAGTGAAATTCCCCCACTATCTGAGAAATTGACCCCCACCTCTCTGGCCGAACATCACATTGATGTGAGTGACCACCCACTCATTAGACAGAAATTTCGGGCTGTTCCTCCTGAGAAATATCAGTATATTTGTGATGAGGTTGATCGTATGCTTAAGGTGGGCATAATCGAACCATCAAACAGTGCATGGTCGTCTCCTATTGTAGTTCCGAGAAATAGTAAGGGTAAAAGGCGATTTTGTTTAGATTTCAAGGCTATCAATGAGATTACGAAGAAAGGCGCCTATCCTATTCCCCATAATGGATAGAATTTTGGATCGATTACGTGATGCTAGATATATTTTAACTTTTGATCTTCGTCAGGCATATCATCAAATTCCATTGACCCCAGCTAGTCGCGAGATAACGGCCTTTGCCGTTTCGGGTAAAGGACTTTATCAATATCGCGTGATGCCTTTCGGTCTGACCAACGCTCCTGCGACATTTCAACGCTTTGTTGATAGTTTATTTGATTCTGAATTTGAAGGTCAGGTATTTAAGTATTTGGACGATATTATTATTATTTCTCAGGATTTTGGGACTCATATGGATTGCTTGAGACGGGTATTGCGTAAATTACGCGAGGCGAACCTGACGATTAATCGCGATAAATGCGAATTTGTCAGGGCTCGAGTGTCATATCTGGGCTTTATTCTCGATCGTTTTGGATTGCATGTTGACCCGGAGAAGGTAGCCCCGATTCTGGGTCTCGCAGTACCTCGCACGGTGAAACAGGTGCGTCGTTTACTTGGCATGGTGTCGTGGTATCGTCGGTTTGTGCCCGCATTAGCGACCTTGATCGAACCAATTGCGAGATTGACGCGGAAAGGGAATAAATTTTTGTGGGGGCATGATCAGGAAACAGCGTTTAGGGCAATCCAACAGACGCTAGGGTCGAGTCCGGTTTTGTCGTGCCCCGATTTTTCGTTGCCATTTTTTTTGCAGTTTCATGCGAGTACGGTAGGATTAGGGGCTGTTTTGGGTCAGAAAAAAGATGATCATGAGTATGTAGTGGCATATGGAAGTCGACTTTTGACCGAATCCGAGCGGAAGTATTCAGAAACAGAACGGGAGTGTTTGAGTGTAGTATGGGCAGTAAAAAAATTCAGGCCTTATCTTGAGGAGGCTGAATTTGTTGTATATACTGATGCTCATAGTCTCCGATGGCTCCTAGGACAGCAGCAACCGACTGGGCGCTTGGCACGGTGGATTATTTCACTCGGGGGTCAGAGATTAACAATTGTAGGCCGAAAGGGTAATTCGAATTGCTTGCCAGAGGTGCTGGCTCAGTCACCGGGTTATGAGGATAGGATTGAAAATATTTCCGCGTTGGACTTGGATGGCGGGTTGGATTTTGAGGACGCTTCGGATTCGTGGTACACGAGGCGTTGGAAATCAGTCGCTTCAGAGCCTGATAGACATCCGGATTGGAGGATTTCCGAGGGCCGGTTGTATTATCACCGCCCGCGTGATATTTCTAATGATTTGCTTCCGGATTGCGATGCTTGGAAACTCGTGATTCCTCGAAAATTTAGGTCCTTGGTGTTGAAAGAATGTCATAACGAGTCTCAGGCGGGACACTTAGGACTGACTAAAACTTGTTATAGGGTGGCTCAGGCGTATTTTACGCGATGTGGCCGCATTTGTTCGACATTGCGTGATTTGCCAGAAGTATAAGGTGGAGCAATCTGCTCCAGCGGGTTTGATGAGGGACCGCCCGGTGAACGGACCTTGGCAAGTGGTAGCGGCGGATATAGTCGGACCATTGCCTCGTAGCAAATCGGGCAACGAGTATTTATTGGTAATGCAGGATTTATTCACGAAATGGATTGAGGTGAAACCGTTGCGTAGGGCCACAGGGCTCAAGATTGCCGACGCCTTTGATGAATTGATTGTTGGTCGTTGGGGTGCCTCGGATACTATTTTGACAGATAACGGGACAGAATTTGTAAATACGGACATTCGGAATTTAGCCGCAGGTCGGGGAATAGTGATACAGACGACCCCGATTTACTGTTCACGAGCGAACCCCTCCGAGAGAGTGAACCACGTTTTAAAGACGATGATTTCTTGTTATGTAGGCTCTGATCACCGCTACTGGGAAAGACATATTAATGATTTTAGATTCGCGTACAACTCAGCTTATCACGAGGCATTACAGGCTACTCCCGCATTTCTCAACTTAGGTCGAGAATTAAAACCGCGAAATAGTTTACGGGAAGAAATTGACGGCCGAGTTGGGAGTTTAGTTCATCGCAATTCACTTAATCAATGGAGGGATAGAATGGGTCGCATTGCGGAGTTTCAAAGATTGATAATATTGAATATTGGTACAGCCAGGGAGAAACAAAAACATTATTATAATTTGCGCCACCGCCCGATGGAATATGAAGTCGGGCAATTAGTTTTAATGCGAAATCACGCAATTTCCTCGGCTCCAAAGAAATTCGCAGCTAAGCTTGCCGAAAAATTTTTGGGTCCATGTCGGGTGGAACGAAAGATTTCTCACGCGGTTTATTTAATACGAAATTTGGGGACTGACAAACTTCACCGGGTTTCCATAACTCAGTTAAAACGATTCTATGATCCAGAGGAGTTGACCGAATGAATGGTCGATCTTTGATTTTATTATTTCGATTATTATGATTATTAAATAGGGTTCAATGGGAAGGTCAATATAGACGCAATAAATACTGACAACCAAGATTTTTCCCCCTCTGATGAGACGGTATCCGGCTTTACTGCCGGAACCGTATTGAAGTTATTTGAATTCTTTTTAATTTATTATGATTTATCATTATTATTTATTGTTATTTGTTATTGGATTTGCTGTTTTATAAGCATTTGTTATTTTGTTTATTATTTGCTCTCGAGCTCTGGAACTGCCTTTCTTTTCGGTAAGTTTTTGACTTTGTTATTATTATTTTTTATTTTTACTATTAATTGTATAAGCGCATTATATTATTATGTTTCATTTTATTTATAGAAAAGTATGGAGGAATGAGAGCGAGAGAGTCGAAATTTATTTTCATTAGTATTATTATTGTTTTTTGTTATCTTTATTTTTCGAGGCGATAATTTTGAAGGCCTTAAGTTCTGGAAGTGGGATTATTCAATTGAGGCGGTATTTGATTTTTGTGGTCATGTTTTTTTAATTTGTTTTTGTTTGATTTGGATTATGGGGTTAAATATTCAAACCTTCACTCGGTGTCCCATTAAGTTATAACTATCGTCGGGCACCCTATTGGGAATTAGGTTCCTGGGTGTTTTTCATTTTAATTTACAGGTTTAGCCTGTATGAAATCCCTGGGCAATATCGAGGAGGGACGCAACACCCTGGTTCCTCAACGGCGGTGCTTAATGCCGTCGGATTGGACGAAGAGTGTTGCATGAACTTAGTTCCGATCCATTCAGAATCCCCGTGGTATTGCAATAATATCCCTCCCAGATTTTATATTCTGTTTGGATGGTGTTTCGCGTCGAGGACGACTCTCGACGGATTTCCGAGAAGTCGTGTCCCGAGCGAAAGCAGCGTCCACGGGAGTAGGGGGATCTGAATCCCCGGGAAAATCCCGGCGATTAGTGGGGGCTTTCTTTAAGTGGGGAATTCGGCCTATTCCGGGAAAGTACGGGAACCGAGATTGGAAAAGAGAGTTTTGGGGGGTTTTTGGATTTTTTCGGGGCTGTTGTGCCCGTGTGAATCGAGAAGACGGACGCTTCCGGAGCTCGAGGATTAGATGTTGTGTCGCTTTTGGTTGAGTGCGGATTTTGAGGTGATTTCGATTTTGTTTTTCTTTCTTTTGGGTTTGATCAAAGAGGGTTAATCTGGGATTGATTGATGTTGGTTGTACGGATTTTGTGGAGTTAATTATTGCGTCTTATTGAGAATTTCTTTACGATTTTTTTTTTTTTTTTTTGATCGGGATCAATTGATTGAGATGTGTGTGATTTGATTGATAATTGACTTCTATTTTTCATTGTACTGGAGATTTGAAGACACGCGTGATTTTGTTTTTGTTAATTATATTTTCATACTTATCCACATTTATATCGATTTTTTTTTCTTTTTCGTTTTACGCGATTATAGATATTGCGACTGATTTATTTTTTGTTGTATTGTTGATATTGAATTGGATAATTGATTTTTGATATTGATTAATAAATTGATATCATTATTTTTTTTGTATGTTGGTGTTTGATTTAGTTATTTGGTTTTATTTTGGACTGTTCCTGTTGATATCTATTTGCATATTTGGTTTCTTTTCCGCGTCAGGCGGCGACCAATTATATTATTTTTGTTGTTGTTAATATTGTTTTTTTTTTTGTTGTTGTCCGTACGGACTGGCGATCCTGTCAATTTTTGTGTTATTATTGGTCGCGAGTTGCCGGCGAAGAGTGTGCGAGGGAAATATTTAGTTATTTCATTTTCTCGTCACATTACATATCCTTTTGCGTTACATTAATACTATACATAATATGTAATTCTTGATGTCAGATTCGGTCTATAATCGTTTCTTACGATAATCCAATTTGAAACTTATTCGTTGTAAATTTTGAAATTTTTAAATAATTGTTTATATTATAAATATGCGAAATATATATTTATTATAATATATAAATATGCATCATCTAATATAATACATACATCATGATTTTAGTGCTAGAGGAAAATTTGTATTTTTCCAGATTTCAACAGTCTTATGAATCGTTTACGTTAATGAAAGATTGATTTAAATAGTCTCACGTAAGCAACCTGGATTTATTTTTTCATATTTAAACAGTATAATAATAAATTATACGTAATAATACTGGCACTTACAAACTAGTTGGCACAAAATGAATCTTAAAATATTTTTTTGTGTGTTATTGTTATTCAAATGTTTTATTTCGAGCGTTTTCTCTTACGGGTCTTTTTTGCACAAAGTACCCGTAAGAGGGACCGTAGTTTACGGCCCATCTTACGGTCTCCACGGAGCGCCAGGGACATGACTTTATATTCATCAGAGAAAATGTAAAATAATAAATAAGTGCAAAATACGTGAAGGTAAAGAAAAAATAAATATCAAGGATGACGAATACTGATGAAAATTTATTTACCTATTTTTTTATTTGAGGAAAGCGTTTTTGTTTAATTATGCAGTTTTTACAATGTGAACTTTAGTTTACTCCTTTACATGGATTGAGAATTTAATACTTCATAAAACTAAAAACTGTAAATTTGATCCTTCGAATCAATGGAATTTGATGATAAGTTCCAAAACGATTGGTATTTAAACAGTGAATTTTTTATTATCTAAATAAAAATTTAAAAAACAATGCAAAGAAGGTGGAATAATTATTAAACTTGCAGATACAGAATAGACAATAACTTGAAAAAAAGGTCATAAAATTGAAATATAAGAAAAAACATGACTTTATATTCACTAGAAAAGATGTGAAATGATAAAAAAGTGCAAAATACGTGAAGGTAAAGGAAAAATAAATATGATTGATGACGGATACTGATGGAAATTTATTTACCAATTTTTTTAATTTAGGAAAGCGTTTTTGTTTAATTATGCAACTTTTACAATGTGAACTCTAGTTTACTTCTTCACATCTGTCACGATCTTGCTCGGGGCAAGTTCGGACAAGGACCCAAAATGCCGGAGCAAGCGAGCCCTCGTTCCCTGTTATTTTTTACAAGGTAGGGAGATGGGAACAACCAGAATGAAACACTTCTTTCGTTAATACAATCGAGTATATTTGTAAAACATTATCAATAATTGGATATTATACAGGGTCCGACTTGTAAAACTAGTTTTCAAGATACAAATTTGTCGACGAGGTTACAAAGTGATATAGTTAAGAGCTGCGTATTCAACTTATATAACGTCGCTTATTATAGTAGGTTGTTATTGTAATTCTGGCATGTCGCGGAGTTTTCTCCATGGAATTCTAAACTTTGGGAGGGATAATTTTGGAGGCTTGGTGGTGTTGTTCGAGGGTGCAGGTTTCCCTCGGGATACGGGGGAAGTTGAGGGTGATTGGGGGCCTCGGGGAGGAAGAGGATGGAGCTTAATCAACTCTAACAAGGTACGAGGTTTCTTCTTCTTTTTTCGTATGGGGAGAGGAGTCGGGATGTAAGTTACCGGGGGTGGGGGGGAGCTGAGCAGTAGGCAGAGGTAGAGGGTTGTATTCCTCAGTTAGACCGAGAGAGGGGTACAAGGGTGAAAGTGGAGGGGGTGGTGGCTCGAAAAGATCTCGTAAATCGTCAAGAGTTTCCACTGGTTCGGGCGAGTCACAGGAACTGGGTGTGAGAGGGGAAAGAGGAGTATCAGAGTCGGGCGACGGGGGTGGGAGGTATCCAGGGGAGATCGGGGAGAAGCACTGCCGGGGTTCAGGGGACGGGGGAAGTGGTATTTGATGAACAGCGGTATTGTCCAGGGACGAGGAGATGCATGCTGGGGGAGGAGGAACTTTGTATTCTAGAAGAGGGGGTGGGGGAGGAGGAACTTGGTATTCCAGAAGAGGAGGTGGGGGAGGGGGAGGTTGGTATTCCAGAAGATGAGGTGGGGGAGGGGAAGGTTGCTGAAATAATGCCGCGTATTGTGGCTTGAATGTAGGTGACAACTCGAATTTTGCTCGCAGCGCGCCGAAATTATGCTCCGAGATCGGGTCGGAAGTGCATCGAAACTTATGATGACACGAAGGGCAAGATACCTTCACTGGTTGGTTCTGTGGGAACAGTGAGCTGCCGTACACGCTGCTCGCGTGCCAACTAATCACTCGTTCCCGGTCGAGGGTTGGGTCAAAGGGAAGTCCGGGGAACTTCCCTTTCGCCCAATTGATTAGGACCCACAGGCCTACCGAGCTCGCCTTCCAAAATTCTCGGATATGATTCGCCCTACCCAAGTCCTTCCTTTGGGCTCTCTCCTTCGTTCACCGGAGCAACCGGTCGGCCACTAAAAAGTGATATTTTCAAGTAAGCGCAAAAGATACGACCTACTTCCCGCCCTACGAGAGTAATCACGCAATCAAATCGAACCCTTTTCCTAGATTTTATCTCGACACGCTTTCAAGTGTCTTTCAAGATTAACTCATACTATATGTAATAATGACGGGTTATTACTAGATAATAAATTACTCAAAGTAAATTGATGAATTTTTGAAGAATTGAATTGATTATAAGATTTTTCCTTAAGAACTAGTTCTTTATAACACTAATACTAACTCGCACTATTTATAATGGTAAATCGTTAATCTTTGTGATATTATTAAGTGTTATATTAGATAAAATCAATCAAGGAATTCTTCGAGAATAAAATCCAGTATGGGATTTCTTCTTACTTTTTGTAAATGGGGTTTCACGGGGATCCTATTCCTCCGCTCGGTACGGTGAGCGCCTGGAGGGTGCCTCTCTGACGGTGAGCGGCTTACGTTGCGGCCCTGGATCGGTGGGCCGATCGCAAACTAGACGTTCGGGTGCGGTGAACGTGATAAGGGCTCGAAACGGTGAGCCGGGTTGACGCTCGTACTGGGAGCGCACTGGATCGCTGCCCGGGTTCGGTGGGCTGCTGGGGTAGAGCTCGTAACGGTGAGCTTCTTTCGGGAGGACTGCTGCTTCCATGGGATATCAAGCGTTTTTTTACGAGGGGGGACCCAAAAGTAACGGGAATTAGGTGGTGGGGGGACCGCGGAGGGGGGGATCGGGTTCTCCACTGGTTCTCTTCCAAGCTGCTACTCTCCCAAGTCAGTGTGCAAAGTTCATTTGCTGTAAGTGCATTCGTTCGTCCGTAAGAATTTTTCTAGTAAAACGACTTTTTCCGTTTCGGCGAAAACGTGAAATGGCTGAGTGCGGAGAGCAACGCGCGGCTGTAAAATTTTGTTTTTTGTTAGGAAAAACACCCGCGGAAACCCTTGTGATGCTGAAAACAGCTTATGGGGATAATGCTTTGAGTAAAACGCGTGTGTACGACTGGTTTTCGCGTTTCAAGAATGGAGAGATGTCAATAGAAGACCAACCTCGTTCTGGGCGCCCCTCGACTTCAAGAACGGACGAAAACATTGAAAAAATCAACACTCTTGTTCATGAAGACCGTCGCCGAACCATCGATCAACTTTGTGAGATGTCTGGATTGTCATGGAGTTCAATTCAGAAGATTTTAACTGAAGATTTGAGCATGAGGAGGATTGCAGCCAAATTTGTTCCTCGCCTTCTCTCCGACGATCAAAAGGAGCGTCGACTTCAGGCCTGTCTTGAGCTGCAAAATCAGTTGGATGAAGACCCAGATTTTTTTCTCAAGGTTATAACTGGCGATGAATCATGGTGCTATGGCTACGACCCCGAAACAAAGCAGCAATTAAGCCAATGGAAGACACCTCTCTCGCCTCATCCAAAAAAGGCACGCCAAGTGAAGTCCAACATCAAGACATTGCTCATTTGTTTCTTCGATTGCAGAGGTATTGTGCATGCAGAATTTGTTCCTCCAGGCCAAACGGTCAACCAACACTTCTACTTGGAGGTTTTGAAAAGGTTGAGGGAGAACATTCGGAAGAAAAGAGCGGATCTTTGGCGCACAGGAGATTGGTTCTTCCACCACGACAATGCACCTGCCCACACAGCGCTGTCCGTGAAGAAATTTTTGACCAAAAACGGCATGACACCGATTGTTCACCCCCCCTATTCACCAGACCTTGCCCCCTGTGACTTTTTTTTGTTCCCTAGACTCAAAAGGGACATGAAAGGAAAACGTTTTGGGACTGTAGAAGAGGTGGAACAAAAATCGCTGGAGGGTTTAAAAAACATTGAAAAAAATGAATTTCAGAACTGTTTTGAACACTGGAAAAAAAGATTGAACAAGTGTATTACAGTCAATGGGGGTTACTTTGAAGGTGATAAAAATTGTGTGTGAAAAAATTTGTCAATAAAAAAGTTGTAACACAATTCCCGTTACTTTTGGGTCCCCCCTCGTATACCTATTTCGGCTGAGGGGAATTATGTGATGGGAGGCAAAAAATGACGTGAGGAGAGAATTCCGCAAAATGTTTAGTCTAAGTTGATACCTGAATGCACCGATATCGGACGTTTGATTACAATACGCCGCGCACATCTCTGAATGCAAGCACGTGTTCTCGGGCGAGGAGGAAAAACGGTCGGCGTTCCGCGGTGAGCGATAAAACCGAGCCCCCTCGCCGCCTTCCTCTCTCCTGGCCTGATTTCGCAAATTCTCGAAGTCGCACTCTCGAAATTTCATTTCGTCACTTATCACAGCAAACGAGAAAATATTGAACGTATTCAAACGAAGTTGCTTTGAAGTCAAAGTCTGAATCCCTGGGGCAAGTATAGGCCTCATATTGAAACTTTTGGTCATTGAATAACTGCTGGAGTAGTCGAAAGCTGAAAACTTTCTGGCAGTTTAAACTAGTTTAATTCTTGTAGTGGCCCTAGTGATTTAGAACCTTATAAAAACCTAATAATAAAAATTTTATTATAAAAATTTTTTTAAGGTCGACCTAATTTATAAAAATCTTTTGAGAAAAATTTACATCTGTAGGTCTCTAGTAATAATAGGAATTCTTATAAGTAATGCATTTTGTAAGAAATTATTTTTATGTGAAAATATTTTTCATCAAAATTGTTTTCAATTGTTTAGGTTGTACGTATTTTTTGGTATACTAAGTGAATAAAACACCTTCATAGGCACATAAATCTGAAAAATCCGTCATTATTAATGTTTCGTTTTTGCACAAATGGTTTCCACCCATATTTAAAGGATTTCCACTATAATTCGCATTTAAGAAAAAATTTCGTGTAGTCACCTAGCGAGCACGAATGTACAAACCAACTAGCGCGTGCGCGTTAGATGTGACGCGCGTGGATTTAAATTTCTAATATAAAAATAATTTCATATGAAAATTATATTTCTAATAAAAATTTATGATTTTTCATAAGATTAGGACATTTCTTATAAAACTTTCACAGTGTATAAGAAATGTACTGGGATTAAATATTTTCTTATAAAAAATTTGAGATTTCTCATAAAAATTGTCACTGGTTTTTACAAGAAAAATTTTTCTAATGAATTCGTTTTACAATATTTCTAATAAATTTTTTTACAATTTTTCGAAATAAATATTCGAATGAATAAAGTTGCATTCAGAATGCATTGGAGGAAACTAACATTTATGAATAAAAAAAAGAAGTATTTAAGTAACGAGAAACGATGAGTGTCTGGCTATCGTATTAAACGTTAAATATTTAGTTCAACTCGCCATGAACATCTCCGTGTATAACATTGATGAAACTGCCCAGATAGCAAACATGATTTCACAGTTTAGATTATGCGTGAAATCACTCGCATGATCTCATTATGCCAAACATGAAATACGATCTGTGAAATCATTCCCGTGAGCTCAAAATGACATTATAGTCACATCATCAATGCTAGACAATGCGCACGCGTCAAAAAATCATGCGTGATTTTAATTCCTTGTCATTTTGGAATCAGAAATTTTTGTGTTTCATTATCATGGTGGAATATTTTTTGTTTGTCCATGGGCAATGATGTGCAAGGATTCAGTGCCAGTGTAACTATCGCATCGTGGTCTCTCGTGTTTTCGTTTTGTTTTTTTTTTTTTTTAAATAATTTTTTGCGGTTTTCTTCGAAATATTTTGATATCTTGTGTTCTGTGATTTGTGATAAACCATAGTACCGCATTCCTCGAAATCAGTGTTTACCTGGAGGTTAGAACCGTTTTCGTTTTATAATGTGACAGTTCTAATTGTCATAATTTTCATCGACATTTATTAAACTATATATTTGCGTAAAAAATGTTTAAAAAATGAACGAAAGTGTGGTTAAATATAATATTGATTGTCTTTTCTGCATTAGCATATTATATATTGTATAATATTATGATGCTTAATAAAAATGTGCTTACAATTATTGCTTTCGTTGTGAATTAATACTGCAATAGAACAGAAACAAGCATTCAAATTTTCCCGCGATGATCATATGCGAAAGCGCATCCACGAAGAAAAAATCTTAAAATCACGAGTGATTTCATGTTGACATAACAGTGAATCGGTAACGGAGGTGCAAATGTCTGTCACGCGTGATTTCTTTTTTCACGTGTGATTTGCATATGATGTGAATATGAAATTATTTTGCTATCTGGGTGTATTCATTATAACAGCAATTGAATACTTTGTGGCTGCTAATACAACATTGTCGAGAAAAGATTTATCAGAGTAACGTTTGAACACCTTCAGCAGACACCAAATATGTGGCATTCAGCTACGTTGTCGGCCAACACTCGTGGTGAGTATTGGCTCGTTAATACCGCTGGAAGGTGTTTATAGTCATAATCTAGCGTTGCGACTTTCTATACCTGTTCTATACTCTACAGAATATTCAAAGACTTCTGATAAATATGATGCGGCAGAGTATTGCCGTAGCAAAATATTCATTCTCACGAACGGTGAATCAAAAAGTGACAAATTTGTAATAGAGCTGTATTAAACGACGCGAACTTCGAATACGCTCAATATTTTCTCGTTTGCTGTGATGAAATGAGAATTTATGATTTCATGAAACTAAAAACTGTAAATTTGGTCCCTTGAATCAATGAAATTTGATGATAAGTTCCATAACGATAGGAATTTAAACAGTGCAGTTTTTAAATGTCTAAATAAAAATTTAAAAAAAATGCAAAGAAAGTTGAAAAATTATTAAACTTGCAGAATACAGATGATAACTTGAAAAAATAATGATAAAATTGGAATATAAGAAATAACATGACCTTCTATTCACTAAAAAAAATGTAAAATAATAAATAAGTGCAAAATACGTGAAGGTAAAAGGAATATAAATATCATTGATGACGAATACTGATAAAAACATATTGACTTATTTTTTATTTCAGGAAAACATTTTTGTCTAATTATGCAATTCTTACAAGGTGAACTTAAGTTCACGTTGTTTTAAAGTTCACTTTGTAAAAATTGCAGTATTGGACAAAAATGCTTTCTTAAAATAAAAAATGAGTAAATAAATTTTTATTAGTATTCGTCATCAATGACACATATTTTTCCTTTACCTTCACGTATTTTGCACTTATTTATTATTTTACATTTTCCTAGTGAATATAAAGTAAATTTTTTACTTATGTTATAAATTTTACTGAGAGCGTAATTATTCTTTTTAATGGGTCAAGTGAGGTTGATTGACGACACGGATATAATTCAAAGTCAACTACTTTATTTAATTACAAAGTTAAACTTTTGTTATACAATTCAAATAGACCTTCTCACTCGCGCACAATAGTTCTTACGGCTCCGACCGTAAAATAACGCAACAAGAGTAACGGCTACGACCAATATTGCTCTCTTTCTCTTACTCGCGCACGCGCACTTAGAGACTCGATCGATGTTCACTCGACTACGATTCGATTCCAACTGAACTGCCGCTTGCAGTCCTACCTCTGCTTATATAGGGTAATTTTAGGACCTAGATTGTTCCAGAAGTTTCTAGTTGTATTCTCAATGTCTCCACACCGTTCTAGAACCTTCTGGTGCCTTTCTATGTCCTTCCATATTATTCCATGGTATTCTATGATATTCTATAGCATTCTATTGCATTCTATTGTATCCTATCGATAATGTTTTGACAGTTCCCAATATAAACATCCGTAAAAATATAAAATCGCTAGCATTCGGCCAACATAGCTTCTATCTTGGACCCTCAAGATAACAATTCTATCCTAATTTGAAATCAGCCAAATGAGAAGGGGTCTTTCTATCCCTTTTCGGTCTCATCTGAGTCTGTTGAGAGTCCTTTTTCGGAGAGCTATCTCTATGATCCACTTTATCCGTACAATTCTCATTTTCTCTCTCAGAAATCTCATCATCTTCACTCTCACTCTCTTCACTCGACTCACGATCAAGTACATCTCGAGTTTGCCAGATCTTCAATTGACTTACACTTGCTGTTGTTCTACTTCTATCTTTATTTCTACCTGACAATCTTTTTATTTCATAAGTATTGCTCGGTAAAATCCCTGTTACAACAAACGGTCCTTTGTACACACTCTGCAATTTAGTACTTTCACCCGTCGCAATCGGATTTGTCTTCATGAATACAATATCATCAACGCAATACTTCACGTTTTTCAATCGGTGTGAATCGTAATCTTCCTTGTACCTCTCTTGCACCCGCTGAATGTTCCTTCTGATTTTCTCCCGAACATCGGTTGGTAACTGGTAATCTTCGCAGTGAGTCGTCAGCTTACGCATCTCGCCGTCGTCAAATCTTGGTACATATCCGAACAAAGCTTCAAAAGGTGAGAATCCCGTTGATTTGCTCACGGATAAATTCAAATCGCGTTCTATAGCCTTCAGTTTCTTATCCCAGTCTGAACGATTTCCCTCTTCGGTTGTCGCTCGCATTAGAGGAACAAGTGTCTGATTTACTATCTCCACCAAGCCATTTGCCTGTGGATGACGAGAGGAATTCAAAGTGTGCCTGATCCCATACTTCAGGCAAAATTGCTCGAAATGCCCTGAAGTGAAACCTGTTCCTCTATCGCTTATTATTCGCTGTGGGGCTCCAAATCTTTCGATGAATCTTTCGAACCGATTTACAGTGGTGACAGAATCGACGCTTTTCACGGCAAATAAATTAACATACTTCGTCAATGTATCCGCAATCAACATGACATGCTTATTTCCATTTTTAGACGTGACAAAGGGTCCTACATGATCAACATGTACCACTGCAAATGGCTTAGGCCTAGGGAGAATTGGATGGAGTTCCCCAGCTTGTTTTCCTGCCCTTCTCTTGTTCATTATGCATTCCAGACAACGCCCAATATGTCTTCTGGTATAAGATCGCATTTTCGGAAAATAGTAATACTGACTTATACGTGCAATGGTTTTATCGAGACCCAAGTGACTCGACAAATCATGATACTTGATAACAATGGACTTGCGTAGCGCTTTGGGAATCACATAAAGGAACCTCTCTCTACCATCCACTAAAGATTTCCGATACAAAATCTCGTCACGTAATCTGTATTCCCGAGTTTGCCCTCGTTCTGCCTTGGTGCGCTCTTCTTCTGGTTTCTCTAAAATCTCAATTATTTCTTTCAGCTCAGTGTCACTCCGCTGATATAGCCCGACTTCCTCATCATTTGTGACAATCTGATAGACCTCAGACTCCTGATTTGTGTCTGAGTTGTCTACAGGTGCTCGAGACAACGCATCGACATGTCTCATAGAAGTGCCAGCCCTATGTTGCACCTTGAAATTGTATTCCGAAAGACTGAAACTCCAACGAACAATCTGAGGATTCGCTGTCTTATGAGCGTTCATGTAAACAAGGGCCTGACAGTCTGTGATTATGATAAACCTAAGAGGCAACAGAAACGAACGCAACCTCTCCACGGACCAGACTACAGCCATTAATTCCAATCTACTTGAATGATATTTTCTCTCAGTCTCTGATGTTCGCCTCAAAACCGCGTAAATAGGATGCAAAACGTCATCCCTGTCAGATTGAAACAGTATTCCCCCGATTCCCTCCGCGCTTGCATCGCAATGAAACTCCGTTCTTTTCGCGTTTGGGTAAAAAATGCCCAATACCCGTTCTGTCGTCAGGATCTTACGAACCTTCGAAAATGCTTCTTCCTGCCTCTCCCCCCGCCGAAAAGGGACATCCTTCCTCGTCAATTCAGTGATTGGCGCCATAATTCTTGCAAAATTTGGCACAAATCTCCGAAAGAAACTTGCAAGCCTGTGAAATCTCCGGATCTCGTGTACATTCTTGGGACGCGGAAAATCCTCAATAGCCCGTACTTTGTCCTTCCCGGGCCTGACCCCATTGGCCTCAAGTGAGAATCCCAGAAAGTCCACGCGCTCTTTTCCAAAAAAACACTTATTCAATTTCAATGTAAGACCCGCTCTCCTCAGCGCTTCCAAAATCTCACGCAACCTTCTCAATAAATCCTCCCAGTCACGTGCTGGCACGAGGATGTCGTCCATATAGAACAATAAAATCCTATTTCTCAATGGTCCAAGGACCTTTTCCATCAATTTCGTGCAATAAAATGGGGCATTCATCAGTCCAAATACGGCCCTGGTAAATTCCCCGGTCTCGTCTGGCGTGATGAAAGCGGTCTTTTCTCTCGCATCTTTCGTTAACGGTAAATACAAATACCCGTTTGCGAGATCAAGAGTGGCGAAAATTTTGGCATCATGTAACGACTCCAAAAATTCATCCATGTTCGGAAGAAGAAAATTAATACGCTGTGTCTGTGAATTCAGCTTTCGATAGTCAATCACTAATCTATTTTCGCCATTCTTTTTCTTCACAAGCACGACTGGACTTGCATAGGGTGATGTCGTCTCCTGTACAATTCCAGCCTTTTTCCATTCACTCACGAATTCGCGTATCGACTCCCGTTCTTTCGCATTGACTTTGTATGGCTTACATGAAATCGGTACACTACCGGGTTTCAAGACAATGTCCATTTCCATAAAATCGGTTTTTCCGAGTTCATAAATATTTTTCGCAACATAATCCCGATACATAATCATCAAATCTAATAACTCACATCGTTGTTGGTCGGTGACGTTGGCTTCAATGTTCAGCTCTTCCATCAGAATAGGCTCGGATCTCGGTTCCAAGGGTGCCGCTTCCTCGAGAGTAAGAATGCGCTGGTCTATCTCGCTCTCTTTTTCCAGTATCTGTTGCTTGTTGTCGAAATTTATGATAGGTAGGGGCAATTCTTGGTCTCCAGAGTTTATTCGAATGAAGTTGATTGTTTCAGGCGCCAATGATTCTGTTTTCACGGTGCTGGGTTTTGTAAAGTGAACGTTGTCTTCGAAGTTTTCGAAACCCTGCAATACTTGTCGGTCGTGAAATTGCAGTTTTTCTCCTATTTTGAAACATGCGACGTGTGGCAAATCGATGAATGTACGACCAATGATGATGTCGTATTCTTGCACGTAATCAGGTACGATTTTCAATGAAATTTTTGTTGGCGTAATGTTGTCAACTTTTATGATTTCTTGGACCGTTCCTGGAGATATCACTGGGTTTTTGCTTTGACCAAAGCCATATAGTTCATTCGAGTTCCTTTGGACTTGGAAACCTTCCGTAATCACGATGCTGGCTCGAATGGTGCACACACTGCTTCCGGTGTCGACCAAAGCTGTGTAAATTCCATTTCCTAAGGTAACTTCCTTCAGGTATTTGTTGACAGCTCCTTGGCTTTGCTCGCCTGATACGGTGTGGATCGTTGGATTCTGTTTTCGGAAGTTTTCTGCAATTTTCCGAGGTGGTTGGTTGTTACTTGGGCAATGCCTTGCGTAATGACCAGGTTGATTACATTTGAAGCATACGATTTTGGACTCATGTTTTTCAACGGGTATGGGTCGACTTCGAATTTCTCTTCCCTCTGGTTGTGAATGAATTTTGGCTGGGTGAAAATTTTCTTGGTAGCTTCTACTTCGGTCCTGGTTGTGATATTGTCGTTGTGCTTGTAAAACTTTGTCGAGGGATGCCACTTCGTTCAATAAGTCGTGAATGTTGAGGCATTTATTGTTCAAAACGAAACTTGTCAATTCTCGTGATCGGAAACCTTCGGCTACTCTTTCTTTTGTTTCTGAATCGGATATTCCAACCGCTTGGCAGAGTCGTATTTTGTCCAGGAAGTAGGCAGCGACGGACTCCTGATGACCTTGGTTTCTGCTTTTCATCCTTTCCCATGCTTGTGTTAGATTTGTACTGCGTAGGAATGCCTTTTTGAATGCTGCTTCAAAATCACTCCACTTCTTTATAGTTGCACACTTGATTGCCTACCAGGTTTTGGCTACTCCCGTGAACCTCATGTTTGCCATTGCCAGGGTAAAACTGTCGGGCCATTGGTATGTTGCCACTGTCAACTTTAAGCGCTCGAGCCAGATTTTTGCTTCAAAGGATGATGTTTCCCCATTGAACTCTCCGATGACTTGTGAAATATCTGGTGCAATTTGAAATCGGTTTCCTGAATTTTGGTTGTTTTGCATATTTTGGATCAGGGCTGCATTTTGTTGAGTGAGCTGAGTTAAAACGGATATCATTTGTATCAAGGCAGGATCACTTGTATTTTTCACTTGATCTTCATTGACTCCGGGAATTTGAAATGCTGGTGGCAGTCGTGGATTTACAGTAGTTGGTTGCATTGTTGTATTTTTCTGAGTATGCCTCATTTCATTTTTCAAATTCTCTACAGTATGGAAAAGCGATCCATCTAGTGGCCCTCGCAAAGGTTCTCCGTTATCTGGTCTTCCGATATTTCGAATGGTACCCTCAAGGTCACTGGCGTTGAACATCGTTGAATCATTGGCGTAAGTGGATGATAATCCGTAGGCGTTCACTCGTCGGTGAAATCTTTCAAACTCATCGTTATTTTGCATCTTCACACACTTTTGAATTTTTGCGCCACGGTTGTTTTCGAACTTCGCGCCACGGACACTTTTACTCGTTCGAATTTCGCGCCACGGTTGTTTTCGAACTTCGCGCCACGGACACTTTCACTCGTTCAAATTTTGCGCCGTGGTTACCTCAATGACCGCACACTTAGAATGTTATGAATTTAACTGAGAGCGTAATTATTCTTTTTAATGGGTCAGGTGAGGTTGATTGACGACACGAATATAACTCAAAGTCAACTGCTTTATTTAATTACAAAGTTAAACTTTTGTTATACAATTCAAATAGACCTTCTCACTCGCGCACAATAGTTCTTACGGCTCCGACCGAAAATAACGCAACAAGAGTAACGGCTACGACCAATATTGCTCTCTTTCTCTTACTCGCGCACGCGCACTTAGAGACTCGATCGATGTTCACTCGACTACGATTCGATTCCAACTGAACTGCCGCTTGCAGTCCTACCACTGCTTATATAGGGTAATTTTAGGACCTAGATTGTTCCAGAAGTTTCTAGTTGTATTCTCAATGTCTCCACACCGTTCTAGAACCTTCTGGTGCCTTTCTATGTCCTTCCATATTATTCCATGGTATTCTATGATATTCTACAGCATTCTATTGCATTCTATTGTATCCTATCGATAATGTTTTGACAGTTCCCAATATAAACATCCGTAAAAATATAAAATCGCTAGCACTTATATTTCAATTTAAAGACCATTTTTTCAAGTTATCATTTGTATCTTGCAAGTTTAATAATTTTACCTTTTTTTCCGCATGTTTTTATTTTTTTTTTTATTTAGACATTAAAAAAATGCACTGTATAAATTTCTATCGTTTTGGAACTTATCATCAAATTTCATTGTTTCAAGAGACTAAATTTACAGTTTTCAGTTTTATGAAATATCAAATTCTCATTCCATGTAAAGAAGTAAATTAAAGTTTTTATTGTAAAAATCGCATAGTTGAACGAAATGCCTTCCTACATTAAAAAAATGGGTAATTAAATTTTTATCAGTATTAGTCATCAATGATATTTATTTTTCCTTTACCTTCACGTATTTTGCACTTATGTATTATTTTACATTTTTTCTAGTGAATATAGAGTCATGTTTTTTCTTATATTTCAATTTTATGACCATTTTTTCAAGTTATTATTTGTATTGTGCAAGTTTAATAATTTTTACACTTTCTTTGCATTTTTTTTAAATTTTTCTCAAAAAATGTAAAAAAAATATTGTACGATAAAAAATAATTTATTTTCCTCTTCAAACAATTACGAAAAATATATTGGTATTTTTTAAATTTATATGTAGTTGTATTTCATAACATTATGTACTCACATATCAATATTTTATATTTATTTTATATTATTTATCACATTTTGATCCACTTAGATTATTTGGTAGAATTTGGTAATATATGATATATTTACGAAAATTCATAATATAATTGGCACACTAAAACATTTAGCTGCATTTGGCATTGTTTAGCATGAATTTTTATCAATATAACGTTTTATAACAATTAATAACATCAATGTTTCTATTGTTTTGGATTATTCTGGACAATTTTGGATTATCAGCTGATATATGAAAAAAAAATACAACAGAACGGAATATTATAGAAACATTTCAAACAATTTCAAATTTATCGCGCGATATTTGTTACGATCGTTACGATACAATTAATGGTGATCGATATAAAAATTGAATGCAGTGACACGAAACGACTTACCCCGAACTCTGTTGAGGTTAAGATTTCCATGCCATAAAATTCGGGAGACGCACTGGGAGAACGGCAGAGTTGATTTTATTCGTAAACGAGTTGTTGACACTCGGCGGCCGAGTAACTTTAAGCAAACTCACCGAATATCGTTGTAGGAGTCGCTTTTACTCATTTTGTAGAGTAGATGCGACCATTTTAAACGAGTAGATATTTCCGAATTGCGGTAACCCCTCGGGCCGAGTGGATTTTACTCCGTTTTTAAGGTTGACAGATATGTCAATGATTACCCTGGTGACGGGGCTCCGAGAGACTTCCGAGAGAGTTCCGAACGATTTTCCTCGGAACTCCCTCGGAACTCTCTCGGAAGTCTCTCGGAAGTCTCTCGGACAATTGTCCGAGAGAGTTCCGAGAGACTTGCATATGCATTTCATAGTTTTTTAGGTCGCTGATCATGAATCTGAGGTCGAATTTGGAAAATTAATTTGTTTAAACAATTTGTTTTGACAATTATAAAAAAATACTTACTAAGATGCATATGCTTTTCATAGTTTTTCAGGTCGCTAATCATGAATCTGAGGTCAAATTTGGAAAATTATTTTGTTCGAACAATTTGTATTAACAAAATATGAGAAAAAAATTTACTGAGACACATATGCTTATAATGGTTTTTCAGGTCGCTGATAATGAATCTGAGGTCAAATTGGGGAAATTATTTTGTTTAAACAATTTGTTTTAACAATTATAAAAAATACTTACTAAGATGCATGTGCTCTTCATTGTTTTTCAGGTCGCTGATCATGAATTTGAGGTCGAATTCGGAGAATTGTTTTGTTTAAACAAGTTGCTTTAAAAATTATAAAAAAATACTTACTCAGATGCATATGCTTTTCATGGATATATAGGTCGCTGATCATGAATCTGAGGTCGAAATCGCAGAATAATTTTGTTTAAACAATTTGTGTTAACAAAATAATTTCGGAATTTCGACCTCCGATTCATGATCAGCGAGCTAAAAAACCATGAAAAGCATATGCATCTTGGTGAATTTTTTTTTTTTCATAATTTGTTAATAAAAATTGTTAAAACAAAATAATTTCCGAATTTGACCTTAGATTCATAATCAGCGACCTAAAAAACCATGAAATGCATATGCGAGTCTCTCGGAACTATCTCAGACAATTGTCCGAGAGAGTTCCGAGAGACTTCTGAGAGAGTTCCGAGAGTGGACTCTTGGACTCCCGTTATTAGGGTATGAACAGCGGTGGATTTACCATAGGGGCAACCGGGGCAAGCGCCCGGGGCGGCAAATTTTGGGGGGTGGCAAATTTTCGATGGCAGCAAAAAAATTGCGTCATATAGCAAGTAAAAAGTGTTCAACGCAGTATCGATTCGATATTGACTCGATTTGAAATAACTATCGATACATAACCCTGGTAGTGGACAGTAGTGGAAAGAAATTGTCCAGGATCTAGGGATTTTTAGCCTACTTTGTTGGTACGTTCGAATAAACCAATAAAAAAGGCTGAAAATCCCTATTCGTGGACAGAAATAGTTCTGGACCATCAACACTGTACTGCAAGTTAGTGAGTAAAATGTCGTTAAAGTTTGATAACATCAACATCAAGTGATTATTTCAACTGAGTGATGGTTGAAAAAGATTAAGTGGAGCGGAGTATAGGAAAAGGGTGGCAGAAAAAGCAGAAAAAATTGATCAAAACCTTGCCAAAACTCCAAAACTAGATGTGTTTTTCAAAAAAGTTGAAAAAAAGAATGAACCGTCTAACCTCGAAACTTTGACAAATGCACGTTCAGGAGGTAAATTTATTTGATCAATGATGAATTTATTTAATTTTGTCGTGTCGATTTCATGTTTTATAGAGCCAACATGTTTTTTTTCTCAGAAACCCAGGAAAATTCAATTAGCAACCTTTATGACACAAGGGAAGCAGCACAGAATATACATCATGAAAGTAAATAAATATATCTTTTCTCATTAGATAAATTCACAGTGGCGTAAATAGTGAAAAAAACAAAGCAAGGGAATACAATTTTCATAGCAACGAGTTCATGGAATAGGGTAATAAAATTAAGGCTAGAAGGAAACTACGGTTGGAAAATTTGGAAAAACAATAGATATTTCTTAAATAAAAATCATTATTAAACATAATATAAAATGATTTTAATGGAACATAGAATATAATAATATTATTCAACATGAGATAATATTAAAATATTATATCATTTGTTACATTATTATAAAAAAATGTATAATATTATAATATTGTATCACATGTTATATTATTATAACAAATGATATAATATGATAATAATGATTTTTTAAATAATTATATGAATTATTTGAAATTAATATAGTATTCATCATGAATATAGTAATTAATAAAATAATTTATTATAATTTTAAGAATGATACTATATCTTATTTAACAATATAAAAAAATATAATAATTATGAAAATATAATTAATTATTGACTGGGAATATCAAGCACAATTGTTAATTTTCTATAAGTTTCAAAGCCGTTGATAAAAGAAGAATAATTTGTAGATTGAAATAAACAATTTGAAATATTAGAGATACGTGATATACTAGCCAAAACCTCGTGCAATTCACTTCGCGTATTATTCATAAACTCCTTTCAAATAACTAATTATAACTAATTAGCCATTATGATGATGTTGCCCTAGTAATTTTGAATATTATAAAAATTTTATAAGAAAATAAAATTTCATATAAGAATTCAATTTCTTATAAAGTCTACCTTATAACAATCTCATAAGAATTAAGTTTCTTATAAAGTGCCCTTATAAAAACTTTATAAGAAACTGAAATTTTTTATAAAAAATCAATCGAAAAGATTTTATTAGTTTTTTCTTTTTTTTAATTTTGTCAATAGATTTTTTATAAGAAATTTCAGTATCTTATGAAGTTTTTATAAGGTCACTTTATAAATAACTGAATTCTTATAAGATTTTTTTAACGTTGACTTTAATATAAATGGATTCTTATAAGAAATTTCATTTTCTTATAAAGTTTTTATAAGGTTCAAAATTACTAAGGTGATAAAATTATTTTTAATAATTGGTTATTTACCATTTTTTTATAGTTTTTTTTTGGACTGTTGGTCATGAACCTCTTACAAATTTTGAAAACTATCATTGGCAAACCTTAAGGTTTGCCAATGATAGGTTTGCCAATGAAATTTCACAGACAAATGAATACAGAATCAAAAAAATTACGCGAATCCATCAGGCCGTTCAAGAGTAATGTTAAAACAAAGGAAAGCCATTTAACTTTTATATATTAGATTATTCAAATTTGAGTAATAAATAAACAAAACTTGTGCTATTATGGATTTTTCCACATATTCTTCAATATCATATAAAAACAGATAAGGCAGAAAAGTGCAATTATTATTTTTAAATTTCAAACAATCGGCAAAGAATCTGATAAAAAAAAATCAATATATATTAGATGATTGCGGCGGATACTTACTGATACATGCATCACGTTTGTTTACATTTACTTTATGTATTATTCATGGAAAGTTTGAAGAATTATTCCAAAAAACGATGCAAAATTATAAGTTCTAAATACGCTTTCGATACGTCCGAGAGTGGCTTATATAAGTGCGCCAAATTTAGTAAGAATTAATCAAGAAGTGTAGATTTGTCCCCTGGCCAATACTGACTTTTATATATAAGCTGATGCTAAACACACAGTCTAATGCTTCTTCTCAGCAAACAACTACTAGCGCCACTGGAGAATCAATGTGATTAATTCTTTACAATCTAAACGCAACGCTCTAGCGTTGCATTTTGGTTGTCAGGATTTAGAATGTAATGCATTGGATAAAATTATGTTATCGTTTAGATTCCGCTGCTACTTTACACGATTGTGGATCGAAGAAAACGCAAGATGAAAAAGGTACAATCGTAGAGCAGTTTACACTTGAAAAAGAAGGTGCAGCATCTGAATGTTTGCCAAGCGATGATCCAGCAGACTGGATCATTAACGATTTTACTCGTGATTACATAGCATCTCATGGGTGCAAGCAAAATGAAGATGCAGATTTTTCTGTAACTATAAGGGTGTATAAAGATGGTGGATCAAGGTACCTGACTACAAACTTATTCAAAAGAAAACTTTTAAATGGGGAAGAAACGTCTCGTCCATGGCTCGTTTTTTCAAAAAGTAAAGGAACTGTATTTTGCGTCGCGTGCCTTCTTTTTAGCACAGGTTGCGCATTTAATGGTATAAATGGTAAAGACGGTTTTGCTGATTGGAAACATTCAGCTGAACGTGTATTGGATCATGAAAATTCTCGTGCCCACAAGCAAAGTGTTGCTGATTTGAAACAGAGAGCTGAAAAATCTGGACGAATTGATAAAGAACTAGCTACTGAATTACAAAAAGAAATATCGTATTGGCGAAATGTGTTGCGTCGGGTTGTAGCTATAACGAAATGTCTAGCGTCTCGCGGTCTTTCATTTCGGGGAACAAATGAAAAATTCGGTTCTGTCAATAATGGGAACTTTCTTATGTTTACTGAATTACTTTCTAAATTTGATCCTTTCATGGCAAAACACATTAATGTTGTTGGGAATAAGGGAAGTGGCAGTACGAGTTATTTGTCGAAAACCACGTATGAAGAATTTATTGAAATAATTGCGCGTCAAATGACGTCAGCTATAATTTCAGAAGTAAAAAATGCTAAATATTTTTCCATCATTGTGGATTCAACTCCTGACATATCTCACATTGATCAATTGTCGTTTGTGTTAAGATACGTGAAAGCTAATGGTCAACCTGTTGAACGGTTTTTATTTTTCATTGATAATGCAGGGCATAAATCAGAAGATTTAACTGATATCGTTTTAATAGCCTTAGAACATCTTGAACTGTATATCAAAAATTGTAGAGGGAAATCGTATGACAATGCGAGAAATATGTCAGGATCATATTATGGTCTTCAAGCAAATATCAAACAAATAAATGATCTTTGTGACTATGTTCCATGTGCTGGACATTCACTTAATTTAGTTGGTCTGCATGCTGTAGAGAGCTGTCCCGAAGCATCCTTTTTTTTTGCAACAGTTCAAGCTGTATATAACTTATTTTCTGCGTCTACAAATCGGTGGAAAATTCTTGAAGAATGCGCCCAAGGACAATCGATGACTTTAAAATCTCTATCAACGACAAGATGGTCAGCTCGTGCTGATGCCGTTTGTGTAATAAATAAATGTTCACCACAAATTACAGAATCACTGAGGATAATAAAAGATAATGCTCATGAAAACGCGATCGCGAGACAAGAAGCAAAAAGCATTTTAATGCAACTAGAAAGGTTAAAAACTTCATTTATGCTTTCTTTGTGGGATTTCTTGTTGACAAGATTCGACTTAGTCAATAAAAAACTGCAAAACGTCAATATAAGCATGGAGGAAGTTGTAAAGCAGTATCAAGCTCTGATTAAAATAGTTGAAGACACTCGAGAACAGTTTGATTACTATGAGAAAAAAGCATTAGACATTTCAAGCATCAAGCATTATCGTTCTGAATTGTCACGTAAAAAAAAGAGAAAACTTCGAAACGATGAAACGCGAGAAAAAGAAGCTGAGTTAACCGGCCGAGATTGTTATAGGGTGAATGCTTTCAACGTCATACTAGACTGGTTAATGAGTGAGTTAAAACAAAGGTGTTCGGCGTACGAAACCATCAACGAAAAATTCTCCGTCATCACGAAGTTTCAACATTTAGATAATGTTGCACTTCGTGAAAAATCTGAAATGCTTAGGCTTGTCTCTCAGTCAGATCTTGAGTCAACATTAGGTGATGAATTTGTACATTTTCATGCGTATTGTAAAGTCCAAAATATGGATAAATCGTCGCCGTTAGAGTTGATGCGATTCCTCCGCTCCAATGATTTGTATACTATCTTTTCGAACGTCGAAATAGCATATCGAATGTTCATTTCTACTGCCGTCACAAATTGTAGCGCGGAAAGATCTTTTTCTTGCTTGAAACGTATTAAAACGTATCTGCGCTCTACGATGACAGAAATTCGATTGAATAGTTTAGCTCTTTTGTCTATTGAGTCAGATATACTCTTGTCTTTAGACTTCGAAGATGTAATCACCAAATTTGCAGAAAAAAAAGCTAGACGCAAATGTTTTTAAAATTACATTGTCTGTACGATTCATTTTATTCATGTTATCTTCATCATAACAACATTATAAATAAATTTTCAAAAAAGATTTAATGAAAACAGAGTGTTTGTGTTTGACCTTCACGAATTAGTAAAAGAAATGACAAAGAGTTTCATATAAATACAGTGACACAACATTGTCCTAAATTCAAAAGGATAAATTTAAAAATCAAATTAGCGAAAAAGGGCGGCATTTTTTATTTTGCCCAGGGGCGGCAAATTTCTAAATCCGGCCCTGGGTATGAATATGAACCGAACGTTCCCGATCACTGCCGACCACCTCCGAAAGCGACATGCAGCGACACAACTTACCGAGTAATATACACTCTGCCATCGGGGTTAATGCAACTCTAATGTTATTATATATTATTTCAACTCGGCCGTTTTCCCAGTGCGGGAACCCCTGGAAGGCGCAAACGTCGCAAACGAACGTAAACAAAATTGGACTCGGAAGGGCTATGGTTGCCAGTGCGCATGTCTCAAGCTTGCTCGCAGTGCCGTAACAACATATTTTTCGAATAGATTCATATCTTGCGTATCGTTTTTTGAAAATGAAAATTTTATTTAAAAATTTTTTTGTGAATAACAGTTTTTGTGAAAAATATACTACATAACTCTAATTAGGACTGAATCATTGTATTTGATTATTAGCGATAGTAATAATCATACCAAGGCCACGGAGGGATTTAGATTAATCTTTAACAATATATTTTATTAATTTATTACATCAATTCATCTATTATTAATTTAAGAAATCAAAACAAGTATACCACAAAGCTGTATTTAATGAAAAAATTTTATGTAACATGATAACACTGCGAACAGAAAATTATTGGATGACACAAAAGATAATTCACACGCATAGCATTTCAATACTTTTTAGTGTGAGTTGCGTGAGATTGAAGGCGCCGACGCTAAAAAATATTAAAACGCAGTGAGTTTCAATCCATTTTTGTGTCTCTAATAATTTTCTGTTTGCAGTGAAATGCATGTGCATTAAAGTCACTATAAAAACTTTATGAAGTCTTTATGAAATGACGGTATTTTTACAAAGCGGATTTTAAAATCTACCCTATAAAGATTCTATCATTTTATAAAGATTTCATAAAGTTACTTTATAAAAAAAGCGAAATATTATAAAAAATTAATTAAAATAACTAGGGTACATTTTTTATAATGAACTACTCTAATTGTAAGAGAAAAAATAATTTTCACACTCACGTTTATGTATATATAATACATCGAACCCTCTACACTGTATCGATTACCCAGATAACTTAGCGTGAATCACAGTTTTGGCACAGAGTGAATCACGTATGTGAGCACAATGTTCCCTCAAAGTGAGTTCAAAACGCGCGCATGTTAAATCACATTTTTAGCACACTATGAATCACGTACGTGAGCGCAATGTGCCCTCAAAGTGAGCTCAAAATTTAAAATTTATAGGTTAAATCACACTGTGCACTCACAGTGATCACGCAAGTGTCGGGCATTTTGAACTCACATGTGATGATTGTGAGTGCACAGTGACCTCACATTGCGTGCAAATTGTTATCTGGGTTAAAAATTATTAAAAATTTCGATAATCATAGCATTGAATTAAGGGAACAATGGAGAAAACCATAGAAACGCTAAAAATATAAAAAGACTAGGAAATACTGTAAAATATAATAAATAACATACTATAACGAAATACTTTGTTGAAATTTCAAAAAACTTGATTATTGAAATAACAAAAAAAAGAGAAGAGGAAAAATTTTTTTTTGTACAGTACCGATACGGCAATCGGTAACTAGTACGTAGTGGTTATATTTTATTATAATTTCACTGTAAATTTATTATACGCAGTTGGATTTTCCAGTTAACTTATAATAATATTCTATATTTGAATGCGATTTTCGTATTTATTTTTTTTGCAGTACTATTCTATAGAATATCCCCACATTTTCTTTGTGTACATGGAAATTTATAATATTGTCAGAAAATTCTTTACGTGATTCTGAATAAACTGCCTATATTAAATATCAAATTTTTATAACATTTCCTTTTTTTATTAAAATGAATTCGTACAGATTGAAAAACTGGTGTTGTATCATTTGGATTCCATCTAAAAGTTAATAATAAAAAACGAAAAAACTAAAGAAAGGAGGTAAAAGTTAAGTTGAAAGAATTTTTTCCTCCAATAGAGACAAACGTTGCATCGTTTGACTAGAAAAACCTGGGGAGGTGTTATATATCCGAAAATAAGAGCTATTTTCGCATCTATAGCTAATAAAATTATCACGAAATTTAACGCGCCAGAAAAATGCGCGAAAGAAGTTTTGACTACGCGCTGATAAGATAAATACTCCGACCAAATTATTAAAAAATTTGTATAAAACACACCTGTGGATTTATGAAACTGTATGAAGAAAATGTTTCCTAGGCACTAAAATTTTTGGATATATTTATATTATACATTCATAAAACCCAGTGCAATACAAAAACAACAACGTATGTAAAGAATGACTTATATCTAAAAAATGAATCACCTTGAATTTAGTATAATAATCTGTAAATTCACAAATAGCTCACTTTGCAGCACACCCGCCCGGCAAATGAGTGGTCTAGGGTTCAATTCCTGATCATTATTGATTTATTCTTCGGAATTTTTATAAAGTTTTTATAAAATCACTTTATAAAGTTACTTTATAAAGGACTTTATAAATAATTTTATCAAAACTTTATAAAAACTAAAACTACTAGGGCGTAGCATTACCAGGAATGCAAGTTTCGAATTCAGTCCTGATAATTTCGCGTTCGCAAGATAGGATAAATTCTAAAATATCATACCTCCCATGTAGGAAATAACGATATAAAAATGCAAGTCCAGGCAGTCTAGTCAGTGGGTCCCATGCACTTTTAAGAAGCGTTTCATACCATGAAAGAAATCCAGTACACACTAGTGCAACCAGTACCCCCCCCCCCCGGTCTTACCCTGTCGTACTCAAAGTAGAATTCGTTATTAATAAGTGTAAAATTGCTCATTCAACATTTTTACTTTCTTCTTTCAAAATTTATCAGTGCCGCTTTTCGAAGCGGATTTCTAAATTTGACGTAGAATCGCTTTTCGTACTGTTTGTTTTGCGAACGTGACTGCACTAGCCAAAGAACGTCACCATCAGCTAGTTTATACTAGTCAGTTTTCAAATTTATTTCAACTTGGTTGTTAAACCGAGTCTGATTTTGTATTTTCAGTTTTCAGATTTATTTCAACTTGGTTGTTAAACCGAGTCTGTTTTTACGTTCAGTTTTCAAGATTATTTCAACTTGGTCGTTAAACCGAGCTGCCGAATACTTTGATTTGGAAATGATATTCTCTAACCAATACCCTTGCGCTTTTTCGTTGCCTCCCTTCTAGTGTCGGAATCAGTCACAGAACGGATAAACTCGCCCGGAAACAGGCTCGTTCAAATGGGCTACATCCTCGGGATGGTTATTCCAAATTTGCCCTGAAAGGCCACGAGAACCTTTAGGCCACTCTGCAGATACACCACGGTCGAGTACTGGGGATCCGGGAGACCGAAGGGACTTCACCAACGGCCATCAGGAACGTATTGAGGAGAATACAAGAAACACTCGTGCTAGAAGATGATGCAATTCCCGTGGAAGAAATTCCTTTGCCCAAGGGTCCAGAACCAGGACTCCAGAAGGAGGCGCTGAACCGCAAAACTCTTGGATCCGATGCACCGCCAGTAAGAATACTCAAGCCAGTGGGTGTCGTCAAACCTACCCTACGGAAGCCAGAATCGGCCAGTCCCTCGCAACCCAGAAAAGGCGCTGTCCGGAGAAATCTGACCTTATCTGGAACCAGTGGAACTCAAGGAAGAACGAGATTTCGAGGTCCCCCACCAGTGGTGATTGACATCACCGGAGAAACCCCGGAGGAAGTCTCAGCTGAACCCACAAGTGCCTCACGGACACTCCCACCGCACTTCCGGCGAGCTCTATCGCGCCATAGGCCTCCCTCCCCGGAGACTACGGGTCCGGAAGGTAGGGCCTCGAGTCCGTCTCTTCCACCATCGCCTCGAACTGAGGCAGCCCTTTTGGAGGAACCTGGTGACACCGGGGCTCCTCTGGCACCCTCGACCGACGGCTCGGCGCAGGGCCCTCTACAAGAACTTCTGGCACTGGATAACCAAGCTTGTATATGAAGAAAAAAAAAAACCCTGACATAAGAGAATCAGTCTTAAGATAAATATATAGACTTTCTTGTGAATATAACTGTTCTTCTTATTGACAACACCCTCTCTCTCTCTTGGAGAGTCTTTAATCGTAGAGACATCTTGTTGTGGATATTTTGAATATATAACAACATTAAAAAGTTCCATTTTTAAGATATAGGAGTTTGAAAATTCAAAACTACACCACTTATTATGAATATGAAAACATCTATGTGTGGAGAAGTCAAGGTGACTTGGAACCTACTGTATAGCGAGAAAGACAAATAGAAAGGGAACCGGTCGAGAGGAAGGAGGACGAAAAGAGAACGTCTTCTGAGTCACCTTAATGAATTTAAGAATTGTTCGGATGAAAAATTCTGAATCTTAGGAAATTGCAACTTAGAAAATTTAAACTTTTCAATACAAAAAAAGGAAAATTTGGAATTTTGAACATTCGTATCATAATTTAATAATATTAAAAACTCCACAAGTTTCAACTTTTTTACTTATTTCAATTTGAAATGCAAATTAAAAAAAATTACAAACACAAATGGATTTTGAAGTTGAAATCAAAATATATTATTTAGTGCCAAGACAAATGGATGTTCAAATAAAAATGCAACTGAACTTACAAATTGATTCCCACATGAGAATCCAAATGTATTTTCAAATGCTAATTAATATGAAACTCCAAGCTGATTTCTTAATAAAAATCCAAATGGTTTTTTCAACGGAAATCCAAATGAATTTCTCAATCAAAATCGAAATAGATTTCTGAATGAATTTCTAAGTGCAAATCCGAATGGATTTCTAAAAGAAATGCAAATGGATTTCCAAATGGAAATCCTAATGGAAATCCAAATGGATTTCTAAATGGAAATCCAAATGAATTTCTAAGTTGAAATAGCAATGAATTTCCAAGTAGAGATACAACTGAATTTTAAAATTAAAATCATAATCGATTTTTAAGAGCCAACACAAATGGATGGCCAAATAAAAATTCAACTGGTCTTGCGGACACAAATCCAAATGAATTACCAAATGAAAATCCAGACGGGTTTCCAAGTGCAAATTTAAATTAGCTCCCAAGTAAAAATGTGAATACATGCCCAAATGAGAATTTAATCTTCATAAAATATGTATCTAATTAGATTGTTCGGGAGAAAGTCGAACTGCAAATCCATACGGATTCCAAATTTTTGAGAAATGAATATGGAATTTCATGAGATAGATATATTCGGATTTCTGTTTGTAAAATCTTTCTGTGTATCCGGCTCTATTGTCCCTGTGAAATTCTGACTCTAAAAAAGTACAAAAATAAAATTTTAAATGGATTGCCATTTTTTTTCAAACCCGCCAAATTTCCAATTGGAAAATCCAATTGGATTTTTTTGACAGGGCAGAACTCAAAATTACAATTAATTATTTATTTGCATTGCATACAATGGCAATGTCAACATTTAGAGCGTGGTCGAACAAACCATATCTGTATGTTTTAATTTTGATCGCAAATAAACACATTTGTTCAATTATCAACGTGAATTTTTTATTGAGGTAACAACTTTAATTGACAAATTAGTTTGCGTTTCTAGCATAAGATAAGTTGGAATATAAAATATTTTAATTAGTTCTTAGACATTTTATGAATAATTATGCAACATCTTTATCTTTTTCATTGTAATGTGTACTGTTGAAAACAAAACTTCGAAAAACTAAAGTCTGTACGTAAGATGACTCTAAATCTCTTACAATGTAAAAGTCGAATATCTACACACTAAAAAGTAAATCTTATTTTCAGCTTGAAAACGCTGCTGAAATTACGATGCAACAAAAGTCAGCAGAAGCTTCTTATTTTACGCAGCTGGTTTCCATCTAAAAACCAATTATAAAAGTTCCTTATTCTACTATACAACTATCTGAAATGTAGAAGACACTCGGCTGAATTTGAGCGAGTGGCAAGCTGGCTGCAATGCAGTGGGCTTCGAGTTGAATTCTTCTAACTCTCAGCTGCAACTTCAGTGAACTCTCAGGAGTAAAGCAGAAGGTACTCCGCTGAATTTCGGCGTACTCTCAGCTGCAATACAGACGGCACTTAGCTGAGTTTCAACAAGCGCTAAGCTGAAATACGGAAAGTCCTTCACTGAATTTCAGCGAACTCTCAACTACAAAACAAAAATTGAAAATATACATTTAAATAAAAAAAAATGTTAAATTATACTCTTACTAAACGTTATTCGGGTAACACTTAAGTTTTTAATATACATGCAAGCACTATACATATAATTTGACAGATAACCCTAACAAAAATCTCGCCCTCACCCAGATTTGAACCGAGGACCTCTCGTTTCGCACGCACCTATATTTCACAAAAACGCACGCTACCTAGTCAATTACGCTATCAGACCTTACGTGAAGTACCATTTTAAAACCTCGCTATGTAAATCAACAAGTGTTTCGGAACTGAAACCTTTACTACGTAATGGGAAAATTAAAAATGCGATGTTTTCACTTACAATTAGTTTCCTGCAAATCACATTGCAGAATTTTTTGTATTATTTAGTTGCTCTAAAGCTACAAAATTTCATATCTTCATATATACGTATACGGGAATCAAGTTGCCAAGTCTGGATTGAAATCGTACCGAAAATTTTGGAAGCATGAAAATATTTTTCTTCAGAATAAATAATTAATGATTCTGTACAATGAAAATGTTTTGCACTTGAAAGAAATTTTTCGAGATTATATATGGAAATATATTTATGAAACTGTATGTGAACTCAATAAATTGAAATATTTTCGTACAGATGCATGGAGAATCTACATTATTTTTGAGACTGTATGGAAATCCATCTAACAATAAACAAAGTAGCAGAATTCAATTTTCGGAAATATTTCCATATGCTATGAAAATCTTCCATAAATTATAAGAAAATGTCCATATATATTTGATGAAATTTCCATAGTGTAATGAAAATATTCTAGATTTATTAAGAGGGAAAATCCCCCTAGATATGTGTTGTAAGCTTCCAAAATTTTCATTGAAAATTTATCTAATATTTTTCAACAATGCGTTTTAAGAAATAGTAAAAAACGTTTTTCTATACAACCTTAAAGATCACATGGATATTTATTTACACTAAAATGGAAAAACTCAATGTTTGGACATGTTTCTATACTTATGAATTGCATAATATGCATGGAGATTTTCCATTTCCGATTGGCAGTGTTTCGATACAGGCATTGAAAGTTCTCATGTTTGGAAAATTTCCATACTGCGATAAAAATTTTGGAGACCATATGAAAATCTATCAATAAAGAAATGGGAAATCTCAATGTTAGTCGAAATTTCCATAGAAATGTATGGAGGTTTTACTTTTTTTTTTCAGTGTAAGTTTCAATAAGTGTCAAGCTGCAATGCAAAAGGTACACCTCTGAATTTCAGCGTACTCTCAGCTGCAATGTAGACGGCACTTAGCTGAGTTTTAACAAGCGATATTAAGCTGCAATGCAGAATGTACTTCGCTGAATTTCAACACGATTTCATGAGGAATTCAGCATGAAGTTGTGAATTTCAGTATGTCTTTGCTAAAATTCAGTTCAGTGTACTGAGCTTCCGCGACTGTCTTAAAACCAGATAACGCAGCTGGTTTTAAAAATTAACACTGATAATAAGATACAAAGTCGCATTTTCAAGAACGATCATTGCTACTTTTAAGGACTGCATACGCTGAAATTCACGGAGATCGTAATTTTAGCTAGATCGTAGTTTAAGACACAGCTGAAAATTAGATTTACGTTTTAGTGTGTACGCTTTGAAGTCAAAATTAACTAGAACGTAAAAACTTTTAAGTAAATGAATATACTATCTAAATAAATCATAATGTAATTGTTAAATATTATTTATAAATATTAAATAATCATATATGAAGTAATGATAAAATTATTATATTAGTATATTGTAAGTAACACAATATAAAGCTTTGCCAATTTTTACTTAGCAGAGTATATAACACTGTGCGACACCAATTTTGATATAGAATTTTGACGCTTGATTATGAAAATATAGACCCTCCTAAACAAGGGTGCAAAGTGATTTTTTTTTCTTGAGCCACGTTTTTAAAAAATTGATTATTTGAATAATTTTATGGAATTTCCGTGTTTGTCAACCAATGGGTTTGATTTAAAGTCCTTTTTATAGGTTTTCTATGCTATTGAATACATTTTTGCAATAATATTTACAAAATTTTCGCATTGATTTTCTAGAAAATAAACCACTAATGATGCACGAACAGTCTTTTATGGCCGCCACCATGAGCCCTAGCAACGGGGGTCCGAGAGTCTACTCTCGGAACTCTCTCGGAAGTCTCTCGGAACTCTCTCAGACAATTGTCCGAGATAGTTCCGAGAGAATTGCATATGCATTTCATGGTTTTTTAGGTCACTGATCATGAATCTGAGGTTGTAATTGCGAAATTATTTTGTTAATACAAATTGTTTAAACAAAATTATTTTGCGATTTAGACCTCTGATTCATGATCAGCGACTTAAAAAACCATGAAAAGCATACGCATCTTAGTAAGTATTTTTTTATAATTGTCAAAACAAAATATTTAAACAAAATAATTTTTCAAATTTGACCTCAGATTCATGATCAGCGACCAAAAAAACTATGTAATGCATATGCAAGTCTCTCAGAATTCTCTCGGAGCCCCGTCACGAGGGAAGAACCTATTGTGAGGTGGAAATCATCTCGAGCTTTCCTTTCAAGTCGACATTCTAAATTCTGACTCGAAATAGGAACTTGTCCCTCGATACCAGGCCTATGCAACTCGGTATCTTAAGCTTGGGAATCCCGATTCACATAAAGTAAACGGCACTACGAAGGCGCCACCAGTCTAAGCCGCAAAATAAGCCGCAAATGGCGGTTTTGATCCATGTATAGACACGAAATACACTCGCGATTGCTTATGCGTGAAGGTGGTTGAGTGCGAGCGCTCTCACACACGCACTAACAAAATTGTGGTAAAATCACGGAGAGAGGAACTAAACGAGTTGCACAGGGCTGGTCGATACTCTACATTTATTTCTACCATTTCTACATTGGTGATTAGTCTATAGTGATGTACCAACATATACCAATAGAGAGTTGGATGCACTTGAGCAAGGCTGCCAATTCGGTTTTTAAAAGCAGAAATTTTGTACATTGAATGTTGTACATCTGCAGTTAGTGTTACGAGTTACGACAGTGTTACTTGAGACGGTCTCCGGCTTTACTGCCGGACCTGTACTCAATTTTCGATTAGATTTCAATTCCGGATATTTTTGGTTTTTGTTATTCTCGTTTTACCTCGAGCCCTGGATGCGCCCTTCTTTTCGGTAAACTTTTGAATGTATTATTATTCTATTGTTTGCGGTTATGTAATAATAGTAATGATTTGGGAATATTATAATTGTATGAAAGTGTGAAAGGAGCGAGAGTGGTGAAAATCGGGGGTTATTATGATTATTATTATCATTATTATTATTATTATTTCAATATTTATTTGCCGGTGCCTTAAGTGTAACTCGAGTTTTGAAGGCGTGGTTTCGTAATGAATTCAGTATTTCGTTTTGGTTGTTTTCTTTTTATTTTACCGGGGAATATTCAACCTTAATGCCCTCTCTCGGATTATCCCTAATTTTTATTTCGTCGTCGGGCACCCTATTGGAAACAAGGTTTTTGGGTTTTGTTTTTTATGTTGAAGGTTTAGCCTTTGTTTAAATCCTGGCAGGATCGCCAAAGATGTGACGAGAATACTTTTAAACGAATTTGGTCCTGAATTCGCCTAATTCCCGCACACACTTCGCCGGCAAATTTCGACCAATTAAATGACAGGATCGCCAGTCCCTCTCAAGGACAACTGAATTAATCTACCAATGCAGCGTGCAAAACAAACAAAAAAAAAAAATAATCAAACAAAAAAAATTGGTCGCCGCCTGACGCGGAAAAGTCAATTACCCGACACAATAACCACAAAAAAAAATAAAACAAAATCATGTAGAAATCACGCAATTTTCAATTTATTATCAAATAGATCTGCCAATAATTTCCCAATATATACCAAATTCTTCACTAAACGAAACAAAAATGGCCTTATCACAAAGAAATTCACGCACTCAGCTCATTCCTCCATCGAACAAAACAAAAAGCAATACTCGCGATCCCAAGAAAATGAATGTAAACCAAAACTCAATCCGAATCAATGATCAATAGACCAACGAAAAGCAAAAATTCAAAAATTTTCAACATCTACTCCACGTCTCTCGAATCCCCAAGTTCCTTCATTCCGTTCCTCACGACCCATATAAGGCCCACTGCCCACTATTCGAAAATCGCGAGCATCTTCACGATGTCGCAGCGTGGGCCGCGAGGGCCAAGAGCTGCTGGAATTGTTTGGCCGATTCGCATCGATTCAATAATTGTTCGAAACCTCGGGTGCTGTTTTGTTATGGTTGTGGGGAGCCCGGCGTACCGAAAACGCATTGTGAGTATTGCATTTCACGCCCGACCCGGTCGGGAAATGCAGGTGGGAACCGTTAGGTGGGTCAGAATTGGTTCCCTCGGGCGCACGCTTGGCCCTCTCTGATTTAGATATTAAGATGTCTTCGCAGTCGGTTAGTTGTGGACTGGAGCTGGACGCGGATGGTTATTTGACGGTATTCGTTGATGGAGCCTGCTCATTTAATGGCCGAGATGGGGCGGTAGCTGGCATTAGGGTTTGGTTTGGCGAATCGCATCCACTTAATTGTTCGAAAAGAGTAGAAGGGCTGGCCACGAATCAGCGGGCCGAAATTTAGGCTGCCTCTCGGGCCGCGCAGATTGTTTTCAAGAATTGGCCAGGAGTTAGGAAATAAAGATTGCAGTCGGATTCTCGGTATCTGGGTGACTGTTGGTCGTCGTGGATTCCCTGGTGGGAGGGAAATCAGTGGGTTTCGCGCACGCGCAAGGCCATCGTTAATAGGGATTCGTTGACGCTTATGTCAGAGATATTCAGGCAATTTCAGGTAGTGGAAATATTGTTCGTTCCATCGCACTCGGGGGAGCTCGGTAACACGGAGGCCGACGAGTTGGCTCGCCGGGCCACTCGAGTTGCCCGGTGAGTCTTTGAGGTGGGCCCTAGTGAGGCTGTGGGTACTGGAGATGATGCATTGTTACCTGACGGCCCGGTCGAGGTACTGGCAACTGGTTTTGCGGGTGACCTCCATCGTTCACGGACTTTGCATGTTCGTCTCGAGATAGGTCAGGGCTCAATCGAGGGAATGATAGATTCCGGAGCAACGCGCACGTTTTTTGGTCCCGATATATGGAAGAGATTTGGTGACTATGGTCACCCAGTGGAGGTGGGGAAAATGAGGGCTCGGCTCGCGGACGGGAGGGTCGTCACGAGTGAGAGAGCATCATATTTTCCCATCCGTTTTCAGAACCGGGACTTTTCTGTACTGGTTCATCTTTTACCGAAGTGGTCATCACCCTGCATTTTAAGATTGGATTTCTTGAGATTATGCCGAGTGTCAGTCGATTTTTCGGTCCCTTGTTGGGTTTTTCAGGACAGCCCACAGGAGCGACATTTATTTTGCGCGGGAGAAAAACGACCTACGGTCAATGCTGTCTCTTGTGGGTTACTGGAGTTGGACTCGAGGCAAAAGTCCGAACTCCAGTTGTTGTTAGATAGTGAAATTCCCCCACTATCTGAGGAATTGACCCCCACTTCTCTCGCCGAACATCACATTGATGTGGGTGATCACCCGCCTATTAGACAACGATTTCGGGCTGTTCCTCCAGAGAAATATCAGTATATTTGTGAGAAGGTTGACCGTATGCTTAAGGTGGGCATAATCGAGCCATCGACCAGTGCATGGTCGACTCCTATTGTCGTTCCGAGGAATAGCAAGGGTAAAAGGCGATTTTATTTGGATTTCAAGGCCGTCAATGGGATTACTAAAAAGGACGCCTACCCTATTCCCATAATGGATAGGATTTTGGATCGATTGCGGGATGCTAGATATATTTCGACTATTGATATCCGTCAGGCCTATCATCAGATTCCACTGACACCAGCTAGTCGCGAGATAACGGCCTTTGCAGTTTCGGGTAAGGGACTTTATCAATACCGCGTGATGCCTTTTGATCTGACCAACGCTCCTGCAACATTTCAACGCTTCGTTGATAACTTATTTGGTTCTGAATTTGAGGGGCAGGTATTCAAGTATCTTGATGATATAATTATTATTTCTCAGGATTTTGAGACTCATCTGGATTGCTTGAGACGGGTATTACGTAAGTTACGAGAGGCGAATCTGACGATTAATCGCGATAAATGCGAATTCGTCAAGGCCTGGGTGTCTTATCTGGGATTTTTTCTCGACCGTTTTGGATTACATGTTGACCCGGAGAAAGTCGCTCTGGTTTTAGGGTTTGCTGTACCTCGCACGGTGAGACAGGTGCGTCATGTGCTTGGTATGGTGTCGTGGTATCGTAGATTCGTCCCCGGACTGGCGACCTTGATTGAACCCATCGCGAAGTTGACTCAGAAGAAACAGAAGTTTTTGTGGGGGCCTGATCAGGAATCGGCTTTTAGGGCAATTCAACAGACACTTAGTTCGAGCCCTGTTCTGTCGTGCCCGGATTTTTCATTGCCATTTTTTTGCAGTGCCATGCGAGTTCTGTAGGTTTAGAGGCTGTTTTTGGTCAGAAAAAGGATGATCAGGAGTACATGGTAGCATATGGAAGTCGACTTTTGATCGAATCCGAGAGGAAGTATTCAGAGATGGAGCGGGAGTGTTTGAGTGCAGTATGGGCAGTGGAAAAATTCAGGCCTTATCTTGAAGAGGCGGAATTTGTTGTATATACTGATGCTCATAGTCTCCGATGGCTCCTAGGACAGCAGCAACCGACGGAGCGGTTGGCACGGTGGATTGTATCACTCGGGGGTCAGAGATTCACAATTGTAAGCCGGAAGGGCAGTTCGAATTGCTTACCAGAAGTGCTGGCTCAGCCACCAGACAACGAGGTTAAGATGGTGAATCTTCACGCGATGACATTAGAGAGGGGGTTGAATTTCGAGGACGCCTCGGACTCGTGGTACACGAGGCGGTGGCAATCAGTCGCTTCAGAGCCGGATAGACACCCGGATTGGTGAATTTCTGATGGGCGACTGTATTATCACCGCCCTCGCAATATTTCTGATAATTTACTTTCAGATTATGACGCTTGGAAACTCGTTATTCCTCGGAAATTTAGGGCCTCCGTGTTGAGGGAATGCCATGACGAGCCTCAGGCAGGGCACTTAGGAGTGACGAAGACATGTTATAGGGTGACTCAGGCGTATTTTTGGCCGAATATTTTCCGCGACGTGGCCGCGTTTGTAAAGCACTGTGTGATTTGCCAGAAGTACAAGGTTGAGCAGTCTGCCCCAGTGAACGAGCCCTGGCAGGTTGTAGCAGCCGACATCGTCGGGCCACTTCCTCATAGCAAATTAGGCAACGAGTGTTTATTAGTGATGCAGGATCTGTTCACGAAATGGATTGAGGTGAAGCCGTTGCGTAGGGCCACGGGGCCCAAGATTGCTGACGCCTTTGACGAATTAATTGTCAGTCGTTGGGGTGCCCCTGACACGATTTTGACTGACAACGGGACTGAATTCGTCAATAAAGACGTTCGGGATTTGGCGATGGGTCGGGGGATCACACTACAGACGACTCCGATTTACTGTCCACGGGCGAACCCCTCTGAGAGAGTTAACCGCGTTTTGAAGACAATGATATCGTGTTATGTGGGTTCGGATCACCACGACTGGGATAGACATATCGGCAATTTTAGATTCGCGTACAACTCGGCTTATCACGAGGCCTTGCAGGCGACCCCCGCATTCCTCAATTTAGGCCGGGAATTAAAACTGCGAAATAGTTTACGGGGAGAAGTAGAAGGTATGATTGGGAACTCCTTTCCTTGCGAATCACTGGATATCTGGAAAGAGAGAATAAATCGTATTTCGGAATTTCAGAAATTGATCGCCCTGAATATTGGGGCTGCCAGGGAGAAACAGAAGCATTATTATAATTTGCGTCACCGCCCGATGGAATACGAAGTCGGGCAATTGGTACTAATGCAAAATCACGCTATTTCCTCAGCACCAAAGAGATTTACGGCTAAGCTCGCAGAGAGGTTTTCGGGTCCATGCCGAGTGGAACGGAAGATATCTCATGCAGTTTATCTCGTGCGTAATTTATAAAGTGACAAGCTTCATCGTGTTTCCATAACTCAATTAAAGCGATTCTATGATCCAGAGGAGTTGGCCGAATAATAGGTCGATTGCTTGTTTTAATATTTCGAGTAGTTAAAGAATTATATTGAGGTTCGATAAGGAAAGCAAGGTGGACGCAAAAGCCCCTGATAACCAAGATTTTTCCCCTCTGATGAGACGGTCTCCGGCTTTACTGCCGGACCCGTACTCAGTTTTCGATTAGCTTTCAATTCCGGATATTTTTGGTTTTTGTTATTTTTGTTTTACCTCGAGCCCTGGATGCGCCCTTCTTTTCGGTAAACTTTTGAATGTATTATTATTCTATTGTTTGCCGTTATGTAATAATAGTAATGATTTGGGAATATTATAATTGTATGAAAGTGTGAAAGGAGCGAGAGTGGTGAAAATCGGGGGTTATTATGATTATTATTATCATTATTATTATTATTATTTCAATATTTATTTGCCGGTGCCTTAAGTGTAACTCGAGTTTTGAAGGCGTGGTTTCGTAATGAATCCAGTATTTCGTTTTGGTTGTTTTCTTTTTATTTTATCGGGGAATATTCAACCTTAATGCCCTCTCTCAGTTTATCCCTATTTTTCATTTCGTCGTCGGGCGCCCTATTGGAAACAAGGTTTTTGGGCTTTTGTTTTTTATGTTGAAGGTTTAGCCTTTATTTAATCCCTGGGAAGGATCGGAAAGAAGGGTGACAGCCTGGGCCATCGGCGACGGGCATGTATCACCGTCGGGATGTCCTAGGAGTGTTGCATGGGCTCGATTCTTGATCCAGTCAGCTCCCCCGCACTGAATATGCCCACGTTCGGCCTCCCAGTTTTTATTTTGCCGGGCTGCGTCTCGTACTTCGGGGGCGACTCTCGACGGATTTCCGAGGAGTCGCGCCCCGGGCGAGAACGGCATCCGCGGGAGGAGGGAGGACTGAATTCCAGGGAAAAGCCCGGCGATGCATGAAATTTTCCTCACAGGGGAAACTCGGCCGATTCCGACATAGGTCGGCGACCGAGCGTGGGGCTGGGGAATTTCAGGGTGTTTTTTGATTTTTTCGGGGCTGTTGTGCCCGTGTGAGCTGAGAAGACGGACGTCTCCGGAACTCGAGGAAATTGGGTATCGTAGTTTTCTTTTGTGAGTTGGGATTTGCTTTCGGTTTTGCTTCGAGCCTGAATTCTTGCTTTTCGTTGGTCTATTGATCATTGATTCGAATTGAGTTTTGGTTTACATTCATTTTCTTGGGATCGCGAGTATTGCTTTTTGTTTTGTTCGATGGAGGAATGAGCTGAGTGCGTGAATTTCTTTGTGATAAGGCCATTTTTGTTTCGTTTAGTGAAGAATTTGGTATATATTGGGAAATTAATGGCAGATCTATTTGATGATAAATTGAAAATTGCGTGATTTCTACATGATTTTGTTTTATTTTTTTTGTGGTTATTGTGTCGGGTAATTGACTTTTCTGCGTCAGGCAGCGACCAATTTTTTTTGTTTAATTATTTTTTTTTTGTTTGTTTTGCACGCTGCATTGGAAGATTAATTCAGTTGTCCCTGAGAGGGACTAGCGATCCTGTCATTTAATTGGTTGAAATTTGCCGGCGAAGTGTGTGCGGGAATTAGGCGAATTCAAGACCAAATTCGTTTAAAAGTATTCTCGTCACATACTGAGTTACGAGCAACTATTGATCATTGTCCTTGTTATGAATCCTGTCGCCGTCAAATAGAAAAATCCAAATCGAAGTGAAAAGTTATTTTCATTCAATTACATCGAGTAAGTAAAAATGAAAATCAAATCGAATGTCAATTTTTTCAAATAAGCAAATCGCTATTTGTGTAATGACTGGTATATTTACGGAAAATGTATTGGTATAACCTACAAAAAAAAAAGGCAATTTCATTTCAGAATGAGTGCAGACGTACGAAAAGGATCGAGTAAAGTATGGTTGTACTACTAGAAAATTGAGGATAGCAAAACTGCAGCTCTTTGCAATTTCTGCACCCAGAAAGTAGAGCATAAAGGCAATACTTCAAATCTTTGGAAACACGTGAAAGCCAAACATATGCATATACCTTGTGACGAAAAAATGAGCTGGTCGGCAAAAAGCTGCAAATGAAAGACCATCCTCTTCATCAATAGTACAATGAAAAATTATTAAATTTGTCCCCTTAAAAAATTCTCAAACATTAAACATGAGTATGTTTATGTTCAATATGGATTTAGGCTACTCCCGGAAAAAAAAACTTGCATGATACATGCATGCAAGCAGTTTGCAAGTTTCTTGCATGCTGCATGCAAGTGTATAGACTGCATGTAGCATGCACGTACCCTGGTGACGGGGCTCCGAGAGACTTCCGAGAGAGTTCCGAGCGATTTCCCTCGGAGCTCTCTCGGAAATCTCTCGGAAGTCTCTCGGAAGTCTCTCGGAACTCTCTCGGACAATAGTCCGAAAGAGTTCCGAGAGACTTGCATTAGCATTTCACCGTTTTTTAGGTCGCTGGTCATGAATCTGAGGTCAAATTTGAAAAATGATTTTGTTTAAACAATTTGTATTAACAAATTATGAAAAAAAATATACTAAGATGCATAGGCTTTTTAATGGTTTTTCAGGTCGCTGATAACGAATATGAAGTCAAATTTGGAAAATCATTTTGCTTAGACAATTTGCTTTACAAACTATAAAAAAATACTTACTAAGATGCATATGCTTTTCGTGGTTTTTTAGGTCGCTGATCATGAATCTGAGGTCAAAATTGCAAAATAATTGTGTTCAAGCAATTTGTATTAACAAAATAATTTCGTAATTTTGACCTCAGATTCATGATCAGCGACCTAAAAAACCATGAAAAGCATATGTATCTTGGTGAATATTTTTTTTTTTTCATAATTTGTTAATGAAGATTGTTAAAACAAAATAATTTTTCGAATTTGACCTCAGATTCATGATGAGCAACCTGAAAAACCATGAAAAGCATATGCATCACAGTAAATATTGTTTTTTTTTTTATTGTTTATACAAATTATTTAAACAAAATAATTTACCAAATTTGACCTCAGATTCATGAAAAGCGACCTAAAAAGCGATGAAATGCATATGCAAGTCTCTCGGAACTATCTCGGACAATTGTCCGAGATAGTTCCGAGAGACTTTCGAGAGAGTTCCGAGAGTGGACTCACGGACCCCCGTTGCTAGGGTAACATGCAAGTTTTTAAATGCCAGAACCATGCATGTTTCTTGTAAGATAATCATGCATGGTTCATTCATGCTGTTTGCATGCTACATGCATGTCGAAAAAGTGATTTTTTTCTGCTTGCATGCATGCACCATGCAATTTTAGCATACATGTCGCATGCAAGCAGCATGAATGTCGAAATAAGAGATTATTTCTTTTTTTATTTTGCATTGCATTTTTTTCGCATTGCATTTATTTTGTATTTTTGCATTACCTTTTTTTTTAATTAAAAACTGCATGATAAATATTCATTAATTAATAAAATGGAAATTTTTCAAGAAAGTTTGCAAGTGATTGCATTACCGCGCCTTTGTAGCGCGAGTAATGATACATTTGCTCAATCTGTTAGAGACATGGGCTCAAGAAGTATAATATTAATTTTCCACTAGACATGCACTTGCTTTCAAGTTTTGTGTAGAATGCTGAAAGCAAGTGCATGTCTAGTGGAAAATTAATATTATACTTCTTGAGCCCATGTCTCTAGCAGATTGAGCAGATATATCATTACTCGCGCTACAAAGGCGCGGTAATGCAATCACTTGCAAACTTTCTTGAAAAGTTTCCATTTTATTAATTTCTGATATTTTTTATGCAGTTTTTAATTAAAAAAAAAGGTAATGCAAAAATGCGATGCAAAAAAAATACAATGCAAAATAAAAAAAAACGCTTATTTCGACATGCATGCGGCATGCAAGATTATCTTACAAGAAACATGCATGGTTCTGGCATTTAAAAACTTGGATGTTACATGCAAGTTTTTTTTCCCGGGCTGAAATTTTGAGATTCCTCATCCGCAAAAACAATTCAATATTAAATAGTACATAACAAAAAAACAGTTATTCTTCTTTACATAACTGATTGTAAATTAAAAATTTGGAATCGAAACGCTGATAAGTTGGTTGCTGCAACCCCATTAGCCGCAGACGGTTCTATGAACGCTGAAAAAACGTTTTTAGAAAGGTTCTACAAACGATTCAGGAACCTTTTAAACGTTTATGAAACGTTTATAGAACCCTGAAATGTCCGCCTATAATCGTTCGTGAAATCATTTCACAAACGTTTAAGAACATTTATAGAACGTTCATGAGAACCTTATTTGAACGATTTCATGCGTTCATGGAACGTATTTATGAAACGTTTATAGAACATTTCTCGAAGTTTTATAAACGTTTCACATAACTTTTTGATAACCTTACTTAATGAATTGTACATTTTCTTTAGAAGATTTTTAGAACGTTCTAAATCGTTTGTAAAACGTTACAGTAACCATTTTTGGAACCTTCTGAAACGAAACTTATTTCAAATGATTTTTATTGTAAACGTTCCTGGAACGTTCTTAAACATTTAAGAAACATTCCAGGTAACATTTTCTGAAGCCTTCCCAAACGAAAATAGAACGAACTGCTTCAAAATGAGTAAAAGAATTTTTACTTCTTTTCTTTTACAGTAGTTAGCAAAATTTCAAAAATTCCACGCAAGATTAATAAATATGCTATAAGTTTTAGCAAATTGGACTTCCGACCTGTTACGACCAATACTGATATTGATATTCATTACTTATATAGATTCAAAGCAAAATATGAGTTGTAGGTAAAAGTTTTTGATCTCCATCTGGTAGTGAAAGTATAAAGTACATATTTTAGATAATCTCCACCAGATGGAAATCAAACACTTTTACCCACAACTCATATTTTGCTCTGAATCTATATAAGTGATGAAAAACAATATCTGTATTACTTGTAAGTCCAATTTGCTAGAACTTGTAGCATATTTTTTAAACTTGCGTGGAATTTTTGAAATTTCGCCAAGTATCGTGAGAGAAAAAAAGTAAAAATTCTTTTACTCATTTTGAAGCAGTTCGTACTATTTTCGTTTGGGGAGGCTTCAGAAATGTTCCCTGGAATATTTCGTAAACCTTCAAGAACGTGCCAGGAACGTTAACAATGACAATCATTTAAAATAAAATTCATTTCAGAAGGTTCCAAAAATGGTTACTGTAACGTTTTACAAACGATTTAGAACGTTCTAGAAATGTTCTTAAGAAAATATACAATTCGTTAAGTAAGGTTATCAGAGTTCTGTAAAACGTTTTTAAAACTTCGAGAAACGTTTTATAAACGTTTCATAAATACGTTCCATAAACGCATGAAATCGTTCAAATAAGGTTCTCATGAACATTCTATAAATGTTCTCAAACATTTGTAAAAAGATTTCACGAACGTTTATAGGCGGACATTTCAGGGTTCTATAAACGTTTCATAAACCTTCTAAACGTTACTAAATAGTTTGTAGAACCTTTCTAAAAACGTTTTTTAAACGTTTATAGAACCTTTTGTGGCTAATAGGGATGTGTTCGTGAAACTTTCACTTCCTCTAGACCTTAGTAGTAGCTACTGGCATCAAAAAAATTAGAAATACATTGAATTCGAATATTCATTATAGTTATGCTTGCTCCAAATATTTCATGCATAAAATATTAAATTTTTGTTAATAATTCTTAACATTACGTAATATCATTATATATAGCATTATTATTTTCTGAAAAATAAAATACATATACATTATACTTACTATAAATCATATTTGTATGCATATTGTATACTTCATAAAAAAGTTAAAAAATTATGAATTATCATATTTTCTTATATGTAATCATAAATATTATTTTATTTTTTGTTACAATTATTTATAAACTCTATCCTATGATTGAAATATAATAAGTGATAAATCATGACATTATGCAATTAAGTTTTGAAATATGTACATAACATTTATTACATTTGAAGTTGTTATATGAGATATATATATATCCAGCCGGTATATGTTTTATTTTGCTATCATTATTATTATTTTCATTTTGAAGATTTCGTTATGTAAACATTAATTCTTGAATGTTTTTATTACTACCGTACTGAAAATGAAATTCTCATGTTAATCTCATGTCACATCTCATATAAAATCTGAAATGAGATTTTACATAAGTTCTGGGCGGCCAATTGCAAGGGTGAGATCTGATATGAGATATGACATAAGAAATTGGCCGTTCCAGAACTTATGTAAAATCTCATATCAGATCTCACGTGAGACACGAGAACTCATATCAGATCTTATATAAGATGTGACATGAGATTAACATGAGAATTTCATTTTCAGTAGGGTATGCTTAATTTTATTCTTTTTGACTTTAAGCAAATAAATCAGAAAAATGAAAACATTTTATAATGAAATTCTTAGATGAAGTTCCAAACGTTTTCTTTTCATTCAAATATTCAATATTTTTGATCAACTGTTATAAAAAAATTTTAATTTTTGAATACTAAATTTTTTCATTTTTATTCATATATTCATAAATATTTATACGCGTATATTGAGTAATCTATATAATTTAATGTAATTCTTATCTTATAAAAGAACCACTTTATATATTATGAATATAAATAATATGTAAATATTGTAAATATATTTATCGCATTATATTCGACATACATCATACTTTCTTAATATATTTAATGTATATATATGTGTTTAGTATATATGTAAGAAAATATATAAATACACAAGGAAAAAATTACTGTAGGAACACTTTACATTGGCGATATGTAAATTTGCTAATGAAAGCTAAATGGAAACTCAATGTAAATCGCATTTTTACTTTCAATTTCCATTAAGCTTTAATTGGAAAATTTACATTACCAATGTAACGTTTGCCTGAGGGTTATTTCATTTATTCATTCTTTTTTTTACAGAATGATTGTTAATTTCATGAAGATTTTTTATTTTTGGTGGTATATGATTGATAAGCACGACACTATGTTATTAATATTTAAATTTATTACATGTAGCATTGTTTACTGTGCGGGATTGGATTCTTTTCTGATAGGCTATTCTCATTTCTTATTTTCTAATATCTTTCTCCAGGTACCTGCTCCAAGAGCTGAGTCGGAAAAACGAAAAAATCATGAAACCAGCATTGAACCTGCCTCAAAACGAAAAATGACTAAGAAAATTGATGATTTGTTTGAAGATATCCGATCCTATGAAGATAAATTTTGGGATAAATTTAACAATGTGTATTATCACATATTTCGTTTTTGTTTTTTTTTTTTTTTTTTTCAAATTTCGGATTGATTATTACTGTTTACTGTTGTATTACTGCGTCTACTTTTTTTGCGTGTGATGCATAATTCGAGAAAGTAGAAATATTTATTCTTGTTTTTTTTTTTATTGATTGATAGTAACTTCGCTAGAAATTCCGAATAACTTGATCATTAGATACTAACTCAGTAACTGAGAAACGACGATCAGTCCCTAGCGGACGCCGTGAATACACCGTCTTCAGAAGAAGGCATATTCAAAAGACGGTGAAAGACGGTGGAAGACGGCGAGCAACGGCGCACTGTAAAACTTTCGTTTGTGAAATCACTGTACTCAGACTTGATAACAAAGCGACCAAAACATACAAAAATTCTCATACTACTGTCCTTGCATATCTTTGTACATTTTTTAAATAACGTTAATTTCGTTGCAGCGTATGAGTTTCAAGTAAAAATATGAAATTAAAGTTAGAATTGCTATGATTATATGCATTCAACGCAAAAAATGAGAAACACATCTTTCATACGTAAACAATAGCACTGAATATAACATTCAGGCATGAAAACTTGCGTTCATTTCACCAATTGTCAAATAATATGCCAGGACAGATAGCGAATGTATGAATGTCTGAAAACAATTAAAAAAATACAAGCTGCATACAAATTTGAGGGAAAACCAGTAAAATTTGTAGCGCGCTTACGAATTTCGCAAGGTTACAGTGATTTTGATGCCCAACAGTGATTTTCACGAGACGGCTGCTAAATTGATGGTGCTTGTGAATTCACTGTACTCAGTGCCAGTCGCTTCCTTATCAACGCTCAGTCCAGGGAATTTGTTGGCTGGCTGCTTTTTGACAGGATGGCTCCGAAAATAACGTGCTTGAGTCCAGTGAATTGAGCGCCTTCTCTACATTTCACAAGCCATTCCTTTTTTTCACTGAACTAAGCACAGTGATATTTTCCCTAGCAAACACCCCGGTACCTAATCGGTACTTAAGCGGTACCTTATAAGGTACCAATTAGGTACCCCTTAGGTACCAGTTAAGTGCTTTCCCAAATATCTACTCCTTTTCATTGAAAATTCGTAAAACTTTTTTTTTATCTTGTAAATGAAGTGTTTTTCTTCATTTTCCGGTGGTCAAATATCCGAAAAAAAAGTGCATTAATTTTAAAAAACGAAAATTAGAAACACTAATTGTCAGATAAGTGTAGATAGCGCACTTGTCATGCGGTAGATAACATTCAGATAATGCGCTACGCGGGAAATTTGAAATGCGCCATCAACTCAGTTGTTCTCACAGGGGCGTACGTAGTCGGGGCACATCAGTCCGCGATTATTATTTTTTTTGGATAGTTCTATTGCATTTCGAGTATTTCCAGCGTTTTTGAACTTCGCCATAATGATGTAATAATAGTTAACATTCGAAAAATTTTTGCTTAAGTTTTACTGAACTTTATACACGATGAACATTGAAATTTTGTGTTGAGTGTTTTTATGACTAATTTTACCTTTAAATTATTCAAATTCATTGAGAATTTTTCGATTGTTAAAAATGTCACAGGTATAAAAAAGTACAGGGTAAAATATTTCTGTTTTTTATTCACGATTATCATCGACATTTTGCGGTAAGGGTTTAACATCTGATTTTACCTAGAAATTATTTTAATCCAATTTCGATGTACATCGTGTATAAAGTTCGAAAACTCTCGGAACACTCGAAATGCAATAGAACTATCCAAAAAAAATAATAATCGCGGACTGATGTGCCCCGACTACGTACGCCCCTGTGAGGACAACTGAGTTGATGGCGCATTTCAAATTTCCCGCGTAGCGCATTATATGAATGTTATCTACCGCATGACAAGTGTGTTATCTACACTTATCTGACAATTAGTGTTTCTAATTTTCGTTTTTTAAAATTAATGCACTATTTTTTCGGATGTTTGACCACTGGAAAATGAAGAAAAACACTTCATTTACAAGATAAAAAAAAAGTTTTACCGATTTTCAATGAAAAGGAGTAGATATTTGGGAAAGTACTTAACTGTTACGTAAGGGGTACCTAACTGGTACCTTATAAGGTACCGCCGCGTTTGCTAGGGTTGTTGTGTTTTGTGAACTTGCCCTTCATTTTACAAAAAAATGTTTTACAGTGCGAGTTCAGAACTCGCGGCATCATTATCTCAGGGCTATCGATTTTTTGCCGCTTTCATTTAATTTTCGAGGAAGAGCAGACTGGCCGGCGACGACCTTTTTACTGTCAATAGAAACCCTAGCAAACGCGCGTTCACCAAACGTTCACCGAAAGTTGGTGAATGTTTGGTGAACGTTCGGTGAAAGAACGGTGAACCCACCTGATTTCAGATGTTTGGGGTGGTTAAAAACGTGGAAAAAGCGTCCCAAAGCGTAGAATGATTCATTTGATGAATTTAGCCAAAGTCAGGTATACGGAAAGTTGCTTTCCTTTTTTTATTAAATGCAAAATTGTGATTTGTTGTATTCCGGACACATGAAACTTCAGTCGGTAAAAACAGGTAAAAAGGTGCGAGTTTTTACCGACTGAAGTTTCATGTGTCTGGAATACAACAAATCACAATTTTGCATTTAATAAAAAAAAGTAAGCAACTTTCCGTATACCTGACTTTTGCTAAATTCATCAAATGAATCATTCTATGCTTTGGAACGCTTTTTCCACGTTTTCAAGCACCCTAAACATCTGAAATCAGGTGGGTTCACCGTTCTTTCACCGAGCGTTCACCAAACATTCACCAACTTTCGATGAACGTTTGGTGAACACGCGTTTGCTAGGGAAATGATTTCCATAACATTAACCAAGGGTTCGAATTCCTTTTCCTTTCTTCTCGATAATCAGCTCTTGGATATATACCCATATCATTATTCAAAGTTTTCTTCATTGTACTTATCTGTAAGTTATTGAACGAAAAGTCGACAATTTTCAAAAGAATTGTTGCGGGATGGATATTTCTCATTTTGGAAGATTCTAAATAATACTACAAAATTTTCATAAATTAATTGGGAAAAGCGGAAATGTCAAAAATCATGAGATTTTAAATTTTTGTAATATTTGGAGAAAAAAATACTCGTTTCATAGACATGAAATCTGTATGATTTGCAATTGATAATCTCGTTGAGCAAAATATAATCTCGAACAAGTGAGGAATAGTATTCTCATTTAAATCCGTCAGAAAATGGAACGTTTTTCCTACGCTGAAATCCTATAAAACTTGCCTTTGCCTTCATTTCTAGCCAGAACATAGTCTTTTATTAATGTTGATTTCAATAATATTTTTTACTTGAAAGATAGTGAAATACTTATATGAAATCTACAGTAGACTCTGCGACACTTCCCGTTTACGAGGCTGTAGGGGAAGCAAACAGGAAGTGTGAGATTGCCCCCACTCACGACAAAAAAATAAAAAACACGGTGGCCTTTTCCGATGATCCAGGTGATTTGTCATCAGAGTTACAGGATTACGTCACTTAAAATCTCAAACCGAGAAACTGCAGTCCCTTGCAATACTGGGAAAGCAAAAAAGATTTTTATCCTGGTCTTTATCAAACAGCTGTTAAATACTTGAGTGTATCTGCTACGTCAGTACCAAGCGAGCGTTTGTTTTCGAAGGTCGCAATGATTGACAATAAAAGAAGAAATAGGTTAAATCTCGAACATTTGTCTCAGTCAGTGTTTTTATCCAGCTTTCAAGAAAAAGACTAGGGCTTCTGAGTCCTCACTTTTAGAGTAATATAGATTTAAGCTTATAAGTATTACCGTGAAGATCTCTGAAGATAACTAATTCTTACAAATTAAACAAATATGTAGAACCTTGTGTATGTGTACAATATTGTGTATCGAATGTAATAAATATTTTTAGTGAAACGACATAAGAATTGTCTTCTACTACTTCCACATGATTACTTCATAGCAAAATGGAAACATACATGTTTGTTTGATTACTTTGTAAAAGTAAAAAAAAATGCGAGAATCTAAACTGTTTACTTACCTGAACTATGAAGACCTTCAAAATGACCAACCACTAATTCAAATTCTGTCGGAATTTTAAATAATTTTTTAAAGTTATACTAGTGGGGCTTCGCCCACCTGCGTGCTTTGCGCGCCAACCCCCATTTAGTATTAGTTTTAGGTTATTTTCATTCAACAAACATTTTTTTAATAAAGTAACGACATTTATTGATTATTTCTGAGTATTATAAATAGATATAAATTAGTTATAAAGTATAACAAAGTCTAAATTTTTGGCAAGTATTAGCCTAATCGTGTCAGTTGATTCTCCTCCCTTCCTCCCCCTCCCCCTTTCAACCCCCTCCTCCTATCAACCCCTTCCCCTACCCTCCTACCTCTCCCCCCATTCCTCTCTCCTCATCGCCCTTCCTTCACACTCCTATCCCTTGCCTTCTCCTCCCACTCCTCACCCATCCTTCCACTTCCACTACTTCCCCCTCCTTCCCCTCCATTCCTTCACATCCATCTTTTTCCCTCCACTCTCTTTCTCGCATCCCCCTTTTTCTTCTCCTCTCCCCTTCCCTGAGTGCTGCCACTTGCCGGAGGAACGGTTTCCATGGCAAACTGGATGGATCATAGAGGGGAAGAGAAAGCATAGGAGGGGAGAAAAGGGGAAGGATGACTGAGAGAAAGAAGGGAAGAGGGAAGGAGAAGAATAGAAAAAGAGAGGGGAATGTAGAATTTAAATAGACAGCGGGGGGAGTATGATAAACGGCGGGACAGCAATAGCAATGGTTGCTATGGCAAGTGGCTGGCTCGGGGAAGGGGAGAGGAGAAGAAAAAGGGGAATAGGAGAAGGAGAGTGGATGGAAGAAGGAGATGAGAGGGATGAGAAGGGTAGGAGGGAAAGAAGGAGGGATGAGAAGGGCAGGAAGGAGAGGAGGGGGAAGTATCGCAGGAGGAAGGATGGGAAGGACAGGAAGGGAGGGATGGGAGGGGAAGGAGAAGAGGAGGATCGACTGACACGGCGGTGGAGGGTCAAGTTATTTGAGTTCACTCAAGTTCACTTGAGTTCATTTGAGTTACTTTTGCCTGAGTTTGCCTGAGTTCACTCGAGTTAGGCTAGGTTCACTTGAGTTCATTCGGGTTTACTGAATCTGCAACAGTGGGGGTAAAGTTTTTTATAATATAGATAGACAATGCCGTTAAGTTTTTCATATCTTGAGTGAAGTTAGATACATTGGAATATAAATCAATAATTTTGAACGCCGCAATCATGAGTTCGAATTCAACTCTTATCGAAAATTTATCTCCCATTATCTCATGATATGAACGTCGATACTTTACTTTATAATATCGTAGTTGGATCAGTATCGACAGAATAAAAGTATCGATACCTTGGCACCGATTCTTTTTTAAAGTATCGCTTATCACTAACCCATTTATGTCCTGTTGAAAATAAACCGCCAGAGGCGCTGGCAGTGATATTGCCTGACAGAATAGTACAACATGGATCTCTCTTTCAGTTTCCGATTAGTTGAAAGCGACCAATCAGAATCCTATGAAAGAGAATTCCAACACTTTTCTCTCGGGCAACATCACTGCCAGCGCCTCTGGTGGTTTAGTTCAGCAGGGACGTTAATGAGTTAACTTTTTCAGCGTCCTGTCATACCCCTTCTCAAAAACGTGACTCAAGAAAACAAAATAATTTTGCACCTATATTCAGGAGGGTCTATATTTTCATAATCAAGCGTCAAAATCCCATATGAGAAAAAGTCTTAATTTTGTCGCATTTTGTCGCACAGTGTAATTGGCGTTTTCATTGAAATAGTTCAGGGCCGTCTTATATACGTACATTTTTCACCTTCAGAGTTTCGTTTTCAACCATTCGTGTATTATTAGGGAAATACTTAACGATTTGAAAATTGCGCTGACGTTGTTAACCAGTCTCCTGTAACGGGAGCTGAAAAAGTGGAGACGAAAATTTCACGACGTAGATAGCGCTTCGGGCGGTTGCGTCCGTTCCCCTTTTACGGCCATCCGCGCTTCGCTCCGTCCGCTCAGAGCTTGTGGGGTGAAGCGCGGGTTGCGGTCATATATGTCATACTTCTATATCGCCCGCTTGAGAGAGAAGCGCATCAGGAAGAGAAAAGTGTAGACGATTCGTTTTTCTCTCGCACAGGAGTGGATACGTAAGCGCATATCGTAGTGTGCGTGCGACAATACCAAGGGAGCAGAGTATATATGAGAATATATATAGATTCAATAACAGTAGACAATTAGCGTTCTCAAATGACTGCTTTCGGAGTGATCTGAGAGCAATTTCTGGGCAGATCTAAGCAAATTTGAGCACGCATCAGCAGAAAAATATGCTCCAAATCTGCTCCGGATCGGTCACTTGAAAACGCCAAATAGGTGCTTGACGTTTGCACATGCGCAGTACCACTCGAATCTTCTTATCCCTTTCTCTTTCTATCACGGTGCTCCTTTCCAACAGGCGAGGATAAGACGCTGGCGATATAGAAGTATTACATATATGGTTGCGGTAAGGAAGGAATGGACACAAACGCCCGAAGCGCTATCTACGACGTGAAATTTTTGTCTCCATCTTATTTGTACAGCGACAGCTATACCGTGAAAGAGGGCTGCTGTTAACTAAGTAATGAATTGTATAAATGAGTTTGTTTGCGATCAAAATTTACACATATACATATGGCTTGTTTGACCACGCTCTAAATGTTAACATGGCCATTGTATGCAATGAAAATAAATATTTTATATATTGTAATTTAGAGTTATCAAGTTCTCTATTGTTCGATTTATCTCAATCGCAATGTAAGATGAGGTGCAAAATGCAAAATTAGACGCCCCTACCCGAGTAAATCCCATACTGGCCCATTTCGAACCCATTCCCAGAATGTTTTCAAAATGGGATTTACTCCGGTAGGGGCTGTAATCGCAATATTGCGGAACGTTTCAAGCGCAGAGATAGTGAATTGAGCGACAAAAAAATTAATTTCTTTGGAATAGAAAAAAACGACAAAATTCTATTTGTTTAAACAGGAATTGAATGTTTTTTTGCTTAGATATACAGAACAAACTCATACGAATTCATGAAAAAAAATTTCATTTGATTATATTGAGTTGTTTTGGAGATATTAATTTTTTATTCAACGCTCACAAAAAAGTTTGATTGTTTATAACAGCAACTAATAACAATATTTTGACGAATTATTTAGATGGTAAAATGTGTCACATGAAGACTTAACAAAACACAATTTTTTTCAAAATTCCGTGATGTAGTGGAATTTTCGTGACACACTTGACGTGTTTTGACTCATTAGATGATGCATATTTATGTATTATAATGTATAAATATTTATATTCATATTTATGATATAAGTAATGATTTTGAAATTTAGAATTATACAACGAGTAATCTTCAAAATCATATACATATAAGTATAATAATATTATTATATAAAATAATCATAGAACGAAATTGAAATCGAGAACTCTGTATTATAGTATCTATTTATGCAGCTTCGAAGGATATGTAACGTACATATAATAATGTGTCATATAATAATAAATCATACAGAAATCAATCTATCTGAAAGAGCTTTTCATTTAAATTTCGTTCAATGAAATTTGTTTCATGTTAAACAGAAATTGGGTATCATTGAGATAATAAATAAGGGTTCGATAATTTTTGGATTATTTCGGACAATGTTTAATAAATTAATTTTGAAAGTACGAGATCAGCTTTATTTTGGAGATCATAAATCCCGGACAGCACGAATGTCCCTGGAACGTCCTCGGAACTAAGTGTGCTGTTAGGGATTCTACAATGTGAAAAGAAGTTAAGAAGTTTATGTAAACATTATAAATTTGCATGAAAATTACTCGAAATATTATTTTTTACAAAAATTTTCAAAAATTTTATCACTGGGAAAATTAGGAAATGTAAACATGATCTTGGATTCGAAATTATTTAGCGTTTTCAAGTGACCCGCTCTGGAGCAGATCCGGAGCAATTTTTCTGCTGATACGTGCTTAAATCTGTTTGAACCTGCCTAGAAATAGCTCTAAATCTGCTCCAGAGCAGGTCACTCGAAAATGCCAATTGATTAGACCACATTTTTTGTTTCGGCACCCAATAACGGATTCATTCTGGGAGTCTTTAATCCAGAATCAGGAATTTATTAATAAATACCATACCTATAAATTATTCAAACTGTCACGCGCGTAAGTAGGCTGAAAACATCAACACAACTTTCGTTGTGTTGGCGCTGCACTGGGAAAAAACCATGCCGCTCCAACAGAGAGGAGCACTGTTGACAATTCTCTGTTAACGCAACGTTGCTCCCCTGTTGAATCAACAGGGATTTGCAGTGCTGCAGAGCCGGTACTGCCAACATAGCATGCGCGTCGTTTTGTTCTCTATATCTTATTATCTAGATAATTAGATACAGCTATATATAGATATACCTATTATAAGTTTTAACGGCATTCCAGCGTTGAGCACCCTGTTAAATCGACAGGGGACCGTCCGGCCGGATTCATGTGAGTTGGCGACGCTGCGTTAACATGGCAACCACACTAATGCAACATTCTAAACTCGCCGGTACCCCTTCCTGTTAACGCAGCGGGGTTTTCTGGTTAACCTGGCAGGATTTTTTTCTCAGTGTGGCTTGCCTGGCTTTTCGTGTCCAAAGTACACTGTAAGTAAAATATCTTCGTAAATTTACATTCTGATAAATCTGTTATTTTACTGTGCTGAGCGTGGTGAATCTACAAACTTTTGCGTACTTGATATCTGTAAAATCACTTCGCTGAAGCTAGTTAATTTACTACCGTTTGTAGTAGAATTACAAACGGTAGTAAACTTACACTGCTCAGGATCGTACAGAATCCAACCCACGCTCAGCGTGGTAAATTTACAAGAGCTCGTAAATTTACGCTCCGCTAATCGATTTCTGCTCCTACTAGTATATTAATGCCGTTCAGGCTAGTTTATTAACGCCGTTCAGGCTAGTAAATTTACGCGTCCTCTAGTAGAAAAACAACGCTAAGCGTCGTACAGAATCCGACCATCACTCAGCGTTGTAAATTTACACCGGGATTTTTTTCAGTGTAAGCAGCCTGGACATTACCTGGTCCGGCCCAGATAATACAATCCAGATATTTCAAAATGGCGCGAGAAATTTAAAATGCCGTTAAGGTATTGGTGCATTTTTAATTTCCCGCGTGATTTTGAAATATCCGAATTGGATCATCTGGGCCGGACCATATATTTGTCTCCCGCTCGAAAGTGCTATAACCGTCTCTTATTTGTGTATTGCATCGACATACAATGTAAAAAATAGTTGTTGAAAAGTGCTACGCTGGGCGTCAGTAACCAAAAGACCTACGCTGAGCGAGGGGAAATTCCCACCGCACGAAAATTCACTAGCTCTGACGACTTTTTCAGCGCGCTAGTACATTTCAAAGCACTTGTTAATTTCATCTCTGGGATTATGAATTCACGGTGTAGCTGGCGATTTCGTTCAGTACGATAGTGAAAATCAGCTAGCCAGTAATATGCAGCTGAAATTCATGAAAAAGCATGGAATTAAAATTCATTATAAAATGAACTGTTATTGTTATTACGCATATACACTCGTCTGTCCAATCATGGGACTTCGCATTATGGGACTCGGGCGGACGTCTAATGAACCATGAAGGAAAAAGTAAACGCTCCCAAAAGTCGTCTATTGACTTTGGACATCTATAGGCCGGCGATGGAATGTCCCCTGCCGGTCTTATCGAGATAAGGCAGTACCGTCTGAAAATTCTGGGGCATTCTGGGGCTTACTTTCCAAATTTTAGTATTTCGTTAGCCAGCGCGCGGTAACATGGTAGAACGAACAAAGAATTATTTAACATTCGAACAAAAGTTTGAAGTGATAAAGCGAAATAAAAATGGGGTGCCTAAAAAGGAAAACATGCGCGAGTTTAATATGCCAAAATCAACATATCATAGAATAATTAAAAAAGTAGCTTTCACTGTTGAAAAATTGGGTTCGTACGAAATAAAAAAAAAAAAAAAAAAACATTTGAAAACAATGTCTCTATCTTTGATAGAGTCTGTTTTGATGAAGTGGTTTATGCAAAAAGGTGATATGGGATGTCCAGTACTGGATGGTCCTGAAAAAACGTTCTTTTGCGTTCCCTTGCGTTCCCAAAAATCGCAAAAAGAACGCTCGGTTATCGTATTTTAAACTACTTTCTTCAATGATTTGCTACATGAAATCATGTTTTTAGGTTGAAAAAAGATACTTTTGTCACATGGAAATGTATTTAAAAGCTATGAATGTTTCCAGTCAAGATAAATAAACCTGTAAAAGTGCAATAAATACTTGGTTGCGAGTAGCTTCGGCGCATGCGCTGTGAATGAATTCCATTCGCGGCATGGCCACTGAAGTGGTTACCGAGGGGCCCAAGGGCGCTCTTGCATACTTGAATTTTGAATATGGGATCTCCAATGAAAATTGAATAATAATTTAACGATAGTATGATTTCTTTTTTAATGATTATTACATTTTATTTAAGTTATAATCTTTTGAATATGTAAGTGTACTTTATTAACGAAAAATTTTATGTATTAAAAAAGAAGTTTTTTTCTGTCATTCTTACACCTACCTTAAAACTCATTTTCTGAGAATGTAGTTTGCTTGAAGAACATAACTTTGCTGTGTTTGGGATGTACGTTATAACCATTAAGACGACCTATACAAATTTTTTTTAAAATAAGTAAAATTTTTAACATACATAAAATACTCAACTATGCTTTTATTCATGTATGGTATATAAATTTTTTATTTCTCTATACAATAATTATTATGATAAAATATATATTAATTATTTGTCATTTTTGTTCTATTTTAATCTAAATATATAATTTAAGATATGTTATACTTCATCCCTAGTAATTTAGTATTTTTTGAGGTTTTTTGAAAACCCCTTTTGAAATATCAGTATTTTTTATAACATTCCGAATTTTTGTAAAGTCACTTTGTAAAAAGAGCAATGTTTTATAGAGTTCATATAATTTTTTATAAAGCCGCTCCAGAAAAACTTTATAAAATATTTATATAACGATAACATTTTATGAAATGGATTTAAAAATCGACTTTATGAAGATTCCGTCTTTTTTTTAAGATTTTATATAGTTTTTTAAAAGTGACGTTTTAAGAGAAGCGAAGTTTTATGAAAAATACTGAAATTTTTTAGAAGTTTTATGAAAACTTAAATGACCAGGGATATTCTATATAGGTCATAATTTTTCGAACCTATAACCTGAATTGGAAGAATATCGAATTCTGCTTAAAAATGATTTTTCCCGATATTCACATTACCACGCATAAGTTTCTCGTTCTATGAAAATGATTCTTGGGTAAAAGTGATAGAATTTGTGAACGTATTTGACTATCAAGAAATATCCAATTATTTCGATCAAGAAACATAAAAATCGACAAATAAGACAACCTGACGTTTGAATTTTTTAATTTTAAGCGTGATTTTCATAATCAGCGACCTCGAAAACCCCTCTATACCAGGGGTCAGGAGTCGCTCCGTTATGAGCTCCGCTCCGCAGCTGAAGCGGAGCGTATGAGGTCTTATACAATCCGCTCCAGCCCTGAATTTTTTCTGCTGATAAAAACACCAGGACTGGGGAGGATCGTATCAGGCATTATACGCTCCGCTCCAGCCCCGGATTTTCGAGGCAGTTGAAAACTCCGGAACTAAAGCGAAGCGTAAAAGGTTTTATACAATCCGATCCAGCCCCGGATTTTTTACGCCTATCAAACTCCGTGGCTTATAAGCCGGTGAAGCGGAGCTTATAACGGAGCGGCTTCAAACGCCGGGTATAGGCACTACATAAGTACTAATTTAGTACGAGATTTTGATTTTAGAAATCGCAGAGAGTGTGCTGGCCAAATGATAAACTTAGCACACGCAGGGCGCATATCGATAATTTTGGGAAGATTTGATGTGACGTTGGTTTCTTTCGTGCACTATATTAGCACTAAATAATTCCTCGACAAAAAGTAATACTTATTGTGATTTAGAGGTTGATGTATACTAACTTAATTTTTAAGCTGGCACACTCACTCATATCTGGCGAAAAAATTTGGCAATAAATTTTCTCTTTGTGTAATGTATAATAACAAAATGAGTACTAGTTAGTACACTAGTTTGATTTTGAAAATCGCAGAGAGTGTGCTAGCTTCCTAATCAACTTAGCAAACGCAGGGTGGGTAACAAAAAGTTTATGAAAATTTGATGCAACGTTAGTTCCTTTAGTGCACTAAATTAGCACTAAATGATTCCTTACCAAAAAGTAAAACTCATTGAGATTTGGAAGTTGAAGTGTGCTAATTTAATTTATAAGCTGGCACACTCACACATACAGGGTGCGCCATTTCTTATGTCGGCATGTAAACATTGAATAACTTGAAAAAAAAACAACCGATTTCTGTAAATGAGGTATTTTTATTTAGTTTGGTCCTTTACAATTTATTTAGACTAGTTTTTGAACACAACATCAATCAAGTGGCCGCCCTTATTGTTCACAGCAAAATATGCCCTTTTTGCGGCGTTTTCCATTACCTTTTCGAGCATCTCGGGTGGTATAGCAATGATTTCGGCACGAATATTTTCCTTAAGCTCTTCAATGGTCTGCGGCTTGCTGGCGTACACTTTACTTTTCAAATAACCCCACAAAAAGAAGTCTGGAGGGGTCAAATCTGGAGATCTGGGTGGCCATTCAATGTCGCCTCTTTTTGACATCAGACGTCCAGGGAATTTTCGTTGCAGAAACTGGATTGTTTGATTCGCAGTGTGGCAGGTCGCACCATCTTGTTGAAACCAGTAATCTTCAAGACCTTTTTCACGCATTTGTGGGCAGACATAGTGAGCCAACATCCACCGATATCGGTTTCCATCGATCGTTTGGTTCTCTTTGAAAAAATAAGGACCAATGATGGTTTTGGCGCAAACGCCGGCCCAAACAGTAACTTTTTGGTCATGCAATGGCGTTTCATGGATCTCGTGTGGATTCTGCGTTCCCCAAATGCGGCAATTTTGCTTATTAACGCCTCCAGAAAGTTTGAAATGTGCCTCGTCGGTCATTAAAATTCGCTTCCAAAAATCAGGTTCAGTATCAACTATTCGAGCGATTGTTTGTCCATATTCCAAGCGACGTGGATGATCTGTAGGCAATATTCTTTGTGTTAATTGCATTTTGTACGGAAACAAATGCAAATCATCTTTCAAAATGCGCCGTAGAGTGGTTCCACTGATGCCGAGATGCTGAGCGCGGTGACGATATGAAACTTTTGGGTTTTGGGCAACGCTCTCTCTGACAGCTTCAATCAGTTCATTTGAACGTCTTGGTCGTTGATGAACGGGTTGTTCGCGATCTTTCACTGTCCCGTGGTCACAAAAATTCGACACCAAACGACGAATAGTGTTGTCAGATGGTGCCTGTTTGCCAAGATATTTTCGACGATATGCTCGTTGAGTTAACACAACTGAACGACTATTTTCAATGTACAAAGTAACTATTTCAGCGCGTTCTTTTGGTGTGAAGCGATACATGGTTGAAATTGTACTGAATTGACGTTTCCAAAACAAGTGAAGTCAAGTAAATCGGTTGTCAAATGTTTAAGTTATTCAATGTTACAATACCGACATAAGAAATGGCGCACCCTGTATCTGGCGAAAAATTTGACAATTAATTTTCTCTTTGTGTAATGTATTCGCAATAAATAAGTACTAATTTAGTACACTAGTTCAACTTTGGAAATCCCGGAGAGTGTGCTACCTTCCTAATTAACTTAGCACACGCAGGGTGAGTAACGATAAATTTTGAAAAATTTGATGTGACGTTGGCTCCTTTGGTGCACTAAATTAGCACTAAATTCTTTCTTAATGAAAAGTACTACTTATTGTGAATTGCAAGCTAGTGTGTGCTAACTAAATTTTTAAGCTAGCCCATTTACTAATATTTTGCGAAAAAAATTAGGCAATAAATTTTTTCATTGTGTTATATATTGGCACTAAATTAGTACGACCTTATTACACTAGTTGGATTTGCGAAATCCCATATAATTTGATGGCGTGATGATTAACTTAGCAAACGCAGGGTGCTTAACGATAATTTTAGGAAAATGTGATGTGACGTTTGTTTCTTCGGTGTACTAAATTAGCACAAAATTATTTCTTATCGAAAAGTAATACTTATTGTGATTTGGAAGTTGGTGTCTGCCCACTTGATCTTTAAGCTAGCACACTTACTTCTACCTGGCGAGTAAATTTGGCAATGAATTTTCTCTTTGTGCAATGTACCAGCACTGAATTGGAACTAATTTGGAACACTAGTTGGATTTGTGAAATTTCAGATAGTGTGCTGGCCAAATAATAAACGTAGCACACCCAGGGTGCGTAACGATAATTGAGGAAATATTTTATATGACGTTGGTTTCCTTAGTGCACTAAATAGCATTAAATTATTCCTTACCGAAAAGTAATACTTATTGTGGTTTGGAAGTTGGTGCGTGCTAACTTAATTTTAAAGCTAGCACACTTACTCAAATCTCGAGAAAAATTTGGCAATATATTTTTTTTTGTGTAATGTATTAGCACTAAATGCGTACTAATTTAGTACACTAGTCTGATTTTGGAAATTCCGGAGAGTGTCTTAACTCCCTAATTAACTTAGCACACACAGGGTAAGTAACGATAATTTTCAGAAAATTTGATGAGACGTTGGTTTATTTTGTGCACTTAATTAACACAAAATTTCTCCTTACCAAAAAGTAATACTTATTGTGATTTTGAAGTTTGTGTGTTCCAATTAAATGTTTAAGCTAGTACACTCACTCATATGAGCGGAAAAATTTGGCAATCAATCTTCTCTTTCTGTAGTGTATTAGAACTAAATATGTATTAATTTAGTACACTAGTTTGATTTTGGAAATCGCAGAGAGTGTGCCTGCGTAATAATGAACGTAGCACACGTGGGGTGGATAAAGATAATTTTGAGAAAATTAGAAGTGACTTCGGTTCCTTTGATGCCCTAAATTAGTACAAAATTATTTCTTACAAAAAGAAATATTTATATTATTTGGAAGTAAGTGTGTGCCAAAATAATTTTTAAGCTTGCACACTTACTAATTTTTTGCGAAAAAATTTGGCAATAAATTTTCTCTTCGTGTAATGTATCAGCACTAAATAAGTTGTAATTTAGTTCACCAGTTTGATTTTGAAAATCCCGGAGAGTGTGCTAGCTTCCTAATAAACTCCGCTCACACAGGGCGAGCTACGATAATTTTGAGAAAATTTGATGTTATGTTGGTTTTTCCGGTGAACTAAATCAGCACTAAATTAATCCTTACCGAAAAGTGATACTTATTAGATCTGGAAGTTTGTGTGTGCTTACTTAATTTTTAAGCTTGCACACTCACTAATATCTGGCAAAAAAATCCGGCAATTGATTTACTCTTTAAATAATGTATTAGAACTAAACCAGTACTAATTTAAAACGCTTGTTTGATTTTTAAAATCGCTAATAGTGTGATGGTCTACTAGTTAACTAAGCACACGTAGGGGGCATAACGATGATATTGGGAAAATTTGAAGTGACGATGGTTTCTACGGTGCAATCAATTATTAAGTACCGAAAAGTAATACTAATTGCGATTAGGAAGCTAGTGTGTGCTTACTCAGTTTTTAAGCTACCACACTCACTTATTTCTGCCGGGTAAATTTGGCAATGGATTTTCCCTTTGTGTAATTTATTAGCACTAAATTAGTAATTATTTACTATACTAGTATGATTTGGAAATCCCAGAGAGTGTGCTGGCCTAATAATAAACTAAACACACGAAGGGTGCGTAATAATAATTTTGGAAACATTTATGTGACGTTGATTTCTTTGATGCACTAAATTAGCACTAAATTATCACTTACCGAAAAGTAATACTTATTGTGATTTGGAAGATGGTGTGTGCTAACTAAATTTTTGAGCTAGCACTTTTGCTAATATTTTCCAAAAAAATTTGGCAATAAATTTTCTCTTTGTGTAATGTATTAGACTGAATACGTAGTCATTTAGTACACTAGTTTTTTTTTTTGGTAATCCCCGAGAGTGTGCTAGCTTCCTAATTAACTTTGCACACGCAGGCTGAGTAACTATAATTTTGGGAAACTTGATGTCACGTTGCTTTCTTTGATGCACTAAATTAGCACTTAAGTATTCCTTACCGAAAAGTACTACTTACTAATACCTGGCGGGTAAATTTGGCTATGAATTGTTTCTATGTGTAATTTTTTAGCACTAAATTAGTACGACTTAAGTACACTAGTTTGTTTTTGGAAATCCTAGATAGTGTGCGGGTCTTATAATGAACTCAGCACCCGCAGGGTGCATCACTATTTTTTTGGAAAAATTTGATGTGACGTTGATTTTTTTGTGCACCTAATTATTCCTTTCCGGAATACTTGTTGTGATTTGGAACTTGGTGTGTGCTAACTTAATTTTAAAGCTAGCACACTCACTTAAGTCTGGCCAAAAAATTTGTATAATTCTTTTACTACACTAGTTTGATTTCAGAAATCGCATATAGTGTGCTGGCATAATAATTAATTTAGCACACGCAGGGTGCGTAACGATAAATTTTAGAAAATTTGATGTGACGTTTGTTTCCTAAGTTCAAAATTATTAATTACCAAGAAGTAATACTTATTGTGATTTCGAAGCTGGTGTGTGCTTACTCAATTTTTGCGCTAGCACACTCACTATTACCTGACGGGGAAATCTGGCAATAAATTCCTTTTTTGTTTATTGTATTAGAACTAAATTAGAACTTATTGAGTAGCCTAGTTTGATTTTGTAAATCGCAGAGAGTGTGCTGGCCTAATATGGTAATTAACTTAGCATACGCAAGCTGCTTAACGATAATATTGGTAAACTTTGATTTCACGTTATTTTATTTGGTGCACTAAATTAGCGCAGAAGTTTTTCTTTACTAAAAAGTTATACTTATAGTGATTTGGAAGTTGGTGTGTGCTATCTTAGTTTTTGAGCTCGCACACTCACTCGTATCTGGCGGGTAGTTTTGGAAATAAATTTTCTCTCCGCGTAATGTATTAGCGCCAAATTAGTACTTATTTAGTACACTAGTTCGATTTTGGAAATCCCAGATAGTGTGCTGGCCTATAAATTTTCTTAGAACACGCAGGGTGAGTAACAATAATTTTAGGAAAATTCGATGTGACGTCGGTATTTTTGATACTTTAAATTAGCACTTACTAAATGATTAGCGAAAAGTGATAGTCACTGTAATTTGGAAATTGGTGTGTGCCAACTCAATTTTTAGGCTAGCACACTCACTTATACCTGGCGGGTAAATTTGGCGATGAATTTACTCTTTGTGTAATGTATTAGCACTAAGTTAGTACTAATTTAGAACACTTGTTGGATTTGCGAAATTCAAGATAGTGTGCTGGCCTAATAATAAGCTTAGTAGACCCAGGGTGCATAACGATAATTTTGGGAAACTCTGATGTGACGTTGGTTTCTTTGGTGAACTCAATCGCATTCAATTATTACTTACCGAAAACTAATACTAATTGTGATTTGGGGGTTGATGTGTGCTAACTTAATTTCACAGCTAGCACACTCACTCGTATCTAGCGAAAAAATTTGGCAATTAATTTTCTCTTGAGGTAATGTATTAGCACTGAATTAGTACTCATTTAGTACACTTGGTTAATTTTGGAAATCGCAGGTAGTGAGCTAGCCTAATAATCAACTTAGCACACGCAGGGTGCGTAACGATAATTTTGGGATAATTTGATGTAACATTGGTTTGTTTTGTCCACCTTATTAGCACTAAATTATTCCTTACCGAAAATAAATACTTATTGTAATTCGGAAGTTGTGGGTGGCAACTCAATTTTAAAGCTAGCATTATCACCAATATCTGTCGGAAAAATTATGCCATGAATTTTCTCTTCGTATAATATATAAGCGCCGAATTAGAACATATTAAGTACACAAGTTCGATTTTTAAAATCGCAGAGAGTGTGCTGGCCTTATAGTTAACTTACCACACACAGGTAGGTGACGATAATGTCACGTTTCTGGATGAACCCAATAAGGGCACTTCGACAGTGGTCGTGTCAAAACACACCAAAGCCGAAATAAAAATTGGGAAGAGGCAGGGTCAGGATCAGAAACAAAAACTGACAGACACACTTACGCACAGAATATATATAAAGCATATTTATTATAATCAAAGAGATACACAAGTCTTTATCTAATCTATTTTAAAATTCCTCGTTTGATAAATGATAACTCGAATATTCCCCTTCTCATCTTTTAAACCTGTTCAAATTATATCTATATGAACGCTGTGATTATATAATTTATATACGTCGTATTCTTTTGCATAAAAACTACTGATTAAGTACATGAAATGGGAATAACTGTGACTCCTCCGAGTTGTCAACGAGAGAGGGAGGAACAGGAGCTTCGTTCTGAGCTTCCGTCTATTCAAGAATGGGAGTCGGTGTATAAATCTTTAGATCAGGCAAAGGATTTCCCGCCTGAGGGGCAGGCTCATAGATTTTGTCCCGAACTATCCGAGGTTTCACATTGGATATTGGAACTGGGGGTGGATTACAATTCCCATCCGATTTACGTCTACGATCCCGGGGGCAGGGTTTCCGCAGACCTAGCATGTTCCGGAGATCATACGATCCCAACGGAACCTCTGACGCTCGCAAATTATAGGCGCATCTACACCTAGGGCATTTCGTCTTTATAACCGAAGGTTGCGTATACAACGGAAGCCCGAATATAGCTGAGGCGTAATTCGCCACAATTTCGTCAGGCGATTTGCGATGGGAGTAGGGAAATCCCGGAAAATTATTTCTCACCCATTGTATTGTGACCCGGGTGGCTAATTTTCCCCTCTCCCAAAATTCCCTCCGCCAATCGCTTGTGCGGAGTCCCACGACGGCAGCCTCGTCAGCGCAATTTACTAAGAGTTCTCGAGAGTGAGATGTCACCGCAAATTAGAAACGCCGCGATATGATTCTAGTAACAGAGAGCGATGAATGATGATAATTCCAAAAGAGATCAACTTTTATACAGGTCCTAATAAAAAAAATCCCTAAAATAAAAAAAACGTCTCTTAAAACTTATTTACTCAAAATACTATTCTCGGATTACTCTCAAACAATAATTCACCCAACTATACCACCCTGCTATCCATGATTCGGAAACTTACTTTTCCTCTCTCACCCGATTCTGGACACAAAAATAAGGGTTGCGAATCCGGGTGGTCACCACGACGATGTGACACGCGATCCGGGGCTTCTGCGGTGAGCCAAGCACCCTGAGCGGCCGCCGGTGGAAAAAGTTCACCTGCCAAGATTCACTTTTTCGGGGTTTTCCAAAGGGTGGGTGGGAAGACCGCGAAACGATTTCGATGGCACCAGGGTAAAGGAACTTCCCAAAATTCGAAAGCCACGACGGCTACCTCGAAGAGCGCGACAATAGATTTTTCCTCAACTAGGACTCCCCGAATACTTGCTAAGACAGCGTGGTATCAAGTCCTAGAGCGCGTATCCGCTTTTGACTGCAGAACGGCGCGTCGAAAAAAACTGTCAATGATCCAAATTCCCGTCCTTTTAAACACTCGATTTTACCCTATTAGGAAGGAGAAATCCGGGAACTCGCGTGTGAACAAAAATGTTCCCGCGACTTCTGGCAAGCTTGCGGAAACAAACCTCACCGTCGCGACACCCGAACTCTCGCTTGCCTCTTTCTGTTTACCTCCCGAAAAAGGAAAAAAAAAACAGCGGTGCATGAATCAATTCCGTGTGAAATTTGCATATATTCCTTTCACTTGCCATACCTCAAATGTACAGTCATTCGAGAAAATAAACCAGAAATATACCGCAAATAAAATGCAGGATGATACAATAACTTTAGGAAATTTTATGTGACGATGGTTTCTTTGGTGCACTGAATAAGTATTAAATTAATCCTTACCTAAAAGTAATACTTATTGTGATTTAAAAGTTTGTGAGTGCTAACTTAATTGTTAAGCTAACGCACTTACTCATATCTGGTAAAAAAATTTGTCAATTAATATTTTCTTCACGTATAGTATGAGCCTTAAATTAGTACTAATTTTTTACACTCATTTGATCTTGGAAATATTAGATAGTGGGCTGGCCTGATAATTAACCTAGCACCCGCAGGGTGTGTAAAGATAATTTTGGAAAAATTTGATGTGACATTAATTTGTTTAGTGCACTAAATTAGCACTAAATTATTCGTTACCAAAAAGTTATACTTATTGTGATTTAGAAGTTGGGCTGTGCTAACTTATCTTTAAGATTGCACACTCTCTTATATCTGGTGAGTAAATTTGGCAATGAGTTTTCTCTTTGTGTATGTATTAACACTAAATTGGTACTAATTTAGTACTCCAGTTTGATTTCGCGAATCCCGGAGAGCGTGCTAGCTTCCTAATTAACGCAGGGTGAGTAACGATAATATTATGAAAACTTCATGTAACGTTGATTTTTTTGGTGCACTAAATTAGCAGTAAAATAATCCTTACCGGAAATTAATACTTATTGTAATTTAGAAGTTGGTGTGTGCTAACTTAATTTTTGAGCTAGAGCACTCAATCATATCTGGCGATAAATTTGGCAATAAATTTTCTCTTTTTGTAATGTATTAGCACTAAATGAGAACTTATTAAGTACACTTGTTTGATTTTAGAAATCCGAGAGAGTGTGCTGGCTTCCTAATTATCTTTTCACACGCAGGGTGAGAAACGACAATTTTTTGGAAATTTGATGTGACGTTGGTTTCTTTGGTGCACTTATTAAGCACTTAATTATTTCTTACATAAAAGTGATACTTATTGTAATTTGTACGTCGGTGTATGCAAACTTAATTATCAAGCTAGGACACTCACTCATATATGGCGGGAAAATTCAGCAATAAATTTTCTGTTTGTGTAATTAATAAGCACTAAATTAGTATTAATTAAGTACACTAATTTGATTTTGGAAATCCGGGACAGTGTGCTAGCTTCCTGATTAACTTAGCACAGGAAGGGTTAGTTACGATAATATATAGGAGAATTCCATGTGACGTTGGCTTCGTTGGTGCACTAAATTAGCATTAAAATATTGCTTACCGACAAGTACTACTTATTGTGATTTGGAAGTTGGTGTCTACCAACTTGTTTTTTAGGCTAGCACACTCACTTATATCTGGCAGGTGCATTTGGCAATGAATTTTCTCTTCAAGTTATGTATTAGCACTAAATTGGTACTAATTGAAAACACTAGTTGGATTAGCAAAATCACAGATAGTGTGCTGGCCTACTAATTAACGTAGCACATACAGGATGCGTAACAATAATTTTAGGAAAATTTGATGTTTAGTTGGTTTCTTTGGCGCTATAAATTATTACTTACTGAGAAGTAATACTTATTGTGATATTGAAGCTAGTGTGTGCTTATTCAATTTTATTTAGCTTGCACACTCACTAATATCTGGGGAGTTAATTTGGAAATCAATTTTCTCTTTGTGTAATGTATTAGCGCTTAATTGTATCTTCTTGAGTACACTAGTTTGATTTTGAAAATCGCAGAGAGTGTGCTGGCCTTATAATTAACTTGGTGCACTAGAGGTGCGGAACGATAATTTTTGGAAAATTTGATGTGACGTTGGTTTCTTTGGCGCACTAAATAAGCACTTAATTATGTCTCGAAAAGTAATACTTATTGTGATTTGACAGTTGGTGTGTGCGAACTTAATTTTTGAGCTAGCAGACTCACTCATATCTGGCGAAATAATTTTGCAAATAATTTTTTTGTTTTTGTAATGAATCAGCACCTAATGAGTGCTAATTTTGTAAACTAGTTTGATTTTGGAAATCCCGGAAGTGTGCTAGCTTACTGATTATCTTAGCACACGCAGGGTGATAAACGATAACTGTGGAAAAATTTGATGTGCCGTTGGTTTCTTTGGTGCACTATATTAGCACTCAATTATTCCTTACCGAAAAGTAATACTTATTGTGATTTGGCAGTTGGTGTGTGCGAACTTAACTTTTAAACTAGCAGACACTTTCACTTCTCTTGAAATCATTTGGCGATTCATTTTCTCTTTAGGTATTGTTAAAGCGCTACATTGGTAATAATTTAGTTCAGAAGTTCAATAATGAAAATCACAGAGAGTTTGCTGGACTAATAATTAACTTGGCACGCTATAGGTGCGTAACGATAATTTTGCGAAAATTTGATGTGACATTGGTTAGTTTGGTGCACTAACTTAGAACTAAATTATTACTCAGCGATAATTTTTACTTATTGTGATTTGAAAGTTGGTGTGTGCCTACTTATCTTTAAGATAGCACACTCTCTTATATCTGGCGGATAAATTTGGTCATAAATTTTCTCTTTGTGTAATGTATTACTACTAAATTAGTACTTATTTATTACTCTAGTTTGATTTTGGAAATCCCGTAGAGTATGCTAGCTTCCTAATTAACTTTGCAGACGCAGGGTGAGTAACGATAAATTTGGGAAATTTTGATGCGACTTCAGTTTCTTTGGTGCACAAAATTAGCATTAATCTATTCCTCACCGAATAGTTATCTCTATTGTGATTTAGCAGTTAATGTGTGCTAACTTAAGTTTGTAGCTAGCAAACTCACTAATATCTGACAAGTAAATTTGGCAATAAAGTTTCTTTTTTTGTAATGTGTCAACGCTTCATTAGTACTAATCTAGTACACTAGTTTTATTTTAGGAATCCCAGATAGTATGCTGGCCTAATAATTAACTTAGAACACGCAAAATGCCTAACGATAATTTTGAAAAAATTTGATGTGACGTTGGTTCTTTTGGTGCATTTTATTATAATTATTTCTTATCGAAAAGGAATAACTATTGTGATTTGGAAGTTGGTGTGTGCCAACTTGATTTTTAAGCTAGCACACTCACTCACACCTGGCGGAAAAATATGGCAATTAATTTCTACTTTGTGTAATGTATTAGCACTAAATTAGTAATAATTTTGTACACGAGTTCGATTTTGGAAATTGCAGAGAGTGTGCTGGCCTAATAATTAAGATAAAACACGCAGAGTGGGCAACCATAAATTTGGCAAAATTTGATGTGACATTGGTTTCTTTGGTGCACTAAATTTGCACAAAATTAATCCTTACCGAAAAGTTATACTGACTCTGATTTAAAAGTTAGTGTGTGCTAACCTCATTTTTAAGCTAGCGCACTCACTCATATCTGTCGCCAAATTTGACAATTAATTTTTTTTGTGTCATAAATTAGCTCTGAATAAGTACTAATTTACAGCACTTGTTTGATTTGGAAATCGCAAAAAGTGTGCTGGCCTAATAATTAACTTAGCACACGCAGGGTGGGTAACGATAAATTGAGGAAAACTTTATGTGACGTTAATTTCTTAGGTGCACTTAAATAGTACTAAATTATTCCTCACCGAAAAGTAATAATTATTGTGATTTGGAAATTGGTGTGTACTTACTTCATTTTAAGATAGCACACTCACTCTAATTTGGAAGTTGGTGTTTGCGAACTCAATTTTCAAGCTAGCACACTCACTCATATCTGGACGGTAAATTCGGCAATGAATTTTCCCTTTGTATTATATATTTTCAATAAATTAGTACTAATTTAGTACAGTAGTTGGATTTAGAAATCGCAGACAGTTTGCTGGCATAATAATTTACTGGAAACACGCAGGGTGAGTAACGATAAATTTAGGAAAAAAAGATGTGACGTTGGTTTTTTTGGTGGACTCAATTAGCACTAAATTAATTCTTATCAAAAAAAAATACTTATTGTGATTTGGAAGTTAGTGTGTGCTTACTTAATTCTTTAAGCCATTACACTCACTTACATCTGGTGTCATATATGCCAATTAATTTTCTCTCTGTGTAATGTATTAGCACTAAATTAGTACTAATTTAGTACAATAGTTGGATTTGCCAAATTCCAGATATTGTGCTGGCCTTATAATTAACTTAGCACACTCTGGGTGTGTAACGATAATTTTTCAAAATTTGATGTTACCTTGGTTTTTAATTAGCACTAAATTATTCTTTACCGGAAAGTAATACTAATAGTGATTTGAGAGTTTGTGCGTGCCAACTTAATTTTTCAGCTAGCACACTCACTAATATCTGGCGGGTAAATTTGGCAATGATTTTTATCTTCGTTTAATGTATTAGCACTAAATTAGTACTAATTTAATACACTAATTTGATTTTGGAAATCGCAGATACGGTGCTTGCCTCATAATTAACTTAGCACACGCAGGGTGCGTAACGATAATTTTGGGAAAATTTGATGTGACGTTGGTTTCTTCGGTGCACTTAATTATTACTTACCGAAAAGTAATACCTATTGTGATTTTGAAGTTAGTCTGTGCCAACTTGATTTTAAAGCCAGCACATTCACTTATGCCTGGCGTGTAAATTTGGCAATGAATTTTCTCTTCCTGTAATGTATGAGCACTGAATCAGGACTTGTTAAAACACTATATACATTTTGGAAATCCCGAAGAGTGTGCTTGCTTGCTGATTAACTTTGCACACGCAGGGTGAGTAACGATAATTTTGAGAAAATTGAATGTAACGTTGGTTTTTTGGTGCACTTAATTAGCACTTTATTAATCCTCACCAAAAAGTTATACTTATTGTGATTTGGAAGTTGGTCTGTGCAAACTTAATTTTAAAGTTAGCACACAAACTCATATCTGGCGAGAAATTCGGTAATAAATTTTTCTTTGTGCAATGTATGTGGGCCCCCAGCCCTGGTTGTATTTTTTTTTTTTTTTATTTTCCTACTTATTCTGTGTTGTGCTTTTTTTCGGGTCTCCGTAGCCCTGGAGGACATTCCGTTTCACACGCCCCTGGCGGTTTTTTTTCAGTTGGCATCCCTGCCAACCTAGTTGGTAATTGAAAGAAAAGAAGATGGCGGAGGCTTGCGAAAAAGATAGGACGACGATCTCTCTAAAATCAATCAATTCCTCTTTCATTTTCTTCATGTTAAAATCACAATTGTGAGTCTTGTTCGAATAAAAGAGTTTAATTTGAATCGGTATCGCGAGATTTTTCGGTCAGGGAAGAACGAGTGACGTGGACAGTGAGTGACTTAGTGGAAAAAGAGAGAGATAGAAGGACGCCCGACGAAAACAACGGGAAAAAACGCTCGAGGCACGATAGCTGGGACGAGGTGAGCCTCCGGGAACTTCCCGACGGAGTAGATTTTCAACAACGACGACGACGACAATAGAATTATTTAACAACGACGACGACAATAGTATTCCCAAGCACGGTAACGACGGCGATAGGATTCTCGGACACGACGACGGCGACGACGAGACCCTCCGAGTACGAAGACGACGGGACCCTCCGAGTACGAAGACGAAAGGACCCTCCGAGTACGAAGACGACGGGACCCTCCGAGTACGAAGACGACTACAGGATTCTCGAGAAGGACAACGACAGCGACGGCGTTCCCGGGAGTGGTCCGACGACGTAGGATTTCGGAATTAAGACGACACGGAGGCGTTGAATGCCACAAGACAGGTAGAAAAGAACAACCATAGAAAAAACAAGGTGAGAGTTAACAGATTTTCTTGGCGTCGTCCACTGCCAGACCCGACGTGGATTTTGAGGTTAGGTTTACGTTACAAATAAATAAGGGGCACGGGTTGACTTTTTCTTTTTCTCTCTCACGGACGTTTTGGTTGGGTTTCCTGGGAGAAGTTCAGGATGTCTTTGGAGAGGGAGGATATCTAAAGCATGTCCACGGATTGTCTGAAAGGGGAGCTTGGGTCACGCGGGCTGCCAAAAACGGGGAATAAAGATAAGTTGAAAGAACGGTTGTTGAAGGAGGTCCTCGTCGAGGTTGAAGATAGGTATAAAATCGCAGAGGCTCTTAACGCGGGAGAAGTTGACTCGATGGAGATTCCGGAACTTGAACGACGATTACGTGACCTTGTCATAAAAACGGCAGGAAATAGGGCTACTCTGATGACGAAATTGAAAGACGCGTTAGGAATAGAAGAAAGCGAAGTCAAGGGTGACGATTCAGGGGGTGACGGTTCGGGGGACGATGGCAATACGGGTCCAGTCTCGCGAGGGCTGCAGGACGGCGTGGACCATCGAGGTTCTTGGGGTCACCAGGGTCACTTCCAGCAAGGGCCACTTCTTACATTCAAAGACGTCGAGGAATCGCTTGAGATATTAAGCGGCGAAGGTACCCAGAGCGTCCGACGCTGGATTGGTAATTTTGAAGAGACTGCCGGACTTTGCCAATGGTCTGACGTCCAAAAAATCATTTATGCTTTACGTTTATTGAGAGGCTCAGCTAAGCTTCTTGTTAGTTTCGAATCTGAATGTAGAAGTTGCAAAGATTTGGAAGAGGCGCTTCTTTCAGAGTTCGGAAAAACGGTAAATAGCAAACAAATTCACAAACAGCTGAGCACAGTAAAGAAAGAACATGACTAGTCATACCAAGAATACATTTACCGAGTTCTGGAAATTTGCAGTCATGCCGACATCGAGTTAGAGTCCCAGATCCAATACATCATCTACGGGATCCCCGACGACGAGTTGAACAAGGCGATTCTTTACGGAGCAGAGACCATCAAGGAGCTGAGAAAGAAGTGCATCCAAAACGAGACATTTCGTGTCAGAATTAAGACGAAACAACCACCCAGCGACAGGTCACATGCAGGTGCACACCGGGCAGGGAGCGAGCAGAAAGCCGGGCAAGATAAACGTTGTTTCAACTGTGGCGAGAGAACTCACCTCAGCAATGACTGCCCAAACAAGCAGAAAGGCATGAAATGTTTTTCCTGCAACGAGTTTGGGCACAAGTCGTACCTTTTTTTCGGGCAGGCCCGAAAAAAAGGTACAACCCCAAAGAAAATTTAAGAAAACGATGCGACGCGCTAACTTCAGCAGACAAGAAGATATACAAAGTCGTGAGCATCCTGGGGAACAGCGTCAAATCCGTCATTGACTCGGCAGCGACCTTCACCTGACAACCTCGAGCACCTACGTCAACCTTGGTGCCCCAAAACTCTACTCAAGGACAGTGCCTTTCAACGGGATAGGATCAGGTGACCTCCGTACACTCGGTAGCTTCACCACAACGTTGACCGTCGACGAGATACCGTTCGAGGTGGAAATCCATGTTTTACCCGACAACTTGATTTCATACGACTTGCTACTGGGAGGCTAACTATCAAACTCCGTGGAAATCAGGCTGCTGAGAGGAGAAGCTGTATTCTCTAGAATCGGGTAGAAAAACGAAGAAGCAACCCCTCCAGAGAAAAAACAGGGCAAACAAAAAGGGCTTCTATCCAATTGGAAAAAGCGACCTATCTTTGGACACCTACTACGTGGACTATTTGGGCCCAATGCCTTCAACGAAGAAGAGCTACAATCATCTGTTTGTATTAGTGGACAAATTTTCAAAGTTCACCTGGCTCTATCCGACAGAACACACCACGGCCGAAGAAGTGATCACCAGGCTGAAGACCAAGGCGGCTACCTTTGGAAACCCAAGGCGTATCATTTCTGACAGAGGCTCGGCTTTCCGGTCAAATGCTTTCCAGGCTTATTGCGAAGACGAGAAGATCGAGCATGTAAAGATCACGACTAGAGTACCTTGATGCAACGGACAAGTCGAAAGAGTTAACCGCACCATAATCCCAATCTTCACGAAACTGTCTGACCCGAAGCCTGCTGAGTGGCACAAACATGTCAACCTGGCTCAGCTGCATATCAACTCATCTTACAGCAGGAGCACTGGCACAACCCATTTTGAACTTTTAATCGGAAGGAAAATGCAACTCAAAGACGATCCCGAGCTGCGCTGGCTCCAAGATAATCAAATCAAAGTTGAGAAACAACGCCGTCGAAAACATCCAAAAGATTCAATACAAGAACCAACGAGGTTAAAATCGCCGGAGAAAAGTCGCCTAACTCTATAAAGTCGGCGACCTGGTTGTCATAAAAAAGACACAATTTGGAGGAGGCTTGAAGTTCCACCGAAAGTTTCTGAGGCTTTACAAAGTCGTCCAGAATATGCCCAACGACCGGTACAAGGTGATGAAAGTAGGCGAGACCGAGGGTCCAAACGGGACGACGACGGCAGCCGATTACATGAAACCGTACGCCACGTATCAGGATCACGGCTTCGATACCGGCTCTGAACTGGACGACGAACCCGAATCTAAGGATCAATGACCAGGTGCCCATAGACGGCCTCAGTGATTAGGCATCACTTCCAGGTGTTTGGGGCTCCCAGCTCTGGCGGTATTGTATTTTCTTTTTATTTCCCCACTCATTCTGAGTTGTGCTTTTTCCGTATCCCCGTAGCCCTGAAGGACAATCCGTTTCGCACGCCCCTGGCGGTTTTCTTTTTAGTTGGCAACCCTGCCAGCATAGCTGGCAAACGAAAAAAAAGAAGATCCGCCATCTTCTTTTTTTGGCTCGCGAAAAAGAAAGAACGACGATCTCTCTAAAATCAATCAATTCCTCTTTCATTGTTTTGTTATGTTAAAATCACAATTGTCAATCTTGATCAAATAAAACAGTGCAATTTCAATCTGACAATCATTATGTAAATTCCTACATGTATTAGCACTGGATGAGTACTAATTTAGTACACTTAATTGATTTTAAAAATCCCCGAGAGTTTGCTAGCTTCCTAATTAACTAAGCACACGCAGAGTGAGTTACGATAATTTTGGAAAAATTTGATGTGACGTTGGATTCTTTGGTTCACTTACTTGGCACTAGATTATTCCTTACCGAAAAGTAATACTTATTGTCGTTTGGAAGTTGGTGTGTGCCAACTTAATTATTAAGCTAGGACACTCATGCATATCTGGCGGAAAAATATTACACTAAATTTTCTCTTTGTGTAATGTATAATCACCAAATGAGTACTAATTTAGTAGACTAGTTTGATTTTCGAATTCACAGACAGTGTGCTGGCATAATAATTAACTTAAAACACGCAGGGTGAGTAACGATGTATTTGAGAAAATTGTATGTGACGTTGGTTTCTTTGCTGCACTAAATTAGCACTAAATTAATCCTCACCTAAAAGTAATACTTATTGTAATTTGGAAGTAAGTGTCTGCTAACTTAATTTTTAAAGTAGCACACTCACTCATATCTGGCGTCAAATTTTGCATTTTATTTTCTTTCAGTGAAATGTATCGGCACTGAGTTAGTACTAATTTGAAGCATTCGTTTGATTTTCGAAATCACAGAGAGTGTGCTGGCATAATAATTAACTTAGTACACGCAGGGTGCTTAACAATAATTTTGGGAAACTTTGATGTGACGTTGGTTTCTTTGGTGCAAATTAATTATTCCCTACCGAAACGTAATACTCATTGTGATTTAGAAGCTGGTATGTGCTAACCCCATTTTCTATCGAGCACACTCACTAATATCTGGCCGGTAAATTTGGCAATAAATTTTCTTTATCTAATGTATAAGCACTAAATTAGTACTAATTCAGAACACAAGTTGGATTTGCGAAATCCCAGATAGTGTGCTGGCCTAATAATCAACTTAGCACACGCAGGGTGCGTAACGATAATTTTGGGGAAATTTGATGTGACGTTGGTTTCATTGGTGCACGAAATTAACACTGAATCATTTCTTACCGAAAAGTAATCCTTTTTGTGATATTCAGCTGTGTGCTAACTTAATTGAAAACTAGCACACTCACTAATATCTGGCGGGTGAATTTGGCAATGAATTTTCTCTTTGTGTAATGTATTAGCACTAAATTAGAACTTATTCAGTACACTAGTTTTATTTTGGAAATCGTAGAGAGTGTGCTGGCCAATTAATTTACTCAGCACACGCAATGTGCGTAACAAAAATTTTGGAAAAAACAAATGTGACGTTGGTTTCTTTGTTGCATTAAATTAGCACTAAATTATTTCCTACCAAGAAGTAGCATATATCATGTAGTATCATGTATAAGCACTAAATGAGTACTAATATAGTACACTTGATTGATTTTGGAAATCACAGACAGTGAGCTGGCATAATAATTAACTTTAAACATGCAGGGTGGGTAACGACAAATTTGGGAAAATTTGATGTAACGTTGGTTTCTTTGGTGCAATAAAATAGCTTTAAATTAATTCTTACTTAAAAGTAATACCCATTGTGATTTGGATGTAAGTGTGTGCTAACTTAATTTTTAAGTTATCACACTCACTCACATCTGGCCAAAAAATTTGGCAAAACTGTCTCTTTAAGTTATTTGATTGCACTGAATAAGTTCTTATTTTGTACACTAGTTCAATTTTGCAAATCGCAGATAGTGTGCTGGACTAATAAATAACTTAGAACACGCAGGGTGCGTAACGATAATTTTGGGAAAATTTCATGTGACGTTGGTTTCTTTGGTGCACTCAATTGGCACTAATTGTAATTTAGAAGTTGGTGTGTCCTAACTTTATTTTTAAGCTAGCAGACTCACTAACATCTAACGGGTAAATTTTGGCAATGAATATTCTCTTTGCGAAATGTATTAGCACTGAATTGAAACTAATTTAGTACACTAGTTGTTATTTTTAAAATCACAGATAGAATGCTTGCCCAATAATTCACTTAGCACACGCAGGGTGCGAACGACAATTTTGGAAAAATTTGATGCGATGTTAGTTTCTTAGTTGCACTTAATTATTCCCTTCTGAAAAGTAATACTTATTGTGATTCGAAAGCTGATGTGTGCTATCTTAATTTTTAAGCTAGCACACTCATTAATATCTAGCGGGTAAATTTAGCAATGAATTTTGTCTTTGTGTAATGTATTGGCGCTAAATTAGTACACATTTAGTACACTAGTTTTATTTGTGAAATTCCAGATAGTGTGCTGGCCTAATAATCAACATAGCACAAGCAAGGTGCGGTACGATAATTTTTAGGAAATTCTGATGTAACGTTGCTTCCTTTGGTGCACGAAATTAACACTTAATTATTCCTCACCGAAAAGTAATTCAAATTGTGAGTCGGAAGTTGGTGTGTGCTTACTTATATTTTAAGTTAGCACACTAACTAATACCTGGCGGTAAAATTTGGCTATCAATTTTCTCTTTGTGTTATGTATTAGCACTAAATAGGTACTTATTTAGTGCACTAGTTTGATTTTCCAAATCGCAGATAGTGTGCTGGACTAACAATTACCTTAGCGCACGCAGGTCGCGTAATGATAATTTTGGGAAAATTTCATGTTTCGTTAATGTCTTTGGTGCACGAAATTACCACTAAATCATTTCTTACTGAAAAGTGATACTTATTGTGATGTTAAAGTTGATGTGTGCTAACTTACTTTTTAATCTAGCACACTCGCTCATATCCGGCGGAAAAATTGGGAAATAAATTTTTTCTTTGTGTACTGCATTAGTGCTGAATGAGTACACTTTCGTATTCGGTACACTTGATTGATTTTGGATATCTCAGAGAGTGTGCTTGCTTCTTAATTAACTTAGCTCACGCAGAGTTAGTAACGATAATTTTAGGAAAATTTTATGTGGCGTTGGTTTCTTCAGTGCACTAAATTAGAACTTAATTTATCCTTTCTAAAAAGTAATACTTATTTTGATTCGGAAGTTAGTGTGAGCTAACTTATTTTTAAAGCTAGCATACTAATCAATATCTTACGGGTAAATTTGGCAATGACTTTTCTCTTTTATGTAATGTATGAGCGCAAAAATAGTACTTATTTAGTACTCTAGTATGATTTTGAAAATCCCCGGTTTTTGCTTGCATAACGATAATTTTAGGAAAATTTGATGCGACGTTGATTTCTCTAGTGCACTAAATTTCGTCTCTACCGAAAAGTAATACCTATTGTAATTTGGAAGCTGGTGAGTGCTAACTTAATTTTTAAGCTAGCACACTCTTTAATATCTGGCTAGTATATTTGGCCATAAATTTTTTCTTTGTGTAATGTATAAACACTAAACTAGTACTAATTTAGTACACTAGTTGAATTTGCAAATCGCAGATAATGTGCTGGCCTAATAATTAACTTAGCACACACAGGGTGCGTATCTAAAATTTTTAGATAATTTGATGTGACGTTGATTTCTTTGTTGCACTTAATTATTCCCTACCGAAAAGTAATCCTTATCGTGATTTGGAAGCTGGTGTGTGCTAACTTAATTTTAAAGCTAACACACTTACTGATATCAGGTTGGTAAATTTGGCAATGAATTTTCTCTTTGTGTAATGTATTATCACTAAATTAGAACTTATTTAGTACACAAGTTTGATTTTGGAAATCGCAGTGAGTGTGCTGGCCTAGTAATTAATTAGCACACTCAATGTGCGTAACAATTCTTCTGGGACAATTTGATGTAACGTAGGTTTTTTTGGTGCACTCAAATAGCACTTAAAAAATCCTTACCGAAAAGTAATACTTAATGTGTTTTTGAAGTTGGTGTGTGCTAACTTCATTTTTTAGCGAGCACACTCACTCATATCTGGCGAAACATTTGGGAATAAATTTTTTCTTAGTGTCATGTATGAGCACTTATTGAGTACTAATTTAGTACGTTTGATTAATTGTAGAACTCTAGGAGAGTGTGCTAGCTTCCTAATTTACTTAGAACACGCAGGGTGAGTAACGAGTATTTTGGGAAAATTTGATGTGATGCTGTTTTTTTTTATGCACTTGATTAGCACTTAATTATTCCTTACCAAAAAATTATACTTATCGTCATTCGGAAGATGGCTGAAGATGCCAACTTAATTGTTAAGCTAGGAGACTCATTCATATCTGGCGGAAAACTTTGGCAATAAATTTGCTGTTCGTGTAATGTATAAGCACTAAATTAGTACTAATTTAGTACACTCATTTGATTTTTAAGTTCACAGACAGTGTGCTGGCATAATAAATAACTCAAAACATGCAGGTTGGGTAACGATCAATTTAGGAAAATTTTAAGTGACGTTTTTTAATTTGGTGCGCTAAATTAGCACCTCATGAATCCTTACCTTGAAGTAATACTTATTGTGATTTGGCAGTTGGTGTGTGCTTATTCAATTTTTAAGCTAGCACACTCACTATTATCTGCTGGGTAAAATTGGTAATAAATTGTCTCTTTATGTCATGTATTAGCACTAAATTAGTACTTATTGAGTACACTAGTTTGATTTTGGAAATCGCAGAGAGTGTGCTGGCCTTATAGTTAGCTAATCACACGCAATGTGCGTAACGATAATTTTGGGAAAATTTGTTGTGACGTTGGTTTCTTTGGTGCATTAAATTAGCACTAAATTATTTCTTACCGAAAATTAATACTTTTGTGATTTAGAAGTTACTGGTTGCTAACTTAATTCTCACGCTAGCACACTTAATCATATCTGGCGAAGAAATTTGGCCATAAATTTTCTCTTTGTGTGATATATTAGCACTAAATGAGTAGTTCTTTAGTACACTAGATTGATTTTGAAAATTCCGAAAGTGTCCTGGCCTAATAATTAACTTAGCTCACGCAGGTTGGGGAACGATAATTTTGAGAAAATTTGAGGTGACGTTAGTTTGTTCAGTGCACTAAATCGGCACTAAATTATCCCTCACCGAAAAGTAAGACTTATTGTGATTTGAAAGTGGGCGTGTGCTTACTTAATTCTTAAGCTAGCATACTTACTGATGTCCAGATAAAAAATTTGGCGATTAATATTTTCTGTAGGTAATGTATTAGCACTAAATTAGTACCAATCTAGTTCACTAGTTTGATTTTAAAAATTGCAGAGAGTGCGCTGGACTAATAATTAACTTAGCACACGCAAAGGAGGTAACGAAAAGTTTGGAAAATTTGATGTTACGTTGGTTTTTTTGGTGCACTTAATTAAAAATAAATTTATCCTTACATTAAAGTCATACTTATTGTGTTTTGGAAGCCAGTGTGTGTCAAATTAATTTTTAAGGAATCATACTCACTCATATCTAGTGTCAAATTTGGCAATAAATTTCATCTTCGTGTAATGTATTTGCACTCAGTAAGTACTAATTTAAAGCATTCGTTTGATTTTGGAAATTGCAGAGAGTTCGAAAATCGCAGAGAGGCCTAATAATTAACTTGGCACACGCAGGGTGCGTAACAATAATTTTGGCAATATTTGATGTGACATTGGTTTTTCGGTGCACTTATTATTCCCTACCGAAAAGTAATACTTATTGTGATTTGGAAGCTGGTGTGTGCTAACTTAATTTTCAAGCTAGCACACTCACTCATATCTGGCGGGTTAATTTAGCAATGAATTTTCTTTGTGTAATGTATTAGCTCTAAATTAGTACTAATTTAGTACACTAGTTGGATTTGCCAAATCGCAGATAGTGTGTCGGCTTTATAATCAACTTAGCACACGCAGTGAGCGTAATAATAATTTTGGAAAAATTTGATGTGATGTTGATTTCGTTGGTGCGCTCAATTATTACTTACCGAAAAATAATACCTATTGTGATTTGGAAACTGGTGTGTGCTAACTCAAGTTTCAAGCTACTACACTCACTAATATCTGGCGGGTAAAGTTGTCAATGAATTCTATCTTCTTGTAATGTATTAGCGCGAAATTAGTACTTATTTAGTACACTTGTTTGATTTTGGAAATCCCAGATTGTGTGCTGGTCTGATAATTTAATTAAAACATGCAGGGTGCGTAACAATAATTTTGGAAACATTTGATGTGACGTTGGTTTTTTTGGTGCACTATATTTTTTTTCTACCGAAAAGTAATACTTATTGTGATTTGGAAGCTGGTGTGTGCTAACTTTATTCTTCAGCAATCACACCAACTTATATATAGCGGGTATATTTAGCAATAAATTTTCTCTTTTTGTAATGTATTAGCACTAAATGAGAACTTATTTAGTACACTAGTTTGATTTTGGAAATCGCAGAGATTGTGCCGGCCCAGTAATTAACTTAGCACACGCAATTTGCGTAACGATAATTTTGAGAAAATTTGATGAGACGTTGTTTTCTTTCTTGCACTTCTTAAGAACTAAATTATTCCTTACCTAAAAGTAATACTTATTGTGATTTGGAAGTTGGTGTGTGCCAACTCAATTTTTAAGCTAGCACACTCACTTATATCTGGCAGAAAAATTTGGCAATAAATTTTCTTACTGTGGAATGTATAAGCACGAAAAAAGTACTAATTTAGTACACTTGTTTCATTTTGGAAATCGCAGAGAGTGTGCTGGCCAAATAATTAACTTAGCACACGCAGGGTGAGTCACTATTAGTTCGGGAAAATTTTATGTGACGTTAGTTTCTTTATTGCACTAAATTAGCACTAAATCATTCTTTACCGAAAAGTAATTCTTATTGTAATTTGGAGGTCGGTGTGTGCTGACTTAATTTTTAAGCTAGCACAATCATTAATATCTGGCTTGTAAATTTGGCAATGAATTTCGTCATTGTTTAATGTATGAGCACTTAATCAGATCTTATTTATAACTCTAGTTTTATATTGGAAATCTTGGAGAGTGTGCTAGCTTTCTAATTAACTTTGTTCACGCAGGGAGAGTAACGATAATTTTGGAAAAATTTGATGTCACGTTGGTTTTTTGGTGCACTAAATAAGCACTTACGGTAGTTCTTGAACTTGAAAGAAATTAAATATAGTCACAGAATCTTGCGTGGCCAACTTCATTCAGCTCCGCAATTTTAATTCGTAGATTTGGCAATATTGAAACTGTTTTTCTATATCTCGTTCAGCGTATGTAAATATGTAAATGTATGTAAACATTTTTGCATGCGCAGCCCTGCACCCCGTGAAAAAAGACATTTATGTAACATGAGTGTTAAGGGTAATGTAATATTACCCTTTTCATACTCGTGATATCAAAACATTCGATTTTCCTTGCGCTCCAAAGCATCGTTCGAAAAGACGGTTGTCGGGTTTCTACACGTTCACACGAAAACGCGCGTTTTAGTGTTAGAGGTTCGAAATAGTATTGTGGGATAGGTCACACACACAAATAAAACACTTCGCGTAATACAATGAAACTTTTATTACACTCGAATTTTACACGTGAATCGGTACTGAATACTCGAATTAGCCCGTGTTCAATGAAGCGCGAAAAGGGTCAATTAGGTAGCCGGATTAGGTAGCTGTGACTCGGAGCGCGGTAGAAAATTGACTGACTGTCCCGAGGTTTGACCGCTCTTTTATAGGAAAGCCTATTGTGCCTCGAGATGATTCCAGACGGTTCTAGTACAATGATCTTGAAGCGTCTCGAAGTTTCCAGAATATTCTCAAGTCTTCTCGAGTTAAGGGAAAGAATGATCGCCACACACTCCCCCGCCAGTGATGGAGTCACGCAAATCCTGCTTGCAGGCGGTCAGGGAAGTGGACTCGTCTTCCTGAGCGCGTTTGTCGAGCTGAGTCTGGCTGGGTCTCCTTGAGAGCGTTGGATGCTGCTTGTTGTGATGAGTGATGCTTCTTTTCTTCTGAAGGTCGGTCATGTCTGTCTTCGTCGGTGATAATATAGGCTGGCTTCAGCCTATCGATTGTCACCTTCATTTCCTTTCCCTTGTGGTCGATGGTAAAGGTCTTGGAATTGCGATTTACGACCCTGAACGGTCCATCATATGGCATCTGTAAACAAAATTTTGGCCCATCGTGTCGAAGAAACACGTACTCTGCGGTTGCCAAGTCCTTGAAAACAAAGCTTTTCCGCTCTCCGTGTCTTGTGCCGTCTACTGGTCGGATCTGCTGCATTTGGTCACGCAAGTTTTTGACGAACTCTGATGTAGGTTGAAATTTCTCTGGTCTATCTCCTGCTGCCAAGAATTCCCCAGGAAGTCGAAGCGGTTCTCCATAGATCAGCTCTGCCGAGGTGGTTCTAAGGTCTTCACGCCACGCTGCTCGTATTCCTAGTAAAACTGTCGGAAGGGTCTCTGTCCATCTCTCGTTGCTGTGGCATTTGATTGCTGCTTTCAGTTGGCGATGTGATCGTTCTACCATTCCGTTGGCTGCGGGGTGATACGCTGTTGTCCGTAAGTGGTCGGTGCCTATCAGCTTACTTAATTCGTTGAACAGGCAGGACTCAAATTGGCGGCCTTGATCCGTGGTCACACGATGAGGAATCCCAAACCGGGATACCCATTGACTGTAGAATTCCTTGGCCACCGTTACAGCTTCTTGATCCCGCAATGGAATCGCCTCTGGCCAACGAGAAAACCGGTCGATACAAGTTAGACAATACCGGTAGCCTTCCGAGTAGGGCATGATGATGATGTCTAAATGGACGTGTTCAAATCTCCGTGACGGGCGGCTGAACGAACCCAGTGGTGCTGCTACGTGGCGTGAAGTCTTGGCTCGTTGACATTCAATGCAGCCCCGAGCCCATTTTCTGCAATCCGCGTTCATGGAAGGCCAAACGAACCGTTGTTTGGCAAGTTTCACGGTCGCGTTCGCACCTGGATGTGATAACCTGTGAACAGTTTGAAAAGCTGCCCGTCGGAATGGCTTGGTGATGAAGGGTCTAGCTGCGGGTGTTGAGACATCGCAGTACACGTTCGCTGTTGAGCCTGGTATTTGAATTCGCTTGAGGTGTAAGCCGGTGTTTCCTTGCAGGCACCTGGTCAGCTCGGCATCGCCTTGTTGTGATGATGCTAGGGCTGCGAAGTCCAAGATAGGTGATAGCTCTTCCACTCGAGACAGAGCGTCGGCCACAACATTTTGCTTCCCTGATACGTGCCGAATGTCGGTAGTGAATTGTGAAATGAAGTCAAGATGCCGGAATTGACGAGGAGAACACTTTTCTGGTTTCTGTTGGAACGCAAATGTTAATGGTTTATGGTCCGTGTAAATAACAAAGTTTCTAGCTTCTATCATGTGTCTAAAATGTTTCACTGCGAGATAGATAGCTAACAGTTCTCTGTCGTACGCTCCATATCGTTTCTCAGTATCGGACAGCTTCTTTGAAAAGAAGGCCAAAGGTTGCCACCCATCGTTGACTTGTTGTTGGAGTGTGGCGCCAACTGCTGTATCCGAGGCGTCGCTCACGATGGCTAGGGGTGCGTCGTCCTTTGGGTGAGCTAGAAGGGTAGCGGCTGCTAGCTTCTTCTTACACTCCTCAAAGGCTGCAGTGGCCTGTGGTGTCCACTTTATCTCTGTTTTCCCTTTGAGGTTGGGCACCAGGAGGTCGTTGAGGGGCGCCTGCGTTTCCGAGGCTCCAGGTATGAAACGTCTATAAAAGTTGATCATGCCCAGGAACTGTCGTAGGCCTTTTGCGGATGTCGGTTTCGTGTAGCCAAGAATGTCGGTGACACGGTCAGGCAGGGGACGCGTGCCCTCAGCTGAGATCCAGTAACCCAGGAATTTCACCCCCGGTTGCCCAAAGACGCACTTTGCGGGATTAAGTACTACTGAGTACTTGCGAAACCTCTCGAAAATGATGCGCAAGTGTTGAGCATGCTCCTCCTCGGAGGTTGAAGCAACAAGTACGTCATCGATGTAACTGAAACAAAAATCTAATCCTCGCAATACCTCATCGATGAACCGTTGGAAGGTCTGTGCTGCATTCCGTAACCCGAATGACATATATGGAAACTCAAACAGCCCAAAGGGAGTTGTGATTGCCGTTTTTGGGATGTCTTCTTCGGCAACTGGAATTTGGTTGTATGCTCTCACCAGGTCGATCGAGGAGAAAACCTTCTTGCCCTGCAGGAAGTGTGAAAAGTCCTGGATATGTCGTACTGGGTATCGATCTGGAATTGTTCGGGCGTTCAGTGTGCGATAGTCCCCGCACGGTCTCCATGCATCTTCAGTGTTTTTCGGGACCAGATGTAAAGGGGATGCCCAAGGACTTTCTGAAGGTCGAGCGATGCCCAGTTTGAGCATGGCCTCGAACTCCTTTTTAGCGGCCTTGAGTTTTGCTGGAGCAAGACGTCGTGGTTTGGCGGCAGCTGGGGGCCCCGCGGTTGTTCGTATGTGATGTTCAGTCTCGTGGGTGATTTTCTTGGGTTGTCCTTCTGGTCGCGTTATTTCAGGAAATTCTGAAAGCAAACTATGGTACCTGGATGATCCTGAGATGGTTTTGATGACTGGAACTGTACACTCAGCCATTTCTCCTTGAGTAGTGAGCTGGGTAGTGCCGTCCAAGAGTCTTCGGTTTCTCACGTCCACCAGGAGGTTGTAAAAACCCAAAAAATCCACACCGATAATGGGCTTTGACACGTCTGCTACCACGAACCTCCATGTAAATGCTCGTCTCAGTCCCAAATTTAGGGTAAGATTCATGGTACCATACGTGGCGATGGTCGTGCCGTTGGCTGCTGACAGGACATATTCCGACCTTTCACGCTTGCCAGGAGCTGTGCTGCGGGGAAATACGCACAGATCTGCGCCAGTGTCTACCAGAAATTGCACTTTTGAGTCCCGATCGGTGACGAAGAGGCGACGCGGAATCGGGCTGGAGTCACTCGTCGCCATTAATGACTGCCCCTCTCGTTTCCCTCGGAGAAAGAGCAAGGTTGATCGCATCTGGTTGCCCCGCTACCGAATCTCCAGTGATACCAGCACGTGCCATCTGTCCCGTGTCGACTACGGCTCCGCTGACGAGGTTTGGGATCCCCCCGGTAGCTGCTTCTTGACGGGCGCCCACTGATTGCAGCTATTTCAGCTCGTAGAGCTGCGATTTCCTCATTCAGCCCCAAAGTCATTTGAGACAGCTTGACGTTGAGCATGGCCTCCAATGCATGAGTCGAGGTGGCTTCGGCAATCGAGGGTACAGGTGGCCGTGATGCTTCTGCTATGTTGTCTGCATGTGTAGCCAGGTCCTCCAGGGATTTATCCTTGATTATGGTCAGTGCCACCTGTATGCTTCTGGGCAGCCGACTCAGCCACAGTGTTTTTACTATCGCTTCCGGGACATTGATGCCCGCTAGGTCCTGTAAATGACGTAAAAATTGTGATGGTTTTCTGTCACCTATTTCCTCCCGTTCCAGCAGACGCCGTGTTTTCTCTTCTTGAGAGGCGCTGAGTCGCTTGGTCAGCTCTGTCTTCAGTTTCTCATAGGCGTTTTCCTCAGGTGGTCTCATGATGACGTCCTTCACTTCCGTTGCGTACATCGCCGGTAAGGCCCCTACAACGTGGCCGAACTTCGTTCGGTCGCTGACGATGCCGGCACTGACGAAACTTCCCTCGATCATCGCGAACCAAAGTTCTGGGTCCGATGCAACGAACTCGGGTATTTTAACTGCTACTCGCGCAACTGCTGTATTTTCACCTGTGTTGGCCATGGTTAGTTGTTGTTTGGAGTCGAGGGTAGACTTCTCGTTGTCGGATTCGTCGTCCGTAATCCGGGAGTCGTTCGGGCTAGGCATTCACGCGCACTTGATTCACTTCAAATCGGGGTCACCACTTGTGGGATAGGTCACACACACAAATAAAACACTTCGCGTAATACAATGAAACTTTTATTACACTCGAATTTTACACGTGAATCGGTACTGAATACTCGAATTAGCCCGTGTTCAATGAAGCGCGAAAAGGGTCAATTAGGTAGCCGGATTAGGTAGCTGTGACTCGGAGCGCGGTAGAAAATTGACTGACTGTCCCGAGGTTTGACCGCTCTTTTATAGGAAAGCCTATTGTGCCTCGAGATGATTCCAGACGGTTCTAGTACAATGATCTTGAAGCGTCTCGAAGTTTCCAGAATATTCTCAAGTCTTCTCGAGTTAAGGGAAAGAATGATCGCCACAGTATACTTCATATCAAGGAGCAGAAACGAGCGTTTTTACGAGTGCGAAGTTTTGCGAGCGAGCGTTGCGAGTGTGCAAATCGCACGAGTAAAACGGGAGTTTTGATGCTCCTTGACACGAAAGATATTTTCCGCGTTCGCAGCAAGGAAATTACTTGGTCTTTTGTTTACTGTTTTGTCGTGAAAAGACGAGTTTCTTCTTTTTCCTGGATGCTTTGTTGTATTTGTGGTACTTTCAAATTGTTTCGGTAGCTTAAGTCTCATGTCTAATATTCCCATTTAATATTTTTCTTTCTCTCAAACAATAATATGCACAGGAAAAATTGGCACTTTCGTAGAAAAAATTAAAAATTAAAAATCTTTATTTATATAACATCTAAAATTTTCTGAAACTATTAACAATTATAAAATCGTATGAAATGTGTCACAACATTGCAAATTGATATTCATGTGTTTCAAAGAATAAAAGAATAGTTAAGTTTGGTTGAATTTATTTACTTTATTTTTAGTGATGAAATTTTTATTTATAAACATTTAAAGAAAAAGGAATAATGGACATGAAGACTTGAGCTACCGAAAAAATCTGGAAGTTCCACAAATACAACATAACATCTAGGAAATCCCCTTTTAAAAAATACACCAGCAAGACAAATTTTGGTGAGAATATACTATTTCGAACCTCTAACATTAAAACGCGCGTTTTCGTGTGAACGTGTAGAAACCCTACGACTGCCTTTTCGATGCTTTGGAGCGCGTGGAAAATCGTATGTTTTGTTATCATGAGTATGAAAAGGGTAATTTTCATGTCAGTTTTTAGGGACGACCGTAAAGGCTGCATTGAGTTTCTACACGTAAATAACAAAAACGCTTGTTTACTGTTCTCGATGAAAAACGCACTGTTCTTATCGAGGTGCACACTCGTGTTTTCACTAGTTAATGCCCCTTGATACAAGAAATACTTTAATAAAAAAAATACGATTATTACAATAAGTATTTTGTTTGGGTAGTAAAAAAATCGTTCGTAAAATGCGAATATGAATTTTCCCGGAAGGGTGAAGTTTCCAGCTAGAGTCAAATACAAATAATAATATAATAATAATAATAAATAATAATAATAATAATAATATTATAGGAATAAAGTAGTCACAATGAAAATAATATAATAGTGGTAGTAATTATTATTACTATTATTATTATTATTTTTATTTTTATGATTATTATTTACATGTATTTTGTTGAATAATAAAAACAAAAATATCTGAAATCGTTATAATCAACAACTCAATAGAATCTACAGTAATTCTCAATGATCGTTGGCGCCAAATTTTAAGATATTGTAGAAGTTTAATGATGAAATATCTCGATAATGATTGCCTTTTTATTATTGAAGTAAAACTTCTTAGGCAGCATTGTCACTTTTCTAGAATGTCTTTACGTAGGGAGTAATTTGGAGATTTTACACTGTAACACGTAAGAGTGTAATATTTTTGATCGCAGGGAGAAATTTCCAGATTTAGTTGTAATGTAAGACTGTAAGATGTAAGACTGTAATGTTTTCATTTGGAGGAGTAATTTTGAGATTTTGTTGTAATGTAAGACTGTAATGTTTTCGTTTGGAGGAAGTGAAATTGAGATTTCGTAAGCCTGTAATACTGTAAGAGTGTGATGTTAGGTCGAAATAGTTAGAGGTCGATGATATTCAAGCGTGTTTCGAGTGTACGGAGTAATTTTAAGATTTCGTAAGTCTGTAACACTAGAAGTGTAATGCTTTATCAGAATAGGTGGAGGTCATGGTGATAATCGAACGTATTCCGAGCGTAGGGAGAAACTTTGAGAATTTGTAAGAGTAAGAGAGTAAAAGTTTAATGTCATGTCGGAATAGGTGAGGTTCATTTCATGTTTCAATGTAAGCGAGAAAGGGAGAGAAAGTGTAAGGTGATGTGAGGTGTAAAACGCGGATTGAGGCCTGGTGCGAGGCCGAGATGGAAGGAAAGGGAAGACCTTTGTGAAGTAAAACTTCTTAGGCGGCATTGTCACTTTTTATAAGGAGTAATTTCGAGATTTAGTACTGTAAGACTGCGAGATGTAAGAGTGTTATATTTTCGATTGCAGGGAGTAATATTGAGATTTTGTGAAGTAAGATTGTAAAATGTAAGACTGTAAGGTGTGAGAATGTAATGTTTTCGTTTAGAGGGAGTAATCACGCGCAAATAGAAACGACATACGTACAGAGTATGACAATACAAATTATGATATAAGTATTATCTGCCATATTCATTTACAATTTAGTATTTTAACCGATGTTCAGTGGGAAAACGAAAAACCTACTACAAAGAAAAAATAAGGTATCTGATAGTCCAATTTTTTATTGCTTCCAAGCTTTTAACCGAAATACATGGTCTCCTTCAGGGATATTGTTGGTGAAAATCAAGCATTTACAAAAATCGCACATCAATCACAAAACCAAATTGTTTGTATCTGTTATAACGTACATCGATTAAAAGGCGGCATCTATGTTATTTTATTTTGTTGAATATAATGTGATTATCCTTATTATGAGTACTATTATTTAGCACTTTCACGCTGGTACTTCCCGGTAGGTTTAGGTTGCTCCTTGGTAGGTTGGTTCTATAGGGTTTTATACCTATATACAGTACGACCTCTGGATAGGGCGCAATTCGGTCTTTACTCGCACTCATAAGGCATTTATGGAAATAGAAAAAGAAAACCGACGCCCTATCCATAGGTCGTACTGTATACAATGGTAGGTTAATATATAGATATATAGAATTCTATAGAACCAACCTACCGCGGAGCAATCTTAACCTACCGAGAATGACCAGTGTGACAGTGTTAACTATTCAGAGAGTCGGTAGAATTTTGGGCCTTATATTTTTTCTTACTATTGTTTTTCTCCTCCCCCCCCCCCCTCCCACACACACTTTAGACTAAGCATTTTTATACTGTTATTTGCCTTGCAACTTGAGCGCCTTCTCCTTGTTATCAAGTCAACTTGAAAAAAATGCAGGAAAACCACGTAACTGTAAAATTTATCGTGAGTTTTATGAAAAATATACTTAACAGACCTAATAATCGCTTGAGAAAAATAATTTGCCAACAATTTTTTTTCGCCCTAACCAGATTTAAGCAGATGCTTATATTTTTCCAGTTAAAATCGACACGAAAAATCGAAAAAATTATCAACATTTTCAATTATTGCTCCTCGTTTAAATAATGATTTTAGCAAAATATACTATGGAAAAATGCAAGCATTTACAAACTTGAAATCATTTTCAGCCGATATCATAATCTTACATGAGACGAGTTTTCAAAAGTTGCATACATATGGGACATCGTTTATTTAACAAAGTATTTTTTTGTTAATAACTTTTTAGAACAAATGTTCCAATTATACAAAGCGATATACGGGTATCTATAGTTAAAACCCCCGCCCCTTGTGACTGCAGAATATATATGTGACTTATAAGATTTTGAAATTTCTTATATGTTCAACTCATCTTATGTGTCGACTTATATGTCACTTATACGTTTTCAGAAAACATAAATGTGCACTTATAAGTTTATCGCAATCTTATATGTGCACTCATAAGTTTGTGGAAATCTTATATGTGCAACATATAAGTTTATGAAAAACTTATAAGAAATTGCACGTATAAGTTTCTCACAACTTATACGTCGCACATGTAAGTTTTCCATCAACTTATATGTTGCACATATAAGATTGCCATAAACTTATGAGTGCACATATATGTTTCTGAAAACATATAATAACATATAAGTCGACGTATAAGATTTGATGAACATATAAGAAATTTCGAAATCTTGAAAGGGAGTGAAGTGAAAAAGTCAATCAAGGGATTGACTTTTTCACTTTGCGAAATGCAAATCCATAGGAAAAGTCGTTTTTGTCTCCAACAATGTTCACTTCTTTACACGCAGAGAAATCCATGAATGCGATGACTTTATTAAAGGTAATCACATCTTTTTTTCATGGACAATTTTGGACAGACCTTGAAAAAGGCTATATCATCCATTTTATATTGTAAAATCGGTTATGACGGCATATATAATTTGATATGCCCAATATTAAATTAATGTTATATTCAGAGCTGTTCCCTGCATGTAACTTTGCAGTTTTGAGCTGAAAAAAAATCCAAAACATTTTGTTTTATGTTTGCAAAGAACTGAATTATCTGAATCTGTCTAATGAGTAATTGGCGAAATAATCTAAATTTCGGAACATTGTTTATTAATTTAATAAATTTAAGTGAGGAATTTGAAGTTTGAAATTTCGTTTATCGAAATCACCCCAAAGTCGCCTCAAAAACTCTCAAACATAATTCTCAAACAATTTTTTTTTCATCCCATTTTTTAAATTTCATCTTAGAGGTTCTACTTTACGCGTTCGTCCAGCCGGAATTGAATGTTGTGGGATCCTAATGTACATCGTACATGTAGCATAAGAAAGTATGTGTCGCGTAGAAGAAGTATTGTGAATGATTTTAGTGCGAGTGTATTATTATGTGATTTGTAATGAACTAATGTGTATTAAAAAAGTAATGAACACGAGAGAAAATAGATCATCAATGTGTTTTATTAGTGTTCCTACGTATGTATAAGAGTAAGTCATTGAGTACACGTGAAAGAGCATTTTTTTAAAAAAAAAACAGATCATCAGAAGAAAAGGAGCCTCCGAGTCTATCAATCGTAGTCTTTTTGAATTTTTTTCTTTACTTTGTCCAAAATAAAGCATAGAAAACTTTACTGTAGGAAAGTATTATGAAGTAAAAGAGTATTCGACAAACGGGAGAGCATTGGAAGAAGATTTCAAGAAAAACATGTACACAGTGGCGGATCTTGAATCTTACTACGGAGGGGGGGGGGGTTACTTTTCAAAGGTTTTATTTTTACTAGTGACATATTCTTTTCACAATGCTGTAACGAGCGGAGTCATTGCCCACTCGTTTAGATTCCCAAAAGAGAATCATTAGAACAGACAGTTATAATGGGTGTTCAATTCCCGCGTATCAAATGACTCTCGATTAAGCCTTTCGAAATAGGATAATCTTAACTATTATTTCGCAAGAACATTTTACGAATTCACTTGGAAAATGATTTTCTAACTATTATCTTTGCAAAACAGCAATTTACAGAACATTTAGCGAATCCGCTTGCGAAATGTTTCTATTACAACACGGGATAGTATTAACAGATATTTCGCAAAACGATGAATAGCAAGATGTTTTTTTTACTGCACGAAATAATCTAAAAGACTATTTCGCAAGGACGACTATTGCGAATCATTTTGAGTTTGATAAACCAAAGACTAGGTGGGAGTTTTTGGGTATATAAGCCCGTGCATTTTCGATGGAAAAGAGAGTCACTTTTGCCTTCAACGGAAAAGCTTCTTGTCTCTAGTTGGCCTAAAGCTGCTCGCAGCTCTTGCATCTAGAGTACCTCTAGCCGAAACCGTCCCTTGCAATAAAGACTTGCCCTCCCGGAGCCTAGCCTGACCTGACGACGGCCATTTGCTCCCCCATCTGTTCTATATCGCTAAGCCGAAGTAGTACTTCTGGTCCAAGTATAGATCGAGATCGGATAAGAAAAGTAAACCATATTTTTACTATTATTGTCATTTGTTTGCCTAAATCGGGTTCATTCTCTCTATAAACCTGTGCTAGATGATAGGAGAAATACCTATCCAGCTTCAGATCCATGGCAATCTTGCACAGGCCAATTATGGAACAGAGTAAAAACGACCAAGGTACAAGGGCTTAATACTTTAGATTATTCAAACGAACAAACTGATCAAATTAAAAATACAATGCATTTCATGATTTAAGTACATAACAATATAATCCGTGATAATCGTTATTTTAATAAAAGGTCTTTACGCAGTGTATCGAGTGAAAGAATTAATCCAAGAAACCAGGGAGAGTGCTCGAAGAAATGGTCTTAAGCCTTCAGCTCAGGAAAACGCATTCAAGAAAAAGGGCCAATTAGCACTTTGGATCAAATTGAGCATCCTGAAGGGTTTTTCCCTCGATCATCAATTAACCAAAGTTGAATTAGACGCCCAAGTAGCTAGGTACGTTAGTAAGTTGTGCGGAGTACCTTTACAAGTACCCGACCAAATTATCGACATTACCTGCATTAAATGCGGGGAAAAATCGAGCTATACTAAGAACCCTTATCAGTCAAGGAAAAGGAAGAATCCCAACAATCAAGAGCCACAGTTCGATGCCAAGAATTGGGAGAAAAGATTAAATAGAGATTTTGATGAAGCTATCAACTTTTGTGAGAAGAGTTTCGATATTATAATAGAAAAGGAAATGCTTGAGAAATTGAAACCTCCTCCTCCAGCATTACCAGCTTTAATATAGACTTGCCAGAGTCACAAGCGAGCGTTTTCATTGAATATTGTATGAAGCTGTATTTTTCTGATGTTTATTATGAATAAAAGCCCAAAGGGCAATTAAAGTTATTTTCTAGATCTTTTCTTTTAATAACCTCATAATCTTTTGGACTCCACAAACTTCAAGGGTCACGCAGGGCGGTTGTCCCGCATTGGTCCTTTTCTCTGTACGAGTAAGGAATCATTACATCGTTGGATGCTCAATAATGAGTTCGCTCGTTACAATGCAATAAAATGTATTACCATCCCTACGAAGTGGCAGGAAGGGGGGGGGGGGTTGAACCCGAAAACCCTCCCGATAAATCCGCCACTGTGTGTACATGCCAAAAGGAAAAAATCTTAATCGTGTTAAATATCCATTTTCAACTCAAAACCCGTAGTTTTTTCAAATGGTTTTTTCAAATTTTGCATTAAAGTATACATTCCGCACCAAAAGCAACATTGTTTTGAAGAAATATTAATTATTCTCAATCGCTCCAAAACTTACTGAGAAGCATCATATTACTGGGTAAAAAATCGTCAAGCGTTTCTACCATACCGACCCTGGGAAAATTCGCTTTGGCGGCAAATACAAACTTGAACTTACTCTAAGCAGACTTTTTGTACAAATTGATTAGTACGTTCTATTCTAGTGAGAAACAATTAATAAATATATGATTTATAAAAATCTGTAAGAAGAAGTAATTGATCCATTCTTATTGAAAAATTAGGACGGTTGGAGTTTTCGATTGTTAAGCTGAATGAGTTTATTTGGAATCATTGATAATATATCAATGTTCATAAAGAGAAAAAAAATTTATATTTAGTTAGTAAAATTTGCACATTTTGAAATTTTGTACTTTCAAACTAAAATAGAAATCGGTACATGAATGATACTTAATAATTTATTAAGTCGTTTAATTCCGACATTCAAAGAGGAACTATTGGCAATTGCAATTAATGCTTGAGGTAGGTTTTAGTTTCAAACATATTGTTTTTCCAAAATAGTTCATTTTACATACAAATTGTACCACTTCTCTATTTTACAATTTATGTATTAATAATTCTTTTAAATAAACTCATTTAGTTGAATAATTTCGGACTAAAATCCTTTTAGTTTTTCCCCAGGGATAGATATAAATATTACAAATTTAAATAAGACACAATATACGACTTGAAATAGATTATATTGATATATTACCTAACTGCAGTCAATATATTACATTAACTGCGCATAAAACCATATCTTGGTCAAGAAAATTCTCAGATGCACACAAGATTCTTGCCTTAGGATTCTTAGGTTAGAATTGACATGGTCTTACCTAAGAGATTGAGGTTATAATGACACAATGTCAAGACTTGAACAAGACTTCCCGAAAATTCTGGCCCAGACTCTTGGGCAAGACTAGGGTAAGACTGTGGCTACAGGCCCACACAAGTCTTGTTCAAGAGTCTGGGCCAGAATCTTTGGGAAGTCTTGGGCAAGGCTTGGGATTAAATAAGACCGCAAGACACACACAAGTGTCGTACAGGATTCTGGGTCATAATCTTGGGTAAGTGTAGGGCAAGGCTCGAGAATAAACTTAAATATCTTCAATTAATTTTGTTTCAATATGTATACATTTATGTTTACTGATTGACTTGAAACGGGAGGACCAAAGTTATGGAGCGCGGATATTGGCCACACTTGGTACTTTTTTCTGTGAGGCCTTTAAAAAATGTGTGTAAAATGTTACGTTAAAATAGTCATGAATTTGTAAAAAAATATTTTTTAAAATAAGTGCCGCGACATACCATGCTTCACATGCTCTAGATAAACAAAACGAACCATGGCTTGGTTGATTAAGTGTCAGCCTGACAACCAGTCCATGCGAGTTCAAATCCCGGCAAAGAGAATTTTTTTTCATTTCGTTTTTTTTGATATCTGTAGAAAGACTACATCAAGACTTGATCAAGAATCTTGATTTGGATGTGGCTAGCAAGATCAAGATAATTGTACAAGACATTAGCAAGAGTAGGTCAAGAATCTTGCACAAGAATCTTGCCCAAGACTAGGGTGAGACTGTGGCCACAGGCTTACTCAAGATTTAGGCAAAAGCTCTCAAGATTCTTGCTCAAGTCATGGGCAAGTCATGGCATGTTTTGGTTTTAAGGGTTGTTTTTATATAGAAAAAAGAACTCTTCAATTCGAACACAAGTCTTCTGTAAAGTGAATTCAAATACGTGCTTGCCGCCGAACCGACTTTTCAGGTTGGTATGGTAGAAACGCTTGCCGATTTCTTACCCATTATATGATGTTTCTCAGTAAGTTTTCGAACGATTGAGAATAATTAATGTTTCTTGAGTTGGAAATGGATATTTAACACGATTTAGATTTGTCGCCACAAAGTCGTCACTTTGTCGCCGTTTTGGGGCCGCCCAACGGCGACACCGTCTTGCTAGGGTCGCCTGTGTGGTCAATAATGAAAATGAGAAAAAAATTTTTAGTAAATGCAACATATGTGCCAAGCTAGAGTATGCAGAAGCTACGCATAAATACTGAAGGCAGGTAAGGAAAACATTTTTATTTGTAGACCGAAAGTAAAGAAGGCAATACATTACGTTCAATGGATCAGTTTTTATTCACGAAGGTATTTTCATATGTATTAAAAATTTCGTTGATTTTCAATTACCTTAAATGTAAGCTTTAGATAGAAAGTATACGCATGTGTTACTCATTTTTCTCGTGATGAATATTACGTTATCGAATAATTTTGTAGCATGAAAAATTTTTTAGTTGACGATATTTTTTTTTTTTTTTCAATCAATAATACCTGGCTATAATATAGTAACTCAGGTCAACAACTTTTGAATTATTAAACGTTTAGGCATTATATTTTTGTGTACGACCAAATAAGATCATTATTTCTCGATGAAAATTGGAATAAAAATGTGATGAACTTTCCATCGAAATGTTTTTTATACACCGCTTATATCATTAATATTTTTTTTATTTTATTATATTACTAAAATATTATCAATATTATAGGTGGTAATTTACAGTATTTATTAATTATTTATTTTAAATGATTCTAATATGTACAGTTATGATAAAGTTTTTTCATATTAATAATTATAAATATGAAATTTTAGATGTACCGCCACATTATGTAACATGAGTGTTGCATTAATGTGCCATGAAACGAATATGCGTGTTACATTCATTTGCCACATGCGCAACATTCATGTTACATTCATGTGGCGGGACGAATGGTACATGAGTGTTGCATACATGCTTAACATTAATGTTACACTGATGTTTTGCACGAATGTTCCATGAAGGTTATCGGCATGTATCATAAACGACTGTAGCATTAATGTTCCATGAATGCTGCCATGAATGTACCATGAATGTCGCACATATGGGACATTCTTTTAGAAATCGAACACCTTTTTTGACTTGACAATTTTATTTGGTCCCAAAATTTGTTTTTTGAGTCTATACTGAAAATAAACAGACACGTTTACGAGGTTTTTGTTTAAAAAATTTTTTTTTCGAAAATATGACCATTGTGAATTTTAATGCTTTATCCAATCCTATAACATGTTAAATTCATTATCTCTGGTTCTACTAATACTATCGTTACAATTTTTTTTCATTTTAAAGGTTATTATATCAGCTACCAGTAACCTGAGTGTTATACCTGCAACCTGAATAAAATTAAAAAATAATAACAATTTATTTGTTTAAATAATGTTATCATAATGTTAACCACAACGAAATCTATTACAAAAATTACTATTGTATTCGTTATGTTTTTACCTATAAAACCCAGTTTTCAGAAAGATGGGACAGTTATTAGTTAAAGGGTACGAAAATAATATCAACCGCGCTTCACGTAGCGCGGGTAGCGCGCTTAACTACTGAGCGCGTTAAGTTTCATTAGAGTCACTGTCACATTTGTGTAAATTTTTTTGTTCGAAATCATAATTCATGTATGTTTTAACTCATAACAAAACTTGGTGTAGTATACATGTTGGATATAAACATGTTTTTAACGATTGTTAAAATTGTACTGAACGTTCCCGTGCGATTTAACCTGAAAACATGAAAAGGGTAACTTCATAAAGTATGAAACGAAGTAATATTTATTTATTTATTCATTTATTTATTTTACGGTTTTACGCCCGTACAATAGTATTTTTTACAAACGAAGTACGCACCATTAATACAAATACAATCGAATCGAGGGGAATAAATCCTACAAATCCTGTATCGAGAGGTAACTAATTTCTTAAACCATATATACAAATGTTCAATTCTTCTGATTGAAAATTTTATAGTCGCATTGAAATTTTATGATCGAAAGATAATTAAAGAATTGTATAGAAAAATATTATACGTTCATGTAATACTTGACAGAATGTACAACAGCACTAATCATTTTATGATTATTATTTCAGTGAAATGTTCTTGTGAAGAAAAATGCTTTGCTTTTGCTTTTTTTTGTGTGATAGGTATGATGCAATGGTATGACAACGACCCTTTCACTGTTACAGCTTTTTGAAATCTTGTTTGTAATTTTTTTTCTTCCTCTTCATACTCTTTACTGTCAACAAATTCCAATGAAATATTAGGAAGGGCTTCGGTTGCCCATTGGAATAACTCTCTTGGAGTTTGAATTGGATTTCCTGCTCTTTGGAGGCTTGTTCTGGCAGCTAACCTCTTCAATGTCCCTCCTAAGCCGTCGCACGCACCTTTGCCGTGAGACGTTGGAAAGAAGTGCCACTCTGCTGCTATACCAAAGTCTCGTTGATGATGAACAAGATTGGCAAAATTTTTTCTGTTCTTATACTGAGCACTCGCTCCATCAGAAAAATAAATTATTTTTTTGACTTGACTCAAATATTTTTTCAAAAAGTTTACCAAATGTTTTTGGAACACGTAAACTGCTACTGTATTGTGGTGCAAACAGTCTGAAATTATGACAAAACTTTTCATTTTAACTTCCTAATTATGTTTATAGTAGATGGCAAATGGGTGAATAGTGGCTTGATTATTATTCCAGTGAAAGCCTTGGACTGAATCTTGAATAACAAGAGCGTAATTTTCAGAAAAATCACACATAACAATACATTCATTTTCATTAAGTTCTTCTTTTTTATTGCCAACAAAAAGATTTTGCTTTTTGACGAGAAATGAATGGAGAAGCAATTTTTCTAAATCGATTTTTAATTTTTCCAAATATTCATCTACTGGGGATATGAAAATTTGCAAAGATGCTCTGGCAACTTTTGTCCACTGTTTGTGAGTGATTTCTTTAATATTATTTTGATCAAAAATGCTTTCTAATTCATCTATCAAATTTTTTGCACCAGGACATGCAGAACACTTTCCAAAGTAGCAATCGGATTCTGCATCAGAGCAAATCATCCTTTTCAAGCAATCGTGATAAGTTTTTATAGGATTGGGGGTTTTAGCTGTAAGGTATTTTATATTAGGCCCTTCAAGTAATAATTTTACATTTTCATGAACTGCACCAACACATACAGAATGTGTACCACTTGCAGCTGCCAGCACGCAATGTTTCGGGCGCAAAGATGCAAATTTTGAAAAGCTGCACTTGAATTCAGGGAACTTTTCAGTATATAATTGATAAATTTCTCTCAAATTTAATAACAGTAATCTTTTCTGTACATGAATGCGTTGGCCATTTTTCTTCACAGAAACGAAATCTTTTTTACCTGGCATCATTCGGCTATTATCATCAAGCTCATAAAAACTAATCACTGAATCAATTATATGTTTTTCTAAGGACGGATGGCTTTTAGGAGGAGGTGTACATAAAATACCAAGTTCATTCGCAGTTTGTTTTGCTACAGTAATCATGTGAGTCGTGGCGGCAGGAAAATGTTGTCTGATTTTTCTAAAAGACCAGTAGTCAAAATTCTAATTTTCGTTTCACGTTCTTCAGTGGTATTAAATGTGTCTTTCAAAATTTGCAAAACATTATTTCCATCGTTCTTCTCTGCAGCAGCATCATTGACATTACTATAAGCGTGAAAACTTTTTTGAGACATTGCCTCGGAAATGCTTTTAACTTTTTCGGCAGAATCGCGCTTTTGAGAAATGTGTGCCTTTTTTATAGGTGAAATACCGATCAAAATCAAACCTTCATTAATCGCGTCCATTGCTTCGGAAATTATTCCTTTATCCTCTTCGTAAGGCGCCGGACTTGTTGGGCTAGGAGGTTTTTCCACTTCATCGTCAGTCATAGCTTTAGGGTCAATATCATCAACTTCTTGGTGCTACAAAATATATTTATATATATACACTGCAAATAATTTTACGTATTTTCGATAGTATCAATCACATGACGTATAGTTTATCTATCTTTCAACGAAAAATGAATCAATTGAAGCAAATAAATATGTATTGAAATTTTGTAGAATTTTAATAGAAACAAATGATATAACTAATTCATGAATTAAATGTAGTAATAAGTACCTGATCGTCTGTTTTGGCTTCACTTTTGATTCCAGTTTTCTGGCGCACTTTGGGAAATTTTTTGCGGCACATGTCACAAATTCTTTGCTCAAAAGACTCTTTTGTTACAGACTTATTGAGAGCCAATATATATTCTCTTCGTACTTTCCTGAGACTTTTTATGTTTTGAATTTTCGGATGAGGAGATAAACCAAAAGGATTAAAACATCTGTCCTTTCGAATTTTCGATAGTACCGATGATTGTGATGGTCGTGACATTTTTTTACGTGTGGGTTTCTCAAACTTGATTTTGCTCACTCACTTTTAGAAATAAAAAAAAAGCAAAAAAGAAAGACGTGTGCTCGTACTAGGCTTTTCCGAAGTAAACTGCGTGAGTGACTCGAGACTGAACAACACTTAATGTTTAAACACGCTCCTACACGTTTGAACTCGTCGCGCGCTGCCCGCGCTACGTGAAGCGCGGTTGAAATTATTTTCTCACTCTTTAACTAATAACGGTCCCATCTTTCTGAAAACTGGGTTCTTTACATTTATTTGGCAATAAATGTTTTCTTTGTGTAATGTATTAGCACTAAATGAGTACTAATTTAGTACACTTGATTGATTTTGGAAATCCCGGAGAGTGTGCTAGCTTCCTAATTAACTTAGCACATGCAGGGTGAGTAGAGATAATTTTAGGAAAATTTGATTTCACGTTGGTTTCTTTGGTGCACTTAATTAGAACTAAATTAATCCTTACCGAAAAGTAATACTTATCGTGATTTTGAAGTTGTAGTGTGCTAACTTAATTTTTAAGCTAGCACAATCAATAACATTTGGCAGGTAAATTTGGCAATGAATTGTTTTTGTGTAATGTATTAGCACTACATTAGTACAAATTTAGTACACTAGTTAGATTTGCAAAATTCTAGATAGTGTGCTAGCCTAATAATCAACTGAGCACACGCAGGGTGCGTAACGATAATTTTAGGAAAGTTTGGTGTGACGTTGGTTACTTCGGTGCACTTAATGAGCACTAAATTTTTCCTTACCAAAAAGTTATACTTATTGTGATTAAAAGTTGTTGTGTACTAACTTGATTTTTAAGCTAGCACACTCACTCATATCTGGCGGAAAAATTTGGCAATTAATTTTCACTTTGTGTAATGTATTGGCACTAAATAACAACTAATTTAGTACACTAGTTTGATTTTGGAAATCACAGTCAGTGTGCTGGCATAATAATTAACCTAAAACACGCAGGAGAGGTGACTATAAATTTGAGAAAATTTGATGTGACGCTGGTTTTTTTGGTGCATTAAATTAGCACTAAATCAATCCTTACCAAAAAGTAATACTTATTTTGATTTGGAAGTAAGTGTGTGTTAACATAATTTTTAAGCAATCACACTCACTCATATCTGGCGTCATATATAGCAATAAATTTTCTCTCTGTGTATTAGCACTTAATTGGTACTAATTTAGAACACTAGTTCGATTTGCAAAATCCTAGATAGTGTGCTAACCTTTTAATTAATTTAGCACACCATAGGTGCATAACGATAATTTTTCAAAATTTTATGTGACGTTGGTTTCTTTCGTGCACTTTTAAGCACTTAATTATTCCTTACCGGTAAGTAATACTTATTCTAATTTGGATGTTAATTTGTGCTTTCTTAATTTTTAAGCTAGTAAACTCACTCAAATCCGGCGGAAAAATTTTTCAGTTAATTTTCTCTTTAGCTAATGTATTAGCACGAAATTAGTATTAATTTAGTTCGATAGCGATAACGGGTAACGATAATTTTGGGAAACTTTGATGTAACGTTTGTTTTTTTGGTGCACTTAATTAGCACTTAATTGATTCTTACCTCAAAGTAATACTGATTGTGATATGGAAGTTAGTGTGTGCTAGCTTAATTTTAAGGGTATCGCACTCACTCATATCTGGCTAAAAAATTTGGGAATAAATTTTCTCTGTGTGTAATGTATTAGCACTACATTAATACTAATTTAGTATACTTGTTTGATTTTGGAAATCCCGGACAGTGTAGTAGCTTCCTAATAAACTCAGCACACCTAGGGTGAGTTAATTTGGTTTTTTTTGGAGCACTCAATTATTACTTACCGAAAAGTAATACATATTGTGATTTGCAAGCAGGTGTGTGCTAACTTAATTTTTTAAGTTTAGTTAAGTGTCATGAATTAGCACTAAATTAGTACTACTTGAGTACAGTAGATTGATTTTGAAAATTCCAGATAGTGTGCTGGCCTAACAATTAACTTTGCACACGCAGGGTGGGTAACGATAATTTTGGAAAAATTCGATGTGACGTTGATTTGTTCAATGCACTAAAATAGCACTAAATTATCCCTCACCGAAAAGTAATACTTATTGTGATTTAAAGGCTGGTGTGTGATTACTTAATTTTTAAGCAAGCACACTAACTCACATCTGGCGAAAAAATTTGACAATTAATTTTTCGTTTAGGTAATGTATAAGCACTTCATCAGAACGTATTTAGAACACTTATTTGATTTGGAAATCTCGGAGAGTGTGCTAGCTTCCCGATGCATTTTGCACACGCAGGACGAGTAACGATAATTTTGGAAAAATTTAATCTGCCGTTGGTTTCTTTGGTGCATTTAATTGGCACTAAATTCTTCTTTACCAAAAAGTAATACGTATGGTGAATTGGATGTTTCCAACTTAATTTTTAAGCTAGGACACTCATTCATTTCTCGCGGGAAAAATTGGCACTAGATTTTCTGTTTGTCTAATGTATGGACACTAAATGAGTTCTAATTTGTACACTAGTTTGATTTTGGTAATCACAGACAGTGTGCTGGTATAATAATTAACGTATAACATGCAGGGTGGGTAACGATGAATTCGGGAAATTTTTATGTGACGATAGTTTCTTTGGTGCACTTAATTAGCACTAAATTAATTCTTACCTAAAAGTGATACTTATTGAGATTGGGAAGTTAGTGTGTGCTTATTTAATTTTCAAGGTATCACGATCGCTCATATCTGGCTAAAAAATTTAGCAATAAATTTTCTGTTTGTCTAATGTATATGCACTAAATCAGTACTAATTTATTTAACTAGTGTAATTTCGAAAATCGCAGAGAGTGTGCTGGACTAATAATTAACTTAGCACACGCAGGGTGCGTCACGATAGGTTTGGGAAAATTTAATGTGACGTTGGTTCCTTTGGTTCACTTAATGAACACTAAATTATTCCTTACCGAAAAGTAATACTTATTCTGATTTGGAAAATGGTGTGTGCCATCTTGATTTTAAAGCTAGCACACTCACTTATATCTGGCAGAAAAATTTGACGATAATTTTGGGTAAATCTGGTGTGAGGCTGGTTTCTTTGGTGCACTATATTAGCACTGAATTATCCGTTACCTAAAAGTAATTCGTATTGTGATTTGGAAGTTGGTGTGTGCTAACTTCATTTTTAAGCTAGCACACTCTCTAATATCTGGCAAGTAAATATAGCAACAAATTTTCTCTCTGTGTAATGTAGAAGCACTATATTAGTAATAATTTAGAACACTAGTTTGCTTTTAGAAGTCCCGGATAATGTGTTATCTTCCTAATAAACTCAGCACTCCTAGGGTGAATAACGATAATTTTGGGAAAATTTGATGTAACGTTGGTTTTTATGGTGCACTAAATTTTTTCTCTACCGAAAAGCAATACTTTTTATGATTTGGGAGCTGGTGTGCGCTAACTTGATTTTCAAGCTATCACACTCACTCATATCTGGCGGAAAAATTTGGTAATAAATTTTCTCTTTGTGTAATGTATTAGCACTAAATTAGTACTAATTTAGTTCACTAGTTCGATTTGCAAATCGCAGATAGTGTGCCGGCCTAATAATCAACTTAGCACACGCAGAGTGCGTCACAATAGTTTTGAAAAAATTTAATGTGACGTTAGTTCCTTTGGTTCACTTAATGAACACTAAATTATTCCTTACCGAAAAGTAATACTTATTCTGATTTGGAAAATGGTGTGTGCCATCTTGATTTTTAAGCTAGCACAATCACTTATATCTGGCAGAAAAATTTGGCAATAAATTTCCACTTTGTGAAATGTATTAGTACTAAATAAGTACTAAATACGAACACTCGTTAGATTTTGGAAATCTTGCGATTTCCAAAATCTTGGAAAAAGATTTGGAAAAGGATTTGGAAGTTTGTGTGTGCCGACTTAAGGTAATTCTTGCTCTTGAAGGAAATTGAATTTAGTCACAGAGTCTTGCGTGGCCAACTGCATTTAGCTCCGCAATTTGAATTCGTAGATTTGGCAACATCGAAACTGTTTTTTTATATCTCGCCCAGCGTATGTAAATATGTAAATGTATGTTAACATGTTTGCATGCGCAGCCGTAGACGTTGTTCGTGCACGTAGTTTTTTTTGTGAATTTATTTCAAATCTTTAACTAATATAAATATGTCGAAAGTATTATCATTGCATTTTTTTAAATGCAACGTTGCCAAGCATACCTATGGTGTGTACGAAAGTGACAGTTATAGGTGTTTTTTGTAAGTTTCTCAAAAAATAGTTCGGTAACCCTTATTGAACTTTTGCAAGGTTGATATTCATGATAAAAGTAGATTTCAGTAATTTTTTCAGAAATAATTATAGAAACGTTTTTGAAATGTAAGCGGAAATGCACGATTTTACATGTACGCGCATGTTAATTTCGAAAAATTATTACTCAAAAATCAGTGCTGTAAGCAATCATGAAATTTTTATCATAGAGTATATACAATATCGAGATCAAATTCTGAAATTTTCAGGATAAACTATAGAAAATTGCCCAAGTGCAAGAACAATCTTAATTTTTAAACGAGGACACTCATTTATATCTGGCGGAAAAATTAAGGAATAAATTTTCTTTTTGTGTAATGTATAAGCACTAAATGAATACTTATTTAGTACACTAGTTATCTTTTGAAAATCACAGTCAGTGTGCTGGCAAAATAATTAAATTAAAACATGCAGGGTAAGTAACGATGAATTTGGAAAAATTTGATGTGACGTTGGTTTCTTTGGTGCACTGAATTAGCTCTAAATAAATCCTTACCTTAAAGTTAAACGTATTGTGATTTGAAAGTTAGTGTGTGCTTACTTAATTTTAAAGGTATCACAATCGCTCATATCTGGCGTAAAATGTGGCAATATATTTTCTCTTTTGTGTAATGTATTAGCGCAAAATTAGTGATAGACTTGGCAACAGTGCGCGATCGCAGCGTTACCACGATATATATAAACTCAAACTCAAGTCCGAGAGCGTCAGTCTACCAACAGGGCTCTCAAAGTGTCGAACTTTAAAGCGCAAAGTGACATTAAATTTTCGAGAAAATGGCGGAATCGAAACTCAACGCCGCGTACGAGGTGATGAACGCGCAAAAACGACTTCTGACTCGGGGTGGTGCTGTCGATCCTACAGTATTGAACAATGACGCTTTAGCACAAATCGATAAATTGCGTGAATTAAGTGCGAATAGCTCGAGTGTAGTGAAAATTCAATGTGCGCGTGCCATCCAACGACTACGCAGTTACATAATCCAGTTGCGCGGTTCACTCATGATTGGAGATGGATTACAAAATGGCGTGAAATGGGAAGATCTCAACAGTGCCTTCAAGACGCACATCCGCGCGGGCGTCGTAACCAACTTACGCCACCTGGACATTACTAAGTTTTTGTTGGAAGCCCGAGAAATTTTCGTTATCAAACTGGAAGAAAATCTAAAGACCGAAAATGCTGTCAAAGTCTACACTTCCCTGGATGGAGAATTCAGCATTCTGAAGAACGATGAAGAGGTCGTAGAGTTGAAAAACTTAAAAACTCGCAACGTCAGCATCACCCAAACAACGGATCTCAACACCTGTATAAATATTCATGTATAAATATTCAAAATTTAGACGATGAGTATTTTAAATGGGCTATTCTTTCGGCGCTGCATCCTATGGGAAAGAATGTGAACACCAAGGACGTCTTTCCATTTACAAACAATATGATGAAGAACTAAACTTTGGAGGAATTTCTTTTCCTGTTATGCCAAAGCAGGCTCCTTTATTCAAAAGGCTCAACAATATTTCCATAAATATCTACATTCTTTTGAAAAACAAAGATTTTGGATTAAAGATCTTTCTCGACTTGTAAGCAGTCAGCTTTCTAAACACAAGGAAAAAAATTGGATTTGTGACCGGTGTCTTCACTACTTTCGAGATTCTGAGGAGTTGAATGTCCACGAAATTGATTGTAAAGAAGCGAATACATGTAGTCAATTTGCCTGCTCACAACAAAAATATTCTAAAATTCAACAATCATAAAAACAATATCAAAGTTCCTTACGTCGTTTACGCGGATTTTGAATGTTTATTGAAACAAGTAGTTCCCGGCAAAGAGAAAAACACTCGAGTCGTGCAAGTTCACGAGGCCTGTAGCGTTGGCTACTATGTCCAATGTAGCTTCGATGAAGGACAATCTCGCTACGCGAGCTATCAAGGCCAGGATCCCGCGCAGTGGTTCTCCGATGAGTTGGTAAAACTCACGAAATAAGTCCAGGAGAAGATGAAGAACCCCAAACCCATGGAGCCCCTCACCCCGGCAGAGAAGGAGATGTTTCGAAAAGCTGCCAACTGCCACATCTGCAAGACCGCTCTGAAAGGTCAAATCAGAGTGAGAGACCACCGCCATCTTACGGGCAAGTTTCGAGGCGCGGCTCATCAAAAATGCAATCTCCAATATCAGGATGCACTTACTATTCCGGTAAGATTGTATGTCATTATATTTTTCTAATAAAACTTGAAAAAAAAATCTAAGAGCATTGTAACTTTGGTTGATCATACTATTGAGATTTGAAAAAAATTATTACTATTTTTATTATTATTATTGTTAGAAAATACATCTCATGCAACAAGGATTCAAAGGTAACAATTGTGGTTTTTTTTTGTTACAGGTCATATTTCACAATCTAAGCGGATATGACAGCCATCTTGTAATCAAACAAATCGCCAACTGTATCGAGGGACGCATCACCCTAATTCCACAGACAATGGAAAGATACGACTTCTTCACCAAACATTTTGACTGCAGCAAGATATCTCTGCGATTCATTGATTCGTTCAGGTTCATGGCCTCATCGCTGGATAAACTTGCATAGTACTTGGAAGACGATAAAAAAAAACCATCATCCATCGAGAATACTCGCATCTTGACGAGGAACTATTAAAACTCCTCATGAAGAAAGGAGTGTTCCCCTATGAGTACCTGGACTCTTGGGAAAAATTGGAGGTGACCGAGCTGCCACCTCAAGAAGCGTTCCACAGCATCCTGATGTATGAGAACATTTCCGACAATGACTATCGGTAATTAAAATATTTTAATTATCACTGTCATTTATTGTATTATTTTTTGAGTTCTCAACTTTTTTTTTCAATTTCAGTCATGCTCAGACAGTCTGGCAGTCCTTCAACAACCAGTCACTTGAGGAGTACTCGGACCTATACCTGAAGACTGACGTGCTTCTCCTGGCGGACGTCTATGAGAACTTTCGAGAAGGCTGTCTCGAGTTCTATGGACTAGATCCTGCCCACTACTCTACAACACCAGGATTCAGCTGGGACGCTATGCTCAAGCATACGAGTATAGAATTGAAGCTTCTTACGGACATCGACAAGCTCCTCTTCATCGAACGTAGGATCCGAGGAGGCATCTCCCAATGCAGCCACCCATACGCCAGGGCCAACAATCCCTACTACGCCACCAATTATAATCCCCAAGAAGAGGACAAATACCTCATGTATTATGATGTAATGTAATGTAATGCTTGCCTTACGCTAGATTTGAGTGGGTTGAAAATTTTCAACAAGATTTTCCGTGGGATGTTGCTGATGATGCCGGAGAAGGTTACATCCTAGAAGTGGATCTCAAGTAGCCACCAGAAATTCATGATTCTCACAATGACTTACCGTTTTGCGCAGAGCACATAACTCCACCCGGTTCGAAATGTAAAAAGCTCTTAACAACTCTTGAACCGAAAAAGCGGTACGTCATTCATTATAGAAATTTGAGGCAGGAATTGCATCATGGACTGATTTTTCGTTGCATTCATAGAATATTGAAATATAAGCAATCTCCATGGTTGAAATCTTACATTAATTTAAACAGTGAAATGCGTAAAAATGCAAAAAATGGATTTGAAAAAAATCTTTATAAATTCATGAACAATGCAGTATACGGAAAAACCATGGAGAATGTAAGAAAACGTGTAGATATAAAACTAGTCATGCAATGTTTATGTCGATACGGCGCAGAAGCCTTGATTTTGAAACCAAATTTCAGCTCTTGTACAATTTTCGATGAGAATTTAGTTGCCATTAAATTAGCACGCGTCGAGGTTACAATGAACAAACCCATTTATATAGGTTTCTGCGATCTCGACCTATCCAAGACATGTCTTTACTCTTTTCATTACGACTTCATAAAACCTGCAACAATCGCAAAAAGTCTGTATACCGATACAGACAGTCTGATTTATGAAATTCGAAATCTTGACCCATATAAAATGATGACAAAAAACAATGATCAATTCGATACATCATATTATCCCTCACCTAATCGTTTCGGAATCGAATTGAAAAACAAAAACGGTGTGGGTCTCATGAGGGACGAATGAAACGGGAAAATCATAACTGAATTTGTAGCGTTGAGAAGTAAGATGTACAGTGTTCGAGTTGAAGGTCAGGATAGAATTAAAAAAGCCAAAGAAGTCAAAGGATCGGTTGTGGCGAAAACAATAGATTTCGATGGTTATGTACATTATTTGTACAGTGAGAGTACAGAGTATCGCATTCAACATCTGTTTCGATCACATCTGCATGAAATTCAAACAATTCAACAAACAAATCTCGCGTTGAATCCATATGATGACAAGCGTCACCTATTGTCAACTACAACGGACACTTTGGCTCGAGGCCACTATAAAATAAGGGAATTGATGGATGTCGACGATGAATTGTAAATATTAATAAACATTGCTCTAGGCAAATAAGGAAATTGATAGATATCGACAAATTGTAAATATCATTGTACTAGGCTATTTAGATGGATCGTGGATTAGGCCTACTGGGGATATCACGTCAACAAAAACGCACCATGAATTCTACCACCCCATGCGAGAACGGAGCGGGCTATGGTGGCGCGGAAATGAATTCATGCTGAAAGTATAAATATATTTATTTTATATATGTATGTAAAGGGTAAATAAAAACACTCGATATATACGAATAAACGTTTATTGATTACATGTCTTATTTATTTATCCAATTGTTGTGAGTATTATCAAACCCCAACCATTTTACATATAATTTGGTTCCACGCTTGCGCAACACTTTTTCAACGAGATACACATCCGGATGCATCACTTTGGCAAGTTCTTCGGTATAGAATCCTCCTTCGATGGGCTGGTCCTGATAATCCTTGAGCTTGTACGTAGTGGGATGCGTTGGCTTTACAGCAGCGATAGTGAAAATTTCCGTTCTCTAGTTGGGCGTATACCCCTTCTCAAAAACATGTTTGTACTTGCTGATCCGGACTTTGTCACCGACCTTGAACTTGCTGATCTGCTCTTTCTGTTGCTTGACGTGATAAATTTCATCAAGCAGGCGTTTTTCATCAGCTGCGGTAACATCTTTTGGCTTCATCTTGATTGTACGATGCTGGGTGGCGTTGTTACTCGATAAAAAATTAGATAAGATGTCGATCCATTTGTAATGTCCTTGGCGGGAGAACCGTTTCCACATCTGACTCTTGAGTGTACGATTGAAACGTTCGCAAATGAACGCCTTCATGCCGCTGAATGTAGAGTACATGTTGATTCCATGTTGCTTTATGAGTGCCTTGAAGTCCTTGTTGTAAAATTCTTTGCTTTGATTGACGTGTAGATTCTTGGGCTGACGATCCTTGAGCACAGTCTTCATAGCAGTGGTAACGTCGGGTCCATTTTTGGTTTTTATTGGTACAGCCCACGCGTACTTGGAGAAGACGTCGATGACAGTCAGTAGGAATTTGTAGCCTTTATCTTTGTAGGTGGACATGTCTACGAGATCGTGTTGCCACGTCTCGTCGAGTCCTCGTATATCAACATGGCGACGTCGATAATTTCTTCTTGCGGGTTTATGGAGTTCTTCCACTAGACCTTCTTTCATCTTTTCGACGTCCGGGATAGTTATGAATTAGGAGCGTTTGTATTCTAGCTTTTATTCGTAGATATCTTCTTGGGGCGTAACATCGTCAAATACTTCCTTCTCGATACGTTCTATACGACGGTGTAGTTTGGAAATGATTGCCGAGTTTTCAGTCACATGCTTTTCATACATGTTAGCCAAGGTTTCTTGTGATTTTTGCACTTCCTCCGCCACATTTTTCAGTTGATTAATTTCAATTGTCAGCACTTCTTCGAAATCGATAATATTTTGATAAGAAGCGCCATCTCTCTCGTAATCACTCTTAGCAACGTTGACTAATTTTTATGTTGGAGATCGTAATGACCTTCACGGGTCAACTTAAATCCAACACCAGGAGGTCCTCGTATTTCCCGATTCTTAATCAGGTGTCTCCCAAACACGTCTACACTTGTCATTGTCTAGCTCGTGAATGAGATATGAAGCTTCAAGATTTTTAATATATAAAGTCAGCTTCTCTAAGTTCTTCAATGACTGAGTTGATTTCGTTGGTATGACTGTTGTTGCCAGCAGCTTGTGACGCAAGTATAAGTCGCAAGCGATCAACGAGTTCGATGGGATCATCCCAATGCACATAATCGATGTTACGTTCGCGATAAACCACATTGTATACTCCTGTGTCCACTTTCTTGTCAGCAATGTATGTAAGACATTTCAAATCACTGTCACCACCACGCAGACTCCTGTCAAGTAGATAATTTTTTCTATCCGCGTTTGTTAGTCAGAAGATTTTCTTATAGTTTTCCTTATTATTTTTATTCACAATCGAACTGTTTGAAGTTTTTTTCAACAGCAGTTCTATGAGTCCCAGCGTTTTCTCAAACTCTTCAGTCCCCACGTAAACAGTATTTTCTTCGAAACTGATTGACGTGTTTCCAATATGCAATCCACTTTTCAACGACCGTACTCCATACTGAATGTCTAGATTCTTTTGCTCATCCTTGTTTTTCATCATTTTCAAGTATTTCTTTAGAGTGTCAACAGGAGCTGGTGAACTCGCGATGTCTGGTGCAAAGGTTTCGTCACCGATGGTTTGATCGAAGCTCTAGAAATTTTCACTCCGTGGCTCAAATGTATCATCATCTTCCACTGTAGGTAATTCTTCTTTAGCTTCCTCCTATTTTACCGACTCCATCTTCAGGTTCATTGGTTTTCTAGCCAATGACTGTAGTGGATCAATGATGGGCTTGAACACTTCTCGCACCGAAGTCTCCATAGCAGCTTTTCCACGTTTCAGCAGACGATGTTTGCGGCGGATGGCTTCGCTCGCTTGTACGATATGGTGTAGTACATCTTTACGCTCCATCTTCTTTCAATGTTTAAACAATACTGATGTAGTTGTCACGAAAACACTTTAATTTATAGTAGCAAAGCAATCGAATCCTTTTCTGTACCGCCCTTGTTCGCTATCCTTGTCAATGACAATGAACCGGTACTTGTCGCTTCAACATGCTGCGCATAAATCTCGAAATTGTGCGAACGTCATGTCAGTGTTTACATGATCGTCATATACATTTTTCAAGTTCATATCATCTTGACGAAACATTACAAGCAAGTTAGCATTATCTCGCACCAAGTGTTTAGGAATACGCGCATAGGTCTGACAGAGATAGAAACTGTCTACATCACGATGCCGTCCCATGCAAAAGTATGTGCGAATGTTATTTTGTTTTTCGCAAGCTACATCACCGAATATCATTACAGAGTTTGGTTTGACTTCCTCAACACTAACGACTTGTTCGTTTTCATTATACGGAAAATATCTAACTCCTTTGACCGGTTCAATGATTTTTTCCAAGTACTTGTATTTAGGTTGCTCGAGTGACTTTGAGTAAATGTAGACGTTCTCAAATCTTAACCCATTTGGATGCGTAATAAGCGAGATCAGAGCATTAGTTTTACCACAATTTGAAGGACCACATATTATTACACGAACTGTATTCGGTAATAGTTTTCTATGCCGTTTGAATTTTTCCCGCTTTTCCACCACACTGTCGAAGTTTACGACAGGCAACTTGACATTTTGCGGTGTAAACTCCATGACGACCTGTCAGCGTCTGAATCGAAAACCTATACATACCGCGTATTTATGGCCACGAGCTCAGTTGAGTAATGACTGTGAGAGGGCGCGGACTCGTCAACGCCATCATCAACAAGCTCCCTGTTGAACTCCACATTCCTGGCTATCAATTTTATGGTCCAGGCACTAAACTTGCTAAAAGGCTAAAAAGTGGGGATCGTGGAATCAATCCAGTTGATTCAGCGTGCAGGGAGCACGATATCGCATATTCGAAAAATAAAAATCTCACAGCTAGACACGAAGCTGATAAAGTTCTTGCAAAGAAAGCTATCGAACGTCTTCTTGCAAAAGATTCAGGAGTTGGTGAAAAAACTGCAGCTCTTGGAGTAACTGGTATCATGGGAGTAAAGCAGAAACTCGGTATGAGGTTGAAGAAAGTAGCAAAGAAATAAAAGATTCCCTTTAGAAAAGTCATCGACGCAGCAAAAGTTGCAGCTAGAGCTACAGGTTCTATGCAATCAACATTAAAAGCTGCTAGAGCCGCGGTGAAACAAGCAGGAGGAAAGAAGAAAGTTCGAGTACCACGTGTACTAACTGTATCCAGTAAATTTGGTGCCATTTTACCTGCTTTTCTACTCCCTGTCTTTGCGGGATTAAGCGCAACAGGAGCATTGGCAGGTGGCGCTGCGAGCATCGCTAAAGCTATCAACGACGCCAAAGCCGCCAAGCGGCAATTGGATGAATCAAGGTGACATAACCTCAAAATGGAATAAATCGCCGTGGGAAAAGGATTGTATTTAAAAACATGAAGTACTGGACTGAAACTGCATTTAAAACACGTATAGAGCTACCACACCGAGCACTTACCGATGAAGATTTGTTGAAATATGCAAAAATGTTAAAAATTCCATCATTTTGAGGCGTGTACATGCGTAATGATTTGCCTAAAAGTGGACCTAAAAAATACGAGGCTTCCATCGTTAATCTAGATGACGAAAATGGTCATGGTACTCATTGGGTCCCGTATCGGAAAACCGGTAATCAAATGGCGTTTTTCGACAGCTTTTGCAATTCACAACCACCTCGAGAACTTGTAGATTATATCGGTGTCGGTAGCATTATTCTATATAATCGTGATCAGTATCAAAACTATGATCAAATTATTTGCAGGCACTTGTGTCTCAAGTTTTTACTCGATAAAAGTGTTGCGGGTGTGTGAGTGACCTTCAGTCAACAACGAGCCACCATCATGGATACACTGACCTTGACCCTCTCGGGAACATCGTCTGTCTTGGAGGCGTACTACTTTCCTCCTATTGAACAGTCACGCTGGAAAAATTATTCATTGGGCTTGGTGGAACTATTGACTTTTCATTCGATCCCCAACCTCGACGTTGGTAGCAACAAGTTTTACGTTGACGGTAGAGTGTTTACCAAACCTCCGAGGAGCTACGAATTGGACAGAATCGAGCGTTACCTGAAGAAAGTGTTGCCGTTGGATATCAAGCTTCATTTGCAAGGCAATAGCAGCACGCTGCGCAGTTAAATCAAATGTAATCGAACCATCGATTTACAACCAAAAGATTCTATTGGTAAACTTTTAGGCTTCGATCCGCTTATTCTCAAGGCTGACGTTGCGCACGAGTCTCAATCACCTGTGAGGATACTCGCCGTCAACGCCTTGCGCGTCGAATGCAACATAACTACGGGAGCGTACATCAACGAGCGTCGCGTGCATACCATTCACGAGTTTTTTCCCGTAGTGCCACCAGGATATAAGATCATTGAAATACCTACATATGTCATTTACCATCCGTTCACCGTGCAAGCAATACATCACCTGCAGCTCCGCATTCTGGATCAAAACGGACAATTGGTGAATTTTCGAGGAGAAATCATCACTATTAGATAGCATGTAAAAGGTGAATAATGGGAATCGTAACGGAGAATATAAAAGTCCAGCAACATGTCCACGGATCATCAGTCGGCACAAACCTTTTAAAGTGCTCACACCGCGGAACGTGCAGTTCCTGAAAAGCCTCGGGTTAAGAGTAAAATTTGCTGCTGCTTCATCTGCCTGATACCATGTTATCCATCGAGAAGAAGATCGCCTTTGACGAGGCGATAGCGCAGTACGAAGTGCACGCGCATCAACCGTACGCGTCATCGACGTACGAGGGGGGACCCAAAAGTAACGGGAATTGTGTTACAACTTTTTTATTGACAAATTTTTTCACACACCATTTTTATCACCTTCAAAGTAACCCCCATTGACTGTAATACACTTGTTCAATCTTTTTTTCCAGTGTTCAAAACAGTTCTGAAATTCATTTTTTTCAATGTTTTTTAAACCTTCCAGCGATTTTTGTTTCACCTCTTCTACAGTCCCAAAACGTTTTCCTTTCATGTCCCTTTTGAGTCTAGGGAACAAAAAAAAGTCACAGGGGGCAAGGTCTGGTGAATAGGGGGGGTGAACAATCGGTGTCATGCCGTTTTTGGTCAAAAATTTCTTCACGGACAGCGCTGTGTGGGCAGGTGCATTGTCGTGGTGGAAGAACCAATCTCCTGTGCGCCAAAGATCCGCTCTTTTCTTCCGGATGTTCTCCCTCAACCTTTTCAAAACCTCCAAGTAGAAGTGTTGGTTGACCGTTTGGCCTGGAGGAACAAATTCTGCATGCACAATACCTCTGCAATCGAAGAAACAAATGAGCAATGTCTTGATGTTGGACTTCACTTGGCGTGCCTTTTTTGGATGAGGCGAGAGAGGTGTCTTCCATTGGCTTGATTGCTGCTTTGTTTCGGGATCGTAGCCATAGCACCATGATTCATCGCCAGTTATAACCTTGAGAAAAAAATCTGGGTCTTCATCCAACTGATTTTGCAGCTCAAGACAGGCCTGAAGTCGACGCTCCTTTTGATCGTCGGAGAGAAGGCGAGGAACAAATTTGGCTGCAATCCTCCTCATGCTCAAATCTTCAGTTAAAATCCTCTGAATTGAACTCCATGACAATCCAGACATCTCACAAAGTTGATCGATGGTTCGGCGACGGTCTTCATGAACAAGAGTGTTGATTTTTTCAATGTTTTCGTCCGTTCTTGAAGTCGAGGGGCGCCCAGAACGAGGTTGGTCTTCTATTGACATCTCTCCATTCTTGAAACGCGAAAACCAGTCGTACACACGCGTTTTACTCAAAGCATTATCCCCATAAGCTGTTTTCAGCATCACAAGGGTTTCCGCAGGTGTTTTTCCTAACAAAAAACAAAATTTTACAGCCGCGCGTTGCTCTCCGCACTCAGCCATTTCACGTTTTCGCCGAAACGGAAAAAGTCGTTTCACTAGAAAAATTCTTACGGACGAACGAATGCACTCACAGCAAATGAACTTTGCACAATGACTTGGGAGAGTAGCAGCTTGGAAGAGAACCAGTGGAGAACCCGATCCCCCCCCTTCGCGGTCCCCCCACCACCTAATTCCCGTTACTTTTGGATCCCCCCTCGTACAACAATAATGATGAAATTCGCATCATTGTACAGAACCAGGATTCGTACATGTTGCCGAGCAAGAGTTCGCTGCATATTCAAGGACGTTTAACGAAATCTGACGGAGCTGAGGTCGTTCATACATCTATAGTCAACAATCGTATAGCCTACCTATTTGAGGAAATTCGTTACGAGCTAAATGCCGTGGAGATTGAAAGGGTGAAAAACGGAAAAACGTTGGCCTAACAACTGCTATGAAAGCCTACATCTCACAAAGTTCGGATCAAAAGGACTTGATGGAAAATGCAGGATGGATTCTTGACGATACGAGATCATTGGTTGATAATCACGGATATTTCGATATATGTATCCCGCTGCAATTTCTCTTTGAATTCGCTGAGGACTATCAACGAATCATCGTCAACGCTAAACATGAGCTCATCATTCTCCGAGCTAACACAGACGTCAACGCTATCCAGCAGTCAGTGGTTGTAGCTCCTGCAGTTCCAGAGGAGTTTAAAATAACCCTTAGCAAAATCGAATGGATGTTGCCGTACGTCAAAGTGTCAGGCTTTGAAAAGATTCGAATGCTCTGCTACATTGCTAGCGATCCCACCATCGCTATGAGCTTCAGGAGCTGGGAACTCTACGAATATCCTTTGCTGCCTACAACTACCAAGCATGTGTGGAGCGTCAAAACAACGACTAAACTGGAAAAGGCGAGATACGTCATTGTAGGATTCCAAGCAGGGCGGAAGAATGCTCGTGGAGCAAATATAAGCGGCTTTGATACTTGCGCTTTACCTTGCCCTCAGGACATCAAGCTCTATCTCAACTCGCAATGTTATCCTTACACAAATCTGAATATCAATTTCGAGCGTAATCGATTCGCAGCGTTGTATGAAATGTTTTCCAACTTCCAATCATCCTATTACGGCAGGGAAAATGCTCCATTATTAACAAAAGTACAATTCCAGGATCTAGCGCCTCTCGTAGTCATTGATTCTGCTAAACAAAACGAGTCCCTCATTACCGGGTCAGTTGACATTCGTTTGGAGTTTGAATCGGCTGCGAATATTCCAGCTCAAACTGCGGCTTATTGCCTCATTATACACGATCGCGTTGTTGAATATCAGCCAATCAGCGGGATTGTCAGAAAATTATAAAACGTTTGATTGTAACTACTGCGCATGTACTAGCGAGAGCTTAGCGGTTCTTGATTGCAACTTTTATACTGTTGAACGATACTTGTTACATTGCAACGTTATCGATTATATTTAAGGTTGTGTTTACATGTATAATCAAGTATATATAAATAAAGATAATTACTCTGTTCGCAATGGATAAGTTAAACAATGAACGTCGTTGTCATTTAAATGAAGATAAATTGTCTGACAAGTATAAGCCTGTGTCGTATAAGAAGGAGAAGGACGAGAAAAAGCCTGATGTCAAGTATGAGAAAATGAAGAATTGATGAGTTGGTGGTGGTGGTGGTGGTGGTGGTGGTGGGTATAAAAGGAGGTGGATACGCGAGAGCGCGTCAATGTACCGAGATGAAGTACATCGTGGACGATCAAGGATTTTCCGTGCAAAGTATGTTTATCGTCAAGGAGCTGGCAGTATTAGAGCTTGAGCCCTACGCCGACGCTGTCGCGACGTTATTCAAGTCACCATGTGCCTGGGATGGTTTGACTCCAAAAGTAAAGGCGACTAATTTGTGGCTAACACGAAACATGGTATACATCATGGTATACCTTGGAACTCTGGAGTCGTGCCATACGAGGAACTCTACCAAGTGCTCAAGAATCAACTTAAGGATGCCAGCTTTTTATTTGTGAAAGGATTGGACAAAAAGCGTTTGCTGAAGCAGTACACAAATGCGGTCATAATCGATTTGATGGGTATGGGCTGCCCGTCCCTGGATGATTTACGAGTCTCTGCATGCCCCTACAACAATTTTCATCGACCCGTCTACGATCATCACTGTGCCAAGGAAAACGCCGGCGGCCTCAGGATGTGATTAATGGAAAAATTTGGCGAAACACCATCAACGAAAAGATCATTTACTCTACTCTCATACGCCAACTGGCTGCACAAGTTGGATTCTGAGGATATCGCTGCACTAACACGAGAATTTCTACTTTATTTCCGGAAAAAGTGTATCGCTCAAGCTTGGGAAAAATTGCCGCTGAATATGCAAAGTGACAAAGAATTCATGGCTTGCAGACTATGCGAAAAACATTGGAATTCAACTAGTGAAGATGATGATGGTACACGTCCTATAATTAAGGATTGTAGCATGTGTAAGAAAGAAAAAAACATTTAAAAGACTGTAAAAGAATAAAAAATATAAAAGATTGTAAAAAAATAAAACATGGAGGGGCTACTATTGTGGTTGAACCTCACAGCATAGGGCGGGGAGAGGCCCTTTGCAGAAAAAAAAGATGTATGAATAAGTATAATAAATAATTCAAAAATGTATTTATGAATTAATTCGTATCCCTTAAGTGTAAGATTACATCATCGTTTGATGACTCATTGTTTGCCTGATCAGCGAGATAACGTTTCCAGGAATTCTTCACACAGTTAGGATGACGTCGTCGTTTCCGATAACTTGTCTAAACTTGTCGTTATGACGTCATCACTTTTTAACTGCGTAATAGATTTTTAAGGTTTTACTATTAATAGATGATGAAGTCATTGCTTAGGAATGTGATTACGTGATCGCTAAATGCGCAATATATTTTCAAGGTCAAATATTCTATTTATTATTTATGGTGACTTCATCGCTTAGGAATGTGTTTACATGATCGCTAAATGCGAAATATATTTTGAAGGTCAAATATTCTATTTATTTATGATGACGTCATCGCTTAGGAATGTGTTTACGTGATCGTTAACTGAGCAATAGATTTTCAAGGTCAAACGTGTTTCAACTTGATGTCATGACGTCATCGCTAAGGAATGTGATGACGTCATTACATATCGCTTAACGTACGGATAAGAGAACTCCCAAGCGTCAGTCTGACGACAATTTTCGGACAGGCAACATGCATTTTTTAAAGCTCAACCAAGTGGCTTGCGCAAAGGGTTTTCTCCTAACGCGAAGAATTATCGAGTTGGAAGTTAGCAAAGACTATGCCGTGACTAGAATTCGCTCCGTTGACACCAAATTTAGGCCTAAATTCATCATTAGTCTGGATGAGAAATTTGAGATTTTCCTGCAAGAGAGGATCTGCAAGACTCTGCGAGAAGATCCAAAAGAGCTGCATAAACTTGAAGACTCTACAAAGTCGAAGAATCCAGTAAAGTTCCGTCTTCTCGGAGGGAAATTCAACGCCTGCGAGTTTTCTTTTAAGGATTTGTTCTTTTATACATTGTAATTTAGAATGTATGAATAAAAAAAAACAAACAAACAAACAAAAAAAAACAAAAACATAAAAAAAGAAGGTATTACCGACATGTGGCATTACCGGCATGAGGTATTACTGACATAAGACACTACCGACATAAGGTATTTCCGACATGAGGCACTACCGACATGAGGCACTACCGACATGAGTTATTACCGACAGTAGGTACTCCTCTACCTTGCCGACCGCGCCCCTGTTTTACCGACAGGAGGTACGCTCATGTTTTACCTACCGGAGCCATTTTAGATTCCAACCGCCATTTTATTTTCTAACCGCAATTTTGTTTAAGGACATTGTTATGGGAGAAAATCTAGGGAAAATTTAGAAAAATTCCGGAAAATTTGCGGTAAATCGTGGAAAAATTGAGGTGAATTCGTGGAGAGTTCCAGAAAATCTAGAGGAATTTCGTAAAAATATAGAAAATTTAGGGAAATCCCGGAAAAATATGGGAAATTTTTGAAAAACGCGGAAATTTTCGGAAAATCTAGGGAAATCCCGGAAAAATATAGGGAAATCCCGAAAAATATGGAAAATCTAGGGAAATTTTGGAAAACCCGCGGGGGAGATGATGGACCAATCAGGACGCAGGGGGCGTGGCCTAGGGGTGGGAGAAAGGAGGGGCAGACCAATCAGGGCGCAAGGGGTGTGGCCTTGGGGAGTGGTGGGGAGGGAGTTGGGGGTGGGTTCACGTGATGGTTGGAGGAGTGGGGGGGACGTATCCCCCTAGCCTATCTACTCCCATCTAAAATATGCTCGTTTTTTCTAAGCTTAGATCCTATAAATCTCCTATTTGTCCTCATTCTTGAACAAAAAACTTTTTTTAAGGTACGAAAATGTTTTTCTGAAAAACGTGTTGGAGTACGATGAGCAAAAAGGGATTACACGAAAAGTTGTTTTGATACTTGACAACGCTCCATCGCATCCAACTGCGGAAACTCTGAATTTGATCAACCCGAATTCCAAAATCATATTCCTCCCTCCAAACGTGACTGCACTGATTCAACCTCAAGATAAAGGGATCATTGCGACAACCAAAAAGCTCTACAAAAAAGCGTTGTTGAGAAAACTTCTTCTTGAAGAAGATTGCGATTACGTCAATCTTTTTTTGAAAAATTTCAATCTAAAAAATGCTTTTACAATTTTAAGTGATTTATGGTCCACTCTTAAACAAACAACTTTGCGAAACGCGTGGAAAAATGTATTTGGTGATCTTCTCGAGAAAAAACCTGAAAATTCTTTCGTAGATCAGAATCACTATGAAAGTCAAAATGGAGATAAAAATGAAAGTGAAAATGAGAACGATAATTCTGTTGGAAATGAAAAAAGCTTTGAAACTCAAGATTGTCTCAATGTTTGTACAGAGTTTGCTTGGTTTCTAATAGAAGACAACGAAGATAGCGCAGAAAAGTTGCGAGAGAAAATAATGAGCGCACCCCATAAGCCACAGAGGGTTCTATATACGTTTAAGAAACATTTTTAGAAAGGTTCTACAAACGATTCAGGAACCTTTTGAACGTTTATGAAACGTTTCTCGAAGTTTTAAAAACGTTTTACCTAACTTTTTGATAACCTTACTTAACGAATTGTACATTTTCTTAAGAACATTTCTAGAACGTTCTAAATCGTTTCCCAGTTAACAAGAGGTCTCACTGTGAGCTCGCTATTTCCTCCCTAAATCGAGCTCACTGTGAGCTCACTGGGTAAGGCTTTTTTTCTAATATGCAACGATTATTGAAAGTATATACTTCGATTACATTGTTTATAATAGACAAAATATATGATTGAACTGCTGAGAATAACACTCGGACGAGTAGAGACACATAGAGACAAAAAACATATAGATTCATATCTCTCTGTCTCTTACACTTCCGAGTATTATTGGCAGCCGATCAATAATTTAATTTTATTTCAACAAAATCAGTGGCATTGAGAAAATTTCGCCCGATTTCAAGAAACATTACGAAACGACTTTACGTTCGCGCTGATACGAATCATTATGCGTCATACTTAAAGTATCAGTGCTAAACTTGTCAAATGAGAAAAAAAAGTAGACTTCCATCTGGTGGCTCGCGCAGTAAATACTGTTAAGGCACTAAATATTCAAATTTGAGCGCGACATATTTAAAAACCTAACGCCACATCAGTATTTACTACGAGGGCCACCAGATGGAAGTCTACTTTTTTTCTCATTTCACAAGTTTAGCACTGATACATTAAGTATGACGCACAATGATTCGTATCAACGCGAACGCAAATTCATTTCGCAATGCTTTCTGAAATCGGGTGGAATTTTCTCAATCCCACCGATTTTGTTGGAAAAAAATTAAATTATTAAACGGCTGACAATAAAAAACCAGAAGAGTAAGAGACAGAGAGATACGAAACTATATGTTTTTTGTCTGTATGTGTCTTTACTCGTCCGAGTTTTATTCTCAGCCGTTCAATCATATATTTTATCTATTATAAACAATTTAATCGAAGTATATACTTTCAATAATCGTTGCGTATTTGAAAAAAAGCTTTACCCAGTGAGCTCACAGTGAGCTCGATTTAGGGAGGAAATAGCTAGCTCACAGTGAAACCTCTTGTTCACTGGGAAATGATTTAGAACGTTCTAGAAATGTTCTTAAGAAAATGTACAATTCCTTAAGTAAGGTTTTCAAAAAGTGATGTAAAACGTTTTTAAAACTTCGAGAAACGTTACATAAATACGTTCCATGAACGCATGAAATCGTTCAAATAAGGTTCTCATGAACGTTCTATAAATGTTCTCAAACGTTTGTGAAATGATTTCACGAACATTTATAGGCGGGCATATTTCAGGGTTTTATAAACGTTTCATAAACGTTTAAAAGGTTCCTGAATCGTTTGTAGAACCTTTCTAAAAACGTTTTTTAAACGTTTGTAGAACCTTCTGTGGCTAATGGGGCAGAAATCGCGGTTCGGGAATAGTTGTCACGGGAAGATGGTGGTGATTCTGGGTGGGAACCTTTGTCAGATTCAGAAATAATTGCATCAGTAATAAATAATAGTGAAGATAGTGAGATGGGCTTAGTCGGAATGCCATCCATTGAAAAAGTTGATTGTAGTGAGTACGTCGAACAGAATGATGCGTTATAGGCGAACGCAGTAGAATCTGTGCAAAATCTTTCTCGTGAGCAAGCAAATGAGTATGCGAGACAACTCAAAGTGTACTTTCGAAATCAAACGGGGTACACAGAAGAAGATTTTCAATGGATTAAAAAGATTGAAATTAAGACTGCTGCAGCTGCTGCATCGCAAGTAATGCCAAGTATCGAGAGAATATACTGCGAATTGTAGTTTTTTTTATATACACAAAGTATGTACCACATTTTTACAAAGTACAAATATATTTTAATATTTTTATGTTATTACTTAAGCTTCATTCGACATCGCAGAAAAATTTTTTACGTTCATAAAACCTGCATAATTACATATATGTAACAAATGTGAAATGTCAAAAATGTTGAAAGTATACGATACAATACTGCTGTATATTCGATTTTTCGATAGATAAGTTAGATCAAAAAATTAAAAATTTATAATTCCCACGATCTTTTTTGTATTCTTCTTTTTCACGTAGTAATTTTGCTCAAAAAAATATATTTTTTTTCATAACATAGATAGATTTTTTTATAAAATTTCGAACAAAAAATTAATACATACGATAAAAACTTTCAGATTAAGTTGACTTCACACCTCAATCATGAATACATACTTATCTTTAAGTTATTAATTTTGTACGAAAACTGATTGTCAGATAAGTTATCAGCCACTTTTTTTGGCACAAGATTCGTAAAAAAAGGAAAAATTTTACTCCCGCAATAAATTTTCTTCTTTCTGTTAATATTATTTTACCATCCGAGGCACCCACAGTTTCTAGTTACGGCCTCACGGCACAGCCAGGCGAGACCCAAGTGATTAATCATCTTGGCTAGGCTAGGAAAAAAAACGTACTTTCGACGTATGGGACACTATCCCGAGAAGTCCCATGAATGGACGGACGAATGTATGCATAAACCCACCCTGGTGAAAAAAAAAAGTTTTCTGCATATCTTCTGCACATCTTGTACTTGTCCAGAGATAATCTTTATAAAGATATCTGCACGACATTTTTGTGTAAGGTTCGATTTATATGTTCCAGATATTTCAAGAAAGATAGTATCATCTACAGATCAGTTAAAAGATGTTCCCGCGATATACTTTTGCAGATGTTTTGTAGATATATTTATAAAGATATTTTAAACATGTAATTTCAAATATATCTTGTACATGTTGTATATATCTTGTACAAGACTTATGAAAAATGTATGATTTTATATTAATTTTATTTTTTTGATGAGGTTTGTATAAAAATCAAAATCACTAGGGCACGATCATTTTTTACACTATTTATTGTGTAAAGTATTAAATAAATTATTTCTAATTACTACAACATGTTGTTTGATCTTCATTGCGTTAAATAACCTCCTGGTTTCCTTTGTGAAACTTTCCTTTTTTCAGCGGCTGTTCGGTGTCCCTGGTATGATACTTGGTGTCAAAAAACATTGGAAGAGGTATTTTGCAAGATTGGAAAATAACAGGTTCTTTCATTATCAACTTATTTTTATTTCGATTCCAATCGCATGTACATTCTATCGAATACAGTAAAGTTGATAGCATTTAGAAATTTAAAAACTTACATCATTATTAGGCACTAATGTTGACAATTGTAACAGTGCTCAGCTAATAATTTTCTTCGTCTGTTTGCAAATTTGACAACTCAAAAACCTCTTCAACCATTATGTCATTTTCGGATTCGGGCCCCTCATACTGATTTTCACTTTGTTCCCTGACTTCCTGACGTGCTGGTACTTTTTGACATTGATGCTTTGTTGTTTTTGTTTTCATCTTATATCGACGCTCATTCAGCATTGTACAAATAACACCAGTTATCCACTCCTTGCTCCACTCGTCACTGTTTTTTTTTGCACAATGATCTGACTTGGATGGAGTTGTTTGTTTCGCAATTCTCAAAGTAGGAATTTTTTGCCATGACTTCACTATTTCTGTAACATAATCAAACAAAATACTAACCTTATGCACTTATAAACATTCTCTATTTTGTTAATTATATGTTCTACTAGTTACCAATAACTTGTTTGATTTTTGTATTGTCGAGATGGATGCATTCTCCAGTTTTTCTGCGGTTTGTGTTCCTGTACATATTTTGCAATTCTTCTTCACTAAACAGAGCACGCGTAACAGCTCTGACTCTCGAAGACATTGCTTTGCAATTTTTAGCGGCATTATATTCCTTGCTCCGAACCAAGTACCCATCTTGTCGAGCCTTGGAAAATAAAAGGAAAGAAGGATGTGGTGCCTATGCTTTATCTCTATATGTGATTGTGGCAATTTTTTCAAGCAATTATTCTCAAAATAAATACCCATCCATTCATCCCACTCGAACGAGAGATGCTCTCTTGAACTCCTTCTGCCACAGTGGTATTGGTGACTAACCGTGTGGTCGACAATTTTTCTGTATAAACTTTTTTAGCGAAGGAACTATTATTGTAGTATTTGCTGCAGAATTCTCGTCTGTAGTGGGGTTAACGCTTTTTGGAGTTGGCGAATTGTGTCCTCCAACTCGACAATTTTGGTGTCTTTCGCTGCAGTCTCCTGCCGAAGAGTATTAAGCTCGTCCTCATTTGATGTTTCTACAAATTCCAATACTCTCAAGTCCGCTGCTTGACACTCTTCCTCGCGTGATTCTTTTGCTTTTTTCTAAAATAATTTTCGACATGTGTTAAAATAACTATCACGTGAGCACGAAATTTCTGTACTCATCTCAGTTGCAATTTAATTAGTTAAATTTATTAATTAACTTATTATTGTTGTAAAAAGTTTTCAGAAAAGTATTGCTCTTGTAATAGATATCGATGAAAAAGAAATTTCAACTTTCAAAATTGAACTCTTTTGGCGAATTGCTGTTTCATAATTTTTGTAAATTTTGTATTTTTAAATTTTTCGGGTTTACAAATTTTCCAATATTGTGGTCATTATTATGTACGTTCGAAATCTTTAAATTTTTCAAATTTCTATGATAATGATTCAAAATGGTACCATTCAACGATATAGTTGTAAAGCAAAAATTTTCAATGCCAATTTAAAACATTTGAAGATTTTGCATAATTTTGTATTTACATCTTTGTACATATGTTAAGCATGATTTGTTTGATTATTTATGATAGCATATTTTCATGCGAATTTTATAAGCCTATTTTGTTTTTGAACTAATTAATTTTCAAGGTTACTGAGGAATTATTTAATATATTCATTTTTTTCATTTTAATTTCTTACTTGACATTTTCCTATTCCGTAACCTAACTCGACGTTTCAAAGTTCTGGATTGTTTGACTAACTTTTCTTTATTCTGAAACGCTTAAAACAAATTATGAGGTTTCCGAAATACAGAAATTTTCGTATTCTTGTGTCACGTCCTGGACGAACGTGGCAAAGGACGATCAAGAAAGATTTCTCCTTCTTGTCACCCTTAGGTTGTTTCCGGTTTTAGCCTACAAGGGAGGGTCAAGGAACCGGACGCAATCGTTAGTGGACAACAGGGCGAGGAGGAAAAGAAATAAAAAAAAAATAATATTAATTTTCGTTCACAACTTTAATCCAAAAAAGTCGGCAAAAATAGAATAATACACAAAGCAGTATACATAGATAATTAATGATGTAATATTATAACATGAGGTAAAACAATTTGAAATAATTGTACAATAAGTTTAAAGTTTCGGAATATAAAAATAAATGCACCATATGTTAGAATCTCGGAGACAAAATAAATGCACAATATGTTAGAATCTCGGAAACACAATAAATGTACAATATGTTGGAATTTGGAAGTAAAATAAATGTACAGTATGTTAGAACCTCGAAAGTAAAATAAATGTACAGTATGTTAGAAACTCGAAAGTAAAATAAATGTACAATATGTTAGAATTTCGGAAACAAAATAAATTGACAATATGTTAGAAACTTGGAAATAAAATGAATGTACAGTATGTTAGAACCTCGAAAGTAAAATAAATGTACAGTATGTTAGAACCTCGAAAGTAAAATAAATGTACAGTATGTTAGAAACTCGAAAGTAAAATAAATGTACAATATGTTAGAATTTCGGGAACAAAATAAATTGACAATATGTTAGAAACTTGGAAATAAAATAAATGTACAATATGTTAGAATCTCGGATAGTAAAATAAACGTACAATATGTTTGAATTTGGAAATAAAAAAAATGAACAATATGTTGGAATCTCGGATAGTAAAATAAACGTACAATATGTTAGAATTTTGAAATAAAATAAATGAACAATACCACGTATTTGCCGATGTAGGGAGGAAATAGACACCAAAAGACTCGACAAAAGTCAGACGACAAAAGACGCTACTACCCGTTTCTCGAATCCTTTTATAAAACTTCTATTTCCTCCCCTTTTAGGAAAAAAAAAGGAGATCGGATGTTTTCTACGCGATATTCTATTGGTGTCTCAAATCCCCTCTTAAGTTAGCTACTCTATCAAACCTTGACGTTGACAAAAAAAAATCGCATAATACAATTTACTAAAAGATATAAGTCATTTTCCCCTTTCAGTGAAATCGCACGTATTTAGTGATTCGCCAAATCGCTCGTCGCTTAACTTCTTAATATATGCGCGATAAATATATTTCGACATGGCGTTATCGTTTTCCTAAGCGAGTTGTAAACGAGCAAACGAAAACGCTTTTTTTGCAATCAAAAAAAATTGATATCCATTATAGTGAGATATCAAAGAGTGCTCAGTCCCCTCGTCACATCTCCCCCCATTTTTGTCAGAACTATGGAATCAAAGTTTCGACACGATGATATCTTAACATTAAATATCTGATAGCAGGCGCACAATAACGCTTCATGGCTGTAATATAAATTTACCTGAGGATCAGAATCGCACCCTTATTCGTCATACAGTAATAAGATGATTAGAATACATGTATATATATCATAATGATTATTATTATAATTACGAAAAGAAAATATATATAAATACATATATATATATTTTTTTCTTTTTTTTTCTTATTTATTTATTTATTTTTCTTTTTTTTTTTTGAGTTAATGTAGCGCATTCTTTAATAACAACGGTAATCCAATCTATGTTAGTATATATATTGACATACGTGGGTGTATGTCTTTAACAGGAAGTAATTACTCACGATCGCAATTATACTGGGACTGAGACGAGTCCGTAAGTTTTATTATGGCTTACGCTGGCTACTGGCTCTCTAAGGCATTTGGTCTCTTCTTGTTCTTCGATGTAGTTGGCGTGGTTGGTCATCCTGGTCATGAGCTCGGTGTCGCCTTGTGGAGTGGTGCACTGTCGTTTGGATCGGGTTTTATTACGCAGTAAATAATTCGCTAGGGATTCCCAGGGTGAGCCTAATAGTAAGTAGCTCCACCCGTAAGTAGTATGCAAAAGGTAACAGCGAAGAATACTACTTAGGATTCAAAAAATGAAATGAGCAAGCAAATAGAGACTAATAAGTGCAGAGCTTACTCTTCCGAAACTATCTAATCCGTTCCAGACTTCTTTTCAAAGGAAAACTCCAATGTGTTTGAGGGTATTTTCGTCCATCAACTTGGTTAGAGTGATGTCTTGTGCCTGGAATCCTTGTCCTAGTGTGCCTCGAGCCAGGGTATTAATAACAGCTGGTTGTTCTGCTGGATACATGATGACTTCATGAAGTCTCTCGAGATCACTTGGGGTGTAGATGCCGGATGTGATTAGGTCTTTAGGCTTCGTATATGACCATGTAGCTTCTTTGAGTGGCGTCATAACATGTGGAGGAACGGTTGGAACGGGCGTTGGCAAGAACTGGTACCATGTTTCTCCCAGCTTGAACATGGGTGCCATCATATGATTGCACGATATCTCGTAACCTCGCTTCTTTAATATGTGAGTTCTGGGTGTTAGAAAGTACGTGACGTTATCGTTACTACGTCTTACTGGTAATTCTTGATAGCAAATTTCCGTTCTGACTATGGTGACTTCGATGGGCACACATTTGATGAGGTGAGCCACTTCTCCGCTAATTACAGCTATATATCTAGGTTTCTGCATGTAATTGTATGCAAAATGTTCTGGACTAATTGATGCTAGAGCTTGGGCGTTAAGGAGAACTTGCCTTTCCACACGGCGTCGCTGCATTACGACGTCCCTGTACAATAACTCCAGCTGTCTGCTAATATATCTTTCTACATACAAAAATTTGCTGTTGACGTACGCCATGAGTTCCAGATTCCGGGCATTTAGTGTTACCTTATCTCGAAAGAATTGATCTCTTCGTCCTTCTAAAAGGAATAATTTCGGGTGTTCTATCCGGATTAGAGAGTAACCGCATACTAGTTTGATCTTCCCGGTGATAAGTCCAAAAGTTATGTTTTTGGTGACGACGGTGTATATTGTCTCGCAAAAATCATTGTTGATGCTGCTCAACCTTTCGGCGTTTCCCGAGTAAAGAACTCCATAATTGGAAAATTGGCAGGTGTCCTTAATGGTGGCATCCCAAAAATAATGTATCCCCTCAGAATCAGTACACTGTTCCTGGTCTTCATTACACCTAGTCCCGGAGTTCAACATTACTTCTCCGGATTCAGTTCTCACTGTGGCTTCATAATCGACAAGTGTGATTTTTATCGCAGCTTGTACGACAACTTCTTCCCAACTGCCATAGAAATCGCTGTAAAAGGTTCCTGTACAGGATGAATCCGATAAAGTTTTTCCTGCAAGTGTAGTGCTATGGGTTATTGTTCCATTTGGCCTGGCACCTTCAAGGATTGCGGCTCCAATGACGTATCTTCCTGTAGCATGCAGTGACTTGCATTGGTTCTCGCTCAATTCAGCTAAATATGTGGCCAAACCTCCTTGGACAACTCCATCATGTGAAAACATGCCGCAATGAAAGACTTGCCTATGTACTTCGATCTTACAACCGAAAACGTGAGTAGACTGTGTTGTTAAAATCTGCAGTAGTTGTACGTAAAGAGTTTCGTTCTTGACTCTTGCTTGCTTGATCTGACAATCAGATGAGTCCGTGTGACAACGGGAGCCATAGCCAAAGAGCCAGAGCCGTACATATCATTTTCGCCATTTGAGATCTTATCTACAATTGGGGAGGACAACAATTAGCATGAGTATCCGATCCGAACACGAAATTAAACAAGAATTTCAACAGAGAATGGATAGATTAAACGCTCGAGACTGAGGGAAAAAAAAAATAACTGATTAATTCTTCTATCTCTGGTTGCCGGAAAGTAAGACATTAACCTATCGCATCGTCGAGATACATTTTTTTTCCATCGTAGAACGGTAACTTATTCCTTAGGGAAATTATATTTATTCATTCAATCATTCATATCCTACTTCTTCTCTTCTTTTCTTTCTCTTTTCTTTTTCTTATTCAACCTTTTATAGAATAAATTATATGCTTGATCGCTTTTGCTAACGATCCTCAATCGTAAGGCAAAAAAAAATTTTTATAGATATAACATTTTATTAATACCATAATGTAAATGATCGCTCTGGCTTACGATCTCTCGTATATACTTGTTTCTTTTTATGCAAGAGTTCTCCTTCAAGCTTAAATGTGAAAATCTAACAAAATTATTATTATTATTATTATTTTTTTCCCCTTTTTTTTAAAATCGTTTTTATTAACAATCTTTAATTTATTAAGCTATTCTTATTAACGATCTTTGATTTATTAAACCATTTTTATTAACCATCTTTGATTTATTAAACCATTCTTATTAACGATCCTTGATTTATTAAACTGTTTTTTTTTTTTTTAACGATCTTTGATTTATTAAGCCAGGAGTGCTGAAAATAATGGCTACGTTAAACAAAACAAAATTCGAACTTGGCAACACTGTAACGCTAAGAACGGGTAATAGATACTTTATTTTCATCGTTACTCAAGAATTCACGACATAATTTTTCTCTTACCCAAAAAAAAATAAAATAGCCAACGAATTCAAAAATTACAGATAATCAATGTGAAAAACGGTAAGGATACTTTATTTTTATCGCTACTCGAAATTTACGACATCATTTTTCTCTTACCCAAAGAACAATCAAGAACAAAGCGTAAATATCGCGGACAAAATGTTTGATCTATTCAGAAATTCATTGAACCTTAAATTACATTAATTGTAAATATTTTTCTTTCACTTCATGTGTTGCAAATTTTTTTTTTTTTTTTTTTTTGACATCTTTGATTCAATGTGCACGATTGCAATTATTTCCCTATATAATTAACATAGTTGATTTTGTTCGTACTCTATTCTTTATCTTTTCTTTCTTTTAATAAAGTTATTGTCAATTTGAATCAACAGAGCATTTGCGAATATGTGACGGTATCAAACGATCAATGGAAACGACCTTTTCTTTCCCTCGATTAGTACGCATTTTGCATTTTTGTCACCAATGATTTCGATTATCTTATACGGACCCTCATTAACATCTCCTAATTTTCCTAATTTCATTCCTTTTCTGAGGAAAACGTATTCGCCGGCAGTAAATTCCTGTGGATTCATTTTAACGTAAAGTTTTTTTATCAACGAGTCCTTGGCCCAATAGTTTTTCCTTTTCTTCTTTAGACAGATGGCTTGTCTGACTACAAGTGAGGTTACTATTTTCGCCGTTACCTCACTCGATAACCATTTGTAATGCCGCACAGATTCGGCGTGGTGCGAATTCACACTATAGCAATAAAGCTTTCGACCCTTCGACACAACTTGAATCTGTATTATCTGTTGTCCTTCGTACTCAGACAAAACTTAAACCATAATTAGAGTAAGGTAATATATAACTATGTACTAAGTAGGTATTGTAAGAACTGATAAATTGCAAATTTGTATAAAACTAACAATTTACATCTATTTAAACATCAGGTATTTTTGCAAATTGAAACTTGTAGCAAATATCTAATGAAATGGTATAATGCAGTTTGAAAGAAAATGTTCAAAAAAAACAAGCAAATTTGAAGAGTAAATTTCCTATAAGTTCGATAAATTTAACAATTTACAATTAAGGAGGGAAGGGAAAGAAAAAATTTTGAAATATACTTCTACGGTAGTCTGATGATCTCCTTTCTTTGTTTCGATCGTATATCAACGAGTAAAATTCGGCTTAACTAAGAACTAAATCCTTAAATTTAGATATTAAGGGCTTAAGTTTAATTGAGTTGTCGAAACTATAATGGTCGTAACTCTGGGTTGTATGACCCTGAAGGGAAACCTTTATTTTTGGGAACTATTACTGATCCATTGAGAGATACCACTATATGTTGTTTTACACCGCATACATAAATACTTAATATATTTATCGTGCGAGCAACAACTATAAAGAATCGGAACCAAAAAGGTCACACTAGTTTCACACAATAAAATTCCTTTTCATCATCTGCAACGGCAGGTTGAAATCACTTAACGATAAAAATAACAATAACACCGCTCGCTATAATGTATAGAAAAAAAGTAAATTCAAATACCTCCTGGTTACCAGTCCCTTCATCAATCGAAAGTATCAGTGCAATATAGCACATTGGTACAAAAATGCAAGAATCCGTGCCTTAGACATAAACTTCAATATGGTCATTTCATATCATTCGGAAATCCATTTAACGTGTTCTATACCGTCTTTCCATACTTCATGCCAGATGAATCAACGATCATTGCGCATTCAATTCCCGCTCTCGCTTCCTTTCTTTAACTATTGTTACTAATGACGAAAGTGATAAATGAGAATGAGAGACTCGATTTGGAATGATGAGAGTAAAAAAAAATATTCTTTAAATTTTTAAATAAAATGTCTGGGATTACAAATTATGTACAATAAAAAAAATTATTTGATCGCAAATTCGATCTCCTCAGACCAATTCATTCACCAACGATTACGCTAGTCCTGCCGACTGCGCCATTTTTTATGTCACGTCCTGGACGAACGTGGCAAAGGACGATCAAGAAAGATTTCTCCTTCTTGTCACTGTAATGTATGTGTATTTGTTATGACGAGCAGTATGAACAAGCTCATACGTATGTACACACACGCGCACATGCACGAACGGTAAGCTAACGTGTGTGACACACAAGCGAGCTACGTGTACACTTGACGTGTAGAGCCAGAGTGTAACAGGCGTTAATAAACGAACTATAGTGTTGTTTTACATATCGTGTTTAATCTAAAGAATCCCATAAAACCATAATAAGTAGGGGTCATCGTAAAACATAACAGTCACCCTTAGGTTGTTTCCGGTTTTAGCCTACAAGGGAGGGTCAAGGAACCGGACGCAATTGTTAGTGGACAACAGGGCGAGGAGGAAAAGAAATAAAAAAAAAAATAATATTAATTTTCGTTCACAACTTTAATCCAAAAAAGTCGGCAAAAATAGAATAATACACAAAGCAGTATACATAGATAATTAATGATGTAATATTATAACATGAGGTAAAACAATTTGAAATAATTGTACAATAAGTTTAAAGTTTCGGAATATAAAAATAAATGCACCATATGTTAGAATCTCGGAGACAAAATAAATGCACAATATGTTAGAATCTCGGAAACACAATAAATGTACAATATGTTAGAATTTGGAAGTAAAATAAATGTACAGTATGTTAGAACCTCGAAAGTAAAATAAATGTACAGTATGTTAGAAACTCGAAAGTAAAATAAATGTACAATATGTTAGAATTTCGGAAACAAAATGAATTGACAATATGTTAGAAACTTGGAAATAAAATAAATGTACAATATGTTAGATTCTCGGAGGTAAAATAAATGTACAGTATGTTTGAATTTGGAAATAAAATAAATAAACAATATATTGGAATCTCGGATGGTAAAATAAACGTACAATATGTTGGAATCTCGGATAGTAAAATAAACGTACAATATGTTTGAATTTGGAAATAAAATAAATGAACAATATGTTGGAATCTCGGATAGTAAAATAAACGTACAATATGTTAGAATTTGGAAATAAAATAAATGAACAATACCACGTATTTGCCGATGTAGGGAGGAAATAGACACCAAAAGACTCGACAAAAGTAAGACGACAAAAGACGCTACTACCCGTTTCTCGAATCCTTTTATAAAACTTCTATTTCCTCCCCTTTTAGGAAAAAAAAATGAGATCGGATGTTTTCTACGCGATATTCTATTGGTGTCTCAAATCCCCTCTTAAGTTAGCTACTCTATCAAACCTTGACGTTGACAAAAAAAATCGCATACTACAATTTACTGAAAGATAGAAATCATTTTCCCCTTTCAGTGAAATTGCACGTATTTAGTGATTCGCCAAATCGCTCGTCGCTTAACTTCTTATTATAACAGGTGTACTCCTAATTAATTTCCGGTTTTTTTTCAAATAAAACACAGAATTCAAAATGAACCGTAACCTTTATTTTATTCAAAGTATTTTGCATCGCTTTCTACACATTTTTCCCACCTTTCTGGTAAATTGGATGGTGGTAAAGTGGATACCACGCTAGTAAAAATCATTGCCTTTGGAGGTGAACCACTCAGTGAGCCATTTTCGTACATTTTCGTACGAGTCGAAGCGCTGCTCAGAAAGTGCATAGCCCAACGAGGCAAAGAGGTGGTAGTCGGATGGCGCCAGGTCTGGTGAGTAAGCCGCATGATCAAGCACTTCCCACTTGAGCCTTTCCAGCGTGTCACGAACGACTTTCGACTTATGCGACGGCGCATTGTCGTGGAGCAAAATCACCTTCTTCTGTCGTTGTTGATATTCTGGTCGGTTTTCCACAATGGCTCGGCTCAAATCTTTCATTTGCTGTTTGTAGCGAACGGCATTCATAGTTTCACCAGGTTTCAGCAGTTCAAAGTATATAACACCGGACTGGTCCCACCACACACACCGCATGACCTTCCGACCTTAACGATTTGGCCGTGCCGTCGTCGTCGATGCTTCACCTGGACTCACCCACGATTTGTTGCGCTTAGGGTTCTTCAGGAAAATCCACTTTTCATCACCAGTAACAATACGATGCAGGAAAGACTTTCTTTTGTATCGTTGAAGCAGCATTTCACAGGTCACTTTTCGATTCTCCATTTGTCTCTCGGTCAGTTCATGGGGCACCCACTTTCCACACTTCTGAATTTTTCCCATGGCTCGCAGACGTTTGGAAATTGCTTGCTGTTGAACTCCCAACGCATCTGCAAGCTGTCGTTGCGTTTGCGTGTTGTCTTCATCTAATAATGCTTGCAATTCGGCGTCATCGAACGATTTTCGCTTGACGGAGCGTGCGGCGTCGTTCAGATCGAAATCTTCATTTTTGAACTGTCGAAACCACGTTTCACATGTTCGAAGTGTTAATGCACGATCACCATAAACTTCCACAAGCGTACAGTGGCTCTCGGACACTTTTTTCCCCTGATTGAACATGAAAAGCAATGCATAGCGCATATGCTCAAAATTCGGTACAAAATTCGACATTTTTGAAGCGCAATAAAAACTTACTGGAAGATTTTTTCGAGAAAATGTCAACGCAGTTCAAGCACTCGATATGACTGAACAAAATGACATATGGTATGTGTTACCAACAGCGGTACAAAACAGAACGCCATTCATTGAAAAAACCGGAAATTACTTAGGAGTACACCTGGTATGCGCGATAAATATGTTTCGACATGGCGTTATCGTTTTCCTAAGCGAGTTGTAAACGAGCAAACGAAAACGCTTTTTTTGCAATCAAAAAAAAATTGACATCCATTATAGTGAGATATCAAAGAGTGCTCAGTCCGCTCGTTACACTTGTTATAAATACTAATGAATTGAAATAACTTGCATATTTTATTTTATTCTTTTATTTTCTTTAAAATTAATCAAAAATTCGCAGGAGCACTTTTAAATTTGCAATCATTTATGAAAACAAAATAATAAAAAGTTGGGAAACGTTACAGGGAATTTCGTATTACGCAGTTCTTTTAATTTTATCATATACTTTGCGTGAAATTTTTCAATCAGAATAAGTATTTATATTATTAAAAAATTCTTTTTGTAAGTTTCGTGAGAATTTCTAGACTGTTTATTGTTAAGTAAACGAATATTGGTCAGTCTAATGTATCCAAAGTAGGTGCTACGATATTATTTTGGGATTTGAAGATTAATTTGTCAAATCATTAGTCATCTTAGAGCCCATTCTTTTCCAAGCCGGGCCATTCCTCCAAGGGACTGCCAATCATTTTAAAAAGAACGAGGCATGCGATGGATTCAGTAGGTATTTGGAAACACATTTAAAAATTCTAAATATGTAAAATGCAGAATAAAAAAACATTTAAATATAACCTGAAATTTGTGAGATTCGAAAAATTAAAAAATTCGCACTTAATATTTATTATTTTATAAATATTTGTACATTTCATAGATGTTTGTGATGAATTTCCATGATCGTTTGATGTTTTTAAATTTGATAATATATTGATAATATTTTTCGATGACTGGTTTTTTTATCTCTAAGTACATTTCTGAGCGACAGAGGTTTACTCACCGCAAAAACTCTTGCATCAATCATTTCGCTGGTTAAATTCAATCCTTTGCGTCGATTTTGAAAATGTCTGATTTCTTCCGGAGTTCCAAATTCAAAATCGCTGTCTTGGCGGCGTTTTCCAGCATTATCTCGCCTGCTCCGCCTTGGCCCCATTGGGGTAGAATGCGATTTGTTTTCTGCTGCTTCGAGGCTCCCATTATCATCATTACATTCACTATCACTCATCTTAAGCGTTTATCGGTACTTAAAAAATTGAATAAAAGAAAAAAACGCAAAAACAATGATCTTACACAACCACGATCTTTTTAAAATCTTATACTAAACGATACTTTTACGAGTGGCTCTATACAAAAAGAATCTCGTTTGGCAGTATGCCTAATAATTCTTCACAAGTCAGGCGTTCGAAGGAAACTGAGTGACGGAATGACAGTTAATGGGGAAAAAAGAGGAGACGACGTAGATTTTCCTACGTGCTACTGATTTCCAGAAATACCCTGGAATTTTAATATACTTCGAAGGTCATCAAAAACTTTTCATTTTTGAATATTCTGACCCCGCGTGACAAGGCTGGATTGATGAATGGTCCCTAAGGCGTTGATACCTTTCCTGACCTTTCCCATTTTTGTCTACTCTACTCCTTGATCGACGGACGAATATTGTTAATGACTCTGGCCAACTCAATACCCTCCATTTGTATTTGTAGATAATTCCAAAAGAGAAAAATTTTTTGGAGAAAGTATTACTCAAAATTCTACGCGATATATTTTTTTCTGGGACAGGGAGGCAGTCCCGGTTGAACAAATCATCCCTCTCTGTCTAGAATCCCCTTAATCGCAAGCATCTGATATTCAGATTGCACTCAGTCAGATTCTGACTGAGATAGCAATTGGGGGAAAATCCTTACTCGCTGTCTCAGCCAGATGCTTACGGTCGAGAGGATTCTAGACAGAGATGGATGATTAGTTCCGCCAGGCTTGTGCAGGCTTGCAGGAACAGGAAGGGATGTCGCTTGCTATGATGATTACTAAAGTGGGCTAACTCGAACTTTTTTGTTATTCGAATTTTCCCTGACAGTTACCGCTGGCCTTCGTGGATACCAGACAGAAGTCGCGTCGCTTACGGAAGTTTTTGAAAAATCATATGATATACTTCGATTTTCTGGATATATTTGAGCATTTAATTGTTTCATTTAATTTTGAAAAGTTTCCCGGTAGAGCGCCTGAACTGGAAAAAGATTCCAGACATCAACAGTCGTTGAAAGTCGTGGGCAGTTGGCTTTTTCCAGCTATCTGTGAGTATAATATTACCTTAAATTTTTTATAGTTAACAGTACAGAAAATTTCCTGATTCTTATGAACGTGAAGAAGTTGGTGAAAACTCCAATATGCTCAAAAGTTTCGAATCGTAAGACAGTTTTAGGTTTTAAAATCAAATTGTGAAGAAAAACATTTAAAAGTATAACAAATTTTGAAATTTTCGACATTTTAGAAAGTTAATAATGTATATTCTTGATTACTAAGTAACTGCAGAAGTTTTAGAAATCATAGCGTCAAGGATGTAGGAATCATATTTTATTCATCAAAGCCGCGAAAAACACTCATTTCGCGTAACCAGGATGTAAAAAGGGCATAGCTGGGTTTGTATGTGACAATCGCTCCCTGACCGATTCAAACTTCAAATCAATTTTTCAAAAGTACTTGGCCTTGATTAAGCTTCGACCAATTTTTCAGGCCATTATCCACCATAGTGAATTAGTTATGGTTATACGCATAAGGTGTTAGTCAGGCAACTCGAGATTACAGTGAAACTGATATTATCAGGTTAATAATAGAATTTTTTTACGAAATGTATTGAACACGATGCAATTCCTATAATTAATTCTGATTTTTTAAATGCTGCCCGGAATCATAGTTGGCTGAAAATGAAATGATAAAAATTCTTTGTTGTGCAATATGTTAGTATTTTGATCGACATCAAAAATATAACAGCGGTTTCATTAATACAATTCCATACGATTGTAAATATTCTAATGATATAAAGAATTTCGAGATTTACGTACTTGATTTTTGACCTTCAACATCAAGATGGGTTTAAAAATATTGGTAATTGTGTGATCAGTATATAAAATTTCAGAAATGGAGGTTAGTTCAGAAATATCTTTCATTTTTTTAATTTTCTAATTTTTTTCAATCTTGGCCTAGAAGTCTTCTGCCTTCTTCAGCTTTAGGCCTCATGATGATGCACAATAATCCTTACCCGGTCCCCGACTCATTATTCAACACCAAAATGAACAAAGACAGGTGATACTTCCCGCCGAAACATGTGACATTAAGAGAAAGTTTCAGACTATATTTATGGTTGCTTCTATTGACCTTTCCTAGAATTTCTTAAACCAAATTAATAGGTAGGCGCGAGATTAAGATAACTAAAAATTAAAAAATGCTCATGCTCCTCGAAAATTTTTTCATACCAAGTCACTATATAAAAAATGTTTTCCGCAAATTGATGTTTATTTCGGAATCACAAATACAATAATGAGAATAATAGTAATGATTAATGCAACCAAGACATTAAAAAATTGTTAAATATATTTTAAGCATATCTATACATAATATGCATATTCAACTGACGATTCTAATCATCAGTAGAAAACGACTATTTGCTAATAATATATTTCATATTTTTTTAATATTTTGAATTGCATTTATCGATAACATCCTTCTCTTTACTAGTGTAAAGAGCGGGCTCTTTCCTATTTCATATGCATAATATTAAGTAAATATACGTATATAGGTATATGTAAATAAATGTAATATTGTTCTTCTACAAGAACAATATTCCTAGATGAAATATTATATGAGTAATTCAAAACATTGAAGGACATCATAAACCGCGATAGTTCAATCACTTCTACCTCAACAAATTCGGAGCGACCTTATCAGTTCCACGAACAATAGACACGCAATAGTTTTATTACGGATCAATTGATCACGCGGCGACCACGAAAAAAGTGATAACGCAATGACGCAAATTCCTAGGAAATCATTCGAAAAATACGTGCTGAGATAATTGACTCAATCTATCTCAGGGTATAAAAACCCGCGAAAACTCGGCATAAGTTCAGTTAGCTCTTGGATCTGGCCTGTGAAGTTTCTAACTTCTTGCAGATCCAAGGCAAGCCTAACTGCGATCTGCCCTCACTCGAGCGTCGCCCTTGCTATCACCTCCCTTATCGACTTTGTCGTCTCTAGGGTGATACGCCTTTGGCACAATCGACCTTGGCCTATCGCAAGCCCCGTGGCTCTATTCGCGCTCCACACACACAAAAACCAGTTAGGCTCCCACACACTTGAAACCTACTAAAGATCTAAGTTTCTATTATAAACCTAAAAATTTCAATAGTAAGTGCAAATCATGAAAAATATAAATTGAATCATAAGCGAAAAGCTCTAAAATTATAGTTCCATAATCAGGTCGGGTGATGGGACTTTGTCCTATCCAGCTCGTGTTTCCAAGGCAACCCTTCATTGATCAAATGAGGAACTAATAATTTTTAGCTCAACTTGTAAGATGATTCCAAATAAAATTTAATTAATGAAAGAACTTACTGAATTAAAATTCAATACAAACAGACGAATGAAGAGGATAGAATGTTACATTTTTAGTGATTAACACAGGGAGATAATTAGACGATACATGAACAAATGATACTAAAAATAATGAAGAAACGAGGAGATATGCGAGTCTCCATGAGAGTCATGAGTTCAAAAATCGATTTCGAATAATACAAATTAATAACAATTAATGATAATCATCAATGCGTGCGGGGACTATTGTAACAACCGAGCTGTATTCTAGATGATTACCTTGTAATATATTCTAATATTTTATTCTAAATCGTTGTTGTCAATTTAACACCTTCCCCAGTCCTTTATAAACGGGGATCGAGGGTCAATAAGGAAATTCAATCGAACTTTCACTTATTGGTCCTCTCTGTTTTCGAGCTGAGATATTTCGACAAGGATCGACGTTGGTTTCGTCAATTTCAATCTCGCTCGTCACACTAGACTCGTTATTCCAAAATAAATTGCAACTAGAGGAAAATATCTCGTACATTGCGACTTGGCAGAGAGGCACAATACATTTTCGATTCAAACAGATTTGATGAATGAAATACAGGAGCATGATCCTTTTTTTAAAAATTTTATCATGCATTTTTAAAGATTTGACTGAAAACTGATATAGATATAAAAACAAAAAAAGAAATTACTGAATCCACTATAACTAACTCAACATGGCGAATAATGGTCTGAAAAAAATGTCACACCTTATCAAAACCAAATACTTTTGAAAAATTGATTTGCAATTGAAATCGGTCAGGGGGCGATTTTCACATAAAAACCCGGCTATGTCCTTAGCGTTTAACACGTCTATCTGAAAACGCGTTTCGTCAAAATTGAAAGAAGTGCAGTTTATTACAGTTTTAACAACTTTACAAGGATATAAAAATGTGTATAAAATCACTCTATAAGGTTACCACTTCCTTATAAGGATGTTACAAGGTCACCTCACAAGAATTAAAGTATTAATAAGGAAAATGAAGATTTTATAAGAATGTCAAAATTTTTCATTAGGATTTTGTGCATCCTTGTAAAGATCAAGAGTTAGAAGAGAAATTGTTATGAAATAATAAAGTACGCTCTATTTTTTGATGATATTTTGATATATGTTGATATAATGTGTTTCTTGATGATATGTTTTCATGAAATGTATCAAAATTTCATAATCATTTGATAATGGTAGGTTGTAAGTTTTCGAAAAATAATTCTCACGTGTAAACGAAACGCTTTGGAATGTAACGACTTGTACCCAATGCAGTTCGTCCCTAAACCATATCTGCCAAAAAATTCGGAAGAAAAAAAAATTTCGGCTCAAAAATTTTTTTCACATTTTCTATTCACACTCATTACAATTCAACAACGCTTCGAAACATAATAATAATTCATAATTCGGAAAATTTGTTCAATTTTGAATGAAATCTGTAGTTTTTTTTAAGTAAAATAAAGATGTCGAAATTTTTTTCTACAAAAGTAAGGTTACTCCATATTCGACAGTGAAATCGAAAATCACGATTTCTCGAAAAGGACCGATTTTCCGAAAAAATTTAAAAAATTGTATTGCTAAACGATTTTCGGTGTTTATATACAGAATTCGAAAAAAATCGGTGATGAAGTCGGTGACGACCTAATGGATTCTAAATCGAATTACCTAAAAGTAAAAGTTAACGAATATAAAAAACCTCTTTTTTTTCCCTGATTTTGTGAATTTGAATATGAATTGACAAATTCTTGACAAAAATCATATATAGATGTTTCAAGATTCGTGTGAAGCCGGCGCCCTTTTTTTCAAAAAACATAAAATTTTTATGAGTTCCGAGTAGCTTAGCAATAGTTCAGGAGTTCTACAAATAAATAAACAATAGTTCTAGGAAAAAAAAGGTGATAAGGCCTTATCGAAAACAAAAGGCGCCAACTTCACGCAGCGTCCCTTTTGTGCGGTAAATGAGTTCTGACGTATTTAATGTATTGCTAATGAATAGTTCTAGAGTTCTTCAAAAGATTTCCGATGGTTCTATGCAAGTTCGCGAAAAAACAAGGTCTCAAAATTTCAAGAAAATAGCAATTTTTTACGATAAATCGGCTAAATCAAGTGAAAAAAAGGTCTGTTAAGAGTTCTGGGTAGCGCACTAAGAGTTCTGACGCTAATTCTAATGAAGTTTTGCGAAAAAATCAAAATCCAAAAAACTAGGGTGAAAATTCGTTTTCAGTTTCAAAAAAAGCTATTTTTTTAATTAATTCGAGTAAATCTGATCGGAAAAGAGTTCTGATCGGAGTTCTGGGTAGCGCCCTAAGAGTTCTGAAGATAATTATAGTAGAGTTTTGCGAAGATTTCAAAATATAAAAAAATAGGCCAAAAATTCGTTTTCAGTTTCAGAAAAAGCGCTTTTTTCAAATGATTTGAGTAAATATGATCGGAAAAGAGTTCTGATCGGAGTTCTAGGAAGCGCCTCAAGAGTTCTGAAGGTAATTCGAATAAAGTTTTGCGAAAAAATCAAAATCCAAAAAACTAGGGCAAAAATTCGTATCCAGTTTCAAAAAAGCGATTTTCCGACATAATTTCAGTAAATCTGATCGAAAAAGAGTTCAGGTCGGAGTTCTGGGTAGCGTCACAAAGGTTCTGACAATAATTCTAATGAAGCTTCGCAAAAAAATCAAAATTTAAAAAACTAGGGCGAAAATTCGTTTTTAGTTCCGAAAAAAGCGATTGTTTGAAATGATTCGAGTAAATCTGATCGGAAAAGGGTTCTGATCGAAGTTCTGGGTAGCGCCCCAAGAGTTATGAAGATAATTCCAATAAAGTTTTGCGAAAAAATTTAAATCCAAAAAACTAGGGCAAAATTCAGTTTTCAGTTTCGAAAAAAGCGATTTTGTGAAATAATTTGAGTATATCTGATCGAAAAAGAGTTCTGATCAGAGTTCTGGGTAGCGCTTCAAGAGTTCTGAAGATAATTTTAATAAAGTTTTTCGAAAAAATCAAAATCCAAAAAACTAGGGCGAAAATTCGTTTTCCATTCTAAAAAAAGCGACTTTTTGAAATGATTTAAGTGAAACTGATCGTAAAAGAGTTCTGATCGGAGTTCTGGGTAGCGCCCCAAGATTTCTGACGATAGTTCCAATAAAGTTTTGCGTAAAAGTAAAAATCCCAAAAACTAGGGCGACAATTCGTTCTTAGTTAAAAAAAGCGAGTTTTTGAAACTGAAAACGAATTTTCGCCCTAGTTTTTTGGATTTTGATTTTATCGCAAAACTTTATTCGAATTACCTTCAGAACTCTTGGGGCGCTTCCTAGAACTCCGATCAGAACTCTTTTCCGATCAGATTTACTCGAATTATTTCAAAAAATCGCTTTTTTGTAAACTAAAAAAGAATTTTCGCCCTAGTTTTCTGGATTTCGATTTTTTCGCAAGACTTTATTAGAATTATCTTCAGAACTCTTGGGGCGCTACCCAGAACTCCGATCAGAACTCTTTTCCAATCAGATTTATTCAAATTATTTCAAAAAATTGGTTTTTTTCGAAACTGAAAATGAATTTTTGCCCTAGTTTTTGGATTTTGATTTTTTCGCAAAACTGTATTAGAATTTTCGTTAGAACTCTTAGTGCGCTACCCAGAACTCTTAACAGACCTTTTTTTCACTTGATTTAGCCGATTTATCGTAAAAAATTGCTATTTTCTTGAAATTTTGAGACCTTGTTTTTTCACGAACTTGCATAGAACCATCGGAAATCTTTTGAAGAACTCTAGAACTATTCATTAGCAATACATTAAATACGTCAGAACTCATTTACCGCACAAAAGGGACGCTGCGTGAAGTTGGCGCCTTTTGTTTTCGATAAGGCCTTATCACCTTTTTTTTCCTAGAACTATTGTTTATTTATTTGTAGAACTCCAGAATTATTGCTAAGCTACTCGGAACTCATAAAAATTTTATGTTTTTTTAAAAAAGGGCGCCAGCTTTACACGAATTGTTTCAAAATCATTACTTTTAAAAGTCTCAATATAGTTGTAAAATTCAAGAATTCATGAATATTTCTGTTTGAGAACTGTCCAACTATCATTTTGTCCTGCTCAAAAGTCAGTCAAAAACAGTGAGACTTCACTTTTCTTATCGTGAAATTCAACTAATTTAAAAAATTTTTTAAGTTACTCTAAGTTTGAATGGCAGTATGCTGACTTGACGAAGAGTGAAAATCGATTCGAAAGAATGGAAAGCCATCTTTTATGAAACTTTGGATTACATATTTATATTCTATCAATAATTGTATTTTTATTGCTTCTAACAATTTAAATTATTTATTGTTAAATTAATGTCGAGGAAGAAAGTATAAATGTTGAATTTCATTTTCCTGCTATTCCTGAATGTGAAACAATTGAACTTTAATTGAAAAATGAAAATAATACAGGGTGTCCCAAAGTCACATACTATACACAAAAAGAAACCATAGATTCCTTATTCAATGTCAAGTCGAAAAGTCCTGTACCACTTTTTATAAAACTCAAAATTTGAAAAGTTATTTAGGCCTAAAATTTCAACAACAATTGCGCTATCTCGACAAGTGTGGATCGAATTTTTAAACCAAGCTTTACTAAAAATTTCCTTCATATTTTTCTGAGTCGAAAAGTCCTTTGCCACTTTTCACAAACCTCAAAATCAAAAAATATATTCGGGTGATAAGTTTTAAACAATCACATTTCTTAGACCTTAGGATTGAACATCTTTTTTGATTTTGAGTTTTGTGAAAAGTAACACAGAACTTTTTGACTCAGAAAAATATGAAGGAAATTTTTAGTAAAGCTTGGTTTGAAAATTCGACCCACACTTGTCAAGAGAGCGCAATTATTGTTTAAATTTCAGGCTTAAATAACTTTTAAAATTTTGAGTTTTATAAAAAGTGGTAAAGAACTTTTCGACTAGAAATTGAGTAAGGAATCCATGGTTTTATTTTTTACATGAGACTTGGAACACCCTGTATATCTGAAATAATTTTGGAAGTTCCTAATTTAAATCCTTAATTTTCAACCTTACATTTCTAAGTAGTTTAGTCTTCATAATTACATTATGAGTACTTACTACGTCGCTGTAGCACCTATACTATCAGAATATTATTTATGAATTTCGTAAATTCAAAAAATTGGCCATCCTTTTCAGTTACAAACCATTCTTTTGGTGCAAGTCTTTAATTTCTCTATTGAGTAAAATATATAATTTATTTCTATTGAGTTCTGCGAGTACAATTTCCAATTTATGTCATATTTATGAATGAACAAATGAATGAATGAATCCAGTTAAGCTTACATAAAGATGCAGTATCTAATATTCGATTTGGAAATTAAAGAATTTTCTAGAGTACACTTCAAACTTCAAAATAAAAATTTGAAAAGTTAAAACGCGCAATTCTCAGTCACGTTATTTGTAGATCTTGAAATAAAAAATTACTGATATAGTAGAAAAGATAATTCGTATCATTCGAGTTGACGTATAGGGAATCAAAATTTTATATTCCGGAATTTATTATCCTTATTTATTTAGTTTAAACGTAATTATGAATGAGTTTTTTCAAATTTGGAAGTGTTCATTTTTAAAATAATGAATTGCACATGTAAAAATTATTAATTTTGTTGCTGAGAATTATAAACTTTGTAATGTGAAATCAATAAATTTGAAGCTCATAATTTTTGAATTTTGAAACTACGTACTGTGATATATGGACTCAATCTTGATACTGTAAAATAGAAAACATGGATTTCGGTAATTCTTATGCATGCATTCACATTTCACAGAACTGACTACAATGGATTTGGAGAGCGGCAGCGATGCATCTGCTTAAATAGGTTCGGATGACGGCTTTGAATCGTCAGACCATAATCCGAATGAAGATGACGACGGTTTTGGTTTCTCTGATGACGATGGTGAGAACATTGAGCCTCAGGTTCCCGACCTTCGTCACCGAAACGATGACTTAGCAGATGGTTTGCTCAATGACGAAGTTGATGACCAGCAGTGGCAAGGAAATGTGGAGGAGGAAGAAGGTGGAGCAGCAGAAGATGTTTTCGATGAAGATCCGGACTTCAATGACGATGAGGACATTGAAGATGATCCAGCAAATCAGCCATTTTTTGAGTGCAGCGACCACAATTTAGGGGATCCCTTGATGCACCAGCCACATGTAACTGGCCGGGACCATGTCATTTTCTTTTTGGCACTTATTTCGAGATTTCGCTCTTCTTATGAACTGGTGCTTGCCATTTTCCGTTGGCTGAAAACCATCTTCATCAACTCTTGGTTCCCCGTGACAAAGGAAGCTTTATGGCGCGTACTTCGACAAAATGAAACAAACATTCGTTATCTCGTTTTTTGTGAGCTGTGCGGTGTTCAAGTTGGAGACAATAGGACTGTTACGCGTGAATGTCGGTGCGGAATGAGTGGTCCAGAAATGAACAATTACTTTCTTGCGTGGTTCATCAGCATTGACGTCAAAGCTCAACTCAAAGAACTGTTAAAAAAACCGGGGATGAGAAATTCACTGCGTTACAGGAAGACCCGCTGGAAATTCCAGCAACAAAACGTCGAAGACATATTTGACGGCATCATGTACAGGGAGCACTGCCAACCTGGGGGCTTTCTTCACAATGAGAATAACTTCTTATTCACTTTGTGGACAGACGGAGTGAAGGTGGCGAAAAGCTCACGAGCAACATCGTGGCCTATTTTTTTACAAATAAATGAGCTGTCACCACGGGCGCGTCAAAGACACTTAATTATGGCTGGAATGTGGGTTGGGAGCGAGCACCCAGTGATGAACAACATCATGCTACCTGCGGTGGATCAACTGCGAAATTTGAAAAATGATAGCTTGAACTGGACCCCCGCTGAAGGAGGTGAACCAATTTTAAGTAAGTTCATAACGCTTATTTTTTTGGCAGACTCTGTTGCAAGACCTTCTGTTCTACGAATGAGGCAGTACAACGGAGAGTACGGATGCACATTTTTTTACCATGCAGGAGTTCACGTTAATAATCATCGAATATATCCTGTGCGTGGCAATGGTAATCGACGAACCCATCAGCAGATATCTCATGATATGAGACACGCCACACGAAACAACAGAATCATCAACGGTGTCAAGGGCATGTCTCCATTAATTCTGCTTCCTGACTTTGATTTAGCAAAAGGACCGGTCGTCGACAGTTGTCACAACATTTTTCTCGGGGTGACAAGAAAATTGTTCGTCAAAATGCTGTTTGAAGACATAGGGGCGAATTGGTATATTGGCGGGAACAATGTAATCAAGACATTAATCAACACAAGGTTGTTAGGAATCAAAACCCACAAAAAACTTTCGCGTCGACCTCAGAAAATTAATGACTATTAAATGTGGAAGGCTTCGCAGTGGCGGGATTGGCTTCTTTTCTTTGCCCTTCCGTGTCTGCATGGTATTTTGCCAGCCAATTACTTCAACCATTTGACTCTTCTGGTTCAAGCGACGTACATATTGAACAAGTCTTCAATCACACAGGAAGAATTGAACCTCGCCGAACGATTGCAACAACAATTTGTCCATGATTACGAAACTCTGTATGGTCAAGATGCTATGACTTACAATGCCCATCTTTTGCTCCACGCAACAGAATCAGTGAGGAATTGGGGACCTCTATGGGCAAATACGGCGGTCCCTTATGAATCTTGGAACAATAGGATTGTTGGGTACGTGTCAAGTGGGTTTAAAAGGGCCCACCAAATAGCAAGGAGATATCTGCTAGCGAAGTATCTGGATTCAACGCGAGATGACCAAACGCTTTCCGAAAAGTTACGCGAATCTGTAGGACAGTTGTTGCTCCGTGGAAAGTGGCAGGTTCCACCAGACGCATCAACAGGCCGATACTTCAAACCTATCATTCAACAGCGGCCACACACAGCTTCAGCTGAAGAATTAGCAGCGTTTGAAAATGCGTTCCCTCAAAATCATATGCCACAACCGGGAAATGTAACATTTTACAAGAAAGCGATAATTCATGGTTGTGAATTTGAGGTGCAAAATCTTGTTGAAAAGAAATGCTGCAACCACCTTCTCTACTCTTCGACGGGTTTCTGGGTAATTAAGGCGATCATTTCGATCACTTTCAATCTGGGGGAACAACGACACGAAGGGATAATTGGTCAGTCCTAGAATATTAGAGGTCAAGGATTTGGTACCGAACACATTCAAAGGATCGTTCCTGTGGAGGAGACTCAATTCGTAACAAGCAACAACGTCATCGCTCCAGCGTTCAACATAACCATTGTCAATGAAATCGTGAGCAGCTCATATGCTATTCCCTTAGGAAACTATTTTGAGATTGATTGAAAGGTTGTGAAAAATTCATGATTTGCTGAAATCTATAGCTATCAGATGTAAATATTTTTATTTTAAAAAATTTTAATAATATTTAAAAATAATTTTTTCATTTGTTACATTCAATTTTATGAATCAATTATTTGTATAACGTTGTATTGAAATTCTCGTTAATCAAATCATATCTTTACAAATGGACATGTAACAACCCAAATTAATTTTTTTAACGAAATTCTACAGGCCTAAATGTGACGAAAATTCTAAATATTATTTTGAAGTGAAGAATATCATAAGTTATTACTATAATCTTCAAATTGTTCAAATTTCATGAGGAAAAAAGTGAGATCACATAAAAAAGAATCCCCTCCACCCACTTGTCACAAACAGTCACAGATGAGCTGACCTCCCCTCCTCCCGCAGTAAGACCGTGACTTCATTAATGGAAGCTTTGTAACTAAAGTTTAAAGTAAAATAAGTCACATAAAAAATATCAATTGTAAAATTTTTGGATCTCAAATGTATATGTGCTAAAAAAATCTCCAGTAATTCATGAAAAAGAATTTAAATATTTTACTTGGAAACTATGCATATATATCACAGACTAGAAAATTTTAACATGCAAAGTTTTTTAAATTTTAACTTAATAATACACATTGTGTATGAAACAATATTTGAAAATGTGTCATTCGAGATTTTTAATACTTAATAATGTAACAAAGAATCGAATTAGATGATTTATTTTTAAATTCTCAGCCCCAAAATTTTGGACTAAAAATTTTTACCATTTGGAAGAACTCGAATAACTTACTGTGAAATATGATTAATTTATTGCCGAATTATAAACAGTTATGACAAATAACAGCGTTCCCAAATAAAAGATATTGAATTTAAAATTTCATTACATAAATGATGTCTTAATGTATTATTCTAACGAATAAATTAATTTTACCATTTTGTCCATTTCTTGGCTCTAGAGTAGCAAAATGCTAAGTTAAAGCATATAAATCACATAAGGTGTTGAATTAAACATTGCACTAGTTGCATCTAATTTTGAAGTGTGTAGATATAAAATTAAAAGAGGGTTTTTTATTTGTATAAAATATAATAATAAATATAATAAAAACCCTTAATATGAATATTAAGGGTTTTTTATTTGTTTTAAAAAATAAAAGAATTCCCGAAAAATACAAAAAAAATTGTAATGTAAGTTTTTAAATTTCTAAATGCTATCAACTTTACTGTATTCGATAGAATGTACATGCGATTGGAATCGAAATAAAAATAAGTTGATAATGAAAGAACCTGTTATTTTCCAATTATGTATCATTGGGAGAATATAATTGACGTGATGTAGATCGAGAATAAAATTAACACGTTTTTTGAATAAAAATGATTGTAACGAACTTCCTGAAGAGGACCCGAAATCTTGTGGTCGAAAGCTAGAGAAACGAAAATAAAATTATTAAAGAAATAGAAGACAATTTCTATTATAAAATAAATCAACAAAGATTTGGCTCCAAAAGATCGAAAATACTATTGATCGCTTTTAAAAATTCCATTGAGAAAATTTTTTAGCAACTATTCCTATAGTTTATATGAATTTTGTTGTTTCGAGTATATTCTTTTGTTTTTTCCTATAAACTTTTTATCTATACACTGAGGAAACACTGCTAGAACTATAAGAAACACTGCTAAGACTATAAGAAACACTCCCAGATCTTCAATAATAAAGACTCTTTATTGCAATGTTTCCTATTTGTTCTGGAAGTGTTTCCTCAGTGTATATGCATTAATTAAAGTTTATAGGAAAAAACAAAAAAATATACTCGATACACCAAAATTCATATAAACTATAGGAATAGTTGCTAAAAAATTTTCTCAGTGTAATTTTTGAAAGCGATCTTTTGGTATGATGTAGAAAAAAATTATTTAAGATATTTCGAGTCATTGAGAATGATAAAAATGTATATTTAATTTTTGAATAAAATCTATAATATTTACTTATTGGCTTCAATCAACACAACTAGGAAAAATTGTAATAAATAAAAACTTTCGTTTTGTAAAGTATTTTCAAAATGATACCCAGTATTTACTCTTACATATGCAATATTGTAAATAATAATAATTATAGTATCATTAAAAATAATTTCTCTAATATGATCATAATGAAAGTCAATAACTGATATAGTAAAAATGATTGATTAATTTCATTTGATTGTCAATAATATGAAAAATGATGTTTTTTTATTCTACGCCGTTTTCGTAACAGAATTAGTACATATTATAAGATTTTATTATAAATGAATATAAAAATATTTATTTATTTATGTGAACCTAATAATTCATCATTAATATTATTGAAAATGAAATATATATGAGTGCGTCAGCGAACTAGCCCCTGCGTAGAGATATCCGTCAAGAAGATTCACATTCTGTCAATGCTCTACTTCACCGGCAATTTCAATAGTTCTAATACTTCTAATATTAGAAGATGCCCGATAGTGTTTATGCAGGGTTGCCAGATTTACTGATTTCTCGGTGGAACTACTGAATTTTGTGAACCTTAGAAAAAATGCTGATTTTTCTACTGATTCATGGAAAAATACTGATTTTCTACTGAATTTATCAATTTTGAATCTGTTCAGCAATATTGTCGGCAATTTTGCTCTTAATTATAGTGGAACAGAGACAGAATACCTTTCTCTCTCTCCCTTTGAATGCCCTATACGCATTGTTGCCAAATTAACGAATCTTTTTTCTTATTTAGTACATGAGTTCTTAGACGTGAACCAGCCTTCTTTTGTTTTGAATAACACACACGCCACACATACTAAACGTTTACGTATACATCATATACATACGTGCGAGAGAAAAAATCAGTTCAATTGTGACTTTTGAAGGGTGGAATAGAAAAAAAATTAATAACAAAAATTATGGATTCGGGTGAGGAAGGCTGGGAGAGTACATCAATACTGGGCTCTTGCAGACATGCAAAAGCCCAGCAAAAAGTAAATATTTTTTTTATATAAGAAAACAAATTGTATTAATAACGTTTAAAAATCGCATGTGTTTTTCCGTAGAAAAAGCAAAACAACGAGCCAAAGTTCAAATGTGAAAAAAAATGTTACTGCTGGAAAGCAAAAAAAGTAAGTTTACCCATGAATTCTTCATCTTTTATAAAGATAACAATTGTCCATTACATTTTCGTTTGCAAATGTCAACATTATAACCTGATTTATTGACAATTTAATTATATATTCTTTGACCTTGATTCTCTAAAACAATAAATATATGGGCATTCATCGATACATGTATTTTAATAGATGTTAATTTTTTTGTTTTTTCTCTCACAATTGCATTACTTATTTTATGACTCATATGCACATTTGTGCTTTCAGATTTCTACAAAACTTTAAAGAAGAGTGGAAAAACGAATTTTCATGGACGAAAAAATCGACTGAAGGTTAGTAATTTAATGCCGCTATTGCTTTGTTGGAATGAAATCGCGTTCAACATATTATTTTTTCGTTTTTCCCATAAATTTTTTTCCTGTTTCGTTAGCTCGACTCAATAAATTAGTACTATATAAACTCGAGACCAGTAAGGCGCGGTACGCTCTTACTCTTCAGAAGTCAACAATAAAACAGAGTTGGACTATCCATTTTGTTACCACAAGGCCGTTCACAATGCATTTTTTTGTGTGAGTCTAAGTAGACAGCGTTCGTGAATTATTATCTCCGTCCTCTTTCTAGCATATGAACACAACGTAAGTTTGGGTAGGGGACTTTAAATTTTTAGACGAGTGTAGGCTACACACTCGTCCTTAAACAAAGCATTACGAACTAGTCTGTATATGACAATTTAACATTTTGCCTAGTACTCTTCTTATCACTAGGTACAATTATATATCTTCTAAACGAACAAAATTAGTAGCTTCGAAATAATAATTAAATTAATAAATTTTTTTACATTAAAATACTTATTTTGTTGTACGTCAAGTACAATATTAATTTTTTTTTCTCATGTGGGCTAGAGAATCGGAGAAAGAGCCAACTGGCGACGCGTTAGATTTTCCCGTTTCTATTTTTAGCCCGCCACACATTTCCCCCGTTCAACGGGGCTTGGCAATGGATACGTGCTCGTTCCTGGTTGGCGCGCGGAACGCGAGGAAAAACTATTTAAAGGCATTCCGAAGCGATCAGTTTCCAGTTTTTGCTGGAAAGTTGGAAACTCAACATCTCCAATAATCCTCTTCTCGGGAGCCGTCATCGGCTCTCTCTCACTCTTTGTCCCTCTCTCCCAAAAAAAGACCTAGGAGCCGCCATCGGCTCTCTCTTACTACCTTTAAAGTCACAATCGATTCTCCACATTTTTTATCAAGCCTTCACCGAACTCATTTATATACCAGGTGTACTCCTAAGTAATTTCCGGTTTTTTCAATGGATGGCGTTCTGTTTTGTACCGCTGTTGGTAACACATGCCATATGTCATTTTGTTCAGTCATATCGAGTACTTGAACTGCGTTGACATTTTCTCGAAACAATCTTCCAGTAAGTTTTTATTGCGCTTCAAAAATGTCGAATTTTGTACCGAATTTTGAGCATATGCGCTATGCATTGCTTTTCATGTTCAATCAGGGGAAAAAAGTGTCCGAGAGCCACTGTGCGCTTGTGGAAGTTTATGGTGATCGTGCATTAACACTTCGAACATGTGAAACGTGGTTTCGACAGTTCAAAAATGGAGATTTCGACCTGAACGACGCCGCACGCTCCGGCAAGCATAAATCGTTCGATGACGCCGAATTGCAAGCATTATTAGATGAAGACAACACGCAAACGCAACGACAGCTTGCAGATGCGTTGGGAGTTCAACAGCAAGCAATTTCCAAACGTCTGTGAGCCATGGGAAAAATTCAGAAGTGTGGAAAGTGGGTGCCCCATGAACTGACCGAGAGACAAATGGAGAATCGAAAAGTGACCTGTGAAATGCTGCTTCAACGATACAAAAGAAAGTCTTTCCTGCATCGTATTGTTACTGGTGATGAAAAGTGGATTTTCCTGAAGAACCCTAAGCGCAACAAATCGTGGGTGAGTCCAGGTGAAGCATCGACGACGACGGCACGGCCAAATCGTTAAGGTCGGAAAGTCATGCGGTGTGTGTGGTGGGACCAGTCCGGTGTTATATACTTTGAACTGCTGAAACCTGGTGAAACTGTGAATGCCGTTCGCTACAAACAGCAAATGAAAGATTTGAGCCGAGCCATTGTGGAAAACCGACCAGAATATCAACAACGACAGAAGAAGGTGATTTTCTCCACGACAATGCGCCGTCGCATAAGTCGAAAGTCGTTCGTGACACGCTGGAAAGGCTCAAGTGGGAAGTGCTTGATCATGCGGCTTACTCACCAGACCTGGCGCCATCCGACTACCACCTCTTTGCCTCGTTGGGCTATGCACTTTCTGAGCAGCGCTTCGACTCGTACGAAAATGTACGAAAATGGCTCACCGAGTGGTTCACCTCCAAAGGCAATGATTTTTACTAGCGTGGTATCCACTTTACCACCATCCAATTTACCAGAAAGGTAGGAAAAATGTGTAGAAAGCGATGGAAAATACTTTGAATAAAATAAAGGTTACGGTTTTTTTGGAATTATGTGTTTTATTTGCAAAAAAACCGGAAATTAATTAGGAGTACACCTGGTATTACATTTTTCTTTTTCCCTAATTTACGGGAGGCGCCATCGGCTCTCCCTATTTTTTTTTAGGAATCCAACAATTCAAGGATTAGCGGACTCTTCTTCTCTCTGTATCCCTCGAGACGGAGTGTATTATTATTAATAAAGGAAGTGTGATACATTGAGATGTTAAACAACAAAATTGAACACGTCGTTATCAAAAAGTAAAATTACTAAATTTAAATTAATCATTTTTTTTTGTTAAAAAGAAATTGCTGTTTTTTCTTCTTTATTAGGCTCACTCCCCCCCCCCCCCCCCCCCCCCACCCCATCAGATTGACTTACGTCAATTTATTATGATTGACAATCATTGATTGTCATAAAATTCTTGGGAGAAGATATAAAATGTCTCTTACAAATTCTCATCTCATTAGGTCTCAGAATTCTATTCTATAAATTTCAATGATTATTTATTATATTTTCTTTATTATTAATCGTTTTTCCTGAAATTGATGATACATCATTTATATAAAAAATATATTTTTTTTAAATAAATTATGTATCGATATATATAACGTTTTATTTGTATAAATTTATAATGTTTATTGAAATGAATGATATCATTGATCTGTATAGATAAGTATACATATAGTTATTTATACAAATTTATACAAAATATATATTTTTTTAAATCATTTCATGTTAATAATGAGTAAATATAAATTAGTCAAATGTCTTGTACCTTTTTTTAAGTAATACTTTTTTACAATGTTATAGGGTTTTAAAATTATATCTTTCATAAGAACTTATGTCAAATAATATAATATTTGAAAATGATTTAAATGTTTTGAGTTTACTTGGAAAAAAACATTTATAAGAAAAATTTTTTTATGAATACCAAACAAGACAAATCATAGTTACTAGTATAGTTTCGATAAAAATATTTTTTTGATGTTAGAAATTTTCCCAGGACCTACTTTTTTTGAATGCGTATGTTAAACTTTCGTTCCCGTTTTGCCACAAATTCGTGCTAAATAAAAACACCTCGTACTCACTTCGGCTACCTTTATTTTCTTTCGAATTTAACAATATCTGACAATATCAAATTAAAGTATTTTTCGGGATTTGCTAAGTGTTAATCGTTCAACGTATATCAAAAGACTGACGCCACTGGGCCACTGAAACTATTGAAACACTCCGCGTCACGCCCGTCTTAAAACAGCTCATCTCGTCCGGGGAAACATGGCGGCCGACTTACGCGCCATATACAAAACCTCGGCGAGTTCAGGCGCGTTGCGAGCAACCAAATCCTAACACTTCCTCCCGAGCAATACCGCCTCTAGAATTTCCTCGCTGAAGTGTACCCAGTGCCCCTTCTGTCGAAAGTCCTGCAACAATCCAAAACCAAAGCAACTTCCTTATTCATTCAAGATTTTCGAACGTAAACTCTCGAAGAGCTCCGAGCTGAGGGGTTTAGTCATTATATTGGCCTCCTGGTCCCTTAAAGGAACCCATTCGATTTTCACCCAATTTTCTCTAACGTATTCCCTAATATAATATTCCTACAGATCCACTAAATGTCTCATTCAAGTGTGCCCCGTCGTTGTAGCACATGGTTCTGCTGCCATGTTGTCGTAGTAGATTTTAATTGGAAAGAACGACCTGCCCAGAATCCTTCTGTTTACCAAGTCCTGTGATACAGCTTCTTGGCATGCATTCGACATCGAAATATATTCTGCTTGGCAGGTAGACAACGACACCCTGGTCTGTTTCTTCGATCTCCACCCTATAGTATCGCCAAACAATTTTAGGACGTATCCTCCAGTTGATTTAGCGCCTGAGCAATCCGCAAAACTGGCATCCGAGAAAATAAAAAAATCGCCGGTGGTCCCTGAGTATTTCAGGCCCAGCCCCCTTGTTCCATTCAAATACCGAAAGACTCTCTTCACCTGATTCCAGTCGTCACCAGTCGGCTTCGATTGCTGTCAACTCAGAAAATTCACTGCAAACGAAATGTCTGGTCTTGTTGCCCCTGCCAAGTACAGAAGACTGCCAATAGCCTCCCTGTATAGAATTATCAATTTTTCTCCCACTTCGAATGCATTTTGGTCCTCTTCCTTGGTTTCATTAATTAGTTCCAGTCGTTTACTTTCTCGATTCATAACCTGTCGAGTCACCATAGGTGTCCTGTGTCTCTTCAAATCCTGAAATTTGAAACGCTCGAGCACTTTTTCCACGTAACTCTCTTGCGTGAGAGTCATAATCTTGCGAGGTTGATCCCTTCGTATCCTTATTCCAAGAAATTCTCTTGGCTCCCCGAGATCGGTCAATTCTAATAACTCACTTAAGTCCTGTTTTACTTCACACAGTCGAGTGGCCTCATTACTGGCAATCAGCATGTCATCGACGTAGATCAGGAGTATCACAAGTACCCCATCTGACTCCCACAGATAAAGGCATGGTTCTTGTTCGTTGTTTACAAATCCAAGTTTCGCAATTTCCATCGAGAAATTTTCATTCCACCTCTTCGGGCTTATTTTTAGCCCATACAGAGCATTCCGAAGCCTGCATACTTTCATTCTGTTATTGTGTTCAGAGGTTTTGATTCCCTCTGGGATTTCCATATATATATCCTCGGTAATCTCTCCGTTTAGAAATGCGGTCTTCACATCGAGCTGTTGCATTTCGAGATCAAACTTATTCACGATGGCGAGTACTGCTCTGGTAAAGGTAACCGTGAGACCGGTGCATAGATTTCGCTTGCTTCATATTTCGTTTTGTCCTTGAAACCTCGGAAAACTAATCTTGCTTTATATCTGATCGTACCATTCTTTTCATTTTTTCTTTTAAAAACCCACTTCGACTCGATGATATTCGCTTTCCGACCATCTTTCGAATTTTCCGGACGATCCTTAATATCCCAAACCTCATTCTTTTCCATCGAACTCAGTTCCTCGTCGATAGCACATTTCCATTGTGCCCGTTCATTCAAGTTCATGGCATCTTCAAATGACTTAGAGTCTCCGTGAAGTTCGGCCATTAACACCTCCATGGCTTGTTGGTTAACGATTCTTTCGACATGGCCAGACCTTTTACCTTCGCTAGTATTCTCGTCAAATTCACAAAGCATTGTCGTTATAAGTCTTTTCACCTGTTTTCTTTGTCGTTTTGACATTAGAGTGGATTCTAGGTTTTCCCCTTCTTCAAGTACCTCATCATCTTTCGATTTCTGGACTCTTTCTCTCTTTCAAGTCATCGTCTCTTTCTCATCTGGTATCTTGCTGACATTTTCTTCGAGTTCTTCTTTTCCTTGTTCACCTTCGAAACACGTGAACCAATCCCTATTTCTCTCGTCTTCGATTGATTCTTCTGGCCAGTTCATAATCGAATCTTTCCCATATCGATCTTTGTACACCAGGTTTTCATCAAATCTCACGTTTCGTGACTCGATTATCTTCCCTGTTCCGGGATGTAGCTGTTGGTAAGCTGTTTTAGTATATCCGATATGAACAACTCTAATTCCTCGCCCAGAAAACTTCGTCTCCGGTGTTCCTTTTTTCATCACGTATGCCAGACAGCCAAATCTCCTGATTTGATCTGTATGGCAATGCACGCTGAGAGCGAAGTCCTTCATTGGCACCAAATAATCAATCGAGGAGTGCGGTGTACGGTTATATGCATGTACTGCCGCCCCCAACGCCAAGTCCTAAAGACACCTGGGCAATCCGGGGTCCGCCATGTACGCCCTCACATTCGTTTGTATGGTCTGATTAAAGCGCTCGGACACACCGTTGTTTTGTGGTGTGTGGGAAGCCGAGGTTTTCAGCTCCGCTCCCTCCATTCTCAAGACTTCTGTTGTATAACCCCCGGTGAATTCGGTCCCTTTGTCCGCCCTTAGATAACAAAACTTCGAGTCTTCTCCGAGCATATTCCTGGTCGTTCGAAGGAATACTTCTAAATAGTGTCCCGCTTCGTCCTTTGACTTCATCCAGGGGGGTGGCATTCGCTATGCCGCGTAATAAAAGCTGGTGGCGACGAAAAAACTCATCTACTACGTGGCGCTAGTAGTACAGGCAACGAAATTTTTTCCTCTCTATTCGCCCCTCCACTATTCTCCTCTACCACTTCCACCACAACTTTACCCCTTCAATTCCCCCTCCAGGATGAAAAATGCATCGCCTGCACTAGTAACGCCGCCTATAACTCGTGTCATTTCTTTGCCACCAATGTGGATACCGTGTCACCCCCCTGACTTCATTGGATAAGCCATCGCCAGTCGATAAAAATCGTCGATAAACACGGCTATATAGACTCTTCTTCCTGGGTGAGCTGCTGGTGATATCTTGCCCATCAAATCTGCGTGTACCAACTGCAATTGTCTGTTAGCTCTCCACCTTTCTTCCTTGAAAGGTAGTCTTTTTATGTTTGCCATCAGGCAAACCTCGCATCGAGTAATCGAATCATCCAGTTCGACATTTTTCAGTCAAACGTCTATAAGCTTGAGTTTCTGGAGGTATTTTATAGATGCGTTTCCCAGACGAATATGCCATAACATTCCCTCGCTTATTTCTTTCGACCCGACTATTGCCTGTTCCTGGTTTATTTTATTCTCGTCTCCCTCTTGCCAATCGAGAACTGGTATGTCGTCTAGTTCTGCGATTTTTCTTTCCAATACTGTCGTGTGGAAGTTCGATTTCAGTAGAAGTTCAAATCTGTCGACGCTATATCGGCTCCGACTAATGAATTCTTCGACTCTAACTTCGTTCTTTACTCCGTTTTCCTGGCTTTCTTTCGTTAGGTCAGGGTTACTCCTTTCTCCCTCCGTTCCTGTTAAGTCTTGACCACTTTGATTCGATTTGTCTGCCGTTTCAGTCGATGCTCTTTCTTCGATTTTTTCTTCTCGTCGTTTCCTCCCTCCATATTCAAGGTTTCTTTCATCTCTTCTACTAGGTATGCCTCATAGGTAATTCTCGAATAATGTTACCCCTCATCACGACACCCTGGATCGCATACTTCGAATTTCATTTCCCAAAAAGAACTCTCGTTAAACCCTTCTATTACGATCTCACCTGTCATTCTATCGAAAATCTCCAAAACCCTGTCATCAAGATAAATTCCCAGACCCGCTTCAGCGAATCTCCTCAACGACAACAAATTTCGACCCAAAGATCCTGACACGACTACATTCGATAGCTTCACGACACGCCCCGAATTCCCGCCAATGTGTAAGAGAAGTTCCCCCCTACCATGGATCTTTAAATCTGCACTTCGTGCCCTATTTTCGCTTCTTATAAAACTGTTTGCGTCCCGCCGAAAATTCCTCAGCTCAAAGCCCGTCTTCATCAAGTGTTCCGTAGCGCCTGAGTCGGTGACAAGCGTCACACCCCTACTCATGCTATATTTCTTACCTTTAACCTCAGTTTCGGGATGATCCCCATCCGACATCGGATCATCCGCGAGGTTCACCTCCTCATTCGATAGTCGTCGAGCGCTTTTTGATTTCTCTTCCCCTCTCGTTTTCTTTCGATTTTTCAAGTCTTCGAATTTTCTTTTCAAATTCCCTCGATTTCCAGACCGATCATTAAATTTACCTCGTGACCTGCTCATAAATTTCACATTCAAACCTCTTTTATCATACCTTTTGTTCCTGTCGTTGCTTCGGTCATCGCCTTGTCGCTTGGCACTCCTCCGCCGTGTGATACGCCATTTTCTTACACTTATAGCACATGCGTTTTCCCGTGTGCTTCTCTGGGCAATCCCGTGCCAAATGGAGTGGGTTCTCACAGATAAAGCACTTCCTTCTCGCATCCGTGTGGAGCACCACCCCTGTCTCAACCTTTCGACCCACATTGATTTCAGCCTGTAACATCGCCTTTAATTCATCGATCGAGCACCTTTTTCCTACCTGTCTTGTCATCCAATATGTCGTGTGTATGAGCTGACATTCGGGCGCTACAGCCTCATAATACATCGAGCTCAATCGAGATTCTGTCAATTCTTCGATGCGGGAAGTGCGTCATGTTACTGTACAATCTCTTCGAATCTGATATTAAAATCTGCCGCGCTCTCCCGTGTAGGATAAAATTTTAATGACGTGAGTTCTTTTAGAACAGATCCCAGAGTATAATTCAACTCGCCCAACCGTATCTGTCGAAGTCGGGCGAGAATCTCTCCGGGCTCTTCCATATTCATGACCTTTGATAAGTATGGCTCATCGATACAAGTCAGGATAATATCCCGAACTATACCCTTTCGAGTCTCTTGAGCGATACGGGAAAAACTTCGAATTGTCTCAACTTCTTTGGCGACTAACCAGGCCCATGCAACTCTCCAGAATCGTCTTTAGGGACAGGCTCTACTCCCAGAGAGCGCTCATAGCTAGTAGGCTAAGTCGTGAAGATCAAGAATTGCGGGGTAGTTATAGTGAGGGCAGCGAGTTTGAAAAAAAGTTTGAAAAAATAAATCATGAAAAATCATGCAATTTTCCTAAAAATCTATGAAATTACTGAAAATCGGTCAAAATTTTTATTCTGTTCCATCGAATTCTAAAAATCTTTATCGCAATCTACGAAAATTCTCAAAATTTATGAAAATACTAGAGAATCATTAAAAATTTGATAAAAACTGAAAAAATACGAGAAATATTAAAAATCTATTATTACTCAAAAACTATGTATGTGGATATCATTTTCGTAAAAATTTTGAAAACCTCGAATCCAAGAGCATGTAATTCAACTGCATTACATTACAGGTATAGGGAGTTGCACGGGCCTGATATTAACTGTAATGTGCCCAGACAGTACACATTTACTACACAACTTTTTGAAGAAATCTCTGAGAACTTTTGCCAATTTTGTAAACTCTAAAAAATGGAAAATGTGTTATAGACATGTTCTATTTTAATGTAAGTGGATGATGATATGCTTCGAGAGAAAGTAATAAACATTAAAAGATTGGGTGAAAAGCATGATGACGGGTATATAAAATATCTCATTAATGTTGTGTTAAAAATATAAAAATTTATTAATCTAACTTCCTAGTAGGAGTTGTCACGAATTACACTCAACAGTTGGGTAAAAGTGTCATCCAATCTGTCCGGCGCCAATTTTAACAGGCGTGTCCGTATAACAATGAGCATGCCATCAACTTCGCTTTGCATGGGTGGTTGTGGCAGCTCAATTTGCGGCTGATTCCTTATCGCTTCCGCTAGGTCAGCGAGGGAGTCCGAAACATCAACCCTCGTTTTCTTTGTCGGTGGTGTAAGTGGTAGCTGATTGTCGGTGACGACCTTTTTGTCCACAATGATGATTGTTGTTTGGTTTCTGTAATATTCATTGCAACGTTGATTACACCTGTTCAAAGATGTTTTCAGACAATGTAAAACTAACGGCAATTTCGTTGACTTCTTCAACACAAAGCTCATTCGTTGGTAGAACGGCCATGAGTCCTGATTGTCCGTGGCCCCCGATCTACTGACGAGTTTCGCTTTTGAGGCACGTTTTCGCATAAACGTATCGCGTAGATTTTTAAATTTATTCCTATATTTTACTGGTGTGAGCTTATCTGAAAGACATTCATGTAATAACCGTTCGACAATAAAGGAACATTTCATCTCCAGTAGTTTTAAGTTATTGTATAACATTATCTACAAAAACTTCCAACCTCGAAAAAAAAAACTGCTATTTTGCATATAACTATGTAATTTGCAAAATATTTATACATTTACTTACTACCCAGTTCCTTCGATACTTCGTCGAACAGTCGATCTTTCAGGTTTTTTGGCCTATCTTTTACTTTCAGTGTGATATCCCAGAGGACTAGACGCATCTCGACCTCATCGATGAGTTTTAGAAGCAACATATTTTTGTCGTCTTCTTCGGTTGCTAGTCCTTCTTGACGACTGTCATCAATTTCCGAATTGTCTTCGAAATTCCAGTTTTCCGGAGATTCAACTGAAGTCGCTGCATTAGAGGTTCCAGGTGATTCAGCTGGACCTGAGTGATGACAGGAACGCGAAGATTCGGCTGAGCCTTGAAGACGTTTCAGCAAATCTTCTTCGAGCGTCCATCTGAGCTTCCTTTCGTTTTTTTCTTTGATGACGTAAAGGCACATTCCATCCTCTACAAGAAATCAAATATTTTATACTTCCTAACTTCAAAGTCAGTTTCTAATTCATTTACTTGAAATGTCTGACGAAATATGAGAACTCAAATGATTTTTCATAATGCTACATCATTTCAGTAACTAAAAATTATTTTATCATTTCATTTAAAATTATTTATTTCCATTCCACATAGTTTCTAGTCATTTCCCATCATGCACAATCATTTCCCATGCTTTTCCATAACGCTACATCATTTTCAGTAACTCAAAATTATTTCATCATATTTAAAATTATTTTTCAACATTCACCATAATTTCCAGTTATTTTCCATCATTATCAATCATTTCCCATCACTTCCCATGATTCCCTACAATGCTCAATCATTTCCAATAATTAAAAACTATTTTATCAATCATTTCCCAAGATTTCGTTTTTATCAATTATGAAAACTTTGATTACCAAAATTCACAATTGAAATTCTTCGTGATTCCAAAAACGTTGTTAACATTTGGAAATGTCAAGTCATGCGATAATCTTAATACAGCAATAACAATAAAATCAGAAAAGAAATTGATATTTGCATTAAATAATATAAAATATACGAAATTACAAAATTTTATAAAGCTCCATAGAAATGTCGAGATTCTGCTAAAATTTGGCGAGAAATGTATAAGATCCGGGATAGCAAGGGTTAACTACTGGAAGTACCTATACATATTTTTATGTTTAAAGTTTTGTTCATTTCAGTCAACGTTTTTGTTGGTAAGAAAAAAGGGAAAGTCATATATAAAATAATCTTTGAGTGTTATGAATGTACAATGGTCACATTTTTTAACCCTACTTTCTGGAAATCTTTTCACTCGATTTTCTCACCTCAACGAGGGAAAAAAACATTTTCCAGGCCAGTTATGTGGAAATCAATTGCTGCTGTGCAGTTTTGCATGCATTCGTGTTGCAATACCTGGTTACATGGTACGGACAAATCGCACGCTCCACACGTGTACACTGACGGGTCCTGTGGAGAATTTTTTTTTTTTTTTAATGTAATCACGAATTTTAGGTAATTTGCTTACTCACCGTTCGATATGACATGTTGAATTGCTCAGAACAACAGCTTCCAAATTAATTAAAACAACTAAAAAAATGGCACAACAAATATTTGAACAATAATACACCACTAGCGATCTGTATAAGATAGGTTTTGAAACCAATCCTGCGCAAAGGGTGGCGGCGATCGCGCATAACGTCATGGCGACGATCGCCAGCGATGCCAACGTGATGCTGCGACAACCGCTAGCGTCGACCAATCGTCGTTGGCGACCATCGCTATCGCCATCGCCATCGCAAATCGCTCCATGTAAAAGCACCTTTATGATACCTAGTAAGCCAAGCGTGCACATCCAAATCAGCACAATGTCATGGCGTCAATATCATGCCCCTATTATGCAGCTAAGAATATTCATATCCATTTTCATTCCTCAATCTTTGTGAAATATTTCCAACAAAAATGGCCAATGTCTTGCCGCTATTAACGAGCAATAATTGTAATGGAATTGCTGTAAATTTAGGTACAAATTGTCATAGCAAATGCGTAACTTCAAAATAACTGAAGTTTTTCGGAAATGTTTTTCGTATTAATATTTTTGTTTATCTGCTGCCAATTTGAGAGCAAACTGTTAGTGATAAACATTTGGTCATAAACTTACTGATAAACCTGAAATGTGTAGACAAAAATTTTCTTCAATCATAAATTTTTTCACAATAGAAAAATTATTAATTGTGTTTATATGGATAAATAAATGTGATCGTTTTGCAAAATGCGTTAAATAATTTAGTCAAATTATTATTTATCCATAAAGAATTATTTAGAACAAATTACAAACAATGAAGGAATTAAAAATTGACGGATTGGTTCATGATAATTGCTTACAAACGATTGTTTAAACAATTTACTAGAAAAATGTGGGGAGGAGGTATCACCTCCTTATGTAATAACTGCAGTCAGCTGCAGTCAGCTGTGATTTTTGTGCGTTGACTGCACGGCAACGCTATTCGGAACACGTAAAAATTACTAACAATATGCATATATTTTTTGTGGTCGTTGCATTTATACATTTTTTTTTTTTATTTTTGTCATTGTTTATAAGTATGGTGCGTTGATTTGAGTGCAAGGTGCAAATATTAAGACCTGGCCACGTTGTGGTAGGTTAGATTTCCGTCCTCGTGTTTTTGTCTGACGCAATATGGAATGATTGTCGGTGGTGCTTATTGTTAATCTTCTACGTTATGTTAGACACAACTTGAGTATAATTTGCGCCATTTGACTTTTTCAGTTCATAATAGTATATATTTTATTATTATTATTATTATACATTATATTATTATATTTACTTCAGGAGCATATAATTTCGACAATTAGACGTTAAAATTAATATTTTGCACATGGGCAGTAAAGACATGACATTGAGCTAGCTTGCATCATATTTTTAGCTGTTTCATTGTGACAAACGCTTGTCGACAAACTGCCAACCTATTGCATCTGCAACTGCAGCCAACTTTGTGCTATGCATGTCAAAGAGCATGCAGCAAATATGACCTAAAAATTGACTGCGTTTGGCTTTCTGGGTATCTTTTCGTAAAAGGAAAAATCACACGTACGGAAACATTTTCATAAAATTCCGCTTTTTCATAAAGTGACTTCATAAAAAGAACAAAGTTTTTATTATTCTTTATAAAGTCACTGTATGAAAACTTTTATAAAATGACAGCATCTTCGTAGAGTAGATTTTAAAATACACTTTATAAAAATACTGTCATTTCATAAAGATTTCATGAGATTTTTATGAGGTAATTTTATAAAAACTAATAAAAACTGCATAAAACATTGCTTTTTTTATAAACTGACTTTAATAAAAAGCGGAATTCTATTAAAAACTCGAAATTTTATAAAAGTATTTCATAAACAGTTTTTAAAATATTTAACTTACTTGAAATATATACATAAATTGAAAAAAGTACATAGTATTACAAAGTCATTGACCAAGAGATGACAGAGCGATAGTTTATGAAATTCAAAGACGATTTTCCTTTTGCCATTTATCACAAAACTTAAAACTGTATAAGTTATTTTATTTGTAATTTGAACCGATCAACGCACGATATCGACACGGAGGGATAAAAACTACAGATCAAAATGTATTAAAATATTATTTATATTTTTTAAGTTGAAAAGTCTTTTGCAACTTTTTAAATAACTCAAAATAGTGAAATATATTTCAGTTCAAAATTGTAACCACATTTATTTATCTGCTGACTAAACATATCTTTTTTATGTTGAGTTAATTGAAAAGTTGCAAAAGACTTTACGACTCAAACATCTTGAAAAGATCGGAAACCCAAAATATGTGGCTTTTAGAATGTTGGAATGAGGAAGTGAATTTCAAAAGGTCGATTATAAAGTAAACCCAAACAATTTAATGACTCTGCTGTTATGCCCAGGGGACAAAGAAGCGACGAAGACAAGAGATTATCGCGCGTGCTTACGTTTGACGAAAGCTTAAAAAATATAAATATTTAATCGAGGCTGCTAATCATGTCGATTTGTTTAACTCGATAGGTGCATTTTCTTTGAAAACATGTGCAAAATACCGTGGCTGCACATTTTGTCGACAAGTTTAGGGCTGGCACCCTATTGCCATTTGAAAGGGTTGACAATAAACTACATTCTGACGCAGTATAAAACTGTAACTACATAGGTGGAAAATTAAAACAAAAAGTGGTTTTTATTAATTTTTTTAAGTGTTGCATTTAATCGCCGACATATATGACCCACCCAGCATGTTATATTTCAGGCATATTTCAGAAATGTTTCATTCGTGATATCACATATCTCAGAGATATTACAGAATATTCTCTGAGAGTTTTCCGTGATATTTCAGACATTTTAAATGTCCGCGGTAGAACATATCCACGGCACATTTCAGTGATATTTCTGACATCATTTGTAGGTGTAGCTATCATATTTCTTGCATATTTTCCGGATGTTTTTGCAATGTTTCTGACATATTTTCACGATAACGCTCTTACCCGGAAAACAAAATTGTACAAGACTGGCCCCAGATGCGACCCAGATTATTGAGTAACATTGGTCAAATCTGGGGTACTTCTACTTCCGCATATAGGATCCAGGTTGGGCCCAGAATCTGGTCCAGTTAAAACCTCAAGATTTGGTCCAGGCGGGGTCCGAAAACTTGTCTACTTATAAATCTGTTGTACCAGGACCTGGATCAGGTCTGGGACAAATCTAGGTACTAATGAAAAAATGTTCGTATGAGTATAAGGAAGTAAAAGTCTGTTAAGTGATATATTAACTGTTAACAGAATTTGGGTTTATTTAATTTTAATAATAAATGTCAAAGATGTTTTTTTTTTTCATAAATAAAATTATTGATACTCGCTTCGGCTCGACTTTTTAGGTTATGTGCGAACTGAAGCGAGTATATTCCCAATTTTACAAAAAACCAATGTACAATACATTTTAAACAATACAATTACGCAACGCGCCGCACTTTTACACCCTTTTTTGAAAAGAAAAAAAATGTTTTAAGACGAAATGAATTTTTTATTTAATTTATTGAATATTTATCACTTACCTGTAATTGCACGACTTTCTTGGTGAAAGATCTATGACAATCTATAACCATCTAGATGACCCACTAGAACCCACGAGATTCACGAGAACACACGTGAACATACGAGAACGATCGCTAGCAATGACTCAGCTTAAGTGCTAAACTGCACACTGCTGCGCATGCTCCGTGCTGGCAGAGCATTATGTTGAAAAATAATGAATTTGAATTTTGAAATTGAAACATTAATTCATTCGAATGTATATTTCTGAATGCGTATTTCCACTATCAACTTCGGAATTCTTAGAATAATTAACATACAGTTCATAATGTAAAAATTGGACAATTGGGCCAATCTGGATCAAATCTGGGTTGTAATTATTTCCAGAACCTGGTACAAAACTAGGGTATTTCTACTTCCGCATTAAAGTGCAGATCTGGCCCAAAATCATGGGTGCGATCTGGACCATGACTGGATCAAATCTTGAGCGGAGATCTTGATTGAGTTTATCAAGGCCCTCTCTGGACCTATTCTGGACCAAGTTTCTGGTGCCCAGATTTTTGGGCCGATCTGGTCTCCAGGCTTGGTTTTCCGGGTAAGTAAATATCATTATTCTGGCATATTTTTCGGATATTTCTGACATACTTCTACAATATTTCTGCTTCCAGTCGCAAAAATATTATGACATATGTTTGAGATATTTCTAAGATATGTCTATGACGTTGTGGCTATATTTTTATAATCACTTCGACATATTTCCGTAATGTTTCTAGCATATTTCATGGACATTTCAAGTATATTTTAGTTGTATTATCAAGATCTTTCCAAGATGTTGCAGGAATGTGACGGGTATTATTATTTCAGGTTGCCTATTGGAAATTTTGCAGTAGTTTCTGATTTAAAAATAGCTTCTATAATGCAGCAAGCAGGACAGTTACTCTTTTTACGGGCAATATCGACAGTGGGAAATAGATTGTAACAAAAAATGACAACTGCATTCAAATTAATACGAAAGAAAGCCCTCTGAAAACAGCTGTTGATATTGCTCGTTTGCCTGGTATCTATCCTAGCAGCTGAAATAGAGATACAATCCATACATTGAAATCTATTGCGGAATTTCCCATGGGCGTATAAAATGATTTGTAATATACATTTTAGTGGTCGATATGTGTGTATATATATACCTTTATTAAGAAAAATTACAGCTTAAGTTCAATTTTGGTATATATTGTACAAAAATTTGAGTCACGAAGATGAAAATATTCAAGATTAGAGGTCTAAGAATTATTTCACTTTAACATTAATGTTGTGCAGGTACATTATTTCGAAGCTTGCTTTTCTTGATTTTTTTCACTGAAACGAAAAAAAAAAAAATTAATTTACATCAATAAGTACATCATCAGTTGAGAAAATGTATTGCTGGATAAAAATGCGCTGCATCATCCTTTGACTGAAATTTACTATAATTTGTTTTCTTACTTCTTTTCACGGAGCAGCCTGAGAGGGGCTCCTGCAAACCACTTTGCAATTATGTCTTTGCGAACAACAGTTTCATCAAAATTATCGTCCTTGAATTTTTCCTTCGTAGCATCTGCAACAGATAGATAAAAGAAATATATATCTATATAAATAAAGTAAAACTCTAATAACTATGGTTCTCATCAGGAGCCTTTTAAGATGCTTTATGAAGTACTTTATAAGGTCACCTCATAAGATCTTCATAAGAAACTTGAACTGTAGAAGGTAACGTTTTAAGAAATATGTTACATGATATAATTGTTTTAAAATTGACAATCAACGTTTGAGGTGTTCATAACAGCAAACAATGTGTTTCATTTAAATATTCTAAAACAATTTTCCAAGGAGAGTTCTAAGCACCTGATAATAAATAAAAATCTTTCATGGATTTTCCACACCAACGAAAAATTGTTGTATGGAAATATTACAAACATTGTACGCATCTTATAACATTTTTTGTAACCTTACAAGATTTGAAATCCTTATAACAATTCGTTATAAGGTAAAAATCTCTTTTTACGAATTTTGAAAGGTTTCTTCATAATACCATAATTGAACTCCTTACGAGGAAAATAAAGATTGTATTCTGAGATTATATTATATTTTATTCTAAGATTTTATTCGGAGATCTTTATGAAAATCAGAGTTACAAGGGAATACATGTGCAAACAGTAAAACTCACTTATCAAACATCGATAAATTTCAGTCGTCCTGAAGGCGAGCTTTTTTTCAACTTCCGAGCCATCAGCACCTGCTTTTCTCCAAGCCTTTCCTTCCATATTAAATTTTACTGCCAGCTCATTGGCAAAAAATTTTTGCAAAATGTTCCATACAAGATTATGGTTATTTTTTCCACCCACGCATTTCATAACTGCTTTCTGAAAATGTATTACAGTCCATTAATTACAAACTTATAACTTTCAAAATTATATCTTCTGAAAAACAAATTTACCGTTTCGTTGAAAAATGCAGCAGTTTTCAATTTTCCTTCAAAATCGTTAAACTCTTTCTGCGTTTTGAGAGGCAGTGTAGCATCAATCTCTTCCGCAACTTTAGTATGTTCATCATTTTGCCCGTTAGTGGGGCGAATTTGGCTTTGCTGATTTTTTCTCTCAATTGCTGCGATAAGTTTTCCGAAATCTTCTAGTGCATTGGAAATATTGTTTGATTTTCTCAACAAAATTTTCATGCTATCTAAAAAACAAAAAAATATTCAAATTTACAACAAAGTATATTATACGATAAACTGAAAATGCTAGCTTATTTGCGGTAAAGTGGATGTTTTCAACATCAAATTAGAGGTAAGACTTCGAGAGTTTCTAATTTTGAAAAAAAATATAATTGTAGAAAAATTATTAGTTCGGCATCATTATTCTCAATTTCCCAGAAAATTAGCGATTGCAAGTAAAATTTTCGATGCATGAACAATATTTTGAATATACAAAAACTTTTACAAGTTCACATAAGAATTCGAATTATTTCTGAAACGTATAATTAAACAAAATATAATGATTTTACTATCATATTTCCGACTGTTAAGAACATGTTGTTATAAGAAAATTATCAAATTTATCTTAACATTATTTTTCCATCCAACTTGCTATTTCCCCTTGAATTTACAATTTTTCCACAGAGTCTTTGACTTATGAAAAAATTTTAGATTTCTAAAACATATATAGATTTGTCATAATCATTCTCAATTTTCCATGTAACTTGCCATTTTCCATAAAGTTTTCAATAATTTAAAGAAATTCTTTGAAATTAATTTTTAAGAGTAGCTGTAAAAACATTTTCCAGTACATTCAAAAGGAATAAAACATACTCATCAAAAAGGTCAGCTTCTCATCAATTGTGAGGATGGGTTCATTACCGTTGACGTCTCTTATAGTTTCATCTGGTGCTTCTGTAAAATACGTGAATTTTCGAAATACATATTCACAGGAGAAAAATTGATATAGTTTGTGTAATATTTTAATGTTTTACTATTTTCTCGCGATTTGCAGACTTGAGAGTTGTCCAACTGTGCGTCATAGTTTTCGCTCAAATTCATTTCTTCAGAACAATCCTTGCTATGTGTTGGGATTGTTGCTGTCATGGATGATTCCTTTCCAATAGTGTTTTTTTGTTTAACTTGAAAAAATCAATGCTGCTTTAGATGTGCAAATTCAACAAATTAAGACTGATCTCAAAAATTAAAAGTTTGATACAAAGTTAACAATCAATACATGAAAATATTCGATAATTTTGAAACTAATAAGTAAAAAAACTTTCCGAAATAGTATTTTCAATAGAAATCGATAGTATATCATCTTTCCACCAAATCCAGTTAACCAACTTGTTTAAAATAGTAATTAAAATGAGGAAACATCATTTTCGATCAACCTCTCTTGTATTTCACTGGAATGAGGGAAGTGGACTTCCTTCTAAACAATTATCTACAGATTTTCTGTACTGTAATGTTGGGTATACTTAAAAGACAATTCAATAATATGGCATAAGTATCCAAAAACATTTATCGAAAAAAAGAAATGATTAAGAATTAATACTTCACCTATGCTCAAAACGTTGTATAAAAAATTTTATAGTGAAGAACGTCATATCAATTTCATAGAGATTTTTATTTAACATTTAATATCGTGCAGTCATATTGTATGATATTTTACCATTTTTCAATAATAATGCCTTTTTCATTCCCGTGAATTTTGTAGATAACGATATCGGGACTTCTTCGTCTTCCTCGGAGCTGAAAGTTTTTCTTGCTCGCTTTTTGCGGCTTTTTTTAAAGATATCTTCATCAAGTTCTGATCCCATATCCAAAGAATTTTCAATCAATTTTAGTATTTCTTCTGTCTTGCGCAGCTCGCCTGACACAAAAAAAAAGCATTTTTCATTAAAAAATACTCACAATTTATAGCTTCATAATATATAATTAAATACGGGCTAAAGAGATGGGAAATATCGACCAAAATCAAGTATTTTTGAAACGTGTATTGATATTACCGATAAATATCGATATGTATATAGATATACATTATTGCTCTTAACATAAAAACACTTAATATTAATATATAATTAGTATATATATATATATATATATATATATATATTAATTAAATGATACAATAAATAAAATGAATATAATAGAAATAAAAAAATATAATATAAAAAAATGAAATATGATAATTGATAATAATAAAATATTATAATAATAAAATAATAAAAATATACTATAAAATGTAATATAAATATAAAATTAATAAAATAAATATAATAAATTCAAATAAAATATAATACATAAAAAAAATAAATATATATGTAAATATATTATAAAAAAATGATGTATAAAAAAAAATATAAATAATAATATATATATTATTATAAAATAAATATATAATAATATCAATTATTAATAATTCTCTAGTTTTGTTGTACAAATGACAAATTTATTCGAGAAACAAAAAGATGTTTAAAAAAGAAATGTAAGTATAGTTAAATTCGAAAAGAATATGTAACTGTCTCACGTTTTTTGGATACAATCCTTTCTATATCTAGAAAATGCCACTTCTCCGCGGGCTGTGCCTCGTTCATTAAGTCTTCCTTGATGTCGGCTTTACTTGAGTGAGGTGGATACCAAATTGATTTTTTGTCACTTGAAAACCAATGTGACAAAACAATTCGAAAATCATTTTTTTTTACTCTCACCACACAAAACATCGTTCCATCTTCCTCGCTTGACATTTTTCTGTGAAATTGACGAATGTTACGTTACTTTTTGAGTTAAGAAAACATACTTTTTTTCATTGTCTTAATATTGTTTTTAACAAGTACGGTCATTTATTTATTTACACGATATTTATTACATCGTGTAACATAATGTACTTTACAGATTATTTCTTAATTGCATATCCTGGTTAAACTATATAACTCTGCGATTCCCGACAGATCGGGAAACGCCAGGAAATAAGGCGCGGAAATTTTTCCGACTTTTCAGGAAATTTTCCGCACCTTATTTCCTGGCATTTTCCTATCTGTCGGGAATTGCAGAGTTAGTTTAACCAGGGTAGTTAGCAAGAGGATGAGAAGTCGAGAAACCCCGATTTTTTGTCGATCGTGAAAATTAGGTTATGGGCTAACTGTTTTCTGTAATAAATAAAGATGAGTTACCTCTTTTTTATCGGGCAATGCTGGAGCACGTGTGCGTCTCAAGTATGATATGTTGCGAATTGCTTAGAATCACTCAAGCTTTACTAATGACGCAAATAATTTATTCCAATTGCGCTAAAAAAGTTTTGGCAAGTTTTGGCCGGTGAAGGAAAAACAAAACACTACTGTGTAACCTGTTGAACAGTCTCTGCAAGTTTCTGTTCACTACGCATACTGTACACACATATTGATTATTAATAAATATACATAATCACATGACTTAGGTTATGCAGCTTTTTGTTGTCGTTTCGCGCCTTTCGCGGATTTCGTAAAACTTTTTCAATAAAATGAGAATCATCATTTTATAACTTAATTGAGCACGGATTCGAACGCCATACCTGAAGACGAAAAATTCGTTCACTATCGGCTGTATTTCATAAAAGAAACAGCGAAAATTGAACATATACTGTATTTTGTTTATTATTATACATCGGTATAAACTTATGCTCGTAAGTATAATTATTAGCATGCAATATAATGTAAAAATATATTGTAATAATTAATGAAACCGAAATCGTAGTAAAATTAATATACTCTGGTAAACCCACCGAGATATCGTGAGATATCGCGGCTGGAGACAACTTAAAATCTGTAATTTTTTCAATAAAACTTTTTTGAATATGGTTAATAATAGTTAGATTAGCATGAAAACAACTCGTTTGATGTATTTTTTGTGTTTTTTAAATAAATGGCAAATTTTACGAAATAATTTTTATAATTTGCCATTTATTTAAAAAATGCAAAAAATACATAAAACGAGTTATTTTCATCCTCATCTAATCATTATTAACCATATTCAAAAAAGTTTTATTGAAAAAATTAAAGATTTCAAGGTGTCTCCAGCCGCGATATCTCACGATGTCTCGGCGGGTTTACTAGATATGAACTAAATAAAATTTAATATTCATATTTATAACTATAAATATGAAATAATTTGCATCTCAATTTTTATTTTAGTGCATTTGTATATGTTCACTTATATAAACATAAAATTCATAATTTTCAAGATCATACTATGGACTTCAGAAACGAAAATGTTCGTTTTTATTCTGCTCGTCATAAACGCCGTATTGCTGAACGAGAAACAAGAGGAGAAATTGAAAAAATGTTAGACTATACGGTGAATGGGACTATTGTTGATGTGGACTCAGCGAACGCTTCACCAGCTGAGAATAAAAGTGATACGTGTAATAATATAGAGGAATGCGAATGTCTGATGTCCGGCAATGATGATGATTTTCAAGAAAATGAGGAAACTGGTATATTTTTACAAGATTTAAATACAAATACTTCAATAACTTCAATTTGTTCTATAAATGTTCTATAAGAAAGTCATTTTAATACGAAAAATTATTATTGTAATTCTTTATGGTTAACTGTTTGATATATCTCAAAATAAATAGTAATCAATTAAAAGAATGACCCTATAATTTTCAATTGATTGTTTTACTAAAAATTAATCAATAACTGTGAAGTCTTCAGTAAACTACATATATGACTTGCGAAATCGCAAATATATCTCATTAATTTATCACCATAATGAAATACAATAGAGTGTTTCAATGAAACATTACAATTTTTGAATACAATTCTGATGTAATAATTCCTTTAAAAAAATGTCACTGATTGTAGTGAATTTCAGTACCCCGGATACAATTAAAAGAGAGTAAAAAAAATTATTATGATGGAATTGAACTAGCAATTATCTATATAATAAATTATTTACTGCGTACATTGAAAATTGAAGTATTTCATATAATATCAATAATTATCTGTTTATTAGTATAAAAGTAAATAATATGAGAAAAAATAATGTCATTTTACTCTATAACCTTTATTTCATTAATATTCGCAAATATTCGTCATAATTTTAATGGTCGATAATGTTATTGATGTTTTAACAGAAACTTTTGTTTCTATTTCACAGCGCGTCAGAACCAGTGGCAACAGCCGGAAGTTGCAGGACCATCAATAAGCGATGACGATCTAGTGTTCACAGTTTCGATCGTAACTGCGACGATCCTCATTTATCGAGCTCGTCAGACGACGAAGAAGCTTATTTCGATCGATTTTCAGCAGACGAAAAATTTCTCGAAGCCATCAAAATTTGGATGAGAAATATTAATGCGAGTCGTTTAGTTTGTAATGATTTGTTGAAAATATTAAATACACACACTTCTGTCACATTTCCGAAAGATTGTAGAAGTTTGTTGGAAACACCGAAAGAAACCAATATTGCACCTCTTTGTCAAGGTCAATATTGGCGCAATGGATTGGAGCAGGCAATTAAGAATATTTTGGGCAAACGCAAAATTTTAGGGATTGAGAGTAACGTTGTAAATTTGTTAATAAATGTAGATGGTGCTCCATTAGGAAAGTCAAGTACGCAAGGATTGTGGCCTATTTTATGCTCTGATGATCTCGTCAAAGATGTTGATGTAGTTGGTATCTTTTTTGGTGAAGGAAAACCTGATTCTAATGAGTTATTACAACAGTTTACACAAGAATCTATACAGTTGGTTAACGAAGGTATCATGTACGAGAATGTGCAATATGCTGTTAGAATTGCCGGTTTAATTTGTGACGTACCTGCTAAATCGTACATTTTGTGTGTTGCTCATCACTGTGGTTACTCTTCATGTACTAAGTGCAATATTCATGGGGAGTACATCGACAGAGTATGTTTTACGGGATCTTGTGGTACAAAAAGGACTGATGAGGGTTTTAAAAACTTTGAGTATAGTTTAGACTATCAAAAGAGTATTTCTATTCTTAACCAGATTCCACTGTTGGGATTAGTTACTTCAGTCCCTTTGGATTACATGCATCTCGTATGTTTAGGTGTGATGAGGAAATTAATTCAACTGGGGTTTAAAGGACCTCTGAATAAAAATGTGCGCTTATCCGCCCATCAAGTTGACGTTATTTCTGATAAGTTGAGTGCTTTAGCAAGATGTATACCTAGTGATTTTAATCGAAAACCGAGGCCTCTAAAGCACTTGAAATTCTGGAAAGACACTGAGTTGAGAACATTTCTTTTATATGTAGGGCCTGTTGTCTTGAGAAAAGTTTTAAAACGAGAACTGTATGAAAACTTTCTTCTACTACATCTTGCTATTACTATTTTGGCGAGCCCGATACTTTCTTCGTTGGAAAGTAACGTAGATTATGCAGAAGAATTGTTACGCCATTTTGTGTCCGATTTTGGAGTATTGTACGGCGAAAAATTCACTTCTCATAACGTTCATAATCTACTCCATCTTGCAGAAGATGTAAGAAAATTTGGGAACTTGGACAACTTCAGTTCTTTCCGTTTTGAAAACTGCATAGGCACGTTAGTTAAATTTGTCAAAAAAGGCCAGATGCCATTGCAACAAATTCACCGCAAAATTTTGGAAACAAAGAAATTTGAAAAACTGCCACAAAAAAGGTTGAAAAATGTCAAATTGAGCAAACCTCACAATCTCGGGATATTACTTCAGGGACATAACTTTTCGGGTCAATATAAAATGATGGAAAAAGATGGCTATTCCATTAGCATTAAACACGATAACAGTAATTGCAGCTTGTTAAGTGACGGGAGTGTCATCGAAACCCTAAATTTTGTACAAAAAGGTGGCGAATCATTTGTTATTTGCAGAGGAATGACACTGCTTGAAAATTTATACGAAGTACCTATTAGTTCAGCAGAAGTTGGTATTACAGTAGTTCGAAGAAATGAAAATATTGAGTTACGATCTTGCGCAGATATTGCGGGGAAATTGTTGAAAATCCCTTATGATAATATGAAAGAATGTTTTGTAACTTTTCCTATCCTTCATACAGTTCCAAGAGAGTAAAGGCATGGCGATTGTAATACTTCATTCAATCAAAGACTTAATGATCGATAATTATATTGAGTTTATTATTTAATGATTATTTGATAATTTAACATGATGTATGACATTTAAGTATGTGAAGAAATATTAATAAATTGTTCTTCTAATAAAAAGGTGTTGTGCCCTATATATACCCCGTGAAATATTTATGGCATGAAATTGTGTCAGAAATGTTTCGACAGAAGTTTTATTCGCATGATTCAGTAGGTTAAATATATTTGAAACATCCCTCAAATATCACACAACCATACGTAATATGCAATGTGTCAGACATCTTCCGACCGTAATTTCCCTGACACAGTGCTGGTGAAATATGTTAGAAACATCCCCGAAATGTTATACAACCATATGTTACATACAATATGTCAGCAATGTTTCAATATTAATTTCCCTGACATGATTCCGGTGAAATATGTTTGAAACATCCCCGAAATGTAACGCAGCCATATGTTTCATACAATATGTCAGCAATGTTTCAATATTAATTTCCATGACATGATTCCCGTGAAATATGTTTGAAACATCTCCGACATGTAACACAGCCATATGTTAGGTGCTACATGTCAAAAATATGTTACAAAAAATGTGTGTGGAATGTTGCAAGTGAAATATGTTAGAAATATCAATGAAATATCACACATACATATTTCATGTGCAATATGACAGAAATACGCCAGGAATACTTCTGCTACGATATAAAACTTGAAATATTTCGGAAATATCGCACGCATATGTCAAGTACTTTTGGGATATCACATGCCGGGTGGGAAAGGTGGCACCCTTGCTGTTTGAGCACTATAGATAATGAAAATAATTATTATCATTTCAATTTAGCTGTCGCCGAATAGGAACGGAATTTTGGCTCGGCTCTTGGACTAATACCCGAGTGGAAAAAAAAGTCGGGAAATAATCTTAACATATCGGAGCGACATCATATGTCAGATATTCTCCAACATTCGTGGCATAATATCGCGAAGATGTTTTTCAGCACATGGTTTTTGTATATTTTGAGTAGAATATCGCAAAGATATTTTTCGGCATATGATTTGTGACGAGCGGGGAAATTCCGCTCATTTATTTATAAAACTATTTCATTCTTTTCTCAACAAATTTAGAATCAAACACGATAAAGACTAATTACTAAAGATTCATTTGCACCGGTAAAAACCCACTCATTTATATCACATTATTTTACACAAAGTTTTATTTTCTTTCCGTTCAACTAATTTAGAATCGATAATGACTTGCTTAAATTATACGGACTAGACAAAGGATCATTTACCGAACGATAATAATTACCGAACGGCGACAGCTTAATGAAAACTAAAAGACTTACTATTATGAACCGAACCCCCGAATAGTTTTATGATGAGTGCGTGATCTAAGACACATCACTAAGATAATTTCGAAGTAATCACTTACGCGTTGCCTCCCACCCAGATTTTCGTACACGTCTTCAATTTTTCGGGTATATAAACCCTCGCTCTTTTGGGAGAAACTGGAGTTGTTCGAAAAGCTTCAGCCAGGTAGCTTCTTCTAGAAGTCCAAACCAGGTCCTAGCAAGCCTACAGACTCTCCACCTTAGGCCCAAAGACCCGACCTGACGACGGTCTGTAACCCCCCTTGCGCATTTGCCAGGTTACAATTGGACCAAAATCTCCTGAGTAGTACTCAAGGTTGAATCCGTTGTGACTTTGGATAGATTTTTCGCTTTAACAAGTAAATATTTTCGATTTATTTTGCCTTACATGAATTCTTTCTTTTAGATTCAATAATCAAATAGAACCTTACACTATTGAATTCAAGATTTCATAGAAACTTAAAATACTAAAACTTCCTACATTTGTGAATGATTCTTAGAGTTCTCTGTTCTTATTTGTCTTGTCGCAGAGATTCGTCTCTGTAGAGGTAGCATTCCAGACTCAGCTTGGGTGACGATTTTTGCAGATTAGAATATATAAAGAAGTTCGTGGAATTTCAAACCAGGCGCAGAGATTCGTCTCTGCAGAGGTAGCATCCCAGACTCACCTGGAATGTACCCACTGTTTCTGAAACTCTGAGAAATCGAACTCCTCATGGCCATTGAAATAGTTGTCAAATAATATTAACGGAATTATCTGTCCTTCCCCTTTCTAGTGACGACGGCGCGAGATCTTCTCTGTGCTTTAAAAAGCCAAGCTAGGAAACACAGAATAAAGCCTAGCGCAAAGAAAGCCATTTTTGCTAAGACAGGTCTGTTAGGAATTTTTCACAAGATAAGATTTTTAAAGGAATTTCCGCCGACAAAAGAAATTACGATAGATGAATTAGAAAATGAGATAGCAAAACGAGCATCTTTAGAATACGGAGTTACTTTGGTGTTACCGGACAAAAGGCTAGAGTTCGAATGTAGAGATTGTAAAAAGATTCAGGAGGTTAAATTAAACAGAGGCCCCTTAGAAAAGGAATTAGATTTGGAAACCAGGAATATCCCAGTTGAAAGCAGAGATCCATACGAAGTGATAAAGCACGATTTGCATGTTAGAGCCGGTGCTCTCGGGTGAGGTTGCCAGAGTCAAACTAACAATGAATGAACCACGATTTTAGTAACAGAGGAATGCTGTAGAAATATATTGTAAAGAATATAAGGTTGAAGAATATTGTAGAATTATATTGTAATGAATCTAAGATTTGAATAATAAGTTCTATTAAAGGTTAACCCCAGTCTTCTCATTTAACCCCTAAACAATTCCTCGACTCCCTTCCAAAAGTCGAATAAAGGGTCACCATAGGCCGTTGTCTATGGATGGTCCTTTTCTGTTTCGTCGAAATTAAGGAAATATATTTTCCTAGGCCTTTAGCCTAACATACCCATTTATAACAATAAACATTGACCTCTTATTTCCTGATTTCGCTCGTGACAGATTTTCGTGCATTTCTGGTAGAATGTCGCAAAGATGTTTTTTGACATATGTTTTTGGGCAGAAAAAAAATGGCACTCTCTTTAGCGAAAGGTTGGAAAAGAAACGTCCCAGCTCAAATTCTTTGAAGTTCTTCGACTCATCTACCGCGGTTCACGCAAGCGAAAAATTTATACGTGGTTTGCGCCCGTTCAAAATTGTTGTATTCATAATAAAATATCCTTTAAGACAGTTTAATTTCCGTTTATTTCCATCTTACACGTTATGTGACAATAATTGAAGTGCCGGATGATATAACTTGGAGCGCACAAAATGCCGTGAACCCTCTTAGCCTGCTATTTACGTTCGCTCACGTTCCGAACGTAAGTGAACGCGAGTGAACGTAAATAAACGTAGATCGAGTTTTTCATCAGTTGTTAGTCAAAAAATGAAGAGGAACATTATGTAATTAGTAATTTGGGGTTGCTCTGTAACTAGATCATGCAAAAAATATTGAAAAATAACTTAAAATAAAAACAATGTTTTTTCGTCCGTGTGAGTACGTGTGTTGATATATATCTACACTGCTCCAGATAAAGTCGTATAGCGGTGGCGACGCGCCAAGGAAAGCGCAGGAATCAAAAGCGTAAACAGACTTGAAACAGACTAAACATAAACAAACAGATATTTTTTATCGCGCGTGAAAAGTGAAAAAAAAGAATTCGGTGATTTATTAAAAACAGATGTAGCAAGTTCGATTGGTATAAATGCAGCAAAAATCAATGATGTCAAGTCTTTGCTTCGTTATCTAACTCCAGCAGCCAAAAACTTCTTCCACAGTATAATTGATGAATTTTCATTGAATTTCGATGCATCCAAAAATTCGAGAAGAATTGTGCGAAAGAAAACGTAAAAAAATAGTGAAAATAACTGTTCTAAAAAAAATGTAAAAACGAAAATGCGAAAGTAAAAATGAAGCAGTTTTTATCTAAAACCCTAATACATAGTTAGGTGTACATAATTTATATTTAAAATCGAAGCATTATCTGGATCAATATTTATCGCATTCGTAATTGTGACTTTGCAACGAATATAAATATAGAATATAAATTGATGTACTTACAAAACATGTTAGCTCGTAATAAATAATTTTTCAGATACAACATTACCGTTTTTTCTCTACATATTGACATAAAAAATATTAATTGTAAATAATATTGCATCATTTGGATGCCTTTCGAATTTCGCAATGTCACAAGTTGTAATATTATGACTAGGATTAGAAACGAGAAAAGGTAAGTTTCAGCGGTTTTTTAACTGATAAAAATTACTTCTAATTACATGTCAAATGCTGAAAACTAATTTTCCAATAACTGTCCTTAAATTTCATGCAAAACAATGAATTCCTTCATAAACAAGCTCGAGAACGACGAGCGCGCGAGCGACTTTGTTAAGCGCGCGCGTCGAAGTGCGTTCCGCGCTTTCAATTAAACATCGATTTCTTATGAAGTATTATTCCAATCATCATAAATTTTTTTTTTTTAACTTTTTTGAATCGTCCTGACCAACTTCTCCGCTTGAAGTTTTTTCTAACTTCAATAGGAAAAAACTTCCTCGCATGTCGAAAAAAAGTTAAATTATTTTAAACTGCTACTGATAAATAAATTATCATTAATAATAATTTAAAGTTTTTCCTGATATTTATTTATTTTGGTGGTAAGTATAGCTTCGTTGAATGCAGCAAAAAAGAATTTTATCAAAATCAATTGAATATTAGTCGAGTTTCGGCGATGTTAGTTCCGAACGACATTGATTTTCGAAGATATGAAAAAACTTATTATTTATTTAATAGCAGATAAACAAATCATCAGAAAAAGAACTTTTATTAGCAAGAAGATGCGATTTATCAAGCGGAACAAATTGGTGTTATTTGTTCAAAGTTTTTTCGAAAAAAAATTGTTTCGCTTTGGTTTGGAGATTGGACAATACTTTTACCCGGTTTCGAGCGGAGAGGCCCTTATTGCATCGGCGTTCTCAATTAATAAAAAACTCGATCTACGTTTACTTACGTTCACCCAAGTTCACTAACGTTCGGAACGTGAGCGAACGTAAACAGCAGGCCACGAGGGAAACTTTTACCCAAGCTACGATTTCCATATTGGATCATAATTTCACGGCATTTTGTGTACTCTGAGTTATATATAATCAGGAACTTAATTATCGAACATTTATATTTATATTTACAGTATGACATGAAACATCGCAAAGATATTAATCAAAAACATCGCAGCTATGTATTTTTGTAAATATCGCATCAACATAGTGAGAAAAACATAGCAGCGATATTATCGAGCGTGACGATTTGATGTCTTGACGATATCACTATAGAAATTATCTCGCGATAATTTAAAATATCGCTACGATATTTCTCCGACCTTTTTTTTCCACTCGGGTAGACGAAGGAATATATTTTTTCGCTTATGGTGAAATCACTTACCTGTGACGTAATAAAAACGTTATACAAACTAAATTTCCATTTCCTTTAAGCCTATTATAGAAAAAGCAGGCAAAGTTGCCATTGATTTTAACAAAAAAATGATCATTTATTATCATTTTTTTTGCAGCTGGGGATTTACAAAACAGTTGTGTAAAATCATTGGCAACTTTGCCCGCTTTTCTATAACAGGCTTATAGGAAATGGAAATTTACTTTTTATAACGTTTTTTTATTACGTCACAGATAAGTGATTTCACCATAGACGAAGGAATACATTCCTTCGTCAATGGATTTCAATTCACGAAAAGTTCTCTGAAACCTCTGGAAGGAATTCGTCTCGACCAGTGTTGTTCGAATTGGGAGCACGGTCGACTGTTTATCTATTTATGCGAAATCCCAGCCTCCCACCCTCACATCTCGGCCGTGTCGACTGTATACCGATATATTCTATATCCCAGTCTTCCCCTGCCTCCCACCACGCAACTTTAGGATGCCTCGTGCCTTTGAACGTGTTAGAAAATGACAGCTCGCTCTCCTCGTCATATTGAAAAGAGAAGGGAAGTTTTTCGTGGAACCCGTTTAGAAAAGCAGCGTCTCGATTACCTCGACGTTCTGGTATTTCCATTTTCCATTCAGTCTAATTCAATCAGTGATGGTCAGTGGTCGGCAGTGTTGAGCAGTGTGGTGACGTGGTCTGCTTGTCATGGTTGTCCGAAGAGGTGTCGCGTTTTCAAAAAAATCTCGTTAAAAATAGCTGTCCGATTGCTATTTTATAACGAATGTGTAGTGATTGTGTGCAGCAATTGTATAGATTAATCGCAGGCAGTGATTTTACAGTGGCTCAATTGACACATTTTGTGAAGTGTTCGATTATGCTCGAAAATAGTTTGATTTACGATGTAAAGTGGTGTAAAATGACGGTGTAGAGTAGTTTTACCTTCTATGAAGAAATGTTTTGGATTGGTTAGTATTTAGATTTTCAGTGATTTCACAGTGATATGAAGTGATTGAATGAGAACTTTTAATGATATTTTTATTATGTGCTTGAACCTCGAGTTAAAAATATATCATGTACACGTTATGTTTTATCTTGAAAATAAATATTGGTTTTGATAAAATTTTATTATGTTTTTCAGGCATTTTCATGTTTTCCAGCATTTTACAATGTTTTCCAGGAGTTTTCGATGTTTTCCATGAACGTTTGTAACAAAACTCCTAAAATAATAAAAAAAAAAAAATTTTTTTCAATCACATTGTCACGACAAAAAATATGTGGAAGTAATTATGTCTCAAGCGATCGTTGGTTTGTCGCAAAAATTCTACGAAAGTCCCAGTCAGATCTCATGAATTTCCCATTAAAGTTCTATTAACTTCCCGGTAAAGTCCCATTTGAGTTCCGAACCGTCGTCGGTTCAGATGTGGATGATTGTCGGTTCTGAAACGAACGTCCCAAGAACATCCTATAGATCCCGGAAAAATCCTACTCGCTGACTAAAAACGGACATTAGGACCAAATTGGGACGTCCCGGAATATTCCCGGTAAGTACCTCGGTGCTTCCCGGGAACGTCCCGGGGACCTCCTTGGGATTATCAATGCTGCCTGGGGTGAATCCAGCCGTACGGTCCCCTGTTGATTTAACAGGGTGCTTAACGCTGGAATGTCGTGAAAACTTATAATAGGTATATCTATATATAGCTGTATTTAATTATCTAGATAATAAGATATGGATAACAAGACGACGCGCGTGCTATGTTAGCAGTACCGGCTCTGCAGCACTGCAAATCCCTGTTGATTCAACAGGGGAGCAATGTTGCGTTAACAGGAAATTGTTAACAGTGCTCCTCCCTGTTGGAGCGGCAGGGTTTTTTCCCAGTGTATATCGCCAGCGTCCCATCTTCCTCTGTTGCAAAGGAGCATCGTGATAGAAAGAGAAAGGAATAAGATAACTCGTGTGGTACTCCGCATGCGCGGCTCTCATCCATATGCTGAGGGGCCTGAGCAGGGTACGTAGTTTGGAAACGTTTTTGCTCGCACACTTTGAAAATTAGTGTCTATGAGCTCTCATAGACGCTACTTTTCGTAGTGTGCGAGCAAAAACGTTTCCAAACTACGTACCCTGGGCCTGAGTTTCGTTCTCGTGACATATATGTCACCAGTGAGATAATATGTCACCGTTCATTCGGGCGGATTCGGTGCCACATATAGATATAGTTTGTTTGGGCTGAGTCCGCCCGAACGAACGGTGACATATATGTCACGAAAACGGAACTCTCACCCCAGTTCTTGGTATTGTTGCACGCATACTACGATATGCGTTCACGTATTAACTCCAGTCAGGGCTCGTACTCTTCCGTGTTAAATGAGTGTCCGTGGAAGAGCGCCAACTTGTTAACGATGAGAACCAGTGGTGCGATATTCTCAAGGAGAGATTTTACCACAACGCTTTATGCGGCCCGAAATCTCACAACGTCTAGCGCAGTCAAGTGCGTTGGTTCGATCCCCCTACCAAACCCTCGAGATTTTACTTCACTCGCAAAGGCGGCGGCTCGTAAATTCCTGATTCGTCACGGCCTATTGTCCGAGCTAGAATACTCGATTTTGAGTGTCATCGGAGCATGGACTTTAAATTGAACGCGAGCGAATGCGAAATGATGTTTTTATTTTTCAGCTTTTCCAATTCCAAAACAAACTGGATATTTTACATCGTGAAATATACGATCTTCATAAAACTTTTAAAAAATCCCTTATTATAAAATGTACTTTTTAATGAAGTAATTTTTATAAAATTTTATTAAAAAACGTGCTTTTTATAAAATATTTGTAACATGGCTTAATTTAGACAGGTTTTATAAATATGTGGCGTGGAATGAAGAAACCGACCTAAGAGTACCAAAAATCGATTTCAGGGTTCTTACACTTTCTGATAGAGAGAAATCTGTTCTATCGAATGAACTTGGTCTTAGAAATCAAAAAAATTTTGTTCTTTGCGAAATTCGACTTTTTGTCCCGTGAAACTGCGAGAAATATCCGTGCCACTACCTGCGTTCCCCAGCCAAAGACAGTCGGGGAAGTTCCCTCTCCTTGCGCTCGGTTCTCTACGAGATCCTTCTGAGGTGCAAGGGTCTATGCGGTCTATTAGGCACGGTTTACCAAGAAAAACAGAGAATAAAAGATGAAGATTTCTCAATTTCTTCCTGAAAATTCACTTCAATGAAAGATCACAATGAACTATTATTTTTTGTTCTAATTTGTAAATTTGATGGGAATATACTAGTCGCATTTTTATACTTTGGGTCAATACAATTTTTTAATTGTTTTCTGTGATTGTAATTTTGGTTTTTGTCTGTGATTTTTCCATCTATTTCGAACGTTCTTTCTAAGACATGATAAATGACAGAAGCTCGCCAAAAAGAGATATCGGGTCCGTCGTAAGAGATAAAATGCATTCTAGGAAAAGGAACTAAATTATTTTGAAAATAAACAATCTTGAAAATATCTTTCGCGATGAAACCAAAAAGACGGAAAACCTTCTTTCAGTCTTTCTGAAGCAATCAGCTAAGCAACGTGCGTGGCGCTTATTTCTTTTTTTCGTGACTTTTACACATTTTATACATTATGATGAAGTCTATCAAAGAAAACCTTTTAGGAAAAATAATACAGAAGCACGTTTAAACGTACGGTATACATTTCGCGCAGTTCCAATTTGCAAAAATTTGTATCTTTACATTCACCCCGTTGGATCCTCTCGATATAAGGCGCTAAATCATCATTTTATACAAAAAGGTCTCGTTCCTCGTTCGCACGGCCTTGCGAATAAAGAACCTTCGAGAAAAACAAACATAATTACCAAGGAAATAAAAGAGCATGTCATCGATTTCATCAAAGCTTACGCTGAAAAATATGCCATGCCGAACTTTACCAACTTCCGCGTCCTCAAATTACCATCGAAAGACACCATGGCGTCTGTCCATAGACTTTATCTAGAAACTGTCAGTGAAGAAAAATATTTCGTCGGAAATCGGTCGTTCCGGAATTTATGGAATAAATACGTTCCATACATAACTGTCATGAGACCCGCCACCGATTTATGTGATACTTGCCGTGACAACTCACTAAATATTTTCCGAACGGCGAATCTTGACACCTTGGAGAAGAAAGAAAAATTGCAGGAAGCACTTGACCACTTGCATAATGCCGAAGTACAGCGTCAATTTTATCAAAGGTGGTGCAAAAATACAGGTATGTGCGTTATTGATCAGATAAGATCAGTACAATTTAAAAAAATTATTCGAATTCTGCAAGATTGACATAAATCTGTAAGTTTTCAAGAATTTGTAAAATCAAGAACACTTTTAAAGATTTCAGGATTTTTTAAATTTTCACAGGCCTCGTGAACGGCTGAAATTTTTAAATTACCTCAAATTTTCAAACGTGTTAATGACCCTAAAATTTAAAGATTTACCTATTGAGAGTTATTTTTTGAAACTTGAATCTTTTAAACTTCGGAAACTTTGAGAGAATGAAAATTTTGCTAACTTCCTAAAAAATTCAGAACCTTCATTACATCAACTTAGTAACAAATCTTGAAATTCCAATCGAATTGAGAAAATTTCACTTCTTTATTATGATAATTTGCTCAAAAATATATTTTGTGGATTATGATTTATTTTAATAAGTAAAATATCACTAGATAAAAATAAAATCTCTTCAATGACTCTGTAAATTTTTTTGAATGGAAATTCGCACAGTACGAGTAAAAATTTTGCAAATCAAACACGAGTAAAAATGTAACTAAAATTTAGTAAAATCTCACTAGCATTGAATTTGCAGGATATTCACTCTTACCGAGTGAAATATCACTTGAAGATATTTAGCAAGTAGATAAAAATTTACAAGTAACCCTGATTTGCAGGATTTCAACTCTATTTCTAGTGATGAATTAATAAAAAAGTTAATAGAAAACTTTCTTTTGAGCAAATACTTTGTTCATAGCCATTGAAAACTATCATCATGTTTTTATTTATTTATTTATTTATTTTTTGTTAAAGATGCGAGCGTTTCCGTTTTTTAATTCGACTTTGCCCAGAACGTTCATTATCCTTCGAGTCCGCAACAAGTCGGGTCATCTTATTTCAAGGCTACAAGAAAATGCTCCATTTTTGGAATAAATAATGAAATGACCCGAATTCAAACCAATTATTTGATTGACGAGGAGGACAGCATAGGAAAAGGCCCGAACTGTGTGATAAGTTTATTACACGATCACTTGAAACGTATTTCCAGCGAAACTGTTGTTTTGTTTGCTGACGACTGCGTTGGGCAAAATAAAAACAACGCTATGCTACATTATTTGCAGTGGCGTGTTTTGCAAGGGAAACAAAAGAAAATTTTATACAATTTCCTTTTAACGGGCCATACAAAATTCGCACCTGATAGGATGTTTGGCCTACTGAAATTGAGATACAGCAAAAGTAATATCGATTCGCATTGTGATCTCATCGATTGTGTTGAAAAGTCGTCTATTGGTGGATTTAATAAAGCCATTTCTACCAAAGGAAATGTGGTAAATAGTAGCTTTATTTAAACAATTATGTTCTATTTTTTTCTTTTGCCCAATAGTTCTGTATCAACTTAAACCAATAAATTAAGTGTTTAGTAACACTTAAAAAACACGCTCTTATAAACGTGTCTTTAGAAAACTTCGACAATCGTTGAACAATTTATAATAATTTATTTGCTACTGAAACATATTGAAGTCCTTCGAAATCACCGATCATTTACTAATATTTTTTTATAGAAAAAAAATGTATACATTTTACGGTACTTCCTGAAGTTCTCTTGATACATAATTATTGTTGGTAACGTTTAGATTCAATGTGATGGAAAATATCAAATAAAGTAAACAAATTAAATTTTTCTGGTACAGTAATATATTCCAAGTTCTTTTAATAAAAATTTTATATTATTATTCTGTTTCTTCGAAGAAATAGTCGATACTTATTTCATAGCATCGTAACTTTATTTTTTTCAGTTTCGGATTTTAATTAATCAAGAGTAATTTTAAATGTAATGAAAAAAAAAAAGATTTAATCACGTCAAGTCTAAAAAGGACTTCGACAAATCAAATTTTCATACGATTTGATATTATTCCACCAGGTCTGGTATGAGTGGGACACCTTCTCAAAAAATTATTTTAAACCATTGCCTGGCATAACGAAATTTCATCATTTTATTATCACACCCGAGGGCGTTGAATGCAAATCACTTGCAAATACAGAAAGTACGAAATGCCAATGTCTGGTCACAGACAAAGTCCCACTCAATGTGTTCCCGAAAATTATCCAACCCGAGGGCATGTCAGCTGAGAGACAGTGGTATTTGTTCACACAAATACGTAATCTCTGCACCGACCTCACGAAAGCTGATCTTGTGGCACCGAGACCAGCAATTGAACAACCCAAATTAAAAAGATCAACTCCGCTGGGAAAAAAGGAAAGTCAGAAAGTTCAAAAAAAGAAAAGAAAATGAATTAAAATTGCATTTTTCAGTGATAAACGACAATTTTTTACTTGTGTATATTATGTAAAAAAAAAATATGGCTTAGTACTCGATTAAAAATTATTTTGTAAAATTTGAGTTACTTTTTTACTTTGAGAAATTTTCAGCATAAAAAAGTTTTTTGAAATAAATAAGCAAAAAACCCTTGTACGAGTTCAATTATTTTACGCATGTCCCTGACTCATGTGGTCGTTCATAAAAATGTCCAACGTAAATTTTCATTCTATAAGTGACATAATTGTTTCCAACTTGAGGTAAACATTGATAACGTGCGCATCGGCCCATCATTATTACTCATGATGACTGAGAATTTCATCTAGCTGCGTGACGATAGGAATCGAACATAATTGATCACCGAACGTGGCGCTAGAGGGGAAAAAAGTCGGCGGAGGGGGAAGCTGTCTCGGGCGTATGTTACTACCTGTGCGAGCGGTCCCCGAGAATCTTTTTTTCTTTACCCACGTTTTCTCGTAAAATGAAAAAGGCACTCTTAGGTCGGTTTCTTCATTCCACGCCACATATTTTATAACGATTTTAGACTCTATAAAGAAGGTTGGTGTATCTGGGATTTTATGAAAGTTCTATATAGTTTTTATAAAAATGTGAATTTATAGGGTGTCGATATGAAAAGAAAAAACTTGCGCGAGGAAAATAATCGATTCTTAGGAATAATTTTCGCAGATATTTGCTAATCAACGTTTCAAGAACATCTTTACAAATTACAAAACATATGAAAATGTACGATTTTTGAAAGAATCAAGTTATTTCTTTCCAACTTATCATGATATATTTCATATATTATGTTTAAAAATGTTCAATAATACATCGACCGTTGCCCAGATCTTACCGCGTGGAGGTTTCTGCGCTAAGATCCACCGATGGTTCCATTTTTAATATTTTACTTTAGCCTAATATATTGCGATTTTTGATTTGGTAACCATCAGTTTTCAAACAACAAAATTTGCATATCAAAGGCGTTTGACAATCACATCAATTTTTTCCAAACAAGCCAAGAGATGAAAAAGTAACAATTTTTGATGTTTGAAAATTTTTGAATTCTAAGAAATGATTATTCGTTAAATAAATCTATCATTTTAAATACTTTAACATTATGTTTTTTTATAAACTCTGTGCTATGTTACATATATGTATATATATGGTATATTGTGAATAGCTTTCATAAAGTATTAATAAAACTTTCATCTTGTAAAATTTTGAAAAATATTTAGGAAATTACGGAAATAGCTGGACATTGTGGGATACCTAGGAAAATTCCGGAAAATCTCGGAAAATGTAGGAAACTTTGTAGGAAATTACAGACATTGCAGGATACCTCGTAAAATTCCGAAAAATCTCAGAAAATTCAGGAAGATTTTAAGGAATTTACTGAAAAAGCTAGACATATGCAGGATACCTCGGAAAACTTCTGATATTCTCGGAAAATTTTTCAAATCATTTAGGAAATTACTGAAATAGTTATAGACGTCGCGGAATATCTCGGAAAATTCTGGAAAATCTAGGAAATTTTACACTTTATTTAATAAACACTAGACGTTATAGAATACTTTGGAATATATATAATAAGATTTGATAACTTCAGGAAATAAGATTTTCCTGCTAGAAGTAGCAGAGTAAACTGGGGAATCAAAATCATTGAATAATTATCAACATTGACATGCGTCTTCGTTTCAAACACATACGATTTTAATAGTGCTGCTGGTAATATTTTTTGCTCTTACTTTTTTTAAACTTCAGATAATTTTTACAACGTTGCTTTTTTTCTTGTTCTTCTGGCCGTATAAAACTTTTGATGACATGTTTTCTAGATGTTCCTCTGTCACAGTCATGTTCACACTCGAAATTCCACGTGCTTTCAATGCACTTTTTATAACGCATATCGCGTTCAATAGTTCTGCCGACATTTTATTTCTTTTTTTTGTCTTAACATCTGTCACCATGGAAAAAACTCTTTCTGCTTTAGCATTGGAGTGTGGTATGCTTCTGATTCTGTTCACTGTGACTTTTAAATTTGGAAATACTTCATCACCTTCCTCGTATTGCAATTTCAAAATATCTGACCACACTTGATCAAAATCAAACTCATTCATGTCGCTGCGCATTTTGGGATTAAAAACTTGCGGAAGACGAAACCATTCTCTTTTTAAATCTTTTTTCGAATCTTCTGTGAAAACAAATCCAATTTTCTCTGCTATATTGTTGAAGGACTCGAATGTTTTTTCTCTATTTTTTGGATCTAACGCGGATTCCAATCTGAAAATTGACATTTGGCGGTAGAAATCGTCAGTTCTGAGCCTTAATCTTTTAATGAGTTCAATAACAGCTGTTTTGCAAAACTTCATACACATTTTTCGAATTTAAAAAATTTTTTCTTCTGACAAGCATCTATTTTGTGCACTTTTCAAAAACTGCAGTTTTTCTTCGCTTTTTTCTAATTTGTTTTCCTCTTTTGCCATCTCTGATTTGAATTTTTCGCGTTTCGTCAATGATTCAGAAATAAATTTTTCACAGCTCTGTCCGAGATGAATGTCTTTTTCAGCATTAAGTAAAAACTGTTTATTTTCCAAGTCGAGGTGAATAATTTGATCTCGGATTCCAAGAAAAGGTTTTTTGATAATTTTTTTTGCAAAGAAGTGTATAACGTCCAACACTTCGGTATATATGTCTTGTATTTTCGTTTTTTTTGCTTGAAAGTTTGCATTAAATTTGTTGAAGATTGTCAAAGATTCGTTCAAAAATAGAAGCAAGGCTTTCAGTTCGTCTTTTTGCATCATTTTTAATAGATTTGTCACTGGTGATTTTTTACCATTGTTTCGTACAATTTTTTTGGTCTTTACATTGAAGACAACTTTTATTTTTTTTGGTGCCATTGTTTTTTCAACTTGGCTCAAGCGTTCCAAACCTTTTTCAATCCCGTCCCATTGTCCCAATATTCTTTCAATACAATGTTGCAAATTCAACCATCTCGCAATTGATAAAGAAAGATGCTGCTTCGCTTTCATGCATTCTGCGGATATTAATTCTCTCATAATTTCGGTCCTTTTTGCACTAGTTCTGCAAAGTCTTGCCAAATCACTAATGAAAACTTCTATATATTTCGGCATATGTTTTCCTGCATATTTAGCTGCTAGGGCGCTAATGTGGTATACACAGCGTGAAAGGATTGCTTTTGTTTTCTTTTTCAACAATGCGAAAAATGATTTTCTGATACCTGTCATGATTGCAGCGTCATCACACGTCAATGAACTGACATTTTTCAATGGGATTTGATGCTTGTAAAAACAGTTTTGGAACTCTTGGAAAATTTTATCGTGAGTTGCATTCTTTGCTTCTATTTTCAAAATTTCTAACAGCTGCGAAACAGGTTTTCCAGTTTTTTCATCTATTAAACGTATAGCAACCACCATATTTTTGTTTTTCGCAATATCTTCAGATTCATCATCGTATAAGCCAAATGACGTATGCTGTGCTTGATTTATTAAAGTTTTTATTTCTTGTCTCGCCACATTGTTTACTATTATTTTTGTTGCTTTGTCTCTGCGCAATTGTAAATTTTGAGCTATTTGAGAGTTATGGAAAATTTCTTTCTGAACTTCCACTAAATCATCTATGACAGATATCGGGATATGGTGCTCTGCGAAAAGTGTTGCAAGTTTTATCTCAGCTTTTTTGACGTCTGTATCAATTTCAGACTTTTCCATTGACTCTGTTTGTGTCGCGTTGTTTCGATATTTTTTGACGAGTCTTTTCCATTTCTTCAAGTCAAATTTTTCAATACACCGAATTTTTAATTTTTGGCCATTATTTTCTTTATCAAGAGATGACGCTGCAAATTCATCATTTGTTATTTTTGTATTGTTCTGCGTTTCATTGATTTCATGTTTTATTGTATTTGATGCAGAATCACTAAAATCGAATGCGTTTGAAACTTCCGGGTCAATAAATTTCAAAGGGGAAAAGCATGAATTACCAGGAAGTCTAGAGCAATCAGCAGGTGGGGCTCGTACATGTTCTAGTGACTTATCTTTTTCGGGGCCAGAGGAAGGATGGGGAGGATTATGCATGAAACAATCAATGATTTCTGGGGAAGGGGATTCATGATCATCAAAGCGTGCATCATGTTTCGGAAAAACGTTCTCAGGAGGGGTTGATTTTAAGCGGATGCAGTGACTATCAATTGAAATGTTCACATTTGTTGGTGGGGTAGATTGTGAGCGTTCACTGTAATTTTTTGAGCATTCATCGCGAATACGCATTTCGATTCGCTCCAATCCAATCGAAATATTTGTTATGTCAGGTTGCAAAACATTTGGGAAACAAAAACAAGATCGCCCACTCGATTCCCAGATTGCAAAATTTTTCTTATGAGCCATTGTTTTGAAATGTTGCTTGACACCAAATTTTCCGAATTTGTAATTATTTTTACACACACAACATCTAAATTGATAACGGTCATGTTGAAAAATATGGATAAATGGATGATAATCATTTAACGATTCGTCATTTTCAAAAATTTTAGTATAATTAATTTTTTTCTTTTTGGCGTTGAATGCTGAATCAGAAGTATCCCCAGTTGAAATCGATGCATTACGTTTATGTGTTCCTCTATTCAAATGCCTATGAATTGCTAGATTATCACCCTTGTAATTTTTTTCACAAAAACTGCAAAAGAAGCCCGTAGAATTTATAACAATTGGATTTTCATAATTTTCGTTGGACGTAGAACTCATTGAAGGAAAAGCTAATGGGGAATTATCTCTTATTAATGCTGAAGACGGATTCGACAACATATCAAAAACAATAATCAATTGTGAACAGGAATGCAAGTAATTGCAGTGCAAATTAAAATATTACAAAGAAAAAAAAATGATAAAATGAAAAAATTTCCACTCACCAAGATGTTCCTCGTGCTGAAGACTCGTGAGAAATGACCGAGCTAGAAAAAAACCAGTGAACAGATGACAAAATTAGACATTTTTTCACTATCTGTCAGTCCTTTTGAAACTGGGTATCTCCGAACTGTTTATTCACTCGGAAGAAAGACGCCCTCAAGGGCCTCAATTCCCCAAGGTAAAATTAAATAATGTCGAGAATCGTTCTGTGTTAAAAAGCATCCTAGATATGCAGGTTGTTAGTTTTCTCGAATTAGTTTTTGTAAATTATATACTATTTTTGGCGATACGTGAAATACTTTATCTCAGCATTGTTGAATATTCAAAGAACAGTATGAAAAGTAACTGCTTTGGAAAAATATGAACTTTAGAAGTTCAGTGATACCATTAAAATCTTCCTGAATTTTCCGAGATTTTTCGGAATTTTACGAGGTATCCTGCAATGTCTGTAATTTCCTACAAAGTTTCCTACATTTTCCGAGATTTTCCGGAATTTTCCTAGGTATCCCACAATGTCCAGCTATTTCCGTAATTTCCTAAATATTTTTCAAAATTTTACAAGATGAAAGTATTATTAATACTTTATGAAAGCTATTCACAATATACCATATATATACATATATGTAACATAGCACAGAGTTTATAAAAAAACATAATGTTAAAGTATTTAAAATGATAGATTTATTTAACGAATAATCATTTCTTAGAATTCAAAAATTTTCAAACATCAAAAATTGTTACTTTTTCATCTCTTGGCTTGTTTGGAAAAAATCGATGTGATTGTCAAACGCCTTTGATATGCAAATTTTGTTGTTTGACAACTGATGGTTACCAAATCAAAAATCGCAATATATTAGGCTAAAGTAAAATATTAAAAATGGAACCATCGGTGGATCTTAGCGCAGAAACCTCCACGCGGTAAGATCTGGGCAATGGTCGATGTATTACGAGGGGGGACCCAAAAGTAACGGGAATTAGGTGGTGGGGGGACCGCGGAGGGGAGGGATCGGGTTCTCCACTGGTTCTCTTCCAAGCTGCTACTCTCCCAAGTCAGTGTGCAAAGTTCATTTGCTGTGAGTGCATTCGTTCGTCCGTAAGAATTTTTCTAGTGAAACGACTTTTTCCGTTTCGGCGAAAACGTGAAATGGCTGAGTGCGGAGAGCAACGCGCGGCTGTAAAATTTTGTTTTTTGTTAGGAAAAACACCCGCGGAAACCCTTGTGATGCTGAAAACAGCTTATGGGGATAATGCTTTGAGTAAAACGCGTGTGTACGACTGGTTTTCGCGTTTCAAGAATGGCTAGATGTCAATAGAAGACCAACCTCGTTCTGGGCGCCCCTCGACTTCAAGAACGGACGAAAACATTGAAAAAATCAACACTCTTGTTCATGAAGACCGTCGCCGAACCATCGATCAACTTTGTGAGATGTCTAGATTGTCATGGAGTTCAATTCAGAGGATTTTAACTGAAGATTTGAGCATGAGGAGGATTGCAGCCAAATTTGTTCCTCGCCTTCTCTCCGACGATCAAAAGGAGCGTCGACTTCAGGCCTGTCTTGAGCTGCAAAATCAGTTGGATGAAGACCCAGATTTTTTTTTCAAGGTTATAACTGGCGATGAATCATGGTGCTATGGCTACGACCCATATATTTTTGACCAAAAACGGCATGACACCGATTGTTCACCCCCCCCCCCCCCCCTATTCACCGGACCTTGCCCCCTGTGACTTTTTTTTGTTCCCTAGACTCAAAAGGGACATGAAAGGAAAACGTTTTGGGACTGTAGAAGAGGTGAAACAAAAATCGCTGGAAGGTTTAAAAAACATTGAAAAAAATGAATTTCAGAACTGTTTTGAACACTGGAAAAAAAGATTGAACAAGTGTATTACAGTCAATGGGGGTTACTTTGAAGGTGATAAAAATTGTGTGTGAAAAAATTTGTCAATAAAAAAGTTGTAACACAATTCCCGTTACTTTTGGGTCCCCCTTCGTATTGAACATTTTTAAACATAATATATGAAATGTATCATGATAAGTTGGAAAGAAATAACTTGATTCTTTCAAAAATCGTACATTTCCATATGTTTTGTAATTTGTAAAGATGTTCTTGAAACGTTGATTAGCAAATATCTGCGAAAATTATTCCTAAGAATTGATTATTTTCCTCGCGCAAGTTTTTTCTTTTCATATCGATACCCTATAAATTCACATTTTTATAAAAACTATATAGAACTTTCATAAAATCCCAGATACACCAACCTTCTTTATAGAGTCTAAAATCGTTATAAAATATTTATAAAACCTGTCTAAATTAAGCCATGTTACAAATATTTTATAAAAAGCACGTTTTTTAATAAAATTTTATAAAAATTACTTCATTAAAAAGTACATTTTATAATAAGGGATTTTTTAAAAGTTTTATGAAGATCGTATATTTCACGATGTAAAATATCCAGTTTGTTTTGGAATTGGAAAAGCTGAAAAATAAAAACATCATTTCGCATTCGCTCGCGTTCAATTTAAAGTCCATGCTCCGATGACACTCAAAATCGAGTATTCTAGCTCGGACAATAGGCCGTGACGAATCAGGAATTTACGAGCCGCCGCCTTTGCGAGTGAAGTAAAATCTCGAGGGTTTGGTAGGGGGATCGAACCAACGCGCTTGACTGTGCTAGACGTTGTGAGATTTCGGGCCGCATAAAGTGTTGTAGTAAAATCTCTCCTTGAGAATATCGCACCACTGATGAGAACTAAAATGTATACAATAGCATATCTATATATGCCATATATACAGATATAATTCCATATAAATTTTAGTACTATTCCTTAACGAGTTGGCGCTGTTCGCCGGAAACTTTTCCATAAAGCCCTGGTTACACTGGGAAAACGGCCGAGTTAAAATAACACATACTTGCCGAGTAACAGTGTCAGAGTTGCATCAACCCTGATGGCAGAGTGTATGTTACTTGGCAAGTTGTATCGCTGCAGGTCGCTTTCGGAGGTGGTCGGGAGTGATCGAGAACGTTCGGTATATATGCTTAATCCATTAACTTCTGTAACTCATATCTGTCAACCTTGAAAACCGAGTAAAATCGACTCGGCCCGAGGGGTTACTGCAACTCGGAAATGTTTACTCGGTTAAAATAGTCGCATCAACTCTACAGTATGAGTAAAAGCGACCTCTACAACGATACTCGGCTAGCTACGTAAAAGATACTCGGTTGCCGAGTATCAACAATTCGGTTCCGAGTAAAATCAACTCTGCCGTTCTCCCAGTGTACACACGGGGAAAAAAGTTTTGTGGATTCAACACAGACGCACAGTGTAAACGTACTGATGCCGATCCCACTTCGCTCGCGGTGTTGAATCTACATAGGTAGCCGAAGTGAGAAGCGTTTCGCGCACACATGATTGTTCGCATTGCTGGTATATCTATATATATGGTCATATAACTGCAACCTATGTTGATTCAACATAAGTTGCGAAGTGACATCAACATATGGTGGTTACATAGATTACAGCTGTCAATTCCACACAACAGCTGGCGTGTAAACGACTAAAATCACTCACACCGCGGCGTTACGTTAAATTAGCTGCGCTCCGGCGTGGAATCAGCAAAAAACGGTGTTGTTTTAACACCGCTGTTTTCCCCGTGCATGCGAGCGACTTGCAACTTGCAATTTGCGTTGCTTGCTGCTGATTGGATGCGCAATAGATTACTGCGCGAGTTGCAGGTTGCAAGTCGCTCGCATGTAAACGCACCTTAAGAAGAGTACGAGCCCTGACTGCCCTGACTCCAGTCAACTCTTGAGCAAGACAGAAACTAATCGTCTGCGCTCTTCTCTTCCCGATGCGCTTCTCTCTCAAGCTGGCCATGTAGTTCAAATAGTAGTATTACATACATATATAGGAGCGACAAGGTTTTTTTTCCCAGTGTATATGAATGGAATAGGAAAACCATCAGCTGTTTTTTCTCTCTTTGTTTTTTACAGCAAAAAAGCATAGAATCTGATGGAATCCATCTTTGTTCAAACAGATTTAACACATGTTGACACATTGTTCCAATTGGTTCTAATTTAAACCAAACTCGTGTTTGGTTAGGTTTGTTTATAATATTTGCATGTATTTGCAAGCATGTCAATATCTATCAAGATCGTACGTTTTTTATCGCAGCACTTACTGATAATGATAAATTGATAATAGTTGATAACCGCACTTAAGAATACGCAAGAATCGCGGGTATTGCGGGTTCAAATAGGAGAATTTTGAACAACTCTGAAAGTGCTAAAATCATCATTATTTATAATCATTAGATTGCATGATATTTGTGCATTCGTGGCGATAATTCGCCAGATATGACGTCCAACGTGACATTATAAAATATTGTAACATACCTAGACGAAAAAAAAACCTAATTAGACGGAAACGAAAACGACAAAAAAATGTCTAATGAAAACGAAGAACGTTTGAATAAAGTTTTGGAGTTATTGTTGCTGCCGAATTACAGCATCGCCTCCCCTACATACTTGGACCTCCTTTTAACGCACATTGCCCAGCCTTTGCAAAACGGTAATTTTCCAATATGCCACTTTCACTGAATGTACCCTTTTATTAGCTCTCCTTATATTTTGATATATGATACTATATATTGTCAGATTTTAGGAGAGTAATGCGTTATTCTAAAACATTACATTTTTTACTGTAAAGATAACGTAACGTGTGACATTATATAACAAGTAACAATGACAAGAACTAGTTACTTTTGTTTGGTAACGAGTAATGTAAATCCCGTTATTTATTTCACATTACTTTTATCAGCCTCATTAAGTTTTCGAAACACTTTGTAACTTTTTGAGAAATATTGTGAAACTAAAATATTATACATTTTTTAAAGGCTTCTTTTTTATTTTTTTTTCTTAGCCTTCTTGACACTACTGGGTCTCTTGAAAGTTTTTTTTTTTTTTTTTTTTTTTTTTTTTTTAATGAAAATTTCTATATTTATAATTAATAATGGAGTACAATTATAAATCACTCTGATCGAACGGAGTGAAATATTAATGTTTGTGTACAAAAATCGATGTAGAATATGCTTTTTCACTTTTAAATAGAAACTCTTACAATTCCAGAAATGAAATTCCAAAAATTCCTATAAAAACATGAAAATACTTAACATCTATAGATCATACTAGAAAACCTCACGTAATTTATGAATATATAAAAAAAAAAAAAAATACAACATTCAAGATCTGAATTAGTTTTGTATAAATGCTACCAAAATTTTCAATAACTCATGTAATTCCAGGAAACAAGAAACATTAATTTTTCGAGCGTTGAATTTAAAAAAATATATATATATATAAATAGTCCAAAAAATTACACAACATTTTTCAAATCTGAAAGGCCTGTAAAATTAATCGAAAAACTTCAAATATTTTAAACTTTTAACTCTAGGAAATATTCTAGAAACCCAAAGAGATATCTTTAAATAAAACCTACAACATTCTATAAATACTACCAAATTCGTAATGAAAATACATATGAAAATTACAAGGCAATCTATGAAACATTGAAAATCTTTACAACTTTTCTAACTAGAGCATCGTATTCCAGAAATTTCTATAGAAACATATAAAAATACTGAATGATTTTTCAAATTGTACAAAAACTAAAGAAGTACGATAAATACTGAAAGAGACAAAAATCTTTTAAGGTACAGTTTTCTGGAAAATCCTTTAAACACAAAAAATTTCGTGAACTTGAAAATTCTAGAGCATGCAATTCTTGAAATCAATAATGTGCATGAAGTTCCAAACGTTTCAAATTAAACGAAAAATGAAAAAAGACAAGTATTTAACAAAAAAAAATTTTCTTCTTGCTTTCAAGGATATTTCGGTTGAAACAACAAACTGTATACTCACCAACAAAATATTTGACTCAATCCTGCTCATGAGAAAAATAAGAAATTCATTCAATTTCTCTATTTGTTTAATTTCAAATGTTTGAAACTTCAGGTACATAAATATATACAGGGTGTACCAAAATCCCCGTACCTAAAGATAACCCAATATTCCTTTTTGAATTTTGAATCTAAAAGTCCTTTACCACTTTTCACGAAACTCAAAATTGAAAAAGTTATTTAAGTTTCAAATTTAAACAATAAATGGGTTCTCTCAACAAGTGGGCATAAAATTCACCGACCAAACTTTACCCAAATTTTTTTCATATTTTTTAGAGTCGAAAAGTCCTTTGCCACTTTTGACAAAACTCAAAATCAAAAAAAAATATTCGAGTTTGAAATCTAAGAAATTTGATTGGTCAAAACTTCTAACTCGCACATTTGTTTCAATTTTGAGTTTTGATAAAAGTGGTGAAGGACTTTTCGATACAGAATTCAAAAAGGAATATTGGGTTTTCTTTTGGTACGGGGATTTTAGTACACCCTGTATATAGCAATGTACATGAAAAAAAAAAATAAAAATTTATTATAAAAAAATAGAAAATCCTGCAACATTCCATACATATGTACTGGAAAATACAAGTAGTCTCAAAAATAATCAAAATCTAGGTAAGATACGATTCTTTCAAAAATACAGTAAATTCGCAAATTTTTCTTCGCGGATAACATTAAATGAAACGTAATTTAGAATTTTTTCGAACTTTAAAAAAATATGAAAAATTGAACTACCTGGTTGATTTTTTTCTCAGTGTCAAAAAGTACATGTTAATGAATGCTGAATTTTATTTTTCCCACTTAATAAAATCAGGCCAGCCAGGTCATGAGTTTTTTTCTCTCCCACTCTATAACCCATGGGTAATCTACTCTATCCTTTCTTCCCGCTTGCCCGAGCGATAAGAAAGGAGAAAGGAGATTACTCATTGGTTATAGAGTGGGAGAGCAGAAAACCCACCACCTGGCTGCCCTCCATCTCAACAAATTTTATTGTATCTGAAATAAAAAGCTTCCAAAACAGAACCACACGTACGTTGATAACATTGGTTACATTTTATAACGTTGATAACGTTGGAATCTATGTTATATGAATTCATCAAAATACTAAAAAATTTGATAAAATTAATGGGAACGGAAAAAATACAAAATGAACCGAGAGTTATAAAAACTGCGAAATACTTGAAACCTCAGAAGATACTGTTTTTTGAAAAAATTATTGGAGTATCAAAAATCCATCAAATTTTGAATTCTAGAAAATATGAAATTCTATAAATTTATGTTGGAATTTTTAAAAATGCTGGATATTTACGAAGAACCTAAAAAATCCGAGTAAATTTTAATAGTACCAAAAAACATTAGATGTACTAAAAATACTAAAAATTATTGAATTTTTTTTTAAATAACTATAAACATCCCAAGTATCTATAAAATCTTGAGTTAGAAAGCATTAAGTTCTAGATATCTGTATTTAAATAGATTAAAATGCTAGAAAATCGTTCAAACCATAGGAATTGTATAAAAAGACAATAAATTATAACAACTTACTTCTCCAGGAATACGATCGGTTGATTATAAAACCCCTTTCCTCCACCACCCCCACCGAACATAGCCAATGTATGAATCCAAAAATAATAAAAATAGAGTATAATTGTACTTACGAAAAGATTCATGAAAAAAGTGAGACACAAAAGTATTGAAATCAGTACTTAATTAATGTATGAACAGGGAAAGTATTTAATTGTTATGCAATTTTCAAACGGTTAGAAGTAGCATGTTGAATTGAAACGTCAATAAATCATAGCAAAAATAGGATCAGATTTTTTTTATGATACGCCATTATACTTGAGTGGTGAACAAAATATAACAAAAAATTACAAAACATCAGTTTTTACAGTTCTGCATGGAATATAGATTCGGTAAACTTTAGAAAAATTAAGTTTTGTGAAAATCTAATAGTCTCAGTAGTAAAAGTAAGTGAAAATTAATTTGTGGGCTGCTGTCAAGATTGATAAAAAGTACTGTTTTATACCCAGAATAACAGATGCATGGTGATGCAACAATTGCTATTGTATTTTGTTTTCACTCTACAAATGTTTATTTTTTCTTTTTTTTTTTTTTTCTTTTCCATCCATTAAAAAAGTTGGAACTTTAAAAAGTATGATACAAAACTACTTAAAAATGCAGTAGAAACAAATGACTTGGGAACAACAATCGGTATTGTAAATCAGTATTGTGCAAACTGAATCTCATTCAATAATGGAAAAAGCATGTCTGTAACTTTCAACAATTATGTACAACTTTCATGGTGTCCACATCATTCAAGCCAAATTTTGTATTGGATATCATTTTCCACGGAAAACTGCATCAAGTCGAATTTTTGCATTACTTATTTATTTCAATTCCAAATTGTCTGCCAGTTATGAGTATAAATACCAGGTGTACTCCTAAGTAATTTCCGGTTTTTTCAATGGATCGCGTTCTGTTTCGTACCGCTGTTGGTAACACATACCATATGTCATTTTGTTCAGTCATATCAAGTGCTTGAACTGCGTTGACATTATCTCGAAAAAATCTTTCAGTAAGTTTTTATTGCGCTTCAAAAATGTCGAATTTTGTACCGAATTTTGAGCATATGCGCCATGCATTGCTTTTCATGTTCGATCAGGGGAAAAAAGTGTCCGAGAGCCACTGTGCGCTTGTGGAAGTTTATGGTGATCGTGCATTAACACTTCGAACATGTGAAACGTGGTTTCGACAGTTCAAAAATGGAGATTTCGACCTGAACGACGCCGCACGCTCCGGCAAGCGAAAATCATTCGATGACGCCGAATTGCAAGCATTATTAGATGAAGACAACACGCAAACGCAACGACAGCTTGCAGATGCGTTGGGAGTTCAACAGCAAGCAATTTCCAAACGTCTGCAAGCCATGGGAAAAATTCAGAAGTGTGGAAAGTGGGTGCCCCATGAACTGACCGAGAGACAAATGGAGAATCGAAAAGTGACCTGTGAAATGCTGCTTCAACGATACAAAAGAAAGTCTTTCCTGCATCGTATTGTTACTGGTGATGAAAAGTGGATTTTCCTGAAGAACCCTAAGCGCAACAAATCGTGGGTGAGTCCAGGTGAAGCATCGACATCGACGGCACGGCCAAATCGTTACGGTCGGAAGGTCATGCTGTGTGTGTGGTGGGACCAGTCCGGTGTTATATACTTTGAACTGCTGAAACCTGGTGAAACTGTGAATGCCGTTCGCTACAAACAGCAAATGAAAGATTTGAGCCGAGTCATTGTGGAAAACCGACCAGAATATCAACAACGACAGAAGAAGGTGATTTTGCTCCACGACAATGCGCCGTCGCATAAGTCGAAAGTCGTTCGTGACACGCTGGAAAGGCTCAAGTGGGAAGTGCTTGATCATGCGGCTTACTCACCAGACCTGGCGCCATCCGACTACCACCTCTTTGCCTCGTTGGGCCATGCCCTTTCTGAGCAGCGCTTCGACTCGTACGAAAATGTACGAAAATCGCTCACCGAGTGGTTCACCTCCAAAGGCAATGATTTTTACTGGCGTGGTATCCACAATTTACCAGAAAGATGGGAAAAATATGTAGAAAGCGATGGAAAATACTTTGAATAATATAAAGGTTACGGTTTTTTTGGAATTATGTGTTTTATTTGCAAAAAAACCGGAAATTAATTAGGAGTACACCTGTTAAAGTGATACAGATAAATAATCTCAGCCAAGTAGTAAAGCTTGGTTATTATTATGAAATTTCATGTTATCACAATATTACTATCAATATATGAGACGTTGTTTTTTGCACGGCAGCCCATGAATTAATTTTCACCTACTTTTACTTCTAAGACTATTAGATTTCCACGAAAATTCATTTTTATAAAGTTTACCGTATCTGTATTCCATGCAGAACTGTAAAAACTGATGTTTTGTAATTTTTTGTTTTATTTTGTTCACCACTCAAGTATAATGGAGTATCATGTAAAAAATCTGATCCTATTTTTGCCATGATTTATTGACGTTTCAATTCAACATGCTACTTCTAGCCGTTTGAAAGTTGCATAACAATTAAATACTCTCCCTGTTCATACATTAATTGAGTACTGATTTCAATACTTTTGTGTCTCACTTTTTTCATGAATTTTCTCTTAAGTACAATTATACTCTATTTTTATTATTTTTGGATTTATACATTGAAAATGTTCGGTGGGGGTGGTAGAGGAATGGAGGGGGGGGGGGTTTCATTCATTATTTCATAAAAAAAAAAAAACAATTTTTTCCATACACGGAAATGTCAATTATCACGACGCAATTTGCGGGAACAACGTCCTCTTTTTAGGATACCTGTGATGCAATTTCTCAGCGAGAGGAATCCTGGGGATCGCTCCCTATGGATAATTTTTGCGGGAGCAATCCCTAAGATTGCTCCTGCTGAAAAATTCATCGCGGATACTTTAAAAAGAGGACAGTATCACTGCAAATTGTGTCGAAAAATCGGCCATTTCTGTGTATGTATGGAAAAAATATCAAACATGGGAGGAAGTGATTCTAGCTCGTGTGTAGTTTGTATCTCGCTCCGCTCGGTCTCAAACTACACACTCATCGGGATCATCCCCTTCCTTCCTTGTTAAATAAATATATGTTTCTATTTGAAAAAGTTGCATTGTGAAAATGAAAGTAACTGAATAGTCCTTCTACATGGCTTGTAGAAGGACTATTCTTCTTCTGTAGTTCTTCACGGAACGATGAGAAAACTACACAAGGGCTATGAGTTTACTTCTTACTTCAATCTCTGCCATAGCTGGGCAAACATAGTATTGCCCAATCACTGATTCAAAATTTGTGGTAACTTAAAAATGGAAAACTAAGGAAAGCATTATTAATCTTGCAAAAACTGCAATTCTGCAAATAATATTAAGAAAAAGTTTCGACAGATCAATTTTTGTACGATCAAACTAGCGTACCTGTAAGTGAAGTTCGATCGAAATTATATAAGATGTCTCGTCCGAAGAGATCAATGGTAGTAGCGCCAGCTGCTCGGTTTCTACACAACTAATTCAAAGTAATTCAAAAGATTCAAAATCTCCCGCTTTACCACTCTGGCACCTCCATGATGCCTGGTAATATTATCTCATTCATTTCAAAGTCCAATAAATCATTCCCTGGAGAGATCAATTACAGGGATCATATTCTGGGAGGGTGGGATTGATCTCTTCAGACGAGACATCTTATATAATTTCGATCGAACTTCACTTACAGGTAAGCTAGTTTGATCGTACAATTATATTTCGATGTCTCGTCCTCAAGATCAATGGTAGTTGTTCAAAGTCCGTGGAAGGGATGATTTATGGCAAATTATATAAACCACCAGTCCTTTATCGTCAATCTTTTATTCATGAATTCTCAAACACCTTTTCTGCAAATCCTGCTTCATCCACGACAGGTCTATTATAAAACTTTGCGAAAGTTCCAGACGAGGCTGTCCAACCAGCCGATTTCTTTATAACCTCAATGGATGCTCCGTTTCTCAGAGCCGCCGAAGTAGACGCGTGTCTGGTGGAATGTGAGGTAAAGACACTCGTGTCAATCCCGCTGTCCCCCAAAACCCCTTTAATCCATCGACCAATCGTCTGTGTGGTACAAGGTGCATGTGGCTCCCTATACGACAAAAAAATGGGGCCCGATTGTCCCTCCCTCACATTCCTAGTCCGCTCTATATAATCCAAAAGTGTCGACGCGACACAAAGCGCGGGCTTATTTCTAAAATATGGGATTGATAAAAGAGGTTGCGCCTTGCCCACCCCCGAAGTCTTGATTTTATCAGGGATCTTTATCAAAATAGCCGATTCCGTTCTAACAATATTCTCAAGTCTGATGGCCGCAATCGTTTGCTGCCGCTGACCCGTGGCCAAAGCCAAAAGAGTTACCAATTTTACCGACAACTTTTCGAGGGACACCTCCCCATGCGGGTATATCGACTCCAAGTGATTCAAGACTGGAGCCGGGTCCCAAGTAAAGCTGTATTTCGGCTTCTGGGGTTTCACGGAGGCCGCACCTTTACAAAACCTTTTGATAATTGGATTGTTACCGATCTCCTCTCTGACAATTAGGGAAACTGCCGAACGATATGAATTTAGGGTTCCATATGACGAAACTCCGTTGAGGCATTCGCTGAGAAATTCCACGACTGCAGGTATTCCAGGGTCAAATGGAGACTCCCTCCTGCTGTTGCAAAATTCCCACCAGAGTCTCAGCGGTTTTTCGTATTGCTTGAGGGTTGATGTGGCCAGTGACGCGAGCATCACGTTGATAGCTCCCTCCGGTACGCCCCTCCGTCGAAAAGCTTGGCAGATACTCTCCCGGCCACCAGGGAAAGCGATCTCCACAGCGGGTGCTTGCTGCTAAAAGGAGAGAAAAGTAAGTTTCTTTCTGGTTCAAATACGAGAGGCTCAGAAATAAGTAGCTTTTTGAAAATTGGGAACCATGTCTGAGAAGGCCAATGGGGTACTACTAAAACCCCCTCAGCTTTATCTGAAATTATTTTCCTTAAGGTTCTTAAGATTAAGGAAAAAGGTGGAAATGCGTAAAAGGGGAGCTTCTCCCAGGAAACAGTGAATGCATCCACCTTTTCAGCCTCTGGGTCGGGGAACCAGGAAAAAAAACGCCTGTACTTGGCATTTATGTTTGTGGCAAAAAGATCGACCTCTAGATCTGAAAATTTCTCCGAAATCTCTGTAAAGGCCCCCGGGGATAAGCTCCACTCTGTCTCATCCGAGATCTTACGCGATTCCTTATCCGCTTCGACATTTCTTGCAGAGCTTATATACGAAGCGAAAATCCAGAGGTCGCGCTCCTCGCACCAACACCAAATATCTCGCGCCAAATTTGACAATTTCAGAAAACGAACTCCGCCCTTCTTGTTTACATAACTAAGAGCAGTCGTATTGTCCACTCTCAATAAAATCTGACAAGAGGATAAATTCGATGCGAAGCATTTTAAGGCATAGAAAACTGCGAGCAATTCCAGAAAATTTATGTGTTCAGTCTTCTGGTCCTCGGCCCACCAGCCATGTGTACCTGAGCCACCGCAAAATGCGCCCCACCCACTAGTAGAAGCGTCTGAAAAAATCTCTATCGCATAATTTTCATCTCGTATTGGGTTGTAACTCCGAGGACTCAGCACTGCTTTTTTCCACCACTCCAGGTCATCTAGCGCCCCCTGTGTCAAGCTTGTCTTGGCGTTAAAATCGCCACTGCTGTTGTTGAGTGCCAGAAATTTGCGCCTCTCCAATCTCTTAATATGCACCTGTCCGTATTTCACTGCTGGGCACGCTGACACTAGAAGACCGATAAATTGAGCAATTTCCCTAATTTTCAGATGCCTTTTCGATTGAATAATTGTGACCATTTTTGCAATTTTCCGTCTCTTTCCCTCTGGCAGCTCTATGCTAAATTTTTCCGTGTCAATAACGAAGCCTAAAAACTTGTAAGACCTGGCTGGTACGAGCTGAGATTTCTCAAAGTTAATTCTGAAACCTAAGGATTCCAACAGGGTCAAGGTCTCCTGAACGTTATTTTTACACTCAGATTCTTGTTCCCCAATTAACAAAAAATCATCCAAATAATTGACCGACACAAACCCCTTTTCCCTGAGGGTCGTAGTGACCGGTTTCATTACTTTAATAAAAATGTATGGTGCCGTACAGAGGCCGAAAGGGAGCGCATTGAATTCAAATGTCTGTCCCAAAAATTGAAAGCGCAAAAATTTCCTGTCATTTCTATCTATCGGAATGAGAAGGTATGCGTCCTCCAGATCTAGGGTGGCCAAGTAGCACCCCGGTGATACTACCCTGATAACTGTTTTCCAGTCCTCCATTTTAAAATGGACTGTATCGATAAACTCATTTAACTTTTTTAGGTTAAGAATGAAGCGTTTGTCCCCATTTGGTTTCTCTACTAAAAAGAAGGGGGAAATAAATTGGCCAACACATGGTTCCACTCTGGAAATTGCACCCTTTTCTAAAAATTTTTCGATTTGGTTGTGAAAATCCTTTATTTCTGCCTGAGAGTACCGAGGTTCCATAATTCCTACCCGACCCGATGGTTCTCTGGAAAAAGGAATCCTATAGCCTCTAATGGCCTGCAGTATCCTCGGATCGCCAGTAATCTTTTCCCAGGCAGATACAAAGGATTTCAGTCGACCAGCTGTTTTTACCTCTATTGGCGTGGTTGCTGGTAGGACTGCTTTTTGTCGTTGGTTCGACCCCACTGCTTCTGCGCTCCAGGTTTCCGGTGGGTCGATTGGGACTGTCTGCCTCGGGCTGGAGCTCTGGAGTTTAAATGCCTGGGCGCTGGTGGCTCCATCTGACTTCGCACTAATTTAAACTTTTGAAAATGGCTCGTTCCACTTTTCAGCATTTCCTTCGCTGCCTTCTCTGAAGCCCTAGCAACCTTCATTTTCTCTCCAAAACCTTCACCGAGGAGAAAGGTGTCAGTGGTGCTCTCCTCCATGACCATTTTTGCCGCCTGAGTTAAAAAGCGACTTTGTGACACCAGATATTTTCTCGATTTTGAGAAATTATAGAACAGATCCGCTCCGAGGCGCCCGGCTGTGCCAAAAATTTGCAAAAGATTTTCCAACTCGATTGGATTTTCTGGAGACATTTTTAACAAATCTGTTAGCCCTAAGCCAACGAGGTTGAGAACCACTGCCAGTTGGTCCTGAGCCTGTTTACGGTAAAAATCCTCTTTCACCGCAGATTTCTCCATGATTGATTTTACCTCCGAATTCAAGGTCGGCGCAGCAAGTAAGGCAAAGTTGGATGGCCTTGGAAAATTTTTCAAAATTTCTTCTTTATTTTCTTTTTTCAAACCTTTTTGTAAGATTTTTGTCCACAAGTCGACCAACACATCATGTATGGGGGGGCCCGTGGTTGGTTGCTCGGAATCACCCCCTAAAAGCTTCGCAACATTTGGATCCAGCTTTGATTTTTCCTCAGTTTCAGCACTCTGCTGATTTTCTGATTTCTCGGTGGCTTGCTGGCCCTTTGGAGGGGGGGAGTGCGACAACCTAGGCCTCTCTGACCGCTCTGCGGGAGGTGCCCCTCCCCTCCCTCCCCACCCCCCTTCGGAAACAAATGAATTTTCTGACTCTTCTCCTCGTTCTGAGTCTTTATACGGGGAGGTCGAACTCAGACTTTCTGAATATGAGTACCTGCGCGAGCATCTCGCAGGTTTTTCTATTTCACGATCGGACCTTGTCCGGCTTCTTGACCAGCTTCGCTCCCTCGAGCGGTGCCGTCGCCTGGCAGATTTTTCTTCTTTGCTCCGACCTTGTCGGTTTTTTCGACCATGCGCGGACCTTGTCCGTTTTTGCGATGGTTGCCTTGACCTTGAACGAGTCCTACGACTCTGGTCTGGCGAGGATGTGAGGTAACGGTTGACACTTTCACTCGCGCGATTCGACTCGTTATGCCACGATCTTGAACGACGCGGCGACGACGATCGTTCACGCCACGACTTCGACCGGGATCTCCGACGCGGCATGCTTTTTTCCCGCCACTGTATTTGTTCCAATTTCTCCTCTAACGCGCGCACTTTTTCCTCCAACCCCGTCGGAGTTGGTTTTTCCCGCACAATTTCTTCTTCTTTTTCACCTTCGTCCATTTTTTTTAACAAAATAAATCCGAAATCTTTTAACCAATGTCGAGAACTTTCCACGAGAGACGTTGTTGAAACCGCACAACTAACACGAATGAGATAATATTACCAGGCATCATGGAGGTGCCAGAGTGGTAAAGCGGGAGATTTTGAATCTTTTGAATTACTTTGAATTAGTTGTGTAGAAACCGAGCAGCTGGCGCTACTACCATTGATCTTGAGGACGAGACATCGAAATATAATTAAGGTCTGATGACATACTAGTGATCAGAGTACTAAATGAATTTAGGAAACGTTTGTACATTGCAACAATGTAATTTGAATGATTTATTTGTTTAAACAAATAGTTATTAAAATAATTTTTTTAAATTTGAAGCCACAGATCATCAGAAAAATGCTCAGGGGATGGTGTAGAGCATGAATCTCGACCAAACTTGGTACTTTTCTTCTGTGGGGCTCTCAAAGAATATTTGTAAAATATTACATCGAAATGGCCTACAATTTGCAATAAATATTTATAAAAGTAAGCGCGTTGATATAAGATGCTTCAAAAGGTTCCAGTGTACCGGAGGACCCGGAGGTATCGAATCGTAGTAAAGAAAGCAGAGAAAGCGTCAACCTCACGTCTGGGGATTGCTGGTTTGATTCCCGACTGATGCAATTTTTTTTAAAAGAATTTTACATACCTATATTTTATTATTCGTATCTTTATTTTTACGATTGTTTTTATCGGAAAATTATATCATTTGTGAAAAAAGATTCTTTAGGAATATTCTACTTTCATGCGGTTCTAACGAAACCTTATGTATACAAATAATGTATGGTAAGTTTTCCAAAGAATCAATCGTAAAAATAAAAAAATAAAAATACAAATAATATATTTATTGCAGTTTCGTATAATCATATTCAGGAAAAAAAAGTCATCCTCGGAGGGGATCGAACCAGCAACACGCCGAGTATGAGGCGGGCACTCTCTCCACTACACTACCAATCCTTTAGAAAGATGGCAGTTTGGCAGTATATCAAGTATTACACCGCGCCGCGTTTATTTATTTTGATTTCTTTTTCGCGAAATCGTCAAGTGTCGTCAAGTCATGACCATTTTGAAAGATAAACGTACAGTTGAGTGCAGTAGTACTATACTGTATTACTGTGTCCTACAGTGTTGAGTTGCATATGTACAGTGCTCGACAATCGTTGGACTCGCTAAATTTGAATACAGTGCAGTACAGTACAGTTGAGAGCAATGACAGACTGAGTTGCGTACAGCAGCGTACAGTCAGTACACTGCTCGACCGTCGTGACAGTCGTGTTCAGTCGTGTTGAACTCGCTAAGTTTAAATTTGACGTGGCCGCCATTTTAAGTTTTGTACATCCGGTCATTTCCGTCTTGCCTTGGGTGGCGCGTTGGCTGCACCGCCTCACGGCAGAAATCGGCGATGCCACTTTTTGTTTGCTATAGTAAATGCTAAAGGTATAATACGTGTAATGCTGATGACAGGCAGGTCTCGTACTCGAGATCGGACAACTTTTTAAAAATTTTGTTATTTGACAAGGTTCAATTTTGAACATCGATATGGTTTGGGACATGATTTGTCATGTATTATTTTGAGAATAGAAATGAGGAAAGAGAAATATCACGTTATTTGCGTTTATTGATTGTAAAATGAAAGATGTTGAATTTCGAATTTAATAAAAATTTTGAAAAGGACCGAGAAGAATGGTTGAAAGCTCGAGTAACAAGAATAAATAAATGATTTGCAACAACAAAGAAATTTTGATTTTTTGATGGGATCGATGAAGAATAGAACAAAAGACGATAAATACTAAAAGTACAGATACTCTACGAAATATTAGTTATCTTTGGAAATACTATTTCCTAGAAAATTCTTTTAAGTACTGAAAATCTAACAATTTTCAAATCCTAGATTCATGAAATTCTCAAAACTTATATGACAATCGACGAAAACCCTATAAACAAATAAAAAACTAGGATTTCCTTCAAAAGTTTATAAATCTCATTAGATTCGTATAAATCCAACAATACTTGTACCCTATGAAATATCTTAAAAATGGAAACCAGAGTATAAAATATCTTATGTGTATGCAGATATATTTTTCTCAATAATCTACGAAATTTTTAATATTAAAGCATCAAATTCTAGAAATCAATGTAGAAAATTCCTACAAGTATGAAATGATCATTTAAAAGTCCACATAATGAACAAATAAATCAAATAAAAATTCTGACTAAAATAATATTGAGAGATTATAGAAATAAGATGTTATTTTATCTAGAAAGTTATACATTTAACAAGTAAAAGCTTAAGCTTGCAAATATATTTCTACGATTATATTATGATGCTTGAATAAATATTTATCTATACATTGAACCTTTTGACACTTCAGTTTGCTCTTCCATGTGAAATTTTCTTGCGAAGCCTGTATTTTACATACATGTCAATTCATTTTTCTTTGTAATTAACATTTAATTTATTGAATTGTACCGATAATTATTATCATTGCAGTGCTAAATGTATCAGCAAATTTATTTTATATTTGTTATTTATAAATATAATTATGAGTAGCATTAAAATACAAACTAATAAATACACGAATAATATATTAATATATCGCTCATCTGTACACGCATGGATTCATGTATCAATAAGACAAGAATTATATATTATGAAATGCATCGACATAAAATTTCATTTTATATTTTAATTCATTTTTTAGTGTGATTTACATCGAAAGCTCATCTTCCCTTTGAATGCAGAAAAAAAATAAAATAAAAACTGCAAATAGAAATGCATGATTTTTATTTTCAGAAAATTATGACAAAGATGTTGAAGGTAGCAAATTTTTTTTCAGCTGCGCAATGCGAAATTTACCAAACATGGGTTGTGCAAGCCCTACAAACTTGGAAAACCAACAATGTCCGGCCTTGCCAAGTGGTCACCACGTTCACCTTGAAACTTATTGGTCTAATTGCCAAAGACGAGCTCCGTTTTCGTCAATGGCTAGAAGACGACGTCTATGCGCGATTGTTCGCCCTTTTCGAGTTGGAAAAATGCTATTCTCTCGCCTCGATTAAGGCTGCCTACATAACGATGCTATGTGATTTTCTCCAACACCAAAGTGGCCGCGACTGGATCACGAAAACAGGTCATTTTTGGAAAATTTCAACTCTTTTCACTGCTAAGCTATATGTATTGTTCTATAAATATGAAAATGAATGATTCGCTGCAGGTGTGTGGAAAGACGTCATAAATTACGCTCAACTGAACCACACGATCTACGTCACCCGAGAATGCAAAACATTCCTGACCCGATTTTTGGTGTCGGAGAGTGAAAATACAGCGGTGTGCGAAGAAATAATATCGGCAATGTGTGCTCCTTTGATAGACAGTACATTGAACAGCCAAGTTGTCCTGGCGCTTCAGGATTCATGCATGGAGCAAAACCGTGTCCTCTGCTCCACCTTGGATCTTATGACGTACATATTAGAGGAGACCATGTTCACCAGTTGTAACGCCCCCGTGCCCCTCATGATTGATCGTATGGCGAATTTGCAAGTTCGCGTTAGGGCCCTTTTCCAAGCTTGTTTGAGCACCAAGTTTTTGCTGCACGTGCACAAACTGCTGTTGCTAAGCATATTTTTAAGGCTCCAACAAGGCATTCGAGGGAACGTTGACGAGGCTGTCAAAAAACAGTTCACCATGGACTTGAATTACGTGAGCGTCATGCTGCTGTCCAAGAAATGTGTCTTGGACGTTATGAAAACGTTCAAAATCGCCTTGGTATATTGGAAAAAAACGCAGGCCATTTGCGAGTTTGAGATTATTTTGAAACATCGCTTCGAGCACCAAGTCATCGCAATTATGGTAATCAGAAGGAGCCCTATCCGACTCAGCCGTAATCGCGCTCAGCTTTCAAGCTTTCAAAAACCCACCTCGAAAATCTCGACTGGTAGATGGCGCGTAATACGTACCCCCCGCTCACCCCGCTGGCTCATCGGCCCGCCTCCCTCAGCCCCCCTGCTTATCCTACCTTCTGTCCACGCTGGCACGTGCCAAAAGGGTGTCAAAGCCCAGGGGGGCCCAAGCCAGCCAAAGCCGAAGCAGCCGAAGACCCGCTGGGTCGAGAAAGATGAGAAAATCAAATGAATAGTACATTTTGCATCTAGGGAAAAAATAAATTTCTCGTGAGGGTGTAAGTTATATCTCGAGCCGAAGGCGAGGGATATATACCCGAGGGAGAAATTAATTTTTTTCTGTGGTGCAAACGAGTTTTTAGACCACTATAATAAAAAAGCAAATTTTTATCGCTACGATAAAAAAAATCGTTCGCACCACGGGAAAAAATAACTTACACCCTCATGAGGAATTTATTTTTTCCCTAGATGCGAAATGTACTATTGAGATCTATAGGGTTCTTAAAATTGCTATAGTAATTTTAAGCCTTATAAAAACCTTAGAATAAAATAAAATTTCTTATATATAACAATCAAATTTCTTGTAAGCCTTATAAGGGGACGTTATAAAAACCTTATAAGAAACTGAAACTTCTCATACAGAATTGGTCGAAAAAAGTTTATGAGGTTTTTTTTCTCATAAGATTTCGCCTAGTACATTCTTATAAGAAATTCCAGTTTCGCATAAGGTTTTTATAATGTGTACTTTATAAGAAATTAGATTGCTAAAAAAAATTTCATTTCCTCATAAGATTTTTATTCGTAACGATAACGTAACGCGTTATATTAACTAACAAGTAATAATTCTATATTAATAATTTTTCATGGAACAATGTAGAGTATCAGTAATTTGTGTAGAAACATTGACGAAGTATATGCTTTTTTACTTTATATTGGAAACTTTCGCAATTCATAGCATTGAATTTTAGAAATTCGCATGGAAATATATACAAATACTTAAAATCCATAGCAGGATCTATAAGATCTAGAGATACTGCTAGAAAATGTTATGGAATATAATAAATACAAAAAAAATACTCGCAATACTAGATTTTAATAAGTTTCACGTTATTTGATTCTTTAAAAATTTATGTAATTCCAGGAATTGAAAAACTTCAATTTCTCGAGCTTGACGTTGACTTCTAAAAATATATGCTTATAGAGGTCGGGAAATAACTTTTTTGTTGATATACTAACATGCATTCAAAAAACAATGAGAGTTGGTCGTATATAAATTGTCGTGAACTGAAATATTTATATTTCATAATACTTCGGAAATTTTGAACTTTCAATTTAATCTCATTCTGGAAATTCGAAGAGATATCTTTAGAAAAATTCAAAAGTTTCACAAAATTCTTTAAATATTTAGAAACAGAAAGAAAATACGTAAAGAAAAATTCATGTAAATATATAAAACATTGAAAATCTTTCGAATTCCAGAAATTCATACAGCATATAAATATAAAAATAATAAACGATCATTGAAATCATGGAAAAACTGAAAAAATACGAAAAGTACTCGTATACGTAAAAATCTATCGAGACACTTTTTTATGGAAAATCCTGTTATTATTGTTAGTAATAAAAAATTCTGAAAATCTGGGAAGGTATTAAGGTTCTCTCAAAAATCTATTAAATTTTTGAATGTTTCCTTGTGGCTAACATCGTATCGAATGTCATATTCAGAAATTTTTTTAACTTGAAAAAAATATGAAAATTTGAACAAGCTGATTGATTTTTTTTTCAGAGTGAAAAAGTAGGGATTAACATTTTTTATTATATCTGAAATATACAATTTCTATAGAATAAAACCACGAGTACGTTGATATTGTTTTTTTCATTCTTAGTTTTTTGATGTCTTGTTATTTACGTTCAACTTATTTCAAAAAGTAACGTGAAAGTAACGGGACGTTATTTTTTTTAAGTGGTTACACGGCAACGAGTTACTATTTTTTTCAAGTAACGGTAACGTAACGAATTACTTTTTTCACCTGTGTAATGGTAACGTAACGCGTTACATTTTCCTAAGTAACTTCCAAACCCTGCGAAAATTTAGTGAGTATTTAAAAATGACCTTGTTGAATAATGCTTTGAAATGATAAATCATCATAAATTTCGTTCAACTAATAATGTCCACATCAGATCACCAGAATTTTTCAAGTTCAAAAAATTCAATTTTATCGATTATAAACTTCGAGTGGGAATTTTTCACAGGAATCATATCATTTTCAAACAAAAATTTTCTTGTAACTTTTCCTGTGATACTTTATAAATTTACGATGATTTATTAAAATTTAAGGGTTGAAAATATCAGTCTTAGATTTCCAGGTATGATACGACGATTTATTACATAGTTTAATCTTAAAAGTGTTTTAATATGGATATTTATAGATGAGTTTTTCTTGCATTTTTTCATTTAAAAATTATATGTCGACCTAATGAATAACTTGTGATAAAATAATTTAAAATCCGGATTTTCCATTTTTTTGTTTATTTATAAAAAAAGAAAAATCGTTTATGTATTTATCGAAAATTGTACTTCGACATTCCTCATTCTCAGAGAGCTCACCTCAAAAAGTTATAATATTGTTGAGTCGTAACCATAGAATTCTTCAAACTTTTAACAATTCGTCTCCATATTCAAATTTTCTGTTTCTAAATACAATGAACTCATACTCACAAATAAACTTTTTCAAATACATGAAAATATATTATGTTCAGATATTTCATGTCAAAAATAGTTTTCAGTATGATTAATCCTCATAAGTTCAGTTTTTATAAATGTAACTATTATATTCATAGTTTCATCTGAGAATACATATTTTTCTTCAATCATGGAAAATATGAGGTCAATTCGACCTTACTTCAATTTCGGCTGTTATTTTCATTAATAGAACTAATAAAACGGCTTCTTTTTTTAAATGTCGAGAGTTGTTCCGGCGCCCAACCCTCTCCTTCCCTCTTTTTGTTTCATACAAATAATAGTTTTTTAACAGAGGCTTTAATTACGTTTAATTTATTTTACATTTTCATGTTCAACCACTAGTCGTACAGATTGATACACGTATGATAGTTTTAGTTTACGTTATTGTTAGCAATAAAATCTTTTCTACTCTTGTACAATATGGGGTGAAATATATGTTTTTTTTTAAATTAAATGTTAATATCTTCAATGAGAATCCAAATGTCACCCATTTGCGTCAGATCCTTTCTCAAATCCGAATACTGAATTCACGAAATGAATTCAATCAATGTGTTTTTATATGTATGTATAGCGCGTTTCTTTGATAAAAGCTATTTTTTCGCTCAATATTAGAAAAAAAAAAAAAAAAACAAACAAACAATGTTTCTATTCACGTTTTGCGAAAATAAGGAATTTTCCCACTCCTAATTAAAAAAATATTTTCATACTTTTGAAATATTTGAGATATTTTTATGAAAACTTATTTGTGAATGATTAAAAGATAAAAGATCAACGTGTAATGAAACATAAGTAAATTTCACCTTCTAGTCATTTGTCCATCTTATTCGAATCTAAAGGTATCACTGCTTGTTCCTTTTTTAATTTATTGAATTGAACTACTGGTTGAACTTATATGCCATGCGTTTCATGCCTTGCTCCCCTCAACCCTCAACCGCCGCACGCTCTTCACCTATCACTCTTATCACTTACCATGATAGGCGAGGGATTTGCGGGGTGAAGAAAGTTTGGCAACTGGTGGGCGAGGGGCATGTGGGTGAAGTGGGTCTGGTGGCCAAGGGGGCCGATGGGCGAGGGACATGCGGGGTGAGGTGGGACGGGTGACCTCTGGGCCACCAAATGATTAAAGCGCCGCCCTAGCGACAGTTTCAGTCCCTAACATGATTTTCAGCGGAGTCGGATGGGGCTGATCAGAAGGCAGCAGTAGGAATGGGAATGGAAACGAAAAGTATCAATATCGGCTTATTATATATTCAATATGGTTATATCGGAAAGAAAATATTGATATGCTGATATGTTGCATGGATTTTGATGAATTTTTCAAAAAAATAGTTTGTTGATGGGTTTATAGCTTTTTAACTACTTTCGTATTTTTCAGTACTCAAACAATGTGAAGAATTTTCTGGTATTTTTTTAAATATCTCCATTATTATCTAGAATTGAGCGTGCGGATTCCATAACATGTTCTACGCGTGGGACAGATAGAGAATGGAGGACATGAGTGAACGCAGCCAGCGAAAATAGTCGAAAATTTCAATCCGTTTTCAATAATTAAACTCGTGATATCTCCGGAACTATTTATCCGATTTACGCCAAATTTTCAGGCTCACCGTTCCTTGCTTTAGCGCCTTCTCCTAATTAAAAAAAAATTATCATTTTCAATGAAATATAAATAATAACTGCAGCACAATCTTGTCTTTGGCATATGATCGCTATTTATGAAAATTTTTTCAAATTTCAAACCAAGAATCTTTTTTTCTAAAAAATAAAAAAGGCTCTTGATCTAAAATTCGAAATTTTTTCCTCAATTGCGATCATATGCCAAACAAAAGATTGTGCTCCAGTTATTATTTATATTTTATTGAAAATGATACTTTTTTTGTATTAGGAGACGGCGCTGAAGCAAAGAGCGGTGAGCCTGAAAATTTGGCGTAAATCGGATAAAATGTTCCGGAGATATTGCGAGTTTAGTTTTTGAAAACAGATTGAAATTTTCGATTATTTGCGCTGGCTGCTTTCACTCATGTCCTCCATTCTCCAACTGTTCCACGCGTAGAGCACGTTATGGAATCCGCACGCTCAATTAGATCCCGTAAGATTCACATTTTTGAATAATTTTTTCACTTTTTCGAATTTTTCAGTATTTATAAGATGTTTCAGAATGTTTCAGTATGTTTGTCGATTTTTGTATTTTTATGGATTGCTATGATTAAGATTTTCAGAAAATTGTGCTTTCAAATTCGAAGTTTATTAGATTTTTTGTTTTTGAATGGGTTTTTCAAGAAACAGTATCTTCCTGGATTTATAGATATAATATTATTCGTAATTTTTCAGTATTCATACGATTTGAAGAATTTTTCTTTACTCTTCTAAATTGCTACCCTGAGAAAAAAAATCTAGTACTTTGTGACACAATTTATATGGTAAAAAATGCTAGAATATTTTAATTCTTACAATAATATTGCAGGTTTTACAATATTATTGTAACGATTGTCATTTTTATTTTACTTATTTCAATATTGTGTAGAAAAAATTATTATATTATACAAATTGCAATTGTATGCCAGTTTTCACTTGATAATTTTGTAAAACTTAAAATCTACAAAATGATATTGGACATACTATATAAATTGCAATTTTTACCATACTAGTTCAAAGAATTTGATTTTCGTGTATAGTGAAACATCGAAAAATACATTTTCATGGTCAGCGTTTGAAAAGAGTGTGTTAGGCTGCTCGCGGATTGAGCGTAAGAATCCCCTTTTCACTCCGCACACACTCACACACTCATTCCAAACGCCGACCAAGAAAAGTACAGTTCGTATCACGGGACCAGAGCCTTTTCACGCACGACGAAAACATTCTCGAAACTCGTGGAATTGCCTCAGGCCCTCGGCCCTCGGCATTCCCTCGTTCCGAGAATGTTGCCGTCGCGCATGAAAAGACGCTGCTAGGCCCCTTGATACGAAATATACTATTACGCCATTTTAACCTCAAAACTGACATTTTGACGTGACTTCTCGGTTATTATGGCGTAAAATACTTCACGTAACAGGCATGGATGTGCCGTTTCGCCAAATTCGCAAATTCGTGCCTGGCTCGTAATGTACTATTTATCTTTTATCATTTGCTTTTTAGTTCGTATAATGTGACATTTTGTGTACTAAGAGAATACATTTTTCAAGTATTTGCATCGCAAAAATTCACATTATATTGTAAATCGACAATATATTTTTGTTTTTTTGCAATATTGTATCAATTACAATATGATATACCAGAAGGTGCACGAAAACATAGCAAAAAAAATCATACTCATCTGAATACTGGCAAAACTGTATGGCATTTTCTGAAATCTGGATTATTTGGAATCACAATATGATATTACTAAAAGCGCAAAAAAATAAAGCAGAATACGAAATATAAAATCGAGTTTTTACAACAAAATATACCTACTACTACGATGTAATTTGAGAATATTTCCTGTATATTTTGACAAAAACTGCTATAAATATCTAGCAAAAAGTACAATATTTTACACTGATTCCACAGTACAATACAGTATTATAATATTATATATTTAATATTTTTTCAGTGTATAGAGATTATCTAGATTTCAATTATAGTGAAATTTTAGAAATGTTTAGTACTTCATAAATTTCTTGTTCTTTCTTTTTTTTCTTTTTTTTGTATTTTTTATTATTTATAAAATGTTGCAAGATTTTCTAGTTTTTTTTTTATATACCTCTTCAGATTCCTAGAGTGCGATTTCCCTGAATTCAAAGTTTGAAATATTTCAGTTATTTTTTTTGATAAATGCATGGCAAAACATTCTAGATATCAAGAATATTTTAGTTCAGTGCGTATTTTTTAAGGATTACTACGATCCAAAGAATTTTCTGTTTTTTTTTTTTTTTTTTATGGATACAATAATATAGCATTTTTGAATTCGATGCTCCATCGATCAAAGTTTTATTGATTTCTCAATTTGGTACAGATTTTTGAAAAAAATTAATAAGAATTTACAGGTATCTTATATAATTGTAGTATTTTTAGTTTTAACATATTTTTTTTGTATATATTGTATTTCATAAAAATTTCCAGAAAATTGAAAGATTTTCCATTTTTTTCATGGATTTTAAAAGTTGAATGCCCTAGAAGTCAAAGGTGTTTTACTTTCCAAAATTTCTATATATTTTCGAAAAAATTATATCAGTATATGTAAATTTTTATTTTAAATTATTTATGCTTTTTCTTGTATTTATGAGCTTTTGAAAGATTTTCTAGCAGATTTTTCAATTTTTTGTATTTTTGTAGATATCTTTAGAGATTTCTAAATTTTAATGTTCTAGAATCTAAAGTTTAATACAATTTAAAATTCTAATATTTCATACAACTGTTACTTCATAGATTCCTACTATTTCATAAATTTTGGACATGTAGTTTAAAAAATATTTGTATTTGAAATGTGTGAAATTGATTTTAGAGTATACCCATTTTATAAAAAGAAAATCATGAGAATATTGTTCTAAAAGAATCTTAACACCTATAAAATATTTCTGCAATTTTTTTTCAACTTCCAACCACAGATTATTCTCCATATAGACCATGTCATTATGACATCTTGAAAATTAATAAGTTTTTAACAAGAGAAAAAATTGATGCTGGATGAAATTACTGACCCCGATACTGAAAGACTTAGTTTGAGAAAAAAAAACATGAAAACAAAAATATATGTCTTGCTTTTTTTCACATCAAAAGGTTGCGATATGGTTTAATATTACAAAGAAAATAGCGGTATAACGATTATCGGTTGGTGCATATATCGATATAAAAAGTTTAAAACATATTGGAAAAAATACCAATACTCCGGTATATCGATACATATTGTCCATTTCTAAGTAGCAGTGATGATTTAAGGACGCCACCATTTCTCCGAAAAAATAAAGTCCCGAAAGGATCATTTGCCCGAATATCAAGAGACCGAAAGCAAGAATCCCCTAATCCTGATGTTCCCGAAATCGCACGAGACAACGCGTAAATTGCCCCGCTTACCCAATGCCTCGAACGAAAAAAACACCGAAAATCCAGCGTCCCGAAACATGATTCAGTCGAAATATCGAATGCACGACAATGAAAACCCCCGTTTCCTTAAAAACTCGACTTGGCGATCGCCCGAGAACTCACGTTCCCTAATAATTAAAAAACCGAAAAAGTAAAACACCGTAAAAACTTTGGATCTAAAACCAAAAAGACCGCCTCCGCATATAATGAATAATGAATAACAATTTTCGGAATTATGAGAGATCGAGGAAAAGACACTTCGGACTTTTACAATATCGGGGAAAAATATTTTCGACCCCTTAGTTTTTCTGGCAAATGTATTCTCGATATTATCAAGTTTCGTGTCTCTATCCATTCGGGCCTTCGAGCTCGCGGGATAATTATTTTTTCGGGAGCATGACTCATCGGGGCCGTGGGCGTTCTCAACCTTCTCCAGTCGGCGCTTCGCGGAGGAGGGGAAATATTCATTGGGGGAAGTAGTTTTTCGGGAGGATGGCTGATCGTCGCAATATTTTGTCGCTCTTTTTTGTTCGCTGTTGTTCGCGGAACATCGCGCGTGCGGGGAGGCAGCAACTTGGCGCTTTTAATGTCGGGGAAAAAAGTTTTCGGGTGTATGCCATTTCAGGATTTGTTTTATTCGAGGTATTGCCAATTCGTTTCATAAAATTTTCTTTCATATGGTTTTTCGGTTTTACGTCTTGGAGGGGCATTATATGTGAGGGCGAATGTTTTTTCGTCGTTTCGAAGTTTCTTGCATTTGTAAAATCGTTCCATCCACGAATCGGTGACAAATTAATTCGTGACTTTTAACGCTGCGATTTGTTAACGGGTATTTAAAATATCGAAATTTTAGGGATTCGGGAATATGCGGAGGCGGTCTTTTAGGTTTTCGATCCAAAGTTTTTACGGTGTTTTACTTTTTCGGTTTTTCAATTATTAGGGAACGTGAGTTCTCGGACGATCGCCAAGTCGAGTTTTTAAGGAAACAGGGGTTTTCATTATCGTGCATTCGATATTTCGACTGAATCATGTTTCGGGACGCTGGATTTTCGGTGTTTTTTTCGTTCGACGCATTGGGTAAGCGAGGCAATTTATGTGCGGTCTCGTGCGATTTCGGGAACATCAGGATTCGTGGATTCTTGCTTTCGGTCTCTTGATATTTGGGCAAATGACCCTTTCGGGGCTTTATTTTTTCGAAGAAATGGTGGCGTCCTATGATTTAAGAATTATTTTAGTATTAACTTTAACTTCATTTTTCAGGTTTTACCTCTTTGCGCCTGTTTGAAAAAATCCTACATCAATTGCGACCTCTTCGACATGTATATCAATAAATTATTTAACATAACTTGCCCCACTGTTTTGAGATTCGCCTACAACATCAGAGACGTTTTGCTGAAGGAAGACGTGAATGCGGAACAAATATGCAAAGTTTCCATGGAGTACATGATTGAAATGGCTAATGTTATTGACCGTGTAAGTCATAAATAATATCTTTACTAAAGACTTTAGAATTACAATGTTCATACGTTTATTAACAATTATGATAATAACGATTTTCAGGATGTTGCTGTGATTGCGTTCCAAACGATGTGCCATGTTTTGAAAAACTACACTTTGGAACCCAAAGAAATGGGAATACCGAAAGATGTGGATTTGAATAAACAAAAAAAATACAAAGCTTTACTTGATGGAGATGCGATTGCGAATGCGCCGAATTTGTTGTCGTCGCTTCTTCAAGCCCTCGTCAGTTTCACGGAAAAATTCCAAATCCGGTGGTCTGAAAGTGTGGAATCCATTTGCCTGATGAACCTGAGCATCATTGTTGTCAATCATCCAGCTGTCACTACAAAAGTATTTTCACGCCTTGCTGATTTTTTTTTATTTTTGAAAGTTGTAACGATGTGGTTTTCGTTACAGACTTGCGTGCAAGCTTTGAAACTGTGCAGACTATCAATACAAAATTTTATGCCTCCGAATTTGGTGCTCCTCGTGCATTCCGGAAGCTACATGAGTCAAGTCGGCGACTCGCTTTTCAAAAGGCTCCACGATCCAAATTGGGAAATTCGGGACAGCGTTTTGGAACTCGTCAATACTGTCGCTGTCATTTCCGAGGATAGTAAGTTATTTTGATAATCTTGAATGTCAATAGTGGATGACCTCAGAACTACATTTTTCTTAATTTCGTTTTTTCAATAATTCTAGAGTATACTGAGTTCCAAACTTTTCTATTACAACATCGGTTTGTCGACGTAGCAGTGGACCTCGTCACCTCTGACTCGGACAGTTACGTTCGTGCATCAGCGTTGTCCTTCCTCGCAACGGCTGTCAGAATAAACAAATTGTGGGAGGAAAAATTATCCAAACATGATATACTCGTACGTCATTAAATCATTTATAATTGTTGGATTTCCAGTGCTGGATTTATACCGACTTTTGCCTCAGGGCTTAAAATTTTGGAAATTTTAATTATTTTGTTGGCGTGAAATTTATGTAATGAATAAGATGTTCTGCATCTTGATTCCACCGGTGTATTTGGAACATGATTTCATTTGTTTGTTATTTTATTTTTTTTTCTAACAAAACTGAAATATGTTGTTTTTCAGTCAAAATGAGACACTTTTTAGCAAAATTTGAATCAGATTGGAAAATGTCAACAACGTGCAACAAGTCGAATGAAGTTTTAGTTCGGAAACACACAATATACACAATACTCATGTTTTTTTTTATACGTCGCACATAAAAATTCATAACTTCTTGAGAATCACATAAAAATTTCTGATACACAAGCACCTCGATTTAATTGGTCTCGATTTTATTGGAGATAATTCACCATGACGCGGATTAGTCACGAGCTCGAAGACCCTCCAGGACCGTACTCTCTCGATTGAGCTCTCGATAAAAAATGTTTCTTAGAAAACATCCTCGAACCTAGGCGTACGGTCCCTTTAAATGTACAGGTCTGTGCCTACCGAGCTCGAGTTAATCGGATTAAAAGTTCTCTCGATTTAGTTGGAGAGCCCCGAACCTCCAATAAAATCGAGGTCTCTGTGTACTTGACAAAGTTTTAGTACAAGAAACAAAGTTCAGTATTTAATTTTTTTCGAAATTTTAGCCGGAGAGCTGTCTTTTTTTCTTTTATATATGACTAATATAATGCATGAACAAATAATTAAGGCCCTGTAGATTGAAGATAACAACATTTGTTAAATCTGAAAAAATTAAATTATGGACTTCGTGCCATGCGCTAAAACTTTGTCAAATTTCATAAATGTATATGCGTTTCTCAAAGAGGTCATGAATTGCTATGTTGAACGTACGAAAAAATAGATGCATATTTCCAAATTGAAACTTCGGTTAATTTGTCGTTCGATACGATTTTGAGTTAGTTGATTTCGAAAAAAATGTACTTTTTGGTTACAAAATACTGATACTTTATTATTCATTCAATGTCAAAAAAATGATCACTCGGACCCAATTCTTCTGTCAACGAATTTTATTCACTTAAGGAAAACCGATCGGTTTACCTTACTGACTGAAGAATTGGATCCAAGTGATCATTTTTTTGACATTGAATGAGTAACATTGTTTGGACGGAGCATTTTGAAGATTTTCTATTTATTTATTTACTGAAACTTTGTTTGTAACTGTTTGACAGTTTTGTCAATACAATAATTGAACGGTGTAAATTACACCAGGCATTTCAAATAGAAAACTGTCCAAATCCAGTGAATATGAACAAAATTATGCGCATTGGAAAAAAATTTTAAACCATTAACGGAAAATATCAATATTTACCTTAAAAAAATCTCCTTAAAGTCGAAAAAAATGTTCTTAATCGAAAAAAAAAAAAAAAAAAATGTCTCATTATTTCGACCAAGAAGCAACATATTTCAGTTTCGTTGGAAAATAAAATAATGCTCTGAGTATCCAGTTGATTTTAGATGGAAAGCATCATAAGAAAACTGCCTAGGAAATCGACAGAAACATCTCTTAGAATAATGAATGTGTCTGAATGACAAGTTCTTTCAATTCTCTCTTTGCAGGGATCAATGATGAATTTGATAAAGGAAGAAAGCGAAGCCATTGTGAGACGTGAAGCGGTGGTTTTGATAAACGCGCTTTACATGCACAGGAGATGGCCGTAAGTTAAAAAATAGACTTGTTGACATTACATTGATAAATTGAAATTCTGATATTATTAGTATTCAATACCATATTCACGATATCGATAATGAAGACCCTTTTAAAAGATTGCCGCTTGAGAATGCGATTTCAACGTACTTCAAATGTCACTTGCAGGAAATCCAAAATCGAGGAAATATCGAACACAATGGCTTTCGCCGCGGTATTGGATTTGCACTGGGAAGTGAAAATAAACGCCCTTGCATATTGGAGGCAATTGATAAACTACCATTTGATGGACCAAGGAATGCTCGATGGGTCGTTTCCCAATGCCACGTTTTCTAAGGAACACAAGAAAATCGTGTCGTTGAACGAGGTCGAAATTAAGCAGAGATTGAACAAAGCCCTGGACGAGTTGGCGCGACAGGGCTGTCTTGGGGTAATACCTCATCATCTCTTAAACGTGAAACGACAAATCATGAGCACTTTTTTGTTCCAGGTTTTGCTGGCAACTCTAAAAGACGAAAGCGACTTTCAAGTGTGCAAAACCTCTGCCGAAATATTAGTCAAATTGAAAAAAATTCTGCTCAAGTACAAACTTGACGAACCGCTGCCAGAATTCCCTCTTCCGAAAGACAGCGCTGTGTTTGATATGAAATATGTGAAGCAAAATAAAAACGAGAGAAACGAAGTCGTGGCTCCAAAGCAACTGTCGTCCAAAGATTCGGTGAATGTCATCGAAGCCATTGTTGATGCAAATGACGTGAACCTTTTGGCCTCGATTTATAAAGAATCTATGAACATGGACCAAGACCCAACGATTTCGCTGAAACAAGAAGCGCTCAAACAAGTGGAAAAAGTCACGAGGAAGAAGTTCCTTAAGGTTCTTTTCAACACCGACATCAATGCGTACATCGGTGAAAAAGATGCCTGGCTCAAAAACTATGCCAACAGCTTTGAATCGACTTTGGACGACATTTTGACCATTTACCAACAAAGTGACATGAATTTAATGGATTGTTATTGAGTTGAGGAAACGCTTATATGTGTTGACAGTATTTTTAACGTTCACTTTTGTTAATGCATTTCATAAAGTCTAAATAAATCAATAGTTAAAAGTAACATTCTGTTTTCAGTTTCACATATTTTAGTTCGCCGGAATTATTATTTTCCGAATTATAGTCAGAAAGTATGGATTTAATTTGATGAATTTAACGATAGAAATAGCAAGGGTTTAAATAGAAATGACAATATGAATCAAAATGTTTTTCTCATTTATTATTGCTCTAATTGCTAATGAAACAACTAAAATCTGGTTTTTATCACAGTACATTATTGTAAAATAAATCCATGTGTCATGTGATTAACAAATGATCAACTTATGCTTATTAGGAACATAAAAATTGTGGTGTTTCATAGAGAAAATCAAATAGTGTAAACATCACGTAAAAAAAATCATACTTTATACACATTACATGAAAACCATGTATACTTGAAAAAAATACCGCAATTACAATATCTAACTTTGAAAATTGAAAAGTACTCTCTACAAAAATGTTCATGATTAGTTGCGTCGAGTTTTAGGGTATCTCAAGAATCTAATAACGCCTTGAAAATTTTTGTTTCTATGATAGTAGGCGGGCTTTTTTCTGAAAAACCACAGGGTTTGAATCATTTAAAATTATTTTTCATTTTTCAATGAGTTAAAACATCTTATTTTTACTCCATATTCCCAGTCGAACATAATTTTCAAATATCTGTGAGATTTGACTAGGAATATTGAGAAAATATGTAAAATTATCAAAATTTTCCTGTTAATATTTTTTGCTTTGACTTATGCGAACTCTCATTTCTTTGGAATTTCCCTAGAAATTCTATGAATTCTCATAATTATATCAATGAAATAATTAAAAGTAAAAATAAATAATAAAGTAACAATAAATATTTCCATTATTCACCTGGTTGCAAAATAAAAGAATGGTCTCAAACATTGCAAAATTTCGTTAGACACCCCGAATACTTCGAATGTCCAAGAGGCTCACGAAGTGTAAAAATGGATTAAAATTAATGATTATGATGGTCGAATATTTTCAAAAGTTCCTCATTGAAGTCCAGGTATTGATCCAGATTTGGACTGGTGACTTGAAAAACTGGAGCAGAATCAAGCATCGAGCTTTCCGCAAAGGCTTCCACTAATCCATTGGAAATTTGAGTTTCTTCGACCTGAAAAGTTCGTCCTTGAGTGTTGGTCAAGACTGAGTCGTAGTCTTCCATTTCCCTCTTTATGCTGAACTTAATTTCCTTGTCCTCCCCTAAATCCTGATTGCGTTTACGATACTTTCTTTTTTCTTTGTAAAATATCTTCATTTTTTTCTTTATTCTCTTGGGCGCCCGGCATTTTGGGTTTTTCAAATCTTGACATAAATTTGTAATGCTGACTGAAAACTCGTCGTTAAACATGTTGAGAGGCTTGTTGAGTTCTGATTCCCAAAATTGAAAATAGTCTTGATTTTCGGACTTAATACTGCTGAATATGGCTTTTTGCAAATTTCCTGCTTGAGGTTTCGAGTCACTTTGTTGCTGCCCCTGGTACGTAAATTCTGCAACGTAAAAATTGCCCGATCATCTATATTTTCTTGAATCTTTTTACATTTTTTCAATTTTACAAAAGTACAATGACTAAACTCTTAGAAATGGATAAAAAAAGTAAAAATTTTTATATTTTGCATTTTTAGACATTAGATTACACCTAGGGGTAAGATCAAGCCAATGTTACAGTCCGTGAGATAAGGGAAGAGGGTGGCAAAACATGTGTCCATGAAAGTCAGAATTTTTAAACAAAATTTCAAGCATGAAGATTCGACGAAGACTGAGGCCACAAATATGACCCATGATTGAGCAATGAGTTTGATCGATAATAGTATATCAAATAAATTATTACCATCATTTTGGCAAACAAGAGGCCATCACTGATCATTCATAATGATTCCCATATGAATGGCTCAGTTTGGGATCACAAGCCTGGCTGACTTGGGATGAGAAAAACAACTTATTGGTTACATAAACCAAGTTTATACTTTTTGACATTGAAAATCCAGGTAATTTGTCACTCATCTTTTAAAGTAAAAAGTAACAACTCCTTTTTGTGACTTAAGGTTCCTTTTCTCATTCCAAGTTACATATTCCAATATAGTATAAAGATAAAATTACCTAACTACACCGGTTCAATTAAGGTAAAAGGCATTAGATGATTTATAACCATCCCCTAATACTTCCATTAAACGCATACCTACCATTATTCTCCTCCAAAACATCGTCATCATTGTCTTCTAGTTTTGGACTCAGATCTTGTTGTTGCTGGCCGTAATTTTGATAATACTCGGGGGCAACGATGGCTTGCGAATTATGATTCAGGTCCTTTCCATTTGCATTTTTTACAGCAGTCGACAAGCCGTAGTTCTCTACATTTTCCTTGTTTGAGAAACGCGAGTCTTCGCCAATGACAATGAAATCGCGCTCAAGCTCGGCCTTGAGAAAATGCGGAAAATTGATGATGGCCAGTGAAAGCTCTTCCGAAGTATGGAAAAATGATTGGTGACTGTGTAATTCGGAAACTGACGGCAAAGGCATGTGGCAGACGACGCATTTGTAATTTTTCAGAGGTATCAAGTTTGGGCTGGCCGATGATGATGATGATCCGCTGCTGCTGTTCATCTGCATGCAGTATAAGTCAAATCAACGTTTATTCATCCCTTTTTTACAAGGCTTTGAAGTGCTTTCACTATATTTAGGAGCTGATACGAAAATGCAGTTTGTGCCTCCAAAGTTTATTGAATTTATCCACTCACCTGTCCACTGTTTTTGTAGTTGTTATTAATGCACAATGGGCATGAACTGTCAGCTTGACAATGGTTACTATGGATAAATTGCAACAAATTTTCAATTACTGTTGTCCTGGTTCCCTTTCCTCCATTGCAACTACGTATGGTAGGAGGATAAAGTACTGGACGCCAAGGGTACGTTCGGAAATCTACTGGCAGTACTGCCAGTAAGAATTTCCATTGTTCTTTTTACTGGCAGTACTGGCCAGTAGATTTCCGAACGTACCCCAAAGCTCATCTTTCAGGTTTATCATATATGTAATACTTCTACATGGCCAGCAGAAAGAGAAGTCTTTCCGACAAGACTACGGTCCCGACAACACTCTCTGTCCTACTTCATTACTCGTTTCTGCGCCGGCGCGAGCTCGACAAACTACTGGCGTTTTCGAGTGACCCGATCTAGAGCAGATCCGGAGCAATTTTTTCTATTGATATGTGCTCAAATCTGCTCGAACCTGCCTAGAAATTGCTTCAAATCTGTTCCAGAGTAGGTCACTCGAAAACGCCATACGTGTTTATGATATCGTGTTTACATTCCATACACACATAGCATGTATAACACTGAAAGTATAAAAGAGTCGCACATGCGTAGTACGACCCTCGTTATGTTCTATCCTTTACTCTTGTCGGAGATCCCACTTACAGGCGAGAATAGGGAGCTAGCCATATAGAAGTATTACATATATGAGGTTTATATACCAATTCCCCACCCTCAAACCCCTCCTGGGAGTGGGAGAAATGGGTATATAAACTGGAGGATGAGCTTTCCCAAGTGGAAAAAAAGTCGGGAAATAATCTCAACATATCGGAACGACATCATATATCAGATATTCTCAGACATTCGTGGCAGAATATCGCGAAGATGTTTTTTAGCATATAATTTCTGTATATTTTTAGTAGAACGTCGCGAAGATATTTTTCGGCATATGATTTTTGTACATTTCTGGTAGAATGTCGCGAAGATGTTTTTTGACATATGTTTTTGTACATAACAAAATTGGCACTCTCTTTGGCAGAAGATTGGAAAAGAAACGTCCCAGCTCAAATTCTTTGAAGGTATTCGACTCATCTACCGCGGTTTACGCCAGCGAATAATTTATACATGATTTGCACCCGTTCAAAATTGTTGAATTCATAATAAAATATCCTTTAAGACAGTTAAATTTCCGTTTTTTCCACCTTACATGTTATGTGACAAGAACTGAAGTGCCGAATGATATAACTTGGAGCGCACAAAATGCCGTGAAACTTTTACCCAAGCTACGATTTCCATATTAGATTAAAATTTCACGGAATTTTGTGTACTCTGAGTTATGTATAATCAAGACTTTAATTATCCAACATTTATATTTATATTTACAGTATGACATGAAACATCGCAAAGATATTTATCTAAAAACATCGCAGCTATGTATTTTTGTAAATATCGCATCAACATAGTGAGAAAAACATAGCAGCGATATTATTGAGCGTGATGATTTGATGTCGTTACGATATCATTATAGAGATTATCTCGCGATTATTTAAAATATCGCTACGATATTTCTCTGACCTTTTTTTTCCACTCGAGTTGGCGTCCAGTGCTTTACAGGGCTCGTACTCTTCCGTGTTAAATGAGTGTCCGTGGAAAAGCGCCATCTCGTTAAGGATTAGAACTAAAATGTATACAATAGTATATCTATATATACCATATATATAGATATATTTCATATATAAATTTTAGTTCTAATCCTTAACGAGTTGGCGCTGTTCGCCGGACACTTCTACATAAGAGGAGTACGATACAGCCCTGGGAGGATATGAAACTCCCTATCTCGCCCCATGTAGCCCGGTGATCCGAAATCCGTCGAAAGTGGTCAAAAGTGGTCAAAAGCTGCCTCTCCCACCCACTGATATATATAATACACTGGATATGACTGGATAGCGGATGGGTACGGGCACGCTGACCAGGGGTGAGACTTTCGTTTTCGTGACATATATGTCACCGGTGAGATATATGTCACCGTTCGTTCGGGCGGACTCGGCCAAAGCGAACTATATCTATATATGTCACCGAATCCGCCCGAATGAACGGTGAGATATTATCTCACCGGTGACATATATGTCACCATCAGTTCGGGCGGACTCGGCCCAAACGAACTACATCTATATATGTCACCGAATCCACCCGAATGAACGGTGACATATTATCTCACCGGTGACAAATGTCACGAAAACGAGACTCAGGCCCCAGAGGCCTATTCCTGAGCACTTTCTCGTACGAGAACTAGGGAAATTTGGGGGGTTTTAGGAGGTCCGTCAAGGTGGCTGTACACCAATGGACAATCATAATAATTTTTATATCAGATTTATGGGCTAATAATGGGCTTTTTTTGGGCAGCAATTAAAATTTTAGGGCAATTATAGTTTTTTTTTTCAAGAAATTTCCCTTTATTGTACAGCTAGCTTGGCGTAAAGGCAGTTGTACACTAGGTGAAAATCGGTGAAAAAATTCATCAATCGTCAAATGAATACATTCAGATCTATGACCAATTTATGAGCTCTAAGAAAAACATAAAGTTTTGAAAAAAGTAATCATTTAATTGCAAAATCAAGTAATTATTTCCGGACACCTACGCGCATGCGCGCCGAGAGATCTTTCGCGCGCGGGTATCCTATATACGGACCATTACCGCCGTTTACTACCGTATACAAAGTGATACAAATAGAGATGTAAGGTCGTAATATTACAGTAATTACGAAGATGTTGGTCACATAACTTTTGACGTAGTATATTCACTGCTCGATCTCAAAATGGACGAAGAAAAATTCTGAATAAATCCCAAAATGGACGTGATCGGAGTGGGCATTCCGATCTGAAAATGGGCAGCGCTTGCCGCACTTGCGCAGTATGAATGTCATGCTTATCGTAAACATAACCTCTTCAGCTGAGAGTCAATCAGATTGCGATTTCTTGCACATTTTTAAAAGAAATTTCGTACGATTTGGGATATGTCCGTTTTGGGATGGTCCGTTTTAAGATCGAGCAGTGTATTTACATGCATATTAATGCATATACGCATTAAGGTAGTACTTGCACTTAGAGAATTTTCTAGGGTGAATATAATGGTTCGAAAAAAAAAGCGTCCGAAATCCAAAATGGCGTCGCGCGAATGCGCGCGAAATTCAAATGCTCGCGGAGCAAGCCGAACTTGACTTGTCGATCGGTAACCCAGCAGATGCAGCCCTCTGTAGTATTTTTCAGTGGTCGGTTGACCTTCGTCGGATGCGGAAGTGTTGCGAATTATCAATCGATATTGACAATTGAAAAAAATTATAAAAACAGTTTTTTCTTCAGCAATAAATTGAAATATAAAGTCATCGCCGGAGTGTGCACTAATGCCAATAATCGAAGACCAATCATCAATGGAGATTCCCACAGTCAAATAAGTTTTTTGTTTATTTGCGTACTGAACTTCTACCCGTCATTTGGCTATGTTTACTTTGTTGTTTGTTTATATTTTTTCAGGTACAGCAACAAATCGAGGATCTATACTGGGGGCTTCAGTACAAATGAATTCATTTACAGGTTTTTCATGCTTTTCACTAATAATGCAAAATACGCAAAATATGCTGTAACAAGTTTGAATTTCGCCAAAATAGAAAATATCAGCTTCATTTACTGAAAATTTTACAATATCAAAAGTTGAATTATTCACCAACGGCAATACCATCTTTTGCCGAATGCTTGAAATTTTATTTTTTTACTCGGAATCCAATCACATAACGAATTTCAATAATGGTAAAAAATTTGTTTCTATTTTTTTTCTTTATATGATTATTATTTATATGAGAACGTTGATAGGACAGTTATTGAAATTTTTTTACAAAACGAATTTAATTTCTATCATATTCATAACGTACTTATCAGTGCCTCGAATCATCTATTCTAGATTATTATTCTCAAGTCGGAAATTTTGCTTTTCATATTTCTAAAATGAAATGACTGTATAATGTTTTTCACCTTTCTTTGAGATTTTTTATAATGTTGCAAGTATTGCTGAACATAAAATTTTTGCAAAATAACAAATGAAACAGGTGCGTTTTTTGACATTTTTATTATTGCTAGGTTAATATTTTTTTACAAAAGGTTATTTTGTAAAAAAAATTTGAAACTAATTCCAACAAGAGGCAAGCTATTTGTTGTTATGATACCATATCAAACAGTTCAAAATTTTTTTCGAGTTCGCACCGTAACAGATATATATTACGTGATTATGTTTTTAGTTGAAAAGTTTCTTAGGAGCTCCATTTCATTTAATTAATTTTTCTAATTTTATTTGTCGTCGCGGTATAAGCAAAACTATTTGTGATTTCGTCATATATCATAATTTGTAAACATTTTAAAATAAAACAATGTATTCAATTAATGATTTTTTAATTTTGCAGTTTCAAGATAATTATGTAGCTTACAAGAAACAAGTCTTTTAATTCTTGAGCTTTTATTAACATAGTAGTAGAATAATATCATTACAATTTTTAGAACCGCGCAAAACTGTAACATTTAATCTGGCTACGATTCAAATGATCAGAGACTATGCTAATTACATTTTTAATAAAAATTGATAGACTCAGTTTAATAAATAACTCATTCTTGCGATGGTAGTTGTAATGAAAAAATGTGTCAAATTTCGGAATCAAATAAAAATGATCATGCAACAGAGAGAATAAAAACCGTTCTTAGTTATGAGGATTAAAGACTGATTAGAAAAAAAATTTTTTTTTGAATTCTGTATCTTAGAAGATTCAAGTCTTTTAATTCTTGATCTTGTATTACCATTGTAGTAGAATAATTTTTCTACAATAGTAAAAACTACGTACAACCTTAACATTGACTGTTAACATGATTGTAATAATCATAATAACCATTTCGCGACTTAAAGTGTAGAGGGATAATGGAAAAGTATTTCATAATGTGAATTAGTTTCTATAGTGACATATGGCAATTACAATTGGCGGGCTCATTTTAGTATTATAAGAGTTTTTTTTTGCCAGCATTAATATCTGCTACGATTAGCTTGTATTTGTTGTTCGGCCATGGCATGCAAGTAGCAAGTTTGTTATAAAAAAAAAGTCTTATATACAGGGTGTCCCAAAGTCGTGTATACAAAAAAAAAACCATAGATTCCTTACTTAAATTCAAGGCGAAAAGTACTTTACCACTTTTTTCAAAACTTGAAATTCGAAAAGTTATTTAAGCTTATAATTTAAACAATAATTGCGCTCTCTCGACAAGTGGGGCTCGAATTCACAAACCAAACTCTACTTAAAATTTTCGTCATATTTTTCTGAGTCAAAAAGTCCTCTGCCACTTTTTACAAAACTCAAAACCAAAAAAGATGTTCGAGCCTAAAATCTAAGAAATCTGATTGCTTAAAACTTGTCACCCGAATATCTTTTTTGATTTTGAGTTCTGTGAAAAGTTGTAAAGGACTAATCGACTTGGAAAAATATGACGAAAATTTTGAGTATAGTTTTGTTAGTGAATTCGACCCCCACTTGTCGAGAGAACGCAATTATTGTTTAAATTAAAAGCTTAAATAAATTTTCAAATTTCAAGTTTTGAAAAAAGTGGTAAAGGACTTTTCGACTTGAATTTAAGTAAGGAATCTATGGGTTTTTTTTTGTATACGTGACTTTGGGACACCCTGTATAATTTAGAAAAATATTTCCCGGAATACCTAGTAACTTTGATCCTCGTAAAAACTTCAAATGAAACTGAAAATGAAATTCTTCATAAGAATATAATTTTTATAACGTGAACCTTATTAGAACCTCATATGAATTCGATTTCTTATAAGGTGACCTTGTAAAAACCTTATAAGAGACTCAAATTTTTTATAAGAACGTATTTCATTTTATCTTATATGATAAAATCCTTATGAAAATTTTTTGATAAATTTTTAATAAAAATTTCAGTTTCTTATAAGGTTGCTATAATGCCACCTTATAAGAAATCGAATTCTTATGAAGTTTTTATAAAGTTCACCTTATACAAATTGAATTCTTGCAAGAACTTTTTTTTTTTAGGTTCTTATATGTATTAAAATTTTTGGCTTCTATTTCCTTGAAATGTAAAATAAAAAATTCGTTTTTGAAAAACTGCACATTTTTGCATATTAATATTGAACACAAAGTAAAATATCATTTCGTTTTTCATGAAATAACAATAATGATAAAATAAAATAGATAATGAAATATAATGAATAATGAAAAAATTAATTAGGAATCATGTCTTAGTAAAATCGATTTCTAAATATGAAAAGCACGTTATGTAGAATATATAAACATATTTCAATCGAAAAATTCTGGGCACTTTTGCTATGTATTGATAATTATCTTCAGTACGCTCTTTCAATCGCAGGGAATCAATAGATTTCTTCTTAGAAAATTCATTGTGAAGATTGTGTTTATTTAATGACATCTGCATATCTGCATGGTGGACTCCAACCTTGTAGCGACGTAGATGAAAATTTGTCTGAAATCCCTTGGGACTCAGTAGTAGCGTGACCCATATCACTTTCCCTTGGTCGATCCGATGAATGAGAAAAGAAAAAAGCCTCCAAAAATTGGTCTAATCCTCAGAATTTATCTTTGAATATGGGTAGTAAGATTCAAAAAGGCACGGCACCGGAGCTCATTCTCTTCAGTGATCTCCTGCTCTTGACTGCTCTACAGAGCTCTTTCGGGAAAACGAATTCGCGTTACGGCTTACGATTTTTGAATTTTAAATAAAATATTCGCGAAAATGCAGTGTCAAGCTAAAAGATTCAAAAGATCGTCAATTTTCGATATCACCACTCGTGTCGTCAAGGATGGACATGTGTTTATTCGAGAGGGCAAAAATGCAATAGCACAGTAAATATTCAGGAAAATTTTTATTCCCCAATACTTAATTTTTATAATATATACAGGGTGCGCCATTTCTTATGTCGGCATGTAAACATTGAATAACTTGAAAAAAAAACAACCGATTTCTGTAAATGAGGTATTTTTATTTAGTTTGGTCCTTTACAATTTATTTAGACTAGTTTTTGAACACAACATCAATCAAGTGGCCGCCCTTATTGTTCACAGCAAAATATGCCCTTTTTGCGGCGTTTTCCATTACCTTTTCGAGCATCTCGGGTGGTATAGCAATGATTTCGGCACGAATATTTTCCTTAAGCTCTTCAATGGTCTGCGGCTTGCTGGCGTACACTTTACTTTTCAAATAACCCCACAAAAAGAAGTCTGGAGGGGTCAAATCTGGAGATCTGGGTGGCCATTCAATGTCGCCTCTTTTTGACATCAGACGTCCAGGGAATTTTCGTTGCAGAAACTGGATTGTTTGATTCGCAGTGTGGCAGGTCGCACCATCTTGTTGAAACCAGTAATCTTCAAGACCTTTTTCACGCATTTGTGGGCAGACATAGTGAGCCAACATCCACCGATATCGGTTTCCATCGATCGTTTGGTTCTCTTTGAAAAAATAAGGACCAATGATGGTTTTGGCGCAAACGCCGGCCCAAACAGTAACTTTTTGGTCATGCAATGGCGTTTCATGGATCTCGTGTGGATTCTGCGTTCCCCAAATGCGGCAATTTTGCTTATTAACGCCTCCAGAAAGTTTGAAATGTGCCTCGTCGGTCATTAAAATTCGCTTCCAAAAATCAGGTTCAGTATCAACTATTCGAGCGATTGTTTGTCCATATTCCAAGCGACGTGGATGATCTGTAGGCAATATTCTTTGTGTTAATTGCATTTTGTACGGAAACAAATGCAAATCATCTTTCAAAATGCGCCGTAGAGTGGTTCCACTGATGCCGAGATGCTGAGCGCGGTGACGATATGAAACTTTTGGGTTTTGGGCAACGCTCTCTCTGACAGCTTCAATCAGTTCATTTGAACGTCTTGGTCGTTGATGAACGGGTTGTTCGCGATCTTTCACTGTCCCGTGGTCACAAAAATTCGACACCAAACGACGAATAGTGTTGTCAGATGGTGCCTGTTTGCCAAGATATTTTCGACGATATGCTCGTTGAGTTAACACAACTGAACGACTATTTTCAATGTACAAAGTAACTATTTCAGCGCGTTCTTTTGGTGTGAAGCGATACATGGTTGAAATTGTACTGAATTGACGTTTCCAAAACAAGTGAAGTCAAGTAAATCGGTTGTCAAATGTTTAAGTTATTCAATGTTACAATACCGACATAAGAAATGGCGCACCCTGTACCACACAATATTTTACATGACCGTATATATTTTTCCTATTGAAATATAAGATTTTCAATTTTTAGCATTGCAACTTTTGTTTCCAACTTTAAAAAGTTCTTTTTAATAGTACCAGATTAGGCTTTAAAACAATTTCATTTTTCATACACTTAAATTGGTTTTGAATTTCAAAGAAAATCCTGCTAATTAAAAATTCGTATGATAATGTTATGAGTTCAATTGAAAAAATAATTTATTGCAGTGAGACAGAATTTTGAGTCGCAGTTTTCAAAAGTTTATTAATTGTATTCTTCTTCTCGATTTATAAAGGATTCTTGTTATTTTTTAGATGTGTTTTACAAAGAGTCTAACTGATATACTAACACAAGAATTTTAAAGGAAGCGCATTTTTCGTCTTTTGTTAGACAGGGCGTAAACATTACTTTTTTTCTTAATTGATCTATTTTTTTAATTTTTTTTTTATTTGAACTTTAGAAATGTTAAATTTCACATTATCCAATAATCAAGAAAGACCATACTATTTTTCTATTCTTTTCTATACTTTTCAATCAAATTTGTTTTCATGCTGTAAAAATGTATTTTATCTTATCACATAAATCTGTTTTCAATAATGAGTACAGTAATGCAAGATACAGATATTATTTTTTACCTCTCATGTGGATTTATCTATTGGAATAAATCTCTTTTTATTGAATAGCAAAAGATTATTTCTTTGATTCGTAGTTATTGATCGTTCCGTGTTGATTATTATTCACAATGTGAACTTTTGAAAACTAGAGAAACTAATTGCAGCACCTTGAACAAATATGTTTATTTTTTTAATTGATACAAGTTACTTGTATTTTTGTACTGTGTTGAATATTTGTTGGTACTGTGAAATGCGAAGCAATGAAAAATGAGAGCATGCAATTCTTCTCTCATCTGTTATGAATTCCATACTGTAAATTTAAAAATCTAAAATTTTATATTGATGAGAAATGTTACGTATTCATTCTTCAAATCATCGAGAAATTGAAATGTACCTTCCTTTTTTTCCAGTCTTTTCATACCTTTTCAGTTAAATTTTTTTTCATGCTGTAAAAATGTATTTCATGTTATCACAAAAATCGGTTTTCAATAATGAGTATAGTAATGCAAGGTACAGATTTTATTTTTTTACCTCCCATGTAGATTTCTATATCGGAAAAAATCTCTTTTTATTGAATATCAAAAGATTATTTCTTTTATTCGAAGTTATTGATCGTTCCGTGTTAATTATTATTCACAATGTGAACTTTTAAAAACTAGAGAAACTGTTGAAGTAAAAGAAGTAAATTTTGTATTTGAATTCTCCCGCTCTCCAAACTAGGAATATTTTGTCACCACCCTCCCCGTGCCCTACCGAGAGCACACAGGTGTACCACAACGGGAGAAAGTTCTCCTCCCTCACTCCCTAGCATTAGCTCTCTCTCTTTCATTTTAGGTTCACTCTCACCAGTTTTTTTGTTCACTTTGCTCTGGAACCGAAATCTGTAAAGACCTCTCTACAAAATAAATCCGAAGTTTTCTTTTAAATCAGTGAAATATCTTGTTATTTGGACCCTTAATTTAACAGGTTATGGGCCCAGGTTCGCGAATTAACAGATATTTCTGAGGGTCTGAAATTAATTGCGCGCGAAGTGCGGGTTTGAAATTTATTTCCGTCAAGTGCACGCCGAGAAGCTTTTTCGTGCATCCGCGATGGAATCTGAAAATGTTCGCCTCCCGAAATTGACTGGAAACGAGGACTGGGCGATGTGGAAATTCCGGGCCCGCGTGGCACTGAGGGCGTCGGGGACATGGGACGTCGTCGACGGCACCCAGGTGAAACCGGAAGTGGCGGCCGGGGCCGACGAAGCGCCCATCAAGGCATGGAAGAAGCTGGACAACACGGCCCAGAGGACAATCGTGACGTCCATCGACGAGAGACCACTCCTGCATATCATCAACTGCGATACCTCCAGGTCCATGTGGGACAAACTTCAATCCGTGTACGAGCAGAAATCCGAGGTCAGCATCCACACACTAATGCAGAAATGGTACAGCATCGAGAAAGACCCCAGGGACGACATAGCAACCCACGTCGCTCGTCTCGAGGATCTCGCCCACCGCCTTGAAAACCTGGGTGAGAAAATTCCTGAAAGCATGATCATGACGAAGGTTATTATGACCCTCCCCCCCACTATGAAGCACTTTATCAGCGCGTGGGACTCGGCTCCCTCGGGAGACCGCACGTTGTCGAACCTGATATCGCGACTGACGATCGAGGAATCCCGCACCAGCCCTAACCATAATCGGGAAAGCGCGGCATTCACTGTTCGTAAGACCACTCACGGCAAATCAAACCCCAAGTCTAGGAGGCCAGGGAACTGCAACTACTGTCACAAACCAGGGCACTGGGTGGCGGAGTGTTGGAAGAAGAAAACGGCTGGCACCAGGAGAGGTGCAGAGGACAGGGGCGAGGCCCTCATCGGGGAAGCCATGACATCGAGGGACATCATCCACGGGGTCGAGGCCGAGGCCTGGTTCATGGACTCCGGGGCGACAGACCACATGTCGAATAGGCGATCCTGGTTTCGCTCGTTCACCAACCTCCAGGGGAAGTCCATCAAGGTCGGGGATGGAAAATTGATTCCGGCCTTGGGGAGGGGTGAAATAGACATTCTGGCTTTTAACGGTCGCAAGTGGGAACGAAAGTTCCTGAGGAATGTTCTGTACGTGCCTGACCTCACTTACAACCTTTTTTCACTAGGCGCGGCGCTAGATAATGGCATTGAGCATCAATCCGACCGAAATTCATGCAGACTCGTGAAGGACGGGGACGTGGTTGCGGTGGGAGTAAGGACAGGAAAACTGTTCAGCATGAGGTTCCAGGTCATCGAAGCGGTCCAGGGGCAGCCCGAGGCGAACATGGCAACGCAGGTCGACCTCCACACCTGGCATCAGAGGATGTCGCATCAGAACATGGCCCAGGTCAAGGATGTTCTAAAGAGGTCGGGGATCAAGTGTCCTGGCGAGGGCATAAGCTGCGAGGACTGCATCCTGGGGAAAATGCATCGTCTACCATTTCCAAGAAGGGGCTCGAGGTCAGCGAAAATAGGTGAGGTGATCCACACCGACCTCTGTGGGCCCATGCAGGAAAAGTCTCTGGGAGGCGCGAGGTATTTCTTAATGTTTAAGGATGACTATAGCCACCACAGGTCAATATATTTTCTGAAGACCAAGGCCGAGACCCCCACCTGGATCGACCACTACCTTAGGAAGGCTGAGAAACACCTTGATACTGGAATAAAGGTCCTGAGGAGCGACAACGGGCTCGAGTACGTCAACCAGGAAGTGGCTGACCTGACACGTCGACTGGGCATCACGCACCAAAGGACTGCTCCATACACACCTGAGCAGAATGGATCGGCAGAGCGCGAAAACCGAACTGTCGTCGAACTGGCCAGGACCTCTTTGCACGCCTGTGGAATTCCCCTGAGGATGTGGGCCGAGGCCATCAACTACTCGGTGCACTCGCTCAACCAGACGGGAACAAGCTCTCGTGCAGGGAGCACGCCGAACGAGCTCTGGCTGGGAAAACCACCTGACATGGACCTCCTTCACATTTTTGGCGAGCTGGTCTACGTCCATGTTCCAAAGGAGAAGCGCCGGAAATGGGACGTCAAGGCGGAGAAGGGATTCTTCGTGGGGTACGACGGCAACACCAAGGGTTTTCGTGTCTGGTTCCCAGAAAGAGACCAAGTCAAGATTCACCGGGACATCGTCTTCACTGGAAGATTATTCAAGGACGAAATGCCAAGTGAAACACAGGAGGAGACAATAGATCTCTCAATACTACCTGCAGACGTCACCGACGACCAGGAACCTGAGGACGTCATCGAGGACGCCGTCGAGGACGAGGCTCAAGAATACGAACCAGCGCGGGAAAATGCACCACCACCAGTCGGACAGGATCAGGCTCCAGGTGGAGATCGGCCCAGATATAACTTAAGAAATCGCGAGGACATCCAGATGCCGGCAAGGTACTCGACGGCCATGTTTTCCGCCGTGGACACCAGTGAGCCAGAAGATTTCGAACAGGCCATGGCATCACAGACCTCGGGGCAGTGGAAAGCAGCTATGGATGATGAGATGAAATCCCTGCTGGAGAACAGCACCTGGACCTTGGTCGACCCACCTCACGATCAGAAGATAATTGACAGCCGCTGGACTTATAAACTGAAGCGAGGGGGCGATGGAAGGATCGAAAGGTTCAAGGCCAGGCTAGTGGCGAGGGGCTTCAGGCAAACTGCGGGAGTCGACTACCACGAGACGTTCAGCCCGGTCACGAAATTCGACTCCATTAGAACAATCCTGGCAATGGCAGCATCGGAGAATTTATACCTGAAACAGTTTGACATAAAGACTGCGTTCCTGTACGGGGAAATCGAGGAGGCCATCTTCATGCATCAGCCAGAGGGATACGAGGATGGCACAGGACGAGTCTGTAAGCTGAACCAGAGCCTGTACGGGCTCAAGCAGGCATCAAGGTGCTGGAACCAACGCCTTACGTCGGCTCTGAACAACCTAGGTCTCCAGCCCACGGATGCCGATCCATGTGTGTTCACAAACAACAACAAGGAAAATCTCCTGGTCCTGGCCATCCACGTCGACGACGGACTCATCGCAGCGACAAGAGAAGAAGCGGCAAGTCAGATTCTCATGGACCTGGAGAAGGAATTCAGCGTGACCTCAGGCGAGGTCTCAACATACCTCGGAGTGCAGATTCGACGACTTCACGACGGGTCCATCTTCCTACACCAGGAGGCTTACGCCATGACGGTTTTACGGCGTTTCAAAATGGACGAGGCCAACGCAGTTGCCACCCCCGCTGACCGACACCACGAGATGTGCGCCGACGCCCACGTAAACGGCGGCAAAGACACACCCGGGACGGCATTTCGGCGAGTAGTGGGGAGTCTCATGTACCTGTCGATCGCTACGAGGCCGGACATCACGTACTCTGTAAATGCTGCCAGTCAACATCTCGAGGACCCAAAGAGCATCCATTGGAGCGCGGTCAAGAGGATACTGAAATATTTGAAAGGCACTACAGGTTTTGGTTTGTATTTTCCGGTTCGCAAAAATCACTGTTTACAGGTTTACAGCGACGCGGACTACGCCGGGGATACTGAGACGCGACGGTCGACAAGCGGGGTCGTGATTAAGTTTGGAGATTCCACGGTTACCTGGAGTTCGGCGAGGCAGAAATCCGTGGCACTCTCCACCACTGAAGCCGAGTACGTCGCAGCGAGCACGGCCGTCAAGGAGATTGTCTGGTTCAAGGGCCTACTCGCGGAGCTTGGGATTCCCGTTGAGAAAACAACGCTGAACATCGATAACTTGAGCGCTGTGAAACTCATTCGAAATCCCGAGTTTCACAAGCGTACAAAACATATCGACGTGCGCTACCACTTCATTCGCGAGAAATATCAGAGCCATGTTTTTGTTTTAGAACATGTACCGTCGGAGAAACAGCAGGCAGATCTCCTCACGAAACCTCTGCCTCGGGTAAACTTCGAGATGCAGAGAAATATGCTGAACGTCACGAACTTTGAAGAAGCGAAAAAACGACACCAGCATTCAGCATAACAACAACAAACAACGAGCGACATTGCAGCCGACGTCCGACGAAGGTACACGAACACGCTTCGGGACTCGAGCAGGCTCGAGCACAGTCGACGCGGAGGAAAATGCAGGGGCGTCTACACTCAACCCAGCACCCTGCGGCACACGGGATGACCGCATCAACCTACACCGGGCGGGCTCAAAACGCACGAGTTGCAGCGTACGACACAACAGAGAATAAAGAAGAATATAGACAATAAGGAAATAAAAATTTGATTCTTTGGTGGGAGTGTTGAAGTAAAAGAAGTAAATTTTGTATTTGAATTCTCCCGCTCTCCAAACTAGGAATATTTTGTCACCACCCTCCCCGTGCCCTACCGAGAGCACACAGGTGTACCACAACGGGAGAAAGTTCTCCTCCCTCACTCCCTAGCATTAGCTCTCTCTCTTTCATTTTAGGTTCACTCTCACCAGTTTTTTTTGTTCACTTTGCTCTGGAACCGAAATCTGTAAAGACCTCTCTACAAAATAAATCCGAAGTTTTCTTTTAAATCAGTGAAATATCTTGTTATTTGGACCCTTAATTTAACAGAAACTAATTGCAGCACCTTGAATAAAAATGTTTATTTTTTTTAATTGATACAAGTTACTTGTAATTTTGTACTGTGTTGAATATTCTTTGCTACTGTGAAATGCGAAACAGTGAAAAATGAGAGCATGCAATTCTTCTCTCATCTGTTATGAATTCCATACTGTAAATTTAAAAATCTAAAATTTTATATTGATGAGAAAATTTACGTATTCATTCTTCAAATCATCGAGAAATTGAAATTTACCTTCATTTTTTTCCAGTCTTTTCATAATCTTAAGTGTATTGTCGAACTTTTTGGAAAGTTTGAGCTCTCTTTGACTATTATTTATAGATAACTAAGCAGGTTGAACACAGCGCGCAGCGCGAAGTGATTGAATTTTTCGCTGGTACAACAAACTACGGAGCTCGCGCGCGTAAAATTCCATCACATCGCGCTGCACGCTGTGTTCAACCTGCTTGGATATCTATAAATAATAGTTTAAGAGAACTCAAACTTTCCAAAAAGTTTGACAATACACTTAAGATTATGACAAGTGTAAAAACCTAGTCGAAAACGAAAATTCCCTCGATACATTTTCAACGTGAACGTCAGGAAACACGGTTTTTTATTCGGATTAAAAAAAACAGACGATTATTTTAGATTTTTCATATATATTTTGATACTGTGTTCATCGCTAAACCCTCCCGAACAAAAGAATACAAAAGTTATGAAAATACGATGAAAAATGAATGCTCAAAGGCGATGTAAGTTATAAAAAACATGGATTTTTTGATTCAAAAATCATCAGTTTATATTATTTTTAACAAAAACTAAGACGTTTAGAAACAAAGTTGAAACGGAGACTAACATTCATTTTTCAAAAGCTATCGAGCAGTGTTTTTCATTTTTCCAAATTCGAACTTTCGATTTTAACTCGTTACGTCACCGCGCGGACAATACTTTTACGCGTTTTCGCGTGCTCGGCGAGTTATTGCATCCTGGGGCTCAATTGCAGCACTTTCAACAAAAATGTTTGTTTTTTTTAATTGATACAATTTACTTGTAATTTTGTACTGTGTTGAATATTCTTTGGTACTGTGAAATGCGAAACAGTGAAAAATGAGATCATGCGATTCTCCTCTTGTCTGTTGCGAATTCCATACTATAAACTTAAAAATCTAAAATTTGTATTGATGAGAAATGTTACGTATTCATTCTTCAAATCATCGAGAAATTGAAATGTACCTTCATTTTTTCCCAATCTTTTCATACTTGACAGTCAAATCGGTTCTCAATCATGAGTACAGTAATGCAAAATACAGATTTTACTTTTTTACCTCCCATGTAGATTTCTATATTGGAACAAATCTCTTTTTATTGAACATCAAAAGATTATTTCTTCGATTCGAAGTTATTGATCGTTCCGTGTTAATTATTATTCACAATGTGAATTTTTATCAGTAAACGAATTTCACTATCACTAGCTGTTACTAGCTGGATTGAATAATCTACTATCACAAATGAGTGGCCACTGCTTTTGTAATTCAATTCAAATATACGAAAACTTACAGTCAAATATTATAATTACTGCTACCATTAAGCAAGCACAGGACACAGCCGCGGCGGCGAAGCCGCCGCCAACCAGCTGTTGACCGCGGGCAGAGCCCACGGTCAACAGGTAGGTTTCAATATTTTTTTTTCATTCACAGAGAATTGAAAAGTTTCGATTATTGTTTTCCACATATCTTGAACTTTTTGCGATATAAAAAAATCGTATATTTGTTAGCGATATTTCTTTACAATATTGAGTCTTTTTATCTCAAGTTGTCCAGGCAGTTAGTGTCAGGTATTTTTGCTTGCATCAAAATTTTTTTCATAGTTTATACATCGAAAACGAAGAGACGCGTATTTTTCCTTGTTGCTTCATTTTGAGTTCTTCGAAGAACGGATCCGTCGAGGAGAATTTTTTACAATTCGTTTGAAAAATCAATCTCGCTTTATTGACAGAAGTTAATTTTTTGCAAATGCGAAAACTTTGAGAAAAAATTACCTATCTTAAATAATTTGTCGCACTGTGTAATTGTTTAGCAGGCTTTTCACAAATATGGCATTATATTTAGAAAACTCCTTTATTCAAATTTTATTTTAAACAAATATTTGCACAATTTGACTTTTTGCAAGATGAATGCGCTGTCTGTGGTTTTCTAGACTGATGAACATGAATTTGGTCTAGTATATCCATAACATTCATTTTTATCAAATATTTCCCAAAATGATTATGTACAAAAATTTAAAAATTAGTCGCTCCAACCCCTTGGGAAATTTCCCTACCTTGAATTTAAGGGCTGAGTTTTTATTCTGCAAGTTACTCCCGTCCTAGTCATTTTCCGTAGAAAATGAAAAGTACAAAGTTTTCCAGATAAAATTCTTTACAGAAACGGCACTTCGACACTTCATAAGTTGCATCGTTATAAACAAATTATTATTGAAAAATGGTCCTTACCCTTTTTTCAATTGTTCTGGGTATTTTAATGGTAAAATTTTGTCACAAAAAATCATAATACTTCGTCATTTATTGCAAATATTTTTTATCCATCACTTAATTAGAAGTTTTTAATAACTGACTCGCTGAACTCGACATAATTTTTATAAGTTTTTCAAGAAATTGTTTATTTGTTTAACCAAAATTTTTTTTCTTAATTTTTTCACTGGTTTCCTAGTTCTAAAAAAAAAAATCCGAGAAATACGGGAATCCCGGCGAATTCGTGATTTCGAAATGTTCGGTAATTTAGAAAAATCCGGGATTTTTACAACTTCGTCAATTTAGGAAAAGTTAAGGTCAAAAAAGCATTAGGCAACCCAGAGAATTGGAGGCTTGGAAAAGTTTGGGAAAAATCTTATAAAATCGGAGATCTTGAAAAGTAAATCAACCCTTAATTACTACAATGGGTCCTTCAGAACCCGGATTATAATACGAAATTTGGAGTTTGCAGTACTTGAGAGTGAACACTGAATCATGTTTTTTTTTTATTTTGAATTGAATTTATTGTATAATTTCCGTCTTCTCTTTAAACTGTCATGAACTATGAACATCATATTAACCTTCGAGATATTCGGAAGTATATTTTTAAAGCGACAAATCGTGGCCATTTCTACATAAATTTTTAAAAAATTTGATATTTGCTTAAACTACCTTACAAGAGTAAATTTGAATTCTACGTTAAAAATCCATTTATGACCACAAAAAAAAGAAAGGTATCATTTCGAAAGGAATTCTTTACAATGTTTTATAGAAAGAGATATGTCTCAAATATGATCATTACAAAACTTAGTACGAGGCATCCGATTTTAGTTTTAAGTCTGACTAGGCCAAGGAGATAATTTTTAGTAAAGAGTGAGAATCCGGAGTAAAGACTTCTCTAAGAGAGCCTGTGCTGCATTCATCTTTACAGCAGATGTTTGGGCCTCAAATGGTATTCAAGGAATCCCATGGGTGGAGGGAAAATATAAAGAGAAAATATTTTTAGTACGTAAAGATAAGAGAATAAAGAAAGCTTTTGAAGCCTGGATATTGTAGAAAAAAATGTTTAATGCTCGAAAGATAAAAATAATGTAGGCAGTTACGATTGCTACGTTTACGGACACAAAAATTTTCTTCAAGTAGAAAAGAAACATATCTGACAGAAAAAACACAGTTTTGTTAAAGAATCAAATGCATGATTAGTTCAACTAAAAATCATATTCCCAAAAAAGAGAATGAAAAAATATAAACATTTTCAGAAATTTCCGGGGGTGTTTGAACCCCCAAAACCCCTCCTTGGCTACGCGCCTGTCGATAACCGTACATGTTTTTTTGACGCTCATTGTAAAACATCCCTTGAAATAAATATAAAAACACCTGAAGCAACAGTAAGAATTAGAATGAATATACTATTTTGATAATGTTTTTGAAGCACTATTTATTCAATGTTGAACACAAACCTTGAAAATAACTTCAAATAACATAATGAAAAACTATTGATTTTCAGGAAAAAATATCTTTCATGGAACATCATACTTATAAACATACCCTCAAGTATCGGTATAGAGTCCCATGCATATACAAGTTTGGATTATCATATGCAACTAATAAATATTTTTCGTTACACACACATTTTTTTATTGACATAAAAACTAGGCCTCAAGCATTTGTTTGATTATTTTGCAAAATATAAACTATGAAACATCCCTTACAAATTTTAAAACCTAAGTATGAAGAGATCTTCTATTTATTATAAAACATTTAAAAATTTTTTGGAAGCACTTAGTTTTCAATGATGAACACAAAACTTAAAAATAACTCCATTAATCTTATAAGGAACAACTATTAATTTTTGGAAAAAAATATCTATTATGTAACATCCCTAACATAATTATGCACATATCCTCAAATGTAGGAAAACTTCCCATGTAAATACAAATTTTTTTTCGTCCAAGTAATACGTTTCTCGCTGTTTATACATTTTTAACGTAATAAGTAATAAACTCATCAATAACGGAGCTCAATCGTTTAAAGGAAATATGTAAAAAAAACAATTGCTTAGGTTCTATGAAAATATGTGAAAATAATGTATGTGTGGATGAATGTTTTAAGGTATGCTTACTGCCGAAAGAAATACACGAACGTCTTAAAACCGCCATGTCCTGTCTCCGTTAAAACATCAAACGATACGGACTTCACGTACATTGGCACCTTCAACGTTTCGTCACACGTGCACGACAATTCACCTTTGCAGCAACAAGATGATGAAGATTTCGCTTTTAAATGTGCATTGCTTTCAATGGCGAAGTATTCTTACTTGACAGCCATGGAAGTCTATGACAACGTTTCTCACCGACCCGAGTAAATAACCATGATCATTTTTGAAATATTAACTTTATACTGTTTAAATCTGCACAAACAAACTGCGAATTTTACCTACACTTTGATGAAAACTTAAATTAGAAATTCGTAGATAAAATGTTACAAAAACTTGCAGCTTGCTACCCTGCTAAGCTATTAACACGCCTAAATGCTAATGTTTCAATTAATTTCATTTGCTTCAGATTTTCACTACTCCCTATCTTGGGCGGGATGCGCCATAAGAAGTCTCACTTTAAAGATTCATCAAAATCTTTCTTTTTTAACATACTTCATTACAATATTTTGGTTATTGTTGTGAAACTTAAAAAGTTCCAAACATTGCAATTTAGGGTTGTAAAAAGCAAACTCATTCAACGGTCGTATTGAAATGCTGTTGAGCGTAATCTTTCGTTAACTGTAGGCATGAGGCTGCTGCTGGTAGAATTTCTTTGGCGCAAGTTAGAGCAAACATCAACAACTGGCTGCGTCTAGATTTTGACATGCCCGCGGAAAGAACCCTGCGATGTTTCGGAGATTTTTTTAAGGAACGGCCAATCCTGCACTCCCGCGGAACATTCACAATGCGGGTCCTCAACGTTGAGGGTGAAGAAGAGCCAGTTTTGGCAATGTATTGCCCATCTCTTATTAATGAAATAGCACTCACGCCTGAAGCACTGGAGAATATTCGGTTGCATGCTGATGCAACTTTTCATGTTGTTCCCCATGAGTTGTTTAAGGAGAGAAAAAGGAGCAATCAAATGCTCAACTTGATGACATCATACAACAATGCGGTGTGTATACGCAGTATTACTCAATGCTTTTTTAAAGCAAATGTGATTCAGTGGAAAATAATAATATGTTGCCTTACTAGAGCGTTCAATAAAAGTATGTTGCCCATTAAGGGCAAAAGAACATTTCTCGCAGAAGGAAGGTAATATCTCGGGCAGAAGAGACGGTCTTCGCGCCCTAGGGAAACAAATTAATTTCTCGCTTGGAGGAATATACAGGGTGTACCAAACTCCCCGCACCAAAAAGAAACCCAATATTCCTTATTCAATTACAAGTCGAAAAGCCCTCTACCGCTTTTTGTAAAACTCAAAATTTAAAAAGTTATTCAAGCCTAAAATTTAAACAATGAATGCGCTCTCACGACAAGTAGAAGTAGATTTAATGAACCGAACTTTTTCCAAATTTTCTTCATATTTTTCCGAGTCAAAAAGTCTTTTACCACTTTTCACAAAAATCGAAATCAAAAAAGATAATTGAACATGAAATCTAAGAAATCTGATTGGTTGAAACTTGTCACCCGAATATCTTTTTTGATTTTGAGTTTTTTGAAAAGTGGCATAGGACTTTATGACTCGGAAAAAAGTAAAGAAAATTTGGAAATTTTCGGCTTGAATAACTTTTTGAATTTTGAGTTTTATATAAGGTGTTAGAGGACTTTCCGACTAGGAATTGAATAAGGAATATTAGGTTTCTTTTTGGCTCGGCGAGTTTGGTACACCCGGTATGACTCGCTTTCGGCTCGTAATATAACTTACAACCTCGTGAGAAGTTAATTTTTTTCCAAGATGCAAGCGATTTTTTTTATCATGGCGGAAGAAAAAGCCGATTTTCGCCCGCGAAGCCGTCAAAAATGTAGGCATTTTGGACCTCTTAGATAAAAAAGCAGTTTTTACATATTAACATGTCCAACATAACTTTTTTTCCTCTCAGAAACTGAAAATAAGCATATCTAAATCTGTTTTGACCGTGACGAATGAATAATTTTAGGCCGATATGAACGCAGGTACAAAAACACGCCTGGCGGAATAAAAACGGGACTTTTTTTTCCGCCGGGCGTCTTTTGTGCCTGCGCTCCTATCGAACTTCAATTCTTTATTTTTCATATCATAACAGATTTAAATATGCTTATTTTTAGTATTTTCGAGGCAAAAAGTATTGTATGTAGCTCGGAGCACTAACAGCCGATCAGAAGTCGTGTGATTGCCGCCTTCGCTTCACTCAGGCGGCAAACCTCACACTCGTTCTAAATTGGCTGTTTGTGCCCCTACACTGAAAGGAAAAGTGACCTTCTCAATCATGAAAGAGAGCGCCTCGCGAGGCAGGGCTCCGTCCATGCTTGAGAAGCATGAATCGATGCAAACTCTGCGCAGATGCTTGATTTAAAAGCGTCTGTCATGCTCGGGGGGGGGGGATAATCTCTAACTTTTCAAGGTCGTCACAGCCGCGCTTCGGACGCATGGAGCACTGCCATGCTCGAGAAGCTTCCTTTTTCTCTGAGTGTAGCTACATGATATACTATTCTGAGACTCACTCACGAAATGTAGGATGAACCCACTTCTCACGCGAACGACCTTAGAGCACGAGTACAAACTATTGATAATATTTACAGAGCATTCCGTTGACGCATTTTCTCATGGCAAGAAAGACAACTGAAGCGTATGAGGTGGCTTTTGAGTTTTTCAAAAGCGTCATGCCGGGAATGAAGGTAACGTCAATAATGACAGATTTTGAATCGGCAATCGGGAATGGAGCAGCCATGGCGTATCCAGGCATTCAAATAGAGCACTGCCTTTTCCACTTTGCTCAGGTTTGTATTGGAACTGTCTTTGACGAATAAAAGCCGAACTACACAATCGAATAATAAATTAATTTTTAAAAATAAATTGATTTTTTCTACATCAATTGCAGGCTGTTAGCAAACGTAATCAGAAACTGGGGATGACAGGCTTACTAACGGCATTAGTTAAAGCCAACCAAAATTTGGTACGTAACTGTTACCATTTCGTTCAAATTACTTGATATGTGCTACGAAAATCAGTCCACCATGTCGAAAAACCATGATTTTTGCTTAACTAATGCTCTACGAAAAGTCTCACGAATATTCTCGGAGCTTTCCGAACATACCATATTCCTCTAGAACATTCTTAGATCGGAAACGTTTCAAATTGTTCGTAAATATTTGTTGATCGTCAAGAAATGTTTGAATTTTGCAAAGACCGGTTAAAATTTCCTCCTTGTGTACCTGACACTGTATTGTGCGTTCTTCGGGGTATTTCGCAGAGATTGTACAGTCAAATAAAAAACAATTGGGCTGCTGCTTTGAACCAGCTCATGGCGATTCCAATGGTGCCGTCTGAAAGCATGCCAGAAGCGTTTTAAGCAGTAAAAAGGTATGGGGAGGCAATCATTAGGATGGTTTCTGCTCATGTCTCAAGCGGAGCACTGGGGGAAGAAAGAAAAATTTTGGAAAATTTTCCGTCCCGGATGGCGGCGTTATTCAAGTATTTTGACAAGTACTGGATGAACAAGGTTTATCCAGCTAAGTACTGCGGCTACAAAAAGGATGTTCGCACGGATAACGTGCTGGAGTCGTTCCATCGAACACTGAGCAGAATATTTACGAGGAACCCGAAGGCCGGTGCACTTCTCAGTTAGTATTTTTTAAATGAAAATTTTTTAAACCCACATGTCTCGCAAATAGAACGACAAAATTATTTAAAACAAGAATAAATAAGCTTCATTAAATGAACATAGCCTAACATGCAATTGTCGTGTGTATAGCTTTGCTGTTCTCGCACAACGCTTGCAGTATCGAAAGCAATTGAATAACAGATAAAATTTAGTCTCATTTATTTTTTTTTTTATTTTTCATTCAGAACGAATGGTACGCGTTGTCGTGCGGAACCATCTCAGTTTAGAAAATGCAAAAAAGGAGACGAAAAAGAAAACGAGAAGTGAAAAAGGAAAAGGGAAGTTGCTGGATCAGTTGTGGGAGTCGTGGGGGAGTATTTCTATTGAGGAGTATATGCGAATGGCTGGCAACCTCGTCGGAGGCGATAGGCAGCTGTTAAGTGAAATCTTTGGTAATTTAGATATTCACTCATAAGAAAGTTGTATCGGTATTGACTAAATATATATTAAAGGACAAAAAAAAACTCATTTTGTCGATCAATTTACGATAAAAGTCTTCTACTCGGCCTGAGACAAAACTTTGTACAACTTAATCGCAATTACAGTTGCTACACAAGACGTCGAGGAACTTCCATTTGCCGATGAAAATGGCGATGAATGGACTTATGAGTTCCTGGACGAAGCTTTGCTGCAGCTGTACGACGAGGACGCGGTGCTGAACTTCGATGAGCCAAGCTGCTCCTAAGGTCTGGAGGACGAACGTGCTGACCAGGAATTTCTTGTGGATGCCCACATCGCGTCGGGAGTTCCACTGAGCGCAGTAGGAAAAGCAGTAGCTGCACCGGTACGGAGTTTGTGTAAAACTAATTATGCTAAATGACAGTGAACACCTATGCACTGCTTTATTGATTTGTTCCAAGAAAGCATAATAGAGGATCAATTTTTCAGTAATTTCACCTTCATCACGGCCGAGAGTGAAGTTGCCGTTGTGAGATACGGAAAGGTTGAGGAAATTTTCGCCTCTCAAAATTTCGACTACTTTCAAGTTCCAGGTGAGAAAATAAACCTTTATGCTAAATGCATGGAAAAGTTCAGTTACAAAACTCATAATAACATTTTAGTGGACCCTTCCAACTACATTAAATTGAAGGACGTGAAAATATTGAAATGCGGCCGTGCTGTGAAAATGGTATATTCAAGAACTCTTTTGAAATATCGTCAACAAGTCGAAATTTTTTATGAAAATATATGCATTTTCTGTTCATCCAGTCTCCAGTGCCAGCATTTTCGGTGGCGCAAGCATCGAATCTATACGATGCATCGACAGGGAATTTGAAAGACAAAAAGACAAAGCACCAAAGGAGATACTTCGCTGCTGCTGGGATGCTTTGCAGGCTACTGCCAGAAAGCCTTTCATAGACAAGGCAATTGAACTGGAGAACATAATAAGGCTAATAGTGACAAGGCAGTAGTTGAAAGACAAAACAAATCAAATCATTTACAATACTGAAATTATACAGTTAAAAGTAAATACAGTAAAATCATATAACTGTTATCAGTGTTTTACCACTAGTCGGTAATGTTTTAACAAGAAACGGTTTTTCTCCTCAATGCTGCATGATCATTTTTATTTTATTCCGAAATTTGACCCACATTTTTATAACAACTGCCATCGCAAGAATGAGTTTATCTATTAAAGTGAGTCTCTAAATTTTTATTAAATATGTAATGAGCATAGTCTGTGATCATTTGAATCGTGGCCACATTAAATGTTGCAGTTGTGCGCAGTTCTAAAATAGTGATAAAATTATTCTACTACAATGGTAATACAACATCGATAATTAAAAGACTTGTATCTTCTAAGATACATAATTTAAAAAAAAAAATTTTTTCCAATTAGTCTTTAATCCTAATAACTAAAAACGGTTTTTATCCTCGCTGTTGCATGATCATTTTTATTTAATTCCGAAATTTGACACACCACTTTATTACAACTACCATCGCAAAAATGAGTTTATTTATTAAACTGAGTCTCCAAATTTTTATTAAAAATGTAATTAGCAGAGTCTGTCATCATTTGAATCATGGCCACATTAAATGCTTCAGTTGTGCGTGGTTCTAAAAATTGTAATGAAATTATTCTACTACTATGGTAATCCAGGCTCGAGAATTAAAAGACTTGTATCTTCTAAGATACATAATTATTTTGAAAAATTTTTTTTCATTAGTCTTTAAGCTTTATAACTAAGAACGGTTTTCATCCCCGCTGCTCCATGATCTTTTTTATTCTCTTCCTAAATACGACCCACCACTTTATTACAACTACCATCGCAAGGATGAGTTTATTTATTAAACTGAGTCCCTCAATTTTTATTAAAAATGTAATTAGCATAGTCTGTAATCATTTGAATCGTGGCCACATTATATGTTACAGTTTTACACAGTTCTAAAAAGTATAATTAAATTATTCTACTATTATGTTAATACAAGCTCGAGAATGAAAAGACTTGTATCTTCTAAACTTCATAATAATTTTGGAAAATTTTTTTTCCATTAATCTCTCATCTTCATAACTAAGTACGTTTTTCATCCTCGCTGCTGCATGATCATTTTTATTTTCTTCCTAAAGTCGACCCACCACTCTACTACAACTACCATCGCAAGGATGAGTTTATTTATTGAACTGAGTCTTTAGATTTTTATTGAAAATGTAATAAGCATAGTCTGTAAGTATTTGAATTGTGGCCACATTAAATGTTACAGTTGTGCGCGGTTCTCAAAATTGTAATGAAATTATTCTTCTATTATCTTAATACAAGCTTAAGAATTAAAAGACTTGTATCTTCTAGGCTACATAATAATTTTGAAAATTTTTTTTTTTCATTTGTCTCTCATCTTTATAACTAATAACGGTTCTCATCCTCGCTGTTGCATGATCATTTTTATTTGAATCCGAAATTTGACACATTTTTTCATTACAACTACCATCGCAAGAATGAGTTATTTATTAAACTGAGTCTATCAATTTTTATTAAAAATGTAATTAGCATAGTCTCTGATCATTTTAATCGTGGCCACATTAAATGTTACAGTTGTGCGCGGTTCTAAAAATTGCAATGAAATTATTCTACTATTCTGTTAATAAAATCTCGAGAATTAAAAGACTTGTATCTTCTAGGATACATAATTATTTTGAAAAATTTTTTTTTCATTAGTCTTTAAGCTTTATAAATAAGAACGGTTTTCATCCTCGCTGCTGCATAATCTTTTTTTTTCCCTCCCTAAATTCGACCCACCACTTTAATACAACTACCATCGTAAGGATGAGTTTATTTATTAAACTATGTCTCTAAATTTTTATTAAAAATGTAATCAGCATAGTCTGTGATCATTTGAATCGTGGGCACATTAAATGCTACAGTTGTGCGCAGTTCTAAAATAGTGATAAAGTTATTCTACAACAATAGTAATACAAGATCAAGAATTAAAAGACTTGAATCTTCTAAGATACAGAATTCAAAAAAAAATTTTTTTTCCAATCAGTCTTTAATCCTCATAACTAAGAACGGTTTTTATCCTCTCTGTTGCATGATCATTTTTATTTGATTCCGAAATTTGACACATTTTTTCATTACAACTACCATCGCAAGAATGAGTTATTTATTAAACTGAGTCTATCAATTTTTATTAAAAATGTAATTAGCATAGTCTCTGATCATTTGAATCGTAGCCAGATTAAATGTTACAGTTTTGCGCGGTTCTAAAAATTGTAATGATATTATTCTACTACTATGTTAATAAAAGCTCAAGAATTAAAAGACTTGTTTCTTGTAAGCTACATAATTATCTTGAAACTGCAAAATTAAAAAATCATTAATTGAATACATTGTTTTATTTTAAAATGTTTACAAATTATGATATATGACGAAATCACAAATAGTTTTGCTTATACCGCGACGACAAATAAAATTAGAAAAATTAATTAAATGAAATGGAGCTCCTAAGAAACTTTTCAACTAAAAACATAATCACGTAATATATATCTGTTACGGTGCGAACTCGAAAAAAATTTTGAACTGTTTGATATGGTATCATAACAACAAATAGCTTGCCTCTTGTTGGAATTAGTTTCAAATTTTTTTTACAAAATAACCTTTTGTAAAAAAATATTAACCTAGCAATAATAAAAATGTCAAAAAACGCACCTGTTTCATTTGTTATTTTGCAAAAATTTTATGTTCAGCAATACTTGCAACATTATAAAAAATCTCAAAGAAAGGTGAAAAACATTATACAGTCATTTCATTTTAGAAATATGAAAAGCAAAATTTCCGACTTGAGAATAATAATCTAGAATAGATGATTCGAGGCACTGATAAGTACGTTATGAATATGATAGAAATTAAATTCGTTTTGTAAAAAAATTTCAATAACTGTCCTATCAACGTTCTCATATAAATAATAATCATATAAAGAAAAAAAATAGAAACAAATTTTTTACCATTATTGAAATTCGTTATGTGATTGGATTCCGAGTAAAAAAATAAAATTTCAAGCATTCGGCAAAAGATGGTATTGCCGTTGGTGAATAATTCAACTTTTGATATTGTAAAATTTTCAGTAAATGAAGCTGATATTTTCTATTTTGGCGAAATTCAAACTTGTTACAGCATATTTTGCGTATTTTGCATTATTAGTGAAAAGCATGAAAAACCTGTAAATGAATTCATTTGTACTGAAGCCCCCAGTATAGATCCTCGATTTGTTGCTGTACCTGAAAAAATATAAACAAACAACAAAGTAAACATAGCCAAATGACGGGTAGAAGTTCAGTACGCAAATAAACAAAAAACTTATTTGACTGTGGGAATCTCCATTGATGATTGGTCTTCGATTATTGGCATTAGTGCACACTCCGGCGATGACTTTATATTTCAATTTATTGCTAAAGAAAAAACTGTTTTTATAATTTTTTTCAATTGTCAATATCGATTGATAATTCGCAACACTTCCGCATCCGACGAAGGTCAACCGACCACTGAAAAATACTACAGAGGGCTGCATCTGCTGGGTTACCGATCGACAAGTCAAGTTCGGCTTGCTCCGCGAGCATTTGAATTTCGCGCGCATTCGCGCGACGCCATTTTGGATTTCGGACGCTTTTTTTTTCGAACCATTATACTTACCAATTTTCTATACATTTTCCTGGAAATTTGAGAATTTGATCTTGATATTGTATCTGAATCAATGGTAAAAATTTCATAATTGCTTACCACACTAATTTTTGAGTGATAATTTTTTGAAATTAACATGCGCGTATATAGGGAATCGTGCATTCCCGCTTATATTTCAAAAACTTTTCTATAATTAATTCTGAAAAAAATTACTAAAAATTACTTCTATCATGAAGATTAAATTCTGCAAAAGTTCAACAAGGGTTAACGAACTATTTTATGAGAAATTTACATAAAATATCTACAACTGTCACTTTTGCACAGACCATAAGTACGCCTGGCAACGTCGCATTTAAAAAGACGCAATGCTAATATTTCCAACATATTTATATCATTCAAAAATTTAAAATACATTAACAAAAAGCACTACATGCGTGAACTACAGCTACGGCTGCGCATGTAAACATTTTTATATACATTTACATATTTACATACGCTGAGCGAGATATAAAAAAACAGTCGCGATGTTGCCAAATCCACGAATTCAAATTGCGGAGCTGAATGAAGTTGGCCACGCAAGACTCTGTGACTAATTCAATTTCTTTGAAGTGCAAGAACTACCTTGATTGCATTAATTTCAGTGTGACGCCTGGCAGTGCCTGTGGACTTTCACGGGTTAGCCCGACAAAATTTTTAGTTTACGCGTTAGCCACGGAGGCGCTAGTTTCCACTGAAAGTCTATGCTTCTTCCTCTAAAGGGAAAAGAGACAGGCTGAGGACAGAACAATGAATCTTTGGTTGCATGGACTCTTATGAAAGTCCACAGCCACTGACGTCTGGTGACGCCTGCGCAAGAACACTATATCACTATATGTTCTTGCGCCTGTGTTTTGTTTTAAATGATATAATCTCAAATCGGATTGGCCGATAAAATTAACGAATGGAAATCGGCCAATTTGTAAATCTAAATATAGACACCAATATACACTAAAAATACATTGTATGTGGAGCCTTGTGGAGCATTGTGGAGCCTGCAGTTTCAATCAAAATCAAAACATTGCAAAAATTACTCTCAAGAACGCGTAGATCAGCGTAGATTTTCGCTTTCCTTGAGTCGGAAAAAAAGCTTAACATGAAATTGGCACGAATAGTTTGTGATAGAGGAAGATTTTATTAATAAGTTACTAAGAGAAATTGGTAAAATGTTGAGTCAATAATAGTAAAAATCAAGATATATATGTAAATAAACATATGTAATTAAAAAAGCGATCGATGATTTCGGGCGTCAAACGTGGCATGTTTAATCAAGCAGTGAACAAAATCGAGTGCCACAATGAAAATCCTTAGGTCGTCCATTTTTTACGCGGCAATTTTTTCGGTGAATTTCGCGGTGTTAGTGTTGTACGTGCTCGGCACCGCTCATTATGTTTCGATAAAAGAAGAAAATAAATGTGAAATGACGTACATGTTCGAGTACCCTCAATATGTGGTAAGAAGATTTTACAAAATTATTCAAAATTCATTTTAAAAAAAATATCGTAGGTGATTGAAAAGTGTCATTATTAAATATTTATCTACGTAAATTTAACATAAATTTATTACAAAATATGCTGATAAACTAAGTATTAATTTTTATTTGTTATTTTAATTATTACTTTATTTTATAAACAAGGTTGCGTATACTAGAAAAATGCGTAAAATACTAGAAATCTTTTGATACATGAAAACTATGTTGATATCATGTTTTTGAAAATTTAATTATCTTGGAATTCTATAGAATATACATATGTATATTGATTAATTATCACATATATTTAGCTAATGATAAAAATGTTTTTAGAAATTCATAATATGAATATTTAAGAAAACATTGGAAATACATTCTGTTCAATTTATATAATTCGACATTCTTTCAACTATATGAATACCAATAAAATATCGACTAAGAGTATAAACAAATTTTATGACAGATATCTCCTTCAGGAAATTAATTTAAACACGCAGTTCTTAAAAATTTCAATATTACAGCATCAATTTCTAGAAATCTATAACAATGGCAGACAATGCTACAAAATTTCATAAATAAGATACAATAATAAAATTTTTGAAAAATATGACATGTAATATTTCATATCTGGTGAGCTTAAAATTACCTTTAAAAAAAACATAAAAAGATTAAAATTTTTTAGAACTTTAATTCTTAAAGCATCGAATTCTAGGTAGCTACATAGAAATTTGTAATAATATCAGAAAATTTTGAATAATGATAGCTGTAATTGAAAGAATTGTAGGCCTGTGTAAAGGATGAAGAATGACAAAGTTGATTCTACTTTTTTTTATGTCTAATTGTATACTGTGTTTCTAAATAAAATGTATAGTTATCTTAACTATTTATTCTGAATATCAGATTTTTATAAATAACCCTTGATAATCTTCAAAACATCTGCTTTTACAAGTATATTTGTATATTATTGAAAATGTTTTTTTATAGTTTTTTATATAAAAGTTTTTTATAAAAATTAAAAAACCTAAATTCAGAGCTGATCTATAATGAAACTAATTATGTAAAAGTTTTACATTCAATAAGAACAATTTATGGATCACTCCAAAATTTATTCTTCAACTCAATAAATTATATTTATCCGCAACCGCCATGTTAGGAGCTCGTAACCCCCCTTGAAAAATGAGCGTTGTGTCACCGATTAATGATATGGCGCAAAAACCATTTTTTTTTTTTTTTTTTGTTGATATTTAAAAACGGGGGAAGAAACATATTTATTCCTTACATAATGCTTATATTTTTATTTACGCATGTAGAAATTATTAATGAATTGAAATTTATGGAACACTGCATATCACAAACTGTATAAAATAGTATAAACAAAATGAGTTTAATTATTAACGTCGGCTTCGTGATGCAGGATTGGAATTGTATCATTTATGTAATTTCATCTCAAGTTAGTATTTTAAAAAAAAGGTTGAGTTAAAAAGAAATCTATTTGCAAGTTTTACATAGTGATAGTCACAAAGAAACGGAAGAATCGAGAATTGATCATCACTAAATTCGTGATTAAATTGAAGTACGATATGTAAACCTATGGAAGGTTGTTGGCGAATATTCAAAAAAAAAAAAAAAAAATTGCAAAAGAAAAGTAATTCAGTTATACAATCACTACTCGCAAGAACAAACTTTTGAAAACATCGGCATTTATTAAAAAAAAACATGTTTTCAATCATGGTCAATAATTGTCTGTTGCTTTTTCTAGAGTAAAATTGTAGAAATCGCTAGCAGTTTGCATGCATGACAATAAAGAAATAAATGAATGATAGTTAATAAGGATAATGTATTAAAGAAAGATAGAAATGCATATTTTAGAGCCAAGAATCATGAATTCGCTGAATTATTATCATAATGGTCATTAAACGAAAGACATGAACTCAAATAATAAACATTCTGCACAGTACAACATGATTGGAAAGACATCGAACTCTAAAAATTATAATTAAAAAATAGTTGAATGGTCCACAGTTATTGTAGAATAAATATTAAAATTACAAGCAAATGGAGACACCACAATTCGAAACAGTTTGCATAAATTAATGATTTGAACATGGGACTTGAGATTATAAACATCAAAATTCATAATAAATTCAAAAAAATGGGGGTGGGGGGCTCAGAACAATAATAAATAAATAAATATACAAAAATTTAAAATAAAGTAATTAGAATGTATAGTATAAAAATTAGGTAAAATTAAAATCACATGAAAGTATGAAAAAAACGTCATTGAATATTGATTGTACATGATAAGATGGAAGACAGGAAAAACAGATGAAATATATATTTATGTATATATATATGATGAAAATTGGATGGTGATGTAAATTTAAATGAGAGTAGAAGATGAAGTAAAGACTAGAATGCGACGTAGCGCGCCAGCATTCTAGTAACATAATAAACTTTATAATAATTTAGAATCATTTTTTATTTTAATAATTTTCTGTAATAATTCATGTAAAATTATATCAACTGTCTTTTATCACATATATTTTACGCGAAATCGGCTATAACGAGCGCTGGAAGCCGCCTGTGAAGTGATTGTAATGTTCCCGTTTACCGACCGAGCGCATAATAGTCAAAACTGGCTATAATGAACCATTATGACCCCAAAAATTGAACAAAATGAGATTTTTTTTCTTCAATTTTGGATATCGTCTTTTTGACGAAACAAAAATTTTCATTCCGTCAAAAGCCGAGAACTGTAAATTTTTGTTCCATCCGAGGCGAAGCCAAGGACTGTAAAATTTTGTTCCGTCGAAAAAGGCGATTTCCGAAATTGAAAAAAAAAAAAAGAAAAAATCTCATCATGTCCAATTTTGAAGGGTCGCAATGGTTCATTATAGCCAATTTTGACTATTATGCGCACAGTTGGTAAACAGAAACATTACGATCATTTCACAGACGACCCTCATCGCTCGTTACTGCTGATTTTGCATAAAATATCGTATGCACCTCGGAAAATACATGGCCCTCTTCATTTGCCATTTGTGGTGTTTTCGGAAAGTGTCGAAAGAACATGCGCGTCGAATATTGTGAATTACCACGATCGGCCCATAATGACGGCTGTATATACCTCGGACCATAATATACTATTATTTTCAAATGGGCTTGGAATAATTGTTTGTAAAATTGAATACTGATTATTGAATTAAAGAATAAACTTCATTATGATTTGTTAGTTATCCTCAATAAAATAGAATATGTGTAAATTTCTCTATCATTACTATACATTAAAAAGTGTACTGATTCTACTACTTTTGATATTATAAATAGAGCGGGTAAAAATATGCTCGAAAAAAGTAGAAAATATGCGCAAAAAAACGGCAAAATATGCTTGATCATATGCTCAAAAAAATAAAGCGTTAGAAAGTGCATTTTCTTAAAATCGATTTATTCATCGTTACGTTGTAGATTACAATGAACAAAAATGTGTTTTTTTAGATTTTCAAAAAGAAATGATTTGCGTCTATCGGTCAAAAATGTAGTATAAGTAGAAAAAGAACGTTCGACGTCAGTTGAAGTAAGGGGAGAGTATTTGAACATCGATATTTCGTTTGGCGACAAGGAATTTACATATTCATCAGAGGAAGCAGCGTTTGAATATAATATATCGCGAATTTTTATTATTATTGGATAGCCTTCGTGGCGTTGAAGAATGGCATTCATTTTTTCCAAATATTCCTCATTTTCAATTGAAGTAATGGACTCTCGAAATGTTTCGATAATTTCCAAACTTTCGTCTATAGATAATCCTTGGGTTTTAAGCTTGGTAATGCCGTTAATAATGGAATAAAAATGGGTTGTGATGTAAGTCAGCTCGACTTTTACTTGTAAACTGTCAAAGACTTCCTTTGAGGTTTTTATCGCCTCAGAATCTTTGTTGTCAAAACGGGCTACGATGGATTTTACATCTGTAAAATTTTCGTTGTAATACACTGCCGCCTTCAGCCAAGTCCCCCAACGAGTAATGATGGGTTCAGGAGGTAAAGGTGTATTTGGAAGAGTGTCTCGAAATATTTTTCGAGGATGAGGAGCCTACGTGAATTATTTTTTCATGAAATACGAATAAATATAAAAGTTAGATATTTCAATATAAAACTACCTTAACAAAAACTGCTTTTGTACTGGAAATTAATTTGTTAACTACCGGAAATTTTGATATAACAAATTCTGCCATTCGATGTAGCCCATGTGCAAGACATGTCAAGTGGAGCATTTTGGGGTATAATATTTTCAATGATTGCATTGCCGAAATCATGTAAGCTGCTGCATCAGTTACCACAAGCAATACATTGCTGTACTGAATACTTGAAAAAGCATGAAATTGTTGTATAATTTTATATTATTCGGTTCATTTAGGCTTGCCTTCAGGCCACAGTAGGGATAAAGAATCGTTAAAGAAAGCTGCCATATTGATTGCGTTAGCGGCATTCACAGTTGACATGTTCAAAAGGTAAAATTTTCCACGCTCTGGACTGTCGACAACGCATTCCATTATTCCAAATATGAAATTTGCTATTAGTCGTTGTTGAGAATCAGTGGTTTCGTCAATAGAGACCCAAATATATTTTTGGGCAGCTTTACTTCTCAAAGTATCCAAACGTTCATTGTACAAATAAGGGACATATTTTTGTCGAAGTGTAGATTCACTTGGGATTGGAAAATTTACGTATTTCTCGAGAAAATGTATAACACTTGGATGGCTCGCTTTTTTAAAAGGAATGTTCGCTTGCAAAAAAGTTTTGCAGAGATCCAAATTGAACGGGTTAATATCTTCAGTTTTTTTGAATTCCGAAATTAAGGTTTGTGTACTTTCCATTATTTTTTCCTGCCTCCTGGCTGCTTTCTTGTGAGTAGATGTTGCCAAATGTTGTTTCACCATAAATATTCTTGTTGCGTTCACTAACCGATTGCAATATAAGTAGAAGAGAATTGATCTATCTGATTTGAATACACCGGGATATTCACGAACCATTCGTGATAGAAAATCATTTATATTCTCTTCATCCTTCTGCATTGTTACTATTTATCATTTTTCAATTTATTTGTCAAGGGACGTTACGAGCTCCTAAAATGACGATCGTGGATAAAATATGGTACATTACTCGTAATATTATGAACGTCTTCACGCGCGAAGCACGGTGTTTCCAACACGAATTATTGCGCTTGCGCGCCGTTATGACGAGTGTCCGAGGCAGACAACTCGACCTGACGGCGCGCAAGCGCAGATAACTTGTCCTGAAAACATCGTGCTTCGCGCGTAAAGACGTCCACAACATTACTCGTAATGTAATATACTATTAATTGTACACATTTAAAATAAATCATTAATGGCTCAAAGTTTTCGAATATAAAACATCAGAAAAATTGGAAATAAATAGGTATTTAAAATGAACAGTGATGGTCATAATCAATTACTTTTGGCAAAAATTACATTAAAAATTATAATTACATGTAGTAATATACAATTCCGTTACTTACTTACTTTTAGCGGGAGTAGTTTTTCGGTCCCGCTACTGTAATTACATGTAACGAAGTAGCGGACTATGAAAAACTAATCTTAATCACTTACATGTAGCGGCTGTAATTTTTGCTACAATTACATGCCTTTATGGTTTTTTCCTTCAATTTTATAATTTTCCAGTATGTACCATGATCTGTATGTTTTTTTTAAATTGTACAATAATGTTATTGCTGTAACCCACGCCTGAATAATGTTAACTGTTTAATTATTGTTGTTTTTGATTCTTTCAATTTGCTTCATTGTTATAATTTTTCGATTGGAAAAGAGTGAATTATTCATTTTTCCAAACATTTTTGTTTGTCACACATTCACAGTCCAATCAGAGCAAAAACCACACCCCATCTCACCCAATAGACCTCATTATTTCAAAGTCATCAAATCAAAAGGGGCTAGGGGAGGGAGGGATTTGATCATCTCAAGTGAACCCATCATATAATTATGATCGAACTTCACAACAGGTAAGTTCGTTTGATCGTTAATTATATTTCATGGTTCACTTTTCGAGATCACAATGTAGTTGTTCAGGGTAGTAATTGAATCAAGTACTCCTATCAAACAACATAATCAATTGCCTTCCTTTCTTATAATCAAATTCACTATATTGCTTTCAAACATCAATACAAGGGAACAAATATAAATACAAGCAGACTTATAACTCAAGCTCTATGTTGTCGCAAGATACAAGATGCAAAATCAGACCTGTCCGTTCGAATGATTGGTCGGTTGTAGAATTTGGCAAAGACTTGGTATTTCTCAGACCAACCTGCAGTTCGTCGTATCAAGTCTAGGCTTATGCCCCGTTCTAGTGCCATGGAGGTCACTGCGTGTCTTGTGCTGTGGCTTGAAAAAACCGAAGTGTCTATGCCACTTTGTGTCATGACTAATTTCAACCACCTACTGATCGTTTGGGAGCTTACTGCCCCATATGGTTTCCTAGTAGCAATGAATAATCTCATGTTCCCTGGGGCCTTCAATGGTCGAGTGACTTTTAAGTAGTGAGTAATTAAGGAGGCTACACACAGGCTATTTTTCTCTTTAAAAAAAGGCAAATGAAATTAAGACTGAAGGCCCCCCGGTTTAGAAGTCCTAATCCTATCCCGAATAACAATATTCACCGCAGATAAATTAACCTTAATATCTCTTACGCCGATCAAAGAAAAAGTCTGGGCTCTGTGCGCTGTAGCCAAAGCCAAAAGCATTATCAACTTCTCTGTCAACTGTTTCAGGGTCATATCTGACATCCTAGGGAGCTTTTCTAAAAAATCCAAAACAATATTTGTATCCCATGTGAAACTGTATTTTGGCTTTGGGGGTCTAAGATAAGAAATACCCTGCGAAAATCTAGATACAAAATTATATTCTGACGAATCCTTCAATAAAATGAGTGAAATTGCCGCTCTGGCTGAATTTAGAGACCCAAACTCCGCCCCCTGTTCAAGTTTATTATACAAAAATTGTAAAAAGATATCTTCCGAGGTACAAAAAGGGTCATGGCCACCCGTTTAGCAGAAAACACACCATGATCTAAGACATGAGTCATATTGTTTCAATAAATTTTCGCTCAGCGAAGCAAGCATTACTTCCGCAACCTGAGGGGACACATTCTTCCTTATGTAGGCCGTGCGGATAAGACTCCTGCCACCAGGGTAAGTTTGTCTGCAAGGGGGTGTTGTCTAAGCCTACAATGTGAAAGAAGCAGATCCCTTGATGGCTTGAATCTTATCGGAGTTTCAGTCAGTAATTCTTGATACTTAGGGTACCACGGTTGACTTGGCCAATCCGGCACTATCAGAATACCCCGGGCCTCATTCGATATAATCTTATTTATCACCCTCAAAATAATCGCGAAGGGGGAAAAAGCATAAAAAAAAATTGACCCCCAGGAAATGGTAAAGGCATCAAAATTCTCTGCCCCAGGGTCCTGATGCCAGGCGCAATACCTCTTGCATTTCGCATTGATTCTTGAAGCGAATAAATCTAACTCAGGGTGGCCGAAATTCTGCGTCACTACATTAAAGTATCGGTCGTTCAATTCCCACTCCGTATCGACATTAAAATTCCGTGACAAGCCATCCACCTGAATGTTTTCACTAGAAGGGATGTAAGAAGCGAAAATAAATATATTTCTCCTCTCGCACCACTTCCAGATCGTCTTCGCCAGTTCATTGTGGTGTTCGTATGGAACCCCGCCCATCCTATTAGTATAAGAAATAGCAGTTGAATTATCCACCCTGAGTAGGATCTCGCAGTTAGAGTCTTTGGTTGCAAAGCTTTTCAGACCCAAAAAATCGCCAAGAGTTCCAAATAATTAATGTGATAAGCCCTTTCCTCAGCTGACCGAAGTCCCTGTGCTGAACCTGAACAGCAATACGCCCCCCACCCCAATGGTAAAGCATCAGTAAAAATCGTCCTTATGTACAAGGCTGTACGAATGGGGCACCACGTAGTATATAAGGATTTCCTCCACCACTCTAAATACTTTTGAAGGTGTTCAGGGACTGTCATAACTGCCTCATAATGGCCCTGATTTTTATCTAAAGCTAACATCTTTACTCTCTCCAATGCTTTGGTATAAAGCCAACCATAATACACGCCTGGACATGCTGCAATAAGTGATCATATCAAATGAGAAAATTCCCTAACTGTACATTCACGAATTTCCGAAAATTTCTCGATCAATTCCAGTAATCTGGATCTTTTCTCTGTAGGTAATTCTATTCCAAATTTCTCTGAATCTAAAATGAACTCCAAGTGCTTGCGTCCGGTGTCTGGAATGAAATTGCATTTACTTTCATTAACTACGAAACCCAATTTTTCAAGAAAAAGTCTAGTCACCTTCAGATTATTCTCACATATCTCGTAAGTTTTCCCAAAACACAAAAAATCATCGAGATATCTGGATGACATCCAACCCTGAGACCTCAAAAGGCTCAGAGCCCGTTTCAAAATCTTTGTAAAAATCCACGGTGCTGTGCACAAGCCAAAAACCAAACATTTAAATTCAAAAAGGGTGCCCTCGAATTCATATCTCACAAATTTATAACCATCTTCATGTAAAGGTATACAATAATAAGCATCTTTCAAATCAATTGACCCCATAAAAATCCCCGGTTCAAGAAGTCTGGAGGCCGTTCTTAAATCCTCCATTTTAAAATGAGGTGGATCTATGAATTTATTCAATTTCTTTAAATTCAAGATAAGGCGATTAGAGCCATCTGATTTTGGAACTAAGAAAAAATCAGAGAGGAACTGGTCCGTACTCGCGGTACAGGTCTGAATGGCCCCAATTTCTAACAATCTATCAATCTCAATTTTCATTTCCACCCTTTCTCTTTTAGACCAGGTTCTCGGTCTGGGTTTTGAGTTCTGAAAAACTTTGCGATCAAATTATATCATGTAACCCTCTACACTCTGCAAAATAAATGGGTCTGAAGTTAATTCTTGCCCTGAGGCAAACACGCCCTAATTCGCCCATCTACATTTCTCACCTCTTATTCTTTCTTGGAGATTGGGATTGTCCCTGCTCTCGCTGATGGTTTTGGTTCTGGCCCTGGTACGATTGACGTAGTTCTCTGCGTGGTTGATAAATTTGTTGGCGTTTTTGGAAGTAAAATTTCTTTTGGTGGAACTGTTGGCTCGACTGACAGCCCTTCCTTTGTTTCCCGGCTGGGCCTTTGAGGTTTAAATTCTGAGTTTGGAGGGGGGTCTTTTTTTAGTAAATCCTTTCCCAACTTCATTGCCAAGCACACTTCTTTTACGTTACTTTCCAAATTTTCTCCAAATAAGAATTTATCTGGTTTTGATTCGATCAGGGTATGTTTCAAACCACTTTCCACTTAAGGGCAAATAAAAGCCTTTCTGGCTCTTGTTTCAATAAAATAAGCATGAGTCATAAGTTTACCCACGTCTCCCAGGGCACTAAGAAGAATTTCTCTGTCGATGCCCTCTTCATCTTCTTTTATTAGCTGTGTCAAACATTTGGCCAGGGTGGATAATGCTGAGCCTATCACTTTTTGAGACTCCGCGAAATATTTGTCCCTCTTCAGGGTTGTCTCAGAGAGTTGGGAAGTGATCAGCCTGTTCAGAATTGGAGCTTCGATAAAACAAAGCCCCCCTCGAAGATACTCCTTTAAAAGTCCTTCCAAGACATCTTTTGTCAGTCCGGAAGCCAACCAGTTATTCCAAAGATCTGCTAAATCCTTTGAAATGACGCAATCCCGAGGTTGCTCTACCAGGTTTCCCCCAAGGAGACTCAATGTTTTCTCGTCTATTTGCTTCCCGGTTTCCTCTTCCTCTTTAGAAGAGTTTTCGTCTGCCAATAAACAAACGACTGTCTTAATTTCTCATTTTTTATTGTAATTATTTATTTTTCCCCTATTCCTCCTCAAAAGAACCATAAAAATCTCCCCCCCCCCCTTAATAGGAGGGGGGGGGGAGAAAAAATCCCGCATCTATCTGCCTTTTCATTTTCCCCCGTGCGATCACGGGTAAAAATCAACTTTTTCACATCAGTTCGCATAACCTTTATCATGCCTACTAATCGAGGGAGCATGGTTTTTCTCCAAGAAATTTCTCACCACCTCTGTTGATTTTATAAATAGGAAAATGTGGCCTAAAGAGGAGAGGAAACAACAGAAAAAACAAAAACAAAACAAAAACCGATCGAAAAAGGGGGAAATTGATCATACCTTGATTCTTGCTTGTGATTTGCTCAATGGATTCTTCCTTCGATGTTTCAGAATATTCGTCTCGAAATTCTCCGCACATTTCCGCTTTTAACTTTTTATATAATTAGTCAAAATTGGCCTCCGACAGTTGTCTTTTCGACATTTTTTCGAAATTTTCGCGGTGAATATATGAACGCGAATACTCAACGAAGTGACGATCGCGGCACACACGAAAAGAATGAGGTCTATTGGGTGGGTTGGGGTGTGGTTTTTGCTCTGATTGGACTGTGAATGTGTGACATCTGGCGGAGTACGAGAAGTACTACATTGTGATCTCAAAAAGTGAACCATGAAATATTATTGATGTGATATGTAACATCTTATCTCGCAGTAGGAACAAAAGTTGGCGCTAGATTAACTTGTCGAAATTTTCGTAACTATGAAGTGCAAACCCATTAAATGAATTTATGATTTTGTTACTCTGAGCATAAAAACTACGTGCCTTCGTTGTTCATAAAAAAAATAATTCTTGGTTGAATATTTTAATGAAGTAGGTTTGAATAAAAAAATTTTTTTTTGCAAACATTTTCTTTTTCATTTCATTCCACATTTGCTACGATGTACTGCATACATCGATAATGTTACTAGCAGAATAATTCCATATCATTTTTATAAACATATAAATTGTATCTCATAATTCGGTATGCCGTCAGGGTTGAGAACGATATTGTACTTGTCAATTTTCATGTACAGTATGTAATACACTGAATGATTTTCAACCATAAGTCTCTTTCTTGCGTTTTTCAATTGATTTTTCAGAAAACAATAAACCGATTTGTGGTAATAAAAACAGGTCAAACGACCCATACACAGGGGTCCCGACTCCCGAATTTTATGGCATGGAAACCCTTAACCTCAACAGAGTTCGGGGTACGTCGTTTCGCGACGCTGCATTCAATTTTTATATCGATCGCCATCAATTGTATCGTAATGATCGTAACTGATCATAACAATCATACCTTGTTTATAATATAATTGGCATACTAAAACATTTAGCCGCATTTGGCATTTTTTGGGATGTTTTTTTGTTCAATATAACGATTTATAATAATTAAAAATATCAATGTTTTCATTGTTTTGGATTATTTTGACCATTTTGGATTATCAGCTGTTATTGGTTGATGTCAGCTGATATATGAAAAAAAATACATCACAACGCAATATTCTAGGGACATTTCAAACAATTTCAAATTTACCACGCAATTTCTGTTTCCCGGTACGTCGACGGGCTTGAAATCAATTCTATTGTAAAAATTGACGGAATTAATCGGACAACGGGCTCTTATGGGAGTCGGGACCCCCTGTCATACATATTAACAAACTTTTTGAAAATACAATACGGAATATTCAAATTTGACACTCCCGAACGCATCCAAATCTATGACACCCTTGAATACTTTTCTGTCCATACATCTGTATATCATATAACATAGTGGAATTCAGAACTAACAGTTAAAGATGTTAAAGTTTATAACAAAAAAAAGGGGGAAAAAACGGAAAGAAATAGTTGGCTTTGGAAAATCAGCAGCAAATATTATTATGTCCATCAATAAAAAAAATGATGATTAAAACTTAAAAACATTAAGCACAACAGTAAAAATTCTGTAAAGCAGAAAAATCAAAAAGGTGCCAAAGGTGGTTTTTAACTGATTTTCTTGATAAAGACAACAAGAAGTATTCCAGTATAGAAATTCTTAGATTAATGATTATCAATCTTCACAATCGTCTTCGTTTCTTTGTTGTTTGACAATGGTACATACCATTGATACATTGGTACATGTACATTGATCTTTTGTAGGGCCAGACAAAAGGTCACTGTCCAGGTGTCAATGCACCGATTTATTTCTCGAATTTCTCGTCCATCAAAAAGTAAGAATTTATAACTTCCGGCAAGAGAGCAAGATAGCAGAGTCGCCAGCCAATCACAAGCTAGCATATTTGGAGGGTTAGCGCCAACTTTTGTTCATACCTGCGAGATAAGATGTGATAACGGTCCATGACCATAGTACAATGACTGGTTAGAATTTTCCATCTCAATCTCAATGGAGTGTACAGAATTCTTATGGAATGCCTTTACCGAGGCCCGAGGCGTCATTGACCATTCTGATGAATAAGTTTTTGATTAATGACCTGATATTAATCGTCACATTAATTTTTGTCTTCTGTTGGGGGAAGAGGGAACTGATGATTATAATATGATGGTTACATTCCGACAAGTTAATACTTTTTTTACATTCCGACAAGTTAACAACTTTTGTTCCTACTGCGAGATAAGATGTTACACATGACATCAATAATATATTATTCAAGAATAACTGAAAAAAACACTGTTTAAAATAAGTTTAGCAACATAAACTCAACGCTTAGGGTATGCAATCTAGCGACAAGCAATGAAACAAATCTGTTTCGGCTAAACTGACAGTTCTCGAGCTCATGCCTAACGGTTATCCTAAGATATGTTAAAAAGCAGGGACCTGAGAGAAAACCGTTTTTTCGAGATTATTCAAATTTATTCAAGAACTCGAGCGCTCACAATGCCCGAAGCAAACATTTAAGACTTGCAAAAAAGACCCGAATTTTGGCTTATTCCAAGTGTTGAGTGTAGAAATTATTGTAGTACAATAAAAAAACAGTTATGAAAATTCATTCATAGCATTATGAATAAATAACACACAAAAAAACATTAACATTACAAATTTTAATTCACAATATTTAGACAAAAAAAATATGTCTATCTCATGGAAGCTTTCCAATAAACAAACAAAAATGTTTGGAAAAATGAATAATTCACTCTTTTCCAATCGAAAAATTATAACAATGAAGCAAATTGAAAGAATCAAAAACAACAATAATTGAACAGTTAACATTATTCAGGCGTGGGTTACCGCAATAACATTATTGTAAAGTTAAAAAAATACATACAGATCATGGTACATACTGGAAAATTATAAAATTGAAGGAAAAAACCATAAAGGCATGTAATTGTAGTAGCAGGCAAAAATTACAGCCGCTACATGTGAGTAACGGGATTGTAACGACCACTTGTAAGCGAGTAGTTCTTCCTAGTCCGTTACTTCGTTACATGTAAGTGCAGTAGCAGGACCGAAAATTACGCCCGCTACAAGTAAGTAAGTAACAAGATTATAATTAATTACATGTAATTGTAACGGAGTAACGAAAATTAGTAATTTTGACCTTCTTTGTAAATGAATCATAAATCAGTGTGCCTATTAAATTCGGTCTTGAATTCCAGGAACCTATTTATTCTTTTGGTTCAAAAAGAAACAATGAATCTACGTAATATTTTTCATATATTTGTAGAATGTAGTAAAATTGAATAAACTTTTTTATGAAATAATGGCAGAAAAGTCATATTTAGGCAGTGCTACATAATAATATCAGAAAAGTTAAGTAAATTGATCCATAGGAGCCAAAAAAACGAAAGTCGAACTTCCAAAAAATTCTCTATATATTTCGGCTCAGTCCAGGCCCTCTTCAGGATCTTACAAACAAAAATTCAAACAGAAAATATAACATCAAGAACATATTCAAACGGAGAAAAAAAAAAATTATTTATGATCACTGAAGTCCTCAACTAAATGAAATACTCACAGTCAAAAAGTATAAAAAGAAACCTCGTCGCGTCCAAATTAAATAACATTTTATAAACCTTGTAAAACTTTAGTTGTGTAAGCAACTACCGTAAAATCATATCTCGTGAAACAATACACATGTCTATTGTAAGACGTATGGGCAATGACTGATGCAACGTTGAACTAAATCAAAAACGACACACTGAACGAATCCAAAAACAGTATTTTGAAATTGAAAACAAATCATATCTAAAAATCGATCATATAAAGCATTCAAATTCTTCGTATCATCCTGCTTATTCAGAGTGTTATCAGTACCCTTAATGTAAATCATTTCAGAAATACATCTTTTGAAGTAATGATTCTCTCTATCTAGAATCTCCGAAATTAGAAATTCAAATAGAAATTCAAATAGAACCATTTCTATTTGAATTTTTGTTTGTAAGATCCTGAAGAGGGCCTGGCCTAGGCCGAAATATATAGAGAATTTTTTGGAAGTTCGACTTTCGTTTTTTGGCTCCTATGAATCAATTTACTCAACTTTATGAATTAAAGAAGAGCAATTAACTTCAGAAATATCAGAAAAATTGCAGTTTTATAATATGTAGAATTATAAATAAATCGATGACATTAAAATTAAAACTAATAGTGAATAAATCTTAATAAAAATAATCATATAGAAGCATGAAAACTTTACATAATATTACAAATTTCCAAACTTAAATTTTTTGCTCATAATGTAAGGTGGTTGTGCCGAAAAAAAAAACAGCGTAAAAAAATGTCTGTACAATAAAATTTTACTCTGGATGTATAAATGTATACTTCTTTGAACATCATATTATTACACGGTATAATATTTTCATATACATGATTTTCAGAAAATTTCTTTGGGAGACAAAAAAGAAAATGAATTTCCTCGTTACGCTTTATATGCCTACGGGGAAGGTTCTGTCACTGAAAGACTGAGGAAAATGAAATTTACTGGTATTCCAGTGTTATTTATACCTGGAAATGCAGGATCACATGAACAAGGTACATATGAAAATTTCAAGTAACAATAACTTCGGAATTGATTGCATGAATACTAACTAAAAACACATTTTACAGTACGTTCTCTGGCGTCGATTAGTTTGAGGAAAACCTTGAAGCAAAGAACACAGTTTCATTTCGATTATTTTACCATGTCTTTAGGAGTACATTATTCTGCAACACATGGAGGTACGATCAGGTAGTCATAAAATAGGTGTCATGATATCAACAGATTTTGATGTATTTTTTAAATATTGACAATCTTTTAAAATAATAAACTGATTTTTGTGACCCAGAAAACACTCAAATTTAACTCAATCTGAATTATCTCAATAATAGAAATACTTGTTCAAATTATTAACTTCAAATTTTTTCTTCCAAAAAGAGACCATTAATATTTAACTCAAAATTTTAGAACATTTTATAGCTTTCATTTTTCTTTAAATTTACTGCCATGTAAAGTGAACGAATTTATCAAATAATTCTAGGTGTCTTAATGGATCAGACAACTTTCACATCGCACTGCATTAAAAAAATACTCAGTTTGTATCGAGGAAAAGTGGAAAAAATTGTCCTCATTGGACATTCGATGGTAAATAAATTTACGGTCAACTCATTTTATGATTAAAAAAAAAAAATTTGGAAAAAGAGGACGATAATCTATTTACAGTCTCAAACTGTAAAACAATTTATTGAACTATTAGTTATTGTTTCGGCCTGGTGATAATCACTGGCGTAGCTAGACATTTTGCCGCTCGGGGTAAAAATGAGAAAATGCCGCCCCTTAAAAAAAAAAAGGCTCATCCGAAAGGAGAAATGATGCAGCGAAAAAAAAAGATCATCAACTTTTTACTTTGAGAGCAGCAAAATGCCCCCCGCCCCCTAGCTACGCTACTGGTGATAATTGGATTGCGATATGATCGGGGCAAGATCTAGCATTTTACGATGTTAAAGTTGTGGGATGTCTCGGGGCACATACGGCCCACCAGCGTGGGCCATGTGTGCCGGATCTTCGCCTTAGAAAGACATAAAATCTGTAAATGCTCGCTGGCAATGGGGTCCAGTATGTTTCTCCGGAAACCGAGGACATTAAATTTAAAGCTTTAGTAGGAAACTGATCTTGTTCGGGATTGGTTCCTGATTCCTCCCTCTTCAAGCCCTCAGATTCGTTTTCTCTCCAAATTGACAATCTTGTAACGATTATGCGAGAGTGATACAATCATCTTTGAGACGTGATCGCGAACGGTTAGAAAAAGTAAGATAGTTTTGTAAGGTGGTTTTTATGCCTAATTATTGAGTTTTATTTCTGTACGAAACCCTTCCCTCCCCTACGGGACGTGTGTGCCCGGCCGCATGTCGACCAGCCGTGAGAAACTTTTGATAGACTCAATCGTGCTTTTTTTCATGGTCCTTCGAGCCGGATATTACCTGTTCGTTTTCGCGAGGGGAGTGGAAACGTTAATTGGCGCCAAGACTGTGAAAGAATTGACTGTGCCGCGAGTTTATAGCATAGTTCGTGTTCCGAACAATACACACATCATGGCCCCTAAACGAGAGTTGAAACACGCAGTTTCCGCGCTCAAGAAGCGACTCGCTGAGGTCACAACTGCATGGGAGGAAGCTCATGATGAGGACGCCGAGAACGTGGAAAAAGACGAAGTCGAGCTCCGCCTCGCCGATCTGGAGGCAACTTGGCGTATTTGCCAAGATGATTATTGGGCCCTTTGCGCGCGATGGTCTTCGCAGCAGAGAGGAGCGCTGTCCTTTTTCGCTGACGGCGAATTCGAGACCGCTCAACGAACCTCGCGGGAAGCTCGATTTGCCCTTCGACGCCTCTTACCCCGGGAGTCGTCTACTTTCTCGTAATTGGCATCGGGGTCTACTGCTTTAGTGAACGGTGTCGGTAATGATGGTGAGTCTTACTCAATTTCCTCAGCTGGGCGGCTTAGCCGTATTGACCCCCCGAAATTTGACAGTTCTCGAACGCAATGGCTGTTTTCGCGATACCTTTGAGTCCATGGTGATTAGAACCTCCTTGAGCAAGACTGATAAGTTGCATTATTTGAAAAAATGTCTGATAGGTAGCGCTGCATGTGTTGTGCGGAATCTTCCTGCCACTGAAAATAATTTTGATCGGGCTTGGTGCGAGTTAAATGAGCGTTATAATAATGCTCGCTTGTTGAAGCAAACGCATGTTCGTGCTCTTTTAGAGGTTCCTCCAGCCTTGGTGATAAATGATTGTGCTGAATACGAACGGGTATTCAATCAGGTTCAGGAGCAAATAATGTCCTTGGAAGGCTTGGGCATTAATGTAGAGCAATGGGGTGAATCATTATTGGGGACGGTGATGTCCAAGTTAGATAGGGGATTGCTCGATGATTGGGTAGATTTTTCCACGGTTCAACGCTCTGAGCCCAGATATTCGGATTTCAAAAGGTTTGTGTGTCGTCGATTTGAGTCACAGGCTCCTCGAGGTAAAGGGCTTGGGCTAGATTTGGGAAAATCTAGATAAAGAGAGGAAAGAGGGGGGAGAGTTGCTGCGCGTGCTCATTCGGTGACAACTTCATCTTGTCTCGAATGTAAAAGTAACCATTGGTTACATCAGTGCCCTAAATTTTAGAGGTTGTCTGCTGAAGATCGCCGGGAAGCAGCACGGAGACTCAGGGTCTGTTTTATTTGCCTCAGAGATTCACATTTTGCATCAAAGTGCTCTTTCAAAATGCTTTGCGGCCGCTGCTCTGGGCGGCACCACACCCTGCTTCATGTCGAATCGAGGGGACCTCGTAAACGGAGGTTTGGAGAAAATTCCGAGGCCGCCAAATCGGCCTCACCCCCGGTGAAAAGGGTCGCCGCTGCGCTTCACACGCAGGAAACCCCCCGCGAATTTTGACAGGCGTTACTTGCTACCGCCACAGTCCAAGTTGCCGCCACTAACAGACGTAGCGTGACTTTACGGGCCTTAATTGATCAGGGGTCACAGGTTTCGTTTATTCCTAACGCAGTGGTACAGAAATTGCTAGCCTCTCGAATCGCTGTAGATCTGTTTGTACAGGGCATTGGTGGTAGCGGAACCGAACACGTTCGAACTTCAGTTCGGCTCGAAATTTGCGGTCGTCAAGCAAACGCTCCGCTATTTCAACTTGATGCACTCGTTCTAAATGCTTTGACTAGTTACGAGCCATCAATTATGAATAAATTGCAGTCCTTTCAAGTTCTTTAGTCATTTGAGAGATCTGGAACTTGCCGATGAGGATCCCGGAAATAGCAGGGATATTGTGATTATTCTTGGGGCTGAGGTTTTTGGCTCGATATTGTTGAATGGGGTTCGCCGCGGGGGTGCGGATGAGCCAGTCGTGCAACATACAACGCTTGGTTGAATAGTTTCTGGCCGCGTGCAAGCCGTTAAGGACGGGGACCCCTCTGGTCCCGTTACTTTTTCGGCGCACGTCGCTAGTAATGGAAACCGTGTAGCGCGTGCTACAGAGGTTTTGGAAAATCGAAGAGATCCCGGCAGCCCATCGATTATCACCGAATGACTCTCAATACGAGGCGATTTTTTCGATCACCACTATTCGACGCCCAGATAGCAGGTACCAAGTTGAAATTCCTTTCAAAGAGGAGGTGCCTTCCTTCGGTGACTCTCGGGCAATGGCCCTTGAGTGCTATCGAAAATTGGAGACTCGCTTGTCTAAGAACCCAGAAGTTGCAATTCAGTACCAGGCTTTTTTGAAAGAATACCTTGACCTAGGTCACATGACTTCTGAACCTTTTCCGTATGACATGACGTCACTTCGGTACTTTCTACCACACCATCCAGTCATTCAGGAATCAAGCACAACTACGGAACTTCGCGTTGTTTTTAATGCTTCAGCTCGCAGCAGTAATCATTCTTTGAATGATTACATGCATCAAGTAGCAGTAATCATTCTTTGAATGATTGTATGTTTATTGGTCCGAAATTGCAACATGAACTGTTTGATACAGTTCTTCGCTGACGTCTTTTCAGATTCGTATTTTCGGCTGAAATTGAGAAAATGTTTCGCCAAATTTTTGTGGCGCCAGAAGACTCAAGATTTTAGTGCATTTGCTGGCGGCCCTCAGGATCAAATTCAATTGAATTCTACCGCCTGAAAACTGTCACATATGGCACAGCGGCTGCCCCTTTCCTCTTGCAGCGAGTTATGAAGAACAGTTGCATTACTGATTGACGATTGTATAAATCTACAAAAAATACACTCATGTTAATTTTTTTGCCCTGGTGCATGGGAGCAAGTTACTGCAATGTGTGTCATGTTGGTAGACTCCACCCATGAACCTATTGTACAACGAGAAAACTGCAGGGAATGACAGTTCGGATTTGCAACGATTATCATTAGAGTATCGTTTAACATTTTTTAAGGGAGAGACTCCAGCGGCTGTTGAAAGTATAGATTAGATACCGGTTTAGAGTCCATAATTGTCACAAAATTTATTCCACTGTTTTTCTCATGTTTTGCAATAAATGTTCCTCGAGTGGCCTTTTTCTCACGAACATTTTTTTCTTTCAATCTATCTGCTCTCATTGTTCCTGTTGCTATCAGACCTACTTTTTTCAAATGAATCAGTAAGCCAGCATTGAAAAAGTAATTATCGAAGTAGAGATGGTATTGAGTAATTTTTTTGAGACCAGACATGAGCAACTTTTGGACCATCAACATAACAACTCTGCTTCCTATAGAACACTTGGTCAATTTCATTGTCTTATCTGCAGAATAGATATTAGATCCTTTACCACAATACACATCACAATCAAACAAGTATCCTTCAATATTGCATATACCCCACATCTTTATACCGAATCTGTCTGGTTTGATCAGCATAAACTGAAGGACTGGACCTCTCCCGTGATACTTGATCATCATTTCATCGATTGACAGTGCAGTGGAGAAAATACCAAATTGTGCAATATTACTCCTAAAAATTTCTAGGGCTTTTCTTACTTTCCAGACTTTGTCTTCGTCATTTTTATTTTCTGGTACACTCAGTTTCAAATATTTTTTATTTTTAAAGAGTCATCTCGACTCATGGCAGATGCGATGGGGTTACAAACCGAAAATTCATTTGAGGATCAAAAATCTCTTAACGATTGAACGTAGACGTTATTACAATGCCCACGAATGTTTCAAAATTCTTTCAGAGTCATTGCACACCCATTTTGAAGTGTACATTCTAAAATGCGTTGCTTCAGTTCAGAAGAAAAAAATAACTCGAAAAATTGAACTGGTGACAATCCTCGAAGAAATTTTTTTTTGCGTCGGAGAGTAAAAATTCGTTTTCGGGTGAATCTTCGTATTTCACTTCTCCTTTTACCCATTCATAGCAATGTTCTGGCTCTAATTTCGATCGTAATCATTCAGAATTTGTACTTAATTTCTATTTGGTACTTCTCTAATACCTGGGGTACACTCCATATCTTCGCAATCAGAATCAGTATCAGATTCGCCAGAGTCAAAAGAAGATGGAATGAAAATAACTTAAACTATTCCATTTTCACACTCCTCAAGTTCCACCTCTGCTTCGGGTATGTGGGGTATTTTTCGTTTTTTTGATTTTCGAGAACTTGATGTCATCGTTTTTTAGGAAGTAAGTACGGCTGCTGTTTAGATAGAACTCGAACGGGGACTGATGACCAGTGGTGCATCTGCCACCAATACTAGGTGTACTCCTAATTAATTTCCGGTTTTTTTGCAAATAAAACACATAATTCCAAAAAAACCGTAACCTTTATTTTATTCAAAGTATTTTCCATCGCTTTCTACACATTTTTCCCATCTTTCTGGTAAATTGTGGATACCACGCCAGTAAAAATCATTGTCTTTGGAGGTGAACCACTCGGTGAGCGATTTTCGTACATTTTCGTACGAGTCGAAGCGCTGCTCAGAAAGGGCATGGCCCAACGAGGCAAAGAGGTGGTAGTCGGATGGCGCCAGGTCTGGTGAGTAAGCCGCATGATCAAGCACTTCCCACTTGAGCCTTTCCAGCGTGTCACGAACGACTTTCGACTTATGCGACGGCGCATTGTCGTGGAGCAAAATCACCTTCTTCTGTCGTTGTTGATATTCTGGTCGGTTTTCCACAATGGCTCGGCTCAAATTTTTCATTTGCTGTTTGTAGCGAACGGCATTCACAGTTTCACCAGGTTTCAGCAGTTCAAAGTATATAACACCGGACTGGTCCCACCACACACACAGCATGACCTTCCGACCGTAACGATTTGGCCGTGCCGTCGATGTCGATGCTTCACCTGGACTCACCCACGATTTGTTGCGCTTAGGGTTCTTCAGGAAAATCCACTTTTCATCACCAGTAACAATACGATGCAGGAAAGACTTTCTTTTGTATCGTTGAAGCAGCATTTCACAGGTCACTTTTCGATTCTCCATTTGTCTCTCGGTCAGTTCATGGGGCACCCACTTTCCACACTTCTGAATTTTTCCCATGGCTCGCAGACGTTTGGAAATTGCTTGCTGTTGAACTCCCAACGCATCTGCAAGCTGTCGTTGCGTTTGCGTGTTGTCTTCATCTAATAATGCTTGCAATTCGGCGTCATCGAACGATTTTCGCTTGCCGGAGCGTGCGGCGTCGTTCGGGTCGAAATCTCCATTTTTGAACTGCCGAAACCACGTTTCACATGTTCGAAGTGTTAATGCACGATCACCATAAACTTCCACAAGCGCACAGTGGCTCTCGGACACTTTTTTCCCGTGATTGAACATGAAAAGCAATGCATGGCGCATATGCTCAAAATTCGGTACAAAATTCGACATTTTTGAAGCGCAATAGAAACTTACTGGAAGATTTTTTCGAGAAAATGTCAACGCAGTTCAAGCACTCGATATGACTGAACAAAATGACATATGGTATGTGTTACCAACAGCGGTACAAAACAGAACGCCATCCATTGAAAAAACCGGAAATTACTTAAGAGTACACCTGGTATATGTGACTCGTCGCCAAAAAAAGAGAAACCAGGAAAATTCGTCTAGTCAACTGTCGTATCTCACTGGCTATCTAATCATTAGGTCCCTGCCTTTATCTTTTTCCTTCTTTATCGGACTGCAAAATCAGAGACTTGATGTCACGAGATTGATTTGGGTCGATTGTAATAGCTCACTGATTAGAAAGCAAATAATAACACGTGAATAGATTTTATCTCTTGAAACGAAGGTTCCAATAGATATACCTGAGAACGACGTAAAAATTCCCAGATAGACGCCTAATGATAACGAAGCCGGTGATATACGAAAATTAACGAGACGGATTTCCCGCGCAGGTGCTTTTTTTGGCGACAGATCACGTAAAGATAGACAGTCGTGGCTCACCCTCGCTCCTGCCCCTTAAAACTAGATAAAACAGTGATAGAAGATCGCCAAAGAAGCGAAATGACCAAAAGTCAGTTATGTATAGTAGGTATACCACTTATATGTATATCTCGACATTGTTTTCCCGCTAATCACATGAACAACTTTTCTTAGAAAAAACAGTCAACTTCAAATATTATTTTATTTACAATAATTGTTTTAACAATTAATTTTGCAACGAAAATGTTTAATTTATCATCAGATACCTAAAAAACTTAGGAAACCATATCAAACTCTTCCATAAAAGACGGAATTCTTATGTTTCACGCTTAGCGAAAAGATTTTGTTCATAAATATTTTATTTCTCTGTAGTGTAATTATGAAAAAATTATGAAAATATTTTCGCTGGCGTATTTCTTCCAATAAATCACAAATCGTACTTTTTAAAAAAAAATCTCGTATGTCGGACATAGTTTGTTTAAATAAATAGTGTAAACAATTGAATTTTGCAAAAAAAACATTATATTAGTGATCACTAGCCAAATAAACATATGTGACGATATGAAACTCTGTCATAAAAGACGAAATTTTTATGTTTCGCGCTCAGCGAAAGGCTTTTGTTTATAAATCTCCTATACCAGGTGTACTCCTAAGTAATTTCCGGTTTTTTCAGTGGATGGCGTTCTGTTTTGTACCGCTGTTGGTAACACATACCATATGTCATTTTGTTCAGTCATATCGAGTGCTTGAACTGCGTTGACATTTTCTCGAAAAAATCTTCCAGTAAGTTTTTATTGCGCTTCAAAAATGTCGAATTTTGTACCGAATTTTGAGCATATGCGCCATGCATTGCTTTTCATGTTCAATCACGGGAAAAAAGTGTCCGAGAGCCACTGTGCGCTTGTGGAAGTTTATGGTGATCGTGCATTAACACTTCGAACATGTGAAACGTGGTTTCGGCAGTTCAAAAATGGAGATTTCGACCCGAACGACGCCGCACGCTCCGGCAAGCGAAAATCGTTCGATGACGCCGAATTGCAAGCATTATTAGATGAAGACAACACGCAAACGCAACGACAGCTTGCAGATGCGTTGGGAGTTCAACAGCAAGCAATTTCCAAACGTCTGCGAGCCATGGGAAAAATTCAGAAGTGTGGAAAGTGGGTGCCCCATGAACTGACCGAGAGACAAATGGAGAATCGAAAAGTGACCTGTGAAATGCTGCTTCAACGATACAAAAGAAAGTCTTTCCTGCATCGTATTGTTACTGGTGATGAAAAGTGGATTTTCCTGAAGAACCCTAAGCGCAACAAATCGTGGGTGAGTCCAGGTGAAGCATCGACATCGACGGCACGGCCAAATCGTTACGGTCGGAAGGTCATGCTGTGTGTGTGGTGGGACCAGTCCGGTGTTATATACTTTGAACTGCTGAAACCTGGTGAAACTGTGAATGCCGTTCGCTACAAACAGCAAATGAAAAATTTGAGCCGAGCCATTGTGGAAAACCGACCAGAATATCAACAACGACAGAAGAAGGTGATTTTGCTCCACGACAATGCGCCGTCGCATAAGTCGAAAGTCGTTCGTGACACGCTGGAAAGGCTCAAGTGGGAAGTGCTTGATCATGCGGCTTACTCACCAGACCTGGCGCCATCCGACTACCACCTCTTTGCCTCGTTGGGCCATGCCCTTTCTGAGCAGCGCTTCGACTCGTACGAAAATGTACGAAAATCGCTCACCGAGTGGTTCACCTCCAAAGACAATGATTTTTACTGGCGTGGTATCCACAATTTACCAGAAAGATGGGAAAAATGTGTAGAAAGCGATGGAAAATACTTTGAATAAAATAAAGGTTACGGTTTTTTTGGAATTATGTGTTTTATTTGCAAAAAAACCGGAAATTAATTAGGAGTACACCTGGTATTGTAGTAGTGTCATGATAAAAAAATTGACGGAACATTTTTTCCGGTGTATTTTTTTCCGTAGTTCACAAATCCGCATTCGTTTTGCAAAAAACATGAAATTCAAACATAATTTGTTTAAACAATTAAATTTTTTAGTGATAATGTCAAATTCGTGCTCAGTGATCCAAAAAACACATGAAAACACATTTCGAAGTTACACTCTGAAATTTTTACCACATTATGGTAAAATGTCAAAATCGGATAAATTCAAAATCGCAATATATTTTTTCAGACAGCGCCATTTACATAATAATAACAAACAGCATATAAATCTTCGAGTTTAATGTCCATGGATGCGAGAAATTCAGTTTTCGCGGTTCTCAGGATTCGATTTTCATGTATTTCGTTGGTTTTAAAAGTGATCGATCTCGAAAATTTCACGTTTTTTGCCGTTAAATTGTTAATAACAATAAAGGCTTACATTGGCAAACAGCGGTCTGTGGTGGTCCGGCCCTCGGTGGCTTCGGTCCACCGCGGGGGATTGGCCGACGCTCGAGGGGGCGAAGGCCAGCGATGCCTCGATACCTGAGCAAAAGGTTAAATGCATGCAAGTGCACGTGCAAGAAAACAACTGCGAAGTAGAGGCGCTGGCTAGGTGTTTCTCATCCTGGCCTCAGTTGCTGAATTTCACGGCACGCGTGAAACGGAGTGTCTTGGATTTCAGGCACCCCGGAAACTCTCAAACGCTTCGTTTTTATTTTCAGGATGCCGCCGATTATTGGCTTCGGTACATTCAGAAGACTTTATTCGAGAAAGAAATTTCCCTGATTAAGGCAGGAAAAGGGCTACTAAAAGGAAAATTAAGCGCATTGAATCCAATGTTTGATGAAAACGGATTGCTCAGCGCGGGCGGTAGGCTTAACAACTTTGGCTTGGTACAATCGCTTCGGCACCCTGTTATTTTGAGGCCTCATTATTTGACAACGTTGATTGTTCGTGCTAATCATTTGACAGTTTTGCATGGGGGGGCCTTATCTCACTCTGCGGGTATTGCGCGATAAATTTTTGATTCTAGGGGTACGGAATCTCGTTCGATCCGTGATTAGGAATTACGTGACGTGCGCCAGGCACAAAGCTGCTCCGGTCATTCAGAAAATGGGAGATTTGTTTGCGGATCGAGTGACTCCGTCACGTGTTTTCAATCGGGTCGGCATTAATTATGCTGGGCCGGGGCCGAGTAGCCAGGAACAGCGCCGTAACTAGGCATGTGCAGGCTTTGCGGTGCACCAGGGCCCCCGGCTCCGAGGGGCCCCCGAAAACCTTTTTTTTTTTTTCAAATCAAGTTTAAGGAGACCTCTAAAGAATTTTTCTTTTTTTTTTTTTATAAATCAACTTTTCGAAGAGGCCTGTAAGAAATTTTCCTCTTTTTTTTACCCAACTTTAAAGGGCACCCTAGGGAATCATGCACCAGGGTCCCCGAGACCCTCGCCACGGCGCTGGCCAGGAAGGGCTATGTTGCTTTGTTCGTGTGTCTCGCTACGCGGGCTATCTATTTGGAGTTCGTTTCGGATTACTCATCCGAGACTTTTCTTGCATCTTTCCAGCATTTTGTCTCCCGTCACGGATTACCTTAAGAAGTGACAATGGTGCAACATTTCAGGGTGTGGAACGCGAGTTGCGTCTTGCGTTTCAGCGCATGTGTAAAAATGAAAAGATGGAGATGTGGTGTGCTACCAGAAATGTTGAATGGAAATTCATTCCTCCGCACGCTTCTCATTTTGGGGGAATGTGGGAAGCCGGTGTGAAAAGTACGAAGCATCATCTTCGTCGGGTCATTAACGACCAGATTCTTACATTTAAATAGACGACAAAGTTGTTTTGCCTACACGGAGAAAAAAAATGTAGCTGGGCTCTGCGAGCTGCGCAGCTGACATCCGCGGTCAGTGAAAGTTAGAAAAATTTTAGAGAACTATGGCATATCGCTGATTTAGAGAGCACGGCTCGCGGAGCTGAAATGTGCGAGTCGCACTCGTCAGATACTCGGGCCGCCTCGTTTTCACTCACAGATGAAGGCAACCCAGCTCGCAGAGCTGGGATCCTCGATCCGCGCTGTGTCGCACCTTGAGCTGCGCATGTCAGATACTCGGGCCTCAGATTGTTGGAAATCTGTCCGTCGTGGACGTAGTGAGCGCGGATTCGCGGTGCTGAGAAACCTACAAACTCACGTTAATTTACTATAAAAGAATTAAAATGAACAGCGTATAAGGAAAATTTTATGTTTTTGAAAAGTGAAAATAAATTTTTGATTCTCAAATGCATACGACCCGTATTTTACAAGGGGAGAGTCTCACCTTCTCATCGCCGATTTCGATGAAAGTTGGCAATTATGTTCCTTTTGGTACCCTTAATGAAATCCCAAAAACCATTCGTGCCAACGCTGGATAGTTCACTTAAATAATTTTTTGTACCACTATGATCAGGTTTATGGTCTTCACTTGTACAGAGGGGCATATTCAGTGACCATGGCTCAAGTGGTAAGTTGCAAGAACAGGAAACGAAGCTTTCACGGTTCGATCTCAGCGTTCGACATTATTTTTTTTTTTTATATTATTCGGCTACTTTTATTATTTCTGGTCATTTTCACAACTAAAGTGAAATGACCAGAAAGTCATTTATTCCATTGAGTGGAATAAACACAAATGATAAAAATCAAATAAAATTTAGAATTTTTGAGGATTTCCAGAAAATGATCTTGCTGTCATTTTTGTACAACTGTTTTTTTTTATAATTTATTCATCGATGTTTTTCGTGTTCATTCCACTTTTCATTTCACTTCAGTTGTAAAAATGATCAGAAATAATAAAAGTAGTCGAAAAAAAAAAAAAAATTGTAGACTGCTGGAATTGAACCGTGATCGCTACGTTTCCTGTTCATGCACCTTACCACTTGAGCCATGGTCACTAACTATGTCCCTCTGTACAAGTGAAGACTATAACCCTGATCACAGTGGTACAAAAAATTATTTAAATAAACTGTCGAGCGTTGGCACGAATGGTTTTTGGGATTTCATTAAGGGTACCAAAAGAAATATAATTGCCAACTTTCATCGAAATCGGCGATGACAAAGTGAGACTCTCCCCTTGTTAGACGTGAATGTCACAAACCCCATGAGGTCTGCAGCTTCGTGTTTCGCTCATTTGACATCCATTTTTAAAATCCGTGGCCCAAGACGCTGATATGCGCGGCTCAAGGTGCGAGACTACGCGGATCACAGATCCCAGCTGCGCGAGCCGGGTTACCTACGTCCGTGATTCAAGAAGCTGCGACTCGAGGTGCTGACATGCGCGGCTGGCAGCACGATCGGGTGCGGCTCGCGGACGTCAGCTACGCGAGTCGGGTTGGCTACGTCTGTAACTTGAGAGAACCGCGACTCAAGGTGCTAGCGTGCGCTACTCGCGCATCTCAGCTCCGTGAGCCAAGCTCCAGGGCTCTTTGATCGAGGAGAAATTTGCTTGTCGCGGATGTCAGCTGCGCGGTTCGCAGAGCCCAGCTACATTTTTTTTCTCCGTATAATGGAAGCATGTTTGGATTCCAGACCTATTGCTCCATTAAGTGACGTGAATGACGAGTTATCGTATTTGATGCCTGGTCATTTTTTGTGCGGCGGTGCGCCTTTGGCTGTTCCTGAACCTTACCCAGTCAGTAAGACTGGAGGTCGTTTGACTCGTGGGAGGCGAGTCAAACAAATGCGTGACCAGTTTTGGCGCATTTGGCGCAATGATTATGTGTTGCAGCTGCAACGAAGACGGAAGTGGCAGAGTGCTAAAGATAACATTTCGGTGGGATATGTTGTTTTGATAAAAAATAATTTAGCGCCCCCGTTTAAGTGGGAATTGGGACGCGTACTAGAGATTTATCTCGGAAAAGATGGCTTAGTTCGCGTCGTAAAAGTTAAAACCGCGAAACCGAGTTTTGTGCGCGCTCTTTCAAAATTAGTTCTTTTGCCATTGCGCTCGAGCGAGTGTGAGGAGGAAATTAAGTAGCGACTGAACGAAGACTATTAAGTTCGGTGATAGTTTCTCGGCTTATGAGAGAATGAGGGAGAGTATTTTAGGATTAATAAGATATCTGCAGCTTAGAGATGGGTCAGAATTTCTCAAACAGATCTTCTCAAAAAATGAAAATTTTGATTTTCACCAAATACGCATTTTCTGATTGTGTTTTCTGAAAAAATCAATTGTGCAAAAGAAAAAAAAAAAAACATTTTTTTTTTGCGAGTTATTAACATTCGGATTTTCGGGTAAGTTTTTTTTCAATAATTTTTATCTCAGCAACTACTTGTCCGATTCGTAAATTGTTATACCAATTTCTTCGACTGTTAATGAAGTTTTTCGTGATATTTTTTTCTAATCTAGTTGAGCTTAAAATTTATAAGTTGACAACAATTGTTGCTTAGAAATTAATAAAAAAATGTGATCTCCATGTCATTTTTGGAAGTTTATGATCAATTTCGATTCTTCATTGGATTGAAAGAAAAATAGCGTTTAGAAAAAATTTGGCACTCGTAAATTGACGAAAGGATTAAATAAACAATATCAGTATACTCCAGCCGTGTTCGCGCGCCGTAGCATCTTTCCGATAGAGGACTATTCAGTTTAAATTCATCACACATTATGAAATATTTGAAGTTTTTTCGTGTTTATTTATCGAAATTATAAACAATTTAAAACAGAATTCTTTTCCCAAACATTACAATACATAACTTTTGCTTCCATATAATCTTCAGAGGACGAGAACATTCTACACAAAATTTTTACGCTTTCCATTGAAATAAACGAATGATACTGTCTAGTATTTGTTATCGTGATCACTTTTTTGAAAAGCTTTTTCAATCCTGCAAGTTCAGCATCATACTCGACACAAGTAGAAAAACCAAATGTAATGTTTGAAAAAATCGTCTAGCCCTTTCGAACGTCGTGATATCGGCATGCTGAAAGCTTGCTTTGCGAGCCAATCTTTTGACGTCATTTACCATAAAAGTAACGGTATATTAAAGCATCATAATTTTTTAACCATTTCGGAATCTCAGAAGCCCGACGCCGTTGCTGTGAATTTGTTCAATAAAAAATGATAGCACACTTGCAAAGCGTTTATGGTCATGGAAATATTGAAAAAATTAATTTTTTTCGGATGGAGCAGCGGCGCAATTCAAAAAGAAATCTAATTTTTCGAACATTGTCCAATGTAGCAATAATTTGGGTGTCCAAATTAAGTGGCACTTTTTCGCCACATCACATGGTAAGGGGGCTTGTGATGGTATTGGCGATACTGTCAAAAGATTGACTCGTAAAGCAAGCCTTCAGCATGCAGATATATCACAACGACCAAAACAATGTTCAGATAGGCTAGACGATTTTTTCAAAGCTTCTCAAAAAAGCGACCACGATAAAAAATACTAGACAGCATCATTTGTTTATTACAATGGAAAGCGTAAAAATTTTGTGTAGAGTGTTCTCGTCCTCTGAAGATTATGTGGAAGTTAAAGTTATGTCGTATAATGTTTGTGAAAAGAATTCTGTATTAAATTGTTTATAATTTCGATAAATAAACACGAAAAAACTTCAAATATTTCATAATGTGTGATGAATTTAAACTGAATAGTCCTCTATCGGAAAGATGCTACGGCGCGCGAACACGGCTGAAGTATACTGATATTGTTTATTGAATCCTTTCGTCAATTTACGAGTGCCAAATTTTTTCTAAACGCTATTTTTCTTTCAATCCAATGAAGAATCGAAATCGATCATAAACTTCCAAAAATGACATGGAGATCACATTTTTTTATAAATTTCTAAGCAACAATTGTTGTTAACTTATAAATTTTAAGCTCAACTCGATTAGAAAAAAATATCACGAAAAACTTCATTAAAAGTCGAAGAAATTGGTACAAAAATTTTACGAATCAGACAAGTAGTTGCTGAGATAAAAATTATTGAAAAAAAAGTTACCCGAAAATCCGAACGTTAATAACTCGCAAAAAAAATAGTTTTTTTTTTTCTTTCGCACAATTGATTTTTTCAGAAAACAATCAGAAAATGCGTATTTGGTGAAAATCAAAATTTTCACTTTTTGAAATGATCCGTTTGAGAAATTCTGATCCAGATATGAAAATCAAAGTGGAAGGAAGTGCGTCGTCTGTTAATACATAGTGGGAACGTTTGACGGAATGAAAGATAGATGTGATAGGCGTGGTAATAGTTTTGTAAATAAAGGTGTAAATATATATGGCACGGGTAGTGATGTATGAATACTGAGTTTAGTAAACGCGTGAGGGTACATTTAATTTTAATCTACCTGTAGGGGCAAAATGTGTCTGAGTGTCGCTTGATTCAAGTGAGGCAGGCGGTATGTTTCGGCCTGGTAATAATTCTATTGCAATATAATCGGGGCAAGATCTAGCATTTTACGATGTTAAAGTTGTGGGATGTCTCGGGGCACATACGGCCCACCAGCGTGGGCCATGTGTGCCGGATCTTCGCCTTAGAAAGACATAAAATCTGTAAATGTTCGCTGGCAATGGGGTCCAGTATGTTTCTCCGGAAACCGAGGACATTAAATTTAAAGCTTTGGTAGGAAACTGATCTTGTTCGGGATTGGTTCCTGATTCCTCCCTCTTCAAGCCCTCAGATTCGTTTTCTCTCCAAATTGACAATCTTGTAACGATTATGCGAGAGTGATACAATCATCTTTGAGACGCGATCGCGAACGGTTGGAAAGGCTAAGATAGTTTTGTAAGGTGGTTTTTATGCCTCACGGCTCTTCCACCCAGGGCCGATAAAGGACAAGTTCTCTTTTCGGCCTAATTATTGAGTTTTACTTCGGGTCAAAAGTTTCCCGCGGTTGATCCGCGGGAAACTTTTGATAAATTTAATCTTGCCTTTTTTCAGTTATCAATTTTAAATAATAAAGCAGTTCAAAAAACTATTGCAAAATGTTTTTTGCAATCAGTTCTAGATTCTTGCAATATCGAATTATGAAAATATCAAATAAATTTGATGCTAAGTTAACAATCATTTCAGTATGACTTTTTGTACCTTGGTACATAGTCGGAAGAATTGCGAAAATCTGTGATGATTGTAGAAAAACTCATGGCTGCTTATAAATTGCATAACTCAATTATCACTCAATCTGAAAAAAATACAAATTTCGTTATTCAGTTTTTGGTTGCATGTATTGAAAATTTCTTTTTTCATATTTCTGGAAATTAAGGATCGGACTTATGAAGAATTGATTAAAAAATGCTGAAAATTTTGTCTCTAGTAAATTTTTTTGGATTTGTGTGTTCTTTTTTTGAAATTCAAAAACAAAAAATTAAGAGTTTGGATTAAATAGTATAAAATTATCACAAATCTCCGAGATTTGTTGATACACAGCAAACGAGAAAATATTGAGCGTATTCGAAGTTCGCGTCGTTTAATACAGCTCTATTACAAATTTGTCACTTTTTGATTCACCGTTCGTGAGTTTGAATATTTTGCTACGGCAATACTTTGCCACATCATATTTATCAGAAGTCTTTGAATATTCTGTGGAGTACAGAACAGTATAGAAAGTCGCAACGCTAGGTTATGACTATAAACACCTTCCAGCGGTATTAACGAGCCAATACTCACACGATTGTTGGCCGACAACGTAGCTGAATGCCACATATTTGATTTCTGCTGAAGTTGTTCAAATGTTACTCCGATAAATCTTTTCTCGACAATGTTGAATTAGCAGCCGCACAAAGTATTCAATTGCTGTTATAGTGAATGCAGTTTTATTAATGTTACACGGAGATGTTCATGGCGAGTTGAAATGAATATTTAGCGTTTAATACGATAGCCAGACACTCATCGTCTCTCGTTACTTGAATACTTCTCCTTTTTATTAATTAATGCTAGTTTCCTCCAATGCATTCTTAATGCAACTATATTCATTCGAATATTTTTTTCGAAAAATTGAAAAAAAAAATTCATTACAAAAATATTGAAAAACTAGGGGTGTGCGGGATCCCGACTTTTCGGGAATCCCGACGCCGGGATGGGTTGGGAAAGGCTTCGGGACGGGAAAGGCGCTTTCCTGAAATTTTCAGGAATCCCGAACTTTCCGGGAAATCCCGAACTTTTTAGGATTCTCGAATATTTCGGAATACGACAATCCAAAAATGTTCTCTAATTCCGAAATTCATAGATATATGTAGAAGTTGTGAGAATCTTAGTTACCAGGTTATCTACTGATAGGTTGAAAAAAATTCCTGTACGATATCCGTATATATTTCAGTATTTTTCCATACATAGTTTAGAAAAATTCAAGAACCAAATAATTTCGCTATACTTATAAATTTTCTAGACGATAAAAACTTGATTTTTTGTTGATAAGTAAAACTTAAACTATAACGAATCTTCCAAAATATTAAGATGACAAATCTTTTTCGATCAAAAGTTTCTTTGTTTCGTTAGTTATGTTACTGATTTCATTACTCATTAGACAGATTTCTTGTGTATGACGTTGTTCCATTCATTTGTTTTTCAATTTAAGTTAGATCTTTTACTTCCAAAAATGTCCATCAGAAACTTATTAATCCGAAGCAATAACAAATCATAATGTTAAAATGAAATTTCTTCCTTCATCAATATAAATTCATAAGATTGCAGTAAATTCGGTTGTCGGGCGCAAGTAATTAATATTTTTGAACAATGTTCATACATAACATCGAAACTGCTAATTTTTTTCTCTTAAAACTTTCATTTCTGATTAATCAAATACTTCAAGATTAGAACACTTTTATAATTTAGTTACTTTTTTCATTTGTTTTGGACTTTTATTTTGTTTCGAACCCGATGAAAAAATTTTTAAGAACAATTGATGAATTTAAAAAAACTAGATAATTTATCTCAAATTAGTCGGAATTAGTTAGGTGAATTTTTAATTTACAATTCTGGGTCATGAATTCATTACTTTCGCATGCATTTGTCATTGTTTAGTTGTTTAGTTATTTAATCAGAATTTGAAATTTTACATCTATTAACAATTTTTTCTTTTCGGATTTTAGTTCAAAAATCGTAAAATTTGAAATTCTCTTTATAGCAATGATAGCATTTCAAAAATCCTGTAAATTAGTATTTTGATACAAATTTGCGATTTAAGTCGTGACGAAGAGAATTAAATTGAGAGAAAAAAAATACTCGGAGAGCAATTTTACACTCCAAATGCATGGATACAATTCAATTTTTTTTTTTCAATTTATTGGATTACAACTATGACCGATTCTCGAAGAAAATAAGAAAATCGCAGAAGTAAAACAATATTTCTCTGTGGTTCGAAACTCTGCCGTATTTAATAGCGTTTCGCTACTCGCTACTCGTATTTCAGAGCAGAAATTTGTATACTTCTTATAATCCTGCAGTTACAATATTCTAGGAATTTTGAAAATAGCCTGATTTTTCGGAATTCTCGCAATTTTCTGAACTACCGAATTTTTCGGTATTCCCGACATTTTTCGGGATTACCGAAAAACTCGGGATCCCGTCCCGACCCGATGCAAAATTTCCCGACCTATCCCGACCCCCTAAAATCTCAATCCCGCACACCACTATGAAAAACAAATTCATTAGAAAAATTTTTCTTGTAAAAACCAGTGACAATTTTTATAAGAAATCTCAAATTTTTTATAAGAAAATATTTAATGTCAGTACATTTCTTATACACTATGAAAGTTTTATAAGAAATGTCCCAATCTCATGAAAAATCAGGAATTTTTATAAGAAATATAATTTTCATATGATATTAGTTTTTATTACAAATTTAAATCAACGCACGTCACATCTAACGCGCACGCGCTTGTTGGTTTGTACACTCGTGCTCGCTAGGTGGCTACATGAAATTTTTTCTTAAATGCGAATTATTGTGGAAATTCTTTAAATATGGGTGGATACCTTTTCTGCAAAAACGAAACATTAATTCTGACGGATTTTTCAGATTTATATGCCTATGAAGATGTTTTATTCACTTAATATACCAAAAAATACGTATAAAGTAAACAACTAAAAACAATTTTGATAAAAAATATTTTCACATAAAAATAATTTCTTACAAAATGCATTAATTATAAGAATTCCCATTATTACGAGACCTACAGATATAAATTTTTCTTATAAGATTTTTATAAATTAGGTCGACCTTATGAAAATTTTTATGAGAAAATTTTTATTATTAGGTTTTTATAAGGTTCTAAATCACTAGTGCCACTACAAGAATTCAAACAGTTTAAACTGCCAGAAAGTTTTCAGCTTTCGAATACTTCGGCAGGTATTCAATGACCAAAAGTTTCAGTACGTTCAATACATTTGAATACGTTCAATATTTTCTCGTTTGCTGTGTGGTTTTCTATTTTTATATTCTACTCATTAAATTATAAAATGATGAAATTTTGTAGTTTTTGTTTTTTCTCTGAAATTCAGAAACCAATTACCTCAGTTTTGGGTTTAAAAGTATCAATAGATAGGTATTATTTTCTCAAAAATAATGCAAATAATAAAAATTATTAAAACTGTTAAGGGGTTATATACGTTGCGATCGATCAAAAAATCAAAAATATTTTTATTTTGGAAACTGAAACTAAATGTCCTTAAAAATGTATTTGTAAATTTTAAAAAAGATCCGTGCATTCGAACCGAAGCAATAGCGTCCTTTAGAGCGCGTCGTCACAGGAAAAAAGTCAAGCGCACGGCGCTGGCCAGGCGGTCGTTACGCTGGTCTCCAAAATCATGATTTTACAGTTCTGAAAAGCCTAATACATCACGTACAAGGTTTCCTTCACCGTTTCCCCACTTTCTTCTAACTTTCAAATTTCTTCAAGTTATTTTGGTCAGTTGAATACAACCTCCCGAAGCATAAGAATCGAAAAAACTTTTTTTCTGCTTCGCGTGTACTTGCTTTTTTTGTGGAAATCGAAATGAATACTCGAGATAAAGTCACGCGCGAAATCAGAAGTAAGAAAAAAGTGCAAAAATCGCGACCCAAAAAAAGGAAACAGTATTTTAATCCGAAAACGGTTGAAGTTGATGAAAGTAGTTTCAGTGCGTCGCGAAAAAAACTGAAATTCAAAGACGATATTCATGTGCCAGTTGATTTGTCAATTCAATATCGAATCATAAATTTTTTGCAAGTGTTCACGGCTTTATCTGGATATGTGAAATGCAAGACATGTGATGGTGAAGTGCAATTCGCTCCTATTGAAACGCGAGGACTTGGGTTCAAAGTTGCTGTAAACTGCGAGAAATGTGAGCAGCGAAAAATCAACGCGAGCGCTATCATTGACCGCGCATACGAAATTAATCGACGTTTTGTTCTTACGATGAAATTACTTGGTGTGGGAGCAGCGGGCTGCGCCAAATTTTGCGGATTTATGGACATGCCGCCGTTCTTGAGGCAAACATCCTACGATACTATCTTGAAAAACATTTTTACTACAGTGAAATACGTGTTCTCTCAATTCGCGAGTATTTCTGTGCGGGAAGAATTGAAAGAAAACAATGGGCCGATTGGTAACCATTTGACTGTTTCTGGCGATGGTACATGGAAGAAACGCGGGTTTACTTCTCTCTACGGGGTCGCTTCTTTGATTGGGTATCATACGGGAAAAATTTTAGACATTGTCGTGAAAAGTGCTTTGTGTAAATTGTGTCGAACATGGGAGTCGCAGAAGGATTCTACCGAGTATGAAGAATGGATGGATACTCATGAACCAGTTTGCACTTCAAATCATTCGGGATCAGCTGGAAAAATGGAGGTAGATGCTATAATTGAGATGTTTGGACGTTCCGAAACATTGCATGGGGTGAAGTACGCGAATTACGTAGGAGATGGCGATTCAAAAACATATTCCTCCATATGCAAAGCAGTGCCGTATGAAGACTTGACCGTGCAAAAAAAGGAATGCATTGGGCATGTACAGAAAAGGATGGGGACAAGATTACGGAACGTTAAAAAAAACACAAAAGGACTGGGCGGCAAAGGAAAATTGACGGGCAAAATGATTGACAAGTTAACAGTTTACTACGGATTAGCCATACGTCGCAATTCAGATTCTGTTGAGAAAATGAAAAACGACATTTGGGCTACGTTTTATCATTACAGCTCGAACGACGACAATCCCCAGCACGAAAAATGCCCCCCTGGAAATGAATCATGGTGCGAGTGGCAAAGAGCTCTTGCTGCGCTACCCAACAAGACCGCGGAAAAGAAAATGAAGATTCCTGGATTTGTCCACTCTTACAAATCTCTACCCGCAGATGTTTTGAAAGCCATTGCGCCAATATACAATGATTTGTCAAAGGATGAATTACTCGAAAGATGTCTCGGCGGTTTCACGCAAAACAATAACGAAAGTTACAACCAACTCATCTGGAAACTGTCCCCGAAACATCTTCCAGGAGGTGCTGTGTCAGTAGGAATCGCAGCATATCTAGCAGCCTGCATTTTTAATGATGGCCAAACATCGATTTTGAAGATTTTTGAAGGATTAGGGGTGCCGTGTGGAAATTACTCCCATGAGTTCGTCACGCAGGAAGACGAGAAACGCGTTTCCTTGGCTCAGCAGCGGGCGCAAGACGCAACCAGGGAGGCCCGAATGGCTCGTAGGCAACATCAACTAGACTTTTTGGAGGCTGCTTCAAATTTAGAACACACACTGTATGGCCCCGGAATCGATGATGATTTGTAAGTTTGCCTATTTCACCGTTGAGCTTACAAAAAGTACACTTGAAACTTTAAACGTAATTATCTCAAAATCATGTTTTCACAAAAGTGCGGTTGCCGTGAGCACGATTACGAACAAACTATTCGACCGATTTTCATTATCTTTTTCATAAAATATTCGTGATAAGTAGAGGCAGTCCGTGAACGAAGCCTTTTTTAAAAAAAAATAAGATTTTTATTAAAAGAATTTTTTTTACAAAAATCATTTGATGAAAAAAATGACTTTTTCGAAAAACTGTCCTTGTATCCACGAGAAAATTTTTTTTTTTTTTTAATCTTCGTTCACGAACTCCGTACAACCGTAAACTAAAATTTTGTTTTTGTTTTTATGATTTCAGTTGAGCTGCTACACCGGAATCATGCTCACCGCAAAGCTCTTCAAAAAAATCGCGCTTCGTGGTAGGGGCTATAACTCCGACAGTTGTTGACATTTCATAATGCACAATAGCATTTTTTGTACACAACATTATGTACTTTAAGAAACCTATAACATTTATCCAATAAAATGATGCCTATATAACTCTAAAAAAATCCAAAATTTCCTTCATTTTTCCGCACCGCAACGTATATAACCCCTTAAGACAAGAGTATTCAATTCTGGAAATCTGAATCAGAATTTATTGAAATACTATAAAATACTATAAAATTAATGTATATTGAAAAAACACAAAATGTAAAATAAGTTTTAGAAATCTGAGAAATACCTAAAATCTATTACATTTTTTTTTTTTTTTCAGAAAAATTTATTGAAATACCAAAAATTGCTAAAATTTTAGATCCTAGACATCCAATTCTCAGAAATCTACATTCCAATTTTCAAAAACACTGTGTACATATTGAGAACCCATAAAATCACTCTAAATTTTAATAATTCTGAAAAATATGGAAATACAGAAATACTAGAATATTACAGAATTTTTAACTTCTGTATGAATATTATTTTTTTAAAAAATTATGAAAACAATTAAAAATCTTCGAAACATTTAATCCTAGAGTACCCAACTCTATAACATCTATGTAGGTATCCATCAAAATACTGAAAAATTGATAAAATTCATGAATATTGAAAAAATACAAATCTAACTAAGTGCGAGTCATTGTACGATACTTGAAATCTATGAAGAAAACGTATTCTAAATTTTTTTTTCTGAACATCTCTAAAATTTCGGATTTTAGAGCATCAAATTCTAGAAACTTATACCTACTAAAATATTTTTAATGACTAGATGTCTATCAAGAACATAGAAAGTCCTACTGAATTTTAATAACATTGAAAAATCTAAAAAACGCTAAAGATACTAGGAATTATTGGAATAAAAATACTGAAATTAACCTACCCCCCCCCCCCCTTCAAAGCAATGTAATTAATGGACAGCCTCTACATATTTTACATTTAGTTCATTTCTTCATACATACTGCCATTAACTTTTCAATATTTTTTTTTTTCAACAGGGTGGCATCATTGCAAAAGGCGTGTTTTCGATGACCCCCATTAACGCCAACACTTCAAGTATTGTGATAACTCTTGCAACTCCACATGAGCCAATTTGGATCCTGGACAGAACTTTTGCCTCTTATTTTGAAAATTTGCGTAACTTAAAGGGCAAACTAGCTCAAGCAGGAACTACTTTGATTTCTATAGGTGGAGGGCACAAGGATATTCTTGTTTCCTCGGCTCAGACCATAGATCAGGATGCCGATATAAGCACTATAGCCACAAGTGTTCCAGCTTCGTGGACATCGACTGATCATTTGTGCATTTTATGGTGCAAACAACTATTATTGGTCATTATCAGGGCACTTTTCGACAGTGTAGATACCACGAAACGACCCCCCAAAATATTCGATGAGCCCCAGAAAAAAGTATCAGCTTTTTCCTACCACCTTTTGAACGTGAGTATAAAGTATGATAAAATATGAGCAGCTAGGAATCAAAACAAAAAAATTTACAATTTCAAGAAAAAAAAAGTTATGTTTCATTCCAAAATTTTAACATTGTTCTTCGTTTCCAAAATTCGTTGCAATTTTGTTCGATGCATGAAAATTAACTTTTGCAATTAGCGTTATCACGGCAAGCGCCTGCAGACGTATCAATATCAAGTTCAGTTTGAAAAGACTGGTAAATGGATATATAAATCTATGAAAAAATACACCTGGAGAGCTAGAGACTACAAGAACGAATACTCAAAAGATGAGACGATTTTTTTGACCATCGATTTGTCGCATCCTGAGGATCACATTACCATAGACACCAATGAATTAGAAGTTGGCAATTGGCTTTTTGCTTGTTCCCCTTCGAAATTTTCAGGGATGTGGTAGGATAAAAAATTGATGGAAGTTCTGAATCTTAACTTAATTTTGGTTCAATGCAAAAAGTTTTTAAATTTCAGCGAGTGGGGTTGGAACTTGACGAACAAGACTAAAATATTTCCTGATCCAAAATACAACCTCCGAAGAGTTGCAGATTTGGATCTGCACGAGATTGAAAAATTCAAAGCAACTTATTTGGTGATAAGAATCCCACCTGTTGATCGAAATGAAGTTGTTGTGAATGTCGACGTACACTTCAGAACTTCACGTTTCATCAACGTACATGACACTTATTTTCTTGGCACTTTTTTTGGAAAACATGACAGGGATTTGATAAGTCTGGAAAAGAGCAACATTAGACATTATGTTAACTTAACTGATATTCACGACGCTGTGACTGTGGAACTGAAAAAAGTGGAGTGCTCGGAAATGGCGAATCGAGGATCAGCTATGGTCGAACTCGTTGAGTCTTGGAATGCCGCAACTCAGATTGAACATGTCACTCAAGTGTGAGCCAGTATTTTACGTTTAGAAATCCCCTAAAGTTGCATAAACTTTCCAAAATATTTAAATGGCTTTTTAAAATTTCAGTGACAATGGGCCAAAAACTTTCAAAGTCCAACAAAGAGTAGAAAAAACAGTAAAACCTCTAATGCTCAAAATTACTGTGGACCCAACATGTTCCTACAATTTCCTAGTACGCAGAGCTGGAATAGTCGATCGTATGTCATTAAGGGTGCGCGATCGGTGGCCCATTTTGTACCAAATGTCCGTAGCTCTGATCATCTTGGCCATATCCATGGAAATCACCCAAAACGCAAAATTCCATTTCGGAGTCACCATAGCTCTGTGCATATTTTTAGACTGCTTTATAGAATTTTGCGTATCAGTCTTCATCCTTGGCACAAACACAATTTACATATGTTTTGCTGTCATGTTTCTTGGATCTGTCGCTCATAACTTTGCTGCAAGGTAAAGTAACTGTTACAAATTTTCAATTGAGTGTTTTAAATACTCAGCATTTAACGAAACTTGTGTTTCGTTCCAGATTTCTTGCACGTGCAATAACGTTTTCTGTAACTTGGGCGGAATGGTTGATTGGGGGAATGAACCATTTGCCATTAAGCGCAGCGATTGTTGCCCTCTCGATAATTCCTGCGACTTGCGGTGCCCTGGCAATGCTCATAACAGTATTTTTTTATTTTCTAAAACTTACAAATATGTGGCAGGACTATTTGGAGGAATTGCTCATTTCTTCGATGCGGTATTACAAACTTATGAAACCTGCTGCAAAGCAGGATAGTGAAAAGGAGGACACGAGGCGAACGATTTTTTGCAATTTGTTGATATTTATGTTACTTTGTTGGGCTGCGTTACCGGCTGTGCCGTCTCTTTTGACGTGGGCTAAGAATTTCAGGTATTTTATCGTCATTTTTCACATATACCCGTGTCGCGTTATAGTCACACTCCTTATACTCACTTCGGTGACGATTCCCCTAGCCCCTTCATGTATGATTATTTCTTTTTAGATTAGCGTTTTGCGATTATATGTATCTGTGCCCTCGACAGTTGACTTACTCGACGCGCACACGCGTTGATAATCGTGCTCGCAGAGCGGGATCCCCTCATTTGTTGACTACATACTACATGGGTGTGAGTTTAAACAAAAAGGGATGGTATCGATTGTGCACAAATTTTTTGTGCACTGGGCGATTATGCACATTTTTACGATTTTCATCACTATGATCCTAAATTCAACAAATCCGGGAATAAAACTTACAAATTTACAAAATTATACTATGAAATAAATTTTGTATCACCCTGCGTATAAGTTCGAAAAAATGTGCACAATCTCCCAGTGCACAATAAATACAAAAAAAAAAACAAGAACTCAGCACCAACCGTATTTTACGATCACATAATGAAAACTATTGATATAATATGAAAAAGCGTCGCATTCCTAATTAAAGTACTTACAACTGGTGTATCAAAAAAATGAATAGACATAATGAAAATGGATCAAAAGTCAGTAAGATAACATTCAAGTTTTAAATTTCTCGTTGAACGATAATTTGTCAATTTTCCTTTATCCTTCGATGTAATAACTCCAGCGCAATACAAAACACGAACGTTCCGCATTTCAGAACTTATGGGTTAGAAAGCGCTCGACGGCCCGCTTAATGCGTTTTCATTTGTTGTTATTCACACAATTGATTTCGTATTTTTTTTTTTTTTTTTTTTTTGCGCGCAACGTCGTAAGAAGCGTTTTGCGGCTCACTTCATGTCTGCTTAGTATGAGTCTTTTTAAATCTCTGTTGATGTCGAGAACTGAATTTGAATCTTCTTCACGCTTATGAACATGTCCAATATGACGTGCTATACAACTATTGATATAAAAGTAAATTTTTCAAGACGTCATTTCCTTTCCACTCAATAATATTATAGTTACTAACGAAATAAAAGTGTGAATAACTGTTTAATAAAAGAATATGTGACTACTTTTCACGCATATTTATGTGCACTCTCATCGCACTATTGATGCAATTATTAGTTTTGTGAATTTCATGAAAGCGGGCCTTCGAGCGCTTTTCAACCCATAAGTCCTGAAATGCGGAACGTTCGTGTTTTGTATTGCGCTGGAGCTATTACATCGAAGGATAAAGGAAAATTGACAAATTATCGTTCAACGAGAAATTTAAAACTTGAATGTTATCTTAAATCTACTCTTTTTATGTCATAGCGTGGCTCTTGATTACTTTTGCGATTAATGGCTTTTCAAATCTGTGTTATGTGAAATATAAGGTTTCCGAGAATGACGCCAAAATTTATAAAAAAAATTGTACATTCAATGGTGTACCACTCTACACGCGACGGCCGACCTTTAAATTTGCAATGTCTGTTTGAGGGGGGGGGGGGGGGGGGATACGAGAACTTTTTTAAGAAATGACAGGTTCAGAGGCAAAACGACAAAAAAATCCCAAGAAAAGATAGAAAATATGCTGAGTCACATAAGTCTGTCTCTCTCTTGCGTCGTAGTTGACACTTGGCAGTTGAATGTGGCACAGTCACACAGCCACAGGCAGTGTTGACAGACTAGCGCTTTTCCCACTAGTTTTTACGGTTTTTTAGTAACGGTTAGAAAAAGGTGACCGCGGTTGGGGCGAAAACTAGTGGGATATATAATGCCAAAATTTGGTCAAATTCGGCAAAAAATGGCCATTTTTTTATTTCACGCCTAACTTCTGTCTGTTTTTGTTGGTCGAAAGACAAAAAAATTTTTCTTGTATTTTATTTCAATGCTCTATTATCTTTTTTTTAAACTGCAATCACGCGATGAATAAATTATAACTGAAAAAAGTATTTGATTGTAAAAAATCGATCAATTATTCTATATTGTATATTTATTATATTCTATTAAATTTATAAACTTTAATTTCAATTATATTGAAATGAGATTTTATCATAATTATTCTACAATTATTACAATTGTAAAAAAAAAAATAAACGAACATTGGAAGAATTTATGTATTTTTTTTAACTTCCAACTACTAATATTTGTTAAAATGAATATACATTATTTACAATAATACTTATACTACAATTTTCTTTTCAAAATTTTCCATTTTGAATTAATGTTTATTGATTATTTAGACATTTTTTCTAACTACTATAAAAAATGTTTTAATTACAAATGTGTGTGGCATAGTATAATACTTATTTGAAATTTTTACTTCAAGTTGTAAATGTCTAAATAAAATTTAATATAAATTTTGATATTTTAAAAATGTTTTCAAACATCTTTTTTTTCTGCAAAATATTTACCTTGATCTGTCGTTGAAAAAAACAAAAGCAACAACTGAAAATTCCCACCTTTATTTGCTGACCACAGAGGCAGTACTCCCCTATTCGATAAATTATTAATTATTTATTCTAAATTCAATAACAGCAATAGGTAAGAGAGGTAAGAGAGGGACACTCCCGTTACATAGTACAGCGTTGAAAGAGGAAAAAATGATATTCAGAGTAAGTATTCCTCGGCCGGTTTCGTCGCGCGCTCTTTGAAGCGACGGATGAAATTCGTCCGAATTTCATAATTCTTTCACTCCTCATACATATTAAAGGATTTTTCATGATCAGCGTTTGAAAAGAGTGTGTTAGGCTGCTCGCGGATTGAGCGTAAGAATCCTCTTTTCACTCTACTGCACGCCCACACACTCGTTTCAAACGCCGACCAAGAAAAGTACAGTTCGTATCACGGGGCCAGAGCCTTTTCACGCGCGACGAAAACATTCTCGGAACGAGGAAATTACCTCGGGCCTACGGCCCTCGGCATTCCCTCGTTCCGATAATGTTGCCGTCACGCATGAAAAGACGCTGCTAGGCCCCTTGATACGAAATATACTATTATACTTTTTTATGGATTTCTACATCAATCACGTAGGATTCAGAATTTGAAAAATATTTATTTATTCAATAGATTTTCCTAAGACTTATATTTACATTTTTTTATTATTTATAAAATGTAGGATTTTTTTAGACCCCAAGCACCTCCTGGACAATCAGTAGTTCGGCTGTAAAAATTAGTATCGTTAATTATTGCAACGAAAATGTCAACATAACGATTATCAGTTGATGAATATATCAATGCAAAAGTTATAATACATTATAAATAAAAATTGATATTCAGTTACATCGAAACATATTTATCTCTATTGACTATGTCAAGGAACCTAGATCCCAATGATGTGACTATAACACGACACGATTGTAAATTAATGAAACTGATGACACATCATGATTTCAAAAACTCTTCTTTTTCAGCATGGATGAAACCTTGAAAAACGAAGACCCGGTACTTTTGTACAGTTGGATAGTGCTCATCACATGTAGCATGCTGAATTTAGTACAAATCCCCAACGGCTCTCTAGCCAGGGACAAATTTCTGGGATATTTATTGTCTTTCGTTGCTTGGTTTATTATTTATTCAGTCTCGAGCGATGATCGCAACAAATGGTGGATGCCGCCAATATCTGCAGGAGTAAGCATCCTGCTCTCGTTGAATTTGATATTCTCATGAACAATAGGAAAATGAACAAACTGTACGACCATGTTCAAATATACATTGATTTATTAAAAAATACACCTCAGAACTATCTCATCAGTTTCCACAGAACTCGTCGCCCTTATATCCTGTACGTAGAAAAGTACCTTAACTTGATTTGCGACAATGTACACATACTTTTCTCTCTCCATCTTCCTCTTGGCTCAAGAAAACTGAATATTACGTTAAACGACGTTACTTTAAGATTCGTGCGGGTGGCATATTTTCGTGCCATTGCATGATTTTGCATTTGATATTTGCCCACGAACGATTTTCGTCGACTAAAGCTTCATTTGCGAAATGATTCGAGTCGTCAATGACAAAGATAAATCCTCTACACCAGGAGTGTGCGTAGTATTGTACACGACAAAGTAAATCTGGTTGTGGGAGTTATAACGAATTTTTGGAAATACTTAAAAAATTATCACTGCTTCGCATTAGTAATCCAACGCCCATTCGTTGTCCTGGATGAAAGCGTCCACGACTTCTTTCATTGACAAATTTGGTATCAAGAGATCTTGAGTGAGTCGGACTCGCGTCACAGGATCAAAGTGGCCCACTCGCTGGAGGTGTTCTTCGATGTCTTTTCGCTCGTAAGTAATACCGCTCGGAGTAACGACCGGTTCGCGAAGGATCTCGAAACTTATCCTCCCGCACAGATAATCCGGTACCTCCCTTTTCTGAAAAAACCAAACATCCTTGGTTTCCATACTGGGTAAATATTTTTTATTAAGGGGGTGTTCTCATTGAACGGTTTCAAAAGATCAATTTTTTTTCCAAAGTTTAGGAATGTATGAATAGTATTCCAAAAGTATTTTGCCAGATTCAAAGGTTTTGGACATGTTTTATCATGCTCCCCGTGGATTTGCCGCGTCGTACCGCGTTCGTGCCTGGCGCAAAGCCATATTTAATTTGCAAGTGAATAAACAATTATTCTGACTACTATTTTGTAATGTGTGAAAATGTACTGGCTATCGTCTGACAGACGTTTTTCCCCCGATTTCTTATTTCAAATGTTCAATACACTTTCAGAAATAAAAAAGAACGTTGAAAAAAATTTTTTTACATAGAACTACATCTTTCTCCTCGGTTTGGACATATATATGGGGGTAGTAGAATGTCACGAAAATATTTCAAGAAGGAGCGGTTTGGAGGGGGGTAGAAGGACACGAAGGGGTGTCTGGAGGGGGGTAGGATGTCAGGAAGGGGGGGGCCTGGAGGGTGCTTAATGGATGTTATTGAATCAAATTTAAAAAACAGTATGGAATTATTTGACATTGTTTCTAAGTAAATTCTTATATTTATTAATTTAAATCAAATTACACTGCGACAAAAAAAAAAATTTTTTTTTTTGCTATAGATCTAAATGCATAAAATCGATTCCTAATGACCCCATAAACAAGTCTGCAAGAGCTTTTCACGAAGTTAGAGCAAGTTTCCGAGAAATTATTTACCAGGTGTACTCCTAATTAATTTCCGGTTTTTTTGCAAATAAAACACATAATTCCAAGAAAACCGTAACCTTTATTTTATTCAAAGTATTTTCCATCGCTTTCTACACATTTTTCCCACCTTTCTGGTAAATTGTGGATACCACGCCAGTAAAAATCATTGTCTTTGGAGGTGAACCACTCGGTGAGCGATTTTCGTACATTTTCGTACGAGTCGAAGCGCTGCTCAGAAAGGGCATGGCCCAACGAGGCAAAGAGGTGGTAGTCGGATGGCGCCAGGTCTGGTGAGTAAGCCGCATGATCAAGCACTTCCCACTTGAGCCTTTCCAGCGTGTCACGAACGACTTTCGACTTATGCGACGGCGCATTGTCGCGGAGCAAAATCGCCTTCTTCTGTCGTTGTTGATATTCTGGTCGGTTTTCCACAATGGCTCGGCTCAAATCTTTCATTTGCTGTTTGTAGCGAACGGCATTCACAGTTTCACCAGGTTTCAGCAGTTCAGAGTATATAACACCGGACTGGTCCCACCACACACACAGCATGACCTTCCGACCGTAACGATTTGGCCGTGCCGTCGATGTCGATGCTTCACCTGGACTCACCCACGATTTGTTGCGCTTAGGGTTCTCCAGGAAAATCCACTTTTCATCACCAGTAACAATACGATGCAGGAAAGACTTTCTTTTGTATCGTTGAAGCAGCATTTCACAGGTCACTTTTCGATTCTCCATTTGTCTCTCGGTCAGTTCATGGGGCACCCACTTTCCACACTTCTGAATTTTTCCCATGGCTCGCAGACGTTTGGAAATTGCTTGCTGTTGAACTCCCAACGCATCTGCAAGCTGTCGTTGCGTTTGCGTGTTGTCTTCATCTAATAATGCTTGCAATTCGGCGTCATCGAACGATTTTCGCTTGCCGGAGCGTGCGGCGTCGTTCGGGTCGAAATCTCCATTTTTGAACTGCCGAAACCACGTTTCACATGTTCGAAGTGTTAATGCACGATCACCATAAACTTCCACAAGCGCACAGTGGCTCTCGGACACTTTTTTCCCCTGATTGAACATGAAAAGCAATCCATGGCGCATATGCTCAAAATTCGGTACAAAATTCGACATTTTTGAAGCGCAATAAAAACTTACTGGAAGATTTTTTCGAGAAAATGTCAACGCAGTTCAAGCACTCGATATGACTGAACAAAATGACATATGGTATGTGTTACCAACAGCGGTACAAAACAGAACGCCATCCATTGAAAAAACCGGAAATTACTTAGGAGTACACCTGGTAATACTCTGAATAGGGCTCCAAATCGTGAAAGCCGTCTGTCATCCCATCAAATATATCATAATTACATATTTTTTTGATCTGGAAATTGCCCTGCTTTATTATATACATATCCAATACACAACAGCAACTGCCTATGGCAGTATTTAACATTGCTAAATGTCAAATTAAGTAATAATAGTTATCCGGAAATGCTGTTTGAAAATATTTTCTAGAAAAACGAAATAGTAGGGATTTGTTTTGTGAATTGCAACTTGATTGTAAATGTCTTATTTGAAGTCTGGAAAAGTTTTGGAAAAATTCCCTTATTCCTTCCTAAATTATTTACGAAAATACGATTCGCTTCATAAGAACACGTGTAAATAGACACATATTTTTAGGTTTAATTGAAGAATTGTAATTTTTTCAGAAACATTCCGTTATTTTTGTTTACACGCTCATAATATCTTGAAAGTAAATTTTCAAGCTCAAGCTTTTACTGATTAAAAAATATCACTTTCGGTATAAAATCACTATATTTAATTCCTATCGTCAGTCTGTACTTATTTTTTCAGTATTGGCAGAATTATCTCGTATTTGTAGAAATTTTATGCTTTGATTTCTATAATTCGATGCTCTAGGATTCAAGGTTACATAAATTTTCAGTATTTTTATCAGATTCTTCAGAAAATTGTACTTGATTTCTAAGGAAGTTTATGAAGTGCTAGTATTTTTTGGATTTTTTCAGAATTTTCAAGCTTTTTTTTTTTAATATTCCTAGCATTTTTGTAGACTGCCATGTTGATTTTGGAAATTTGATTATCAAGAATTAAAAAATCATAAGATTTTCAGTATTCAAAACAATTTTTCAGAAAACAGTATTTTTGAAAATAACTGTTATTTTATAGATTTGCACCACTTTTAGTGTTTATTGTATTTTTTCAGTATTATTACATTTTGAACGTTTTTTTAGGCATTTTTGTGAATTTTTATGTAAAAAACTAGAATTCAACGCTTGAGGATTCAGGGTTTCATAGATTTTTGAGAAAATTATATCTGCATACATTTGAGATGTATTTCATACTCTAGCTTGTATTTTTGAAGTATTTAATTAAGTACTGGTGTTTTCATGATTTTTCGTATTTAATACTATCTATGATTAAATTTTAGGTATATTTATTTTTATATATTTTTAGCATTTTTAGATCGTCTAATAGGTTTTGAGAATTAGAAAATTTTTAGTTTTTCGTTGTTTGAAAGAATTTTATACCAAACAGCATTTTTCAAAGGAAACCGATAATTCATAGATTTCCAGTACTTTTTGTATATATCGTATTTTTTTAGTATTTTTAGTTTGAATGATTTATATATATATATATAGACTTCGATACTTCAGAGATTAAGGGAGGGTTTTACTTTGTTGACCCGAAAATCGGTAATTTTTTTAGGGATCCGTTATAAGTACACTATTGAAGATAGAATTTTTATGTTTGGCATGGTTATCAAAGAACATTTATTCTGCAAATTAAAATTTTTTTTCACTGGCTAAATGAAAAAAAGGGGGGGGGGGACGTCGATTAATGGCGATATATCCTCGAGATGTCTCGCTAGCGTAAGTAATTTAGCCAAAACGGATTATTTAAAAGACAAAAACCCGACATATTCTTAATTTGTAACGATTTCTGCATGAAATGAACTAAAATTATGGAAAAAAAACCATGAAAAATGAAACAATTATGCATTGATAAAAAAAAACTCGATTTTTTTCGAATTTTTCTTCACAAATTGTGGTGCAAAACGAGTAATTGTTATTATATTTTGATGATCGTAGTTCACTTTCTGCACACAACCCTGATGCACATTTGTGCCAGATTTGGTGACGATTGGTCGATTACAACGTCTTGAATCACTTCCATAAGTTCGAAAAACGTGGTTTTGAGATAAACGCGTTTCAATTTTTCAACCTAGTAAGGATCAAAGGACTGAAAAATAAAGCATGACTTTGCTGATGTAGTTGAGGTAGTCAAACATAACATACATCTTTAAAACTTTACACAGGTATTCTTTCAAAGTCACTTTACAAAATGTAATAAACAACATTATTGTGATTTTATCGGAAAATGCAAAACGGTGACTATCGCCAAATCTGGTTTACGCCGCTGCAGCGCGTCTTTGGCTGGAGCTTTAAAACGGTGTATTACTTTTGTAATTCGAAAGATTTTGACTCTAAACTCCATGAACACACTCTTAATACATTTATCTAAACGATGAAACAAAAAAAAAGTAATCAAATTTTTTGACCCAACAAAGTAGAACCCTCCCTTAAGGTTTTATTAATATTTTGTAACTTCGGAGTTATTTAAGAAAATAATATCGACTTGACTTTTCGGCATTTCATGATTTCTAGTATGTTAAGTATTCTTGATATTTTCTTAGTATTATTCAAATTGAATAAATGATTTTCTGATTTTTTCATGGATTCCTACTTAAATTTTTAGAAGATGCTCTAAGCTTTTAAGGTTTAATAGATTTCAGGTACCTAAATAAATGGATGTTCAAGAAAATTCTATCCTCACACATTTCGTAAATTAATATATTTTTGTTCCTTGTATTTTTCAGTACTCATCAAATTTTGTAAAATTTTCTATTTATTTCGTGTATTCCTATTTAGATTTCTAGAATTCGATTATCACAATCAGAGGAGTAAAATGAATATATTGCCCCTTTTTGTAATTCCTAACTAGCCTCCTCCCTCCGGATGTGACATCTCTGTTCAGAAGATTTAAAACCTTATTGTTTTGGATTAAATTGTTCGATATAATGGTCTTAATGGCACATTATTTTGACTTTTGGATTTTACCTTCCTTCTGTCATCGAGTTTTGAGTAAAGATCGTTGAGCGTGGCGATCGCGTCGTCCCTCCTTGCTTCGATTTCTTCTCGTTTACTCGCCATTTCTGCTTCTGATTTTGTTTCTCCTTTGTTCGCTTGCTCTTCTTTCAGCGCAGTTAAACTTCTTTCGGCGTCTTCTATTATCAGGCGATTCAGGTAGGACTGAAACTCGATTTCCTGAGAAATTCTTTGCTCTTCCTTTTTCTGAAAACGACGCTTACGAGTGGTCCTGAGAACACTAGTCATGTCATCCCCGTAATTCAATTTTTGCTCCTTCGCCAAATCGACGGCTGCTTATAAACAAAAAGTAACTATAGTTGCAAACGAAAGCATATTATTGAATTAGTGTCACCTCTGCCACTTGGTTGAAAATTTATAATGAAAATTTCTGATTCCCAGTAACTCCTATCAAAAAGGATGATTGAGAGAATCATCAAGTTTTTTATGTAACAAGAAACAATATAAATTGCAAAGATTTCAGTAAATAGTCAATCAATTATATTAATCTAGGAAGTTCTTCACATATATGATTCAAGTTTTTCGTAGTTTGAGAAAACGAACTAAATTTCAAAACAAGTTTTTAAACGTTTTGAATGTTTTAAAAACATTTTGTATACCTCTTTGGAGATGTTTCACTGATTCGTCGTAAAATTCCAGTTCCTGGAGCGCAAGACCAAGGAAAAAGTGACCTTTGACATGGCAAGGGTCCATGTCAAGGGCCCTTCTGCAATCCTGGCATGCCGATTCCCATCGCTTGAGTTTCAAGTGGCAAAGCGCGCGATTTGTGAAATATTGGACTTGTGTAGGATTCTTTATCTGCGAATCAATATTAAAAAGGGGCAAATATTAGAATCCAAGCCAGCTAAAAATATGTTTCGTTTGTTAATATTTTCGCCAGTTTTGAAAATGGAGACATATTTTTAAAATTTTTTATTACTCGAGAGTAATTTACAGATTTAAACGTTATGATGGTAGCAACCCTGGATCCCATAAAAACCTTTTACAAACCTTAAAAGGAACTGAAATACCTAAAAGGTGATTAAGGCGATCTTATAAAAACCTTAAAGAACAGTTCCTTGAAAGGATTTGGAGTTTCATTATAAGGAATTGCAATTCTTTTGGTATCAAATTAGATCTAAAATTTTCTTATAAGGAAATGTCAATATTTTTAATAACTTCAGTTTTGATAAAGTGTCTACAAAAAAAAAAAAATTTTATAAAATACCGCTATTTTTTATAGTTAATTTCATGAAATCTTTATGAAACTTGAGTAAAAGTTTTATTTCATAAAAAAATATTCTGATAAACTGTCTAAAAATAACAATGAAATGTGAACAATTTTCATAAAAAACCTTAGAAAGATTAGAAAATTTTCATAAGGCATACCTGGGTCTATAAAACTCAGTATGAGGAGTGTACAATTTTTAAAATATATTTCTAATTTTTAGTTTCATTGAATGTTCATATGAGCCCTAGTGACTGCTAACCTTATGAAAACCTTATAAGAATAGTACATTGTTTACCGCTGCGCATTATTGCTGTTCCGAGGACAAGGACGATAATTTTTCGTCCGAGTCGCTAGCCGAGGACAGAAAAATATCGTCCTTGTCCGAGGATCGCAAATGCGCCAAGGTTAACAAGATTTTGTACGTCAACGGGTTAAAAAGCGAGTTTGAGCGGAGTGAAAACGAGCGTTTTCGACCCGGAGACGCACAAATGTATTTTTTTAAGGATTTTAATTTTTTTCTGAAGATTTAATGATTTCTTTTAAATATTTAACAGTCTTAATAAGAAATCGCAAATTTCTTATATTATAATTTATTCGTCTGAAAATATATGTAGTGATGGCTTAGTGATCAAACGCGTGAGATGCGCAGCAGCTTTTTGAGGGACTTGGGTTCGTATCTTCTCTTTAACAATTTTCCCGATATATCAGGGGAGTGACACGATATCCACATTGTTGGTAAAGAAATGACACGAGTTATAGGCGGCGCTACTAATGCAGGCGACGCATTTTTTATCCTGGAGGGGGAATTGAAAGGGTAAAATTGTGGCGGAAGTGGTAAAGGAGAACAATGGTGGGGAGGATGAAGAGGAAAAAATTTCGTCGCCTGTACTGCTAGTGCCACGTAGTGGATGAGTTTTTTCGTCCCCACAAGCTTTTATTACGCGGCATAGCGAATGTCACCCCCTGCGATATATTCACCATAACCTTATGTATTCATCTCACTTTTTCACTTTCAAAGATAAATTTTGGTATAACTTGCAACCACATCTCAATAAATTACTTAACAAAATTAATTATTTTCTTCAAAAGGTATTAAAAACCTTGTAAAAGGTTTATCTATCCTTATAAGGATTTGTCTTTCATAATCCTAATGACGATTTTATAAGAATTTAATAAGTTCACCTTATAAGGATTTTGTAAAATATCTACACAATATCTCTAAATTTCAACACATAATAAAAAAACCTACAGTTTGAATGAACATTACACTTTTGAGAATTTTATTATTATTGCTTAGATGTCTATAAGAGTAGAGTGCTACCACTATAGGGAGTCAAAACAAATGACGTCATCACTCGTCGGTCGCAATCGTTTTTCCAGGAATTGGGGGGGGGGTATACGGGCTTTGATGTTCGCCACCGAGGGAGGCCGCTTTCTCGCATTTTCCAGGAATGGGGGGGGGGGTCCGCTTTGATGTTCGCTGCCCGGGGGGGGCATCTTTCGGCATATTTTTCCGGGGGAGTCTCCGGTCTTTCATTTTCACCGCGGGGAGGGGGGGGGGGGTAGCGGCACATCGCGTTTTTTAGGAATTTGTGTGTGTGTGTGTGGGGGGGGGGGGGGGGTATCTCGCTAGCGGTACATTTCGCGACTTCTAAAGGGTATCATGTTACACCTGCATTTTTCCTGGGGGGGGGGGGGGTCAATCACCTTGATGCGTTTTTCATCTCGAGGAATTTTTTCCAGGAAGGGGGGGGGATAACGTAGTCAATAACTTCCTGCAATTTTCTAGGTTACCTGTAAGAAAATCTACTCTATTGCTTGTTTAAAAATTTTTGCCTGACGCTTCAGTGTTCGAGTGATCCCCTTCCAACTACTTTGTAAATAATTCCTCAGAATTCGTTACCCACTTATTTTGTCATATTCATAAATTTTAAAACTAAATAAATGCAAAACCAAAAAACAAATAAATAAAAAATTGTTTAGAAATAAATACATATAGAATAAAAAATTAACAATAAAAAAAACAATACAATACAAAAATTTACTCACCAACACAATTGTCCTTTAAGTCCTACACAAATCCTTCAAGTCCTTACACTAACACAGTCCTTACACTACCAAAGTCCTTAGACTAACACACTCACGCAGTTTATTTTAGTTTAAAAGTCGAATCCGGCCAACGGGTCGGACACCACCCGCCAGATCACCAGGTCGTTTTCACCCCGAATCATGATGATCTGGGGCTCCGGCTCAGGCGCATAGTCCCTGGGGTCTGCTAAAAAAGGGGGGAAAACGACCCCGTTGGCCTCCGTCTCGGCCAATTCAGCGTCCCAATCCTTCATGGCCTCATCTTCTTGCAGTTCACCCGGAGGATTTTGAGGTTTTTCCGGGGCCGCGTGATTGGGGAACTCCATCACCCAATCCTCTTCTTCTTCTTCTTCCTGTTGCTCCTCCTCAGGTAGCAGTTCGCTTTGAATGTAGCACATTTTTTTCACTCACTTACATGCGATCTGTACAAAAAAAACTAAGCGAAGTTCGCGTTCGCGATCCCGAGAGCGTACTGAAGGAAGATTCATTCGATCGTATTATTTCTTTTCTCTAAGTGATTGATTTCCTATGAGGTTCATTGTCCGCGAACTTTGCATGGTGCTCGCATATCGAGTTTATGCATAATCTCAACTTCTTTGTCATCAGTAAGAAACTTATACGTTTCAATAATTTCGGTTCATTATACCCATTCTAGCTTTTCATCTATGAAAAAATATGCATCAAGAATCACATCTAGGTTCATCCATTAATATAATCATCTTTTTATACCCCACTCCTAGGCGATGTGCTCTAAGGATTAAAGTTCTATCAGGTTCTTTGTCGGCGAACTTATGTTCGCATATCGGAGTCGATTTTATGCATCTTCTTAACTCATTTGTCATCGAAAGGGAATTTATATGTTTCACATACCTAATAATACGAGCATCTTGTTATGATTTGTACCCTCACTCCTAGGAGATGCGCTCTTTTGTTAATTTAATATGACGTTCTTTGTCGGCAAATATAGCGTTCACATATCAATTTTATGTATATAAACTCTATCGTCAACGAAAGAAAACTTATATGTTTTAAGATCTGCATCTCGTTCTATCTTAATGTAGATTTGTACCTCACTCCTAGAAGATGACTATTGACATATTTAATATAAATTAACATTTTCTTCATGCTCGTGTCAGTCTTGGCTCAAAAGCTCTCACATCAAAAATGTTATCAGAAATCGTACGAAAAATCGCGTTCGCGACCGGTGAAAGAGACTCAGGAGTGCGTGAAATGCGTGATGATGAATTTTTCAAAAATTTGGAAAATTGTTCGGACAGTGACGCTTTGATGAAAGTGAAGGAAATTTCCGAAGTTTGTTGTATTCGAACTTTTAATCGTCTACAGCAACTCAAATTTTTCGAGAAATTTGAAATTCTAAAAGCGGCGCTTGACTTCGCAACGACGAGACAAATTTCTCATTGCAGGGCATTCAACGCTCTCAAGGAAATGCACGAAAAGTTCGTCAAGGTCCGTCAAGCCTGGCAGGATTTGGTTGAGGACGAGGACCACGAGGGCGTTGAATTCATCAACAGTCTCATCGACAAACAAATTCTCGAGGAAGTTAGACTCGAGATTAGTGATGAAAATGGATAGGAAAACATAGACGAGAGTTTAGTGTCCCTAGATTCCATAATTCCAACAACCGATGAAACCCACGAATTAGATAAATTTCTTAACGACGTTGTTGAAGCCACGACATCCTACGACGAAATGTATAACGAAGATTGAACGAACAATATCCCAACAGAAAATAGTGAATTGATCGATTTGGGGGATTTGGAAAATTTTTTCTCTGAAATAGAACAATATGGTACAGGAAAAAATGAAGACGAAGGAAAAATTACAATTATATCAATATCAACGCGATATTTCAAAAGGTTTGAAGTGAGAGGTGACGCGTACGCGATAAAAATCAACGAGCCGGAAAAAGACGCCGATCCGATCGAGTAGTTACATGACGCTTTTCAACAATTACACAAAAATTTCACGAAAGATGCAAACAACGACGATTTCATAGATTTGACATTCAATTCTGATAAATTTGAAAAAGAAGGTGCTTGGATTTCTTTCTGACAAACGAAAGATTTTGATTTCTCAGACATTTGGAATCTTGTGGAGCGAGTTACTCAAAGCAACGCGGAATTTCGTCTAAATGAAAATTTTGAAGTATCAACGTATATTGTAAAATCGCGATCCGGATTGGGGCGAGTTCCATTCAATCATGAAAATTTAGGGAAAAGATCAACTTCAAAAAAGTAAAAAAAGGTTGTCGGCTAATACAGAACAAAACTAATGTCAATAAAAAAAACATGATTGGTATCATGGTGACCGAAGAAGTATTATAAACAATTGTGTAACAAAAATTATTGATATCCAATTGTTGGGCAAACCCTATCAAATTTTGAAGCAAAAATTTATGATGCCATGCCTACTAAAATGTCATAAAAGACAGAGAGACATAGTGGTATAGCTGGAATTCATATTTACATTAGTCCTACACAAAAAAGTAACAAAAAGGCCCGACAACCTGCTCATTTTGTTGATTTTACATTTTTATTGGCTATTTGGAAAGTATTTTCGTGCAGAAATAGGTTAGTAAATTATACCTACTTATTTCTGCACGAAAATGCATTCGCATTATACTAATAAGAATATGAGCATTCGTGTTGCTATCGTGATTATGCAGATGCGTCGAAAAAATCTATAAAACGTTCTTGTGATATTTTCCAAAATATTTTTGATATAAAATACATCACTCTCGATTTCAGATTGAATCATCAATTATCATGTTCATTATTCTTGTTATCAGAATGCTACTGATATCTTATTACTGCTTATTAGGCAAAGTCGGTAGAATTTAGTTTGGTAAGTCACTATTAATTGGAACAATTTATTATTCTAATTTTAGACGGATGAGTTGACACCCTTACATCTGTATAAAGTTAAATTTGCATGAATCGCTACTATGAATTCGTCTGCATGTACATAATGCATGTGGACTTATTTTAAAAAACTCTTTACAAGAGCATGATTCTAAAGTTTACACGAAATTTTCACAAAAATCGGGTCCTACCTTGAATCGCTATATGTATGCTTGCAAGCACATCTTTTCAACCACAATTATTATATATTATAATTTTTTTTAAAAGGTTATTGCTGTTGATCAAAGCAGGTATTCGGGTCTTTTTGTTACTTTTTTGTGTAGGACTAATGTAAATATGAATTCGAGCTATACCACTATCTCTCTCTGTCTTTTATAACATTTTAGTAGGCATGGCAGCATAAATTTTTGCTTCAAAATTTGATAGGGTTTGGCCGACAATTGAGCGTTCGGATGCAATAACAGCCTGAACGCGCGATAACGCGGAAAAGTATTGTCCAGTCTCCAAACCAAAGCAAAAAAAAAAATTTTTAAAAAAAATGTAAAACAAAAATACCGTCTTTTTCAGCTTGAAAAATCGCATCTTTTTCTTAATAAAGGTTTTTTTTCCGATCACTTGTTTATCCGCTATAGAATAAACAATAGGTTTTTCCATATCTTTGAAAAGCAATGCCGTCCGGAACTTGAATCGCCGAAACTTCATTAATATTCAATCGATTTTGATGAATTTTTTTTGGCTGAATTCTATGAAGCTATACTCCCCACCAAAGTCAATAAACATTCTTAAAATGTGTAAATTATTATCAATAATAATTTATTTATCAGTAGCGGTCGAGATTGCTTCAACGCACATCAACGTTTTTTCGACATGCGAGGAAGTTTTTCCCTATTGAAGTTAGAAAAAACTTGCAGCGGAGAAGTTGGTCAGGACCATTTGAAAAAGTTTTTGGGAAAAAATTATGTTGATTGGATTAACTCTTAATGGAAAAACGACGTGTTATTGAAAGCGCGGAACGCACTTCGATGCGCGCGCTTAACAAATTCGCTCGCGCGCTCGTTGTTCTCGGACTCATTCATAAAGAAATATATAAAGAAAGAAAGAAATAAAATAAATAATAATAAAAATCCCCCACTTTCCGAATCACTGCATTCAAAATATTTTAATTATTTCGTGAATTTCACATTCGACGTTCCGCGAACTGATTGTTGTAACGATTGCTTTGAATACGAAAAACTTAGAATTCAGGATCATCTAGAAGCGAAAAAACACAAGCAAATGGTTACGGAACATTCGAATCTTAAAAAATTGATGTTATGTACTTGCGAAGAAAATTTGTGCCTCGAATTTGACTACGGTCAGAATCTTCCGCTGCCTAAATTACCCGTGAATTTACTATTTTATTTGCGTTTGATTTGGCTCAACATTTTTAATATTTACGTTCATCGAAGTCATACAGAAAATGACTCATATCGAAGCTTTATGTTCCTATTTTTAGAGGGTTTCTTGAATAAGGGTGGGAATACAATATGTAACTTTCTATTACATGTAGTAAACTACAAGTTCAGATTAAAATACTACAATCAAATTTTGTTGTTTTCTGACAATTGTGGTGGCCAAAATAAAAACTATGCAGTCTTAGTTTTTTTGTCGCTTTTATCGCAACATTTACAAGTTCCCATTCGACATTTGTTTCCGGTCAAAGGTCACTAGTACTGTCAGTGTGATGCAAACTTTGGCACTTACGCAAAGAAAAAGAAAATGCGTGAAAGTATAGAAACCGAGCAGGAACACATTGAATTGATTAAAAATGCAAGAAACCCTCCATTTACCATCGTAGAATTGTAAGATTTAGAGGTAAAAGATTTTGAGTCTCAAATTTCGAAAAAATTTCAAGTTCCAAAAGAACTGAAAATCAGTCAGGCAGTCAAAATTGACTATTTCCCGAACGGAAATGTCGATATATACAGGGATTACACAAGTAGACCTGAAACTTTTTTTGTTGACAAAATTGTAACCTTTCAAGATTTAGAAAATGCGCCGCTTGCTGAACAAAACGGCATAACAAAAGAAAAAGAATCGGATCTTCGAACTTTGTTGCGATACGTAACTCCTTCTTCAAGAGAGTATTTCGAAAAATATCTAAGTGAGGTAAATTCTAAAGGGAATAAAACAAGAAACAACGTTTCAAAATCTCAGGAAAACGAGGCTCTCGCTAAAACCAAAAAAGGCCGTGATCAAAAAAAGCCTAAAACGACCTAAAAAAAGTATAATGTACTATTGATTGTAAGTTCAATGATGAATCGTCAAAATTTGCATGTAAATCCATTTTAAGTTAAGTGTATGAACATTATTTTTCTTAAATAATACTGCGGTTTTTTCCTAGAGCAATTGTTCGCATATGGTGTTAATGAAAATTAGTTTGAAAATCTCATTCAAACATTTCCTTGACTATTATTTATTAACATAATCCTTTCCATGAAATAAAATTCTACAATTAAAAAATACGTTGTTTAAAAAATGTACGAGTATCGTATATTATAATTATCCATCTTTCAATTTTATACAAAAAAAAGGTATATCTTTATGAACGAGTCCGAGAACAACGAGCGCGCGAGCGAATTTGTTAAGCGCGCGCATCGAAGTGCGTTCCGCGCTTTCAATAACACGTCGTTTTTCCATTAAGAGTTAATCCAATCAACATAATTTTTTCCCAAAAACTTTTTCAAATGGTCCTGACCAACTTCTCCGCTGCAAGTTTTTTCTAACTTCAATAGGGAAAAACTTCCTCGCATGTCGAAAAAACGTTGATGTGCGTTGAAGCAATCTCGACCGCTACTGATAAATAAATTATTATTGATAATAATTTACACATTTTAAGAATGTTTATTGACTTTGGTGGGGAGTATAGCTTCATAGAATTCAGCCAAAAAAAATTCATCAAAATCGATTGAATATTAATGAAGTTTCGGCGATTCAAGTTCCGGACGGCATTGCTTTTCAAAGATATGGAAAAACCTATTGTTTATTTTATAGCGGATAAACAAATGATCGGAAAAAAAACTTTTACTAAGAAAAAGATGCGATTTTTCAAGCTGAAAAAAATGGTATTTTTGTTTTACATTTTTTTTAAAAAAATTTTTTTTGTATTGGTTTGAAGACTGGACAATACTTTTCCGCGTTTTCGCGCGTTCACGCTGTTATTGCATCCGAACGGTCAATTGGATATCAATAATTTTTGTTACACAATTGTTTATAATACTTCTTCGGTCACAATGATGCCAATCATGTTTTTTTATTGACATTAGTTTTGTTCTGTATTATCCGACAACCTTTTTTTACTTTTTTGAAGTTTTTTTTATAGGGATATCACTTTTTTTTATAATAATGGATAATTTAACATGTCACCTTGAATTCTTTCACTAAATTTTCAATCATGCTGATACGGACGGTAGGGATATAAAACCGACTAAATAGTCATTCGAAAACAAATTTATTTACTACGATTTATCAGCTTTTCGAGAATTAAGGTGCATATATACTTATGCGCCTTTCACAAATATTGACTAGGATACTTGATTACTTGAACAAAAAAATTTGCCATTTTCAATTCATAATAATTAGAAATTTTCTTGCACGCAATATCTGCTTAACTTGTGTGATACTTATATCAAATAATATAATGGCTGAATAATTTTTCGCTTCAATGGAATATTACACAAACTGAAGAAAATTTTTTATGAATTGAGAAATTAGACTCAAGGAATTTTTTCGAAATTTTATTCATTAAGTTTGAAAATATGAAGTACTCCAATAACTATTTTTATCACATTTTTAAACGTAATCTGCAGCATCCTTTTCTTTTTTCGTTGACAAAAGTTTTGCCTCATCTGCCTGTAACAGATAATATGAATAAATACCTCCGATTTTGCATTCAGATCTTTGCATTCTCCAACATTAGTTTTTTTTTTGTTCGAGTCCGAGTTGAATTATAAGAAAAAACTATGATGCGTAATTTGATTGCTAATTTTGTAATTGTGTCAAAAAAGTGAGGAATCAGTTTTGAATGAAAAATATTCGCTGTGTAAAAAAAAATTTGCCTTAATATTATAATAAAAACAAAAATCATCATCAAAAAATTTATGTTGAAATCAATTCTTTATTTATTTTTTTTTTTTATATTCTTTGTCGGCTAGAAAATTCTTCTATTCGATGCGATTGTCAAATTTTTTAATATCATGTTAAAAAAAAATTATAAAAAATATGAAAGTATTGCTAAAAACTAAAAAAACGATTTAGGTTTTCCATCTGAACCTTACGATTGTAACACGCGACCACCATTACGTGTTTTATTTTAATATCAACTTCGTTTTTAAACATTGGGTATTTCTAATAAAGCGTCATTAGACGGGACTATCTAGCGACAGTCGTGATAACCGAATAATGAGGGTCGATGCGCTCTATCAGAATGACTGGTAATTTGGGGGCTGCATATCAAAAGCGCCAAACGGCCATTTTTTAGGTATATCAAAAGCGCCAAAATGAACCAATCAAAAGTGCCAAAATGAACCGATCAAAAGCGCCAAAATGATCTGATCAAAAGCGCCAAGTTGAAACGATGAGAAACGCCAAAAGTGAGAGTGATGAGTTAATTGAAAAAAACGACAGAATAAATGTATGGAATTATTTAAGTCAAATAATTGAAGTATATAAACAAAAGTGCAATCAGGTTTAAAATGTTTTGCACAATTCATTGTTTTCGATGTGGTTATCAATGTACGTATTATCAATGATTATAAATCAATTGTGTACAAAACAATGAAATTTCTCTTATCTTCGTCTGTCTTATTATGGAAACACATTTTGAATTTCCCATCACAAGCGATTTTTGTATGTATGTTACCTTATTCTATGTTGAATTATCTAAATTGTCGGCATCGAACGCTTTGCTTGAACTGGCAGTTTTATCTGGTCGTTTGAAGGGTTCAAAGCCATGTCGGATTTAATAGTGACCCTCACAAATAAAGGTAACCAATGTGTTATATACAAACATTATAAGTATCGAAAAGTCGGATTCACTGCGGAAAGCAATATTTCGTGGCGTTGCACTGTTCGCGGTTGTTCTGTGCGATTACAAACCGATCAAAACGTAACGCAAGTGAGGAGCTTGCCTAATGATCATTACCACGATCCTGTTTCAAACGGATCCGTTGAGAAGCACGTTCTTAAAAACGCATGTAAACGAAAGGCGGAAGAAGACCTATCTTCGAGACCAAGAAAACTTATCACTGTTGAATTAAACAGGGGTGCAAATGAAAACATGAAGGCTTCTGATTTGGACGACATTCGTCAATCTCTGTACAGAACGCGAAGAAAAATCTTACCCTGTCATCCAAAATCTCGAGATGAAGCTCTTACTCAATTACATGAGATGAACATATGCACCAACCGTTCAGAGCTATTTTGTCATGTTTTCGACGACATTGTCATACTGACATGCAAAACCAATTTGAAAAGTTCGAGTTTGGAGAGATTATATTAGCTGATGGAACATTTTACACAAGTCCAAGATTTTTCACACAACTGTACACGATTCATTTGTATTGTGATAGCACTTATCATCAGCTAGTTTACTGCTTTCTACCAGACAAAACAAAAACAACTTACAAAAACATGTGGACGCACATACAGTTTTTAGCAGGTATATTTTGACGATTCTAAATTTTAATGCGTATGAAAAAACAAGTCTACATGGCAAAGTTCTTTCAGGACATCCATTAAATCCAAAAATTTTACTCGTCGATTTTGAGAAGGCCGCCCATGAAGCAGCGCAAGATTTTCTTGGCGATACCATACGCATTAGGGGTTGCAGATTCCACCTGGGTCAAAGTTGGTACCGGAAAATTTTGCAAGTCGGACTGTCTAAACTATATCGCGAGAACACAGATAAAGGAAAATGGTTAAAAATGTTCTTCAGTTTGCCTTATTTAAATGACGATGAAATTGAAGCTACATTTTTAGATTTAATGTCTATTATGCCCGATAATTCTGATCTGGTTAAATTTAGCGATTATGTCCTCTCGAATTATATCGAACGAGATTGTTCTTTTCCGCCAGAACTGTGGGCAGGGATGCCATCGCGAAATTGTCCAAGAACAACGAACGGGACAAAATCATTTCATCGACACCTAACAGATAATTTTTATTCACCAAAGCCTAGCGTTCATGTGTGCATTGAAGTTTTGAGAAAAATTCAATCTGCAGAATATTTGAAAATAAGCTGTCCGAAAAAAAAAAGAGAAGACAAAAGATTAGAAGATACAGAATCGTTCTTGGAACAGCACCGCGAAAAATTTGACAATGGGCAATTGACGATTATCGAATATCTCAGTAATATTGGTATGAAAATGCTGCCGGTTCCCCTGTGAAAAATCAGAATTTCAGACTTGACTTTGTATGTATATAGAAAATCTGTAACCGCTTGTATATTGAAAATTGGAATAACTTCGCTTGTATGAAGCACAGAAAAAAATAAACAATGTTTGTAAACAGAGAAGGTGAAAAGTCGTTTCGGTCTTTAAAAGCTTATTTGTGTCACTGGCGCATTTGATCGTTTTGAATTGTCGCTTTAGATCGATTTAAATTGGCGCTTTTAATCGATTTGAGTTGGCGCTTTTGATCGATTTGAGTTGGCGCTTTTGATCGGAAAAAAAGGGGCGTTTGGCGCTTATGATGACTACCGAATTTGGGAAACGACGATAGGCTACAATCGCACCTTTTCTTTTTTTGTTTTTAATCACATTTTCTATTTTCGCAACGATAACAATTTGATAGCTTGATATCGAAATCGCAATAATTTGCTCTTTCATATTTCATTTTCACCCCACCTAAAATATTGCTAGATTTTTCGGGTATAAAAGAGCGCGCTTTTTCTTGAAAATTCGCATTCATTCACATGAAGCCAAGCGCTAAAGAAAAAAAGCGAAAATCGCTATCGAAGCAAAACCTCGCTCTTAAAGCAAAACCTCGCTCTCGAAGCAAAACCTCGCTCTTCAAGCAAAAATCGCTATAAAAAAGGCAAAAGGCTACAAAAGCAACCATCGCTAAAAAGCAACCTCGCTTAATAGCGAGCAGCGGCACTATAAAGTAATAACCCGTTTATTTCCCAGGAGATTAATATTCTTTTCTTTTTTCAGCATTTTCCACTAATGATTTATTTATATTCGCATGTATTAGCTTTAATAGTGAAAGGGAAACCCTCTGGGAGAGTTACTTTAGAGGGAGTGCCGCAGACAGTAGGTTAAAGAAAAGACTTTCCAGTGGCCCAAACCCTAATGATCCAAATTTCATCAAGTTCGAGAGAAATCAAAGAAGGGATAGAGCCATTGCGGCTAATCGGCGAGCTGCTTTTCGGAAGTTAAACCTAAATCTAAAAAAAACCAGCACCATTCTGGACACCGAAAAGAATCAGGGCTAGGATAGAAAAAAACGCAGTACAGGAAAATTTCTTATAGTGGACGATAAGATCCTTCCTGAAAATCAAAAAATTAATATAGAGGAATTCAAAGCAGGTTTCGATGACTTATTTGATAAAACTACTACTATACTGAAGTATAGGGGAGAATTTCGCGAAGAAGGCAAAAATAAAGATATTAGATAGCGAGATTGAGGAAATGGCTAAATTATTCCCCCCTATCCCAGATATGTTACCTCCCTTTTTGGAGACGTTGCCAGACCTTGATAACATCCAATGGTGATTTATTTCGCGTGAGATTTCAATGTTGTACCGCTTAATTGTAACCAATAAGACTATATTGTTTCAATAATAACGCTGTTGACAGCATTTCCTAGCATAAAAACCTGACTTGTTTTTATTTTTTGAAACCCTCGGAACAATTCTAGGACACTCTAGGGGTCAAATAGAGCAGTCGTTCTACATTGGTCCCTTTCTGGACATCGTGGGCAACGTTAGTCTCCCCCAATCAGGGTCTCGCGTGTCACAGAAAAAAAAATGGCGCTGCGAACAGGGTCTATGAATTGTTTTGAGGTCTAAAAATTTAAAAGCCGGGCAACGTGAATTATAATTTTAGCAAAAAAAAAAAAAAAACACTTTTCATGGAATCAGAATATGAAGGAATGTTTCGATGATTTATTCTTTAAAGCATTTTATAGTTGTCTTTTCAAATAAACGTGGATGATTTTGAGATGGTCACGAGAGTGGAATTCGTTCCCCAAGGTGTCTTTTCCATAACCTGCTCTTGACCTTATCAAGGATTCCTTCGAAGTGAAATATATTCTTTTTTTTTGTGGAGACATTGTAGATCGGGATTATGTAGCAAAAGGAACATTTCTTCTTAGATAGATAAGGATAAATAACGACACAATAGTTAAGGGTACATCAGTAGTCATCACACGATGCTGTAAGATAACCTGAAACACCTATTGTATATCATGAAAACTGGTGTTGAAATTAGGCAATCCTGGATTAAAACATACTATAAATTGCGGAGATTACAGGAATTCAGGACCATCACGCAGGAATTTGAAAAATTACCCAGGAGTACACAAAGGTTAATGAGAAGAAATAAAAAAAAAAACACTAGAAAAAAATTGAAATTCCAAAAAGGAAATTGAAAGCCAAATGCATCATAATTACGGATGAGACTTTCAAAAATAAGATCCAATGTACTTATTATTGAAAATAATTCGAGACAATTTAAAGGAACCTATCATTGAAATAATCACTTTGGAATAAAACAAATTTTTCCTTAATGTCTCATTTAAATTTTAATCCAAGCTACGAACCTACTCCCACTACTAGAAGGACCTTCACCAAACTCACTGAAGAGGAAAAAAAAGAATATCTTAGACGCAAATTGCCAAATCCTACAGAGAAAAAACAAAAGGATCAGAACGAAAATATAAAGCACAATCAGGAATCAATATGGCTGAACATAATATTCGATTGAGAGATGTGGTGGACATTGTACCTAGATTTTCTGGTGGATCGACTGGGCCCAGTTTCAGGGAATTTTCTCTAGCATGTCACCGAGCAATGAAAAAATGCTATCTGTCAGAGCTGAAGGTAGCCTCGCTAGCTTGATTAGCGCCAGACTTACCGGAAGTGCTGCTAGAGCACTCGAAAACTAGATTCCTGGCACGATAGACTCCTTATTGAAAACTCTCAAAACATTTTCCCCTCTGGAAAGTACATTCGAGCTTTACGGAAATATGGCACGTACAGTACAAGGAAAATCCAAAGATGTGACGTCATTTTTCTTTAAAATACAAGATTTGGGTAACATAATAATCGAAACCATAAAAAACGAGAACGATGGGCAGATTTCCAATGAAAGAAAAAATGAGATTTCTCACGAGGCATGTAGAGCCTTTATGAATAGTTTGAAGACAGAAATAAGAGCTTTAATGCCAGGTACCGAAGACTTGACTATCGCTGGACCAAAAGCCATCCAAATTGAAAAAATTCTAGTTCGAAGAGATAATTTGAACAATAATCCTTCGAGTTGCGGTCTCTGCAAATCACTTGATCACGAATTAAGTGACTGCCCACGAATCGCAAAAATAGAGAATCTTGCATTGGAGAAATGTCAGATATGTAAGAATCCCGGGCACAAGGCCCCTGCATGCCCTTCATTGAAACATTGCTCAATCTGCCGGCGAACAAACCATACCACAGAAAATTGCCGGTATCGACCTGTAAGGGTTATTCAAACAGAATTATTTACTGACTACAATCGTGCTTAACTCCAGAATCAGAACTACATGTCAAGATTCTACAATGATCGACAAACCATGCGATATAATAATTCGGGACCAAACTCGCGATGTTATCCAAACAACAATTTGGAAACAACCAATCCAGGAACAACGGATACTCGAATCCTCGTTATCTGAATCAAAACAATTAGCGTCAACCCGACCGAAACTACTAGAACCATAGAAATAATGATCAATTCAGGAATAATCATCGGCATTCTCAGCAGCAAACCAATCGATATGGAGGTAATTTTCGAGATTTCCAAAGAACTAATTATGAGAATCCACAAGGAAATACAAACATATCCATCAACGCAGACAATCAGCCAAAAAACGAGGAGCGCCTCCAGCATGGGGGAGGAACAGCCTCTCGAGATCGTCAACGCATGTAAGAAATCACAATGTTCCCACGAAGACTTCGGATGATATCGAACCCCCATGCATAATAACAAAGGTAAATGAAAACATCAAGCTCATGTTGGATTCGGGAGCCAGTGTATGTCTTATTAAACAAAAATTCGTTAAAAATCATCTTGGTAATGAAAATGAAAAAATACATTTAATGGGAATTACAGATGGACAAATTTCTACATTGGGAGCAGTTATATTAGACATTTTCCAGATCCCAACCAAATTTTTCGTGGTACAAGACTCATTTCCAATCGAATCTTGTGATGGATTGCTTGGAAATTCATTCTTTCAAAAAAATAAAGCAAGGATTAACTGGACAGAAAAATGTTTTGAGATCAAAGATTCGAAAATCCCGCTATACAATGAAAATATATATGAAAAAACTAACGAACAAATAATAAACGTACACGCCAGATCGAAAAAGGTTTTTTGCATCAACATAAAACCCACCAATTTAGAAAGTGGAATAATTGAATCATTCAATATTAAAAAGGGCCTATACGCTGGAAACGCAATTATACGTAACTACGACAACAAAATATATTTACCCTTTACAAATACCACCGAAAAAGATATAAAAATCCATATTCCTGAACCAGAAATACATGAAATAAAAGAAATTCAAGAAACTACGTTTTAAAATATCGTTCTAAAATATCGTTCGGTAGTTCAGGGCTCAAAATGAAAGAATATTTTTCATATTTATGTAAATATAAACTGACAAAAAAAAATCCTGAAACAAAAGGAAATTTTTACCACAGAGTAAACAAAACCGAATAACAATCGTGCAATATGCGAATCAAAGAAATCAGTGTACTTATCTGAACTTTATCGGAGAAATTCCTCGGTTTTGCTCGATTTCCTCCATGGCAAAACTCAATTGTCATAACTCGAACGTGTTTGAAAACAACTGTCACCTGTCACTTTTCAGTATCTTCACCTGTGGCTTTCTGGGCTTTCTTTACATGTATACTCAGTGGATAGGCCTGAAGAGGTAGAAAGAGTCATCAAAATTGATGATTTTTTAAATCTTTTTCAGTTTTTGGAAAATATTCAAACAATAATTTGTAAATTTTTACCCCGGGCCCGGATTTTCTCACTACGGCCCTCTCAGAACACTGCAAAACACCTTACGCCATCTCTTGGAAAACATTTTAGATGCACATTTTTAAGCGCCCGAAGAAAACCGAGTGAATCTGAAGTATAATGTGAAACGCCGAAACGGACGAAAATCGTGACGCTTTTGCGTCGAATTTCAAAATACGCGACGCTCATTGGCTGCCGAACGTGAGAACAATGAGAGAGCGGGAAAAATCGACGCGAACCCTAAATATTACAAAAAAGAAAAGAGCTGACTTTCTCGTCCTGTATTACCCGACAAGAAAGTTCAACTGAACATTACGATTCTAACAATATCGAGTAATGACAACCTGTGCCTTCCGAGATCTCTTGTCTGCGCTTATGCACACGCGTTACGCAGAACTTTGAGATGCGGGGAATTACATAAAGTTTGGGAAAAAATTAGGTTCGGTTTATGCGTTCTGCAAAAACAAACAGCAAACAGACTGATTCACGAGGCAGATGTAACGATACCTGAAAATGGTTGCGGTTTCCGTGAGATTGAAAAATTTCAAGAATACCGCTATCGTTCTTTACGAGTTTGACACGTTTGGAAAAGGCGACGCCGCGCTGTACGACGGGCGATGTTACGTATCAAATATCAACGGTCGCGTTGAGCATACGCTACACATAATGTATTACGAACGTACGAAACATTATCAACCTATTCTCAACTTGATCGCGGCTTCGGCATCCAGGTATTTTTGTTCCCAATGCAACAAATCGTACTATAGACGTAATGAACACCGATGCCCCAACAAATGTCCAAAATGTTACACAGTACCAGCGTGTGATCCAACTCTCGAAAATCAATCATGCGAGAACTGTAGCCGTTCATTTTATGGACGTCCTTGTTTTGAAAATCACAAAAAAAGAAACATGAAAGGTAACAGCGTATGCAACTCTATAAAAATTTGTAAAGATTTTTTAACCTTTACGAATGAGAAAAACCATGTTTGCGGAAGCGTCAAGTGCAAAATTTTTAAGAAAGTTACAACTATTAATCATCAGTGTTTTATGCAAACTGTTGAACCGTTCGACGGAGAAGAAAATAATTTGTTTATTTCTTATAATTTCCGAACACAAAAAAACGTCATGCTCGATGATTGAACACGCGTTCATGTACCAAACCTTTGCGTATCTCAACAAGTTTGTAAATTCTGCATCCAGGACCATGATATGATTCGTCAGTGCAATGCGTGCGGGATAAGACAACACATTTTTTCGAAATCCCCGGTTGAAAAGTTTGTGGAATACGTTGTAAGGGAAAAGACAACATTTCAAAAAATTATCTGTATTGCCAACAATGCAAAAGGATTCGACAGTCAGTTTATTTTAAAACACATTGTCGAAAAACATGGTTCTCGAATAGAACCCGAATTAATACTCAACGGTAACAACATCATGCATATGAAAATTGGCAAAACAACTTTCATCGACAGTCTCAACTTTTTTCACATGCCGTTAAGCGCTTTACCTAAATCTTTCGGTTTCGAAGAAGTCAAAGGTTACGTTATGCGACGAAACGCACGCGGCCGTCTCCTTTGCACGCGGACGTCTCTCCCCGCGCAAGGTTCGCTATAGCGAATAGTTCGCTACCGTAAGTTGATACGTACCGCTCGCGCGTTTTCGTTGTCGTAGGCAGTTGAAATTTAGGACGCCGGTTATATAAACTCTTGCTTTACTCTATGTTTCAGACGATAAGAACCACTGATGTGCATACCGCGATGACAACCAACGTGGCGAAATGGGTTTGTTCGCGTGAACGGGGACACCGTCAAAAATTATTCGAGGACGAAGAACGAGTCAAAACAGCCGAAGGCTTCCTACTTAAAAAATTCATACTGACCGTCCCGGATTTAACTTTCGAAACAACCAACCGTCCTTCCGCGAGCGAAGAGGTAGGATTAAGTGACTTTAATATCAAAGCGCGGGAGGCTAGCGACGCAGGTCTGAACAAAAAATTTGAAAAGTTACCCGACAACACCCTGTTTGTAACAAAGACGGTTTATGGAATCAAAGAATATAATTCGAACCAAAAATGCTTTCAAAGTTCTGAAAATTCTCTAAAATATTACTAATAAGCAAATGAAACCATTCATTCATATAAGTTTATTAAATCCAAGTATTTTTTAACAGTAAAAAACTATCTATATGCTTGATTATATACATGAAAGTTTATAAAATCCAAGTACAGTACGACCTCTGGATAGGGCGCCAGTTTTATTTTTATATTCCCATTAACGCTTCATGAGTGCGAGTAAAGACAGAATGGCGTCCTATCGAGAGGTCGTACTGTATTTTTTAACAGTGAAACTATATACTTGTTTATATACTCGAAAAGTTTATAAAATAAAAAATTATTTTAACAACCTCTCTAAGACTACGACGATGTATTTCTGCTTACAATAAATATTGTTTACATATACTTTTTGTCTCTATTACTTTATTTTTCATATCATGCTTTTAGTACCAAAACTTCAATCATAACGAAATTCATTTAAAAAGGTTTAAATGAGAAGTATGAAATCTATAAAAGAAATTAAAATCATCCATTCCAAGAAATGTCTTCGACGCTGCAACACCTTCTGGTTGCGGTAGGTCAGTTTTTACTAAACGTTTGATCACAAATTTAAATAATCTCTGTGATTCAAAGTTTGAGAATATCATTTTGTATTATTCGGAGTGGCAAAGAGCGTACGAGGAATATAGAAAAAATAACGTTATTTTCCGCGAAGGTGTTCCGCAAAATACCGACTTTTCAGATAACAAATAAAAGTTAATAATTCTTGATGATTTGATGCGCGAATCTTCGGGTAATAGCGTGGTTGATTTATTCACAAAAGGCAGTCATTACAGAAACTTAAGCGTAATTTATATTACGCAAAATTTATTCCATCAAGGTAGAGGACAGAGAGATATTCCGTTAAACGCACACTATATCGTAACATTCAAAAACCCTCGCGATGAGGCTCAAATTGATCATCTAGCGCGACAAGTGTGTCCTGAAAATTCTCGCTTTGTCTCTGAAATTTACCAAGAGGCGACATCTACACCACACGGGTATTTGTTTATCGATTTTAAAGAATCTAAACTATAAAAAAAAAACTTAAATTTCAAGATTTTTTCAGGCATAGTGCCTTAAAAACGTGCTTGAAATTTACTGCGTAGCAGTTTTGAACTTCAGTTTAATGTACTTGCATTAAACTTCAATTGGTACTGCAAAATTCATGCAAGGTACCTTAAAACTCAAGATCTCATAGTAAGGCACGGCTAGACTGAAAGCAGAATTAATGCACTTTGCATTATTTTCCCTGCGCTATTTTACATTTTTAATGCGCCTCGTAAAATTCATGTTAGGAACCTTAAAACTCAAGATCGCAGAGTAAGGCACGGCTAGACTGAAAGCAAAATTAATGCACTTTACATTATTTTTCCTCCACTATTCTAAATTTCCAATGCACCTTGTGAAATAAATGTACGAATAACTTGAAAAACAAGAAAATAAAGTTAGACTAAAAACTAAGCAACCCTGAAAACCATGCCATCATTATTGCTATATATCTACATCATATACAATATGTACATATAAACAATAATATACATATATTATTGTATATATATATACATCTATTATTGCTTATATATATTTACACTTGATTATGGAAATTATTCTTCATTAGATATCCCTAAGGTTCATGATATAATATCCTAACGCGAAAACTTTTGATGAATAATATTCAAAAAAACAGCAAAATACTCAATACGTACTCTTGACCAGAGTGTTTTATAGTGTTGTAGAGTGTTGGCTCAATGCTTTTCGTCAAAATGCTTACATCACTTAAATAATAGCCTTGGCAATCAACACATGAAAAGCCAAAAATATTTCACTCCAGGCTAAAGATAGTAAATAATAGGTTGTAAATTTTTCAATCGGTTCTTTCAACACTTACTTACAAAATTAAATTTTTTGCAAGATGCATATACGTTAATCGTGGTTTTCGGTTACTCTGATCATAATTCTGGTGTCTAATTCACGGAATCTATTTGTTTAAACAATTTATTTACAGAACTTACGTTGTTCGCAACACATGTATGTGAATAATTTTTTTTTTCCTTTGCCTATGCATCCGGCATCAATAATGAAATAATATTTCATCCACACCTTCGGGATTCCGAAGGTGTGGACGAAACTTGCGGCGATAGTAGTCAATACTGATGGCCACCGAAAACCAGTCAGTCACTAGGTCACCATGTACGTCGGAGAAAACGATCAAGGAACCTACTTTGACAATTATGGACTTGCTCCAACCGTTAAGAGCCATATTGAGCGAATTGGATCAAACTGCAAATACTATACCTGGAACACTCGCCAGTTACAAAGCGATATGTCTGAAGTTTGTGGGCAGTTTTGCGTTATTTTTCTATTTCTTGTATGTGCTGGTGTCGACTTACTTCGATTCAATTCAATCTTTTCCGAAAATCTTCTCGACAACGACAGAATTATTAGAGAATGCTACGATTTACTTATGAAAAATGTGAAAACGGAATTAAGTGTCTACGATTCGAGCGTCGAACCTTTAGCCTACGGTGGTTCTATTCAAAATTTTCACGCTAAAAATTATCGCATGTGAATGTTTATTCATAATTATCATCATTTACCGGTACTGTGTAAACCTGTTAACAATAAATTTAGCTTTAAGATGATGCATCATATAATGTATAATTTTTTTGTTGCGATTCGACATATAAATCGATCTACAATAAACAAAGTATTTTATAAATTCGTGTTTTTAGAAATTGTAAAATTGTAAAATGTGTTAGTAGAAATTCGTAAAATTCGAACGTTTTTCGTTGTGACAGTATATTTTTCATGTCAAAACATACATTACGTACTCATCGTCTGGATACATGAATTCGTTGATGTAAAAACCAAATTTTTCACGTTCGTCTACTTCGAGCGTTCTTTTCGTTGCTTCATAACGTAGAAAAAGGCTGTATCCCTTGGCATCGCGCAGCATCTCGATTAGAAGTTCACCGACTTTTTTTGTCTCGCGAAGAATCTCGAGCTGCTGCTTCACGCAATCCTCTACTCTTCTCACACAACAGAATGAAGGATCCTGCATATAGATCATATTCTCGTCCTTGGAGAACACGACGCATCTACTGTTGAAGGTGGACTCCAGCGTTACTTTGCACGATGGACTCAGCTGAATGCTGCGTATTTCAGGATCGCGCGTGGAGTCAAAATATGCCGAAATTTTCTTGAAATTTTCAACAAGTTTTACCCACTCGACAATGTCCAGGGAAACACTTTTCCCATTTTTATTGTTTAAAAATTCAATTTGTGGTGTAAAAGTACCATCTTCGTCCAAACGCAACCCCACTCGTAGACTTTTGGAACGCGATCTATTGATGTCGAACACCGAGGCAAAGTATAGTCGGCTCTGCATGTTTAGGTAAAGTTCACAAACTTAAGCGTGAAATCTTTCGACACAAATCTCTGTCACTTTCTAACGCGAGAATACTTTTTTTCAAATCGATAATGTTCTTGATTTGACGATCAAGTCTTTTTTTGAATTCTCAACGACTTTTTTGCACAGTCTCACTCGGCATATAGGACCGGACTTCTATAACGTTTTAAACTGTAAGACTGGCTCGAGTGTGAAAAAAGAGTCAATTTATAATAAATATGACAAAAGAAGTAGGGGGGCGGTATTTTGGGGGATTCTAAGAATTTACGAAGTAGTAAGGAGGGGTGTACTCGAACACTAAAGCGTCAGGCCAAAATTTTTAAACAAGCAACAGAGTACATTTTCTTACGGGTGACTTAGAAAATCGCAGAAAGTTATTGAACCCCCCCTTCCTGGAAAAAATTCCCAGAGATGAAAAACGCATCAAGGTGATTGACCCCCCCCCCCCCCTCAGGAAAATTCAGGTGTAACATGATGCCCTTCAGAAGCTGCGAAATTTACCGCTAGCGAGATCCCCCCCCCCCAAATTCATGAAAAACGGGATGTGTCGAACCCCACCCCCCGCGGTGAAAATCAAAGACCGGATGTTTCCCCGGAAAAATATGCCGCAAGATGCCACCGGCGGCGAACATCAAAGCGGACCCCCCCCCAATTCCTGAAAAAATGCAAGAAAGCGGCCTACCCCCCCCCCCCCCCCCGGCGGTGAAGATCAAAGACCGGATCCCCCCCAATTCCTGGAATAATGCGAGAAAGCGGTCTACCCCCCCCAGCGGCGAACATCAAAGACCGGATACCCCCCCCTCCAATTCCTGGAAAAACGATTGCGACCGACGAGTGATGACGTCATTTGTTTTGACTCCCTACAGTGATAGCACTCTACTTATAAGTTTTCCATATAAATTTACAAGAAATTAACATGTCTCTCACTTCTTTTTAAAATTCCCTCAAGAGTATTTTTTGCCTTAAATAAAATGAAAAATATTTTCGTGAATTTCTGTTTCTCAAAAAGCATTGATAAAAAAATTATAAAAATGAATCAATACGAACAGATAACAAATTGGTATTGTTGAACAAGAACATTGTTCATGTTATTGTTAAATCAAGTAACGCAAACAATTATTATTATATTAATTATTAAGTATTCGCATAAAATTATTATTCTATACTGTTATTTATAAAATAAAGGTTTTGATAATGATTGGACACGTCAACAGACTGAAGAAAAGTAGTGAAAATAATAGGACTCGGAAATTGAAAATTTGTATACTCTTCATTTAATTACGTACCGAGTTGATAACGTTTGCACAATATCTAATATTGACTTCAATATACAACAAAAAACTTTAAAAGTTCGAGCAAATGTGACGCGATCTGAGAAAAGACACCTAAGCCGGAAAAAATGGTTTCCGAGGTTATTGCTCCTGGTCTATTGAATATATCTCTTTACAGTTGTGAAGTCAAAAAATTTTGTATCGATTAATTTTTTATGAAATAAGGCTTTACACGAATCGCATTCAAAAGATGTTCGAGCCCTCTTTCTCTTTATACACACATTCACATGATCATGTCAGCAAGCTCGAGTAAACTCGTGACACTACCTGTTCTGGTCACCAGAACAGGTTGTGTGCAGTAGTGTATGTAAAGAGGGAGTAAGGAATATCGGAACGGCCTATCGGCTCCTCGCCTCTTCTTTTGCTTCTCTTGAAAAATCTCCGTTATGCGGCTTAGGTGTCTTTTCTCAGATCGTGTCACAAATATAAAATTATTGAAAATTTTATCATAATACTTAGAGCCTTTTACATATATAATTGTTTATACATCCTCTTATCGAGTCTTTGAGTTACAATTATTAATACAGTTTATTTCACAACACTTCTTCACAAACTTCTGACTGTTGACATTCTATTCCACTTCTCCTCCTTGCTTTGTTTTTAGTCTTAGAGACTTTTAGATTTTTTCATATTAATTGACAAGAAACTATTATTTTTTTAGCTTTTTTTTCAAAATCTTCCCAAGAGTATTTTTACGTTCAAAAAAAAAAAATAAATAAATAAATAAATATAATATTAAAACTTTTCTAACAAATTCAAGTTTTTCGGAAGACATTAAAATAAATCAATTTGAACAGATAAAAATGTGTATCATTGAACAAGAATTACAGTAGCAGTTTAAAAGAATGAAACCAAATAATACAAGCGATTATTACCTTACCAGGTGTGCCAGTCAATAATGCGGGATTTTTGGAATGAATATAAATGTTGATTGTGAGTTATAGGTTCAATATACTTTATTCTAAGTAGTTACCTTCGAAAGCTACACATTTTTTCCATCTTTCCACCAACTCACGAATACCACGTCGAAAGAACTGTTCGTGAAGCCATTTTTCTACATCTTAATAACTAGTGAAGTTCTGCTCAGCAAGTGCGTGAGACATCGATGAAAACAAATGGTAGTCAGAAGGGGCCAAGTCTGGGGAGATTGTGCGGGTGGGGCAAAATATCCTAGCTGAGTTCAGAAATAATTTTTTTGACCACCTTCGCTGTGTGTGCGGGGGCGTTGTCGTGCTGCAAAATCACTCTCTCATGTTTTGTGGCGCACTCTGGTCGTTTTTTGAGCAATGCTTGGTCCAATTTAATCATTTGCTGTCGATAGCGATTAGTATTAACAGTTTCACCTGGTTTAAGAAGCTCGTAGTACAAGACACCTTTTTGATCCCATCAAATGCACGGCATCATCTTCTTTCTAAAGCGATTAAGTTTCGCAGTTGATGTCGATGGTTGGCCAGGGTCGATCCATGATTTTCTGCGCTTGGGATTCTCAAAATAAATCTATTTTTCATCTCCCGTCACGATCAGGTGCAGAAACCTCTTTCTTTCATACTGAGAAAGCAAAAGTTCGCACACTGTTTTTCGCTTTTCCTGCTGTCTATCATTCAGCTCATGAGGCACCCATTTTCCTACCTTCTGGATTTTTCCCATGGCGTGAAGATGATCAGAAATGGCTTGGCGACTCACGTTTACCCTCTCTGCCATTTGTTTTTGAGTTTGGGTATTGTCTTCGTCCAACAGTCCTTGCGATTCGGCATCTTCAAATTTTTTGGGTTGACCTGAGAGTTCTTTGTCTTTCACACTATAATCCCCACTTTTAAATTGTTTAAACCAACTTTCACAAGTCGCGACTGATAAAGCATGTTCCCCGTAAGCTTCAACAAGCATTCGATAGGATTCAGCAGCACTTTTCTCCAAAACAAAGTAATGAATTAACACTTCCCGCAAATGCTCTTTACTTGACAAGAACTTTGAGATGTTCATTTCATTAAATGCATATGACACTAACTTGAATTTGTCAAAACAACAATGGTTTTTTGGAACGTGATGTTACAGCAAAAAAATGACGCAAGAGTTTTGACGGTGAACTAATCCCTGTTTGCAGAGACATCTCTTGAAAAAATCCCGCATTATTAACTGGCACACCTGGTATTTACTATTATCAAAAACAAATTATCATTTTATGCTGTTTTGTCTGTTTTGAATAAAGTAAAGGTCTTGGTAATTACTTTAGAGGAGAGGCTGAAGAAAAATAAATAAAATAATCATACTTGATTATTTTGAATCCATTAGTATTTATTTAATTGAGCTATAATGTTAATAACATTTGTAAAATATCTGCTATTGATTTGGAATTTCAACACAGTAAAAAAAATCTTTAAAGTTTGTAAAAACATTACATAACTGAACATTTTATTATTATGTAAAAATACTTAGAAGTTTCTCATATAAATTTTCAAAAAACTTATATTTTTGAACTTGTTTTCAGAAGTTCTTTAAAAAGGAAAGAATACATTTCAGTTTCTCGAAACGTTGTAATTCTTGAAAAAAAATTATTAAAATTAATCGATTGAAACAAATGAAAAATTGGTATAGTTTAACAAGAACTATAGGTACAAGTCTGGAAAGAAAAAAAGGAAAACGATACAAACTATTATTTTATCTACTATTATTTACGAAAAGTTATTATTGCATGTTGTTATGAATATAAGTCAAGTATCTTGAAAATGACTCGTAAGTCGATTTACTGAAAAAAATGAGAATAATCAGACTTAAGAACCAATACTAAATTTAATTACAAACTTTTATTTCTTGGTGGGTTCTTATTTTTGAAAAAAATTGATGCCACAAATCCATACAAAAAGATAAAATTACTATATTCAATATTATTATGAAAAATTTTCTAGTAAATTACAGTTTCTCGAAAGGTTTTGATTTTAAAAAAAATTCTTAAGACAAATTAATCTTTACATATGGAAAATTAGTATCATTGAACAAGTCTAAAAAAAATCAAATAAAGTAATACAAACAAGAATTATTTTATTGACTATTATTTACGTAAAATTATTATTGTACATTGTTATGAATAAGGTAAGTGTCTTCAAAGACTCGAAATTTGGTTTACTGAAAAAGAACAATGAATATAATGAGATTAAGAACAATAATAAATTGAGAATTTTAATGTTTTGGTAGGTTCTTAATCTCAATAAAAAAAATTGATAAATTGGAAATCAATACTAAATTCAATTACAAATTAATTTTTTTCACAAGGTTTTTATTCTTAAAAAAAAAATTAAAAACAAAAGAATCCATATAAACCGAAAAATTACTGTATTAAATACTATCATGAAAAACGTTCTGGTTCAATTTCAGTTTCTCAAAATATTTTGATTAGGAGAAATTTTTTAATTAATCGATTCAAACAGATAAAAATTGGTATAATTGAACAACTATATGAGTCTAAAAAAATGAAATGAACCCTAGCGAAACACTTACGAGAGTTGACTCTCGTCAACTCTCGCGAGGCCAAAATAAGGGGCTTTGAAGTTTAATTTGTATGGTTTTTGATTTCAGAATCGAACATTTTATGAAAATCAGTGATTCTGAAAAGGTTTTACAACTCTATGTTGTGTAAAAACAATTATTTTTTAATTATTAAAATAACTAAATAAAACCATGCAAATTAAACTTCACAGACCCTTATTTTGGCCTCGCGAGAGTTGGCGAGAGTCAACTCTCGTGAGCGTTTCGCTAAGGGACATGATAAAAACAATTCTCATTCCATTTACTATTATTTATGTAAAATAATTATTGTATATTGTTATTAACAAATTAAATATCTTGAAAATATTTAGACTTGCAAATCAATAATAAAAGAAATGGCAAGTTTTCATTTCTTGGAACGTTTTTATTCTCACAAAAATGTAATGAAAGAAATTCATATAAGCAGATTAAATTTTTATGTTAATAATTATTATGGGAAATGATTTAGTAAATTTTCATTCCGCGAAACATTTTAATAACAATAAAATTTTTATTCAATTGATTTAAGCAGATAAAAAATTGATATTGTTGGACTAGAACTATACCAGCCTAAAAAATATAAAATAAAATAATATAAACAATTACGATTTTATTAACTATTGTTTACATGAAGTTACTATTGTATATCGTTATCAATCAGTTAAGTGTCTTAAAAATGACTCAAAACGTCGATTTACTGAAGAATAATTAGACTCGCGAATCGATAACATATTGGCAAATTTTAATTTCTGGCAAAGTTCTTATTCCTAAAAAACAATAAATCAAAAGTGCGTCATTCAGAGGCGCTTTTCGGAACTGATAATAATTATACCCATATAAACAGATTAAAATTGTCCTCATCAAAAAGAACTACAAAGGTGTAAGAATAAATAAAACTAATGCTGGTTTTCGTAAAAATATTCATCAACTTTGAACGCTAAATAATCTTATCAAAAAGTCCGAAAATAACTCACGATGGCCTTTGTGTAGCAGCTCGCAGCATCTTCGTATTTGTGCGAACTGTACAGACGATTTCCCTGTTCCTTGAGCTCCTTGTCCTGGCCGAGCAACAAACAACAATAATGAGAAAAAAACCCTTGATAAAACCTTCAAAAACATTTCTGAAATTACCGAAAGATTCGCCGTCGAGTACATTTTACTCATGTTTTCAGCAGCCTCGCGAGGCCTCTCGCGTGTCACTTCACATAAATGTCACGCACTCGTATTGACGAAATTATCGAGATTATTGCAAACGAAATTGTTGACACTCCTCAAAAATTTATAACAACGCGACGCACAACAACAAAAAAACAATGAGATTTATGCGCACGACATTGAAGTCTCTTGACAGCTCTTGACAGGTCTCCGCAGGGGGCACTGGGCACAAGCGCCCATAAGAATTTATAGCAACCTATAGCAATTAAAGTTTTGCGCTACGCCATCTGATATCCGCACTCGACTCGGGAACTAACAGTGGAGACTGGGAGTTTCCGCGCGCAATTTCAACTACACTGGGAAAAAAAACCCGTCGTATTAACCGTAAAATCCGGTTGTGCCAACGTTGATGCAAACCGTGACGTTTCAACGTTAGGTTGGCGTTGTTGGCCATAGTGAATTCACCTCGTCAATCTAGCCCCGATTGGCCACGGGGTATCAACGGGAATCCAACGCTGAAACGACCGAATATATATATATATTATATATATATAGTGATACAACGGACAAAGCACAGCTGACCGTCAGATCAGCATTGGCAGCAATTGGCAGCACACGGCCCTCTTGGCCTGCCATTTACGTTTGCTCACGTTCCGAACGTTAGTGAACGTAAGTGAACGTAGATCGAGTTTTTCATAAATTGTTTGTCACAAAATGAAGAGGAAAATTATGTAATCAGTAATTAGGGGTTGCTCTGTAACTAAATCATGCAAAAAATATTGAAAAATACCTTTAAATAAAAACAATGTTTTTTTCCGTTCGTGTGAGTACGTGCATTGATATATATATATATATATATATATATATATATATATATATATTATATATATTATATATATATATATATATATATATATATATATATATATATATATATATATTTACAGTGCTCCCGAACAAGAAGGCTAGAAACTAAGGAGATATAACTCACGGGCTAAACAAAAGAATCGAGATGGCCAAAAGCCGTATCCTCGATGCGAAGCAAAACGCTGTACTGCGCATGTGCCACTTGTCACGTGGTTTTATCTCGATGTTGGCGTTGGCTGAGAATCTGGAATCGCGGCAAAGCAGCGAGACGCGCACGCGTGTCGCCACTTAATTCCTGGAAATCGGGATACGGATTTCGGACCCACTCCCTGCTGGGAGTTATATCTCCTTAGTATCTAGCCTTCTTGCTCCCGATAAAGCCGTATAACGGTGGTGAAGCGCCAAGGAGAGCGCAGGAATCAAAAGCGTAAACAGACTTGAAACAGACTAAACGTAAACAAACAGATATTTTTTATCGCGCGTGAAAAGTGAGAAAAAAAGGATACAAGTGATGAACAAAAGCGGTGAGTACAGTATTCGCATCTAATTTCTATTATTATTATGCCATCATCCCAGATAACATCGCGTGAATCACAGTTTTAGCACAGAGTGAATCACGTATGTGAGTGCAATGTTCCCTCAAAGTGAGCTCAAAACGCGCGCATGTTAAATCACATTTTTAGCACACTGTGGATCACATACGTGAGCGCAACGTGCCCTCAAAGTGAGCTCAAAATTTAAAATTTATAGGTTAAATCACACTGTGTACTCAATGTGTACTCACAGTGATCACGCAAGTGTCGGACATTTTGAACTCACAAGTGGTGATTGTGAGTGCACAGTGACCTCACATTTCGTGCAAATTGTTATCTGCGTAGTGAACAAAACCAGCCAAACCTCGCCGAAAATGTACCCAATATAATTGAGTGGGATTGGCCAATAGTAAGATAATTCTGCAGCCCCTACAGGGAACACTGTTTGGGCAGTTTTTTTGTACACTATATTTGGGTTATATTGACTATATGTGGGGTTTTACATTTTGACATTTAATAATAAAACGTTTGCTCAATACCAACCCACTTCCAGCTCAATTGATTTGTTTTCCTATTTTGTGAGCAAATTACATTTTTTATGATATTTTAAAGTTATTAGAAATAAGTTCCCTATTTTTAATTCACATAGCACCTTTTTCTCCTATATAATATACGATCTAGGTAAATACGTAAATTATCAGCTTTCATTTTCTAAAACAGTTTTTATTGCGCTTTTTTTTATTTCGAATGACTCCTACATTATTCCTTACGCAATTATTGATTAAAAACACTTGCAGACCCTTTACCACGTAAATATTGGGGTAAACGACGATTTATTTTTCGACTTTTTCACCTACTGAAACATTCAAACATAACCAAAAATCAGACAAAATACGACACTCGCGGTTTTCGTGATTAATCGAATACATTTTGTTTTTACAGAATCACGGATTTTTTACTTACTTTCGATAAATATCCTGGGTGTAAAGATCAGTACAAAAAAAAAAAAAAAAAAAAATATAACACGATTTTGCATTGTTGTTTGTACCGAAAAAGGCGCGAACTTTTGCCATGGCGCGACAGATGCGTTTGTTTATGTTTATATTATACATACTGTGAATGTTACCACCATAGGTTGGCAATTGTATTGCCCAAATAATTTGCCCCAACATTGGATAATTCTGCGGCCCCAACAGGACCCCATATTTGGCAACAAAAATTGACCACCATTAGGGAGAAACAGTGGGCAAACATGGGACTGTGCGCGTGCATGACAATATTTGTGACTAATATAACCTGCAGTTTGGCCAATTTCATGGATCTCACGATATTTGGTGGAATGGAGGACCCAATTTTTTATTCACTGGGTGGGATGTAATATTTTTATGGTTATAGTATATAATAATATATACTAATATACAGGGTGTATTCCTCTTGAAATTCCAAGACTTTTTTCCTTATTCGTCATTTTATAAAAAACTCAAAATACAAAAAGATATTCAAGGAATAAATTAAAGAAATCTGATTGGTTGAAACTTATGACCCGAATAACTTTTTTGATTTTGAGTTTTGTGAAAAGTGGCAGAAGACTTTGTTATTCAGAAAAATATGAAAAAAATTTGGAAAAAGTTTGCTTCCGTGAATTCGACCCCCACTTGTCAGGATAGGGCATTAATTATTTAAATTTTCGGCTTTATTAACTTTTTTAATTTTGAGTTTTTTAAAAAATTGCTAAGGAAAAAAAGTTGTAAAATTTCATGAGGAATATTGGATTTTTTGTAGCACGAGGAATAGGATACACCCTGTATGTTAGTATGATTATTACCATAATAATAAAAATATTACAATATGGCATAATAATAATAGAAATCAGATGCGAAAACTGTACTCACCGCTTTTGTTCATCACTTGAATCCTTTTTTTTTTCACTTCTCACGCGTGATAAAAAATATCTGTTTGTTTATGTTTAGCCCGTTTCAAGTCTGTTTACCCTTGTGATTCCTGCGCTCTCCTTGGCGCGTCGTCACCGCTGTACGGCTTTATCGGGAGCAATGTAGATATATATATATATATCAATGCACGTACTCACACAAACGAAGAAACATTGTTTTTATTTTAAGGTATTTTTCAATATTTTTTGCATGATTTAGTTACAGAGCTTCTCCAAATTACTGATAACATAATATTCCTCTTCATTTTTTGACAAACAATTTATGAAAAACTCGATCTACGTTCACTTACGTTCACTAACGTTCGGAACGTGCGCAAACATAAATGGCAGGCCAAGAGGGGGGGATTTCCCGTGGCTATGGGGCTGGATTGACGTTAAAGCAGTAACGTTAAGCAGTCATGTTGAATCGCCGGGATTTTTTTCCGAGTGTAATAATTTTAAAATACCAGTATGATTGGCATGTGCGTGAGGATCTACACGCACAGATGCATCCATATTCGATCCCGTATTCCCACCCCTACCTACTAAAACGACTGCCAAATCTAGCGGCAGCTTGTGCCCCCTGGGTGTCTGGGTGTCTGCAGGTGTCTGAGACGATGAGACCATCTAAGACTGAAACTCCCATGTTATTTATTTGCGACTAATATTCCTGCTATTCAGTGCCTGTGGACTTTAACGGGTTAGCCCGACAAAGTTTTTAGTTTACGGGTTAGCCACGGAGGCGCTAGTTTCCACGTGAAAGCCTATACTTCTCCCTCTAAATGGAAAAGAGACAAACTGAGGAAGAATAGAGACCCTCTAACATAGAGTAACATAGAGTCTGGCTATTAGGCTAAAACATGGCCGCCATTTGTCAATGTGTACGTGTATCGACGTGTATTTGTATCGATGTATAAGCGCCTCTTAATGTGTATGTGTATCGATGTGTCAATGCTTCTCATTGAAAAAGGACTAAAACATGGCGGCGCCAATCAGGGCTGTGGACGCAATGGCCAGACTTTATGTTGGAGGGTCTCTAAGGAAGAACAATTAATCTTTGGTTGCATGGACTCTTATGAAAGTCTACAGCCACTGCTGCTATTGTGGCGCCGCGAACGACAGAGGAACGTTACTAATCGAATGCGCGCGCAGGAGATTCAAATCATTTGTCTTTTTCCTTCGTTGGACAATGCAAAATGTAGCACGCGTTCGTCATATTTGTATATTTTGTAATTTAGAACAATTGAAAAATGAAATTTTATGATTTTTACAGTAAACTGCAGTAAACAAAACAGTACATGATTAAATGATACAAAAGTAAACAAAAGCAAACAACAACAGCTGATGCAATTTTCGAGCATCAGCGCCACATGCGACGGGGGTAAAGTATTAATCCTCATCGCAGAATCGCCCATTTGAGTTTCAGTACCTGCACTGGAAAAAAAAGTATTTCAGACAACACTAGATTGTGCTGACACAGCACGACTTAGTGTTGCCACTACACGGAAGAAAGTGTTGATAAAAGGGATTCAAAGGTGTTGTGCCAACACTTTAAGGTGTCGGTTAAACTTAGTGTTCACCAAATACCGATATATATCGATATTCGTATCGATAGTTCAACTACCGATATTCCGATATTTTTTCCGATATTATATGGCTATATCTATGTATATGATGTATATAGGTATAACTATCGAGCACAGGTCCGATATTCCGATACTATATCGATACAGTATCGGTGTATCGGCCGTACCACCGATACTGTATCGATATACGAATATAGATATTTAGTGATCACTAGTTGAACTCCGGTATCAGATTGACACAGATTGACATATGTTAAAGCATTAGTGGCGTTGGTTCAACACTCTCGTAGGATTTCGGTTGAACCGCTAGAGGCGCTCGCACAACTCCTCAGAGTCAACACTGTCAATGGTGCCAACCCAACTTTCCTGCAGTGCCCTCTGAAACACTTTTTTTTCCAGTGTATGTAAAGCCCTGGTTACATGCGAGCGACTTGCAACTTGCAACTTGCGTTGCTTGCTGCTGATTGGATGCGTAAAGCCAGCCCTATCCGACTCAGTAAATTTGCGGATAGGGACAGATTTCACCGATAGGGCGGCGCTTGAAGCATGGAGGCTTCGGAGACCTTCTCACGTGTATCCGTCTTGTCCCGTTCGCATCCCTTTCACCGCTCCATCGTCTGCACGTTAGCGAGCATGGGTCCGGTGCGGGAAATGCGGGGCTCAAACGCAAGGAGCGCAAGCAGCGAAGGTAACAACGGCAAATCGACGCAACGGACGAAAATATGTTCTGTTCTAAACGTTAAGGCTTACGAGAAAAGCGCTTAAAAGTGACTAAATTGATTTCCCCCTTCGCATTATTTCTTTATTAGAAATAATAAGTGCATAAATGGAATAATGTGTTTGCCAATATTTTTCTGCGATCGAAATTTTTCGAATATAACCGAATTTTTAACAAATTCTGAAATTTTTGTGATATTTTTTACGTTTAAGAAGATTTTAAGCAATATTGAACTACTTACAAAATTTTTTGAACAATGTAACAAACTATATTATGGAACGTAGTCTGAATTTCATTGTATTTTTTTTTTTTTTTTTCACGCCAAGAATTGCCCCTGGTGACAAGGCTTCGAGAGAGTTCCGAGAGATTTGCATATGCATTTCATAGTTTTTTAGGTCGCTAATCATCAATCTGAGGTCAAATTTGGAAAATTTTTTTGTTTAAACAATTTGTTTTAACAATTATAAAAAAATACTTACTAAGATGCACCACAGCAAACGAGAAAATATTGGATGATCAAATCCTCAATTCAAACTCGATGACTTTGAATACTTTTCATAAAAGATCAAAGTGCCGACATCAAAAGTATTCAAAGTTATCGAGTTTGAATTGAGGATTTGATCATCCAATATTTTCTCGTTTGATGTGATATGCTTTTCATGGTTTTTCAGATTGCTAATCATGAATCTGAGGTCAAGTTTGGAAAATTATTTTGTTCAAACAATTTGAATTAACAAATTATAAAAAAATACTTACGAAGACGCATATGCTTTACATGATTTTTTAGGTCGCTGATCATGAATCTGAGGTCGAAATCGCAAAATAATTTTGTTCCAACAATTTGTATTAACAAAATAATTTCGAAATTTAAACCTCAGATTCATGATCAGCGACATGAAAAACCATGAAAAGCATATGCATTATAGTGAATATTGTGTTTTTCATAATTTGTTAATAGGAATTGTTTAAACAAAATAATTTACCAAATTTGACCTCAGATTCATGATCAGCGACCTAAAAAATCATGAAATGCATATGCAAGTCTCTCGGAACCAGAGTTGGGCAGTAATCGGTAGTTTTTTTAATCAAATACTTTTACAATACAAAATACATTTAATCGAATGGTCAATTTTTTTCGATTGAATATATTTGAGTATTTCAAAAGAGTGAAATACTCAAATACATTTATTTCAGATCCCCCGAAGTATCGAAATAATTTTATTCCGTTATTTCCAAAGCCATTCATTACTTTTATTCGAGTTATCATGAGGCATGACAACTCAAATAAATGTATTTAAGTAACCTTTAACTTTGATTTCTGAAATGATTTTATTTGAAAAATCGTGTAAAATAACCGATTTTTTCATTTTCCTTCTTGACGTGTAACTCTATGTCGAAGATTTTTTTGTATTATTCTTTGTTTGTTTCCCCGTAGGCTATTTTCTGCAATAGATTGGATACTTGTATTATGCTGCGTATGTTATACTGTTTAATAATTATGTTATATAATTGAACAAATTTACATGGATTGTTCAACAAGGATCATAGGTCAGAGGGACTATTTGATCATAAGAGAGTTTTTGAATCATTTTAACAAACAATTGTTTACACAATTTAATAAATTTTAAACAAATTCAGAATCAGAGAAAAATATTCGGATCTCTTGTATCGATCGACAGAAAGCATTTATACATGTGTAATACTTTTTTTGACAACTTCTAAAATTATCTTTTCATCAACGAAACTTACGAAACCATTAATGATATTTCACCGAATTGCTATGCAAGTTCCTGCAATTGATCACCACTTGCCGTTTTCTTTGCAAATTGCAAATGTTTTACGTAATGCTTAACGTGAATATCGTTTTTCATATTAATTTAAACAATCACCGAAAGTTTAAACAATTTTTAGTAAAAAACAATTTCTACAGTTTTTTTATTTTTATCAAACTTAACGAGCACTTTATATTGTAATGAAGGTGTTTTCAAATATTTTTTAACGTGACAAAAAAATTGTTTAAACAATGTAAAAAAACATTTTTAATTTCAAAACCAGTAATAAATTCAGACTAGGACTTTTGTATTCATAGACAGAAAGCATTTTCACAATAGCAATATATATATATATATATATATTTTTTTTTTTTTCCAAATCACTTAAAACATTTTTTTTATTGACGAAACTTGAGTCGCTTTTTACGGCAAATTACAATGACCCTGTAATTCATCACCGATTGTTCTGCATATTGCAACTGTTTCACTCAACGTCTTAAAAATAAGAAGCTTTTCATTTCTCAAGTCTACATGTACAAAATAATTAGCTTATCTACAAGCAGAGAATAGAATGAATAATAGGTCCATGAAAATGGACAATTTTTTGAAGAGTGATGAAAAAAATATTTTTCATCACTCAAACATTAAAACTGATATTTTGAAGCGACTTTTCGGCCATCGTGATGAAAAACATCTCACGTAAACAAGTACGGATGTGCTCGTAGGCAAAACGGGTTACAAACCTCGCCTTCGGCTCGGTCCGTAATTACCCCGTTTTGCTAAATTCTCACATCTGTACCTGCTACGTAATATACTATAATCGTTCGAATTACACATTTGAAATAAAAATTCACTATCTCGATGTAAACCTCGCCTTCGGCTCGGTCCGTAATTACCCCGTTTTGCCAAATTCTCACATCTGTACCTGCTACGTAATATACTATAATCGTTCGAATTACACATTTGAAATAAAAAATTCACTATCTCGATGTACGAGTTTTTCGTTTTGAAATCAAATAATCATTACAATCAATAATTTGTTTGGATCGAAAAAAAATTCAAGGCATCTGCATCATGAATAATTTTTTTGGAAATTTCGAAGTCCCCATTCCCCATTTTCACGCGCAGGGTCGGATTTGCCCGAAGTGCCGCCCCGGGGCAGTAGGAAAAATGCCGCCAATTTTCGAAAATGAACCTTTACAAAAAAAAGGTCGCCACTTTTTTAGAGGACATCGAAAAACGATTGTTTTTGAAAAATAAGAAGTCAATTTTTTTTTTTTTTTCAGATATTCCTTTCACCTTCGAAAATTTGCCGCCCCCAAAAATTTGCCGCCCTGTGCCTAAACCGAGAGCACATAGTGTAAATCCAACCCGATTTCTATTCATAAAGAGGTACAATAAAAATACATTTCAATTAGTCACGGTGACTGTCTAGATCGTCTAGACAGTCTCAAGACTCGGGCATTTCAGGAGACCCGTTATCGAGGTTCGAGTTTTGGATTTCTCTAAGTCATTTCCTGTAAAGTAAGATAATATATATGATTCGATTGGTTATTTTTTGTATAGAAAAAACGTATTCATCGACTGAAGAACTCGATTTTAACATTTAACTATGTGAAAAAATTTCGATAAAACGTAAAATTATACTCGACTTATGAAATTTACAGAGGATCCTATAATAATGTTGTAGTTTCATAGACATGGAACTTGAAGTGAAATGCAGTAAATGGAAACATTCATGAAGGTGTTCGATTTTCGATGGTATTTTAACTTATTAACTAAAAGTTAACTTAAATTTTTTTTCACTAAAAATTGTTTAAACATTAGGTGATTGTTAAAATTAATATGAAAAACGATATTCACGTTAAGCATTACGTAAAACATTTGCAATTTGCAAAGAAAACGGCAAGTGGTGATCAATTGCAGGAAATATCATTACTGGTTTCGTAAATTTCGTTTATGAAAAAATAATTTTAGAATTTTTCAAAAAAAGTATTACAAATGTATATATGCTTTCTGTCGATCGATACGAAAGATCCGAATTTATTATGATTCTGAATTTGTTTGTAATTTATTAAATTGTTTAAACAATTGTTTGTTAAAAATATTCAAAAACTCTCTTATGATAAAATAATCCCTCTGACGTATGATCCTAATTAAACAATCCATGTAAATTTTTTCGCTCGCCCTACATTGTTTAAACAATGAGCGATTATTTAAACAAACAGTATAACATACACAGAATAATTCAAGTATCTAATCTATCGCTGAAAATAGCTCACGGGGAAACAAACAAAGAATAATACAAAAAAATCTTCGACATAGAGTTACACGTCAAGAAGGAAAATGAAAAAATCGGTTATTTTACACGATTTTCCAAATAAAATCATTTTAGAAATCAAAGTTCAGGATTACTCAAATACATTTATTTGAGTTGTCATGCCTCATGATAACTCGAATAAAAGTAATAAATGACTTTGGAAATAACGGAATAAAATTATTTCGATACTTCGGGGGATCTGAAATAAATGTATTTGAGTATTTCACTCTTTTGAAATACTCAAATACATACAATTGAAAAAAAATTGACCATTCGATTAAATATATTTTGTAATCGTCAATCATCGATTATCAATTTTGCCCATCCCTGCTCGGAACAATCTCGGATAATTGTCTGGGAGAGTTCCGAGAGACTTCCGAGAGAGTTCCGAGAGTGGACCCTCGGACCCCCGTTACTAGGGCATGTCTAAACAAACTCGAATTCCATTTGGTTTCTAATATTAGAAGTTCTTGAAAAAATATTTTTGTCTCGTTAATGCTTATATAAATTATTGCTTAATCGAAATATTTATTATATGGTCGAATGGTTTTCCAACAGCACAATTTTAGTAACTATATAAAAAATTTTAAGGCAATCTCGAGTTAAGTAATCATCAAAAAATAGAATTATAAAAATTTTGAGAATGTTTGAAGAACGATCGAGTTATCGAATTTGTCAAAAAATGATACTTGCTGCCTTAAGGTGTCATTACATGGAGCGCGTTTGGGCTTCTGGCGTTCAGCGTCGACGTCTAACTTCGATGCGTATTGGTTTCTGTTGTTGTGACTGCATGTTGCCAGTCAATCAAGCGACATGCGCCAGAAATCGAGCTTTCAAATGCGCGAAGAAGCCGTGTTGTCACGTGTTGTTATTATTACATCCATTGTCATCATTGTCATTTTTATTTTCGCAATAAAATGAGTTTGCGACAATTCATGTGTATTGTGTGCGATGCTTTTTTATCGGAAAAGGAGATACTGGGACACTACGAGTGTTTAACCAGTTTTGGACGCGACTACACCTCGTATTTAACGAGTGGAACAATTGGTTTTTTTTACCCGCAAAGAGGTATTTATCGCAATGTATTGTCCCGTAAAATATTTCAACATTTTTTACCCTACATCGGATCTCATCGCAAATGCTTCATTTTATTGCAGAGGATGGTACCCAGATAGCAAAATGTAGTCACAATGCGCGCACTCGGAGCGCACGTATGCTACTTTAGGTCACGCGCGTGCGACGCACCTAGCCTTACATTTATGTCCAAATCTGCGTCGCATTTGAGCCTCACACGCTCGCATCGCATTCAAGGCTCACGTGCGTGCGACTTAAAAAAAATTGGGCTACATGCGGAAATCGGGAAATTTTATGAGACGTAAATAGTGACAATAAATATAGGCATGTTAAAAATTAAGTATTTCCGTTTATTTTCATATAGCCAGGGTTGCCAAGGTGACAAATTTTACAAAAATTCTGGAAGAAAAATTACAATTTCTTTTACAGGCTTATCATTATTCTATATTCTCATCGCTTTTATCCGCCTCAGCTCCTGATAAATCAGATAGATCAAAAGCATCTTCACTTATCCCCAGTTGTTGTTTGAGCTCATCGATTTTTGCAACGATTTCACTGTCCGACTCCAACCCCGGTAATTGCGTGTTTCTTTTTTCTTTTACTATTTTCTTCCCGATATTTTTGAACCTTTGTTTAGTGGCCCTCAGGATTTCCTTCATATCGGCTTTAAAAGCGGCCTTATCCTTTGGACCTTCAAAGGGACACTTCGTTGCTGCGACTGCAATAAAAAAGATTCATTAAGATTCCTGATAAATTTGTATTAAATAAGAATAATAATTCAATTAATATTATTACATAGTATCATATATTATAAAAATTATAAGGTATTATAATTGATATAACTATATAAATATTATATAAATTATAAAATATTATGAATAATATAAATAATAATAATATTAACAATATCTGTAAATATTAGGTGTTCCTCTACATACTAGAAAAGATAGAATATGACGGAAATCACCTTTAAGTATAGAAATGTAAATTTTTCTTTTCGTAAAGTCCGTGACAGAAAATTTCTCAAAAATATTGCTGACGAGTATTTCTAAAGTTATTTCAGTACATACTCTCCGAAAATTTTTTGTACAATTGGCCTTTTAAAACAAGAACTGAGCAAGAGTATACTTTGAATATATTATTTTCAGAAATTTCTGTGACATATTGTGTCTCTATTAAAGAGGAAATACTTTTTTTTCAACAAATGCATACTTACGATACAGGGTGTTGCAGATCTTAGTTTTCTCCAATGCAATTTTTCCTTTTGAACCATCCCATGTAAGATGGTTCGATACAAACTCATCTGTCAGCAATTGTTTTACGGAAGAACTCAAAAATTCTCTTGCCGACGACCCTCCTAGGCAAATCGAGTGATTGAACTGCAACACAAAATCAGACTTTGAGTCAGTTTAATTGAAGCACATTTATAAAAAAAAAAACATTACAAATTATTTTCAAGTAAAAACTAAGCCTACAGAAAATTATTTTCAGGCGCTTTTTCGAAAACACCCATACGAAATATAGAATGGGTATCATACATATACAGAAATGTAATGAAAGAAAAAAAAAATTATAAATCGCAGAATATCCGAAAATTCTGTTAAAAAATTAAATTCATCATTTTCTTTTTAAATTATCTCTTTACTAAAAACTTCTACAAAACCAACTTACAAAATAAAGTGAAATCTCAAACTATTATTTGGATGATACTTGACTCGGTAACTTGCAGCTTATCAAGAAACCCTCTAAAATTTTACTGAGTTCTTTTTTATCATTTCAAATTGGTTGATTTAAAAGTATGTCTTTAACAAATATTCTTATCCGGCTCTAAAGCATGCCTTAGAGCATGCATGGGTGAAGGTAAAATTAGAATTTCTCTACTGTGGAGTTAATTTTGTATAAACTCTATTTGAAACATCAAGTTTGAACACCGAATTCATTAAGAATTTTCAAAACCTCCTCAATCGATTTCTATATCGGTTTCAGGATTCTAATTCAATGAACTAGGCTAAGTATGAAAACTGCTTACAATTTTTTCGCGCATTTCTCCGTTCTCTTATGATTCCATGCTTTCAAAATCCGCAAGTGATGCCAAGGGAAACCCTTTTATGGATTGGTACAACGATCCATGAAAGTGGGAACCGCCCGCAACTTTTGTTTGTTTGAGCTCTTTGCCTAACCCATCGACACTTTTTTTGAGTTCTTCATTGAGCGAGAGAAGCTGCTTGTTGAACGACAATATTTCCTGATTTTGTGTCTTCAAATTCCTTAAACATAAAAATGTACCTATATAATGTTACTAGTGGTAAGGTGCGTAGACAGAAAAAATTTTCGGGAGGGGTTTTTCGAAAAGATTATCTCTGGGATTGAGTAATTTTTTAATTTTTGACCATCTGGCTAGTAGAAAACGATTTTCTAATTTTTTGAATTTCGGTATTTTTAAGTTACACGATTTTTGGAGTCCAGAGTCGTACATTCTTCATATTCGTATAAACTGTGATAGAATTCGATTTTTATAATTTCCAAGTCACTGAAGCTAAGATTTCAATATTCTTCATAATTCTTTAGTATTTATACAACTATAAGGATTTTATGATAATATTATGGATCTCTGTACAGCTTTTAAGAATTCCATGCTACATTAATCGAAGTTATAAAAAATTAAAATATTTTTCTAGATGTTTGGGAAAATTATAACAACATGAGTTTTTAGAATTTTCGTAATTTACTGTATATTCTAACATTTTTCAGTGCTTTCTGATAATTTAAGAGATTTTTATGAACCGCTCTATGGATTCAATACTATAGTAATAAAAATTGAAAATACAAGGCAAAATTAAAAAAAAAAGCACAACAATATCTTAAAATATGTCTTATAATCTTTAAATAAAATGGTATCGTCGAATAATGAAAAATTGTGCATATTTTCACAATGAAAACTCACCGAAGATCCATACTCATATTTATCAGAAGCTCCATTATTGCAGAATTTGATTGCCCATGACTATCGATCCCGTGACCTTGGTTGCTAGAATAAGACACGTTCGTGCTCAGGAATGATCTGTAAATTGATTATAATACATAAAAAATGTAACTGATTAAAAGTTTTGATTATTTTCATTTTATTTATTTTTATTTCGTAACTTCTTCAAATACTTTTCTGAAAATATGTTTGTATGATTATTTCAAACTTAATAGTGTCACAACCAACCAAAAAAATATTGTATTTTCATAATATAATTCCGAAAGAAACATTTGATTGATTTTTTTTGGCTGGTTGAGACTTGATTTTAAGTATTCGTGAACATACTTTTCCGGAGACAAAGTTGCACGGAACTCCAGGTCATCTTTGTGTTTGAGCATAATTTTTGTTACGCTCGTATGAGGGCTTGAGTTGGAAGGCTCCATATATCGCGAATGCTGCTTCTCAGGTAGTTTGACTGATGAAAAATCGCAGATTTCCAGCAAATCATCATTCAGAGCATTTCTAATAAACAACAAAAAGTTCGTTAAGAAATATCACACATCAATAGGAACGTAACGCTTTGAGATTGCAATAAAATATTGCACGTTACAGTATAATTTCTTACCCACTACATGAAAATGAGTTGCTCGATAACTTTTTTCCACTTTCATCTGGAGTGCAAAGGTTTTTGTTGTGGTCTCGGGTGTATCATTTTTCGCAGCCCTATCTGCCGCCATTTTTTGGAGATCTTTCAGCAAATTCATCATAGTAGAACGCTTTGAGGTGTTCTTTTTCGCGAGGACTGTTTCTTCGGAAGAAGTCGAGTCCAGTTTTGGAGGACGGTACACCTCACGTCCACTGTGAGTATGGCCCATAAACTTTTGTTCTTTCGGCATCCTCAAGCTTCTGTTGATAAATGAAATCATTCGTTTTTATACATTGTGCAATTTGTAAAAAAAGGAAAGTTTAAAAATAACATTTCGCTTCACAGCAAAGACAGATAGCTATTATTACAGTTTACCTAATATTACGTAGGTCAACCTAATATTATTTCATTGAATAATTAGACGTTTTGTGGAAGGGTGAAGGGAGTAAGGAAATCCATGCAGATAAACGCGCCGTCTATAACATTTTCTTCCTGGCCTTCAACAGAACTCCATTTTGGCATTAGGAAGCATTTTTTGCAAACTTCTCTCAAACTAACCATTTCATAATCATCTGATAAGTCATTTACCATGCGAACTCCCGCAGTTTCTGATGACAGTCCGAAATCGTAAAACGGGACCGACGTACGAAATTTTCTCACCACCAATTGTATATGTTCTTGTACACGAATGATATTCTTTATGATACACACATCTGTGTTTTCAATTTTGATACAGCAATTTCGATTATTGCTTTCAAGCGTGACATTGCCAACCTGAATTTTTTCGAACTGCTCACTATTTTGAGAAATTATTTCTGGAAGAGGGCCATTGCGATGTGTTTTGGATAATTTCAAAGGGATCCCATCGTTTGGAGGCAATGTTGTCAATTCGTTTCTTTCGCATAACCTTTTATAAAATTGTTCCAGGTTTTGCACTGGCTTGCGCTGTTTATCTCTGAATTCGGGCATGCTGTTTTCAAAGCTAAAAGCACTTAGAGAATCTAACGGCCCATATCTTCTCACGTCATCTACAATGTGTAGGAGGTTATGTGTGTTGTATGACAAAAAACGAAGACCATATAACTCCTCAGCAACATTGACAAAACCCTCCAAAGCGGTTTAATAATAAACTAATTGCTCCTCTGTCACAGCCTCAAGGTTCAAACATCTGACAACACAGTGTAGAAGTAGAAAATGATTGTAATGATCGTTCGAAAGCACTGATTTTAGTACAACTGGCCCAACGTAGAGCAAAAATTGTCTCAGTTGAGTTGCTTTCATTTTCGAGTACTTCGATAATACCGATGGGCCTCGGTTAAAATCGGCGGGGCAATATTCTTTCATTAATTCCATTCTCAAATCAACGATTTTGAGCTGGCGTGCTGTCAAACGACGGCAGGCGAAACCACCATTTGTAAGAGCTGATAGCAACTTCATCGTAACACCCAAATAAATCAAATGCATGCTCTCAGAAGGGACTTGAGATACAAGCCCCATTATTTGACTCAATGGACTAGGACCCTTATGGTGATCTTCGTCAACCATCTCACGGTACTCATCGTCTGTTCTTGCACGATGTTGAGTTCCGATAAAAACTGTCGTCCCTTCAAAGCTAAAACCTTCCACCCAACACTTCGAGCAAGCATGCAGTGAATTATGGCCGAAATGATTCAATAAAAAAGCCCGGGCGACTGCATCTGCGATAAGCAATCAAATTTGCAAAGGCAGTAATCTGTTGCCTATCTGCAAACCGCCTTCGTGAAGAATTTCTGTTAACTCCGTTAGAAGCGGCTCAAGAAACTCATTCACATTTGTTGGCTTGCTGTCACTTAGGTATACGCCCGCGAGAATTAGTCTCTTATCGGCCATATTAGTGATTCTATATTGCAAGGGCCAAAATTGCTTGCCACCGCGCCTGTGGAGCTGTCCACCGTCAGTACTCAAATCAATGATAATTCTTTCAGGCAGAAGGTTTTCAGGAATCTTTTCCAGTTTTTGCCTGATGGTTTTTACAAAACCTAAGTGAATGTATGTTCCCCCAGCTCTTTTCTCAATAATATTTCTAACAACGATTGTCGGGGTGTTTACCACAGTTCTTGTGTCTTTGGGTAAAAAGTGCAGATTGAAGGGGTGCGATCGCAACATTTTCAAGACTATATTACCCTGAACATGGTTCAGATTCGCAGTCAGAAAAGCATTTTTCAATGCCGCTCTATGCGCTTCTTCAATATCGGGAACGTCGCAATCTTCAGGATTTATGTTTCCACCAAAATTGTACAAATCATTGTCTTCATAATTTTCTTGTATTTCAGCGCCTTCGTAATAGTAAATTGCATTTTCTGGTAAATTATTTATTTCATTTTCAGGTTGGTCAATGTTCATAATTTCATTAGGGTTTTCATCGTTTATGACGCCCTGTACTTCGTTTTCATTCACGTTATTTTCTGCTTCGTCATTGCCAACGGCATTTTCAATTTGATTATCTCGTATTCTATTGTCACCATTCTGGTTAATGTCTTGTTCGTTATTATTTAAATTGTTTTGTGGTACGCCAGGGAACAAGTGATTTCGGACAGTGGCAAGGCGGCGTCTTTTCTGACGCGAACTTAGATTATGAAATGGTTGGTGTTTATTGGGCATAATTTTATTCGAGGAAGTGGATGGATGCAAAGGAAAACGGCTGAAACAAAACACGAAAAAAAATGCCGTTTTGGTGTTTGATTTATATGAAATAGTTTTTATTTCAATTATTTTCCCATCATATAATTTTTGGAAATTTTTTTAAAAAATTAACAATTTTTTGAAAAAAAGTAAATTTTTCAAAAAATAAATATTTACTAAAAAATTGAAAATTTGTCGAATCATTCAAAATTTTTCAATAACTTAAATCGCTGAACAAATTGGAAATCTTTTAAAATATTGAAAATTTGTTAAATAATTATAAGCTTTTTAGTAATTGAAAATAGTGCCAAATTTTTAATATATTTTTATCTAGTCGAAAATTCTATGTAATAATTAAAAATTATTCAAAAAATGGAAAATTGTTTTAATAAATAAAATTTTCTTGAAAGATTATGAATTTTTCGAAATATTGCCAATTTTCCGCAAAATTTAATTTTAAATAATTGTAAAATCTTCCGAAAATTGAATCTTCGTTGAAAATTTTCCGAGTAATTGAAAATGTTTTTAATAATAGGACAATTTTAAAAAAACAAGGAACTTTTTGAAAAATTATGAGTGTTTCAAAAAATTGCAAATTTTCCAAAAAATTGGATATTTATTGAAAAATTTAAAATTTGTGAAAGCATTAAAAATCTTTCAAAAACTTGAAAATCGCTCAAAAAATGAAAAATTGTTTATAATATTGAAGATTTGTTAATTGATTGAAAGCTTTTTGTTAGTTGAAAATTTTTTGTGCTCATTAGAAATTGTTCAAAAAATCGAAAATTGTTTTAATATATACAAATTTTTCTGAAAATAAAGAAATTTTAAAAATATTGCCAATTTTCCATAAAGTTTAATAATACTTACATAATTGAAAAATCTTTCAGAAATTAAGAATTATTTAAAAAATTGAAAATTTTCCGAATAATTGAAAATTTTTCTAATAATGGGACAATTTTCTAAAGATTAAGAGTTTTTCAAATAATTATTGGTGTTTCAGAAAATATAACATCTTCTAAACAATGAAAAATTTTTAAAAAATTGAAACTTGTTCTAGAAGTTAAAAATTTTCGAGAAAATTTAACAACTTTCAAAAACTTGAAAATTTATTGCAAAATTAAAAATTTGTCAAAGCAGGGATAATTCACTGTTTTAAAGACTTTTGTGAAAAGTGAAATACCCTGTATATCTAATAACTCCAAAACCTTTTCGTGAAAACATGGTTTACCATATTTCCATTTTTAAAAAAATGGCAAATTTCCAATAAAAATCTAAGATATATTATTTTTGAAAAAACTCTTTTTCGAAACACTAAAAAATTCCAAATTTGGGCCCAGTACAATGTTTAAAAATGTTTCAATATTTTTAAAAGTTACAATTCATGTCAAAAAAAATTATCCTACAATTTTAAGTAGGATACATATTTCGAAAAAAGAAATAGAATTTCGTAAATTACTGGATGCAGAATTTTCTAAATGCAATTTCAGAATTTTCAAAGTTCGTTATTTTAAGAACGTAGTTGCAAATTTTTTAATTAAGAATTCAAATACAAAATAATTATTATCAATGTTACCCTCATATTCGGCAAATAGAAACATTTGCTTCTCATATGCAACAAACATTTTTGCAACTCTTTACGAGTTACCATAGTTGATACATTGTTCATCTTTTTGAAAAATTGTAACAATAAATTTATAAGGTGACAGTTTTTTTTTATACGTTTGAAGAGAAAACGAGACTATGAAATTGGACATATATTTCATATCGCATGGGTAGAAGCATATCAAATTTATCTTTTCTCCAGAACCAATTAAATTTCCCGACAGAACTTAATATTAAATAAATTTTATTACAAGCAATAATTATTTTATACTTCTCAAGATTTAAGAAACTAAATTGCCGTCATAATTATGAACTACACATTTGTGCCGAAAGTTGGCATTCCCAAAATGAAATTCTATAGAAAATTTTTATCGCGATTATTTTTGTCAATCATTATATCTTTTTCTGTGGCATAAAACTCAAGGCAAAAGACGTATATGTTCTATTGTGAGAGCAAATATAATTTAATTTTTTTTATCACATTTGTACTCTAACTTTCTCTCCAGATTTTTATGAACTTATTCTAGGAAATAAAAGGCTTTAATGAATAGAATTTTAATTCTTGAAGATTTAAATTTATGGTGCGTTTTAAAATTGTATAAAATGATAGACGTTAGAAAATATAAACTACTTGTGAATAATTTTTTAGAATTGATTTTGTTGGCTCCCATTGAAGATTAAATTATAAACTGAGCTATAAAAATATCTCTAATATTATTCAAACATTGGAACACGAGAGCAAGATTTTATGGTTATGGTTTTGTTTACTTTTTATAGGTCATTATAATGACCTACAAGTTTTCAATTGATTTTCGAAATATATTCATTGTTTCTTTACCTTACAAAATTGTGTTTTACCAGGGCGAAAATATTTTGGTTTAACCACAACTGCACTTTTGTACTTCGAAGAAAAGATCTTGATATTCACGAGTCACGGAGCTGCACGTGGTTGCATACTGTTGCATACAGTGATCAGCTGATATTTTCGATGTCAGGTTAGGTAATGCAATGCACTGCACTGCACTACTATGAAATACTGCCGTGTTTCGAAATTGCGAAACTTAGGAAAAAGCGACAAAATTTAATTTATATTTAACTGTTAGATTTATTTCTGTATTATAATAAATATAAATTTGAATTGAACTAACGAAAATAGTTAATTTTTTCAAAATGCACTAAGAGCTCATGTTATGCGCTTAAAACTGCCTAAAACGCACTCAAGTATCATAGCGTGCGCCCAAAACGCACACAAGTATCATAACGTGCGCCCAACACGCAGTAAAGTCTCATCGCATGCGCCCAAAACTCACGTGTGACTTCATATTTACTGCGTATTAGCGCGCACGCGTGAGTCCGCACGTCATGCGCTTTATGTGCGACGCACCATTGCTATCTGGGTATGTGCATTATAAAAAATGAAAATGACCAGATTCACCTTGTCGAAGGTGTTAAATTTCTGGTTGATGGAGGGAAGGAAACGCATGACACTTATTTGTCGAAGAATCCAGCACCACTGCAGGAAAATGAGAAAATCGCGGAAATTCCCCATGCAGGGGCACTTTCAAAATCAAATAAAAAAGCTACTAGCATGTCACCGACCGAAATAGAAATAATGGAAAAATTGATTGACGAGGTTGAAAAATACCCTTGCATATATGATTTCACAATTAGCGCTACGTTACGTGGACCAAAATGTACAGGGCCTGCGTGGGCAAAAATTGCAGAAACCTTGAACAGTATGTATTCCAGTCATTAGATCAATACAGCGACTTACTTTTGAGTGTCTAGTTGACGTTTTTTTTTATATATTTATGAGTTTGAGAAAGCGATGTCACAAAAATAATAATTTTTTGGCGAAATAAAAGGTTTGTACTATGTAAAAATCAGTCAATAAAAAGATTTTAAAATTTGTAATCAAAATCAAGAAGCAAGGACGTAGCCAGAAATTTCGTTCGGGAGGGGCTAAGGTGTGATTTTTTACTCGCATTTGTTTCAGCAAGTTAAAAAATTATAATTTGAATGAAATCTTTCCAAAGTCTCAGGATCTTTGAAATTGTTTTCAATCTCTTTAATTTTTAAAAATTGTGAAATTCTAAAAACTGTCAAAATTTTCTGAAAAATCAAAATGTTTCTGCTACTCCAAACTCTTCAAATTCGCAAAATTGTTCAAAATCTTATAGCGTTGGAAATTATCAATTTTCTGAGAATTCAAGAAATCAGTAAAACTTTTTCAATTTCAATAATCATACATTCTATAAATTTTCAGAGTTTTTAAAACTTTTACGAATCTGTGAAATTTATGAAAACTCGGACATTTTGAAATCCTAGAAATTGTGAAAATACTCTAGACTTTTAAAATTTTTACGATTTTCTAAGCTTTTAAAATATGAAAAATTGTTAAAAATCGTACAATTCTCGAAATCATCAACTTTCTCAAAGATTGAGTAATTCGTAAAATATCATGAATATTATTAATTTTCAGAATTATTAGGACTTTTAAAATCTCTGATATGTAGGAAAATTTATGCATTTATGAAATTAAAAATTTTTTTAAAATATTCTAGACTTTGAAAATATTTAATATAGTACAAACTTTTACCGTTTGAAACTTTTAAAGTGTTAACAATCATAATTACAATGAATTTTTAGAGTTTTCGAAACTTTTGACAATCTTCGAAATTCATGATGATTTGAAAAATTTTGACTTTCTAAAAATTGTCAAAATTTACTAGACTTACAAAATTTTTAAGATATTCCATTTGCGAAATTGTTTAAAATCTTACAATGTTTGAAATCATCAACCTTCTCAAAGTTCAAAAAATTCGTAAAATTTTCGACATTCCAAGCATCATTAACACTTTTAAAATTTCTAAAATGTACGCATATTTGTAAATTTTAGAAATTAAAAAATTTTTTTTGAATTTTCTAGAATTTGAAAATGTTCCAAATAGTTGGAACATTCACACTTTTAAAAATTGTTGAAAATCTTACAATGTTCGAAATTATGAACTCTTTTGAAATCAAAGAAATTTGTAAAATTTTCGAAATTCCAATAACCATAAATAAATATAACTTTCCAGAATTCTTGAAAATCATACAAATCTCTGAAATTTTCAGAATTACAAGAATTTCCAAAATTTTCAGAGTACTTTCTTCAAGCTTTGAAAAGGTTTAATATTGTTAAAAATGTTAAAAACTTGTAAAATTCTTGTAATTTTGAAAATGATAATATTGTATATTTTTTCGAAACTTCACGATTCCAAAAGTTATCGGAGTTTTGATAAGTTTCTGAGTTTCTGAAAACACAGTAAATCATCAAAATCTCCCAAACCTCAAGAATTTCCGAAATTGTTTGAAATCTCAAAATCTTGAAAACCTATAAAATAATTGATTTCTTCGAAAACTTATACACTTGAAATAATCTGTATGACTTTATTATTATCTTCAAAACATACTTTTTGCGATGAGCTACATTTTTTTAAATTTCCAAAATTTCGGGAGGGGCTTCAGCCCCCTCAGCCCCCTCCCTGGCTACGTGGCTGGAAGTGTTGCTTTTACAAGTTTTTAATCATAATTGAACCTAGCAATGTGATTAAAATTGTTCCTATAAACTCTATTTTCATAAACTTACTGTAAAAAATGTTCATTACCCTGGTAAACCCGCCGAGATATCGTGAGATATCGCGGCTGGGAACACCTTGAAATCTTTAATTTTTTCAATAAAACTTTTTTAAATATGGTTAATAATGAATAGATTAGCATGAAAATAACTCGTTTAATGTATTTTTTGTGTTTTGTAAATAAGTGGCAAATTTTACGGATTAATTTTGATAATTTGCCATTTATTTAAAAAACGCAAAAAATACATAAAACAAGTTATTTTCATCCTAATCTAATCATTATTAACTATATTCAAAAAAGTTTTATTGAAAAAATTAAAGATTTCAAGGTGTCTCCAGCCACGATATCTCACGATATCTCAGCGGGTTTACCAGGGATCTTTGCGGATTCACGATAACTTTGATACCATTATATATGAGATTATAATAGTTTCAGGTTGGACGGTGGAGGCTTATAAAAGCAAATAGAAATATCTCCGGGATGCTTTTCGACGAAAAATGAAGCATCTACCCAGTGGTTCCGAGGCTGAACAAAAATTTGAAGATGAGGGGTCTGAATGGCCATTATTACAGCGGCTCATGTTTCTACAAGCAGTTAAACAAGATCCAAGGTACTTTTGTTGTTGCAGTAATTGTAATTTTTTTTAAAGAGTCAAAAATGATATCTTATTATTTCGAAAGATTCCCCACATTTAAATTCATCTCTGAAATTGTCCCACTGCATCGTATCCAAACATTTCCCATAATTGACAACGATTATTCATCTTTTCCCAAGGTTTCTCATAGTCATTTTTCATCAGTTTACACGATTTTCCATCATTTACAAGTATTCCACATCATTTCAAAAAACTTCATAAAATTAACAATAACTTTCTATTATTTCCAGAGATTTCCTATTCTGTAATATCATTTTTCAAGCTTTTCCATAATTTACAATCTTTCCCAAAGATGTACCACAATCTCCAATCACTTCCTATTATATCCAAAAATTGTTCATGATTTTTCATCATTTCTCAAGATCTTCTATAATAAGTTTTTTTATCCATTGTTAAAACAGAATTTTAGACAATAATTACTAGGTAGGCTGAATCTTGGGTGAAGAGGAAAATAAAGCACGGACAATAATTCACTTTACACTCTTTAATACTATTTTATTTGTTTACAAGAATGATTTAGTTAAAAATCTTTCTCACTCGAGCAAACTAGAGCTATACGCACTAGTGAGTATAAAAATAAATCGCCAACACATTTCAAACAGTTTCCCATCATCTACAGAGATTCACCATGATTCACGGTTATTTTCTATTATCTACCATGATTTCTTATTTCAACTGCATTGAAAAAGTCTGACTAGTAATGCGATTGACTTGCAGACCTTCAGTGTCAAACTTGAAATGTGATCGGAGTACAGCGAGTTCAGCAAAAGAAAACTCGACAAGAATCGATGATCAGGTGGTTAATATAAGAACTCCGTCGCCTCGAGTTCCATTATCGCAACGTGCGATATCGGACAATATGGACACAACGCCCAAGGGCAAATCAAAAAGAAAAGAATGTGGAGGACAATGAAAATTTTACGCTGAACTCGGCAATGGCACACCTTGCATCAGCGATTGAAAAGGCACCGCCCATGCCAAGTTTCCCAGCACCCCCAAAAATGGATGCGATCGACGGATATTTTACATACATGAAACCCCTCATACTCCACCTGAAGGATCGAAAAAGGCGACGAGTGATGCGGAACATACTCGACCTCATTGAAAATCAGCTCTCTGATGAGGATGGCAATTAAAAAATTGTTAAATTTTTCAATAATAACAACTAATTACACAAAATACTTATGGCTTTTATTCCCCGAAAAAATTGTGCACAATATGAAAGTTTCAAACGTCACTATACCTGTTAACCCTGTAATGATTGATTTACAGAACGTCTTCATTAATGTTACTAATTCAATAATGCAGAACACTGACAGTAGTTAATTTACTATTGAGAAACTCGTGTTTGCAAGATTATATTGAATATTCAACTCAATTTCAAAAATTTCTAAATGCAAATTATTACTAGGTTTTACTCATTTTTTTATTATTTTCAAAATATTTTTAAGGAGACCAAGGGCGTACGCACGATTTACATGAGGGGTGGGCAAATTTCACCAAAGTTAAACATAATTTCTTTTTTCGCTATGCTGTTAAGCATTCTGAATAACAAATAAATTGAAATACATTTAGTAAGGTGTAAGATGGTAATAAACTGATTATTCATGATAAAAGATGATAATATGCTGAATATCAATTTTAAAATTTGTTTATAATATTAACTTTTGTTATCCTGACAAACTAAAAAAAATTTACTAATAATAAAAAATCATTCATTGTGAATTATGTCTGTCATTCATTTTGGACGTCATTTTTTTATCGAATTCACTACAAAGTAAGACTTAAAAGCCATTAAATAAATAATTTAATAATTTCCCTTCTTATACTTTGTTTAGTTTCAATACTTTCTATAATATTCCTGCCAGTAATTTTAGTGATTGAAATAGTTTCAGTGATTTTCAATCATCGAAACTATTACTTTCAATTATTGTTAATTATTTTCAAATCCAATTTGGAATCACAATTTATTGATTATTTGCATGAAAATTGTGAAAGCCCAATTTTTAGTGCAATTTTCAAATTGTAAACAATTTTAAATCATTTCAAGATTTATATTCATTTCCAAGATTTACAATCATTTTCTAGATTACTGATGTTTTTAAAGATTTTCAATTATTTCCAATCATTGAAATCGTTTAAATGATTGTCATAGTTTCAATAACTTCTTTTCTCATAGTTTTCATAGTTGCAATAATTTTTCTTTCAGTAGATTTCAGTTCCTAAAGTTTCAATAATTTTGGAAACTATTGGAATATTGGAAACTATTGAAATATTGGGAGTTATTGGAAACTATCGAATTAAAAAACTGTTGGAAAATATTGATCAATAGTTACCAATAGTGTTCTAAAGTTTTTTTTTCACAAGGGATAATTATTCAAATATCCATGGCATCGGTTACTGCAGCCGCTTGCCAGGTAACTTCGCCTTCTTCATCAAAATATCTGCAGAACTGATCTCTGACGTGCCTTGAAAGGACAGTGCTGTTTCTGGAGTCAGTGAAACGAAGGTCTGTAATATCGCCAACCACAGACTCTCTCATGAATTGTCTCCAGCGTCCCGGATGAAATGAACCTTCTTCATCGCGATCCAGTAAATCGTTGTCAACGTACCTGCCCTGTTCTAATTTATGCTTGCCAACAAAATTGTGGAGGCAGACAATGGCTTGAACAATGAGGAGCGCCGTTTCGATTTTACACTCAATAGGCTTGCGCAGGATTCTCCACTGACTGACGATAATCCGGAAAGTATTTTCGATCATACGTCGAGCTCTCGACAGCCTGTAATTAAAAATTTTTTGCTCCCTTTTCAAACCCAATCTGCCAGGGTATGGTCGCATCATGTACGTAGATAACGGGAATGCTTCGTCGCCGACAAATACGTAGGGTAGAATCGGACCGTCTGCGTACAAACTGTCTGGAGGTGGGAGGTTCATCTTTTTTTGCTCCAAGTGACGCCCAATTTGACCTTGACGAAAAATCCCAGCATCTCCCCGTCTCCCACAAGAACCGATGTCAACACATCTGAACATGTACTGGGCATCACAGATTGCGAGCAAGACGATACTGTGGTATCCCTTATAGTTGTAATACTGCGAACCAGCATATGGCGGACACTGGAAAAATTATCAATGATCATGAATGATTGTTGATTGTGACTTTCAAAAACACCTTTATCGGAGAGTGTGTGTAATTTCCGGATTAATAAGCTAGTAAAATTGAGGGAAATTGTTTACATACAGTCCAAATAAACTATTTTCTAAAGTTTTAATAAACCATTTTCATTTGTATTCAACAAATTGATGACTATCCCTAAATATCGTAAAATACATTTTTCTACTTTTCTAACAGCGATTTTCCTCATTCTCCCACTCGGGATGTAATGTTTCAAGATTTTGTATTACATCAATTTAAATAAACGTTACAAACGAATCACTGCACTTAAAACATTTATGGAAACTTTCTGAAATTTTATAAATGAAATATTTCACTCGCAACTTTTCTGATATGTTCCGGGAAAATAACCTTTTCGTGTTCCTCACAACTTTCAAAATAAGTTTTTATGAAATATTTTCGATGTAAAATTTATTTTGAAATATTTTAAAAATATAACTGAATTGTTGCATTATTAGATTTGATAAGTTTTATCAGAAAAGCTTCTGTTTGATTTCACAAGAATCATTTCAGAAATTTTATATTTCAAAACTTTCTTTGATATGTCTTGTGAAATGTTCATATGGAACAGTTGCTGAAATGTTTGGTGAATGCTCGCACTTATAAGTTTCAACAGAATGTTAAAAGAAATGTTTCTGTCACTTTTTGAATGTAATTTTACAGAAAACTTTCATAACAAAACTTTCTGAAAACTTTATCTGGGAATTTATTTGGAAAATTTCAAAGTTTTCGCTTAAAGATAACATTTGTAAAACTCGGTCAAGTAATATGTACATAAATCTCACTAAAAAAAATTGATAATGAATATTGAAGCTATATAATAAAACTATTTGAGCATGTAGTAATTGTTATTTTGGATAGGGCTGTGCGGGATCCCGAACTCGGGACGTGAAGGGAAAAGACTGGGGACGGGAAATGCTGTTTCCCGAAAAATTCGGGAAATCCCAAAGAATTCGAGAAATACCGAAAAGTTCGTGAAATCTCGACTTTCGGATGTCCTGAGTTCGAAAAATCATTTTTAAAAAAATCTGGCGTATGTTTGGTGAATGATTTATTTCATAAATTTCTAGTTTATCAAGTCAAAATAAATGTTGTACTCTTGCTAGTAAATTGTTCAAACTGGTTGGATAAATATATTGTTGCTTACGTCAATTTCGATATGTTTACCATCAATCGCACCACAGCAGTGTGGAAAATTCCATTTCTCTTCAAAATCTGACGCTATTTCTCTCCAGACATTTCCCGTGCACGGTGCGAGCACGATAGGATGCAAGACATCCCAAATTGCCTTACAAGTTTCTCTGACAATGCCCGAAATAGTTGGTTCAGCAACCAAGTAATGGATACATCATGGATGTCAGCAAATCTCCAGTAGCAAGGTACCTAACAATACCTGAATAGTTACTCTTTAAATCCGTTAAAGTGGAATTCCACTGATTACTGATTACTGATTGAAAGTGAGCCACTGAGAGTCATTGGAATTTAGAACAAAAGCAAAAGTAACGTGACCTGCGGCCTAACGAATGAGCGACCAGTAATGTCACTGATGAATCAGTGTAAAATAAGCCACCGAGAAATCAGTGGAATTTCTTTGATTTCGATTAAGAGAGTAGCAATTAACATAATATTCTTGCCATAAGGAAGTCATGCAAAGTAGATGGCCCAAAATGGCCCAACATGTTACAGAAAGTATTTTTCCAAATTTTTGATTTTAGCTTGTATTGTATTGACGGCGAACATTTCTCATACATGTTTTAAAAATCGTTAAAAATGTGTCATTATTTTTAAACCAACTTCAAATTACCTTATAATTATACAATAGTTTTTTTACAAGTTGTACATAACAATGATAACAATAAATCAGTAAGAGTCGCTGTACATTCGAAGTATAAAAAATTAGTACTTCGAAAGATCTTTTGTAATTCTACTTCCTAAAATTTGATCTCGATTTCAAAATAATGTCAGAATTATAAAAATTGTGAAATGTGACCGCCAGAATATACGTGAATCAAGAAATTTCCGACAATATTTAAATAGTGCAATCGATTGATACCCTGTTGTTTCGAACTTTTCAAATTCAAGAAAATAATCAAGTTTTTCGAATATATGTTTAGTCATTGATTTATGCTGAAATTTTCTTGCAATTAATTGAGTAACACTCTCAAGAGTTACTCGAGACTAGAAACGTTTCTGGAATTTTTAAAAATCCATTGTAAAATATATAATTAAAAATAAAAAAATATTGTGAATGATTTCAAATAACTGTTCAAAAATTATTCTCGAAATAAGGAATTCATTCCAAAAAATATTTCAATATGTGAAAAATTTCATATCGCCCTGGTAAACCCGCCGAGATATCGTGAGATATCGCGGCTGGAGACACCTTGAAACCTTTAGTTTTTTCAATAAAACTTTTTTAAATATGGTTAATAATGATTAGAGTAGCATGAAAATAACTCGTTTAATGTATTTTTTTTGTTTTTTAAATAAATGGCAAATTTTACGAATTGATTTTTATAATTTGCCATTTATTTAAAAAAACGCAAAAATACATGAAACGAGTTATTTGCATCCTAATCTAATCATTATTAACCATATTCAAAAAAGTTTTATTGAAAAAATGAAAGATTTCAAGGTGTCTCCAGCCGCGATATCTCACGATATCTCGGCGGGTTTACCAGGGCGTCAGGAGCTGCTTTACATTTTTTTACAAATTGCAAACCCTTTCATGAAGTAAGATTCAAAAACGCATTTCTGAATGCAAAACTTAATGGAAATTTTCAATATTTAACAAAATTTCTGAAAATCTTAAACAGTGTTATTACATATCCCTAAGAATTTCCTGTATTATCATTAGAAATTCATTTAAAATATGTGTTACATAACATTCACTGGAATTAATATTTATCGGCAAAAAATTTTTCAAAATCACTGAAAAAAATGTGGAAATGTTTATGGAAATATGTATATAATGGAATAGTCAGATTTTCTTCTAAACTTCTTCAAAAGCGAATAATGAAAAAAGTTTTTTAAAACAGCCCCCCTTCCTTTAGCTTCTCAAAATAACAATCTTTCATTTTTTTTTAATTTTATCAACATTGTATCACACTTTTGAGAAATACTACATACTGGAAATATTTCTGTAATTTTCCAAAATTCAGAAATAATAGAAATTGAAAATTTCTTATGACTGTTCTATATTCATTTTCGAAGAAACAAGCCATTTCTAAAAAATACTTTAAAAATAAAAATATTCTACATATTTAAAAACTTAATTGTGATTTTCACATATAGAGAAAATTTCAGAAGAACCACCTTCAATTTATTGAAGATTGCAAACATTTTTACTTAACGATACTTATTAATACGTTTCTAAATAAAGAGATTATGTGTAATTTACAAGAAATCGGTATACAGTTTTGGAATTTAATTTTCTTTTATATTCGTAGGGATTTCATACAATATTCTACAGTATTTATCAAAATTCTTATAACTTACAAAAAACTGCCCTATATATACTTTGCTAAATTCCAGGAAACAAAAAAATGGAAAATTAAACATGAAATCTGAACCTGATTTTTAACAATTCTTAAATAAATACCATGAAAATATGTCTTTATCACAGCTTCCCTTCTCCTTAAGCCTATCGAGTAAAAAAAATTAATCAGCATATACATACGATAATAAATAATTTACTTAATTTCAATAAATTATGTATCACAACAATTGAATTTTCAAAAATCTTTCGAAATTATAGAATTATGTTGCAGTTCATCGAATTTGTCATATTCGAGAAATTCATAACATTTTTTTTAAAAACAGTCTTCTAACCCTGCCCTGCCTTTTTCCTACATGTTTTAAATCGTTAAACACGTCCCATGATTTTTAAACAGACTTTAAATTCTCTAATAACTGTACAATATTTATTTGACAAGTTCGAAATAACAAGAATAACAATTAATAAATGAGATTCACTATAAATTTTCTTTCTTTTCAAATAGTATTTGAATATTTGAAAAATACCTCAACACCAATGCTAGGCGCTCTGCAGCAGGAATAGATTTCCTGACAACATCATTTTTTGCAATTTTGGGACCAACAAGCTCTAATAGTTCCTCGAATTGTGTCGCAGACATTCTCATATAATTTTGAAATTGGTTGCTATTCAACCGTAGTTCAGGAAAGATGGCATGGAAAAACCCATGGACAGGGCGCAATTGCAACAGGCTAGAAACCCATATTTTTTTTTTTTCTTTTCCTTTTTCTGCAGCTCCATCGTTAATAGTGCCAAAACTGTTGCAAGCAAAACTTCTCGCCTGCGATTTTCGAATCTGCCAAGCACAGTACAGCATTCGTGAACCCACTCCAAATATTTTGTTTCCATGTTCGCCAGTACTGTGATAAAAGAAATACACGTGCATAAAAATTGTGCACTTACATATATATTGCAACAGAAAATGCGAAGCATACCTCAAAAAAAAGATGGAATCCAATTCGTTTACCTTGACAGCTTTTTAACGTTTCGGGTTATGTTTTGTGTTTATAAAAACATAGTGTTGTGTTCACTCAGGACGCGTCAATTGACAATTTACGCGCACTCACGCGCACTGATGACGCGCAACGCTGCTAAACGCTGAACGTTCGAAGCTGAACGCTACACGCCCAAACGCTCGCCATGTAATGGCATCTTTAAGTGAAAAGTTTTGAACAACGCAATTAACGTACGAAACGTACGAGTATACGAATACACAACAAGCGAAACAATCAACAATCGCATGCGCTTTCCGCCGCCCGCGCTTCCCTCTGCTGCCTACCACAGTTTCCCCTATTACCCTTATTACCCCTACTGAAAAAAGCCTCCAAGCTCGACGCCTCATCTACCGGTTTAGTTCATTTCGTAAACGTAAAACTGTTTCTACAGCGGAATAGGGAGTCGAAGAGGGCTGCGTAAAGCAGAGATCCGTTCTGCGTAGGTTGAACTTGTAACTTGTAACTTGCGTTGCTTGCTGCTGATTGGATGCGCAGAGTAGAAATCTGTTTTGCGCAGGTTTGAAGTCTTACTTGAAATCTGCGCAATAGATTACTGCGTGACTTGCAGGTTGCAAGTCGTTCGCATGTAAATGCACCTTAAAGCTTCCGCAACATTGCCCCCCAGCATGTTGCACTAAAAAACATGTTTCAGGGGCCTCCTATTTAACACATTTATTTCGAAAATTTCTAAAATTATTACCGCAAATGATTACCATTGAAAATTTTTGAGGTTTTTTTTTTTGAAAAAGAGTGAAATTAATAGATGTTTTAACAAGTTTTGAAAATGTAGTCCAATCACGTCCAATGTAGCCAATGTCACCAGGTTTTTTCCAAAAAAAAAAAAACACTGGACACGTCGAATACACTGTAAAAAATCTTCGTAAATTTACATTCTGATAAATCTATTACTTTACTGTGCTGAGCGTGGTAAATTACAAACTTTTGCGTACATTTTCTTGATCTCTATAAAATCACTTCACTGAGGCTAGTTAATTGACTACCGTTTGTAGTTGAATTACAAACGGTAGTTAATTTACACTGCTCAGACTCGTACAGAATGGTACAGAATCCGACCCACGCTCAGCGCAGCTGGCACTGGCTCAGCGTGGTAAATTTATAAGAGGTCGTAAATTTACGCGTCCTCTAGTAGAAAAACAACGCTCAGCGTCGTACAGAATCCAACCATAGCTCAGCGTTGTAAATTTACACCAAGAACGTATATAATATTATATATACGTTCTTGATTATATTATATGGAGGTAGGAAAAAGTGACGAAAAGCGAAAGTTTCATACTTTGAAATCCCAGATTTCTAAAGTCCCGAACAGCCTATTATCCCGAAAGTATATGACCAGAACAATTAATATCCCGACATTAAAATGAACCGAAATTGAAATGACCCAAAATCGCAAAATCCCGAACATAAGAAGAGTTCCGAAAATAGTATTATCTCAAAAATGCGATGACTCGATCGCAAATTACACGTACCGATCGTTCAATTAACCGAATCGTTAAAGACACGATATTCCAAAGTCCTGAATAAAATTGCCCCGAAGCTTCAAATTCCCGAATTTCCATTGTGTTATTTCGGGTGTTATTCGGGATTCGGTTAATTTAACGATCGGTGTAATTTTCCATCGGGTCACCGCATTTTCGGGATAATACTATTTTCGGAATCGTTCTTATGTTCGGGATTTTGCGATTTTGGGTCATTTCAATTTCGGTTCATTTTAATGTCGGGATATTAATTGTTCTGGTCAGCATACTTTTGGGATAATAGGCTGTTCGGGACTCTAGAAATTTAGGATTGCAGAGAATGGAACTTTAGCTTTTGTAACTTTTTCCTACCTCCTATTATATACGTTCTTGATTTACACCGGGATTTTTTACAGTGTACGTCGAATTTCACAGATCTGTTAAACACCTACTCACACATAGATATTTGTAGTTGTATGTGCATATCCGGATCGCAATGTTTGCAATGACCGAGCACAACATTGGCGAATAGAATAATCTGTCACTTGCTTCTACACTTGAAAGTACTGTAAACAAACAAATTTTTTTATCACAACAATCCTCACTCGTTAACGCTCGCCCAGCTGATCAATATACACAATAGCTTAGAGTCAATGAACAAACGCATGAAATGCGGAATTTAAAGTTTCGGACGAAGCTCAAATGCCAATGAAAAAATTCGCGTGATCAACATTGCTCGGCCTGGAAAAACTCTTCGTCATGGTGGTTTCTGCTCTGGCCGATTTTTGGGAGTTTCTCAGGTATTTTGTTGAATTAAGCATAACATCACGCAATTGAACATTACGAAAATTTGCAAAAATGCAGTCACTTTGGTTTTTAAATGCAGAATATTTACAATTTTCATAATTCTCTTTTGGATGAGAAATTTAGTACAAAAATCACACTTTTATAAATTCGAATTTTTATTTTTCATTATTTAAATCTATCTATTACACTATAACCATTGCTTTTTTTTTTAATTTTTCGCCTTTGACTTCATTTTCATTGAATTCGATAAAATTTCTATAAAAAATTAATTACATGTTCAAAAAGTTACTTAGAAAATTGTAACACGTTACGTTACCATTACCTGAAAAGAAATAGTAACTTTGTTACCGTTACCGTTCTTAGAAAGTAACGTTATCCTACTTTTTAATGTAAATAAAAAGTAATTTATTGTAAATAATAATACATCGAAAAACTAGGATGAAATAGTATATTACGTAGCAGGTACGGATGTGCTCATAGGCAAAACAGGTTACAAACCTCGCCTTTGGCTCGGTCCGCAACTACCCCGTTTTGCCAAATTTGTACATCCGTTCTTGTTTGCATGCAATATTTTTCATCACCATGGCCGAAAAGTCACTTCAAAATGTCAGTTTTGAGGTTAGAATGATAAAAAATCAATAACAACGTACTTATGATTTTGTTTCAGGAGTTTTTTTATTTCATATATATAATAAACTGGTTTGGGATAGAAAAGTATTTTACATATAATTTTTTTAAATTTCAACGAAACCTTCTGAACGAACAAAACATCAGATTCCCTAGATCTGTTGTTTGTTAAGACAAGCCCTTCATGAATTATTGAAATAAGAAAAATCATTATGCATTTTTCAATCAGTATTTTTTAACCCTGAGAAAAAAATCTGTCCATTTTGTTCAAATTTTTATAATTTTGTCAAGTTCCAGAATTGTTTGAATATGACATTTCATGCAGCGTTACACTGAGAGAACTAAGGAGAAACCATTCCTCCTTAGACAGAAATGCTTCCGCGAGTAAAGCAAAATGTGCGTCATGGAGGAATAGGTACCGTGCGGGCAGAAAAGGTTCCTGTTCCAGGAGCAACTGTTCCTCCGTAAGGAGAAATCGTTTATATCGAAACTGTTTCTGTCTTAAGAGAAATGATTTCTGTCTCAGGAGAAACTATTCCTGTCTAAAGGAGGAAACGTTCCATGCGTGTTATGCACGAGTAGAGTGTGCACGCGATGCATCAGTTGCCATTATTGTTTACATAATTTTGAGGTTGAGTGCATCTCTCTCTCTATCTCTCTCTGAACATGCGCCCACTCTACTTGCACATGGAACGTTTCCTCCTTTAGACAGGAATAGTTCCTCCTGAGACAGAAATCGTTTCTCCCAAGACAGAAATCGTTCCTCCTGTGACGAAAACAGTTTTAAAATAAACAATTTCTTCTTACGGAGGAACATTTCCTCCCGAGACAGAAACCTTTTCTACTCGCTCAGTAACTATTCCTCCTTGACACACATTTTGCTTTTCCCGCAGAACCATTTCTGTCTAAGGAGAAATGGTTTCTCCTCGAGGAGGAACCAGTCCTCCTTTGTTCTCTCAGTGTAGTTGTGGGAAAATTTTTGCCAATTTTATGGATTTTAGAGTCTCAATATCTACCTAGATTTTCAGGATTTTTGACAGTATTTGTATTTTTCAGTGTACATAAAATGTTGCAGGATTTTCTAGTATTTTTGTATTCATTGTTGTACAGCTTTTAAGTATTCATGCTCTAGAATTTGAAGTTCATTAAATTTTTTGTGTTTTAAGGGGTTTTTCAAAAAAAAAAATGTCTCAATAGATTTTTCTTATTTTTAGTATTATCCATATTTCTTCAGTCTTTCTATGATTTGAATGTTCGTTCTGTATCTTTTGTTAGAGAAATTTGGGGTTTGTAGGTCATCTGATTTTTAGACCGTTAGAGTGAAGTCAGGAGAGGGAATTTGGGAAAGAGAAACTGCGTTAGAAAAATACGAATTAGGAAATAGTGGGTTTTTGGGAAAGTGTGTCAACGCGAGGGGGGATTTAGAGTATAAAAAAAAGTAAGGAATAGCGTGAGGGGTCAAATGTTCGAAAAATGTTTCAAGGGCCGTATGGTCGAAGCTTGTATAATTGAAATGTTAATAAACGAATTAATATAACACTTTATGCATGACAGGCTGAGAGGAAATCTGAACAAGTAGAGACAGAAAACATGGAGTTTCACATTCATCTGTTTCTTACTAGTTCGGTTTTTACTCTCAGCCTTACATATTTATACATGAATTTCTGGAATGTGATGCTCCAGTTACTGAAATCGTATAGATTTTTAAATTTCATATATTTACTAGTATTTTTATATATTTTCTTTTCGTATTACCTATTACTTATAGAATGTTGTAGAATTTTTCAGTTTTTTTTTTAAATGAATCGCTTTAAATTTCTAGAATGAAATTTCCTAGAATTAAAATTTTTAAATACACACTTAGAGTATTTGAATCGATTTGTCAAAAAACAGTTTATTCATAGATTTTGAGTGCTTTCAATATTTTTCGTATTTTTTTTCTATGTAAATAATTCTAGAATTCAATGCTCGAGTGATTGAAGTTTCTTGATTCTTGGAATTGTTTAGATTTATAAAGAATCTAACAGCATTGATAAAAAACTAATCAAAATCTTGTATTTTGAGTACATATTATTCATACTTTCTTTCATCAAAAAATGAAAAATTTCCCAGAAAGACCTACAAATTTTGATAATCCTCATATAAATTTTAAGTATTTTTATCTATTTTCGTACCGATTTATAAAATTTAATGTTTCGAATTTTTCAAGTTTCTTAGTAAAAATGAAAAAGCGTATTCTTAGTCAATATTTGTACACAGAATACTGAAATTTCATTCTGTTGCATTCAAAAATATAAATATAGAATTTTTATTCCAAAATAAGGAAGTGTAAAATTACTGGAATCTCAGTTTCAAAACATTTATTAAAAAATTGGAGCGTGTTGAATCAACAAGCGTTAGAAGTAAACTTCTCATGCTGCTTTCTTTAAGGTTCTGATGTATAGATTTTTATTTCTCTAGCCTTTCTTAGTTCTAACAGATCTGTCAATTTTTCTGTGTAGTATTTTTCTCGTTCTTTAACTTGAAACAGTTTTTAATTAATTCATTCCTAATTTTTAGTTAAATACATCAACGGCATTCTTACACTCTTACAGTGTTACAGACTTACGAAATCTCAAAATTACTTCTTACACTGAAAACACGCTCAAATATCATCGACCTCCAGCTATTCCGATCTAACATTACACTCTTACAGAATTACAGACTTAAATCTCAAAATTACTCCCTGCAACCGAAAATATTACACTTTTACATCTCAGTCTTACATCTTACAATGTAAAATCTCCAACATAATTTACATTTTAGAAAAGTGACAATGCCACCTAAGAAGTTTTACTTCAATAATTACAAGTTATTCTTGATGAGACTGATATGTAAAAGTAGCGTGAAATAAGTAATAGGATTTTAGTTACTTGTTACCAAACAAAAGTAACTCGTTCCCATTATTTTTACTTTTTACTACGTTTTTTTATAAGGTGGTTAAACGAAAATTTTCAATGGTATTGGAAGTCAAATTGGATACGTTGCAAGCACCTATTACTTTTTAAGATTTTTGATGTTTACAGACTTTTTAAGAAAAATATTAAAATTGTTAATTAATTTTCACGAGCTAATCAAATGATTTGATGAGATAGTCAATCTTCAGGAAAGCTAAATCAGTATTTACTTGTTTTAACCTGTTTTTTTTTAAAAGCAGTAGCCAATCCATGGCAAAGCGTTGCGCTTGCGTTACACTTTTTAAATCCTTATTTCTTAAAATGATGAACTGAATTTGTGACATTTATTCTTTGGGCACGCATGAAGTTCGCTGCATGTCGATTGTTTTGTAAATAAACTGAAAAAAATTGCGAACTCGCTATGAGAATGAGTAGTGATAAATTAATAAATGAAAAAAATCTCAGCTAACGTCATGATGCTTGGTTTTTCTTCAATTTTGTGAGTAAATATTGAAATTATCGTCGATTATCAAATAAACATTACACAAACGAAAGTTGTGATATCCACAACGTCACGTCGATCTACATATGTAATATTAATTTCTTTCCTTCGAAAAAATATTACCTCAACAAAAAGTTGACCGAAATTTCTGTATTAATATTTAGGCCATCGGCGTTGCTTGCCGACGCTAACGGCCTGCTTTGAATACTGCTTTATAACGGCCTTGCCAATTGATTATGACCATTTTTTCTTGACGAGAATGTATTTTTTATCATTTTTCACTGTGATGACGCATAAAGGTGAATGTTTTACATGAATAAAACGTTCGAAAGTATTCAAGGATTTTTTTAGTGTTTTTTAGTAACTTAGTGTGTAATTGCGTGTAATTATTGCTTTCGATTTTTTTTTCGATTTCATGCCTGAGCCTAGTGAAATAAAATTTTTTGGGAAAATTTTATGGTTTGAAAAGTGCTTTTTTTGGGTGAACTAAATAAAACGCATTTACTTGTTTTCTTGCATTTAATATAGTCTTGTCTTAGGATTTTTGAAACTTTAACCTTATCTAATACTTCAGATAAAAACTGCATGTACCTTTATGACTGCGATCTTTATCAGAACCATACGGCGATCTGAATTTCAAAAGATATTTGAATTCTTATAACACCACCTTCAAAAACATATCAAGAATTTATTCCCAAAAATTTTCATACGTTCATTTTATAAGGGTCTAGAAGTCCTTAAAAAATTTTCATTAGATTGCCTTGAAAGGATTCAAATTTATATACGTAAGACTTCGATAAGGTTCGCAATGAGCTGGTTAGTCATATTTTTCGACCATCAATTGCACTCTGAACGCGCTTATAATATATATTTATGAATTCGCGAAAACTCGCTAAACAAGAAAATTTGCTATAAACAAATTATAAACATTTTATTTATAATTTGTTGCATAATTTTGTTGACTGTTCAGATTATCAGCAAAACGTGGAGTCAAGATTCTAATACTTCCAGCAACATGCATGAACATAGAGAAAGTGTATTTCATTTGAATAAAATTATCATTACATATTCAAACCAGAGAAAATTCTTTGACATTGGAATATAATACTCGATTGAAAGATTTTGATTCAAAAGAGACAATGCTATTGTTTTTTTGCTTGTTTTACTGGCAAAAGAAAAATTCATTGCTAGGAGTGTTAGATTGTCGATGCAGGAGATTAGGCAAAAAAGCGTTACACAATTTGTTTTCATCAGAAAATTTTCGAGGACAAGATAGTTGCTTTTCATTCAAACAATTCTTATATTGTGTAATAATAATCTAAGTTATTCTAAAAGCTACCATTACTCTCCTTCATTTTTCTTGAATAATTTCCTAAAATATACACAAAATTTTTTGTAAATAGAAGTACAGCGTGGATGGTCATAAGACATTCAAATAAGAAAAATTGAAAAAGGTTAGTCGGTTGGGGTTTAATATTTGATTACCTGTCTAAGATGTCAATTCCAACTTCAAAGTATTTAGAAGTGTGCATGAATGAATTTCTCAACATTGCTTGCTACTAGCACTTATTACAGTGAAAAATGATTAAAAATACATTCTCGTCAAGAAAAAATGATCATAATCATTTGGCAAGGCCGTTATAAAGCAGTATTTGAAGCGGGCCGTCGGCGTCGCTTGCCTTTGAACATAAAAAAACAGTTGCTGGTATAATACTAATATTTCGGTCAACTTTTTGTTGAAAGGTAATTTTTTTTTAAGGAAAGAAATTAATATTACAAATGTGGATCAACGTGACGTGGATATCCCAACATTCGTTTGTGTAATGTTTATTTGATAATCGACGAATTGTTAGATATCACAACTTTCATATGGGTGATTTTGAATGAAAGTTTTATGGGAGAAGAAAAAAACGGTTTACTAAAGAAAAATGGATTCGTTGGTACATAAAAGCGACGGCCTGCCTTTACATTGGCAAGGTGTGTGATGAGTGGAGGGAGGTGGCGGGGGATATCACTTCTTTTGCTGTGCCAACTAAGGAAATTTTCATACCGTGGAAAGGTTAAAGTCGTGAAAGAATTGTTTTGACTTTTAAAAGTTTCAAAGTGAAAACAGCAGTGTTTCAAAGCGTTTTGCGGACTTTCAAGTGCTCACAAAGTCGAAAAATAGTTGCTTGTAATTTTTCCCTTTGATTCCGATTCGATTGATTGATGATTTATATACTCATCTCTCGATGATAATGGAACAATAACAGTTTTCGCGGTGGTGGCATAAACACTGAAATATGTAGTGCTTTTTTTTAGCATGGCAAATGTTGACGGAGTAGCAAAAGTCATCAAATATCTAAAAGAAAGTTCAGTGAGTTTGATAATAGATTCGTTATTGATAAGTATATTTTCTTTATTTTGTGACGAGCGGGGTTTTTTTTCCACTCGTTAACTTGACACCGGTATCGAAATCGCTACTTGATGCTAACTATCGGCAACTAGAAACCAATAACGATAAGAAATGGATAGGAAATCGTAAAGACTTGCGATTAATCTAAATCGACATCGGATGAAAACGGCTAGAAAAATTGCCGAAACGCAAAAATAGGAAGACGGCTATTTTCCCCACCACTATTATTTTTCGAGTTTCAATAGTATATAAGCTCGCGTTTTTTTGGCATAACGTCGGAGAAATTCTACCGTCAAACGTCCAAAAGCTCTCTAAAGGCCCAAAAGACGTCCCAGACACCTGAACTATCCCCGACGAGTCCGTAAAGAAGTCCGACCTGACGACGACTTCTCAGACTCCATCATAGCTGGTGGAAATTAAGAAGAAGACTGAAACTGTGTTCCGAGTCCAGGTTCTGTTTCCATACAGCATAACAAAAGTAAATATATTCAATTAAATTAAATAATACTTTAGCGTAAACTGAGCAAATCCTTAACTGCCCGGATCGCCATCCAGGTGTAGAGATTTATCTCTACCCAGGTCGATTCCATACTAGCCTAGAAGGGTACATCGGGAGTTGGGATTTTCTCGGTATTCTGTCCTTTATCGTTAACTTTATCTTAGCATAAAGACGGACTACGCAGGAAACGGATAAATCATCGGGATTTCTATTAATAACAATGATTCAATATGAAGGACTATAGTCAATCGAGTGTTTTATTTTAAAAGGACCACGCAATCATATTATTTCAGGATTTCAATCATTTTTGTAATAATAATATTTATTAAATGATTTCAGTAATTCAGGATTTCAGTAATAATAATTCAATATCATTCTTAATGATAGACTATGATCAATCGAGTGTTTAATTATTTTAAAGGGTCTATATATATATTTGGGTAACTTAATTTGATGTTGGATCGGTTAAATATTTTGCAGTGAATTCGGTGGAGGATTTATTATGGATAATCAAAAGTGCTGCTAGGAAAAAAGGAACAAAGCCTAGCGCTCATAGATCGATTTTCAAGAAACAGGGAGCTCTGTATTTATATAATCGCCTTCGCATATTAAAGAAATTAGACCCGAAGCAGGAGACTACCTGGGAGGAAATAGACAAGGAAATCGCTAAAGAGGCATCACATTTATTCGGTATACCTTTAACAAGTCTAGAAAAACGTATACACGTATTTTGCAAATATTGCAAAAAGGGGCAAGATTTCAAGCTAGACCAGGATAGTAGGGATAAAGAGTTACAAAATCACCCAGGGATAAAAACTAAGAACTCTGAGTCAAAGGATTGTGAACAAGTAAATACAGAGATTGAAGCCCATTCTTTATTAATGAAGGAATTGTCTGAGATGGGAGAGCTTTGGTTCTGAGACGCTGAATATTAGAATAATGAGTTGAATTTCTGTTATAATGATAGTTTGAGTGGATTTATGTTAATAACGACTTGGATGGAATTTTGATCAGGACTGTGAACATAAAATTTGTAATTATTGACAATAATAACTCCAGTTTTACTGGATAGAAACATATACTATTTTCGTTATCATTTCTGAAATATTATTCCCCGAATTTCCTAAGACAATCTGAGGGCACACTTTAAGCCGAGTTTTTATTGGGGTCCTTTCTGTACGAGTGAACGGAGATCAACATATCTAAGAAGAATCATTTCGGATTACATCGATCATCGTTGGTTTGTTCGAAGCTCGCTCGTCACAATTTATTTAATATATATATTTTACTATTTCGAAGCATTGTAATTTAATCAGGATCACATCTTTTATTTTTACATATAATTTTATTGTAATGATGCATTTTTTTGGTATGAATTAGAATTCTGGATTATAATATAATTTGTAGTAAAATATTATGTATGTAAAGAATTATTTTGAGGATTTCGAAGGCGATATTTAAGAATGAAATTGATTAATGGTGAAGTTTTATTTTTACAATAGTATATTATGGTCCGAGAACTATACAGGCGTCTTTATGGGCCGATCGTGGTGTTTTCGGAACGCGCCGAAAGAACATGTGCCCCGTATATTGTGGGTTTGGAAATTGCCTTTTTTGACGGAACGAAAGGCGATTTCTGAAATTGAAGAAAAAAAAAAATCTCATTATGTTCAGTTTTAGAGGGTCATAATGGGGTCTTTATGGCCGGTTTTGACTAATATACGCTCGGTCGGTAAACGGGAACATTACGATTACTTTACAGGCGGCGTACAGCGCTCGTTTCAGCTGATTTCGCATAAATAATATAATAAATAAAAACACAATTTTTGAAAATATAACTATACAAGAACAAGTTATTTTTCTTTTTTGAAAAAAAAAAAAAAAAAAAAATACTGTGAAAACATATTTCTATATTTCGATTTTGAATAATTTTTGAACTTTTTTAATTTTTTGGTAAAGAATGTATAACGTACATTTTCAATGTTGTTTTATGTGATGAGCTATTATATACAAATTCAAACAAATCAATGGTTTGATTAAAAAAATATTTGCTCTCGTATACAAAAAGTAGAGATTAGAGATAATATTTAAAATTTGAAACTTAAAAAACTACTTTAATTTTAAAAATGCTGTTACCTAATTTCAATACAAAAAATTTAAAAAAATCAAAGACGTTATTTAAATGTAAAATAAATTAATGCTGAAGTGTAATTTTCATCACTATTATAATTTAAAAAAATGACATTTTTCGAAGTACAACTAGACAATGAAAAAAAAAAAAAAAAACACATTTTCTTCTATTTAAACTTACTTCATGAAAACACATTTATATTTTTAAATATTGAACAATTTTAAACATTTTTGACATTTTACTAAAAAATATACAGCGAAAATTTTTCATTTTGTTCTATGTTATTAAAAGCTATTAAATACAAATTTAAATAAATTAAGTTTCTAAACACAGTAAAAGTATTTGTTTTCATACATAAAAGGAACCCGAGTCAAAATGAAAAAGCCTGAATTTATCCTCCAAATCCTCTTTTCTATTGTTCTCGGGATCAAATTGTCCTTTTTGAGGCCTCCAAATCCTTTTTTTTTGGGAATAATCGACTTCTCTAAATTTTGGGCTAGCCTCAAACAATTCTCCAAATACTCTAAAGTCGAAAGGTAACGTCCTCAATCTATCCTACAAAACCTTTTTTCTTTTTTTTCTCGAATGATACTCCTCATTTGAGACTCCAAATCCTCTTTGATTGTTTGCATGCCCAAGCAAAAATGAAAAAACCTGAATGACTCCTCCAAATTCTCCTTTCTATTATTCTTGGATTCTAATTATCCTTCTTTTGTGTCTCGAAATCTTTTTCTTCCCTGGCAAAGTATGTACAACACTGTAGCGTTGTACTTGCGTTGCACGTTTTGAATTATTATTTAAACCATCCGACAAAACTTACGTGTACAACAATGCAATAAATCATAAATAAGAAGTTCTTTTAATAGACAGCAGAAGGGAAAACTTTTAAAAAAAGTTGCACGTAGAGAAATAGCGAAAAAAAAAAATTTATGCTCATTTTATTTCACCTTTACTTTTTATCGAACTATAACGTATTATGTGCAAATAAAAGAAAAAAATATTCATGCTTATGTGAAAAACGTTCATTTATTTATGAACATGCACTAAGAAAGAAGTTCGTGTGATTTTGAGGAAAACAAATAAAATTAAGTCGTCTATTTTTTTCACTTTTTTCTGTCGAAATCAAGAGCCTGCCAATCAATATTTCTTCTTTTGTTTTGAATATGAAAAATACAGACAAACTACTGAGAAAGGTCTTCTGTCTAATTTTTCCTAACAAATAAATGATTCTAACGGAGTTTTGGTCATTACTTAATCAAAAATACCACAAGCTACAAATTTCAATAGGTTTAAAGAAGGGGCGCACAATAAACAGTAAAATTGAATGAAATACATGAACGAAAGTACATAAGTTGCAGGAAGTAAAGAAGGTATTTTATTTGAATTTTATTGAAAATATAATGATTATTTATAAATCAAAAATCTTTAAAATGCTCCGTCCAAACAGCATTATTCAATTCAAAGTCAAAAACTCGGAGCCAATTCTTGTGTCAACGAATTTTATTCACTGAAGGTAAAAAAGATCAATATTTCGACTTTACATCAGGTCCTCTTCAGGATCCTTTAAAAAAGAAAGACCCACAAAAATTTGATTGTATTGTTGATTAATTTTGATCATAAATCCTAGCAACTACTAATTTCTTTGAGTTTTTATGACTAATGCACATTGAATACTTTGAAAAAAAAGAAATCACGAGTGCAACGCTATATAGTTTCACTTATGTTGTACAAAATTTGCCAGGGTTAAGAAAAATCGACTGTTTGAAATTTTGGGCTAGCCTCAAATAATACTCTAATGTCGAGAGATAGCGTCCACAATCTATCATCTACAACCTTATTTTTTGCTTTTTCCCAAATTATACTCCTCAATTGATACGCTGAAAGCAAAAGCGAGCTAACGCCAATGTATTTTAAGTAGGCGTTAGATCGCCTTTGCTTTCAGCGTATCAAATGAGACTCCATATCCTTTTTTATTTGCACTGTTTGAGGCTAGCCTGAATCGATACTCAAAATCCTCTGTAAAGCTGGGCCAGAAAAGAAAGAACAATTCTTATAAAAACACACATATAGCATCGTAGCTCAACGGTCAAGCCACTGGAATTTGGAGTTAAAGGTCGTGGGTTCGAATCCCACCGGAGGCGGAGGTGGGTTGATTCCAAAAAGGAAATTATATTTCACAGTAATTTGACGTCGTTCATAGACGCACTGTAGGGTTAGAGCAACATTGTTAATGTAAGGTTTAGGAAGGGGGGTTTTCTACTCATAGGCGAAGAAGGGTATTTTCAGTAATTGCTGTTTTAATTTTTTTTTTTTTTTAACACAAGAAAAATAACTGAGCAATGTTAGAGGGTTAAGGATCTGGAGAAAAGATTGAAGAGCGAGGATTTGGAGCAGTATAGGAGGTTTAACGATTTGGAGGACTGGTAAAGGAGTGAGGATTTGGAGTATTATTGAAGGATTATTTGGAGGATTCAATCCTCCGATTTCCTAAAACCGGCTGTAATCAGGAGTTGGAGGACGAAATGAGGATAAAAATAGCTGATAAGTTTTTAGAAATACAGAAGTACTGTCCTCCAAATCCTCCAAATAGTCCTTCTTTTACAATTTTGGAGGATGCTCCAAATCCTCCAAACTATCCTCATATTTTTTACTGAAAATTTCGACTCGGGAAAAACTGAAACGTGAAAAACATCTGTAACTTGAAGCTAAAATAATTACTTCAATATAAAAATCACTGACTTATTTTGAATAGAGTGAACAAAAAGGTTGGAATGAAAATATCCAAAAAATTAATAATATTTTTTTTGGAGACCTATTGTACTGAATTTGTAAAGTTTGAAATTTCTCATTTTAAAGTTTTTATTTTGGAAGTAAATAACTTAACAATAAAAATTTGAACTAATTGATACACTGGTAATCAAAATGTAGACTAAAAACAAAGTAGAACTTTAAAAAGCCAAACTAAACAGAACGAATGACAAAACTTTACTACACTGCAAAAAATCTCGTAGGAAAATAACGACCCTGAGTTTAGGATACAATCCGACCTACACTGAGTGTCATAAAAAACCGAACCAAAATCGTTATTTTACGATAGGGTAGGAAATTTACGGGTGGCTTGAAAATTCATGCTGGACATGTATTTGATTAGCTGATAGGTTTTTGACTAGGGAGTAGTTAATTTACTATACTATTATATATTATATGGATGTGAATTGTTTTTTTATAGGTAGTTTATTATTAACAATGGCAGCAGGAAGAAATAAAAATTTCAAATATTCGCAGATCTGTACATCGATGGACATGATTTATTACAAATTAAAAATGCTTTTGTACATGGTTGGGTGGCGCATAACCTATAAATTGTAATCAAAAAAATATGCTTCATGACATTACGTGCTGCACATTCAAGATTTTACAAAGTTTTATCGAAGCTTCACATTTCTCTACCCAGAAAATTAATAAAAAACAACAATAGCAAAGTTGGATAGTTAATTAATTCGTGTTTAAAACGTCGTTACTGATACTGTTAAATTGTCACTCACTTGCATTGCACTCACTGGATTTTGAAGATCCTTATTGCATTTTGACTAACTTGATTAGTTATTCACCTATGTCGGGTAGAATATTTACCAACCTCTTGTCGATTTACGACCTGCTTATTTTTTTACGAACGCATCGTTATTTTCCTAGACATGGTAAAAAACTACACTCAGCGAAAGTCGGATTGTTTCCTAAACTGAAAGTCGATATTTTACTACCTGGCAGCTAAACTACCATCAGGAATTTCATTATCCACCACACTGAATGTAGGCGACTTCTGAGCCTCTCGTTATTTTCCTACCTCGTGTATGAAATAGACTACACTGAGTACGAAAATGATTTCCTACCCGCTAGGTTTTTTACGAGTCGATTTTTTACAGTGTAATTTAATCTGAAATTCCGGTATGAAGAAATCAGAAACGTAATTATTAATCATTGAAATTCAAAATAAGACAATAAGTTATTGAAAAACTTAGTAATCTGGAATATGAAATATCAGAGATTTACTTATCAAAATCTAAAATTTTTGAATTTTCAATCTAAATTTTGCTACTGAAGCGATTTTGCATGTTGAATATTTGGATAACTTGAAAACAACAATTCGTAAAAAATGATACAAATTAATTATTAAATCAGTATACAATCAACACGATCAAAATAGAAATGAAAGCGTTATTGTGTATGTTAATAGCAAACTTCGTTCAAAGATTTACCTACAAGATATAGGATGAACAAGCGCAGTAAACGTCGATATTTCTGTGGAAAATAACACAAACATTTATTTAACGGGTCTTTACAAACCACATACAGTGGACAACTTTGAATTTATTAAGGATTTGTGTGATTTTCTAAAGAAAAATAGAAACAAGGAGAATAATTTCATTATCGGGGACATGAATATTGACTTACTTAAACACACGAAAGAAAATATATGTATATAAATACATTACTTAGCTCAGGTTACATTTCCTTTATAAACAGTGCAACTCGCAGGACGGCTGACGCTCCTGCATAGATCATATCTTTGGCAATACGAATTTACCATTGAATCCACTATCTTCGTTTGTATTACATACCTATTTTACAGATCATTACTCGACCATTTTACATATAGGCTCGGCTATTCGTACAAATTCCATTGACATAACTCCTACTGTTAAAATTAATTACGATATATTAAGGACACTATTAGGTAGGGAAAATTGGCAAGATATATATAATGGTGTCAACGTTGATATCACAGAAAATTTCATAAACATTTTGAAGAAATATATAGGAAATGCAAGTAGAAAAACTAAGTTAAGCAGAACAATAAATACCCGTAAAGAATTGATGACTTTAGATATAGCAAAACTTTGCAAAAGAAGAGATTTATTGCATAAAAAAATGTTAAGATTTCCAAAGGATCCTGAATTGAAACATAATTATATTATATTGCATAATTAAGTTAACATTCTAATTCGGAAACGTAAAAATGAATACATTACAAAACAAATAAATGAACCTGGAAATAAAACTAGAAATTTGTGTAAAGTTATTAAAAGTACTATAATAAATACTATAAATAAAAGACATGAAATTATTGATGAAATAAAGATTGGAGATACAAACGAAATCAGTAGTAATCCTCATATAATCACAAGTGAACTGAATAATTTATTTAGTGAAATAGGACGGAAGTTGGCTGACAAAATAAGAATTAATGATGAAAATAACTTTAAACATTATAGGAATGATAGTTCGTGTTTTTTGGAACCTGCTAATGAGAATGAATTAGAGAGAATCATTGATAAAATGAACATTAATAAAGCTGGAGGAGTAGGTGAAATTTCAACAAGGACTTGAAAAAACATAAAATTGCATATAATACAACCAGTGACTTACATTATCAATAAATCTATATCTAATGGAATTTGGCCAAAAATACTAAAAAAAGCAGAAATAATACCTATTTATAAATCTGGAGATAGGACAATACCTTCAAGTTACAGACCAATCTCGCTTAATTCAAACATAACCAAGATAAATGAAAAAGTTATTAAAGTAAGAGTGACAAGTTTTCTGAACAAATATGATATTATAAATAATTTACAGTTTGGGTTTAGAGAAAGTAAGTCAGCTGAAGATACCTTTGTTTATGTTACAAATAAATTATATAATGCTATAGAAAAAACCGAACCTTGTTTAGCTATTTTTTTAAATCTTGCAAAAGCGTTCGATACTGTAAATCACAAATTGTTATTGGAAAAATTGGAAAGGGCAAGTTTCAGAGGTACAATACTACAAATATTTCAGGGTTACTTAAATAACAGGGAACAAGTTGTAAAAATAAATGAAGTAAAGAGTGATGTAAAAATTGTCAATTGTGGAGTTCCTCAAGGAACTTTTCTTGGTCCTATATTTTTCTTAATTTACATAAACGATCTACTTGTAAATATTGAAATGGGAAATATAGTACTATTTGCAGATGACACGGTGATTTTAGTTAAGGATAGAACTTGTACTAATGTTAGCAAGAAAGCTGAACTTGAACTGAAATATGTGAAAGATTGGTTTGATAACAGTTATTTGTCTATTAATATGGAAAAGACAGTATTTATTGCTTTCGGCTCGTATAAAGATAGTATTCCAAACTCATTGACAATTAAGGTTCATGATGGTCGGTGCAGACGTAAAAGTTGGAGTTCCTGTGGTTGTTCTGATGTTCGTAGGGTCTACAGTACTAGATATTTAGGTTTAATAATAGATGATAGGTTGAAATGGAATGAACACGTGACGACAATTACGAGTAGAACTAGGTACCTCATCTTTATTTTTTATAAACTTAGATTAGTATTAAAACGGAAACAGTTGCTCAGTATTTACTATGCATTGTTTTGGTCCTTAGCGACTTACGAATTGACAGTCTGGGGAAATGCTGATCGAAACACGATGAGACAATTAATCTATATACAGAAAAACCTTATAAAGATAATCTTCAATAAAAGTAAAAAAGACTCATCGGATTAACTATTTAAGAAAGAAGGAATTTTAGATTTTAAAAAGGGATACATACAAAGGACTATCTACCATTTTTTCTTTGAATTAAGAAACAAATTTAATGAGAAATGTGATTTGCAGAGAAGAAGAAAGGTGATCGATATGCCTACATTTAAGAAGACTGTTTTTCGTAAATCGTTTTGTTGCACAAAATTTGAAATCTTTCATCGATTACCTAACGATATAAAGTTGTGGAGAAATAATTACCCAAGAAATAGAATTAAACAGTGGATTTTAGATTTAGATGATAGAAGTGTGCATGAAATATTGTATTTATTATAGGGGGATATTAGTATGTAAATATGTATGCTGGTATGTTGCATCTATTCATTGTCAACTTATAAAAATAATACGGGATTGATAATATGGGTGTTAAATGCGGAATATTTTCATAAGGCATAGGAGCGTATATTAAAGATATGTGATGTAATTTAGTTGATAAGTACTTAGGTTTATAGAATTTAGAATTAAGATGACCGTATACAGAAACTTGTGTTTCTAAACGGGTTTTTTTAGCAATAAATTTAACAAATCAAAACCGTCAATAAAATATCAATATCAATAAAATATCAATACTAATTAAGAAAAAGAAATTCCTATATTTAAATGATAAAAAACAAATATTTTACTATAGTTATTTGAAATTTTCAATTCATTTATATTAACTCACTCAATTTTCTTATTTTTGAACAATTTTTTGTTGGCTGATCTTTGAAATACAGAAATTTCAGAAATGAAAAAATTTTTTTATTTTACTAAGAAATCATAGAAATCTCACACATTAACAGAAATTAGGTACATTAACATTTTGTATCTAACAAAAATCGAAATAAAAAAAATTTGACTGAATTATGAAAATAAAATTCCTGTATTTAAACGATCAAAAACAAAAATTGTAGTAGAATTACTCAAGACTCTTAATTCATTTAAATAAACTCATTTTTTTTTTTATTGTTTCTAAACTCGTTTTTTGGCTGTTCTTCAGAATAAAGAAATTTAAAAATCAGAAATATATAAAATTTGTTGTGAACTGAAAAACCATAGATAACTAACACATTCAAAAAAATTACTTTTACATTTTGTTGCAAACGAAGATTGATATTAAATAACAAAATTTTTTATTTGACTGGACAAAAAAGTGTTTATTTTGAAAAAAATTGAATTAATTGTATTTATTTTCCAGTTTCTCTAATGAATTTATTTCTTGTGAGTTCATTATTTTTTGTACATGTACACCAAACGACTGAATGAAGCTAAATACGTAAGGGTTTTCAGCGATGGGAAAATTAATGTTTATCTTTATTTTGTTTCAATATCACATTAATAATAATAAATTATTATTAATAATATCTAAAAAATTATAAAATGTGTTTTAATAAAGTTGGTTTAAATAGAAGAAAATATGTTTGTTTTCAACGTCTAGCTGTACTTAAAAAAATGTAAATTTTTTAAATTATAAAAGTGGTAAAAATTGCACTTCAGCATTAATTAATTTTAGATTTAAATAATGTCTTTGATTTTTTTTAAATTTTTTGTATCGAAACCAAGTAACAGCATTTTTAAAATTGAAGTAGTTTTTTAAGTTTCAAGTTTTAAATATTATCTTTAATCTCTCCCTTTTGTATATGAGAGCAAATATTTTTTAATCAAACCATTCATTTGTTTGAATTTGTATATAATAGCTCATCACATAAAACAACATTGAAAATGTACGTTATACATTCTTTACCAAAAAATTAAAAAAGTTCAAAAATTATTCAAAATCGAATTATAGAAATATGTTTTCACAGTATTTTTTTTCAAAAAGGAAAATAACTTGTTCTTGTATAGTTGTATGTTCGAAAATTGTGTTTTTATTCATAATATTATTTGTAAAAATAAAACTTCACCATTAATCAATTTCATTCTTAAATATCGCCTTCGAAATCCTCAAAATAATTCTTTACATACATAATATTTTACTACAAATTATATTATAATCCAGAATTCTAATTCATACCAAAAAAATGCATTATTACAATAAAATTTTATATTCATCATAAAAACGATCGTTGGGAACCAATATCAATGAGTTATGAAATAAAACAGTTCCTCCTAACTTCCCATTTTCTTGCTCGAGCTTTCGGCTTTTTTTAAGCCCTCTTCAGGAGCTACCAAAATTTACAATAACAATTAATCTATAAATATTAATATCCCATTTTAACTAATTCTCTCTACTTACATTTTCCACTTCCATGAATTCACATTAACATTCAAGAAATTGATTATTACAATAATTCGTCATTATAGACTTAGTCAATGTTATTGATGAAGAGATGGCTCAACCTCATGTTTACGATAGCTGTTGTGAAAAACCAATTACGATTTTTAATTCAATGTAGGAAATTTGATTTAATACCGAGACATATTGACTATTTAAATTTGGACTTGAGATTTAGAAGCAATTTTATCGATAAGAAATTTTCGTATTCGAAATTGTTGTTTAAAAAGAGGATTTTGTAATTTGAGATTAAGGACACACACTGCCATTTAGATGTGATGAATAGAGCGGATATTTATATGCATTTGCATGTTGCATGCTTATTTTGCATATTTCATATGTCCAGGCTTTTTTTTGCATATTATGCTTTTTCGTTGTCAATGGCAACATATTAATGTCATTTTTTCGTATATGTCAATTGTTTTTGTTTGATTTCATTGCAATTTAGTATTAAAATTGTTGTGTGTCGCCAGAATTACTCAAAATTATAAGTAAATATGCCTAAAGACAAAGAATCTCAGCAAGATTTTATTCAGCGTATGGTAGAAATGCATCCCGGTGTTTTTCGAAAAGACCGAACAGTCTTGTATTGTATATACTGCAACACGACTGTAAATGCAACGAAAAGTTTCAATGTTAAACAACATTTGGTGACGTTGAAACATAAACAAGCGGCACTAAAGTGGAAACGAACGACTCAAACACTCGTAACCAAATATCGACAACAGCCTTCAGTCAACCCTTTTAACTTGGAATTGTGTCGATCGTTGATTGAAGCGAATATTCCTCTAAAGAAAATTTCACATCCCAGCTTTAAAAAGTTTTTAGAAAAACATATCAAATGCCCTATATTAAGTGAATCAACCCTACGACAAAAGTATATTCCAATACTCGATGACGAATGTCTCAACGATCTCAGAAAAAAAGCTACTGACAAGTTTATATGGGTGTCGATGAATGAAACAACTGACGCTGAGCAACGTTTCATCGCAAATATCATTTTCGGTATCCTAGAAGTAAACGAGAGCGGTCCCGAATTCGGAAAATGTTATTTGCTCAACATGTCTGTAGTTGATGCTTCCAATGCGAGTAATATGGCTGCGTTCTTCAATGATTCCTTGTCTATTTTGTGGCCCCATGGTTAACTATAGCTAGAAGATATACCTTCGTTACAATCTATGACGAAATTATATTATTCTTCTTCTCTTATAGGTATTCAATACAATAAAGTTTTAGCTGTGGTTACCGATCCAGCAGCGTACATGTTAGCTTCGGTCGAGTCGTTGCAAATACTTTTTCCGAAAATGCTACATATAACGTGTTTTGCACATGGATTGCATCGCGTTGCCGAGTTCGTTAGAGAGAAATTTCCTCAAGTTAATTTACTGATTTCGAGTACAAAAGCTGTTCTCATAAAGGTATAACGCTATTAATATTTTGTTAAAAATATTAGGTACATTATTGAAAAAGATGTATTACAGGCACCATCGGGAAGAAAAAAATTTCAAGATACCTTTTCGACCTTGGCTTTGCCTCCTGAGCCTGTTGTAACGCGATGGGGAACATGGTTGAAAGCAGCTGTGTATTATAGTGCGAATTTCCATGACGTGAAATCTATTGTCGATTCTTTTAATCCGGAAGATGCTGGAAGCATCGCGAAATCTCAGAAAGTGTTCGCTGATCCAGACGTGAAGAGCCAATTGCATTCATCAAAATGAATTTTTCATGTATTAGCGATGGAATCACTCGACTTGAAAAACAAGGGCTTTCGATGAGAGAGAGCATTCAAATTGTAGAATCCATTATAGCAACACTAAATAATTTGACCGACAAAAATTATTTAAAAAAATGGACAAGACTCTGGAGCGTAATAAAGGGTACCCCAAACTTACAGAAATTCGAAACATCTTATACCGCAATGAAGTGTCTACCGACGAATATGTTCAAACACTAACTCCCAATGAAATTTCGATGTTTCAATACTGTCCGACTACATCTACAGATGTAGAACGCTCGTTCTCAACATACAAAACTGTTTTACGGTCATTTCTTTTCGAAATGACCTTAAAAAAACACGTCATTATTATTTGCAATCAAAATAAGAATGATGAGATACCATACATTTTTCGTAATTTTTCTTGCATATTTGCATGCATATTTGACCGTTTTTTCGTGCATTTTAAAGCGCTATAGATGATGTTTTTTTTTTTTTGCATATTTTTACCCGCTCTAGTGATGAAAAAGAATGTACGTCATTCTAAAACGAATTGATAAGATTAGTTCCGAATAATGTGATTGAACAGTTTTTTATATACAATTTTGATAAATACAGGAGGGTTTATGATGACCATTTCATGAAATGTAGAAAAAAATTTTTTTCATTGCTATCAACAAGTAAGGAGGTTCGTAGTCTGAATATTAATATAAAAATTGTTTGTAATTTAACTGATATTGAATAACCGAATTACGTATTATAGACCTTAGCATTGGGTGAGAAATTTAATCTTTCGTTTGAAAATGAAAAAAAGATTTTTTACTTGATTATATAAAAGAACTCGACAATAAGATAAATTTTTTTAAAGAAGGATGTGAGAATGAAGTAAGAAGTAAAATGATAAATCTCTTGAGGGGATTTATAAAAAGTAAGGATCATGTTAAGATAATTACTAGGTTTTTATTAGAAAATTTTAGAATGACGGAAGTTTTGTTGTGACTTGGGTCACGAATGAATTCTCTTTGCAAAATTACAATTAAAAAGCTTTATTTGCAATAAATGAACAAAGGAGATGCCCGACAATATATATATGCGTTGTTGCACTCGGCACGGCTCAGACGGAACTGCCTACGTACAGCCATCACCCGATCGTCGTCGACGATCGGCCATGTCAGTCCGTTCGTCGATCAAATCGTACAAGTCTCGTGACGGTTTCTCATTGGTTGGTGCAGAATCGTACCATCCAAGCATAATCGGTATTGTTAGCTTGGAACAACACGACAGTTTTTTTCAGGAACCATAAACAGTTAATTGTTACTAAGCTGATAAAGGGGGTTTTACAGTTATTATGTACAATGATGATTACTCAAAAAAGATGAAGGATGTTTTAAATGATGAACTGACTTAGAAGAAGTTGAATGAAACAGAAATTAAGAACATTTTAAAAAGATTAAGAGATAAAACTAAGGATATATTATATAGATGGAAAAAGAATGGATATATTGAGGAACCCACTTATAAACGATTGCTTGAGACTGATGGTAATTTACCTAGGGCCTATGGATTGCCCAAAATACATAAGAGTGGTAACCCACTTAGGTTAATTGCATCTTCTTTGGGGAGTCCAAATTACCAATTGGCAAAATATGTTCAAGATATATTGGTTCATTATTTACCGAAACCTAAGAGTCACATTGATAATAGTTTTGTTTTAAAGGATGATTTGATGAATTTGATTATACCAGAGAGATATAGATTGATTTCATTAGATGTGACTTCTTTATTCACTAATATTTCAAAAGAAAGAGTCGTTTAATCATTAAAAAGGAGATCTCGTTATTTGGAGGGAAATCGACTTTTTTCACCTTTAATAATGATGTTTACAAACAGATATATGGTACACCTATGGGTTCTCCTATTTCCCCTATATTAGCTGACATGGTGATGGAGGATTTTGAGAATGAGTCTTTGATGAGGTTGGGTTTCCGACCCTTATTTTATTTTAGATTTGTTGACGACATTTTAATGTACATAGGTTTTAAAGATATTGACGATACTGTGATTCATTATAATCCTGGTGACGAAAGATTGAAATTTACGCTTGGGATCGAGGTTAAGGAGATTTAAAATTTTTTAGAATTTAATTTAATTAGGGAGAAAAATAAGTTGTTATTTGATTGGTTTGTTAAACCGATTTCATCTGGACGGTATATGAATTTTTATTTTCAAAATCCGCTACATCAGAAAAAGGCGATTGTTTTCAGTTTGGTGGACAAAGTTCTAAAATAATCTGACCCGAGATTTTATCGAAAGAATTTAGATAAGATTGTTGATCTATTGTTAATGAATAATTATCCTATTGAGTTTATTTTGAAGAATGTTAATATTCGGATGAATTTTCTGAAATTTGGAATGAATAGAATCAAAGATAGACATATTGATACAGAGAAGAATTTAGTTTTGCCTTATATTGAAAGTTTGCATCCTCAGATTTATAATTTATTTAAAAAATATGGAATAGGAATAATTTATAGGACGAATAATAAATTAAATGAAAGAATCATTAAAAGAGGGAAAGATAAATTGATGAAAATGGATCAAAAGGATGTTGTTTATAAAATAGATTGTGGAAATTGTAATTTTAGCTATATAGGACAAAAAAAAGATGCTCAAAGACCAGAATATCTGAACATGAAAGCAATATTCGTCATTTAACTGGAAATCATTCAGTCCTCACTCATCATAGAATAGAAAATGATCATGATTTTAAATGGAAAGATGTGAAAATTTTGGATAAAGAAGGAAATTATAAGAAAAGAATGGTTTCTAAAATGGTGTTCATAAAGGGAACTGAATACAAGTTGAATAAGCAGGATGAACCTAGATTTTTGAGTTCTATTTATGACGGATGCTTCAAAATATGATTATCAGTTCGTTCTTTAGACATGACTTTTATAGATGCCGACGTTTGTAAAATTAAGTTCAGTTATTGTTAGCAAGCTGTTGAGTTTGTTTCTTGGTGTAATTTATTGTGAAGCAAGTTTGACTAAGTATATGATAACGAATTATTATAATAATCAATTTCTTGAATGTTAATGTGAATTCATGGAAGTGAAAATGCAAGTAGAGAGAATTGGTTAAAATAGGATAATAATTAGATTAATTGTTATTGTAAATTTTGGTAGCTCCTTAAGAGGGCTTAATAAAAGCCGAAAGCTCGAGAAAGAAAATGGGAAGTTAGAAGGAAGTCTTTTATTTTATAACCCATTGATATTGGCTCCCAACGATCGTTTTTATGATGAATATTTGGATTGGGGGAGTGTAGAAAATTTTATATAAAAATAAAAGATGTGATCCTAATTAGATTACACTGCTTCGAAATAGTAAAATATATATATTTAATAAATAAAGGAAATATACTTATCAAAAACGAATTTATTATCAAACTCACCAAACTTTCTTTTAGATATTTTATGACTTGCTACTCCGTCAACATTTGATATGCTAATAAAAAGCACTACATATTTCAGTGTTTGTGCCGACACCGCGAAAACTGTTATTGTTCCACCATCATCGAGAGATGAGTTTATATGAATGAGAGCACTTGAATGCACTTGAAAGTCCGCAAAACACTTTAAAACACAGCTGTTTTCACTTTGAAACCTTGTAAAGTCAAAACAAACAATTGCAAAGAATTGATCATGATCATGATCATCATATTGATTATTATAATGGCGATCGGGTAGCGTCGTGTAAACTCGGCATAATCCGGGAAGTTTCAGGAACCTAACCTTCCCCGAGCCATGTACTCTTGACAAAATATAGGTATAGCGATTGGGATGGGAAATATCGGTAATAAAAACTATCGATAACTATCGGTAGGTTCACAGAAACTATCGATAACTATCAGTAGGTTATCATTTACTTCCCCCACCCTTTCTCTAGAGCGAGATTTTTTAAATTGTATGGGTTACATAGTGAATGTTCAAAAGTTTCTAGCTGGCAGAAGTTTATTGAATCATACAAATTTTCTTTGAATCATATAATAGTATATTTCGTATCAAGGAGCAGAAACGAGCGTTTTTACGAATGCGAAGTTTTGCGAGCGAGCGTAGCGAGTGAGCAAATCGCACGATTACAACGCGAGTTTTGATGCTCCTTGACACGAGAGATATTTTTCACGCTCGCAGCACATAAATCATTTAGTCTTTTGTTTACTGCTGTGTCGTGAAAAAACGAGTTCTATGCCGCTCGACCTTGGAGCGGCATAGAAATAGCAGCGAAAGGCGGTGGCAGAGAATTCGTTTTCCACGGGCCAGTGGTAAACACAAGAATAAAGGATTTCTGTGCTGCGAGCGTGAAAAAGTTTATATTGACTTATATGTCCAAAAATTTAAAGTTTTGGCGCAAAAAAACCAAACGTTAGGCCAATTCAGGGTTCAGCCGACTTCGTTTTTGGGAAAAAATATTTCTAGCTGTCGAATTCACTCGCTCAGAAGGAACAGATGAAGCTGGAGCTATTAGATATTTGATTGCGATATTTTCAATTCCTCGCAATCACTATAATTTACCCAAAACTCGATCACATTTTCATTCATATCCAGTAGGGGCGCTTCCAAGTAGGAATTCAAATGAACAATTGCTTGGGCTGTCGTTGGTATTTTTGGATTTTTCAAAGAAGATTCTTGATATTTTGACAAAAAAGAAAAGCGACCTGAAAATCAGAAGAAATGGGTAAAATGTCATTTAATAGTAGGTTCTTGTGCATTTTGACTTGCGAATTTGACGAAACAGAGAGTTACCGTCTCAGGCGAAGCCGCGGACCATAATCATTACTTATCAAAGCCGAAGTGCACAATTTAATATTTTTTATTATGTTTATCTAAAAATATAGGAAACAAATTTTAATGCTTTTAAATGTGGATTACATTTTTTTTGAGATAAAAATTCTTTATTACTTTTTTGTTCAATTGCATTTTTATTCGGGCTCTTCAGATTTTGTAGAGATTGTTCGTTTTGCAAAATTTTCTGTTTTTTTGCAATAGCTCTCTTTAGCTCAGCTTTGATTTTGTCCGCCGCAGTTTCAAAATCCATTTCAGAATCAAATCCATATTTTTTTTATTCTGGGATCTAAAATCGTAGCAATCCTGTAAACAAGGTAATATTGAAATAAATGATGAAAATCGTTCCTTCATCAGTGAAATGAAAAAGAACATATGTGAAAAACTGTATATTCTATATTTTCATTTTTATACTTACGATAGAATCTTTTTTTTTCCGTACGTGAGCAATCTTTTTTTTTCCGTACGTGAGCAATCTTTTTTTTGTTCCTTCCTCGAGCTTCTTCAGGAAATCCAGAACTACAAAGCTCTTGATTTCTTTTTTCATTTCACTTAGTTTTTCAAGAAGTTCTTCAATAGTAGGAATTATGAAAGAAATGGTCACACTTTGATCCCCACTCAAATCAGTGGTACCTTCCACAAATGGTTGTAAGACTTTCGAAATTTCTGGCAACATGTTCCCCTCCGACGCAGTTCAATTTGTCACATCATTCTCGATATTTCCAAGTACGATGGTGACACCATCTTTGTTTTTAGAAATACTCTCCACCATGTAATAAGAAGAATTCCATCGAATGTCTATTGCAGTAACAAGCTTGGTATCGCTTTTGTTCATTGCTTTCAATTGTTTTGAAAGCTCCATTGTCGCTACTCCACTTTTATGAAAAATCTGCGTGATTCTTCTGCATTTTTTCAGAATTGACAAGACGGAAACGTCTTTGAAGTTATCTTCGAGGTTGAGCTCCGCATCAAGGAAACTTGAATAAAAAAAAAAAAAATTACTACAAAAGCAAACTTTTATCATGAAATCTCTGTAGTGTGCAATCGTATATTTTGCTTCTTGGGACAGAAGTTGGATTTTTCAGACGAGATCAAAACAGTCGACACGAGTGACATGCGAGGGCGCCGAAGGCGCCCGAGGTTGTTCACGAGTGAACAACCTCGACAACAATTGAGGTAGGCCTTATTTATGAAATTGTTTCTCAAAGTACCACGGCTTGGCAGAGAGTATCGTGGGTCCAATTCATTGACCAATTGTTTTAACCCTTCGTCTTCAACAATGCTGAGTGGTTGCAAATCTCGAATGACAAATTTCGTCAAAGCTTTGTCCAGTATAATTTTCCGATTCTACGTTTTGCCATATATATCTTTCGAGTGTTTCACGTATGGAGCAATCGATGTTTGATTTTTTTTTCGTTTCTGTCCTTTTTTTTTGTAAAATATTTCAAAAATGAAAAGACGTTTTAAGTTTAAGCTTTGTTTCTACTTTTTTCGTTTTGCAAACATTGATTATTGGCAATAACCAGATGACCAATGATTCATTCATTTCCTTTTGTTTTTGTCAAATCTTATTTACACAGTAAGAACAAATAGTTAAAGTTACAAGATGACAAATGGTTCAATTCATTTTTATAAATTAGCTTTCCAAGTATCAAGGATAATATAAATTTTTTTAACTACAATTTTCTGGTTATCTATCACACGAATGAATGGAAACTTTGTCAATTTCTTTTATAAGAATAGTATTATCTTATTCCTAATTTCAAATAATTTTTGATTGATTTTTTTATTTTTATGTGTACCTATTGTTATCATTTATTGTTTATATTTTTATTTATTAATTTATTAATCTTATCTTTCTATTTATTAATTTTTTTTTTTCATAACCGGTATAATCTTCAAATTTTCATTTAATTCTGAAACTTATCAAAAGGTCGATTTAACCATACTCGATTAAGGTTTTCATGAAATATTTACTTTCCTGCATCTTTTTGTGCGCCATCGTTGCTACCACTGATATCCTTGTCATCATCTTTTTCGATGGATTCTAGTTGTGCAGGGTGGTGACGCTTAATATTATCCCACAGATTAATTCTATTTGTACAACTTATCTTCTAGCCACAATCTTTATTCTTACATTTTGCCGATTTACCGTTTGGTAATTGTGTAAAAAAGTTCCAGACGCTTGAACGCTTTGTGCGACTTCGATTCCTAAAAAGGAATGATTAATGAGATACCTGGGTTGACTTTTATTAAAAATAAGTTCTTCTATTCATTAAAACTCCAGTCCTAAGGATGATGTTAATTTCACCTTTTTTTAAGCTTAATTTTCTTTTTAGTGGAGTTTTAAAAAATCAATTTCAAGAAATGAAAATCTTAGAAAATCTTTTTAATAGTATATTATGCTCCGAGGTATATACGGCTGTCTTTAAGGGCCGATCGTGATGTTTGCAGGACGGGTCATAACCCTTTCAGGGGCGGTGGTACATATATGTACCACTTGTTTTTTCGCAGTTTTTCCGATACATTGCATCGTGTTTCGTGCACAAGTATTTGATTTTAGACTCTCAATGGTTGATGTAAAGTAATTATCATGAAAAACTGTCTCAAATTGTTGATTAGCTATTTGTTATAAATAATTGAAAACCAAAAAATTCTCTTTTTTTTCCCTTTCAGGGGCACATTTTTCTGTTACACTAAATTTTGCTATTAATGGTAATTTAGGGGTTTTTGGGGTCACTGATTACGAATCTGGTGTCAGAATTGCAAAATTCAAAATGGCGGATCCAATATGGCGACTATGTGACTCTGAAGTTGAATTTTTGAAACAATGTGCACAAAACACGTTGTATGGGGGTTTTTTGAGTCGTTGATTGCGAATTTGACGTCAAAATTGCAAATTTCAAAATGGCGGATCCAAAATGGCGGCTATATTAATGCAAACTCTCAGTTTTTTTGCAATCACACCGAATTTTGACATGAAGGGGTTTTCGGGGTCGGCGATTACAAATCTTGCGTCAGAATTGCAAGATTCAAAATGAGTGATTGAAGATGGCGGTGTCAGTAGTGTAAATCAGAAGTGTATTGGAAATTGGTATGAAACTTGGTATACTGGGATTTTCGAGATCACTGATTGCGAATCTGATGATAGTATTTCAAAATTATTCCACCTCTCAGCATAGCCCAGAACTAACGACGTGGAAGTAAGAGCTACCAGTTCTTTGTGTTTTTTTGTTTTTCAATTTTTGTTTTTTAATTTATCATCATTTTTTCAATGTTTCGTTTCTTTCAATTTCTATATTATTGAATTTTTCTATTTTTATTCTGCTTTGTTCTGTCCGAGCGTAGTCTACTTTTCAGCATGAAACTCTTCAAAGCAATTTTTTTTTCGTCAATGCACAAAGGAGCTTTGCATACTTTAAAATGAAATTTTGAGCTTATTCTACGAATTTTTTCCAGCTAGTTAACACGTAGATTTGTGCAAAGAATAAAAAACGTCATTTCCGTAGCGCATACGAGTTGGGAATAATTCAAACAATGGAGAGAGGGGTTGATTGATGTCTTTCTGAAGTTCTGGTAAGACAGGTGATTCTTTCATTCATTCAAAAACTTTTGCATTCATTCAAGAATGTATCTCTTTGCAAAGCGTGAAAAATTGTCTGGAATTTTTTCACAATTTCTACGATGAACTATGTCACCCTTACGATAAGGAATGGAAATGCTTTTGAAATGAAGAAATTCTTTGTTTTCTTAGAACTTCAGGAAGTCATGTATCAACCTTTTTCTTTATTGTATGAATTGGTCCTAAGAGGATTAGAGCAGCTGACTAGACTCGTAAACGTGCCAAAAGACCTAACCATGAGCAATCTGAGAAAGTCATTTCATCTGAAGACACTCTTCCTTAGTCACTACGCGCGGCTGGACAGTTTATTCAGTTGCAGCGACTTCTAAGCAGAGCAAAGGTAACAAAACAAAATGAGCGACATGTACGAAAATGTGGATGTTGTCGAAATTCCAAGTGATGAAGAGTCAGATGAAGAAGTTGAAAACAGCGAAGATGAATATTCCATTACCGAGGATGGTTTACCGATGGAATCGATGGAATTAGATGATCATAATAATGACATGGATTGCGATTTGTACAGCGAGTTTGATGAGTATGATGACATTCCTCTGAGTAGTCGCGTTGCGAAAATGGATGGAATATGGTAAAACAAAAGTAGATGTGAATACAATCCACGATCTACTGAAAGAAGTGGCCCAAAAAATTTTCCAGATGGTATTGACCAGGCAGGTGAAATTTTTGTGTGTCTTTTCTTTGAGAAGAATATTGAATTGATTGTCGAACAATCAAATCTCTATTGCATACAGAAAGGGATTGTTTTCGAGCCCATAACCATCGATGAATTGAAGAAGTTCTTGGGCTTGAATATATTGATGGGTATAAAAAGATTACCTTCTTACCACGATTACTGGTCCACTAATGCGCAACTACTCGATTATTATGTAAGCTCTGTCATGAGCGTCAAGCGGTTTTCATTCCTCTTATCTCATTTACATTCAAATGACACAACTAAAGAATCAAAAAGGGATGAACCTGGTTATGACAAACTGTACAAAGTCGCACCTTTTTTATCAATTCTTTCTGAAACTTTTCAGTATTTCTATGATCCAAGTATGAATCAGGCAGTTGATGAGAGCATGATAAAGTTCAAGGGCAGAAGTACAATGAAACAGTACGTGCCAATGAAGCCTATCAAAAGAGGGTATAAAGTTTGGGTCAGAAGCGATGAATATGGCTATATTTGTGAATTTCTAATATACACTGGAAAAATAAACAATAAAACCGAATGTATGTTGGGGGAGAAGGTCGTCAAGGATTTGACTCGTGCTCTAATACACAAGCACTATCGTCTTTGCTTCGACAATTTTTTCACAACTGTCACTTTGATGGCAAGCTTGCTAGCTGATGGAATACTGGCTTGCGGTACCATTCGAAAAGATAGGAAAGGTTTGCCAAAGACCCAAAAAGCGGAAAAGAACATGTCGCCAGGAGATAGTGAATTTCGTACTTCATACACTGGACTCCGATGGCTAAAATGGATTGATAAAAAGCCAGTATTCTCTTTGTCAAACTATCACGACCCTTCTGTTATAAAAGAGGTCAGTAGGAGACAAAAAGATGGTTCTTTGAAAATGGTATCATGTCCACTACTCGCCAAAGATTACAACATACACATGGGGTATGTCGACAAAGCTGACATGCTCAAGTCATTCTACGAAATTAGTCGAAAAAGTAAGAAGTGGTGGCATCGAATTTTCTGGCACTTTGTCGATGTGACTACAGTGAATTCTTGTATAATCTACAAGCAGCTTTTTCCAGTGAAAGGGCTGTTACTAAAAGACTTTAGATTGTCAGTTGCTGATCATCTAATAGGAGTCTCGAATCGTCCAAAGAAAGGGAGACCATCTCTGAACTCACCATTGAAAGCAAAATGTAAAGTCACTTCTGCAGTAAGAACAGCACAGTTACCGCACATGCCTGGTGTTCATGAAAGTCGCAGAAGATGCACTCATTGCAGTACAAAAGTAAACGATAAGCGCACTAAATTTTATTGTAAAATATGCAAAGTTCCTTTGTGCATTGACGAAAAAAAAATTGCTTTGAAGAGTTTCATGCTGAAAAGTAGACTACGCTCGGACAGAACAAAGCAGAATAAAAATAGAAAAATTCAATAATATAGAAATTGAAAGAAACGAAACATTGAAAAAATGATGATAAATTAAAAAACAAAAATTGAAAAACAAAAAAACACAAAGAACTGGTAGCTCTTACTTCCACGTCGTTAGTTCTGGGCTATGCTGAGAGGTGGAATAATTTTGAAATACTATCATCAGATTCGCAATCAGTGATCTCGAAAATCCCAGTATACCAAGTTTCATACCAATTTCCAATACACTTCTGATTTACACTACTGACACCGCCATCTTCAATCACTCATTTTGAATCTTGCAATTCTGACGCAAGATTTGTAATCGCCGACCCCGAAAACCCCTTCATGTCAAAATTCGGTGTGATTGCAAAAAAACTGAGAGTTTGCATTAATATAGCCGCCATTTTGGATCCGCCATTTTGAAATTTGCAATTTTGACGTCAAATTCGCAATCAACGACTCAAAAAACCCCCATACAACGTGTTTTGTGCACATTGTTTCAAAAATTCAACTTCAGAGTCACATAGTCGCCATATTGGATCCGCCATTTTGAATTTTGCAATTCTGACACCAGATTCGTAATCAGTGACCCCAAAAACCCCTAAATTACCATTAATAGCAAAATTTAGTGTAACAGAAAAATGTGCCCCTGAAAGGGATAAGATCATGCGCGCCTTCAAGGCGCGCATGATCTGTAGACATGTTCTGGAAATATCACGTTTGGCACATGAAGACAGACATGTATTTGCCGAGGTGCATACGATATTTTATGCAAAATTAGCAATAACGATCGATGAAGGTCTTCTGTGAAATGATCGTAATGGTTTCGCTCACCGACACGGTGAATAACGCGCTATTTTTTATACAAGTTGAATTTTTAGATAAAGATGGGATATGTAAGGTGTTAGTCGGGAGATGGGGGGAGGGTGCGAAGGGGAGTCCAGGGGCGAAGCCTCCGCCGGGGGTGCGGGCGGCGGAAAGGGGGTGCAGGGGGCAAAGCCCCCGCCGGGGGGTTCGGGGGGCGGAGCCCCTCTATTACCATACAACGTAAGTTTAAATTGAAAAAAAAATGAAAAGTCATCGTATTTCAATATTAAATCAAATTTCGCATTCTATTGAATTATTTTGCCCACATTGAAGAATTTTCATCAGAAAACGTAGTTTATAATTCAAATTATTTTGGTACATAAACAAATAAACAATTTAACTCACTTCTGTTGGTATTATCGTATATAAAATATGCGAAAAATCTTATTTTCTATTCAATACAGTTTTTTCCTAAAAATTTTGAAAATCCAATTTACTTATGGTCGAAATAATTGAAATGCTTGTTCATTGTGGTTGATTTATTTATTTTACATCAATAAATTCAGATTGATTAACGATGAATGAAGAGATGATTAATGAAGTTTAACATTGAAATCAAATATAGAGTTGTAAAGTATGAAGTTTTATCATGTATAATCAATACACGTTCATGATAGATAATTTTTTTAAATTGTACCTAAATCTGTGTTTGTGTTTTTTTGTTTAAAGAAAAGTTTCTTTATATAAACTTATTTATCTTTGAGGTTTGTATTAACTATAATTTTTTCAATAGTACAATTGTTAAATGTGAATGCACGATTTTGTGGTTTTTCGATGAGACTTTGAATTGTAGCTGTATTTTTCACTTGGTGAACATGAATCTCTTCAATTTTTTGTTGTTCTGAATGTGAAGTAATTGTATTTGAAATCATCTTTCCAATTTTCTCTTTGTTTTTAATTGATTCTTCAATATACCCCTCAACGACTGCTGACGACTTCCCACCTCCGTAACGTTTCAAATTCGTCATATTTATACCCAACTCAGCCAGCAGTGTCGCAGAGGAGCGTCTAAAGGCGGGCCCTATGTAGGATTCAGGTTCAGCAAGTTCCAAATAGCGAGCAATGTCTCTCGGTATATCAGCGATTTTGTGCTTCCCAATTGGCTGTGCTGCGCACTTCCCTTTGTAATATTTCAAGAAGAAATTTTCCGTTTTTGCGTGGGCAGGTCGTAAGGTCATGTATTTATTGACGAGAGGAGTGTATTCTTCGTTAATAACGAAACGTCTTGGTTTAGATGTTTTTGTGTCCGGAAGGTCCACGATTAGAATATTTCCTTGCTCCTTCACGTATTTGGTTTTTGTGTCCAGCAATGCTTTACCTCGACAGGCTCCGTAAATGCCAAAAATCAAAACAACCTGGAAGTGTGTTTAAAAAATTTATCATAGAACGAAAATATTTATTGAAATAAAATGCAAAATTATAGTTTTTTAATGTCAAATCAAATAACAATTTAAAATAAAAAGACCAATTTTAAATTACATTTAAATATAATATTTTTAAATATTCTAAATATTTTTTAAATTAAATATATATATGATAAGTAAAATAATTAAACTTTAAAAAATAATTTTCCATTTTTTTTTAGTATCACTTTAATTCAATTGACATAATTAAAAGTGTTTAATTTTAAATAATATATTTGTTGATATTAAATATTTCAATATCAAATTACAATTTTCATCATAAAACGTAGTTTTTAATTCAAATAATTTTGAAATATATATAGATAAACATTTCCTTTTTCTAGTATTATAATACATACAATATAATAAAACATGCAAAAAATATTATTTCCAATTTAATACAGTTTTTTCGTATAAATTTTCAAAATCCAATTTTCTTATGGTCGAGATAATGGAAATGTTAGTTCAATATGGTTGATTTTTTTATTTTGATGAAGCATAACCTTTTTTTCGATTCTATTCGTTTGTTTGTTTATTTGTTTTGTTTGTTTGTAAAAGCATTTTTTCTTACCTTTGGTAGTAGATATACGTCGTTTGGTGCTTTTTCCAAGAATTTTGTCAGTTCTTCGGTAGTAAAAACTTTGGATTTTTTACTTTGAAATCCTTTGCTGTTGTTTTTTAAAATAAATTGCAACTGCGAATATTTCGAGATGTCAACTTTCTCGTGAAACAAAAGTGTTGTTTTCAACATTGAAAAAAAGCCCATAAACTTATTGGGGCATATTTTTCTTCAATTCGTTGAAATAGGCTATAATAACTGTTTCACTCGCTGATTCCGTACGATTTTTTTTTCTCCATTCAATGAATTTTTGGTACTGCGTTTCATTAATGATTTTTGATTTTACTGACATCACTTGCAGACATGCTTCTTTAGCAGCGAGCAATTTTTCCGGTGGTAAAGATTCCATGGCACAACAGTGCACAAAAACTTTTGAGACCTTTTCGATAAACAACAAGAAAAATTTCGTCAAAACACAGCGCGATACTTTGTATTTTTCTTGATGGAAGCTAGGTTAGGTTAGGTGCGTGGCGGGAGAGAGAGAGATAGAAAGATACTTTAGTCGAGTTTTATGAGCATAAACGCCATTTTGATTTTCGTGCATGCTTTTGCGTCGTCTCTACCTAGTCAATTGTACCATCAGAAAAACCAAGAGTGTATAGCTATACATATGACATTCTTCATTATTCCTCCTTTTTTTCAGACATAATGGGGTTCATATAAACCTGTTTGAACTACCATACACCGGTCGGTAAGCGAAAACATGATCATTTCACAGGGGGCGTACATCGCTCGGTATTGCTGATTTTGCATAAAAACAATTATAATCGCCCCCCCCCCCCCCTCAAACGGATACCTATATTCGCCCCTGGTAATTTTCTATTCTTTTATATTTCTTACATACGTAACGATTTAAATTTTTAAAATCTACTATTTTTAAGAATGTTATACTTATAAATAGTTACACGATTGCACTAGGACAACTGCCTGGCGGCTTTGTCACACCGTTTCCGTGGTTTCCTGGATTCCCTGGGTCCTGGAGGCTCCCGAAGTTTAGCTGCGTCTGGATTTGTTTTGTTTTTCTCGGGGAAGTCCTCCGAACAATCCCCGAACTTCCTCCCGCCTCACTTACACCGCGAGAATTAGCAAAATTACTTTTCTTTTCCATTGTTTTTCACGTGAATTGTATCATAACATTCCAATTGTTATGATTTGGATTGACAATTTTCACAATCTTATATAAGGGCATTTTAGGGATTTTAGGAAAGAGAAAACGAGATAAATGTAAAAGAGATGAAAATATCATGCCTCTCTTTCTCGCTCCCAAATGGTGGCATTTGTGATTTGTGAGTTAGAAAAAGACAGGTATGATAGTTCCCATCTCTAGTATTTATTATTTATTGATATCAATATCAATAACTATCATTAAGGCTCAAATCTATCGATAGTTAGTGATATCTCAAGTCATCGATAACTATCGATAGTTATTGATAGTTTTCCCATCCCTAATAGCGATGTACAGCGATCGTAGTGAAAACGGGCAGATCGCCGATTAGAAAGGGACAGAGTAAGCTCGCGGCTGTAGTAAGAGGGAGAAAGAGAAGATGCTTGAGGTATATTAGAATCCGAGCGACTTCGCTTTCGTCAAGTCAGGGCCGTATGTTGCATGGTATGGAATATTTTTTTTTAGATTGTTTATTTTTAAAAAGCGACGGCAAAGTCCTTCCGGACTTTGTGATGAAATTTTGACTCTAATATAATAATCTAATCTAATATAATAAACACTAATGTCATCTAAAAAAATTTTCCGTGCTTGAAAAAAATACAATATGAAGTGCTTAAAAAAAAATATCCATAATCATTGTTGTTTTTCTCGGAAAAAATAAACTCACATGTTTGTTTACTTTAAAAATTTTTCAAAGTCATGTTCAGCAATACGTCTTATTTTTTCTGTTTGTCGCATGAAAAATTGTTTTTTGAATTTCATTAATTTAAAAATTTACATTAAATTATAAAAAAACTGTCATTTTGTTTTAGATAATAATTTTGAAAACTAAATGTTTAAAATTTGTAATCCAAAACTTAAATAACAAGGATTTAAATCGAAATTCAAAATTTCTTTATTGACACACAAAATTGATCATAAATTTCATAAATTGTTTTTGAATAAAAATTAGTTTTTACTGCTAAACATAATTGTATCAAAGAATAATAATGATTCATTTGAATTATTTATATTTTATGTTTTTTTAAAAAAAACTAATAATTAATTTTTTAAATACGAAAATTAAATCATATATTGAATAATTGAAAATAATAAATTGGATAGGAATTATTTGTTTTTTTTTATCAAGTTCAACGAAGCTGTGATTTATTATTCAATTTATTTATTTTCAATGACATAATCCGTAATTTGTTCACTTCAGTTATTAGATGAAATTGAATTAGTAACAGTACTATACATCAAATCATTGATTATATAGCATTATATCATTTGAATTATGAATTCCGAATCATTTTTCTCGATATAATCAAATAATATTTTTATACCGCGCCCGCGACTCCGATAACGAAACAAACGTAACCTAATCCCTTTCAACGGTAACTCAATTATATTCCAACCTTTCTTATTACAACTCTCTCAATCCTTCCTTTATCCAAATTGACAACTTTCAATCTGACACTTCAACTCTCCTTCTTTTCCTTGACAACCAAAATCAACAACGACGACACTTGATCTTCTTCTTTTTGATTCCCGAATGCGTTACACAACCCCCCCTCTTCAAAGATTGTCGTCCCGACAATCACTCCATTCCTTCAAGCGGGGCGCTTCATGCTCATGAAAAGTGACTCTATGGTACTCGCTGTCATCTTCTTCCAAGTGACGCATCCCGAACCCAACCACTTTCCATCCCGAGCTGAAGTTGGATCCGTCTCTTGAAAATCATTCTCTTTCGATCTCCATTCTGGAGTATCATTCGTAATCCCGGTATCTACCCTATGCCTCATGAAAAAACCTCGACCTAAAAACCATGGGGGGGATGCTCAGTGTCCCTGTCTATGAATGATGACGAGCGATCAGCGTGGACTATTTTTTTCTTGTGTCGAGGTGAGCGACGAATGCAATATACGACGCCATTTATTCTCTTAACGATCTCGTATGGTCCTTCCCAGTCTCGTTGCAACTTGGGTGACTTTCCGACTTTTCTTCGAGGATTGTGGAGGAGTATGTTCTGACCTTGATCAAAAATTTTGTTCTTCCGTGTTCTTTGGTCATACCAAGCTTTGGTACGATCGGATCTAATTTCCATTCTTTCTCTGGCAACTTCATGAATACGATTTATCCTTCCCCTGAGAGCACTGATGAAATTCGCCGCAGACCCTTGGCCAGACCCTTGGTGACATTGAGGAGACCAACGTAGTAGATCCAAAGGTAGCCGAAGATCCCTCCCTAGGAACATTTCCGCTGGCGTCATTCCTGTCGTCTCATGTTTGGATGATCTGAAAGCCAACAAACCCATCGGGATCCAAAGATCCCAATCCTTTTGATCATTTGACACGAATTTTGACATATAGCTGAGTAGTGTCTGGTGTTGTCTCTCGACTTGTCCGTTTGACTGCGGATGTAATGCAGTCGTTCGAGTCTTTTTAAACCCCAGCAAACCAGATAAGTTCTTCAAAAGTCTCGAATCGAAGTTCTTCCCCTGGTCTGTGTGAATTCTCAAAGGAACACCATACCTTGAAATAATGTAATTCACAAGTATCTCAGCTATTGTCTTAGTTCTCATGTTTGATATTGGAAAAGCTTCGACCCATTTAGTGAAACAATCAACGATGACCAAAATGTAGCGATTTCCTCGAGAAGATATAGGAAAGAGACCCAGTATATCCATCTGAATTCTTTCAAATGGAGCACCCACGTTATAGATCTGCATTGGGTTCCTCCCTCTATCCGAAGATCCCTTTCTTTCAAGACAAATCAAGCATGATTTGCTCCAACTTTCAACGTCTCTCCTACAGTCAATCCAGTAAAATCTCTTTCGAATTTTATCAAGAGTCTTATTTATTCCCAAATGTCCACCAAAAGGAGAATCATGAGCCTCCTGTAAAATTAGTAAAACCCTCTTCTTTGGAACAATTATTTGCAATACATGTGATAAAAAATCAGGAGTTTCCCAATGTCCACAAAGAACACTACTTTCCACGACCAAAGAATCCCACTGTGCCTCATAAACTTTCGCACATGCACTCATAGCAGAGATTTCTTGCCACCCTGGTCTTTTCCCCGCCTCCTTAGCTCTTAGTATAATTCCTACAGCTTTGTCTTCAATTTGGTACTTCCTCCAAGTTTGAAAGGACTCGTCTGCCAAAACAATTCGTCCTATATCTAACTTGAGAGTCCTGTCTTCTTCTACTCTTTCACAATAATGACAATCAAATTGAAGACATGGTCGGCCAGACAAGCCATCAGCATTACCATCGCTCCTACCTGCTCTATAAATCACTTCAAATTCATAATTCTTGAGACGTTCAACCCAACGAGCCAATTGTCCTTCCAAATCTTTAAAAGACATCAACCAACGAAGTTATGAATGATCCGTTCTTATTGTGAATTTCTTTCCACACAAGTAATGATGAAATGATTTGATTGACTCCACGATTGCCAACAATTCTCTTCGTGTAACACAATAGTTTCTCTCACATTTTGTCAGTACTCTACTGAAATAAGAAATCACTCTTTCTTCTCCATTTTGAATTTGCGTTAATACTGCTCCAATTCCATGATCAGATGCGTCTATATCCAAGAAAAATTCTCCCTTTGTAGATGGAAAAGCTAACAGTGGGGGACAAGTCAAAGACCGCTTAAGATGATCAAATGCTTCTTGGCATTCAAAATTCCATACGTATTTGACCCTCGATTCCGTCAATCGATAGAACGGCTTTGCTATAGAAGAAAACCATTTTACAAACTTTCGGTAATAAGAACAGAACCCTAAGAAACTTCGTAAAAGCTTCTTGGTTCCCGGCACTGGCCATTCGATGACTGCTTAAATCTTATCCTCGTCGGCCCGAATACCAAGCTCCGATACGACGTGTCCCAAAAATTTTACTCTTCTTTGTTTCAAAACACTTTCCAGGATTGAACTTCAAACCTACCTCCCGAAATTTTGAGAAAATTAATCTTAGATTCTCGAGCATTTGTTCAAATGTTTTACCGAAAGTCATCTAGATCATCTAGATACACTAGGCAAATTCGATTTAATAAATCCTACAATACTCCCCCGATCATTCTCTCAAAAGTCGCCGGAGCATTGCACAATCCAAATGGCATAACCTTAAATTGCCACAATCCATTTCCTATTGAAAAAGCCGTCTTTTCGCGGTCTGCTTCCTCAGCCTCTATTTACCAGTAGCCACATTTGAGACCTAAAGTCGAAAATCAGGAATTTCCCGCAAGCTTATCCAGAATATCATCCATACGAGGAATAAAAAATGAGTCCTTAACCGTTACTGAGTTGAGTTTTCGGTAATCAACACAAAATCTCAAAGTCCCATCACGCTTTCGAACAGGAACAGCAGGAGAACTCCATGGACTGTTTGATTTCTCTGTTACTCCTTCACGTTTCATTCGTTCCATTTCTTTTTCAACTTCAGGCCTGAGATGCAACGGAATTCTACGTGGAACCTGTCTAATTGGATGTTGATCCATAACTGAAATTTGATGCTTCACTACATCACATCCACTTGCAACAATATTTTCACAAAAAATATCTTGAAATTCTATAAGTAGCTGCTGAAACAATTTCTTCTGAAGCGAATCTAAATCCACAGAATTTCTTTCAAATACTTCATTCAAACTTTCTGGCAAAAATTCCGATGGTTCCATTACTTTAGCAATTTCGAACTCTCTTGTTGATTCAGAATCGTTCAAATCTTTGTAGATGATACTTTCAATTTTATCCTCTAATCCAGTGTATACTAAGAAATCTTTCCCTAAAATACAGTCCGTAGAAATTCCTGCTACAAAAGCAGGCAATTTCACTTGATGACGACCCAGCTTTATTTCTACTGGAACCTTAAATTGTGCTTCAACAGATTCCCCAGTTGGATACCTCAAGTGCATACCCTCAATCGGAATCCTTTCCATTCCATGTCTCACATATTCAAAACCTGTATCAATGAGAAAATTACATTCTTGATCTTCAATTCTTCCTTTGTATCTGAAACGAAAAAAATTTGCGGAAATTCGACCAATCATCATTTCTTCTACTTTAGAGCTCCAACTTCTAACGGGGACAGTATGGGAAACCATCGAGTTACGTTCCTTAAACTCGACCCATCCTAGTTTTCCGACCGGCCAATAACTCCAGGACACCGTTATCTTATATGCCCCTTAGCCCCGCAACCCTAACATTCGCCAGTATTTCTGCGTACGAAAGGTTGACGCCGTTCATGATCCTCACTTTTCTCAGTGAAGCCACCCGGTGCCCGATGATCTACTGTAGACGACGTTGTATTATTATTTGAATATTCCGGGAACGACCTTTTTTTAAAATTGCGTTGAAAGCTATTCTGCTGAATTTCCTCAACTGCAATGGCTCGCATGACTGCTGCTTGCAGTGAAGCCACTCTCTCCAGCTGAAGAGTCCGCCGAACAAACCCATTTGATAACCCGATGAAGAATTATGAACAAGCAATCTTATTCTGAACCTCAAATGGACATTCAGGATACACTTTCCTCGCTAATCTTTCTAAATCTCCACCAAAAGTTGCAATGTCTTCTTCTACCTTTTGCTTTCTATAACAAAACAGCGAATAATACGCTTGAGCGGAAAACTTTTCACCAAAACGAAGCTCCAGCTGCTGTCTCAATCCCACAAATGTCACATCCTCTGGTTTTTTGAATGAATCTAGCACGGTTCGTGCCCTATCTCTCAAACATGCTGCTAAAGATAACGCCTTTGCTTCCTCTCTCCAGGCATTTGCTCTAGCTATTAATTCGAATTGATTTAAGAATTCGCGTAAAGGTGCAACCCCATCGTACATGTCGGATTTTATTTTAAAACCTATATTCAAAGCCGCCTGTAAACCATTATCACCATGTAATCTCAATCGAGAGTCATTTGACGTGAAAGGCAAAAAAATGTCGCGTTCAATCTGCGATTGTGTTTGAAAATTATTATTTATGTTTGTGTCTGTGTTGTCTATTGGTATTATATATATATATATATTCTGTTCTATATATATTATATTCTGTGTTGTATATTTGTATTATATATATATATTCTGTGTTCAGGGTGATATGTTTGATTATTAGTGTTTGTGCGTGTTGTTTGGTGACTTATTTGGTTAAATTCCTGGCGAAGACTTTCAACTTCCTCGCGCAAGCGCTCTCGTTGTCGCCTTTCTTCCATCAGCTCTACGTCCCTCTCACGTAACGCCTGGACTAAATCCTGCTCCTCTCGTTGTCTTCCTGCTACGTCCTCGGAATGCTGGCGTATGTTCTCCAAGGCCTTGTCCAATTGTCGCCGAAGTGCATCGTTTTCTTTCGCCAGTCGTCTCTGCGCTGTAGTCACATTCAAAACGGGACGCCCGATAGAATTTTTCGTCGCAGCTGTCACTGCAAGCCCCGTCCGAGAAGTGGCCAAACAGTGAATCAACCAAAGTTTGTTTGTTTGTTTGTTTGTTTGTTTGTTAGTGAACAAACCAAAATTTGAAAAATTATAACGAGAAATAAAAAGTTTCGAAATCACTAAGTAACAAAAATGTAGCAATTTATTCTCAAAATGAGGATTTTTGTTCATGATCCAAAAGTTTTATTATACAGGTAGAATAACAAAAAGATGTATCTATATAATAAGATATCCCCTGGCAACGGTGCACAGTGGTACAGGAACCGAAAAAGCTGGCCAAAACTAAAAAGTTTGCTTTGAAATTATTGAATTCTTACAAAATTGTAGGGATAAGGGTTTTTTGGGTCGCTGATCACGAATCTGAAGTCAAATGAGGAAAAAAACAAAATGGCGGCTACAAAATGGCGGGCCATCTTCTTTTTAAATTGTTGGATTCGTATGAAAATCAACATGCAGGGGTTTTTGGGGTCGCTGATTGAAAATTTGATATCAAATGAATAAAAAAACAAAATGGTGGCTACAAAATGGTGCAAAAATTTCTTATGCTCACTGGATTCGTAATGAACTCAGCATGTAGGAGTTTTTCGGGTCTCTGGCGTTGATCATGAATAAAAGTAAAAAAAGGTCTCTGCAGAATTGTGGACGAAATCCAAAATGAAATAAAAAATTGTATGTGATATCAAAAGTTTATTAGTTTCTTAATTTACTGTAGAAAAATGTATAAACGTACATAAATTTTAATTTATCTAATAGCACGACAAACCATGACGACAATTTTTAATAAATGTGAAAAAGAACGAACGTGTTCATTATTCGTGCGTTTGTTCCACAAACGATTTTTTGACTAATCACTATCGGAGAGATCGTCACAATCTTCATCACTCTCATCATCATCGCTGTTGTGATTAGAAGTATTATCAGTGATTTTTACATTTGAAGGATTACCTAACAACTCTATTGCTTCGGGTAACAATGATCTTAATTTTTTTCAAGGTAATTTTCTCAGACTTGAAATGTAAGGATCCGATGTGACCAAAAGCCTGCAAAAAACATCTTCCATGTTCTTCACCCTACTACATTTACGCGCGAAATCCTCTCTGTACCTTTTTATGAATTTGTTGCAACTTTCCTGAGCCTCTTCAGACATTTGGCCGATAGGAAGTAGGGAGGAATCTATGATTAGATGACCATGGATGATGATTTTGTGTACACTTGTGGGCATATAAAACCAAGGATACAGAAGTACAAAGTATCTGGCAGTATCTAGAGCGTACTCTTGAAATTTTTTGACGTTAATTTCAAAACCACAACAAATCACTTGTAAAATGACATGAAATTTTTTTATCAAATCCTCATCGACCCCCGTAACAGTTGAAGCAACAGTAGAATTTTGAAAAAAACATCTTGCCGTATTCCCATCATTCGTACTTCCATATCCTTGCTTAGGTTGGTCGACGATCAACCCTAACTTTTCACGAAATTCTTTCTGGATGCTTTTTTTCCTTTTCTCAAATTCATTCTTTTCATTTTTATCACAAATCTGCCATTTTTTAATTTCGAGTCGGTATGAGAGATGCAGACAACATTCAAAAAATCGTATCCACGCATGAAGCGACGAAATTCCGAATTCTAAATGTTCTTTCAACATTGGCCGTTCTAAAGTGTTGTCAATGTCATTGAAATTTTTAGAAGTCGCGTGACAAAGATAACAGCGTAAACTTGATGATACATTAGCAACAGAATTACAAACCTTACCATCTACCATTGTAAACAACAATTTGTAATTGACGCTGATTTCTTTGCCGTCAACAGTTGTGTGAAATGGAGTGAGATTTTGTTCTTGTGCTTTTATATTATTAACTTCTTCTCGTGTTATATCAGCTGTTTCATGCAAAAATTGAATTTTTATTGGGCGACAGAATCGGGATGACGATGAACGTGGATTTTTCCAAATAATAATTTTGATGTTTTCAACTTGGTCAACAGAGGAAATTTCTAGTGGTACGAGTGAAGTAAAAAAAATGTTGGCATCGGTTTTGCACTCCTCATTAGAAAATTTTTGTTTATAGCTGCTTTGGCCTGATGTTCCATCACATCCCCATTTACAGATCATAGTCAAATCACAAACGTTTTTAGGTGAAAGGCTTTTGATAACATCGGATTGAGTTTTTATTATTCTTTGAACTGTATGGTCTAATAATGCTTGGAGTGAGACAGCAGCTTTACTTTCATTTATTGTAAGTTCTGAGTCATTGGGGTAGCAGTTTTTTTTAGCTTGCAAAACATTTGAATAGGGTGGAAACAATTTACAATTTTTTCCTCTGCTCGTTTGCCTGAGAATGAGATGTTGATTTTTCGAAAGTCTAGACTCAATTAACAAAGATAAGGCTTCATCATCTGAAAAAGTTTTTTCTTCAATCATTTGTATTGATTTTCTATACTCGGATGGTTTCGATGGGCTGCCAGACGTGATGTCCTGTAGAACATGTACTGCGTCCAATTTCCCTTCAGCCCTCAAGCTCATTTGGGTAGCATAGGCTAATTCTTCACTAGTTCTATTGTCTCTGATGTCCTTTGTTTTTCTCCGTTTTGTTTTATCACTTGATTCACTAAAAGTGATTGAAGGGCGACCACCCAGTTTGTTGTCGGATGATTCCTTTGAAACATTTTCTTGCTTATCAGCGAGAAGAACAAACTTGCTCAACCATTCCTCAAATTTCTTCAAAAATATATTTTCTGTCCGATGAACTTCTTGCCACTTGGTCTTGATTTTTTGGAAAACGTTGCGTAAAGTCAATTTCTTGTCTTCAGTTAACGTGAAACAACATTTTAGTTTTTTGGACATTTCTTTCTCAATCGTTAAGTAAACAAAGTGAATTTCTTCATTTAAATGCCCTTTTAATAAATAAAAAATTTCTTTTCTTGTGAGACCAAGTGTATCATCTGGATCTGGAATAATAATTATACAAAAATATAAATAAATAATAAATATAAATAAATAATAAATATACTTATAAAAATAAAAAGGAAAATAAAATAGAATATAAAGATGTATTCTTATTTCAATTGTCCATGAAGCTTTGACCTGAAGTGTTCAATAAATTCCCCAAAATAACCCTTTATGTTGAGTTTCATCTTAATCGAGTGATAATTGAGAACATTTTTCCACCACTTTGTAGCTACTTTTTTGAATTAGACTTTAAATTCGTGATCAGGGACCGGAAAAACAGTTAAATTTTAAGTTTTATACAAATCTAGCAATTATGAGAAAAATGTGTCCGCCATTTTGTGGCCACCATTTTGTTGCTGTTGTAGTTTAATATTATATTCATGATTAGCGACACAAAACCCTTTATCTTCATAATCTTATACGATTTCGATAGCTGCAAAGCAATTTTTTTACTTTGGACATGCTCACGCTCTTATGGATTTTGTCTTACTGCGTATGAGATATTTCAATATATAAAAATTTATAACAGCCGCATAGGCAGATATTGGCAGCTAAATTTTTGTTATTTTGGACAATAAATGTGTACCGAATAATATGCAAAAAATTTCATTGCGGAATTCCGTGGACTTTTTTTTGGCATACTCATAAACATAAATTCTTTCATTTTTGAATATGTATTTTTGGTTATAATTAGTTTAAAATTATTTATTATGAGTGCAGTTATGTTACAGAAACAATAACGTATTTAGATTCTACATACCTTTCTGCCTTCCAGCCATTTTTCATATTTGCAGTGCGATGTTCACGAAATTTTTATTTTAATATTTAACTTTGAACTTTTTCAAGTTGCAATAGCGTTCAGGCTGCAACGCGCTCGAAAGCTAAGTTTGGAATGAATTCTGATGCAATGTTTTAGAATAAGCTTAGTCATGGCTACAAAAATAGGTGCCCTGAATGGTTCCCTAATGGAATTTGAGATAAAGAACGAATTTCCAGGCAATTTTTTTTTAAGGTCTTGACCAGGTTTTTGGGATTTCGTACCACTGTGCGGTGGTGCAACCGAATCGCGACCGAGTTCGGTCGCAGTTCGGTTGCACTTTTCATTTGACGGTTTCTCTATAAATAAGTAACGGAAAAAATAGAGGCGTTGCACATTTCAAACCTCTGACATTTGCGTACTGTTCCATGCATACCTAGTCTGCGGAATATTTTACTTCGCAAAAATTAATTCGCCTTAAAAAAATTGTGTTCACGGCCACTATTCAAGTACTTTAGATGACACATGCGCCAAGTTCAAGTTGAGTTTCCATTAACTGGCTCCAAAAAAAAAGTAGAAAAAATATTCATTTTCCTATTTTTACTAGTTTTTGATCACGTAAACGTCACCTGTTTAATTGCGAATCGTCTCAATAAAAAATTACATTTTCACGAATAAGCTGTTACTCGCCATGATTTTTGATCTTGACAATTCCAGACTTTGTAATGCAATTTTTCCATATTTTGAATGAAATATACTGGAAACTCATTTATTTTCGGGTCTCAAAAAGTAAACAAATTCACTTATTATTAGGATTAGGTTGGGTTGAGAGGAGAGCGCTTGAACCTCCTCTCTACTACTTCGAGATTGATCTGGATCGCGATATATATTGATGCTATTGACGGTATCAATTCGTGTTGTGGGCGCGAAGAAATGTATGTTGTTGTACGTTGTGTTTTGATGAAACTGTCATGTGTGTATTGAAAAATACAATACAGTTTTTGACATCGTCATGCATTTTTTTAATCACTTTATATTCATTTCTTGAAAAAAACTATTATCATCACTAAAATAGATACAAATGTGATAAATTATACAGATATTAAATAACGTACAATATTTCTACTGTTTTGCATTAATTCTATCAAAAGTATTGCCGAATGAATGAAATTCACGACACAAAGTTATCATCATTATTATTTTTATTATTAAAACCATCATTATTATTCCTATGTAGCTTTTTGGTTAATCGAGCAAAAGCTTCGAAAATGAAATATCCATTGATGTTGAATTTGAATTTACGCCGTTCCCGCGCGAAAGTAGGAGTCACGCAGCGTGAGAGAGTGTGAATAGAAGGGCAGCGCCAGACCCGAAAATAACTGAGGAAAGCATCCGAAAATAAGTGGAGCTGAAAATAAGTGCGTACCGAAAATAAGTGAGTTTCCAGTATATCAGATTTTATTGTATGGTTCGATTGCTAATAAATTTAATGGCGCTTCCAAGCAAGTCGACAAACAAAACTCAAGCGCACTCTACGCAGATCCATTCTTGAAAAACTCATGACAACTTGACGTTGGCTGAATAACGCGAATAAAATCTGACGCTGTGAAGTACACAATGTGTTTTGTTTTATTGGGCGGTTGTGTTTTGTTTTTCGTCTGCCGCATCCACCATTCGCCAGATCCCGTACAAGCGCGCTATATATAGGGTACGTTCGATTTGTTTGCATAAAATCGATTGTGCAATATCGATATCATTGTACGCTATTTATGTATTAGCCGCGAAAATTGGAACGTTTGAATAATATTTATTAAACTCTAATGAATTATGACTTGAGTTATAATATATCAAATATGTATGTTATACATATATGTATGATCTGTCAAATGTATATTAATGTATCAAAAAATTGTAAGATATTTCTTCTATTTTATATTCTTCGAATTATCTCATGTGAATTCATTTTTTCACATGAGTGAACATTTAATTATTGATTTTTTGTCTTATTATGTCTATAAATATTTAATCTTTTATTTTTTTTTTTTTTTTTTTTTTTTTTACAAATTCACTCATCAATAGTTGTGTATATTATAATGATAATATCAATCAATTATACTTTGTTATCATTCATTACGTTAAATGAGGAATATCTTGACACCAATTGATGAAATAATTTTGTATGTTTGAAAACGCTTGACTTCGTTATTTAAAAATTTACTTTTTTTTTAAATTTCTCATCTCTCTTATTGCTAAGATCCTTTTTATCCAGAGGTTCTAATACAATTTTCACTTGTGTTATTTTTTTTCATTTTCATAAATAATTCACAACGTATAAGAATTTTTTTCTGTGGCATAATTTAAAATTATTCGTTGTAAAATGTTTGTGAATGTTTTTTTTAATTGTGAGGAATTTCGCGAAATCCATAACTGTCTTCCTGACACTCTTCCTCATACACTTGATATAAGAAATTCGAAGGTTCAATAATTAAATAATAAAATAATAAATAATAAATTATTAACTCTTCTCCAGTTCATCATTGAATGAGAATAACAAAATACCTGTAGATTTAATTTTTTTCAAAAAGTTCGGAAAAATGTTTACAATCAAAATGATGGACTTTTTTTATTTACATAAGCAAAAAATTGTTTGTTTTTACAGCGAAAATCATGCATTGTATTCGTTCCGTTATTTAATGTCCTAAACATTGTTGGGTCTCAGAAGCATTATATAAGATGTCAAGAAAATGCTTAAATTTCTTGTCCTTAAATTAAAATTTCTTGTCCTTAAAATAAATTCAATCACAGAACTATTTTATGTAACTGTTAAAAAGATGATATTCTATGAAAATATACAAGCTTATATACGGCAATTTGATTTGTGGATGAATAACCTGTATCACGTACAATTTGTGAATATACGAAATTAAATCATTTACAATGATGTTCATTATTAGATCATTGTTTAATTCTACTTATTTAAAAAGCATTCAAAACATGCGTATTAGGGTGACAGTTGTGTTATGTCACAATATTTTTCATATTTCTGATCTAAAAATCAATATAAATAAATTGAGGAAATTTTTCTTATAGTTTGATTGAAATCGGATAGCATTAACACTTGTCACCAGCTGGTAAAGTTTTAAATGGAAAATACATGTTTTTTCCCATGTTTCACTCACAATGTTATAACTTTTTTCGAAATAAATCGAGTATTCGGAAACTTGGCAGAGTTTGAGTACATGGTAGAAGGTAAAACACTGAATTTTTTAGACTTTTCGACAATCATTAATATGTAAATATTATCATATTTTCATAGCTGATAACAAAAAAGTCAATGGTGTGGTGTTCGAAAAGCTTTTACATAAAAATAAATGATGATAATGTTAATCGAAAAATATGAGTGAATTTATTGTTGTACCTTCTACCATGCACTCGAACTCAGCCAAGTTCAGAATTTCCTGTTGGTTTTGAGAAAGAGTTATTAATTTTTATAAATAAAAAATGCGGAAAAATACATCTTATTTCCCATGTAAAACTATACCACCTCAGTTGCACATTTTAATGCTTTTTGATTTCACTCAAACTTTACGAACAAAATTTTTCCCAATTATTTTATTTGATTGTCAGGCCGAAAATGAAAAAAATCCCGACATCGCTAAAATAGGTTGCTCCGTAATGTATATTTATATTTATTGTGATTTCCTATTAATATGCATTCATATCAAGTTGTGTATGTCAATCAATATAATTCTAAAATATATGCAACAATTATATTTTAAAAATCATTTATTTAACATGAATACCCTTTGTCATATCATAATTTTGAAAATTCTCATTACGATGAAAAAATAATTATGATAAAAATAATAAAATTTTTAAATACTACTATATTTTTTTTGGGGGGGGGGGGGGGCTGCGCACCTCTTTGCGCTTGACAAGCCATCCTTCATTTGGTATTTGTTAAAGTTTGTATTTTTATAGTACAGATAGTACGTAACTAGGACACGAATTTTATACTTTTTACGAGTATAAAATTTGTAGACCGAGGCGAAGACTTGATGAAAAACGAGTTTTTATAAAGCAATTTTTTTAAGAGATTGAAAATAGCATAGTTATGCTTTAACTCTACTAAATCCTTTATTCTTCTTGCGTATTGTCCACGTATGCAAGTATAGTAATAATTGACAGGAGTAGAAGTATTATTGTAAATGAATCGTTTCAAATCTCATGCATACACTATAACTCTAATATAACGATGCGTTCGAGCCCAGCCTACTCCGATACAACGATGGTTGGAGGGATTCCTACCACCGCATCATTTTCACTGTGTGCGCGCTTTCTGTGAGTCTCACATGTAAGAGTGGAATGTTACCGCGCACTGTGAGTATCAAGAGTGAGGGTAAAGAAAAAGGCATCCGCATCGTTATATTGGAGTTACGCGCATCAGTGTATCGGAGATCACTGTATTGGAGTTCGAGTGTATGTGTTTCCCTCATTTTCGTTAATCGAACATTTCTCCAATTCAATTAATAAACAGCATATTTTGTATTGAGTACCTAAAGCGTGGCTTTTAGATTGAGGACAAATTTATCAGCCGAGGCGCAGCCGAGAATGATATTTGGTCCGACTGGTCTTACAAAAAAGCCATGTCTCACGGTCCGAGGTGCAAACGATTCTTTTTGCAAAAGACACAAGAAAAATGTTATTGGACGACTTGTATGGTTGCATTGAGTACGTCCATTTACGACGGGCGAATGCTTCAGTGCGTGTTTTCAGAGACTGAAGTATTTGCCGGTCGTAAATGGACGTCTTCAGTGCCGCCATACAGGTCCTCGAAATACATTTTTTGCGTGTTTATCAGAAACAGATTTTTTCTGTGTTATGAACAAACTCAACTGAATCCGAAACATATTTTTTCGAGAATAGCTCCAAGGTTCTCTGAATACAAATATTTCAGGAAAAATTTTATTTTCATCAAAATAAGATAAAATATGAAAATATAGTAATTGATAGAGAAACTGATATAAGGTTGATGGGATACATTTTGATTTGATCATGCGTATCAACATGTTTTTACAAAAAAAAATAGCAAAATTGGCATTCGACTTTTTTTGATTTAAGGAAGAACAAAAAAAAATAAATGATACAAAAATTGTCTTTTATATTTAAGTTTTCTGAACAACAGCTCAAATGGATCATAAATTTTTTTTCAACATTGGCAACAACATTTGTGGCGTGGACCGAAGAAAAGTACCTTACAGCACCTGGGCGCTTTGAGAGAAAAACGAGTTTAAAAATAGAAAGTCCCTATGATTTCTACGAGCAGGTCAACTTTGAAGCTCAAATTTTTATGCAATACAATAATCTTACAATTTCGAGAGTAGGTTTAATCGACAGGCAAAGTTTTCGACATTCAGAATTATTGGTAATCTCATTTTTGATTTTTGGTGCTGTAAGGTACGTTTCCTCGGTCCCCGCCACATTTTTTTAATATAAGAGTTTACGTTTCGAAGATTGCGAAACACTTCGTTTTTTATACCTTAGATTGGTCATTATTGATACGATTATATTTCATTTTCTCGTGTACAACTGGTTACTGCTGACGTTAATTTGATATTTTTTAAAATTACATCTAAACTTATTACGTTCGATTTACAATAATGGCGCGTGGGCATAATTAGTAGATTTCCGTTACAAAAACGAGAATGCTATTGCACTTGTATGAAGCCAGTAGCCTTTTGGAGGACCAAATTTTTTCCCGAAAACTCGTTTAAAAAGACACTAAACTGTCATCCTTGCACGATAAGAAATAAACTGAAGTGTTATTGACTCAATAACATATGAATTATTTGCTGCAATGTAATACTTACTATTTCATGCTCATCATGGGGTATATTACAGAGAATAGTATATTACATAATAAGGACATAAACTTTACACATATTTACGAGTGTGAAGTTTGTTTAAATGACACGAGTGATTATTTTGGAGGTTATGTACTATATACAAAAAAACGAATTTTCTATGCCAGAGGTACAAAAAAATTTTTCAGTTAACATATCCAACCCCGCAAAAGCTCCACGTTCTACCACATTTTCTCACTCGTACCCTTCACGTCAGACAAAATTTATAATTTTTTTATTCGGGCCCGAATACTTAACTATATTGCTACAATAGTCGCAACGGTAACCGCACAGCGACCTTCGATCAATTACTGAAACGTTTTTGTCACATGCCCTACAAAAACTAGATTAACTAGAATACTATAATTTATTATATACGTATATAAAACAAACATCCATATTACAAATAGCGAATGGAAAACGATTTGAGTTCAGATATCGTATGTTTTTAATAATGCGATGAGCGCACCTGACGGGCGCGCAAATGTGTTCTAGTGATATGAAATCAAATATTCTAATCGTTACCAGCAACATGTGTTCACTAACCAAACCAGATTGGTTTGCTCGAAAACACTATTCAACAGTCAGTCATTTTGAAAGTTAATATACTTTTTTTAAATTCTGTCCAAATGATGATTCTTGTTTCGCGCACCATACGGGCGCGCTAATTTAATCTAGTTTACTATCAAAATGATCCTTTCTTAAGGGGGTCCTACCATGTAAACGCCGTTTTCCGAGGCGTTTTTTGGGACGTCACTGAAGGAAAAGTATTCTATATTTTTCAATCCGGTTTTTCTCAATGTTTTATTGGTCCTTTAAGTATAAAAAACAGTAAAAATTAAAAAAATAAGTGTCATACTGTGGCCACAGCACCCCCGCAAAGTTAGGGCTTCAAGAAAAAGGTGGGTTGGTGGTACTCACGATTTTGCAAAAACTATTCGTCTGGAACATAAAAGGAAATTTTTTTTACAATCTGCAGACTTGCTGCTATCGTACGGTTCTTATTCACATTATTATCTCGAAAATTGTTACAATGGCGAATTATGAAAAAAAAATCGCATTTTTTCGTTTTTTTTTTGCAGATAAATACATATTTTTTAGTATTTGTTTATAACAATTGGGGGCTCAACTTGAACCGAACGATAGCGACAACATTTCCACACATTAAAAAAAAATTATAAAAATCCGTCCACTGGTTCCTTAGAAATGCGGGGTACCAGTTCCGAAAAAGTGGTTCTGAGAAAAATGCGTTTAAAGTTTTAGAACAATTTGCTCCGCAAAAGATGTTTTTCAAGACACTTTTTGACCTTAAAGAACATGATGTGAGAAGTTTGTAAAAAAATAACTCCAAAGTTGTTCTTTCGTGAAATTTTATCCTCTCTCAGAATCTGTCCTCATTTTTCTGATATAATGTTACCCAACATTGTTATAAACAAATAAATGGACAAAAACGTGAAATTTTCGCGATCGATAATTTTAAAACTGTTGAAACACACAGAAATAAAATTCCTAGAATATTTAAATTCGTTTTTTTTGCGTAAGCAGACCCGAGATTGCAATATTAAAGAGCTGTTTTTGACCATTTTATAGATGGCGCTGTGTAACATAGCGTTTTGCTATTTTTTATTCATCTAATTCTGATCTTTGACCAGAATTATCAAGAAAGTTTAGAATGGTTTGAAAATGTATATTCAGAGATTCTTAGGGTCGCTGATTACGAATCTGGCATTGTTGTTGCAAAATTAATTTGTTCAAACAATTTTTTTAAACAAATTATGTTCAAATTCCAATTTTTTTTCTACATCTGCAGATTCGTTCTCTATATAAAAAAACATGTAAAGAGAATATTTTTCAAATTTTTTTTATCATGACACAACAACAATAAAAAAAATTCAATAAAAAAAGTGCTTTGTTTACTGCGAATCGTAAGAAATAAATCCTTCATTAGAGTTAGATTTCATTACCTTAGTTCTTTTAGTCTCTGATAATTAATATGACATTGTTTTTGCACAATTAATTTGTTAAAACAATATTTTTGAATTAATAATAACTGAAAGTAATAATGTCTTTAAAAAAACGTTAGATTTGTGATCTGCAAGAGGAAAAAATGTTAAAATGTGAGTGGAGTTATAATTAATTGAAAAATTGCTTAAACAAATTAATTTTGCAAAAAACGTCCTATTTGGAGAAATTGATTTACTTTTTCCAAGATTGTGTCACTTACTTACAATTTATCAACGATTCCGGGGCCGTACATCACACCTTCCTCGATCTCGGCAAATTCATTTTTGGCTGAATCCTTCTTTCTTCGTTCGATTCTGGCCTTTTTAGCGAATTCACTCATGAATTCTCGTTCTCCTCTGAACGGATGATCCGACTCTCGTCTCGTAATTTAGAGCACCTCTCGCTTGTCTCCCCGATGCTGACTCCCATTGCGTGCATAATTTTCAACATTAAAGTGAAGCCATTGTTAACTATGCAGACTGCCAGATAATTCGCCACTTTAATTGTTTTAGCCCCACAATGGATGTGCTTCGGCGCAAAAGTTTAGGGCAATTCTCGTGTCGAGGGTTTTTATCGGATGAACTTTTATGATAAAAAGTGGCCCATATTCCTCGCCTCATGTCCTCGATCGAGTCCAGATGTCTCCGAATAGCAAGCCCATAATAGCGAGTCAGCTGTCCGATAAGATTGCCTGTTAGCTTCCCAGCACCTTTACCTCCGATGCCTTTATTGCTTTTCTTTGCATTCCGAAGCCGAGTGCCCATCCTCTTCTCGACGTGCCCAACGCATTCGCTTTTCTTGACGATGTGTTTTTCACCGTAGGGGTCCAAGTCTAGAATCCCCTTGAAAGTTTTGGAGTCGCCGTCGCCGATATAATTTGTGTACCTGACACCAAACTTTTCCATTGACCTTGAAAACGTTTCGATAATTGCATCCACCTCCATCTTTCCAGAGCTTCCTTCATGGTTATTAGTACAGTCATCAGCATGAGATTCATACCACAAGTAATAAGCATCAATATCTTCGTTCTTTGAATTTTCTTTCTGGTTGCATGCTTGGCGCAATTTACTTTCGACAATGGAATCGATCACTTTACGAGTATGCTTTCCAATCAAACTCGCTGCCCCAAATAATGAGCTAAACCCCCTCTTCTTCCAAGTCCCGTCGCCATAAACAGTCAAGTTTATCGAATCGGTTAGTTCTTGTTCTTGGGCTGCAGCTCTTCGAGTAGATAAATCGTAAATCGACGCCGACGCATTGTGTATTTTTTCCAAACACGAATAATACAAGTGCATCGAAAAACCGTTGCATAAATCCATTAGGCCACAAAATAGGTGTAGCTCTTCAAAACCAACTCCCAGTAGACGGAAGACAAACACAACACGACGGTTTATTTCGTAAGCATTTTTAATCAGTGGACACGAATTTATCGAAATTTCACGACCGCACTTCTTGCATTTCATGCACACTGCACAGCCCAAGCCACGTTCACTCTTTCGCTGAAATGATACTTCTCCATGGCATTCCTTGCAAACAACTAGCGTCGCGAGTGTCGAGAAGACGTTAAAATAATCTATGAAAGTGTAACCGAGATTTTTGTCGACGGAAAAGTTCGCGTCACCCGCGCTCTGAATTTTACGGGCCGACGTGCTCGCATACTCGGATTCCTCGGACGAGTCAGAATTCCGATGGTATTTAGACCATTTAGACGTTGTCTTTCGAAAACTATTCGATCGTTTACTTCGAGAACCCTTCCTGTCCATGGCTGAACAGGCAAATTACTCGCGAATCCACTGGAATATGAGAAAAAATACTTAGAGACAAGTGAACGCGGTGACAGTGACAACGAAACTAACTGCATCTAAAAAAAACTTCGTCCAAGTCTGTTGGTCATAAAAATATATCTTTTTGACACCTCCGACCCTTAAACCTTCGGCAAGTATCGAAGAAAATTCCATTCATACCGGATATAACAGATAACGCTTGGCGCCTCATGCCAGCCTGGCGCGCTGCGGGAACTCAGTGGAGAGCGTGACAAAACTTGCCGAAAAACTCGTTTTCACTTTAGAATTCAGCAAATTCCTTTTGGTATCTTATTTTTAGATACCTTAACTTAGAAAAAAAGGAAAAAAATGCATTTTTTGAAAGTGTTACATGGTAGGACCCCCTTAAAATGATAAACCGAATTTTGTGACATTTATTTCTGAGGACGCGTGAAGTTGGCTGCATGTCGATTGTTTTGTAAACAAAATGAAAAAATTTCGGAATTACTGTGAGAATGAGTAGTGATAAATTAATAAATGAAAAAAAATCTTAGCTTACATCATAATGCTTGGTTTTTCTTCAATTTTTTTATTAAATATCGAAAAATGACATGTTTTTCTTTGTGTGTGCATAATGAAATTTTGAGGCTTATGTAGATTTCGCGGTGACATTTGATGAAATGTCATCTCAAAAAATTTTTCGTGCTTGAAGAAAATACAATATGAAGTGCTTAAAAAAAAAAGATCCATAATCATTGTTATTTTTCTCGGAAAAACGTAACTTGCATGTTTATTTACTTTTTGAATTTTTCAAAGTGATTTTCAGCAATACGTCTTTTTTTCTGTTTTTCGCATAGAAAATCGTTTTTTCAATTTCATTAATTTAAAAATTTACATTAAATTATAAAAAAACTGTTGGTTTTTCAAAGATAATAATTTTTAAAATTAAATGTTCAAAATTCGTAATCGAAAACGTAAATTTCAAGGATATAAAATAAACTTGAATTCCGTAATTTCCATATTGACATACAAAATCGATTAAAAATTCCATAAATTGTTTTTAAATAAGAATCAATTTTTACTGCTAAACATAATTGCACAAAATAATAGTAATGATTAATTTCAATTATTTATATTTTATACTAGATACAGTAGCGCGCTACGCACGTTGATTGCACTCGTATTTTCTTCGCAAATAAAAGCCAATTAGTAGATGAAATTTTGCCTTTGAAACTGGCACATGTTTCAAGCCACTTTCACGTGGTAATGACATAGAATTCAAATGCGCCTAAATAAAAAAAAAAACACCGTAATGATTTTGATTTAGAAATGTTTTAGAAATAGTTATTTATTTGAATTAAAGGTTGTTCAGCTCTTTCAAATACTATGTATGCAATATAATAAGGAAAAAAATACCACACAATCGAGAATCTAATTTCAACAATGAAATTTTTTATTAAAATCAATGAAATCAATTCAAATGAACTTAAACATATAATAACATTTCATTGGACATAAGATTCAAGTTCAAATGCTTCGGTCAACTTCAGGGAGTTACAGGATTGAAGTAAGCATTCAACATGGCCGCACCCATTGGACAATGGCCGCTCCCATCGTGGTTGCTCCTTTTTCTCTTTAGGATATTTTTATAAAAATTAATAATTTTTTTTTAATACGAAAATTTTTAAATTTTAAATATTAACAATATTATATTGAATATAAAAAATATTAAATAATTGAAAATAATAAATCAGATAAGAATTATTTGTTTTATTTATGAAGTTTAATGAAGTTTTGATATATTATTTTATTTCATTTATTTATTTTCAATGACATAATCTCCATATTTGTTCACTTGATTTATCAGCTATCAAATAAAATTCAATTAGAAATAGTACTATACATCGAATCATTGAATATATAGTATTACATCATTTGAATTATGAATCCCGAATCATTTCCCTCGATATAATCAAATAATAATAAAATAATTTCAAAAAATAATTCAATATTCTAATTCTAATTAAAAATTATTTGATTATTTGTCGATTAAATTTGAGTACGATGACGTATACATATATGTATTACCATAGAAGTGAGGAATGTATATATGCATTTTTTAATAATTTGGAAAAATTCTACTCTCAGGATATCCTTTCAAAGATAAATTTTGTCTATTAAATTTCCAAATGCATGCAAATATGTTTTAAAGGAAATTACTCACAACATGTAAATATTACATACACAACAGCAACTGTATTCAACATCGTTAAATGACAAAGTAAGCAATGACAGTTATTCGAAAATGATGTTTGTTAATATTTTTTAAAAAACTAAATAGTAGAAATTCGTTTTGTGAATTGCAACTTGATTGTAAATGAAGGGTCGGTGGTCAAAACCGGATAAATGACATTTTTTCCGAAATGCGGATTTTTGCACTTTATGATTCTCCTATCATACGCCGACATGAAACATATTCAGGGATTGCGAAAATGTTCATAGTTTCGTATCAGTTAAAGTTTCAAAATTGATATTCTGCTATGTACATGGATGGCCAGCGGTCAAAACCCGGGATGTGCCTATTGAGTCTTATGGGAACATCATGTTTTTCATTGTTAACGCGAGGTTTTAGCTTTGTAGATAATATACAGCTGCCATCTCGTGGGCGCTTCGTATAGGGAAAAGTACAAGAAAAGTCTACGTGCCGAGTTTTTCACTTCCCACCATAGGTTCCTTTTCAGTATACTGTAAACAACTTCGAGGTAAGGAATGACTCGTGTTTATTTGCCCTAACATTTATCTATCGCAATTTTTAAAGCAGTATTTGCTATCTGAAAATTAAAAACAAGTGATTTCTGTTGAGTTTAATATGTTTATCTTTGTTGTTGGTTTATAAACAGCCGAGAAAAATGCGGAAATGCGAAAAAAATTGTGACCATCGCAGAAGTGGTGAGGAGTATGAGACCAAGAAAGGGAAACATAAACAATTTGTCATTACGAGGTAATAACAATTTGTTTATGAAACACCGCTCGTAAAGAAACTGAAAAAAATTAATAAACTTTATTTTTCATTTTATAGGGAGAAGCGACAAAGATTTCGACAGTTTCCAGCTCAAATCCATTGAACCGAGAAGCTTGTCAATGGAAAAAAAAGGATTTGTCGAAAATGAAAAGTCTGCTTCCGACAAATTATCTTGAACTTTACAGTTCTTTCATTTTATAAACAATTGTAACAATCATTTGTAGAGTCGTTTTGCCAGTAAAAATGCTGGAAATATGTTTTTATTGTTTTGACAATTAAATAAAAACTGTAAATATACACTTGAAAATTTTGAACTATTTTTTGTTTATTTATTTTTTTAATCGACCCATTAATCTTCTATCTGATGGAATATTGATACGAACTCAAAGATAAAAATTTTTAAATAAAAATACACAGCTTGAAACAAAATTTACTAAGTATTTAATGATTCATGTGCGTAGTCCTCTGCACATACCCGGTTTTGACCGCAGGAGACTTCTGAACTTGCCCGCCGGTAAAACTTGAACGCTGACAAGGGATACATAATTTCATAATAATTAGCTAAAATTTTAGAAAACGTTGGGTTTCAACTGTATGAATTGACGTACGTCAGGTTTGGGTGAAGAGAAAAAATGAGATGGGTGAAAGAAAAAAACCAAAAAATTAACAAAAGAATTATTTTATTCAATATTTGAAATTTAGATTTACAACGACGTTTACAAAATCAATAATAATATAATTATAAAATATATAAATCCTCCTCGAAGAAATCTCCCTGTCCAAAGAAAAGTAAAACCTTCGGATTTATCCAACGTAAACTGCGGAGGTTCTCGAAAAGAAAAAAAGAAAAAATAAGGGAGAGCCGATGGAGGCTCCCGGAAAGGAAAAAAAGGGGTGAGCCGATGGAGGCTACCAAGATTGGTTCGGGAAAGAGATTTTTTAGAGCCGATGAAGGCTACCAAAAAAATCAGGTAAGGCCTTAGGATTTCTGGAGCCAATGAAGGCTACCAGAAGAGAATCTCGGAACAGTTTGGGGATTTGAATTTCTGAAGCTAATGAAAGCTGGCAGAAGAGAATCACTGAATTCGTGAATAACCGCCTTAGAAGTACGTTTTCCGTTTCAATCAGCGCACCAATAAAAGAACTTCAGTAAAAAGTGGGGTTTTATCTCACTTCGCGGTCAGCGCACCAATCCCAGACTCTGTGTCGATCGCGAGTCAAACAAGTTCCCTGGGGAGCGCGGGGAAAGAACGCTATCTCAACGTGCCAAGTTGAAAAAAAATTAACTTTGACGTCGGTTATTATGACCGACGTACAACAGAATGAACGAACTAAACTACTTCAAATAACTTTGCTTTGGAAAGAAATGAAACAGTTTTTAACCCGCCCTGTAAAATTTTCAAAACGTCACTTTCCCGGTTTTGACCGCCGACCCTTCAAATGTCTAATTTGAAGTCTGGAAAAGTTTTAAGAAATTCCCTTATTCCTCCCAAAATTATGGACGGCAATACGATTCGCTCAATTAGAACACGTGAAAATCGATGCGTAATTTGAAATTTTTATTTTCAAAAACTAAGTAGACAAAATACTTGTAATTTAGCATACACATTTTTTGGGTTTGATTGACAGATTGTAATTTTTTCAGAAACATTCCCTTATTTCAGTTTATGGGCTCATTATACCTTAAGAGGTATTTTATTCGAGTTTTTAAAAAAATGATTGTTTATTCAGTGTATTTTTGATTGATTTCAAATAAAAATGAAAAAACTTATAATTTTAATGATTTTTAAGGAAAACGTACATTTAATAGTCTAATTGAATAAAATAAACATCAGTTCTAAACGAATGCACATTGAATATTCTAATTAAATGAAATAACGAGTGAAATGCTACAGCGTTGCCCTTATGATGCATTGACTTTGCCAAAGATGTTAATTCACCTCCTGACAAGTTTTTTTGCTGTAACTTTTTTTTGTAAAGCAGTCAAATGAAAATTTTTGGTTGTCAATAGTGGTCAAAGAATAGTCAATCGCAAGTATATATCACTTTTAAATATTGTTTATTTTTCGTTCAATTTCTGCGAAAAAAATTAGTAAAAAGAATGCTTTTTGTTATATTGTTTTAAGGTGATCAAACAGTTATATGAGATGGTTGTTTGATTAAAATGACTTATTTTCAATATTTGCTTGCATAAACTCGTTTTTCAAAAGCAGGAATTAGTGTGAAATTGGCCCCTGAAACTGAAAAGTTCGTTGGCTGTTACTTTTTTTTGAAAAGTGGTCAAACAAAAATTTTTGGTCGTCAATAGTGGTCAAAGGATGGTCAATCGATTCAATATTTTTAATCTAATATATTTATGTCAAATGTTGGTAAGTCAACTTCGCAGATGCAAGGAAAATTTTTATACAATTTACTATTTTTCAGGAATGAGATTTTACAGATCAAGTTTTTCTCTTTCAAAGGATTCGCATTTCCTTGAAAGGTTTTAAAATCCTTATAAATGCTCCATATTTTCAAATAAGTATTTGATAAGGCAACTTTATAAGGTTTTTATAAGGTTCAGAATAATTAAGATGAGATCTAAAATTTAACGAAATTGATTTTTTATTTGTAGATAACATTGGGCATATATTGTATCAAAAAGTCCAAGTTTTGATTCCTTTCTTATAACATTCTTGTTCTTATTTGTTGAATCTTTTAATTGCTTAATCAAAAATTTGAATTTTTTTTAGTATTCATACATTTTACATCCAAGTGTTTGATCCAGAAATTGTAAAATTTTAATTTTTTTTTCATTGCAATTACAGTTTTTCAAAAATTCAGTATATATTAACAATTGATAGATTTTTTATGTAAATATTGATGCAGCGTCGAATAGTTTTTCAACAAATTTTGATTTTCTAATAGAAAAATGATAGATCTCTCGTTCCTTCGCTTCTTTTTGTACCAATCATTTTACATTCTTTAGGTGCGTTTGAGTACCTAGTTTATCGCTGAGCTCATTTTTACAAAAATAACTCATCTAAAAATTATGAAAGACAAAAATCAACTAGACTCTCTACCCCACAGACAGATCACCACAGAATGCTCTGAAATTATTTTCAATGTCATATATTCTCATTTCAAGTTAAAAAAATATGAAACTATTCTTGTCTACAATCTGAAAATTCATAACATTTAAAATTTGTAATTTTCCAGGCATTTGCCATTCTTGGAGAACACCTTGGTCCAATACATCGACATCGACTTCACTCTTTGGTTGACCTGGGTCCTGGCCCCTCTGATCATCACGTTCCTGTTGCCCCTCGTCATCGTCCTCCTTTTTTACGTCACATATTTGATCCTCTACGTCTATAAGCTCCATTGGACGAGATTGCGCAACGTGCAAGTTTCAGACTGGCGAAACGCGTCTCGCCATGTGGTCGCTGCAGTCTGGGACGCTCACGGCTGGATCTGGCACGGCTATGAAATCGTGGGCATGGAGAACATCCCCAGGAACGAAGCTGCTCTGTTCGTCTACTACCACGGCGCAATCCCTGTTGATATTTACTATTTCATATCCAAGGTCTTCTTGTTCCACTCCAGGCTCATCCATACAGTTGCGGATCGATTTCTCTTCAAGGTGAATAATACTGCATTTGTTAGCATAACATTTCAGGATACAGAGATTGAAAGTACAATTTTTTTGTTATTGTTGAAGTAATCCCCGAAGAACTTAAATATTTTGTTCAGGAATAATTTAATAGAATACCTGAAAATTCCTGCTTACCGTTTGAGCACATAACAATTTTTTCAAAAATTTCAAGTAAAATCTTGACCGTGAGCAGGGTTGCACACAGTAATAATTTTCGGAAGCGGTTTTCCAAAAATGGACGTTTTGTGTCATAGAATTTTTCAAATATCCAAGTTGTTAGATTTCAACTTACAAATTTAATTTTTTTTTCTTGTGTTCACTAATCCTACCGAATATCGAATTTGAGGCATATACCTCGTAGTTTTAGGGTTACACATTTTAAAGTTAGAAACTTTTAAAATTTTAAATTTTTATTTAAGAGACGAATTTTGTCGTAACTATGAATTTTTAAGTTTTTAATGCATCAAAATTGAAAATCCTCAATTTTTTTTTTTAATAATAGCATGTTCTTAGAATCCCTATAATTTTGATGTTCAATGTACATATGCAGTTCTTTGAATCGTAAACTTCTAGCGGTGATTTTTCCAGGAGTGGTATATTTTGTTAAATGATACAGTAGGAACCTGTCGCTGTAGACTCGTCGGGGCTCTTAATTTATGCTCTCCATTGAGTCTATACCGGTGAGTCAGTCATTGACGGAATAAAAATGCCTACCTGCATGGCCAATTTCAGTGCTGTACTCGTGCGCCTCCACCACCGCCCTTGCTACAGTCTCAGTTGAATGTTCATCTAACATTGCATTAAATTTTCATAACTCAGTTCATTCGAGAGACGAGAAATTTTTTTTTTTATTTACTATCCCTGCACAAATTTTAACAACCGGCCTACATACGGAGAAGGAAAATTCTGTTACTTATCAGAATGCACACTTTGAATGTAGAAGCAAAACTTTTCCATTGATATACGAAATTAATTTTTACTCTATGTTAACTCTTACATTTTTTATGATGAAAAAATACGTATGTACTTATATTACTCCAATGGAAAAACTTGTATGCTCGAATGATAAGTACTAAAAAATATGGATGGTAAAAATACAGATCAAAAAGTATGTGACTATTTAAGAAAAATCTTTGTTCCTTAACGGTATATTTTCCTTTTAATATTTTCAAAATGTGAATGTCAAAAGCAAGTTGACGATAGTATTTATTCTTCTTAATTATAGTTTATAGTAATAAACATTATTTGAAATGTATTGGAACTTTATAAAAAAAATTAGATTCTCTAGTTAGTGAATAAATTCGTTTTTTTTAAGAGGAAATTGAACCTACAGTTTTATGGAAGTCATGAGGGTAGCGGTAATTTTTGAGTCATATATTTTTTATTGAATTTCATAAAAATCAAAAGTGGAAACTTAATTTCATTATTAAGCTTATTAAAGTTATTCATATTTATAAAATGTATACTCTAAAGTTGCAAAAAAAACAGAGGGCTTTATTTGAACATTCTATGTTCCAAGAATAATTTTTACTAGTGAAATGACATTGACAACATACACATAAAAAAAAAAGAAAATACAACGTACAAAAATATAAACGTTTTTGTTTTATTGACACAGTTATCGTTGGTTAAATTTATAAAAATTCGTAAGTTTTCTCACTATCAACTGCTCTGGCTATATTTTAACGTATTCGTTTAATATACGATAAATCTTCGGCTGTGCCATTTCCCGTTTTTTGCATCCAATTTTTTAAAACCAAAGCGGCTTCGTATGCTTCCGTGGCTGAAGTATCTATCGCATTTTCTTGCTGACTCTGGTCAGGTTAAGGTTCCGATTCGTCAAGGAAAATTTTATTTTCTGGCAAAACGTTTTTTGCAATTTGATTTTCGGTTGATGGTTCTCAGCCACTATCATAATCATCCCAATTTATCCAGTTATTGATTGCCTCCTGCATTTAAGGTCTTGAAATTTGCTCTTGTGATTTTTCATTTTCACTTTCTTTTACAAGAAAGTCGGCTACTTCCGCGCTTATTTCATCAGGCAGTTTATCGGAAGATATATTGTTTGTTTCTGAATCAGGAACCATAACAGTATCACCAAGTAATTTTTTCCATGGTTTCCACAAAGTTCCGCTTGGCAAAGAGGACTAGACTTTCTCTGGAATACGAAATGCTTCTCGAAGATTAAACTTTCTGAGAAAAATATCAGCTGATTCGCTAGACTCTTTCGGTAGCGATTCTCTCAAAAGTTCTTGTTTGTATAACTTTTTTGTAGCCCCAATGATTCCCTGGTCCTGAAGTTGAAATAAGGCCGTAACGTTTGGCGGTAAAAAGAAAACTTAAACGTTTTCATTAATTGCATTTAATTCTTCCACTTTGGGGTGGGATGGTGCATTGACCAGAATGAGTAAAATCTTCCCGGTAATGCCTTTTTCTCTTTGATACAACAATGCATGTTTAATGAATATTTTTTCGAACCTGCAGGCAAAGAAATTTGAGCATGTATTAAAAAAAAGACCAAAAATTTATCAGTTATATTATAATAATAATATAATGTTTCAAAAAATGTATTCAACTCCACACTAATTTGTAACAATTTTTTGAAAAAAATTCGTGCCATGAGAAATTTTTGAGTGAAAAATATAAAATCGACAAAATTCGAAAAAATTTATTGTTTGGTTTTCCTTGAAACAGACATGAACGGGAAGAATAATTCGTGCGTCAAAACATCCCTAGCGTAATTATTTAAATTGTTTTGGAAGAATAATTGAGTATAATCAACACAGGGAAGATAGCAAATTTTATGCTGATTTTTAAGAATTGTATAAAAATTATGATCTTCGAATAATTAACTAAATAAATATATTATATATATTGTAATAATATTTAATAAGTTAATAAATTGAATACAATGTACTCATGTTACATGAGTATGAATCCGCGGTATGCCGAAAAATTCTGACGCTCAAAAAAATACTCATTTGAAAAATGTACAAATTAGAAACTAAAAATCAACACAGATAAGTTAAGGTACTGTAATACTCGCATAGGTATATTCTTGGATCAAATTATGCTACATTTCAAAAATAAAAGCCCTCCAAAATATTATAACACAAATTTAAAAAAATGTTGATTTACCAGTTAAAGAATATTTCTCTAGTCATCCACGCTTTTTTGCTACTCGTGTAAATGACGGGTAATTCTTTTTGATTTTTTATGCACCGCGGTTTCGCCGATTTGCCTATTGTTAGCAGTGGAATTTGGTTTGTGCCACTGGTATTCGAACAAAAAAGTGCTGTGAATCTCTCCTTTCTATCTTTATGACCTGGCGCTTTGTTTTCCATAAATGATGCAGTGTAAAATTTGGCAAAACTTTGAATTCGCAACCAGATTCATCCGCGTTATAAACTTTCTCAAGATTCAAGGCATCTAACTTAATTTTTTCTTGCAAAATTTTCGAAGCGATCTCCGCTGCATCCTGATTATTTGGCAAAATTTCACCTTCGATTCGCAGTTGCCTTATTCCGTGCCGCCGCTTGAAACGGTGTAGCCATCCAGGACTTGCCTAATAACGTTTATTATAATAATTATGAATTATTTTTTGAATAAGGAAAAAATAAATTTTCCATCGACTGTTTTTTAAGGTCATGTTTTACAAGGTATGAATTTATTTGCGAAGTGATTTTTTCCACTATACAGATTATTATTCTTCAATTATGTAATAATTAAATATGATTAAAACTAACGTTCATATGAATTGAAATTCGCATGTTTATCGCAATAGTGATCTATGAAATAACCATCAAAACAATCAAAACTTATTGTTATAAGTTAGCATTCACGAAATTTCTATTAGGCATATTTATAAAGATATATCTGCAAGGATGTAAATAACCGTGTTTTTGATGATACAATGTAAAAATTAAGCACATGAAAAATAGGCAAAACTCGCCTTCGGCTCGTCTTGCAAACTTCACATTTGCTAAAAAAGCACTTCTGCACAAGTTGAAGACTATATTTTACACAACGAGGAAAGAAAATGCGAATTTCCGAAAATCAGGAGAGAAGTGAGCGTTTTCTTCTTCGAGTCGTGTTAAAATGAGTGAATATCTTTGATCTTAACATTAAAAAATTTTTTAGTTCGTTTTTTTATCACTTTCACCGAGAATGAAAAAATTAGAAGAAAAGGCATGAAACGAAAATTGGCAAAGTTATATTTATGAACTTGTTTTTAATAATTGAAACTTTAATATCAGAAAAATAAAATTCGAGATAAGTGCTCCTTGATTATTTGGATAATTTTTTTTGACTTGTGGAAACAAAACTAGTTATTCTACAGATCAGTATATTGCCATATTATATCTAGAACAATTAGTTAATTGCCATCTATAGGGCGCTAATAAAATTTATTTTAAATAATTTGTTAATAATTATATAATTTACATAGTAAAAAATAAACTAAAACTTTGAAATTTGGGAAAAATCGCCCCCCTCCCTTAAAAATCGTGCGCACGTCTTTGTACAAATAATTATGTACATGATAAAAATATAATATTATTGTGTATAAAATACGTACGGACATACCTTGAACGTGCCTGGACCTTTGTGCAATTTATTAAATTGCAGAACCTTCGTTTGTAAAGCAGGTCCACTGACTGGAATTCCCTGATCCCTTTTTTCCATGAACCATTGAAACAACGATGCATCCAGCAACTGATGAGGCGACGATACTTTGTACATTTTTTTTGTAAACTCGTAAGTGCTATTAAGTTCCGCGATTTCCTTTTCATTATTAAGAATTTTATAGTACATCGCCGGAGACATACCGTACTCGTGAATAATGTCATCTTTTGAAACACTATTTTACTTTTCTTAATTATTTTCACTTTTTCTTCAAAAGTGAAATATTTCCGTTTTTTTACTAGAACTTGCGCCATGTTCGTCGTTTCACGTGCAACTGAGTAGTACACGGAGAAAAGAAAACCGGAGCGTTCACTGTGGCTCGCCGGGATGGCTCCTGTCAATGGGCGAAAGTTGACTAGGCGACAGAGAGACCCCTGTATTTGCAGGAGCCTTCCCGGCATCGACAGGAACCAGTCCGTCGCGTGACGATTCGCTGCGGGGACTAGCCTTGTGAGCGCAAGGACGGCCCCGGTAAATACAAGAGTCATTCCCGCAGAATCTTTTCCTGTCACGCGACGGACTGGCTCCTGTCGATGCCGGGAAGGCTCTTTCAAATACAGGGGTATCTCTGTCGCCTAATCAACTTTCGCTCATTGACAGGAGCCATCCCGGCGAGCCACAGTGAACGCTCCGGTTTTCTTTTCTTCGTTTAGGACCCCGGTCCAAACCACGTGTTTAGAACCGGCACTGGCCAAATAACATTCCTGGCGTCAAAAATGTTACACTCGGCCGAGAATGAATGGCTATCCAAAGCCTTATTTCTTTGCGCTTATTAGGCTTCCACACCGCAGAGTTCTACAGCGACAGATTCCTACTGTATTTTTTGTTAAAAAAATTTACATGCAACCTTTTTGTATTGAACTCAAACCTTGAAAATTTACAGAAACGTATTACAATGCAAAAGAAAGAATAATACTGTCTTACAACGATTTTGCAACAGGACTGGAATATTTTTTTGTAATCAGGGCACTCAAAAACATAGAAAAATGTGGAAAAAGGGGAAGGTCAGCCGGAGATTTTTCGATGTAATATTAATTTTTCTATTTTTTTAAGAGTTCCCAAAATTTGACCCTTTTTTCCCTCATTATTATCCAATTATCATCTTTGGTGCACATGCAATACCAACAAACCTAACTTTTTCTTAAAGAGAAAGATATTGCGCAGATTTTAAGCTATTACTGTTGCTATTTGACTCACCCGTTCGAAAGATATCGTCAAAAATGTCAGGAAGTAAATCTGACGAAAACCTCATTTTTGTCGAATTTATCAAACTTTGACGTCGAAAATCTATACAAATGATGAAGATATTCCCGAATTTTTCTTACTTACCCTAAAGGAAATTTTATAACGAACATTTTGGTATATGCTGCTGTTGAAAAATGTGTAATCTTCACGTACATTTTCGCATTTATAAAAAAAAGTGCAAAATCATCAAAAACGCGATTTCTCCTCTAAAATGCAATGTTATTTCTTTTTACTATTATAATGTCAATCGTAGTTGTTTTAACACATGTTATCAAATGAGGCACAGTTTACCTTTATTTTATATTTCTTAGAAGTGTATTTTAGATTTCGATTTGCGCTTTTCCTCTTCGTCATTGTTCGAGAGTGCCAAGAACCAGACGTATTCCCTTATCATGCGACTAGTGCACTTCCTTTTGCACCTGGCTTCGATCACTTTGATGTCCTGATGAAAACGTTCACCTTATTCGTTGGACATCTTACCACGATTTTTCGGAAAAAAGTCAAGATGTGAGTGGAAAAAATGTAGTTTTAATGACATTTTGCACATTTTTGCAATAGCATTTCTGAAGCAATTCCCTGCATCCATTTCTTGGGAGCTCAAGGATTTTTGAAATTGGTTATTGTTGAGAAGTTTGCGAATTTAAGGCCTTACAAAAACACCTACTTTAATTTTTGCGTATGAAAGATTCAGAAACTTTGACTTAAAATAATCGAATGCTGGTGAATTTTCTTTGAGTGCCTTGACAAACTGCTTATTTTAACCAAGTTTAATATGCAGCGGTTGCTAAATTATGTCGCTCGCTTCGACTAATGAGCGATATGAGATGTCATGTGTACCAGGAATTCTTTCAACTCGTTCAGGCCAAATTTTTCTGATATAGTGCTCACTTCGTTGACGGCTATCCCACAAGTAGAGAAATCAGCAATACTTGGTGCAGCCACCCTGGAGGCCTGTCTAAATTGCTATAACTTTCAGATCAACGAAAATTTTCCATTCATACTCATCGTATTTGATCAAGGTTATGATGTCCAACATTGACACTTGAGTTTCTTTCGTTCTGCAAGCATAGGCGATAGGGACAGAAAGGTTCAAATTTTTCATTATGCATCGGAAGTTTTGCTCCAAAACTGCTTTCAGGCATTAGACTAAACTATTCAATGAGTTATAACATTATTAAATTTATGTATCTCTGACGTAAAAAATTCACTTCTCGTCCAGTTCTAGATCTCTGAATTCGTTTTCCAACCCTTGGTACATAAAATACCGTACATAACTAGGACAAAAATTTTATACTCACTCGTGCGATTTTGAACAGGAAAAACAGGGTTGAATTCTGGGAGCTCTTAAAAAAATAGAAAAATTAATATTACATCGAAAATCTCCGGCTGACCTTCTCCTTTTTTCACATTTTTCTATGTTTTTGAGTGCCCTGATTACAAAAAAAATATTCCAGTTCTGTTGCATCACATTTTTTGAGTTTTGTAAGACAGTGTAATCAGTCTTTCAGATTTCAAGGTATAGTGTTTACATTTCTTTCGGACATGAATTTTTATAATGTAAATCTAAATGTTCGTTCAAAAACGAGTTTTTTTGCGATATTTTTACCGTCAGAATCATATCGTAACATACTGAGTAACTTTTGAAGCTTGAAATATTGAATCTTCTAAATTTTTCAGGTTCTTTTTTTGCGTATGTTTAATATATCAAATTTTATTTTCATTCATTTCATCATTTTAGGGGCTATCCTTAAGTTACGTAAGACGTTTGAGGGGGAGGGGGTCGGCAGATTTCTTACTCAATCTTACTATGAGGGAGTGGGGGGGGGGGGATTAATTTTTTTCTTACGTAAAGTTTCAATCGCTTCAATTTATGCACCAATGTGTCTTATTCAAAAAGTCGAAGTGACTTACGCTTGATTTTACCCAGTGGTTTTTTGCTACCTCCTTGCCTTTTTCAACAAGACAATTCGCTTTTTATTCCTTCACAAACAGCTGACCTAAGCCGCAAAAAATTTTTTCTACACCTTGCATTAAACTACGATTGGTCAAGCGTACATCCATAGTTCAAAATCATGCCTTACGATTTTTTTTGTTAATCGCTTGTGAACGTGTTGGTCACGGTGAGTCTGAACCATGTTTAACTGAAAGGTTTTTGCACATGACTTTTTTTCACTTGATTATAGTAGATCGACCTAACACGAATCATTCGAGCCAAAAAACGAAAAAGTCTATTGGGCCCTTTTTGGCAAAAGCTGTTTTTTTAAGGTCTAGCGCAGCTTCTCACGATGAGTATGAACTGAATTTTTCGGGAAAATCATTTCGTGTCTTTTTTTCACCTAATCATTAGTAGTTGGGTTTAAAAAAATCATTTAAGTGCAAACATAAATATTTAGGAGTCAATCCTTTCCGAAAAGTTTTTTTTGTCTAGTGTAGCTTTCCATGATGGGTATTAGCCAAATTTTTTTAAAAATGTTTGAATACAGACGAAATTAAGAAAAAAAACGCCAGTAATTTATTTCTATTAAAAATAAAGTTTTATGTTAAGTACAAGCACATTCTTTCATCGAACAAATTTAAACACCCGGTGTATGTTATACTGCTTGCCAGACATATGTAAAAAACAAATTTTTGCAAAAAAAGCTCTTTGAATATTTCAGTTTTCTCTCTAGGATATTTTTTATAAACCTAACTACTATTATTGAGTAAAAAAAGTTATATGACAAGATTTTACCAAAAAATTTAGTTCATACCCATCGTGAGAAGCTGCGCTAATGAGAGGTAAATGTCACACTTGGTGCGAATGTAAGGATTTCCGCTGTTTTTAGCGTGCAAAAGTATTTTCAATATAATTAACTAATAAAAGATTGCAATAAGTGCACAGTTGAAACTTTTACTCATCAAATTCAATTAACAGATTGAGAGTAACAACCATTATGAATTCAATAATTGTTAATATTTGATGATATTACAATAACCTATTTGTACAGATGAATTCGTACATCAAACCCTATTTGTACGAATCGGAAATGTCCTAGTTTGTACGAGAATTTGTACGAGAATGTCATACTGAAGAGTATAACCAAAAATGATGAATTCGTTGATTTTCACGGATTCGTACAGTAAAAGAAATAAGAAATTTGAACGTAGACAGGAAATTTTTTCGGGAGCAGTTTATTTGAAAAATAATTTGTTAACCTACTCCTTAGCCAAAAAATCTCCCACCTAAAATGTTTTTAATCCTTTTTTCCCCACAATAACAAATCGCCTGTAAATACTCGAGCTAAACAAAAAAGTGGAAAAACGCGTTCGATCAGTGACAGATGGCAAAATGCGTCATTATTTAGCGTTAAAAGATACAAACTCACAATTAAAATACTATAAAACCTATATCAAAAATATACTTTATTCGTCCTAGAATCTGATTAAACTAATAATCACGTGTTATTTATTAATGTCGTCAAATAAATTTACGTAATATTCGGAATTCGCACAAACTGGGTTGCTTGTACAAAGTGGGAAATTTACCTTAGAAATAAAAAACAACTTTTTTTGGTAAGGGTCTGCTAGATTTTTTTGTTTTTTGACTCGAATGATTCGTGTTAGGTCGATCTACTATAATTAAGTGAAAAAAATCATATGCTAGGACCTTTCGATTAATCATGGTTCAGACCCACCATGAGTTGATCGAGTTTCTGATATTTGTGGTCAGTACTTTGCCACACTGTGATGCACAAAAAATATTAAGGAAAAGACTGTGCGCGGTCGATTCAACTAGTTTCGATTTTGAAACATAAACAGAGGCAGTCTTTGCATTTTGAAACAATCAGAAATTTTCGAAACTGTAGAGTGGCATAATGATAAAGATATTCATGTTAAATTCGAAAACGAATCAGAAATTGTAGAAGATGAATCAAGTGTGCCACTGATAAGTTCGGTGTCAGATTGGTTGCGAAGTGAGTGGATCAAAAATGGCTGAGCTATTTTGAATTTTATTATTAATTGCGTATAGAAATATAAGTTTATTGATATGATGAAGATAAATGTACAAACAAATGGTAAAAAAATTGTACATTTCGCATCTAGGGAAAAAATAAATTTCTCACAAGGGTGTAAGTTATTTTTTTCCATGGTGCGAACGATTTTTTTTTTAACGTAGCTGGAGAAAAAGCCCATTTTTGCTCGTGAAGCGGGCAAAAAAGTAGACTTTTTAGACCGCTATGATAAACAAGTTTTTGATTTAAAATTTTACGCGGAAAATCTTAGGTAAGATTTTTTGGGGGGGGGGGGGGGTGAGCGGAAAAAGAGAAAAATTTTCTTACGTAATTTAAGAATGGCCCCCTACTTTTATTTTATTGATTTAAATTTCCATATTGAAAACTCAGCTATAATAGTTAAAATCATTAATTCGAAAACATTGGATTCTTCAAATTTTGAAATCTATTAATTTTTGCCTCTCAAACACTGAAAAGGAGCGTTTTCAAACACGTTTCGACATAAACAAATTAAGTTTTTCAGGCCAACACCCAGGCTGTCGACAAATGACAATCGGCAAGGTGAAAGGCGGGCCCTTTTGGCTCCTTGGAAACCTGGCGGGCCAAAAAGGACCCCCCTCCCCTTTTCACCTGCCGACTGTCATTTTCTCCAGCCTCCGTGTTGACCTTCAATTCTTCATTAGCTATGTCGAAACAGTTTTGATACGCTCATTTTTACTGTTTTCGAGGCAAAAAGTATCGTGCATGTACACTTCAAACTCACTTATCTTCGGGTGCCAGAAAGTAAATAAACTCACTTATTTTCGGATTAGGTTGGGTTGAGCGGAGAGCGCTTAAACCCCCTTTCTACTACTTCGAGATCGATTTGGACCGCGATATATATTGATACTATTGACGGTACCGATTCGTGCCGTGGCGCGAAAAAATACATGTTGTACGTACGTTGTGTTTCGATAAGATTGTCATACGTGTATTGAAAAAAAAAAACGCAGTTTTTGATATCGTCACCATCGTTATACATTCATTCAATCATTTTATATTTATTTTCGAAACAAGAAATTTTTTATACTTACTACGAAATGTATGAATGTGCTAAATTATACAGATATTTATTGTTGTATTTTCATTGTTATGTATTTATGTCATCAAAAGTATTGCCAATTAAATGAAAATTATGACGTCGAGTTATTATTATTTTTATGTTTACAATTAAAACCATCATTATAATTTCTAAATAGCTTTTTGGTTAATCAAGCAAAAGCTTTGAAAACCAAATATGTATCCATAGATGTTGAATTTGAATTCATACCGTTCCCGCGTGAAAGTGGGAATCGCGCAGTGTGAGAGAATGGGGGTGGAGGGGCAGCGCCAGACCCGAAAATAACTGAGAAAGGCATCCGAAAAAAAGTAAGCTGAAAATAAGTGCATACCGAAAATAAAGGAGTTTCCAGTGTACCTTTTTTAAAGTACGATTTCACAACGTTTCGCGAACCATGCAATATAAAAATGTGGTACCAAAATAAGCGGGAGAGGTTAAATTTTTAATTCTAAGGCATTAGGGAAAATTAGGTGATTTTTGCAAGAGTTACGAGTACGATAAATTCGAGAAATTTTGGGGGGAATATTGTCATTGCTATAGAGTTGTGTGTCACTTTCCCGCTAGGCTGTTTATGGCGGGACATTTTAATTGCCTTATCCAGTTCGTGCAGCTTTTTTTTGATTGGTCGTGGTTCTGCCTGTCAAAAAGCGCAGCAGCCATTAGACGCCATTTGACGGTGATCAACTCCAGCCTAATTCTGTGTTTACAATATTTAGCTTGAGAGTTACTTAATTTTATTTCTCTATAATTTTTTCAAAAACGATCAACTCATTTGAAATACACTGTAAAACTTTCGTTTGTGAAATCACTGTACTCAGACTTGATAACAAAGCGACCAGGTCTGAGTACGGTAAAACAGCGATCACAACTGTGAAATCGATAGAAGGTCGCGATTTTCGGGACGGATCGCAAAATTTGTAACTGGCTGCTTTTTTCAGGAACAATGCGATACATGATAAAAACTAGCAAAATAGCGAGCGTGTTTTTTTTCTTTTAACCTCTAATTCTGTCTAAGGATTCTTTGGTACTTTCAATGGTCAACCTGAAAAACATACAAAAATTCTCATACTACTGTCCTTGCATATCTTTGTTCATTTTTTAAATAACGTTAATTTCGTTGCAGCGTATAAGTTTCAAGTAAAGATATGAAATTAAAGTTAGGATTGCTATGATTATATGCATTCAACGCGAAAAATGAGAAACACATCTTTGATACGTAAACAATACACTGAATATAACATTACAATATGAAAACTTGTGTTCATTTCACCAATTGTCAAATAATATGCCAGGACAGATAACAAATGTATGAATGTCTGAAAACAATTGAGAAAATACAAGCTGCATACAAATTTGAGGGCAACCCAGTAAAATTTGTAGCGCGCTTGCGAATTTCGCAAGGTTACAGTAATTTTGACGCCCAACAGTGATTTTCACGAGACGGCTGCTAAATTGATGGCGCTTGTGAATTCACTGTAGTCAGTGCCGGTCGCTTCCTTATCAACGCTCAGTCCAGGGAATTTTCTGGCTGACTGCTTTTTCACAGGATGGCTCCGAAAATAACGTGTCTGAGTCCAGTGAATTGAGCGCCTTCTCTACATTTCTCAAGCCATTCCTTGTTTTCACTGAACTGAGTACAGTGATATTTTGTTGTGTTTTGTGAACTTACCCTTCATTTTACAAACAAATGTTTTACAGCGTACTCAAAAATGACGAATCCAAAGTTTTTTTTTACATTTGATACCTACATTTACATTATGCATTTCACTTATCACTGTAAGATGGGTTAAGAATTGAAAAAATCTATAATAAAGGATTTTTGGTTGTTTTTACCATTTGGATACTCCTTAAATTACCTAAAAACGATTTAGGGGAGGTTTCGAGGTTTCGAAACAATTTAATTATTTCCAACAACAAAATTAAATTGTTTTGAAACCTCGAAACCTCCCCCAAATCGTTTTTAAGTAATTCAAGTAGTATCCAAGTGGTAAAACAAATGAAAATCCTTCATTTTAGTTTTTTTTGGAATCTTAACCCATTATAACTTAATCTTCACCATTCATTTCGCATCTAGGAAAAAAAAAATTTCTCACGAGAGTGTAAGTTATATCCCGAGCCAAAGGCTCGGGATATAACTTATTACACCCTCATTGGTGGGTCATTTCAAGTTTCATTGGTGGATCTGAATGTTTGCTATTATATTTATCAATATTTACCTAAAAAATTTTTTTTTACAAATTTCGTGTGATGTTACAAGCCTCATAACACTCCCCTACTGAAAATGAAATCTAATCTGATGTCAGATCTGGCGTAAGACTGACATTAGATATTGGCCTATGACGTGACATCAAATCTTACTTCAGATACAATGTAAGATCTGATGTCAGAAAACAATCCAAGGACAGATCTGACGTGAGATCCGGCATAAGAGATTGGCCAACTTTTATTTTCAGTAGGGCGCCTCTGTGTTCGCTACTGACTGTAAGTATCGAGAATTGGTTGACTTGAAGGTCCCTGGCTGGTCCATAATCTCCGAAGTGCTCAAAGTTATACCTGGGACGGTCCAAACCTGCTCGTCGATACTCAAAGAAGGGAATTTGCTGGCCATTTCCCCAGGAGGCGTGTACGAGGCTCAATTTGGTGACTCCTACTATCGTCTCATGTGGAAAAACAGGATAGGCTTTGCCAAGGTCGCCCTCGACGCAAAAATCAGCATTATCCCCATCTTCACGAAAAACATTCGCGAGTCGTTCAGAATGTTTTCCTGGGGCAGAAGTTTTTGGCTTCGCATTTACGCGGCCACCAAATTCCCGTGCATGCCAATATACGGAGGATTTCCTGTCAAGTTGAAAACCTTCGTCGGTAAGCCCATCCCGTATGATGGTAATTTGTCTCCCGAGCAGCTACAGCTCAAGGTCGCCGAGGAACTTGAGAGTCTGATTCGGCAGCACCAAAGAATTCCTGGGAGCATCACCAGGGCGCTAATCGAGAGAGTTTACGATCCTGAGAAAGGGAAACAACCTTGAAAAAACGTTATACCCTCAAATCGAGATTCATTGTTTTTGTTTTTTTCATTTCATTTGTACAACATTTTTTGTTTCGTTGTACATTATTTATGTATGTTTATAGTGAGCAGTTTTATTTTGGAGATAATTTGTAAATATTTTGCCACGTGGTACGAATTTTTTACCGAGATTTTGGGATCAAATGGTTGGGTGTAGTTTTATAGGTTTGTTTTTTATTGTGTAATGAAACAAGCTGAAACTGGGAAAAAGCTCTTCGAGTTTGTCAGCGAAAATGTTCCTCAGGAAGATTTTGTATATCATGTTTATGTACAGGTGATTATTGTATTGATAAAAATAACAAATTCGTTGAAATCGTTTCTCGAACTTCTTGATTATTTTTCCATTGTAATATATATCAATATAATCAAATACAATTGTGGCTTGGAATAAGAAAAGGGTCCAATGGTTACAAACGAGAACCTTGGGAGAATGAAGAGAAACCTTTCCTTTTCTCTATTCGTGACAGGTTGTTCGTATGTTTTAAAATTTTTCCCCCCAAAAAAACATTTACAACGTAAAATTTGGAGGTGAGAGCTCTAGTCTGAAAAAGTTACCAAAAAAATACCAAATATTTCGCATGCTCCCCGTGACGGCAAACCATCATTATAATGTTTTATGTTAGAAGGTTATACATGAAAATATTTCTCATACAGGTTATATATATTGAAATCACTACAAGATAATAAGTATTATTTCACTTTTCCCCGGTAACTTCAAATTGAGTTAAATATCGCTACTCAGCGCTATTTTCCGACTTCGTCTGTGGCTCGTCTGTGTCTAGTATGGTATTGTAATTTATAAGTATTGTATTGTTTGCTCAGAGTAAGAGTTGACTATTGTAATTGTATGCCTCGGCTTTGCCATGGCCTAGGAATTCTTTATTCGTTAATTTAAAAAATCTATCACAGATGCGTAACATAACATTACTAAACGAAAGGACTCTTGTTCTCACGAAATTCAACGATCTAGTTATTGAATGATACATAATTCGATATTTTTTTCTATTTGTTAAGTTCATAGAACATATGATTTTGAAAGACTGTTGGTCAGAAATTTTAACTGCAAAAAACAATCGGGGAAATTTTGTAAAGTGAAAAATGAAATTTTTTTTCAATGTACTTTCATTGACGTAACAGTATGATTTCAGCACGAAAAATTTGTATGTTTCGATTTTCATTCAACCATTTCGAAAGGGGAAAAAATTTCATAAAGGTTTACGGGAGATTCGTGTATTTTTATTAGCGAACTAGCTGTCACGCTCAATTTCAAATTTTTCGCACTTTGCGAAGTAATTGCGAAAAAGTATGCGTAACTCGAAAACCACTGCCGATTTCGGGAAAACACTAATTTATTGTAAAAAACAGTTTACTTTGTTTTTGCATTTAGTGAATTGACCTACCTTATATTAAAATGACGAATGTCGTCTACTTTTTCATTCGAGAAGCAGGAAAAAACATCAAAACACGAATTATTCATTCATTTCTCGAGCACAATAGGGTTCCTGGGGCCCCCCGAGGATCTCAAAACTAGCGTGCTCGCCCAGCTCGCCCCACTGAGGGACCCAGGAACGGTGGAGAGACGGAAGAGGAGGGATCGGCTCTCTAAAACTCTGAACCGCGCAGGGGTAGCACACTCCCGTGTTAAAACCAATGCTAAAAATTTCAGCCAATCATGTGCCTTGCATTATTTAAAATAATATCGACCAATGAGAATGCGAGACTTAGGCAGCATAATTTAAATCGACAACTGCGAACGCGTTCCTTACCAGGCTGCGCACTTTTAACACGGCCAGCCTTAACACAACGAAAGGCGTATCTGTTTCCTCGCGCATTGCGCTTTGAGTAATTGATGGGCTGTAAAATGTAGTGAATAATAAATTACATAGTACTATGTATTATATTTATCTTAATATACTTTAAAAAAATAGCGAGGGTCTTTGAAAACTATCCACCTTTTTGAAATTAGAAAAGGTAGGTGTTACAAGAATGTAAAGATTGTAAAATAATAATATCTTTTAGTAAATAAAAATAAAATAAAATTTCGAAAACATTGTAAAAGCGCTTATACATAAGTTTTAATCTGTAAAAAAATGACTTCAAAAGTGAATATGCACTGTTTTGCAGCGCATATTCACTTTCTAGCAGATAGTTAATTTTGAAATTGTTATTACTTATGAATTACTTTGGGAAAAGCCCTAGTATTGTTTTTTATTGTGATAAAACTTTATTTAATAGAAAACGAAATGGCTTATTATGATTTCATTTCTTCTAAGGTGACCTCATAAAATTCTTATAAGTGTCTCAGTTCTCATGCATTAGCTAAAATTACAAAAACATTATGAATTGAAATTTCAATAAGAATATAATTCTTGTACTGATGAATTTTGTAACTGAAAAAACTTATGTTTTTTTCTCCATAAATTATTTATGAGTCATTTAGTTTTCTCATTAAGGTCAACTAGAAAGAACTAGGAAATTGATAAGAATTTTCAAAGTTCAGTATGATAAAGTTGATTTAAAAAGAAACAAAAGAATAATTTTTTTTTCCCAGAAGTTTTTCTAAGTAAAGATCAAAATTGCCATTAGGAAGTGTATATGCACTAATAAAACAGTCAATGAGCACTGTTCATAACAGTAATAACTCGAAGCTCATCAGTGGATTATTATTTTCATTACTGCTGAATTGTGGAATTGCATCAAAGTTCAGTGCATATACATCCCTTTTATATTCTTATGTTACAGTGGAAGATATTTCTCGTTTTTCAAGTTAAGAGAGTAAATGATTTGATTTTTTTTATTTTCCAAAATCTTGGAATTATGTTGAAGTAAAAAATTCTCAGTCCGTACTTGAGATTTTATGCAGTTAAATTTTTTCGAACACTTGTAAGTTAAAGTAACAAAAGTTTATTTGAAAAATTTGTAGAAGTGTAAATATATGTATATATATATATATATATATATATATATATATATATATGTATATATATATATATATATATATATATATGTATATATATATATATATATATATTTTTTTTTGACAAACTTTCTCAATTATCTCGTTTTTGCCTCGGTCTATCGAACTTCATACCCGTTCATATAAAATTTCTGTTTTCATGATTCTGAAGGTTATTGAATCTCCAAAACAAAGGAGGAATTTTTCAATCTTTGAGAATATTGATATTTTAAAGATATCTTTCTCACAGAGTTTAAGAAATAATATTCTGGGACTGTATTCAGTGTCAATTATGTTAAAAGAACTAGGAATTCAACATTTTATAACTAGTGGCTTTTTGTATTACGAATTTTACAACGAATAATCTTCGAACTTCATTATTATACATGCATTATCATAAATATAACTATATTAACCTAATTTTCAAAATTATAGATTGTACTATATTGTTAAAGTCAGTTAGAAATTTATGTAAACATTAAAAGTTTTCATAACAAATTACTATAAATATATATTAACTTTTACGAAATATTTAATACCTCTAGAAACTCAGATTTTTATTGACTTTTCTTGAAACCCTTTATAAGGTCTTAGTTTCTGAAGGAAATTCCACTCTTTTTATACAAAATGCCTCTATAAAAAAAGAAATGTTTTATAAAGTTTTTCTTAGTTTTTATAAAGTCACTTTGTAAAAACGTTTTTTTATCTTTATAAAAACAGATAAAAATTTCTGAAATATTGCTATTTCTATATATGGTGACTTAAGAAAAAAGCGAGATTTCATAAAAAAGGGAATTTTATTTCATAAACTGAGATTTCATACGGTGTTATATATAAAGTTTATCAAAACCCATCAAGTTACTGCTAATGACGTTTATCTTACAGTGAATTGTTTGTGAACGGGCGTTTACGTAAACACCATATGCGATTCAAAAATTAATTAGACTACATTTTCCGTCGCTACTCTCAATATGGGACTCAGCCAGGGGGTCTTAGATGCAAAAATTGGGAAATGTTGGGAAAGAGAGGGATCGAACATATTACAGACCATTAACTACTTCAAATACCACGCGCGCGAAAACACAGGCACGACTTTCGTTGTGTAGGGGCTGGCTTGCCTGGTTGGTCGTGTTCAAAGTGAGCAGTCTGGACTCCCACCAAGCACGCTACACCTATCCCTACTCTCGAAAAACATGCAATTCGCCCGGTTGAAGTATGCGACCCCTGGGAACGAGGGAATGCCGAGGGCCGTAGGCCCGAGGTTATTCCACGAGTTTCGAGAATGTTTTCGTCGCGCATGAAAAGACGCTGCTTGGACCGTTGATACGAAATATACTACAGTAATGCTCATCGTACCGCAGGCTATCGTAGTGCAAAGTTTTGGCCGCTTCCTCTCCAGCGTTGTCCTCACTCTCTAGCTTGAGGAGAGCGCGACCAGTGTCAAAACCAGATACTCCCAATATATAACAGGAACTATCCAAAGAATCTACCGATTCCCGAGAAATAATTTTTACCTCTTTGTTTAATATTTCAAAAAATTAGGTACAATGACGTACATTTTTACATGTTTATAATTAAAATCATATTTAGTACATATAAACATATTCAATGTTGATTTCACGTATTTTGCAGATACTTAGTATTGATCTTTACTTTAAAAGAATTTAAATGATTATTGCATTCAAAAAAATGCTTGTTTTTCACATTTATTTGTAATCCTTTCGTGATTTATCTTCAGGAGCTTTCTTGAAATATTTTGATTTAACATTTTTCCGCGATGGTGGTGCTAATTGGTCGTTGAAAATTATTCAGAATCCAAAAATTTACAGTGCATTTTATGGATTAGCTATAACAATAATCATAACTTTAAATTTTGAAAATTGATACTATTAACAAAACAATAGTACATATATAGACAGTTTATAAAGGACGAAATGTAATACGAATAATGTATTGTTGGACCTTAATCATATCACATGTTATGTTATATATAAATGTAACTGTAAGTACTTTTTTCAAGATGAAAATTTCAAATCGCTTTGAAAATAGTGAAAAATTGATGGATCGATAAAATATTTATATTAATAAAATTAATAACTCTAATCAAAACTTGATAAAAATCTAATTTTGGTGCATGGAATACAGGGATGGGCGGGATTACAATCCCAGGATTACGAATTACGGATTACATGTAATTGAAGTATCATTCGAATATGGGGTTACATGTATCCCAGAATTCCGCTTACTAACGGATTATGGGATTACACTTGATCCAAAAATCCCGGAGGACGGGTTACATGTATTTGAGTAATCTTCTCCCAAACCAACTACGGGATTGCAGTATTCCTGTAACCCGCTACTAACGGATTATGGGATTAGCTATTCTAATATTCCAGTAATCTCTGAAGATGGAATACATGCAGTTTGGTATTTCATTTAATCACACAAATTTGACAAAATTTAGTTTTTCGGAAGATGCGTATGCTTTTTATTGTTGCTCTATACGCTGATTACGAATCTGGAATCCGATTGAGAAACTAATAAGTTTAAACTATTGTTTAAACAATCATTCTGCAAAAATGCATTTTTTTAAGATTTTTATGCTCATCACGGTTTTCTTGGCTGCTGATGGTGAATTTATTGTCAGATTTCGAGAAATTGACTGTTGCAACTATTTGTTCAAACAGTTATATAAACAATCAGATAACTTCCGAAAAACCTACATCTCCAACCTTTTTATGAAACGTTAATTATGAATTTTGCGTCCTGTTTTTGTGATACGACTTTTTTTAAACTTTTCAACAACAAATATTGGTATAAACTATAAATTTTCACTAACAATAAGATGCATTATATGCTTTTCATGGTTTTGTGGGTCGCGGTTCACTGAATTAACAGAAGGTGCGAGTCTTTCCTAAAAATTATGTTATAACTTATAGCCCAATTTTTAGGAAAGTTTATATTGAAAATTATATAATTTACATAGGAAAATTATCATGTATCACGATGAGTTGAGAACTGCTCTTGTTCGTTTCTATTTTCATGTAGTCAAAATTTCTTTATCTTAGCTTATCTACTCCGAGGACAAAAGCTTCTTTTTGTGTGTCTGGAATTTAACTGATTCGATTGATAGGAGATGTAAGCTTTTAATGTTATGGGTAGATGGAATTTTATCTGAATGAAAAATTCCAGGCTCGAAGGATTCATATTGAATTCTGGTAATGTCGAGTCATGCAGTCAGTGGTTAAAGCAGGTCAAAGAATAGAAGAATTTACATCATTGTACACAACTCGGAAAATCAAAGACGTTTTAAAATATTTTTCAAATTTATAATTTTCATGGAACGAACGATACTCGGGAGATATTGTTATGATTAAATATTTAAATACGCACTTTTTGAGAATGTCGTTGCATAGAGTGTAATTATTTACAATTATTTTTTGAAGATTTGTATATTTAAATGATTTAGTTAGTACCGTTTTACTACAATATAAAAAAAAGATGTATTTTTTACGTTATTTTTACAGCTCCACCAGTTTTATCACTTCTTCATTAGTATTTCTCAATTTCCATGAAGCAAAGTTTTATTAATATTAGTGGTATTTTTCAATTTATTTAGTTGTAGTTCTCAACTCATCGTGACACATAATAATTTTTCGATGTAAGCTATACAATTTTCAATATAAACTTTTCTAAAAATATTGCTATAAGTTGAAACACAATTTTGAGGAAAGGCTCGCCCACACCGCACACTCGCACAAACCGCAAAAGGCTCCACCACCACACACAGGAAGTTCCAGGGGAATTTTGAAAAAAGACATCTCGTTCTGATTTTAAAACAGTTTAAGAGCAAATACACTGTGAAAAAAATCTTGTACTTTTTGCCATATATATTGTAAAAACTTCAATAACACTGTACTTTTTACAATAATTTTAGTTCTTACAATATTATTGTTGGAACTGCAATATTTATTTTACTAATTACAATAGAGTATAATAAAACCACTGTATTGTATAAATTACAATGTGTATGCCACTTTTTGCTGTACGATTTCAGAAAATTCAAAATATGAAAATGAAAATTTTACTATAAAAGTTTCAATTTTTACCATACATTTTTTCCACGTTTCCTAAGGTCAGCCAATTGGGAGCAGGTGAAGACTGCGTTTTTTTTCTTGCACTCAATTTATTTACACATGCATTAAAATAGACCAGAAAAGCTTACGTGGAAAACACATTTTTTGTGATAAAGGCAGATAAAAGGACTTGGGTTTACGATTCTTGCGACGAAATAAAAAATGCATTACTTTTTTGCAACTTTTTTGAATACTGTATCATTTTACAAAATGATGCGCTAGAAACCTAGAAAGTACACAAAAGTATTGCAAGAAGAACCTATACAGATATGTTTACTGAAAAAACTGTATGGAATTTTCAAAAATCTTCGGATTTTTCGATCTTCGGAACATTCAAAAATTAATCGGAATTACAATATAATATTGCAGAAAGTAGAAGAAGTATAGTAGCAAACAGAATATGTAGAGAAGTTTTTACAACAAAATATATCCATAACAACAATATCATCTGGCAATATTTACAATATATTATTTAAAAAATTGCTACATTATCAAGCAAAAAGTACAATATGTCAAAGTGATTCCCATTTACCATACAGTATTGTAATAATTACCATATTTCTTTTCCTAGTGTATAAAAATTTATTAGAAATTATCTACAATTTCACTTTTTTTTATAAAACGATTTTTAAAAAGGAACTGAGAAAAAAATATAGTAATTATTACAATGCTGTAGAGTGAACGGAAATCACTCTGACACATTGTACTTTTTGCTTGATAATGTTCCAATTTTTGAAATAATATATTGGTAATATTATATATTGTATATATTAATATAGTAATATAATATTATATAAATTAATTAGTAATTAAGTATAATATTAGTAAATTAATATATTACATATAGGTATATTATATATTGTAAATCTACTACTGCATGAAAAAACAGCTTCATAATCCCATTGTTCCGAAATAAAAAGTCATCGATCCCCAAAATCCCATTTCATCTTTGTTCAAGATTGGTGATCAGACACACTGATTTTGGGATCATGACCTTTCAGATTCCAGATTTTGGAAATTTTTGTGACGCAAGGAGAAATAATCGTTTCCAGTATTTACCGTTCAAAGCTCCCGAAGCTATAATAGTATGTTCAGTTTTACATAATATTTCCGAACTCTTTATTTTTGAACTCAACGATATTAGTTTATTCAAATAAATTTTTCAGCTCTGACCCCATGTTTGTAATGAGTGAGCAGCCTAGAGAACCATGGGAAAGATATGCATTTCGATTCTAGATTGTTTTTTATATTTTCCAATTTTTATAAATAAATAGTTCAACGAAACTAAATTTTGCAAATCTGACTTTAGTTTCGAAGTTAACAACCCGGAAAACTACGAAAAACATATGTATCTTAATGGTTATGCAGTTTTTCGATTCGTGTAAGTAAATTGTTTAAACATATTTATTTTACAAATCTGACGTTTACTTTGTGATAAGCGGCCCAGATAAACGCAGAAAACCACGAAAAACGTGTATTACTGGATATTTCTTATTTTCCCTTATTTGCTTATATCAAAAGTTTAAGTTTAAACAAATAAATTTCTCAAATTTGATCTCAGATTCGTAATAAGCGACCCAGAGCTACGCAAAATTTTAAAAAGCATATGCATGCTAGTAATTGTATATTTCGTGAATTTGTGTAAATAAATCACTTCAACAAATTAATTTTGCAAATATGACTCAAGAATCGATCTACGCGGCCCAGAAAGTAGCTTGTTTAGTGATAATGTATGACAATAGTAGCAATAGATTATACATTTGCAGTGCATCAGCGTGTATACCTGAATGTAATTCTGTTATTTTGAGGGATCACAAAACGGAATACGCAACTGCATGTATTCCACCTTCGGGGATTTTTGGAATAACTGTAATCCCATAATCCGTTAGTAAGCGGAATACAGGAATACTGTAATCCCGTGGTTGGTTTTGGAGAGGATTACTCAAATACATGTAACTCGTCCTCCGGGATTTTTGGATTAAATGTAATCTCATAATCCGTTAGCAAGCGAAATATAGGGATACATGTAACCCCATATTCCAATGATACTTCAATTACATGTAATCCGTAATCCAAATGTAATTGGTTCCGAAAAGTAATCGATTATGCCCATCTCTGATGGAATATGAATATTGAAATGAAATTCTTATAATCAGTAACATTTATAATAAATATTTTTAGAAGTAAATATAAGATACTAAATGACGAAAAGGTATTAAATAATAAATGAAAAATAAAAAAGGGATCATAAAACTATAATTTTTTGTACACTGAGAATTAAAATTTTTTATTTAGTATAAATACGGTAAATTATAACTTATACCTAAATTTAGAAATAAATAGTTTGTATAAATTATCATTATTATACTACAAAACTAAAAAAAATTGTCAAGCTATTATTATATATCGTAAAAATATCAATTAAATGATAACTGATAAGAAGAATAATGTTTTGAACAGAAAAAAAAGAGTTGAAGAATACAAATGAAGCAACTTAATCTATTGCAACAATCATATAAAATTCAAAAAATATTGATAATTTGTATGGCTTGGTATAAATATAAGAGTATAAAAATCAATATTATTGAAAAAAGAAATGAAAATATAACAAATTATAGAAAAAGGTTTTTACATTTATAATTCTTCGCTCAGAATTGTGTACGTCAATAAAAGCCCTTAGTAACTTAGGTTTTTAAATTAAACTTTTAATAAAACCCTTTTTAAAATTGCATTTTTTGGAAATAAAATTCCGCAATTTTATTTCCAAATTTAAAAAGTGACTTCATAAAAAGAGCAACATTTTATAAAGTATTCATACACTGTGAAGTGGATATTGCGATGAGCACAATACGCTCCAACTTTCTACGTGATTCCGGACATAAGCATATATTTGCCTTTGTGAAGGATACGTATGCGTGACGTAGCGGAATGCGTTCGGTTCCGTCGAGAATCAACTTGTATACCATTGGGAATTATACGAATTCCCATAAGAAGGCTTATGATCAACACTTCAGTCCTACATAATACTTAATAGAATATATATATTTAACAGGCCTTGACTACTTTTACCTCTACTTGTACTACGTTTTGAGTTATGTTTTTGTATTATGATAAAACAATTATCTCTGTAAATTGAAATTAAATTGAATGTAATATTACGCCAGATACAGGCGATATCAGTTTTGTAACTGCTGCTTGTGTACGAAGAATAATATTGGGTATGGGAATAAGTTTCCGCTGTTTTCGAATAGATGTCCTTAAAAATACTACATATTTTTGATTTCGCTGAGGTACATTTCTCGGAATTGAAAGGTGCATGGGTAGGCTCTCGAACGCAGTAGTCGACATTCGTTTAAAACGTGAACACAATTCTTTTTCCGGTCTTGAATATGTCGACATTTATACCGAGTAAGCAGCATTTGCGGGAAGTTTGAGTTCATTATTTCATTTTAAAGAAAAGTGCTGCTGAATCATATCGAATAATACTCAGTGTTTACAGTGATCATTCTCCGTCTGAGACGACTTGCAGAGAGTGGTTTAGGCGATTTGAAGATGGCAATTTCGATGTAACGGATAAAAAACGTGAGGGGCACCGAAAAAATTCGAAGATGGACAACTACGGGAATGACTAGATGAAGATTCAAGTCGAAGCCTAGAAGAATTCTTGGAGGAATTGAATGTTGACAGATCTACCATCGATAAACGCCTGCACGCCATGGGAATGGTCCAAAAAGCCGGAACTTGGATGCCACATAAACTGAGAGAGTGGGACATTAAAAGACGTTTGGTGACGTGCGAGATGCTTCTCGAAAGACAAAAAAGAAAGAGTTTTCTGCATCTCATTATCACGGGGGATGAGAAATGGATCTATACGATAACCCTAAGTGACCGAAACATTGGGTGATGCCAGGTGAACCAGGTCTATCGACGCCAAAACGGAATATTCATGCTTCAAAAGTTATGTTCTGCACCTGGTGGGATCAGAGTGGTGACATTTATTACGAACACTTAAAACCGTCCGAAACAATCACTGGGGATGTTTACCGACTACAACTCATCCGTCTGAGTCGAGCTTTGAAGGAAAAACGGCCGGAATGGAACGATAGACACGATCGGATCATTTTGCTGCATGACAACGCAAGACCGCACATAGCCAAGCCGGTAAAAAAATATTTGGAAGGAGAAAAATGGAAAATCTTGCCCCATCCACCGTATTCCCCAGACATTGCCCCTTCAGATTTTCATTTGTTCCGACCCATGCAATCGGATGATGAATGATGAGTGGATCAAATCAAAAGAACCAGAATTTTTTCGCCGAGGAATCCGTTTACTACCTGAGAGATGGGAAAAAGTAATCGCTTCCAATGGTGCATACTTTGAATAAAGTAACTATATTTTTCATTGTTCAAATAAACAACAATCTTCATTCAAAAAACAGCGGAAACTTATTCCCATACCCAATAATAATAATAGTAATAATAATAATAATAATAATAATAATAATAATAATAATAATATAATAACCGTCTAAATTTCAGTAACAATAAATTTAATTTACAAAATCAAATAACGATTTTATCTGTTTTTTCCAACTTGATTTCATTTTTTTTTAAATTTCAATTATATTTTATTACAAAATCAACCAATGATTTTATCTGTTTTTTCCAACTTGATTTCAATTTTTTTCAAATGAACTAGGGGCGCTACGTCCCCCTGCGAGCTTCGCGCGCCAACTCTCATATAGTATTTGATTCAGGTATAGTTTTTTGTTCAAAAAATTTTTCCAAGATACAATTGCATCATTTAATTATAAACTTAAAGTACGCTCGATTATGCATCGAACAAGCAGCTCGGGACCGTGATCTTCGTTGCCTTGGAGTACGCGAAGGGATCCCACTCTTGAACGACTGCGTAGACTGCGCAAAGCAAGATGCGCGAGAGTCAGTTGGAGCTAGACAGTCGAACACAGTCGAACGCGTGGGAATATAAGAAAGCCATAGCTTTGTGGTTGCGGGACGCATGGGAGAAGGGAAAGTAGGGAAAAGGAGTTTCCGCCCGCTCGCTACAGGCCTTGAGTTGGAAAGAGGGGTACTCGCTCGCTCGTGATTTCCACGCTCTTTCGCTTGGCTTGCTTGTTCGATGCACGCGTGTTCGATGTAGAATCGAGTGTAAGTGAAACCACTTACCACACACTTTGCCAATGTAAAGGCGGGCCGTCGCTTTTGTGTGCCAACAAATCCATTTTTCCCCTGAAGAAACCTTTTGTTTCTTCTATTATAAAACTTTACTTTAAAGTCACTCATATGAAGGTTGTGATATCTAACAATTCATCGATTTTCAAATAAATATTGCACAAATGAAAGATGTGATATCCACAACGTCGCGTCGATCTATTATTGTATGATCAACTTCTTTTCTTTAAAAAAACAAAAAAAAATATTTTCAAAAAACAAGCTGACCGAAGTCTTAGTATCATACCAGAAACTGATGATTTGATATTGAAAGGCAAGCGACGGCCCGCTTCGAATACTGCTTTAAAACGGCCTTGCAAATTGATCATGATCATTTTTTATAGACAAGAATGTATTTTTAATTATTTTCTGTTGTGATACGTGCTGTTGCAAGAAATGTCGAGAAATTCAGACATGAATATACTTGCAGATGCTTTTAAGTTCAAATTGATGGCTTATGCGGGAAACCAGATATTGAACCTTGAATGACTGGCCAAACAATATTCGATTTTACTTAGTGGAATGGTTTTTGATCATATGCGCTGCTCTTATTTTTGACGAAAATGTTGTGTATATGTGTTAGGTAAATTTTTTACAGAAAATTAGGCAGAATAATAGAGTAATTCTAGTAAAAATATATACTTATTATATATTGTCATATATCATAAGTGCTAATTATATACAATATAAGTTTATGAATGAAAAGTTACTACGTTTACCTTGAAATTTTTCTCATGAAAACGAATCGTTCAACACTTTTTGTCAAGTCACCTGCGTCAACCATCTACAGACAGCAATAACTTTTTCTCTTGTCAGTAAAATATCAAAGAAACGCTTACATAGTCCCTTTTAGATCAAAATCTTTTACGTGAGTATTTTTTTCAATAAGAAAAATGTCATTCCGGTTCTGATGGTATAACAATTTTAGTTAAATGGAATATATTTTTTTAATGTGCATGCATGTAGCTAGAACTTTTAGAATCTAGACTCCACGGTTGCTGATATTTGGAACTGCTTTCGTCAATTGCTCAACAAATTATAAATAATATATTGCATAGCGAGTTTTGGTATTGGTTTAAGACAATACAATATATTAGATGCACGTTCAAAGTGCAATCGATGGTCAATAAATATGAATACCCAGCTAACTGCTGTCACGACCTTTCGCGGGGCAAGTTAGGACAAGGACCCGAAATGTCGAAGCAAGTGAGCCCTCGTTCCCTCTTGTTTTTATACAAGGTGGGGAGGGGGAAGCATTTAGGAAAAAAGACACTTTTTGAATGTTAACAAAAAGATCATGTATTTCAAAATTGTTCATAATAGTACATTCTTATGAATGGGAGTACAGTCGTGTGTTGAGCAGATAGTCGTATAAATATAAACTTATAATAATCGCGTAACCTAAACATATATTCTTACAATCATGGCGTGGGTGGATATAGTTCTATAAAGGCAAGTATAATCTTATAATTATCGGGTATTATATTCTTGTATCTAATTACAAGAGTATCAGATGCGAATCGCGGGTTCACTCGAGGGAAGGCATGTCAAGGGGAGGTTTTTTCGGGATCTTATACCGGGCCGGGAATGCTGAGGTGGATGATTGTGAGGGTTGGACAGGGTCAGTTGGGGACAGAGGTTTGTTTTGTCTTTTTCGGGGGGAGGATAAAGCTGTATCAATTCCAAGAAGGTGGAGGGGAGTTTCTTCTTTATTTTCCTTTTTCGGGGAATGAGGGTAGGGGTGTATGAGGTGAGATCGCTATGGCTAGTGGCCAGAGGTTGTGGGATGTATTCGTCAACGGTAATGAGAGAGGGGTAGAGAGGAGAAAGTTGTGGGGGTGACGGTTCAAATGGGATTAGCGATTCGTCGAAAATCTTTTGTGGACTTGGAGATCCGCACAAGCTTGGGGGGAGGGGGGAAAGGGTCACGTCTGTTTTTTGGAGAGAGGGGTGGTAAATAGCCGGGGGAAGACGGGGGGATACTGTAACTCTGTTCTGGGTGAGGGGGAAGAGGTATCTGGGAGATCTCAGTGAAGGGCGGGAGAAGCAAGGGTGTAGGGATAATGGTTGCCGGAAACCGGTAGTCTCGGTGGAGGGGTGGGGTAGAGGGCGGTGGCGGCGGAGGTGGTGGTGGTGGTGGTGGTGGTGCTACGTACTGGGGTATGAGGGTTGGAGAAGTCTCAAACTTGGCCCTAAGGATCCCAAAATTGCGTTCTGGAATCCCTAAGGATCCGAAGTACATCGAAAGCTGTGCTGGCAGGCCGGGCAAACTACTTTAACCGGCTGACTTGGTGGGAACAGCGAGCAGCCATACACGCTGCTTGCGTGCCAGCTGACCACCTGCTCGGGGCTGAGGTTCGGGTCGAAAGGAAATCTGGGGAAAAGTGTTCAGTAACAATAAAAAATAAAGGGAAAAGGTATTTGATACTTTAGACAACTCTTACTCTTTTTCTGAGTTTTTCCGGGAACCTGATTTCTCGCTCGGTTCGGAGAGCGCCTAGGGGAGCTGCTCTGGTGGCGAGCTGCTTTTTGTTGCGGCCTTGGCTCGGTTGGCCGATCGCTAACTATGCGCCCTAGTACGGTGGGCGCAAGGGCTCGAGTCGGAGAGCCGGGTTGACGCTTAGTCGGAAAGCGTGCGAGTTGCTGCCCAGGTTCGGAGGGCTGCGAGGGGGTTGCTCGAGACAGAGAGCAGGTTGTAGAGCTCGAACTGGATAGCCCTATTGGAAGGACAGGTGTGACAGCCGAGGGATATTGCTCGTTTTTTCATACCCGTTTCGTATGAGGGGAATTGTGGGATGGTATGCGAAAAATGATGCTAGGAGAGTAATACTACGAATTTGCTCGAAAAAATGTTTAGACTAGTCGAATTGTAGATACGCTGATATCAGGCGTTCGGTTACGATAAGTGGCGTGATCGCACAAAGCCCGGCGCGAGTTCCTGGGCGGTGAGGAACGTTGGTGGCGATCCGCGATCGAACTGAGCCTCGTTTTTCGGCCGGATATCGTGACTCTCTGAAATCGCATGCCCGGCATTCCTGCCTCATTACACTGCGTACGTCATCAAACTTCTATATACTTTGTTGATTCCTTAGAGTAAATTTTCACTATATATCGAGTTTAAATACTGTCACTCAAACAAGGAGTAAAAATTCATTTCCAGGAATTCAGAAAGTATATTCCGAATCATTTTAAGGCAATGTAATAGTTAATATAAATCTTTTATGAATTGCGAAGTTCTCATCAGGTGACCGTATAAAACATTTAATAGAAAATTAAATCCAGATAATTTTTTTTTAGTGGCCTTATACGGATTGAAATATTTCATATGTAAATTCGGATCGTTATATACTTTTTATGAGGATCACAGTCTTAAGTGTACATGAAGTTTGCACCTTCAGTAATAGGATAGGTTAAGTTTGGAAAGGGTAAGATAAGATAATATCTAGTGCAAGCAAACAAGTTGAAGAGTTCCGTTTAGCCCACCTGAAAAAATTAATGCTCAAAGCAAAAAAATTTTCTGAAAAATCACAACATTCAACAAGGCTGAACGTTCAATTGAAAAATCAATGGAAAGCAATAACTAGACACTAAGTTGCTTTTACAAAAAACTCGCCAATACTGTCAAGTGATCATGTTCATAGAACACATTCGGTTTTATGCGTCATCGCAACGGAAAATAATTAAAAATACATTCTTGTCTAGGGTAGCGTCCGAGTTGCGATTTGAGACGCTGAGGAATGTCCAAGTTGCGGCTCAGACTGCGGCTATTCACCTTTAAGCGATACTAATATCGATGTTTCTTAGGTTAGTTTCTTTTTTAGAAATGCGCGAAACGGTGTTTTTGGAAAAGCGAGATTTTTTAGGTTAGGTTTTTTTTTAGAAACGCGCAGAACGGTGTTCATGGAAAAATCAGAAAACCAATTATATCAGTATCTAAACTTTTATTTCTCTTCACATTGCTCTCTACATTTCATAATTCTGTTTACATAGGTTTTACAAAAAAAAACTTCGCCTTAACTTTCGGTTAATGCTTGTATTTATACGAAACACATTTCACAAATGAAACGGGGTCAATCTGTTTTTTCTAATATTATTCAATTTTCATCTCAATGTATCCTGTTTTCGAAATTTCATTCATGACTTTGTGAACCGAATTCATTCTCGCGTACGTATTAACTTGAACACTTTTCACGCTTCCTAAAAATTCAAAGATGATTGGGTGAGAAGATCGATTTTCTGCTTTGAATTTCGAATTAAAGGCTTCACTTCCATTGTTCATCCTCCATACGTTGTTGTCTAAAGCTGCCCATAGTGTAGGTGGAAAAATAGCATTACTGTCGATAAAATTTTCGACCAAATAATCACAAAACAATTCAACTCTTGAATCATCTAGTTTTTCCGCCATGAATTCTAAGAAAACGTCTTCAACGTAGCTTGGGGGGAGAAAGGTCATTCCAAAGGTGTAGTGCAACCATTTTCCGATTTCTGAGTTTTCGTCTTTGTATTCAGAAGCTAACCCCAGCGCAGCAATCTTTCTCCACCATGATTGACTTAAGTGAAATCTGCATCCAACTAACTTGGCCTTGGGGAAGAGTCTTGATACACTATTCAAAATTGCTAGTTCGAAATCAGAAACAACGTGCTTTGGTGAAAAAGTAAGATTCAATTTCAAACATTTGTCTCTTATTGTTGTAAATGCGATTTCATAGGATGATTCTTTTTTATCTTTCAACGCGCAAAATGCAAGAGGAACATAAACCTGATTCTTGTACCCAATGACTGTAAACATTTGCGTGAAAAATTTGGTACAATTTTCAAAAGTTTCATCGACCATAACGATGTCAACATTGCATAAGAACTTCAAATTACTTTCACATGAAAAAATGATAATATTGTTAGACTTATCGTTCGTCAACGGAAACTTTTCACCTTTCACAGTGTTGACATCGCACTCATCCAAATAGCTGTACACATCGTCTAAACATTTTGGTAACTTTGGTAAACGTTTCAATTTCGCTCGATTCAAATTTTGACCTGAAATAATATACATTGTGGAAGCACGTTTGTTACATATTGACTTATTCTTAATCCTACTTATACGAGTCATGTCTTCTCGTGTGATTGTTTTTAACACGCTCCTGTCATTCTCTATTTCGTCTCGTATCATCTTCCTAGGACGTTCGGAAAAACACGATTCGGTAGCCTTTCTTTTGACGGCATTATTCACTTTTTGACGATGCATACATTCATCGCCTACGGGGTCGTGGATCGAATGTTCGTTGTCCGTCCGTGAAAATGTGTAGTCTTGCCCGACGGTATATAATTTAGCTTTGCAATTCTTGTTTGTGCAATGCCAAGACATTTCACCACTCTTTAGTAACTGTTTTTGCCGAAATTTATAATTGTCTAATACCAGTAACGTTTTTCCTTTCTCGCTCAACATTTTTGTAAGTACTACCATTTCAACCGATATTGAGAGACAAAGTGATGACAATGGCGTCTGATAGTAAACTGCCGATAATATACTGCTGAATGACGTTAGACTTAGATTAGTGTCTGTATGCTCCCAAAAACTCATATAGCCGCAACTCGGATGGCCGCACTTGGAGCCGCAACTCGGAAAGCCGCAACTCGGACATTTTAAATCCTATTTTATGGCTGCGCGCCGCAACTCGGTATCAACCCTTGTCTAGAAAAAATGATCATAATCAATTTGCAAGGCCGTTTTAAAGCAGTATTCGAAGCGGGCCGTCGCTTGCCTTTCAATATCAAATCATCAGTTTCTGGTATGATACTAAGACTTCGGTCAGCTTGTTTTTTGAAAATATTTTTTTTTGTTTTTTTAAAGAAAAGAAGTTGATCATACAAGAATAGATCGACGCGACGTTGTGGATATCACATCTTTCATTTGTGCAATATTTATTTGAAAATCGATGAATTGTTAGATATTACAACCTTCATATGAGTGACTTTAAAGTAAAGTTTTATAATAGAAGAAGCAAAAGGTTTCTTCAGGGGAAAAATGGATTTGTTGGCACACAAAAGCGACGGCCCGCCTTTACATTGGCAAGGTGTGTGGTAAGTGGTGGGAGGTGGCGGTGGATATCACTTCGTTTACTGTGTTAATTAAGGAGCATCATTTTTTTACATCAAAATAAAATGATTGAATTGTAATTCTCAATAATAACAAACAATGAATCAAACATACAATTTTTTTTAAATCAAGGAATAGGATTTATGAATATCATTAGCGTTTTTTATAAAAATTACTGCTAAGTAATATATAGAGCATTAATCGAAAAACTCCTAATGAAAAAAATGACAAATTAAGAAATGTCAACAGTCATGCTCGAAAATTTTTAATTAATAACAAAGCTATAATTTACAAAAATTTTCAGAATATAACTGTCGAAACGAAACATTTACACAAAAAACAATAATAAGTTGCTTCGCATCACTTGTGAATAATTGTTTTCAACTGACTAAAACTGTGCCATATATTCTTTCAATTTTTGTATAAAAATAAAGGTCTTAAATATGTAAAACATAAAGTGAAAATTGGTGAATGCAAATAATGACACAAATGTAAATATGTCGACAGATGTACTTCACGATTTAAGACTTTTAACAAAGCTATATTGAAAAAAAAAAGCTAAAATTTTACTATTCAGATACTGGAATAATTTTCTTAAACAATAAAAATGACTACAAAGTTGTTTCTTATTAGACTGAGAGAAATCAAGCGGAACCATTTCTCCTTAGACAGAAATGGTTCCTGCGTGGAAAAAAGAAGGCGTTCGGGAGAAATCAGCAAAAATCAGGAAAAATGATAAATGTGTAGACAGAAAAGTTCATATTTAGGAAGAGACAGTTTCCCCGAAACAAAAACCTTATCTGTCCACGGAGTAGTCATTTTTCCTTGTCACCTTCATTCGTTTTAACAGGAATTATTTTTACCTAACAATAAGGAAGAATGGTCACTTCTCAGTTCTCTCAGTTTAATGAAACGCTTAATTTTTTTTTAATAAATTGAAGCAGTTCCATAAACTTCTATTGCATTTTTTTTGAAAATTACTAGACAAAAACATGAGGCATTGTTTAAAAATCGCAAAGTAAAGATAATGACAAATTAAAAAGGTCTATAGCTATATTTGATTATTTGCTAATTTTCGATTCTCTACCAAGCTTTAATACAAAATATTACCGTTAAGTTGATCAAATGATTTCTACAAACAACAATGATATCAATATTGCTATATCGGTCATCAAATAATTTTTCCACAATGGAGTAAACCAGTTGTATGAATTTGCAGAAAAAAGATTAAACAAATAAATTCTCCTAATGTGATGCTAGTTTCGTAATCAGCGTACGAAACAACTGCGAAAGGCATTTTAATCTAGAAAACAATCTATTTTTTCATGAACCTGAAGCCCTAAACATTTAAATTAGAACGAAAAGGGAAGTTACATGAATTTTTTAATTATAGTCAAAGGGAGGATTGTGTTCAATACTTTGTTGGATAGCATAAAGTTTGTTGTTTTAACTGAAAATTCCTTGAAAGCAACATGGAAATTTTTCTTTTTGAATACTTGTTTTTCTTCTCTTTTATCATTAAATTTTAAATGTTCGAAACTTCATATAAATGTTTTCCCTCAAAATTTGCACAAACAAGTTGCGAGAATAATAAATCTTGCAAAGAAAATAAAATAACTTTTTTAATTTTGAGTTTTTCGTAAAATGGCAAAGTAAAAAAGTCTTTAATTTCATTAGGCATATCGGGATTTTTTTTTTTTTTCTCGGGGAATAGGACAGACCCTGTGCTTTAAAAATTGTATTTTTCTTGGTTTTAACGAATGCCGTAATCGAAAAACTATATCATGTGTAAAAAAAGACAATGAATACATATTTAGCTTTCATGCGGTTATAACGAAGTCTTCTATATAATAATAATGTCATTTTTCGATAAAGGGAATCGTAAAAATATAAAAAAGATACAAATACTATATTAAAGTTGAATATGCTGGTGTTTCATGAAAAAATAATAAAAAATGATACTGCCGGGAATCGAACCTGCGATCTCGTGCTGACGAGACAGACACTATATCCATTACGCTGATATTCCTTTTGACATGCTGTACTTTGTAAAGTATCTAGCTCTGCCACATTTATTTTTATAAATATTCTACGCTAACTCATGGCCGTTTTGATGAAATATTTTACGTGCATACTTGAAAGGAAAGATATATTTCATGTTAATGGAAAGCGTGGCCGTCATTTATATGATTCCACGTCCATGTCGGACACGATGTATGGCCAGAGCGAAATGCGCGACATCGGGCTCAGTCGGGAAAGCTCGGCAAGGTTCGGGGCTCTTGGTGAACCCAACCTTCCCCGAGCCATGCGGTCCTAACAAAGTATAGATATAGCGATTGTACAGCGATCGTAGTGAAAACGGGCGAATCGCCGATTAGAAAGGGACAGAGAAAGCGCGTGGCTGTAGTGAGAGGGAGAAAGAGAAGTTGCTTGCGGTATGTTAAGATTCCGGACGACTTCGCTCGGGTCAGGGCCGTATATTGCTGGCACCTAATGAAATACTGTTTTTTTCTAATTGTTTATTTTTAAAAAGCGACGGCAAAGTCCTACCGTACTTTGTCATAGGAATAAATTATTCATAAGATTTTAGACAGTATTAACTTGATGTTGGGGAATATTGTCTAATAGTTAGTATTTTGACCTATTCGTGGAAATATTAGCAGAACATTCGTAAAATATTTTACAGTTGATTGATAACTAATACAATTACTTATAACGCTCCGTTGTTATAATTTAAATTATCTTATCAACGATCATTCTGGAGCCACGCCAAATCAGTAATTCAGACAAACATCTTTTTCAAGCTTTCGGCAGTTTATTTTGCCCTCTTCAGAAAAATCAAAACATAAATTCCAGGTTAAAATTGTCTTATGTGGAAAAAAATTTCGTCATATTTTTATAATATTAAGTGAACAGGAAACAAACAATATGTTAAATAATGTGTGACGTCACTCCGTTAAAATGCTATTCTAGGCAAACGATCACTCGGAGCCAATGTTGTGTAACAAAAATCACGTAAATCCAATCTTTATCACAAGCTTCTTTATTAAATATTTCTCTCTAGCTTTCAATTTCCACCGAAATCCTCATCAGAAGTCTAAATTTAACAATAACAGAATCATAGTGTCCATCATAAACATTGGATTGAAAATATTATTGTCATACAAAAAGAAATCTATCTGTTACCTGTCTTTCAGTGTTATATACTCGTCCATTCATTTTTATTAATTCAACAACATGTCGGGTAACCAAATAATCACTACACCAACATGGTATATGTATAAATAATGAAAAATAAATATTAAAACTATGATCGTGTTAATAATTAACAGTCGTCAATATATCACTAAATCAATGTCGTATTGAAGAGAAAAACCACTAGTGTATAAAACTTTGTTCATTCCCGAGGACGGTACACGACTGGAAGGCAGGCAATCTTTTCACTCGTGTTAATCAATTTTGAAGTTAATCATCGTGCGCAGGTCACGTTAAGATAAGAAAACGCTAGTTGCATACATAATATACACTATTTACAAGAAGAGGGGTAGACGAAACTTATTTTATATATTTAATAACTTTATCATAAATGGCATTTAGATTCTTCGTATCAGTCTGTTTATTTATATTTCTTCCAGTTGTCTTTTTTATATGAATCATTTCAGCTATTCCCCCTCTGAAATAGTTGCTATCCCTATTCAAACAATAACAAAAACTTATCAGTGGTCTGTACACGACTAGCAAGTTTCACTTTATTTGTACACTGTAGTTACATTTTATAATAGACCATAAGCAATTTCGATAACTAATATAGATCAATTTATCTCGATTATATTATCTGAATTGAGCCCCCGGATGCAATAACTCGCCGAGCGCTCGAAAATGCTTAAAAGTATTGTCCGCGCGGTGATGTCACGAGTCAAAATCAAAATCCGAATTTAGAAAAATGAAAAATACTACTCGATAGCTTTTGAAAAATGAATGTTAGTCTACGTTTAAACTTTGTTTGTAAACGTCATAGTTTTAGTTGAAAAAAATAAAAAACGGTGATTTTTAGATCGAAAAATCAATGTTTTTCAAAACTTACATCGCCGTTGAGCATTCATTTTTCAACGTATTTACATAAGTTTTTTAAACTTTTGTTCGGTAAGGTCCAGCGATGAACACAGTATCAAAATATTCATTAAAAGTGAATAACAATCGACTTTTTTTTTAATCCGAATGAATCGGATTATTAATCGGAAATTTAATTCGCATTAAAAATGTATCGAGGGAATTTTCGTTTTGAACGGGGTTTTCACGCTTGTCATAATCTCAAGTGTACTGTCGAACTTTTTGGAAAGTTTGAGCTAATTCAAACTATTATTTATAGAAAACCTAGCGAGTTGAACACAACGCGCAGCGCAATGTGATTGAATTTTACGCGCGCGAGCTCTGTAGTTAGTCGTATCAGCGAAAAATTCAATCACATCGCGCTGCGCGTTGTGTTCAACTCGCTAGGTTTTCTATAAATAAAAAGCTTGAATTAGCCCAAACTTCTAAAAAATTTCGACAGTACACTTGCAATTATGACAAGCGTGAAAACCCCGTTCAAAACGAAAATTCCCTCGATACATTTTTAATGCGAATTAAATTTCCGATTAATAATCCGATTCATTCGGATTAAAAAAAAAGTCGATTGTTATTCACTTTTAATGAATATTTTGATACTGTGTTCATCGCTGGACCTTACTGAACAAAAGTTTAAAAAACTTATGTAAATACGTTGAAAAATGAATGCTCAACGGCGATGTAAGTTTTAAAAAACATTGATTTTTCGATCTTAAAATCACCGTTTTTTATTTTTTTCAACTACAACTATGACGTTTACAAAAAAAGTTTAAACGTAGACTAATATTCATTTTTCAAAAGCTATCGAGTAGTATTTTTCATTTTTCTAAATTCGGATTTTGATTTCGACTCGTGACATCGCCGCGCGGACAATACTTTCAAGCGTTCTCGAGCGCTCGGCGAGTTATTGCATCCGGGGGCTCAATTACGCAATATTGATGATCTCATCTTGGTCATTTCATCTCCATTATCTTATGTTCGTATCTTTTCTCGATTATCTTATATTGTTTCTTATCCAAATTATCCCATTTTGTCATCTTTTATAACATATCTTCTTTGTTATAGAATTTTAATACAATAGTTAATGCGAGTTAATATAAGATAATGGGGGTTAATGGAAGAAATAGGAAATATTTGGAAGTTTATACAAGTTAATCGTAATTAATAGAAGATGATGAAATGTTTTGTAGTATTAAAAATTTGCAAATTTATGAGAAGAAATTTGAACTCATTGTCGAATGTTAAACAGTCAAGTCGAAAGTTTTGAATTAAAATTGATCAAAGTTAATAGAAGTTCATGGGAAATAATTGGATTAAATAGGGATGATTATGGCAGTTAATGGGAGAGAATGACAGTCAATGGAAGGCAATGGTAGTTTATAGTAAGTAATGGTAGTTAATAGGAGTTAATATAAGGTTATGGGGGTTAATGGCAGAAATCGGAAAAAATTGGAAATTAATGGTTTAGTTGTTGACAGTGGGGGCGGCGTTGGCGGCGGGGGCGGCGATCAACTTCTTTTTAATATTTAGGGAGAAAATGTCGCTATTTACATATACGTGTTTTCAAACGATCGGAACAAAAAATGTAGAAAATTATTTTTATTCTATTAGAACATAACACAAAGAAATTCAGGAAAACATTTACACATATTTATAGTATTTCCAAAATTTGCAGCACTATTATTAAAAACATACATAAAAATTCGAATTTATCTTTGATGTTTCTGCACAAGTATTTGTCGATTTGCTTTTTCATAATCTCCATGTATAATCAAAAGAAGTTGATCACCGCCCCCGCCGGCCCGCCGTGTCAGCAACTTCATCATTAATTTCCATTGACTTCTATTCACTCCCATTAATTTCCAAATTTTTCCTATTTTTTCCATTACCCTTATTACTTTATATTAACTCCCATTTACTACCATTACTTACTATAAACTACCATTGACTTCCATTGACTATCATTTTCTCCCATTAACTACCATAATCATTCCTATTCAATCCAATTATTTTCCATGAACTTCTATTAACTTTGATCAATTTTTATTCAAAACTTTCGACTTGACTGTTTAACATTCGACAAACAGTTCAAATTTCTTCTTATAAATTTGCATACTTTTAATACTACAAAAAATTCCATCATCTTCTATTAATTACCATGTACTTCTATGAACTTCAAAATATTTTCTTTTTTTTGCATTAACCCCCATCACCTTATAACTATTGTGTGATGATTGGATAACAAATAGGATATTGTATAAAAGATGACAAAATGGGATAATCTATATGAGATAACAATATAAGATAAGCGAGAAAAGATACAAACATAAGATAATGGAGACGAAATGACCAAGATGAGATCATTAATATTACATAATTTAGATAATATAATCGAGATAAATTGATCTATATTAGTTATCGAAATTGCTAATGGTCTATTATGAAATGTAATTACACTGTACTAATAAAGTGAAATTTGTAATGGCTTAACATTCTGTGTATAGCGAACGAAGTATTTCTCATGCTCCAAAATCAAGTTAAATTTAATATCTGAAGTCAAACTTTTAATAACTCGCCACAAAATAGAACTCTATTTATCTTACAATAAATTGAAATCTAATATTTAACTTTTTTTATACAATTAATTTAAATCCGATGTTCAACTTTTTCCATAATTTGATAAATTGACATCATTTAAAAAAAGTACGAAATTTTCGAAAATCACCAATTTGAAAAATAAAAATCACGTATAGCCCAAAAATAAAAAAAGGCCAAAAAACCATAAAATGTCACAAAATCTCGAAATAACATTATTCCACCGATTCCACAAAATTACAAAATTTCCAAAAATCCTGAAATTCTGGAAGGTTCAACAATGTCACAAAAGTCTCAATAATGGCCAAATATCAAAAAATCATGAAACGTCACGAAATTTACATGATGATAATATGTTATGCATAACAAAATGTATGAAAATTACAAAATTATTTTGCTAATGACAGGCCACAATTTGCCTATTTTTGGCATTATATGGGCCATCAATTACTGGCTTGCAGTATTGACTCCATAAAGGTAAACATAAGACAAATATTGGTTTTACGTTGGACCAATATCAACTCAGTATCTGTACAGACGAACAGTATCGACGTCGAACATTAGTTATCAATCAACTGTATAATATTTGTTCTGTTCTGCTAATATTCCTACTATAAAAAGTAATCAAGGACTTTTCTACTTGAAATTGAATAGGGGATATAAGGTTTCTTTTTAGGCTCAGGATTTTGATAAACTGTATGTCAGTGAGTTTTTTTTTTCTAATAAGCACTTTGGGACACCCTTTATATTGAAAAATACGGTAAAATATTTGATTGTATTTTTACTATTATTATAAAACATAGAATGTGTACACATTAAAGTCCCACTTTCCTGTATTTTGGCGATGTCGGAATTTTTACCATTCTGAGGCTTTAAAGCAATCAAAGTATTAAAAAAAATATTTCTGTAAAGTTTGAAGCAAAACGGACATGATTAACACGTGCCACAAAACGTCTAAAGTTGTAGATGGGATTCACATGTAGTTTTTTATATATTTTGTTCGAAAATACATCACTTGTGCAAAACTTATGATTAATGTTTTAAACTTGTAATAGTTTGAGTGTATAATGTTACGTTCATGACTAAATTTTTCTAGATTTTTCTATCGCAGTTATCTGTGTTTTACAAGCACCGAGAAATGTTTGCCTTTCTCCAGTGCTTCCAAAACAGCGATAAAAAAATCTAGAAAAATTTGTTCTTGAACTTAACCCCTCTCAGAGTTTAGGGGACGTAGCGGAATAGGACTAGGGTCGCAAGAGGGGACGTAGTACTACGATCCCGAGCTACGTCCTTTTTTACCAAAAAGGGGACGTAAGAAGCTGATTTAAAGACGTAGTAGAATTCGACTAGTTTCTATACAATCGAAAGATCAACTGACAATTTATGATTTTTTATTATCTAAATGAGCAAGTATTGGTAAATTCTCTCAAAAGAAAGGAATTTGAGGCACAATAAACTGATAAATAAATAATCAAAATTGCAGAGTTGCAGTATTGTGCAGAATCTGTGCAGATTCCATTTTCAGTCAGTACGGCAGTAACCTCCAAGGGTCAATAAAGGTTTAATTCAGTTTACATATGTACAACAACGACTAGTAACATTATTTTGTGCTTTTTCATTGCGTCCTTTTTTTGGCTAAAAGGGACGTAACAAGCCGACTTGGGGACGCAAGAGGGGATGTAAGCTTACGTCCCTTGAGCTCTGAGAGGGACATCATATACTCAAACTACTCCAAGTTTCAAGCATTGATCATAAGTTTCGCACAAGTTATGTATTTTCGAACAATATGTATAAAAACTACATGTAAATCCCATCTCAAACTTCAGACGTTTCGTGGAACGTGTTAATTATGTCCGATTTGCTTCAAACTTTACAGATTAATTGTTTTTATCATTTATTATTGGACTTTTATTGGACCACTATTGGACTTTTGTGCAATATTGTGCTCTTTAGAACTTATAAGTACATTTAATAATATTCTACTCTCCTTTTTCCTGGTCATCTACTATACGTACACGAACTTTTTCAGCTCTTATTTGCCTGAATTGTTAATTAAGATGATTTGTTGATTGTGAATTAACAATTGTCGTGAGTAAAAGCTGAAAAACGTTTGTTACATTGTGTGGATGAGAAAAGACAAATTTCATTACTCGATTAATGTTCAAAAGAAAATTCAAAAGTTTTAAGTCCAGTTGTTGTGATCGTTGCATTGCTGAATACATAAAATTTTATAATAAAATATTATGTTTTTAAATTGTTTCTTCTATATCATGAGCGACTACGCATTTTATCGTAAGACGTACAATTCGGATCAGGCTTTTGAAATAAATAAGACAAATTGTAAGTGTAATATCTCAGGTTTTTTTATAATTCTGGCCTCGATTGTAATAAAAAATTACTAACGCATCCGAAGACAATGGTTCCTTGCTATTTTTAATTACCAATATGAATAGGTCTGAGGATTTTGCCTGGACATGTGAGCCACGTGAGACCATTATCAGATGATTGTTGGCATAGAGATTCATCAAAATGCTCTTCTACACATCTTGGATGATGTGGCCTTCGGAACCTTTGCTCACACCACTGCTCCCTAGCTACCAAAAGACCTCGGTTACCCCTATTCAGAATAGACATATCATTCAGAGGGCCATAACGACCCCAACGAACGCAATTGCGGCATTTAAAGATGACTCGTTTGCGTAAGCTGGGTCTGATCGGTCTGGTGTCTGTGAAGATCAAAATATGTCAAAGTTATAAAGCACAAGTAATTTAAGTAAAACTGAAATGGTAATACCATTGTCAATGAATATTTTTTTTTTCATTTTGTGATATACCAAATATTTTGATACATTTACTCACTTTTAGGTTTACGAACTGGCTTTGCATCCTCGATCGGTGCGACGCTCGGACAATTATCTTCAGGCGATGCGGCACTTGAAACTTCACCTTAAATAGAGAAAACAAATGTTATAACCAATTGATTCATATGCAGAAATGTAAAGCTATAACGAAAATAGCAAACAATAGTCATAAAAGTTATATACTCTGGTGATCATGTCGAATAAACTATACTAATTTTTTTTCATATGGAAACTCACCTGTGGAACCAGAAAAAACTTTAACAGCACACAACATCATGCACGCAAAATCTAGAAATTTAGTAGACATTTTAACGTACCACAAAATCTGAAACAAGTTTGACAATATGATCTATGATCATAAAACTTTTAAATTATAAATATACTGAAAAATTTGAACCGTAACTTCCATTTTTGACTAGAAATTTTAGACCAGTTCAATTCTGGAAATATTTCGTTAGTAGCCATGGAAAATTTTCAGTTTTGGAAGAAAAAATTCATTCAAAAATAGGAATTATCCTTCACGATACGGAGAAATCCATATAAGGCTAAAAAGCTTCAATTGAAAATCATTGTTTCCGTCGAACTGAAAAATTTCTTTAAAACTCCAACAGAAAAATTCCGGTTATTTTTCATGGTGTACGTAGATACTTTTTTCGATACAATGAAGAATGTTTTTGGCTTTTTAATAGCTGTATACACAACGTTTGCAGAAGGAGCTTTTTGTCATCACAACGTGTCGAAAGTAGAATTTCGACACGTATTTTTTAAATAAAGTAAAAGCGTGGCGAATGTGCTTACTTTCGCCACCAGTGATGTAAAAAATTAATCATAATCAAGCAACCTGGTTCTTTTCAATATTGGCAATCGCATATAAATTATAGCTATTTCTTGGAATATTTCCACTTACCAATGATTTGTACAAAAAAAAATGGATTTCACAGGCTAATAACAGCAATGTAGAATTATTCAGAACTATTTTAGCTGACGTTTATATACTAAAATCAGAAGTGACCTCTTATAACCTTATTCAAACATTTGAATGATTCTAATTTAGCGTACCTGTGAAACATCTGTTGAGCAGATGCAAACGACTCAAAAGAAACATTCAATTGCACTTCTCGAAATGAAATAATTCATTTAAGAAGCAATAAACTCTCAGGAAAAGACGTGATACAATAGTCTGGTTACGGGAAATGCTAGATGTGGTATCATTATTGGCAGAAAATGTGTATAGAGTGCAATGATGTGAAAATCACTTTGATTAGGAAACATATTTAATCTCTTCGCTTTATATTTATGAAAAAAAATTTCATTATCAATTCAAACAATTAGCATGTTTTACAGTAATAAATAAAAATGTTATTTCAAAGTATAAGAAAAAAATGTAAAAAGTTACTTGTATAAAAATTCTTCACTTAAAACGTTAAAAAAAAAATTCGGGAGCAAAATTTAACGAAATCAGTTCATCAAATAGCAAGTACACATAATGAAAGTTTTTTCCTGAAGCTAAAACAAAAATCGGAATTAAAATATTATAATTTCATAGAGAATCGATGCAACTCCAGAAAGTTCGGTATAGTAAGAATTGCTCATCATGAAATTCATCAGTCAATTATATACGAAGAAAATAAATTGGTAAATCAGCTGTATAAAATTTGATTGAGAGAAATAATGACGTATGTTGATTTATCACTCCGGTACACAGTGTAACAAAATGGATTTTAGAAATGCTTGCGAGATTACGTGAATTCAAGATTTTTCAATCCGGGCAAGGACAGTGAAGACGTCTTATCACTGTCTGCGAGATGCTATTTATACGCTTTGCGTACGTGATCACGATAACGATCGAATGCTCGATATTAGTAAATACTGTTTTCTATGATAGATTTCGGTGATTCACGCAACACTTCTCCTATTTTTTGTTTTCCTCCCATCCTAATTCCCCTCATCCCAGATGAGTATAAAAAGAGGACGAGTTTCCATAAGCTTCACTCTTGCTCTCTCAGTAGAGATTTCATTCATTTATTTGTGTACATGAATATGTATACTTCATCATATTTTTGAATATATGCATATAAGAGGAAATGGAATAGTCGTTGGTATTGACCAGAAAAACGCATATGAAATCCAGAAAAAACTTCAGATGAGATGAGATTTGAACTTGGGACCCCTGCGCGTCAAACTGAAACGATACCCTTGAGCCAATCCAATGTGTAAAATGTAATGAAAAAAAATTTCTTTTTATATGTTTACAATAGAAACTCCAGTTCAATGCTACGGAGTGTCGATCATCCCTCGATAGGATTTTCTATGTAGGCTAAATCTTATAAAAAATATCTAGGTTTTGTCTAAACAATACCTTTTAAAGTCTAGTATGTATAGGGTGCCAAGAAGAACACTCGATAGAAGTTTCCATCTTGGCTAAATCTAGTAAAATTTAGAGTGGTACTGTCTAGATTATAAGTGGAAACCCCAGTACCGTGGCGATTCTAATAAGAGCCAAGATAAAGCCTTGGTAGAATTTTCTATCTAGGCCATATCTAGTGAGAGCTAGCTTGAGTTTGTCGAAATAATTTGTGTTAGCGCCACTACTTAGGTGACTGTAGAGGTCAACAATAATGCGAGTACAAGTCTGACAAATCCCAGATTTTAATAGCTAGTGCCAAACTAGCCCCAATGCAGAGTTTCCAATATAAGGGCTTATCTACCTAGGGCCACGCTAGTCTATAGACCTTCTCCGATAATTTTCTACGTGTATGACATTGAATTTGTACTTTCTACAAGAGTTTTCAACAAAAATAGCGGCGTCACAATGTAATTTTTGATGAAAGACGAGGAAGAATTTCCATTTTATAATTGCGAAGACTCATTTATTCACTTCTTTTTATTTAAATTTATCTATACATATTTATTTAAGCATCATGATTATTTACATTAAATCAAATTTATAACGCTCTAGTTTTTAATTTTTGAAATATATGCATAATTCTTCAGAAAATCTCAATTTTTCGTTCTTGACATCTTTCTATAGCCTTTAGTCAAAGTTGTATACATTTTTATTATGCATCTCAAACTCCTAGGAAACTTTTAACTTTTATCAAAAAATCCAAAACTCGGTGTATTTTCAAAAATAAAGGAGCCATATAAATATATTTCACATTCATAAGCTCTAAGAATTCTTTCCTTTGTCACGTCCTAGGTGGACGTGACAAAGGACGACCAGGAGAATTTCTCCTTGTGATCGCCCTGATTTGATTACCGGTTTTTAGCCCCATTGGGCAAGGAACCGGACGTAATCGATGGTGAAAGTCAGGACAAAGAAAGAAACCAATAATAGAATATCATGAACAATCTTTAATTTCCAACCATATGTTAGTTACAATTAGACAATTTGTTCAGAATTCAAGGAATCACAACATATGTTAAATCGATTGAATTATAAAAATATCAGAACTAAACTGGAATTCTAGAAATCACAAACATATGGTAGCGCAATTAAATCAGAAAAATTATCAGAACTGAAGTAGAATTCAGGAAATCACAAACATATGGTAACGTAATTGAATCAAAAAATATTAGGATTAAACTAGAATTCAAGAAATCTATCGGAATCCTTGAATAATGCAGCAGAGATTGTCGTTCAGAATGCTTTATTCTACTTCTGATGTACAAAACGTAGTTCTCGATCAGTAAGTTCACTCAACAACGACGACACACTTATGAATATATAATACGTCACACAACCAGGCGCCGCGCGCCTGCGCGCCGCGGTAGGTGCGGATCTCAGGGCCGGCGCTTATTATACAGCGCCCAACCCGAGATCTATGCCAACACTCCCTCTATCTCGGGTGGCTGTATGACCTCGACTCAAGAATCTTTCCTTTTATTTATGTCCTCCTGTAAAACAAAAACCCTTATTAATCATTCATTTCACGAGTTCAGAATCTTGAGTCTAAGTGAATCATAAGAATCAAATGAAAGAGGTTTCGTCATGATGTCAGCTAAGTTTTCCTTAGTCGTGACCCAATTAACTACCATTTTCCCTGAATCTACGCATTCCTTAATAAAGTCCCCATGGGTATCAGCCATGTGCTTTCTATTTCCATAAAGTTCCCTAAATCTAAGGTCCTCGTGAATCTTGTGAATCTGATCATCAAACATCTTCAGTTTGTGACTCCCATCTTTCTGAACACACTCCCCAGCTGACCTGTTGTCACATCAGATCGTTGTGGGAAAAAGAGTTCTTCCCAGGACGTATCTGAGTGCTTTGTCCAACGAGATGAGCTCCTGGCAAGCCTCACTCATTGCCAGGTATTCAGCTTGGCAAGTTGAGAGAGTCATACGTTTGTTTACGACTCCTCCAAGCTATTGTATCTCCAAACAAGCGAACAACATATCCACTTGTTGAAGATGAATCTTCAAGATCCCTAAAACTTGAGTCAGTGTATGATTCTAAAGAGTCTTTGTCACCCCTATAAATTAGGCCTGCCGATTTATTCCCACTTAAGTACCTCAAGACTCTTTTCACCCCAGCACAATCTTCTTCAGTCGGGGCTGTTTGTTTTCTAGCTAAATAACTCACAGAAAACGCTATATCTGGTCTCGTACCACCTGCAAGGTACATGAGACTCCCCTATTGCTTCCCTATAAGGAATATTCTGGATTATGGATTCTTGAGATTCTTTTCCTTGATTCATTTTCATTATTTTCGACCTATTTGACACTTGTCTGGTCACCATCGGGGTATTCTGAGGTCTGCAATTTTCCATGCCAAATTTCCTCAGAACAGATTCTATATATTCATTCTGATGTATTTTCATTGTTCGATTCTGGCGATTTCGTTCTATTTCCATTCCTAGGAATTTTCTAGGTTCACCAAGATCCTTCAATTCAAAAACTTGACCCAATTTCGATTTCGTATGATTCAATAATTCCTCATCGTTGCTTGCGATCAACATATCATCTACATAGAGCACCACAACAGCAAATTTTCCTTGTTTACGCCAGGTAAACAGACAGGGCTCGTGAATGTCATTCTCATAGCCCAGTTTTCGTATCTCTTCTGTGAATCGTTTATTCCATAGTTTTGGACTTGTCTTGAGCCCATACAATGATTTTTCCAACTTGCAAACTTTTGATTTACGTGATTCTGATTCTATTTCGACTCCTTCTGGGATTTCCATATATATCTCGTCTTCAAGTATCCCATTCAGGAACGCCGTTTTGACGTCCAGTTGACAGGCATGGAGCTCATACTTGTTGATTGTAGCAAGAATAGATCTCACTACAGGGAGTCTCGAGACTGACGCATAAGTGTCCTTGAGCTCATAATTTCCTTTATCTTTAAAGCCTCGTATTACGAGTCTTGCCTTTAATCTGGTCTTCCCATCTGCCTCCTGTTTTCTTTTAAAAACCCATTTTGAGTCAATCACGTTCGGCTTTTTACCATCTGCCGTTCTCATAGGTCTTTCTACGATTTTCCATACTTCATTCGAATACATCGACTCCAATTCGTCATTTATTGCTAATAGCCATTCTGACTTTTCATTCGATTCCATGGCCTCTAAGTACGTGGAAGGTTCTTGATTCGAAAGCCCTGATGGACAGCTGTTCGTTCTATTATCTTCAGTCCTGTCAGGATTCAAATCGTAAGCCACTCTGGTCGCTTTTGTTGAATCTATTTTTCCTTTGTTCCTCATTCTCTCAGATCTCCTAACTTGCTGATCCTGATTCTCTGGTACTTTTAATTCTTCCTTTGACCTCTGGTCTTGGGGACTCTTTTTGGGCCTTCCTCTTTTCTTTGGCTCAGACTCAGGTGATTTTTCCTGAATCATTTCAGTCTGTTCTGACTGCCAATTAACTTCCTCGATTCCTTTCATTTGTTCAGTCTCGTTTTTGGCCCCATATACATCCTTGTATACTAATCTTTCATTGAATCGTACATTCCTAGATTCCATGAGCTTTCCTTAGCCTGGATGCCAGAGAAGATATCCTGTGTACGTATAGCCGACCAGGACAGCCTTGATAGCCCTCTTACTGAACTTCGTACAGGGCTAGGGCAGTGACACGTATCCAATGCAGCCAAACCTTTTTATTCTTTGAAAATGACATTTCTCTCCTGGAGCAAATACTTCAAGGGGTGCTTTGAATCCAATTGACTTGTGAGGCGTTCTATTGTAAATATGCGTTGCCGCTTCAAGGGCAAAGCCCCATTTATTTCTTGGTAAGCCTAAATCTAAAATCATTGCTCTGACTTTTCTTTGAATCGTTTGGTTGAATCTTTCTGCCACCCCGTTCAGTTGTGGGGTGTGAGGCGGTGCCAAGTTGGCCTCTGCTTTCTCAAGTTTCATTATTTCAGCAAACTTGCCCCCTGTAAATTCTGTGCCTCTATCGGATCTGATATAGCATAGCTTTGAGTCTTTGCCAATGAGATTTCTTGATAAAACCAGGAAACGCTCTAGAGCGTCGCCCGATTCATCCTTGGTCTTGAGTCCGTAAGTCTTGGCTAATCTTGAATGATCATCTTTAAAGACAATCACGAATCTTTTTGTCCCTGGGTGAGATACAGGTTTTATAGGGCCTATTAAATCACAGTAAATCATCTGTAAAGGTCTGGCCCTTTTCCTTTCCTCACTATGAGGGAGTCTATTCATTTTCGACAAAATACAGACCTCACAATCCAGAATCTCATTATTGAATTTCACGTTCTCCAATTCTGTGTGAGTCTCTCGAATCTTTTTCAGATAGCCGAGAGAAGCGTGACCTAATCTTAGATGCCACAGCGTCCCCTCGTCACATTTCTGAAGTGAGTCAGGTCTTTTCTCCAATGGATCGAACCTCTGAAGTTCCTCGATCCTTTCAGGGTGCTCCAGAAAATCTATCCTGACCGGACTCAATGACTCTGTATCCCAGAATTCATCCCTAACTGACTCATCAACTGGCGTCTCTGGTTCCACCCCCTCCCTCCCAATCACAGAACCCGCAACATTTGACTCCAATAGGACCGACTCACCGATCGCTCCCCCTGAGCGCCCTGAATCAACACCCTTGTTGCCACTCTGAGATTGTTCAGGTTGGTTTCTGGTTACCAGATACGCCTTACAGTTATAATTCTCAAACACATCCTGATTCTTATTCCCTGACTCTATGACCCGAAAATTCAAAACCCAATCAGGCCTCTGATAAACCCCCGTGAGAATAGATTCACCTGATTTTCTGTCAAAAATGTTCAACTCCTCATTATCCATAAATATCCCCAATCCTGCATCAGCAAATCTACGTAGGGATAATAGATTCTCTGAAACTTCCCCTGACGCTATTACGTCATTCAAAATAACTTGACTTCTCTCAGGGGAACTCGACTCAAGTGTCAAATTTCCCCGTCCATCGATTCTTAAATTCGCGGATTCATTCCTATTCGCGCTTCTAATTGATTCCCCATTTCCTTTTCGAAATTCACTCAACTGCAACATTGAATTTACTACATGATCGATACAACCTGAATCCGCTATAAATCTTAAGTTACCTCTTTGAGTTCGGTCGTCTGGTTTAGACCCCGAAAACCTCTTCAAAGAAGTGCCGGGGTTTCTACCCTTGCCGTTGGGTGGCCCTCTGGAAACTCTGCCATCTGCCACCCTTTAGAAACCCCTTTGCCAATGATTCTTCTTAAAATTTGATTCTTTACCTTTGTTTTTGGGGCAGTCTCTCGCATAGTGGTTCACTTCCTTGTTGCAATGGTAGCAAATCCTTTTCCCTTTCGGGAGTGGGCAATCCCCAGCCCAATGACCTCTGTCGCCACATCTGTGGCATCGACCCCCTTTCTCCAAGGCCGGCCCTCCCACTCTACGAGCGCCGAGAGTCATTTCGGTGTTGCCGCCAGCTGTTGGCCTCGGTTCTTGGCTCCTGACTCTCTCCAGTTTCTCCGCCAGTTTCTCGGCCTCCAACTGCGTGAGAAAATTCTTTATTTCATCCAGATTCATTTCGTTCTGCAAGGTCTGCCTTCTTATTAAGTCCGCGCTGCGGAGTTCCGTGACTACTGGAGTCACAGCTTGGTAGAAGGCCCCTCTTTTTTCTTGTTCCGTGAGAGGTATTGAACCCTCACTCGACTCATATGTGCGAATCAAGGAATCAAATCTCTCTATGAAATCCGCGATTTTCTCACCCCTATTCATCTTCAAGGAATAGATCCTAGTACGAACCGAGCTGTGAGTCATGTTCGTCTCACTTCTTTTGAAAGTCCGAAGTCTTTCAACGATTTCCTATGATTCTTTTATGATATTTCTGGTCTATATGACTGATAATGATATCTCTAACAATACCATTTCTCTTCGGAGCCAAACCCTCAGGTAAACCCTGAGGAGCTGGTGTCCCCGAGTCAATCACATCGAGCAGATCATTCGTCAATACCAGGTGTACTCCTAAGTAATTTCCGGTTTTTTCAATGGATGGCGTTCTGTTTTGTACCGCTGTTGATAACACATACCATATGTCATTTTGTTCAGTCATATCGAGTGCTTGAACAGCGTTGACATTCTCTCGAAAAAATCTTCCAGTGAGTTTTTATTACGCTTCAAAAATGTCGAATTTTGTACCGAATTTTGAGCATATGCGCCATGCATTGCTTTTCATGTTCAATCAGGGGAAAAAAGTGTCCGAGAGCCACTGTGCGCTTGTGGAAGTTTATGGTGATCGTGCATTAACACTTCGAACATGTGAAACGTGGTTTCGACAGTTCAAAAATGGAGATTTCGACCTGAACGACGCCGCACGCTCCGACAAGCGAAAATCGTTCGATGACGCCGAATTGCAAGCATTATTAGATGAAGACAACACGCAAACGCAACGACAGCTTGCAGATGCGTTGGGAGTTCAATAGCAAGCAATTTCCAAACGTCTGCGAGCCATGGGATAAATTCAGAAGTGTGGAAAGTGGGTGCCCCATGAACTGACCGAGAGACAAATGGAGAATCGAAAAGTGACCTGTGAAATGCTGCTTCAACGATACAAAAGAAAGTCTTTCCTGCATCGTATTGTTACTGGTGATAAAAAGTGGATTTTCCTGGAGAACCCTAAGCGCAACAAATCGTGGGTGAGTCCAGGTGAAACATCGACATCGACGGCACGGCCAAATCGTTACGGTCGGAAGGTCATGCTGTGTGTGTGGTAGGACCAGTCCGGTGTTATATACTTTGAACTGCTGAAACCTGGTGAAACTGTGAATGCCGTTCGCTACAAACAGCAAATGAAAGATTTGAGCCGAGCCATTGTGGAAAACCAACCAGAATATCAACAACGACAGAAGAAGGTGATTTTGCTCCACGACAATGCGCCGTCGCATAAGTCGAAAGTCGTTCGTGACACGCTGGAAAGGCTCAAGTGGGAAGTGCTTGATCATGCAGCTTACTCACCAGACCTGGCGCCATCCGACTACCACCTCTTTGCCTCGTTGGGCCATGCCCTTTCTGAGTAGCACTTCGACTCGTACGAAAATGTACGAAAATGGCTCACCGAGTGGTTCACCTCCAAAGGCAATGATTTTTACTGGCGTGGTATCCACAATTTACCAGAAAGGTGGGAAAAATGTGTAGAAAGCGATGGGAAATACTTTGAATGAAATAAAGGTTACGATTTTTTTGGAATTATGTGTTTTATTTGCAAAAAAACCGGAAATTAATTAGGAGGAAACCTGGTAAACAAGGTGGAGCGTAATTAAAGCACGTGCGAGAAGGAAGTGTTGGCAATTATATTTTGCGTTTCTCATTTTCAGCCCTATCTTTGGGGGCGTGAATTCACGATTGTAACAGACCATCGCCCTTTGGTCTGAATGCGTAAGGCCAAAGACCCTACCTCGCGTTTAGCTCGATGGAGACTTAAACTCGAAGAATACGAATATGAGATTGTTTATAAGGCAGGAAAGACAAACGTGAATGCAGACGCGTTGTCTAGAAATCCAACTGAAGAGAATCCTGTCGAACAAGAGTAACCTGAGACGATCGAAAGTACAATAGTTGATGTAAAAGCTCTTTTTATAGAAAATTCTAAAAGACAACGCTCTTCTAGGACCAAAAAACCTACTGAGGCTGGCAGACAGTATAGATTAAGTTTAGAAAACCAGAAACGAAAAGAAGTCATTGAGAAACAGAGGCCGAAGCACACACCCACAACCCAAGAAAACATGGAGATTTTCTCAGACTCTTCGACTATCCCGAACCAACGGGAGGAAACCATAAGGTATTATCTTCGACCAAGGAAAAAAGGCAAATTGAAAGATGTTGTAGAGCTCTATTCAGATGAAAACCGCTTGATCACTAGCAAGGAAGGAGGAGAATCGGATGCTGATTCTGAATTCAGTGAATTAGCACTAGAAGAAATCGATAATACAGACTCAGAACCAACCCTAATTCCAAGGAACGACCCTGCAGACAAGACTGATGACTCTCTCACGGACACTGATACTGAGTCAGATTCTGAACATGAAACTTCTCCCGACAATTTTGAAAAATTGATACGAGGACGAAATATCATCAAGACTAAGAGATTCCTTGCAATTGCGTCATGACAACCTTGTTTTCTTTTTGGACGCCCTTGGGAAACCCTTCGGAGAGGTAGCGAATTCCTATTCTTCTATGAAAGAAATCGGTAATTTCCAACCAGGCCCTCTAGGTACGATCTCCATCATCAAGTTAAAATCTCGTTTTCATATAGGGTTATATACGTTGCCATTAAGCACCCAGCCTAATCCGAATAAATTCGTGCATTATTCGACTCGTGCCTTTTCAGAATTACAACAAATTACCCTCTCACGAGAAATTCATCATTTTTGTATGCCAAAGATTCATGAGTTTGGCGAAACAGTTTGGGAAACGGTGTTGGATGAATTAAATACAAAATTTAAAGATATTACAACTAAAATCTGCATTTGCACTGGATTAGTAAGAACTCCCAGCATGTCAGAACGTTATTCACAAATAAAAGAACCTCATGGATCCGTTATTGGAGGTCACAAGAGTGTGACTAAAACTTATGGTCGATTAAGAGCTAACTATTTCAGGGAAAACATGAAAGAGGAAATTGGGACTTTTATTCAAAACTGTTTGCAGTATTAATTGAAAAAGTTGACCCGAGTTAAAGTGAGGCAGTCTCTGGCTATAACAGATACTCCAGGGTCAGCCTTCGAGAAGGTGGCTCTTGATTTAGTTGGACCCTTTCCAACCACGGCTGATGGTAATAAATGGATTCTCACAATGCAGTGTTCACTGACGAAGTATTGTGTAGAAGTACCTTTACCTAATGCCGTGGCTGTGACAGTAGCTGATGCGTTTTTGAAAAGGCTGTTTTGCGTTTTTGGAGCTCCAAAGGTGGTACTGACTGACCAGGGTACCAATTTCCTTTCAGATCTCCTGAAAACACTCAATAAAAGACTTCGAATTCAAAAACTCCAAACCACCGCGTTTCACCCCCAATCCAATGGGTCGCTCGAAAGATCTCATATTGTTTTGGTTGAGTATTTACGACAATTTGTCGAACAGGATCGTGAGTGGGATCAATGGATAGAGTTATCGATGCTTTCTTATAATTCTAGTATTCACAAAGGAACTAAGCGGACACCCTACGAGTTAGTATATGGTAAGCCTCCCTTGTTGCCTTCCAGTCGACCCCTTCCCCGCTACGAAAAGCTTCAGACTTACGATGAATACCTCGCTCTTCTTATGTCGCGTTTAGATTATTTACACAAGGATGCTAGAGAACACTTGAACAACGCGAAACGAAGAGCTAAACAATATTACGATCGGAAAACAAATCCGCAGAAATTTTCTGCCGGTGAATATACTTTCCTCAGAAAAGGAATGAAGGCGGGAAAATTGGGGGACATCAACGAAGGTCCCTACAAAATCATCGAGATTATCGGCAATAAAAATGCGAAAATTCGTGTCCAAAGGGGGAAAGAAAAGATTTTTGCTATAGATCGATTGATACCATCACATATTTGAGATTGCTCTGTTGAATAAATTTGTAATAATTCTAGTTGAATTCATCTATGTTCAAAGAATTAGGTAAATCGGGAAATTATTGAAGTGAATGAATCTTTATTGGTAAAAAAAAAAAAAAGGGGTAAATGAAAAATTATGTCGCGAATTTACGAGTAGCGATGGAAATAAAGTACCTTTTACTCGTTTCATTTTTATTGCACTGTTCGTTAAATTTTTGAATTCTTTATGGTGTTATTCTTTTTGTTTTACAAGTTAGGTAAAAGAAAAATTATGTCGCGAATTTACGAGTAGCGATGAAAATAAAGTACCTTTTACCGTTTCATTTTTGTTGCACTGTTTGTCAAATTTTTGAATTATTTATGGTGTTATTCCTTTTGTTTTACAAGTAAGGTAAAGGAAGATTATGTCGTGAACTTTCGAGTAACAATAAGAATAAGTTATCTTTTACCGATCTTTAACATTATTTTCATTGTGTTATTGAGGTTCGAACTTCCTTTGCGTCCTATGAAATTAATTTTTTTTAGGGTATTTTGTTTTTTAGTGGATTTATATCTTTTGCCGAAGTCCAAAATGTTGAATTCTTGTTGTTGTTCTACGGACTACCATGTTGGACTGAAAGCCCCTCGATTTTTGTGAATACAGATACATATCGGCGGAAGAGAGCGAGAACACTGACATGGTGTATAAGCACCTTGATATTTTGTCAAAATCTTCAGGGTTTTATAAAATGCAAATCATTTCCTTATATGTTATAGCATAGTCATAACGAATATGATAGTCTGTACGGTTCTCTTCCTTGGGGCGTGGCTACCCTTCTCTTTTGCCCTCATTGGATATGATTGCGCCACACCGAACGGCAACATCACGTCGATCTCGCTGAAAGAAGTTAGGAGTTGCGAAATCCCTACCCCAACAGTCGAAAAACGAACCGTGCAAGTACAACTACTTCAACTACTCGACTTCCAGTCAACCCACGTTATCGGATGCAAGGTGGAAATCGACAGGCAACTCTTTCACTGTGGGATGTTTTCTCATGTTGGCCTTTTACCCGAAGGCAAAGCCAGTTATATAAAGGAAATGACTGAAGGAAAATGCTTGGACATGCATCGCACCGGTCGGTTCTCTCTTGGCAATTTTATAATTGATAACGTAAGGTCAAATGCTACCACTAGGGCTAGTGTCACCCTCGCTGGAACGCTCAAGACTGACTCCTCTTGCGAGGGTGGTCACTACTCAGACTCCTATGGAACTTGGGACGGCGTCGTCGTCCAAGCTTCGGTTAAAATCACCTTGAAGGACTATACCGCGACCACGAGATTCTACCCGGGTGAGAAACATTTGATGTCTGGAACTAAATGCGACCTTAACAAAGAGAGTTGTTTGGACGTCGAAGGCTTCCACTACTTCTGAAACATCGCACCAACTGCCAATTGTCATTTCTCTAATTATGGAATAATATTCGAAGGTTCAGCAACCCGGATTCAGGAAGCTCCAGACAAATACCCCGAAGTTTTCTACACTCTAGTCTCTCGAAAAACTACGTTTGCCTTGACGGCCAAGAAGTCTACCCCTACCTGTGGATATATGCTAATCAACACCAAACATCCAAAGCTGTTTGTATTGGAAATATTTGGTGATTCCCCTTTCCTGAGAAAGGAACGCATGGATTCGAAAAACCTAGATTTATTTGATTATACGAATAGTAAATTTGTATACGTAGAGAGGAATGTTCGCCTGCAATTCGAGCGCCTATACCGGGATATTTTGATCCACAGGTGCTTTTTAGAGCGCCAAATCAACTCAACGCGCAAATAATTGCCTTTCTCAGCCCAGATCAGTTCACGTACAACTACATGCAAGGACCAGGACACATCGCCGTTCTCATTTCAGAAGTCATCCATCTTATTAAGTGCATTCCTGTTGGAGTCATCGTTCGACAAACGAGTACGTGTTATCAGGAGTTGCCAGTAAAACGAAAAGGGGATAACGCATCATATTATCTTACTCCAACAACCCATATTTTGAAGACCCGAGGAACCGAAGTCACTTGTAGTAATGTTATGCCGCCGATGTTTGAAGTAAACGGTCAATAGTATAAGTTTTCACCTAATCCCGTACAAGCTGTTACCCCACACGTAATGTCATCGTTAGGCGAACGCACTTGGAACTATATAAGACCGGAAAATTTAGCGAGTAGCGGAATATATACCCAAGAAGATCTTGACTAATTACACGAAGTCATCATGTATCCTTCAGAAAACCTCGCCGTGGTAAACAATTTCGTAAGAGGTTTGACTGGCCAAACTTACCAAGCGCATGATGTCGGCATTGGCAGAATTTTGGATGGAGATGTGATAGATGAAATTGGAGACACGATTTGGAACCAAGTTTGGAGCGGGTTCGATCGATTTGCAATCTGAAGTGCCGGACTATTCGGAATATACATCATCCTGAAACTCGTATTTTGGCTTATCGAAACACTGATCGAGTGCAAATCCTTGTACACTGCTTACGGATGGGATTATGACATGTTTGGGTCCCCCATCTCTTCCCTAACTGGATTGTTCCTGTACCAATCTCATCGTAGTAACCGTGGAAGCCACCAGTGCACATACAGCTTGGATCGTCAAGTCGAGCTGAAGGAACTCACACGTACGTCGACCGAAGAAGATTCACATCACTCGAATTCGCATGGGGAACCCACCCTTGGGAAGAGAACCATGATCGAGCGTAGTAATAAGGTATATGGTCTTACGACAGTTCCCTGTTAAATTCTAATTGTAAGTTAATAGTATTTAGGAGTATTTATATTATTCGGGCATAATCAATACTCCCACATGGTAACAAGGTCATTCTGTATTTTGATTCATCGTATGTTGCCTCATGATCCTTATCTTGGTGTCAAAACTCTGTCCCATTGTTTCGACAAAAATGAGGGGAGATGTAGCGCATCGTCATATTTTTGGAATATATTTTTGTTGGCTCCATAATATTCAAACGTCTTTTTTTTTCTCAATAGACTCGAATAACAAGTTAGTTGCCTTGGTATCAGGGAGTTTTGATTGCGAACATTTAGAACACATTATTTTCTTTTCTATGCCCAGCGTCCTGAACCGGTAATCTTTAATAACTCGTCACTGCGCTACTAAATACCAATAATCTTTCTTCATGTGTACAATTTAACGAATACTAAATTACGACTTGTTGATAAATTGCTATTTTAGCTTACGGTACTTATTCAGACGTCTATAGATGATTAGTTCGCAAAATAATGACACAAAGTTTTTGAGGATAAGAAATTGCGAAACGAGCGAAAAGAAATTGCAAGTGATTTTGAAAAGAAAAGGAGTGGGAAATCGGAACACCAATGAAACGCGTAAGAATATCGGACCATTCTTTCCTCTCTTGGAAGGGAGAGGGAGGAAGGAATCCTAAAAAACGCCGAACTTCTCTTCTTTTTGTCTCTTCTTCTTGGTCCTCCAGGTTTTTCGATTGTAAGTCGTTAAGAATATTTTTTGTGTTGTGATTTTGTTAGCATAGATCTCGGGTTAGGCGCTGTATAATAAGCGCCAGCCCTGAGATCCGCACCTACCACGGCGCGCAGGCGCGCTGCGCCTGGTTGTGTGACGTATTATATATTCATAAGTGTGTCGTCGTTGTTGAGTGAACTGACTGATCGAGAACTGCGTTTTGTACATCAGAAGTAGAATAAAGCATTCTGAACGACAATCTCTGCTGCATTATTCAAGGATTCCGATAGGTTATCGGCCCAGCACGAGTCCACCGCGCGAAGATTCGAGGAAACCGAAGGTTCGTAAAAATTCAGTGGGGAAGTGCCGCGGGACCGCGTTTTCGGTGGGGTTAAGGGAGGACACCACTATAGATTTTTCAAAAAATCAATTTTTTGTTTGGAATGAATGTATTCTCTAACTCTTCGAAAGTATTCTCGTAAAATTTTAGACCGAAATTTTAAAAACTGAGGGATTGACGATTTATTTTCTAGCGCGTTGCAGGTAACTTGTTCTCAACGCGCTCGAGCTCCGGAGCTCTTATCTTTGAAACATCGATTTATCTCTTGAAAGAATGCTATTCGCCGAATTGCATCATTAAGAAAATGAAAAAACAAGTCAGGAAATCTAGGAATTTTCATTCGTAGGTGTACGTTAGTGTAGATAAGGTGATTTTTGTGTGAATAGGAAACTTTTTTTAGATGAATCTCGGTCCTAAGCACTAGTCCGTTATCGAGAGCATTTAAAAAGCATACGGAAAAATGGGACGTTCGAAAGGATCGAGATCTAATTCTGTTCGTAGTTTAACGAAACCGCGTAAAAAACGTGTTCCATTAAACAGACAAGATAGAAGTGTAGAACCCGGCCCGAGTGCCAGCGCGAAAAAAATGAAATTCGCGAGTACTGAAAAAATTGTGGTTGATATTGGATTCGCTTATCGTATAATTCAGTTCGCGGCTGTTTTTAGTGCGATTTCAGACAAAATGGTGTGCCGAAAATGTGGAAAAACTGTGCATTTCTCCGAAAGTGATTGCCGTGGTTTCGGTTTCAAAATTGTGCTAAAATGCCGATGTGGCGAAGAAAACATTCCGTCATGTCCCTATATAAATAACGGATATGAAGTGAATCGAAGAATGGTGTTTGTCATGAAACTTTTGGAGATTTCACACGCTGGATTGAACTTTTTTAGCGGTTTCATGGACATAGGAGCGGGACTGTCAAATGTATCGTACACGCGTATCCTGGAACATATATATGACGCGGCAAAAGTGACTTTTATGACATTGACGCGGAAAGCAGTGGCTGAGGAGAAAGAAGAAAACAGAACGCGTAATTTGCCTGAGAATGAACTAACGGTTAGTGGTGATGGCTCTTGGAAAAAAAGAGAATTTAACTCTTTATTTGGCGTTACGAGCATTATTGGAAATTTTACTGGTAAGGTCATTGACCTAGTGGTGAAAAGTGCTTTTTGTCAAGCTTGTTCTCTGAAACGTGCAAAAACTACCGAATCCGAATTTGACGAGTGGTATGAAACTCATAGTGAAGAGTGCAATGCGAATCACCAAGGTTCAGCAGGAAAAATGGAGGTGGACAGCGTCGTGGATATGTTCTCCCAGTCTGAAGAAAAATTTTAAGTGCGTTATAGAAATTACGTGGGTGATGGCGATTCGAAAACCTACAAGTCTGTCGCGGATGCACAACCCTATGGCCCTGATTTCGAAATTTTCAAAAAAGGAGACATCGGACACGTCGCTAAACGAATGGGTAGCAGGCTTCGGAATTTGAAAAAAAGAGAGAGAATAGGAGGCAAAGGCAAATTGACAAACGACTTGATAAATAAACTTACAGTTTATTATGGCCTCGTGATCCGAAGGAATGGCGATTCTCTTCAAAATATGAAAAACGCTGTCCTCGCAACGTTTTTCTATTTGATTTCGACCGACAAGAAGCCCCAGCACCAATACTGTCCAGCAGGTCTCGAGAGCTGGTGCGAATGGCGCGTGGCCGAAGCGACAAAAACAACGAAAAATGTTGTGCATCCCCCTCCGCTACACCCCGAAGTTCAAAAACATGTGCTCCCAATCTACGAAAGTTTGTCAGATGATACTTTGTTAGAAAGATGTTTAGGAAGTTTCACACGAAACCCAAATGAAAGTTTCAACGCTTGTATTTGGCGGATGTCTCCAAAACACCTCAATTGTGGCATGAAAATTATCGAAATTGCCGCTTATATCGCCGCGTTAGTATTCAATGAAGGACATTCGGCCACTTTATTGCTAATGAAGATCCTGGAATTGCACATTGGTACATTGCAAGCTGACTGCCGACGGTCACGACCAACGACGCTTGAGCCAGCAGGCGCACGCCACAGCCAAAGAGTCGAAGGAAGCCCGAACCATCGCTCGAATGGAAAGAATGAAGAAAAATGAGTTATTCGAAGAATCGGAAGGACTGATGTACGCACCTGGTATTGCCGATTGACTTTTTTTCAGAGTGAGTGAAAAAAAAATACATTTTTTTCAACGAAAAACTTTAAACGCGTTTTCCCGAAAACCATGTTTTTAAAACGGTGTGACAAATAACTTGAAAACTTCTCATTCGATTTTCATAAATTTTTTTTTCAGTTGTTAGAAACACTTTTCTCTAGTCCTTGACGAAGAGTTTTTGAAAAAAACATTTTTTTTTCCTTAATTTTTCCAAAAAATATGCGAAAAAAAAACACTTTTTTTTATTTTTACGCTGTAACTTTGAAGAAAAAATTTTTTTCAAAATCGGAGAACGTCAGGGACGAGATGACACATTTCCGAAAATAATTTGTATTCATTTTTTGTTATAGGAGTATTTCCTGACTGTCTATGTGTCACACCGTTTACCTCCTCGACGAGAGCAGCCTTCACTTTGCGCGATGATATACGACACCTGGACCCGAATTTTCACGGAAAACTTTTTTTAACATATTTTTCATATCTAGTTGTACCCCCAATAAAATTTTTCGGCTCATAACAAATGATGAATTTCTCGTGAGAGGGTAATTTGTTGTAATTCTGAAAAGGCACGAGTCGAATAATGCACGAATTTATTCGGATTAGGCTGGGTGCTTAATGGCAACGTATATAACCCTATATGAAAACGAGATTTTAACTTGATGATGGAGATCGTACCTAGAGGGCCTGGTTGGAAATTACCGATTTCTTTCATAGAAGAATAGGAATTCGCTACCTCTCCGAAGGGTTTCCCAAGGGCGTCCAAAAAGAAAACAAGGTTGTCATGACGCAATTGCAAGGAATCTCTTAGTCTTGATGATATTTCGTCCTCGTATCAATTTTTCAAAATTGTCGGGAGAAGTTTCATGTTCAGAATCTGACTCAGTATCAGTGTCCGTGAGAGAGTCATCAGTCTTGTCTGCAGGGTCGTTCCTTGGAATTAGGGTTGGTTCTGAGTCTGTATTATCGATTTCTTCTAGTGCTAATTCACTGAATTCAGAATCAGCATCCGATTCTCCTCCTTCCTTGCTAGTGATCAAGCGGTTTTCATCTGAATAGAGCTCTACAACATCTTTCAATTTGCCTTTTTTCCTTGGTCGAAGATAATACCTTATGGTTTCCTCCCGTTGGTTCGGGATAGTCGAAGAGTCTGAGAAAATCTCCATGTTTTCTTGGGTTGTGGGTGTGTGCTTCGGCCTCTGTTTCTCAATGACTTCTTTTCGTTTCTGGTTTTCTAAACTTAATCTATACTGTCTGCCAGCCTCAGTAGGTTTTTTGGTCCTAGAAGAGCGTTGTCTTTTAGAATTTTCTATAAAAAGAGCTTTTACATCAACTATTGTACTTTCGATCGTCTCAGGTTACTCTTGTTCGACAGGATTCTCTTCAGTTGGATTTCTAGACAACGCGTCTGCATTCACGTTTGTCTTTCCTGCCTTATAAACAATCTCATATTCGTATTCTTCGAGTTTAAGTCTCCATCGAGCTAAACGCGAGGTAGGGTCTTTGGCCTTACGCATTCAGACCAAAGGGCGATGGTCTGTTACAATCGTGAATTCACGCCCCCAAAGATAGGGCTGAAAATGAGAAACGCAAAATATAATTGCCAACACTTCCTTCTCGCACGTGCTTTAATTACGCTCCACCTTGTTTACCAGGTTTCCTCCTAATTAATTTCCGGTTTTTTTGCAAATAAAACACATAATTCCAAAAAAATCGTAACCTTTATTTCATTCAAAGTATTTCCCATCGCTTTCTACACATTTTTCCCACCTTTCTGGTAAATTGTGGATACCACGCCAGTAAAAATCATTGCCTTTGGAGGTGAACCACTCGGTGAGCCATTTTCGTACATTTTCGTACGAGTCGAAGTGCTACTCAGAAAGGGCATGGCCCAACGAGGCAAAGAGGTGGTAGTCGGATGGCGCCAGGTCTGGTGAGTAAGCTGCATGATCAAGCACTTCCCACTTGAGCCTTTCCAGCGTGTCACGAACGACTTTCGACTTATGCGACGGCGCATTGTCGTGGAGCAAAATCACCTTCTTCTGTCGTTGTTGATATTCTGGTTGGTTTTCCACAATGGCTCGGCTCAAATCTTTCATTTGCTGTTTGTAGCGAACGGCATTCACAGTTTCACCAGGTTTCAGCAGTTCAAAGTATATAACACCGGACTGGTCCTACCACACACACAGCATGACCTTCCGACCGTAACGATTTGGCCGTGCCGTCGATGTCGATGTTTCACCTGGACTCACCCACGATTTGTTGCGCTTAGGGTTCTCCAGGAAAATCCACTTTTTATCACCAGTAACAATACGATGCAGGAAAGACTTTCTTTTGTATCGTTGAAGCAGCATTTCACAGGTCACTTTTCGATTCTCCATTTGTCTCTCGGTCAGTTCATGGGGCACCCACTTTCCACACTTCTGAATTTATCCCATGGCTCGCAGACGTTTGGAAATTGCTTGCTATTGAACTCCCAACGCATCTGCAAGCTGTCGTTGCGTTTGCGTGTTGTCTTCATCTAATAATGCTTGCAATTCGGCGTCATCGAACGATTTTCGCTTGTCGGAGCGTGCGGCGTCGTTCAGGTCGAAATCTCCATTTTTGAACTGTCGAAACCACGTTTCACATGTTCGAAGTGTTAATGCACGATCACCATAAACTTCCACAAGCGCACAGTGGCTCTCGGACACTTTTTTCCCCTGATTGAACATGAAAAGCAATGCATGGCGCATATGCTCAAAATTCGGTACAAAATTCGACATTTTTGAAGCGTAATAAAAACTCACTGGAAGATTTTTTCGAGAGAATGTCAACGCTGTTCAAGCACTCGATATGACTGAACAAAATGACATATGGTATGTGTTATCAACAGCGGTACAAAACAGAACGCCATCCATTGAAAAAACCGGAAATTACCTCGGAGTACACCTGGTAAGAGCCGTGAAACATACGCACAGGGTTGATCCTTGCCCACTGGTCCTTGGCTGAGTATGCCTCCCAATGCATAGCCACTCGCATCCGTAGTGAGGACAAAGGGTTGAGAAAAGTCTGGATATTTTAAAACAGGTTCCTCGCAGAGTTTCTGTTTTAGTGTTTCGAATGCCTCTTGCTGTTCCACTTGCCATACGAAATCTTTATCTTTCTGCTAAAGAAGGGTGAGCGGTTTCGAAATCCTAGAAAATTGATTGATAAATCGGCGATAATAACCTGCTAGTCCAAAAAACTCACGTACTTTTTTCATATTCTTAGGACGAGGAAAATCCTTCACGGTTTGTAACTTCTTGGGGTCAGGTTTCAGACCTTCTTGTGTAATTGTATGCCCTCAATAATTTACTTCTCGTTTAAGAAATTCGCACTTATCCGGCTGCAATTTAAGATTGGTTTCTCTGAGCCTTGAAATTAACTGTAAATACTTTCTACGATGTTCCAACAGAGTTTTAGTATATATAACAATATCATCTAAATAACCAAACAACTCCACGCCTTGCAAGCCGGTAAGAACGAAATCCATCAAATTCATAAAAGTAGCCAGAGCATTTTTTAGCCCGAAGGGCATTCGCAAAAATTCCCAATGGCCAGCAGGGGTCGAAAACCCGTTTTTATGCCGATCTTTCTCGCTTATTTGGATCTGGTGGAAGCCGGATGCCAGGTCAAAAACTGAAAAGTAATTTTCTCCCCCCAATTTATCTAATATTTCAGTTATCTTAGGTAGGGGATAAGCATAACTGACCGTTTTTTCGTTAAGAGCTCGAAAATCTAGGACAAGGCGCCATTTTTTGTTGCCTTGACTGTCGGTTTTCTTCGGCACTATCCAAATACGGGTGTTGTAGGGAGATTGAGAGGGCTGTATAATATTATTTTTCAGTAGTTCGTCCACTTGTTTTGTAATTTCATCCTTGAGCACGTGAGGAAAACGATATTGGCGTTAGTGAATCGGTGTGTCATCAACAGTTTTGATTTCGTGCTTTACCACCGTGGTTGCGCTCAGAGGCTCGCCAGGAAGATGATAACAGTCCGCACTGGCCTTAATCAAGTATTCCACCTCCTGGTGCTTGCGTTCATCGAGGTGTTCTAAACGAAGAAGTTCTACTACTTGTTCGCTACGTCTTTCTTCTGCGTATCTAAACACTCGTCGCCCTGAATGTCTTAGAAATTTACGTACTCTTCGTTTTTTACTCGTTTTAGAAACTTCACATTTTCCCGATGTATTGGCTTCTTTTATCATGTCGACTTCTCGTAACTCTACTTCTGGAACGTCAAGACCGATTTCCCCATTAAGGGTATTGATTACTGGCAGATGGGTTCGTCCGTATTGCATTTCCCATGAAGACCACTTTTGTTACCTCATAACGTGGTAAATATCCGACTTTCAAATCGGTATCTTTCAGATTTACGCGTATTATTTTTCGGGTCCTGGGAGGGATCGAGTATTTCAATGGTGCACGTAAAAATGGAATTTCGAGGCCATTTACTCGCAAACAGGTCCTATCCCAATCGATGGCGGCGCGGTGCCTGGCGAAGAAATCTGTCCCTACAATTCCGTCCTGACTGATAGGAAAATCATCAGGAACAACGTGGAAATCAGTTTCGCAGTCTAAAAACTTTAGAGATACCTTTCCCAACGTGGGGACTAAATGTGGCGAAATTCCGAGCAACTGAATTTTTTTTGAACTGTCCACCGTTAGACCGTTATTGACAGCCCTGGATTTAATCAGGCACGGCCCTGCTCCTGAATCGAGTAAGAAGAGAAGGGGCCAGTCAAAAACAATTTTAATAGTGGGTGACTCAAGGTCTAATGTGACCTTGACTGGCTGCTGGATTACTCGGTCATTTCTCTCATCCAAAAGGTTTTTGCTGGGCTTGTGCTTCGACCCTCTGAAGCTGGAGGGCCCCGCCAGTTTTCCGACGTGGGTTTTGGAGATTGGTTTTACCCCTTATTCCGGGAAAAACAGGTATCTATGGTATGCCCCGGCCTTCGAAAATGTGTGCAATGGGGTCGATTTCCTGCCCCCGAGGACAGCTGATAGCAGCGATCTCTCGAATGGCCTGACTTTCCGCAATGATCGCAACGTAACGGCAATCCCGAAGTGGAGCGTCTCTGTAAGTTTGGGCAACTCGACGCTTCGTGTCCTGATACCTTGCAGAACTGGCAGACGATCAATTTGCAGGTGGTACTAGTGTGTCCATCATTTCCACAAGTCCCGCAATTTTTTGATGGTTGAGCGAAATGGACGGCGGCGGAGTATCTACAATTCATAGTTGCGTGTCCGTTTCGTTTACATATTTCGCAATAAACGCGAAGGTTACGCCTACAATTATTTTCGTCATGACCGCTGTAATTGCAAATCTTACATCTTTTGTCATTACGACGTTGGTTCTGTTTATTTTTATAGCAAGTCTGAGCATCGTGTCCTTGTTTGTCGCACAATTGGCATGCCTCGTTGGATAGATTACTTGGGCAGTATTTTGCAATGTGGTCGTTCTTTTGACACAAGTGGCATCGTATGATTGTGGCTGATTTCTTGAATTGAGGGCAATCTCCAGTGTCATGATCTGCCCTTTTACATACAAGACATCTTGCTTGTGAAAACCCAGAGGATGACGATCTCAAAAGGCTCTGTGCCAACAAGCGATTCTCGATATCTATTGCTTCAGTCCCAGCCTTGCTTAAATCTTCTCTCTCTTTTATCTTGTCTGAGATTTCTGGCCTCAGTCCCATCACAAACGCACGCCCGCATGTAGTTTCTATGTTGGTTTTCGCGACTTCATCTATATTTCCATTGTTTTCGGTTTTGTGGGACTCTATTATTTGGCTGCCCAAAGTGCGAATTCTGCCGAAATATCCAGCGACATCTTCGTCCGTTTTTTAGTAGGTTCTCGATCACTCTCCAAGCAGACTGCGGGTGGGGGTACTTGGTGCATATATTCCCTTTAAAAGTGATAAAAATGCATCAAGGGTTCCTGGGTTTTGCCCTCTTACTATCCTCCGTGCACCATCTTGAAGTTTCGAAATAAGTAGTTTCACTAATGGTGCCTCTGCGTTTTCGGGTAGCATAGCCTTGGCATCGTAGCAACCAGCCACAAATTCACGAAAAGAGGTTCCATCCTTATTCCCGGAAAAAACAGGCACTACCTCCAGTGCGTCTCGCAACCTGACAGACGTGTCTGCCATAATTTCTCCTTTTGCAAGTGCTGCTATTGAGACGTGAGGTTTTTCGAAGATGTTTTTATTTTTGTTCTCTTGTGACTTGAAAGTTTTACTCGAAGAGTCGGTGGTCTTGTGAAAAATCTCTAAATCTAGGCTCTTCGAAGAGGGACCGACAGGTTGTTCATCATGAGGCAATCGTTTATTAAAAGGAAGTCCTGAACCTAATAATTTCTCCCTTTCTTCTTCAGACAGATGACTCGTCTTTGACTACGTGTTACGTTACTATTTTCACCGTTTCCTCGCTCAACAACCATTTGTAATGTCGCAGAAATTATACGTAGTGTGGATCCGCACAATGGCGATAAACTTCAATTTTTCGACACGGTTCGAGTTATAATTATCTGTTATCTTACGTATTTCGGCGAAACATAAATCATTTTTAAAACATTTTTCTTATTTCATACAATCCTGTTGAAGAATAGATTTTCGGAATAAACTAACTGCAATTATTGCTCTTGTATGCTATAAAAATATTCAAAAATTTTTCAAATTTTACATCATAATTAAGGTTCTATACATTTTATTTTATTTTGGGTTTCTTAAAACTTATGTGTAATTAAAAAATCAGAGTTACAAATTTGAGAAAACATTTTTGTTATGTAACTTGATCTTATTTTATAAAAATAAACAAGTCACGTTGTATTGAACTTTATAGACATAACTTTTTTCCTGCAATTTATACATAATTTTCAGTATTTATTCAGATTTGTTGAAATCGAGCGACGGAAAATCCATCCTTCACGTCATAGAATCATCATTTACTCAAGTTTTACCTATGAATAAAATGTATTCATTACAGTTTTCTATACACATATAAACGTGCAGAATTTTTTTACCAACCCTGGCAAAGTCTATGCAACACTGTATCGTTGCATTTTCGTTGCACTTGCGTTGCACTAGCGTTGCACTTTTATAATCAATACAAAAACGAACTGACAAAACCCGCATGTACTATAATGCGATAAATCATGAATAAGAAGTATTTCCAATAGATAGCAGGAGGAAAAACTTTGGAAATAAAGTTGTACGTTAAGGGGGGACACCACCATAGATTTTTCAAAAAATCAATTTTTTGTTTGGAATGAATGTATTCTCTAACTCTTCGAAAGTATTCTCGTAAAATTTTAGACCGAAATTTTAAAAACTGAGGGATTGACGATTTATTTTCTAGCGCGTTGCAGGTAACTTGTTCTCAACGCGCTCGAGCTCCGGAGCTCTTATCTTTGAAACATCGATTTATCTCTTGAAAGAATGCTATTCGCCGAATTGCATCATTAAGAAAATGAAAAAACAAGTCAGGAAATCTAGGAATTTTCATTCGTAGGTGTACGTTAGTGTAGATAAGGTGATTTTTGTGTGAATAGGAAACTTTTTTTAGATGAATCTCGGTCCTAAGCACTAGTCCGTTATCGAGAGCATTTAAAAAGCATACGGAAAAATGGGACGTTCGAAAGGATCGAGATCTAATTCTGTTCGTAGTTTAACGAAACCGCGTAAAAAACGTGTTCCATTAAACAGACAAGATAGAAGTGTAGAACCCGGCCCGAGTGCCAGCGCGAAAAAAATGAAATTCGCGAGTACTGAAAAAATTGTGGTTGATATTGGATTCGCTTATCGTATAATTCAGTTCGCGGCTGTTTTTAGTGCGATTTCAGACAAAATGGTGTGCCGAAAATGTGGAAAAACTGTGCATTTCTCCGAAAGTGATTGCCGTGGTTTCGGTTTCAAAATTGTGCTAAAATGCCGATGTGGCGAAGAAAACATTCCGTCATGTCCCTATATAAATAACGGATATGAAGTGAATCGAAGAATGGTGTTTGTCATGAAACTTTTGGAGATTTCACACGCTGGATTGAACTTTTTTAGCGGTTTCATGGACATAGGAGCGGGACTGTCAAATGTATCGTACACGCGTATCCTGGAACATATATATGACGCGGCAAAAGTGACTTTTATGACATTGACGCGGAAAGCAGTGGCTGAGGAGAAAGAAGAAAACAGAACGCGTAATTTGCCTGAGAATGAACTAACGGTTAGTGGTGATGGCTCTTGGAAAAAAAGAGAATTTAACTCTTTATTTGGCGTTACGAGCATTATTGGAAATTTTACTGGTAAGGTCATTGACCTAGTGGTGAAAAGTGCTTTTTGTCAAGCTTGTTCTCTGAAACGTGCAAAAACTACCGAATCCGAATTTGACGAGTGGTATGAAACTCATAGTGAAGAGTGCAATGCGAATCACCAAGGTTCAGCAGGAAAAATGGAGGTGGACAGCGTCGTGGATATGTTCTCCCAGTCTGAAGAAAAATTTTAAGTGCGTTATAGAAATTACGTGGGTGATGGCGATTCGAAAACCTACAAGTCTGTCGCGGATGCACAACCCTATGGCCCTGATTTCGAAATTTTCAAAAAAGGAGACATCGGACACGTCGCTAAACGAATGGGTAGCAGGCTTCGGAATTTGAAAAAAAGAGAGAGAATAGGAGGCAAAGGCAAATTGACAAACGACTTGATAAATAAACTTACAGTTTATTATGGCCTCGTGATCCGAAGGAATGGCGATTCTCTTCAAAATATGAAAAACGCTGTCCTCGCAACGTTTTTCTATTTGATTTCGACCGACAAGAAGCCCCAGCACCAATACTGTCCAGCAGGTCTCGAGAGCTGGTGCGAATGGCGCGTGGCCGAAGCGACAAAAACAACGAAAAATGTTGTGCATCCCCCTCCGCTACACCCCGAAGTTCAAAAACATGTGCTCCCAATCTACGAAAGTTTGTCAGATGATACTTTGTTAGAAAGATGTTTAGGAAGTTTCACACGAAACCCAAATGAAAGTTTCAACGCTTGTATTTGGCGGATGTCTCCAAAACACCTCAATTGTGGCATGAAAATTATCGAAATTGCCGCTTATATCGCCGCGTTAGTATTCAATGAAGGACATTCGGCCACTTTATTGCTAATGAAGATCCTGGAATTGCACATTGGTACATTGCAAGCTGACTGCCGACGGTCACGACCAACGACGCTTGAGCCAGCAGGCGCACGCCACAGCCAAAGAGTCGAAGGAAGCCCGAACCATCGCTCGAATGGAAAGAATGAAGAAAAATGAGTTATTCGAAGAATCGGAAGGACTGATGTACGCACCTGGTATTGCCGATTGACTTTTTTTCAGAGTGAGTGAAAAAAAAATACATTTTTTTCAACGAAAAACTTTAAACGCGTTTTCCCGAAAACCATGTTTTTAAAACGGTGTGACAAATAACTTGAAAACTTCTCATTCGATTTTCATAAATTTTTTTTTCAGTTGTTAGAAACACTTTTCTCTAGTCCTTGACGAAGAGTTTTTGAAAAAAACATTTTTTTTTCCTTAATTTTTCCAAAAAATATGCGAAAAAAAAACACTTTTTTTTATTTTTACGCTGTAACTTTGAAGAAAAAATTTTTTTCAAAATCGGAGAACGTCAGGGACGAGATGACACATTTCCGAAAATAATTTGTATTCATTTTTTGTTATAGGAGTATTTCCTGACTGTCTATGTGTCACACCGTTTACCTCCTCGACGAGAGCAGCCTTCACTTTGCGCGATGATATACGACACCTGGACCCGAATTTTCACGGAAAACTTTTTTTAACATATTTTTCATATCTAGTTGTACCCCCAATAAAATTTTTCGGCTCATAACATTGATAGTTTTTTTTCAATCCACGCACAAAGTTGACTGACGATTTAGAGCGTCTATAGTGGTTGTTTCCCTTAAGAAAAAGAGAAATAAAAAAAATATTATTCTCTTCTCTTCCTCTTTGATTTTACTTCTACTTTTCATCAAATTATAACGTACCACCTACAAAATCAAATAAAATAAGATTCATGATTGTGTGAAAATAACGATAATGTATTAATTTATACTCATTATCAAATAGCACATGTAATTTTAAGAAAAAAAAGTAAAATAAAAACAAGTATCCTTTTCAACCCTAATTTGTTGAAAGCAAGCACCTGTCAATCGATTTTTTTTTTTTTTTTCTATGTGAAACGTCAGTTTTAGGTTACATGAAAGGTACTCAGATTTTTGATAAAAAATTACTCATTTTAACGAAGTTTTTTAAATGATTTTCATTGAAAATATCATGAACTTTTCTTTATTTAAGTCTCAAGGAGGAACGGACAATAAATAGAATAATCGAACTAAATAACTTATTGCACAAGTTCTAGGAACTAAGAAAGGTATTTCATTCTAGGTTTTTTAAATGAGTTTTTCAATAATTACGACGAAAAACAACCCTAACTTCTTATTTTCATGAGTTTCATGGATGAACACACATTTTATATTCTTATTATACGAAATAACAAGTGCAACGCAAGTACAACGCAACTGCAACGCTATATCGTTGCACTTACGTTGCACAAGCTTTTCCAGGGAAATTGTACTTTTTTATCATTACTTGTAAAATTCAAGTAAAATATAAGGTAGGATTTTATAAGAACTTCCACAATAATCACAGCATATTGTAACAATAATATTAGCATTCCGCCTTTTCAAACATTATTTCGGACTGAAAAGCTAGTTTCGTGAAGATTGACATTATTTATTATAACGTATGAATGGAAATTCGAAAAAAAGGTTTGCTGAAAGTCACTAATGGAAATGAATTGAAACTTTTTGTTTCACTGAATTCTTTCACTCTTTGAATAAGTATTTTTTTTCCCAGTGTTTAATTGAATTTTGAAGCACGCTTTTTTCTCCAAATAAATACTGTAAAGTCTAACTACATCATGATAGTATTATCATCATTGTTATTAGTTAAATGCAAAAGAATCCAAAGTTTCTCCTGCCACACGAAAATGATGAAATGTAAATGGAAAACGATGACTCAAGCTTCTTTTATAAATGCCACAACATGTTTCGAAATTATAGACCAATAAAACAGTATTTTTGTGTACTTAATGCAGTCACACGATAGTTCAGGTTAAATGTAAAGATTTTAAGGCCAATACCGTTTAATATTTAGGAATATGCACCAGTTACACACTATCGGTTTACAATAAATCCGAGAACACCGTTCAACACCACGCGTACTACAGATGGGTTCCGTTGGCATTGGTCTTCCAGGCATTATTTTTCAGAATCCTCTGGAAAAATTCGGAAGGCAGGGGCGTTTCATCTATTATTGGTGATCTCCGCAGTAATTATTCTGATTCTGATGAAGCTAAGGTGGAATTCGTTGATAATGTAACCTTTATCATCAAAAGCTTCAAGTCTTACAGTACCTTGTACAGTAGTCTTGTTAGTACCGTAATTACTTGAAGTTGAAACATAATATAATGATATTACAACATGTACCGTAGAGCTGGTCTGGTTAAGACTCCTTTCCATTGGATCAGTACCGAATACAATTGTAACTGCCCCAGGAAAGGAGACAAATTTTTCAGCGCTTTCACGCTCTTGTAGTACAGTCTACACTACACAATTAGTGCGAAAAGCGCTTCGCCTCGAAGCCTCTGGTGATAATGCGAGAACTATTTTTTTTCGAGACTCGTAGCTGTGGAAGTTGGTGTGTACGCATTCCTCAATAATTTTCATATACAGAAGGTATACGTGTGACAATTTTTTTCAAAATATTGCTTTGAATATAAATGTTTGAAAGTAAGACAAGAATAGATAGGCTGATGAGTCGCGCATTAGAATATCTTTGAATCTGTATACTTGATATGTCGATGTTTTGGCGTTGGTTTCCTAATATGATTGCACAATTATGTTTTTAGAAAATCACCAACAATATCTCATAATACAATCAATTCAAGCCAAATCGTAGATTATTTAAGAATATATTTACTATCACGCACGATCGTGTTTTACATGAGGGTTATTATCTCCGAATAAGCGTCACAACGAAAACCTAATTACACGACAGAAAGACCCACGACGTATGAAACTAATTCATTTTCATTTGGTGAATACTCTGTCGAGTTCACGGATATGGAATACGTAATTTCAAGTTTAACGTGATAAACGTAAAAGGCAAAATTTGTTTCTACGATAATGTCTAATTTTGAATTCATCATGTAAGTAAAAATCACAGAAAGGTATTGGTTTAAAACAAAATGTTCTCGACTCAAGGACATGTGCCTCATAAAATTATAAAAACATAATTTTTTGACTTTCGTTATGAATTTCATATTTTTTACAGCACAAAACTTCAGCTCTATTTCTGTTCTTTGAAATTATTTTTAGACTCTTGTTTTCTCGACTTTTATCTCGTATCTCGGGGATTTTTGGAAGGATATCCGAATGCAGCCAACATCGCCTCTGGACAATCCTTTTCATTTCTTCACGTTCTTGTAACGTGGCTCGATAAGGTTTCGAATATACCGGGACCGCACCCGCCTTGGTGACAATATCTATCTCCAAGAGGGAGGTGCAACCTAACTCATTCGCGTCCTTGGCAAAGCAGTGCCGATACTCGTTCACCAGAGAACAAAGCTCGCCCCTCTGCTCCACTGTCAACTCCTGACCTACAAGAATCTCCTCCATCGCGACCGGTTCTCTAATCGGTTCAGCTATCGGTAGCTCCCCTATAGAAAAAACCTCCTTGGTGATCGGCTTTTCAGGTCCGATTTCCACGGAAGTTTTGCTGAAATTTAAAAATCGTAACTCGAATGGTTCCTTTCCAACACTGGTTTCGATAAAATTGACTGAAGCGGGCGCCAACACTGTCTTTTTTAGAACGAAAATCTCGAACTGATTCGGATCCTCGTCCGCAAAAATTCTTGATAGCTCCGCCTGATTCTTATCTCGGAAAATCAGCTTATCATTGACCTTGAGGTACACCACCTGTGGAAGTTCGGTGAAGGTGCGACCAGCAATAACTTCCCATTGTTGGACATCGTCCGGAACAATGCGGAATCGGACATCGTCCACAACGACGCCATCAACACTGATTTTCGCTCGAATGACTCCAATCGACATGACCTCATTGCCCACAGGACCAAAACCTCTTAATGTACTCGAAACTCGCTCAAGTGGAAAACCACACGACAAAACCACCGACGCCTTGATCGTGCACGTGGAACTCCCCGGGTCAATCAAAGCCTTGAGCCTGTAACTATTCAACTCAAGGTCCTTGAAATATTTACAACCAAGATCCCCGACTCCATCGTTAATTAAATTCATGCCTGCGTTTTCAGACGGCGTGACAACAATAACCCGCGTGAAAACGTACGGGCCCCTAAATCGCGGTTGTAATTTCGTGCTTTCGTCCGTAGCCGTAGGATTGACACTTATGAAAACGATGTCCCCCAATGCAAACTTCACATCGATTCGGCGATGCTTATTGTACGAAACCCGGGATTTCTCCTGCGCAACTTCAATTTCGGGCCGTATTTTATCGCGTACGAGTCGTGGATCCTCGTAAAGTTCGCATTCCCAAGTGAACCCCGGGATTTTCCCCTTTTCAAACCGCGGAAGGTAACCAAGGAGGGCCTCAAAGGGGGCTCTGCCCGTAGTTTTATTTATTGACGAATTTATATCGCGTTCCAAGTCTTTTAACCCCTCGTCCCAACTAGATTCTCCCTATTTCCATGCTCGAGCCTTCTTTGGCGTCAAAATAGTTTGATTAACGCGTTCGGCCTGTCCATTGGCCTGTGGATGTCGACTCGAATTGAGTGTCAATTTTATACCCTGAGCGTTGCAAAAGGTAAGGAAATTTTGAGCCGTAAAACAAGTACCTCGATCGCAAATGATCCGCTGGGGAGCTCCAAACCGCCTCATCAAAGTCTTCGAATTTCTGATTACCGCGGATGTGTCAGTAGATTTTGCCGGGCACAAGGTCATGAATTTGGTGAGGTTATCGACTAACGTTAAGACATACCGATTTTTCCTTTTTGACTCGGGAAACGGGCCAAGATGATCGGCATGGATGACCGCAAAAGGGTGACCCCCAGGAGGGATGGAGTGAAGACCTCCTGGTTGTCTCCCCCGCGGCTTCTTCGTCATCACGCAGCTCAAGCACCTTAAAATATGGTTCATCAGATAATTCCTCATCTCAGGAAAATAATAGTAATTTTGCATTCTCTTCAAGACCTTCTCAAGTCCAAAATGATTTGACAGGTCATGAAACTAAATAGCAAGTGATTTTCGCATACAGGACGGAACAACATAGAACAAAATTTCCTCATTTCCTCTTTTAACAACTCGAAACAATAGCTCATCCTTCAAACGGTACTCTCGAACACTGTTTAGCTCAGATTTCACTCGTTCCTTGACTGGTTTTTCCAAAATCTCGACCAATCTCTTCAATTTGTCGTCGGAGCGTTGTTGCAACAAGATCTCGACTTCTCTGATCGCGAACATTTCGGAGATTCCAGATTGAGAAATCTCCTCCCCCGAGACAGGTACTCTCAAGAGAGCGTCCACATGTCGCATCGCTTCACCCTTACGGTGTACAACTTTGTACTCATATTCACAAAGGGTGTTAGCCCATCTGGCTTCTTGAGGGTACTTGGTTTGGGCCGCATTCAGAAAAACCAATGCTTGACAATCTGTCACTATCGTAAAGGGGATGGACATCAGAAAAGGATGCAGCCGCTCAACGGCCCACACGACCGCCAACAATTCTAGCTTGTTAGAATAGTATCTCGCCTCAACTTCGGATACTCGCCGACTGATTGCAAAAATGAGATGCAATTCACCATCAGGGCCGGATTGAAAAAGCATGGCACCAAGTCCGAGGGCACTTGCGTCCGTGTGGAGCTCGGTAACCTCTGCGTTTGGGGAATAAACTCGAAGAACAGGGTCTGAGACTAATTGGTTTTTCAATTCGCAAAAAGCCGCCTCGTGTTCTGAATCCCAGTGGAATTTCACTTCCGTTTTTGTCAAGTTACGCAATGGTGCCGCGATGCCAGCGTAGCCTAGAATGAACCGACAGAAAAAACTCGTTATTCCCAAGAAATGACGTACCCCATGCACGTCCTTGGGCCTCTCGAATTCGACAATGGCCTGAACGAACCTTGCCCACACCTGGACGAACACCCTCGGCGCTGAAACGAAAACCCAAGAAATCGACCTGTTTCAGCCCAAATTGACATTTGCTGAGTTTGCGAGTGAGCCCCGCTCTAGCCAATGCCCTGAAAAGCTTCCTCAATCTTTCCACAAACTCTTTCCAATTCCGAGCGAAGATAAAAATATCATCAAGGTAGAATAGGAGTATCTTTGGACGTAAGGGACCCAGTACCAGCTCCATGAGTTTCGAGAAGTAGAATGGCGCATTAGTGAGTCCAAAGATGGCACGCGTAAATTCGCCCGTGTCGTCAGGGGTTATGAAGGCCGTTTTTTGTCTGGCTCCCGGCTTGAGAGGCATTTGTAAATAGCCCTGAGCCAGATGCAACACCGCGAAGATCCGGGCATCTGACATTGCCTCCGAACACTCGTCGATATTTGGCAATGGATATTGCACTCGCTCGGTTTGCGCGTTCAATTTACGAAAATCTACGACCATGAGTTTTTCGCCGTTCGTTTTTCCTAACAGTATCATTTCCAAAGCGACAATTTCGATCACACTAAAAGATACACGACACATTTGTAAACTTGAAGCATCCAACTCATGAAAAAAACTCTAAAAGTCATCTCCAGAACTATCCACATCAACAGCTAATGAAGTAATCGCCAAAATCGGAACACCTAGTTGACGTTTAAACCGGTTTTTTACCATTTCAGCAAAAAAAGTCGATCAATTCGAAATTTCTGAAAAAAAAGATCTTCAATTTTTCACTTAGGAAGCGCCAATTTGCCGCCCCCAAAACTTGCCGCCCGGGGTGGCTGCCCCTTTCGCCCCCCCCCCTAGCTACGCTACTATGGTAATTATCATGTGATATTTGTTTGAAGATGATTATATTACTCAGATGTGTCGACGATAACTTTTTTATTCGTGATGTACTCTTCAAATCAGTTTTTTGAAATGAATTCGTCACATTTTTATTTCCAACTTCCAATCTTAATTGCGATACAAAAACCGACATATCCGCAAACATAAGGATACCACATACATAACAAAAAATTAAAAAAAATTTACAGGTTTGATAATGTTATCCGGACAACTGAGTAAATCATCTTTCATTTTCTTACATGAAGATTTATCAAAAAACTGTAAACATTTTGGAAATAATTCATGATATCCGTGCGAACACCATTTCTCTTGAGAGTCCTGAAAGACCAGATGCAAAGGGTCGTAACGACTATAGCATTTTCAGATCGTTATGTAGCTAACAACAACTATAAGGGTCATAAATTCATCAAGTTCAAATGTATGAAAGTGAAGTAAATAAAATGAAGAGCGTTATTTAATTCTCCTGAAAAACAATCAACTCTCATAATCAGACGTAATAAAATTGTCTGGTTTTTTAAAAAGGTGAGATTATGGTTCATCGTTATTGTCAGGGAATACGTATCACAGTAATAAACCTAAAACCACTTCTATTGTAAAACATACCTAAGCAGCCTGTCACAGTCTTATGAACATTCAGTGCCGGCTTAACCATAACGCGAACAACGTGATCGCGTAGGGCGCCAAGTCTGGGGGGGGGGGGCGCCTCTGTTTGTAAGATGTGAAAAAATGATGTACGAATATTGCTATTTCAGCAGAGACCTGTTAAAAGAATAACGTTCTTCTGTCATTTTTTTATAAAATGTTCGAATAAAAATCATTTTTCATCCGTGTGTTGATTAGATGTGAAGCGAAATACATCAAAAATATTCCAAACTATTCTCGGAGAATATGCTAGGGATATTCCTTTTACCATTGGCCTTATGGGAAACTACTTGGACATTCATATTTTCTGAGAGTATTGTTAAAAATATTCCTTAGTGCGATGAATGAGTTACAAATTCTTGCAAGACGATTTCCAGGAAAATCGAGTCCTGGAGATGTGCTTCATTACATTTTTCGCTGTAGCTCACAGATTTTATGCCTAACTTGGTTGTTGCAATAAGGCTCTAAAAACATGGGTATCCGCATCCGCCGCCATTTTGTGTCCTAGTGTTTGTTGGTGTGGTTGGTGTTGTGTTGGTGTTCATTGTGTTTACAAACCAACACTTGTCACCAGGACAAAAAATGGCGGCCGATGCGAAAAAAAAAAAATATATAGTTTGGTTTTAAAAAAAATGTATTTATAACGAATCTGGCATCGCTGAGATAATTTCACTGCAATGACAGAAACTCTTGTTGAAAATGCAGCACAATTTCACTATTGTAGCAAAGAAGTTTTTTTTAACATAAGGTAATCGTTTTGCTTGTGTTACACGATGTTCCGTAGCGCTTACAGAAGTGTTCGTTTCTCTTGCGAATCAGTTCTGCAGCAATGACGAATGTGTTTCGCTGGGACTGAAGTTAACTTTGCTGAAGAAACGATTTTTTTTAACAGCAATAGCAGAACGCTTTGCTGTAATAACAAATTTTTTCCACTATAACAACAAATTATGTTACGCTCTTAGAACAACATGTTTCATGGAAGTAACAAAGTGCTTCGTTGCCATAATAGAATAATTTATAATTACTATAAATATACTTTGCTGTAACTGTAATTTTGAACATGGTCCAGTTAATATTACAAATCAATTCCGCTTAAGTTATAAAATACTTCGATGTATTAAAAAAAAGAGCTAGGTTGCGGTTACGAATCTTCTTTGCGGAACAGAAAGTGAAATTTCGCTATCGAAAATAGGAAAGGAAAAATAGAAAACTTTTTTCTTACAGTTACGCATGCCACGCATATTGGCGAAGATATTATTGTTTATTATCTGGGAAACAAAAGTTCAATTTTTCATTCCTACCGGAGTAAATCCCATTTTGAAACCATTGCCATAATGGTTTTTGAAGTCATTGACAGATTTTTCATTTGTTTTCCATCAGTATATACTGCTAAAAAATAAAAAAAATTCTGGACATGGTTTCCAAATGGCCCAGAATGGGATTTACTCCGGTAAGGATCTGAAAAGTGAAGAGGACAAATCGCAGGGAAAAATAAGGTAAATATGGTTTTTTCATACTGACAAAATTGCTTGGTTCATGTTAATAGCTCTTTTTTACTAACGAAATGTGGATAATTTTCACAGTGTATATGAAATTTTTGTTGATCGATGAAATATCGTCGATCCTCTTTTTCAGCAATACGAAATTCAATAATGAAACATTGAAAAAAAATTCCTAGAAATTAGGTATTGCTGATGTTGGATTTTGGAATATTGTTTCTGTCTTTATTTTGCTAGTATTACCTTTTGAGGTTACAGGACATGTTAAAATACAATCAAACTTTTATCTGTGACCTGCAACGGAAAATAATAAGTATACCAACTGGAATTTTTTATTTTTTTTCATTAAAAAAATTTCGTCATATACTAATGAACTATAAAAAAAAGGAATCCCGACAAGTTTTGTTGACTTGACTATATAATGCTATCAAAAAATTTTGTATCGTATATGTATATAAAAAGTTGTGGTACCGCATCGGAAGAAAATTCAATATTGCGTTAATTTTGAATTTTATTTGGTTTATGTTGGGTGTTACATTGCCTAAAAATTAAATAGATTTAGATTTAATTTAAAAGAATCAGACTGAAATACAATTACTTTTATGTGTGTGTGCAACTTGGAAATAAATGAAGGCATCGCAACTATATATAGTTGCAAGGCGTCTTTTACTTACGATGCCTGTTTTAGTTGCTAGCGGGGAGCGTACCTTTTCAAAATTAAAATTGATCAAAAGATACTTGCACTCTACTATGATCAAACAAAAGATTGTATGATTAGCTATTTTATCCATAGAATAGGAAATCGCGCAAAGATTTAATGTTGTTAAGATGATACCTTCTTTTGCTAAATTAAGGCACGTGAAATCAAAATTTCATCGACATAATACATTTATTTTGTGTTTTGAAAATTTTGTAAAATATTTCATTTGTAATTTTATAAAAGTTGTATTTTTATGTATTATATATTCCACATGACATTTACTCCCACAATATTGCAGATTTTTGTGGTATGTTCAGATTCAGTCACGGTTATCCGTACAATAATAATTAGAAGGGGTTAAACATTGAAATTCTCACTATTATTAATTGCATTTTTTTGCTATCATTCAATTCAAAAATTATTTTCTTTATGCACAGGGAATAAAAAAAGAGGGGGGGGGGGAGCGCAGAATAATAGTTCGCCTAGGGCGCCAATTTTGTTCGAGCCGGCCTTGTGAACATTACAAAAAACTGATCAAAATTTTGAAAACTTCACCGCTGAAGGTAAAATTGATAACATATTGATGACACCGTGAGAAAGATTCTGACTTTTAATACAAAACTGTGAAAAATTCGAACTAGAATTCTTTACTGTAAAAATCAAAATTTTGTTCTTTACAGTATATATTTCTCTAATTCGATATGTTCAACTTACTATTCTATAACTACAAGTAGTTTTTTCAGAGGCGTTTTTCGTTGTATCATCTAGATGTGTCGACTATGACTTTTTTCGTGATGTGCTTTTTAAATCAGGTTCAAGAAATGAAACAGGAAACGTTTAATTTCACACGTCTGTTATAATCTTTACCCCAATTATTATACAAAAATTATAGCCTTTAAAATAGCGAAGATATCGAATTGTCAAAAATAAATTAACTTAAAGTTCTGATGATTCTCGCTGGACATCTGATTCTGTTTTTACACATTGGATGGCATGCAGATTCATAAAAAGGCTTTACACATATTGGATGAAAAAAAGGCCATTCAACTGATGTAAGCAGATACCATCGCTGAGGTGGATTACGCGAATAGAGATGGCTCCTAGAAGTATAGCAAGTGCTGTATTTGTGAAGTATTTTGAGGCCAACTTCCACTGTAAACATAAAAAATTGTTGAAGTTAAAATGCAGAAAGTTGAAGTAAAACATGTGTAATAATTTCACCTATAGGAACGTTTCTTTTATTTTGCTGTCAGTGATTAGAATCGCCTAGAAATATTTCTCAGATTCAAAAAATACACGTTTTTTGTATCCTATCGAAAACGTATTTAAATTATACAAATTTACTATGTAAGCATTTTTTGCATATTGTGAATGAGAACGAGCATTATAATGTAAAAAATCTTCAATGAAAAATTAATAGTTGCAATATATCCCAGATAGCAAGCGTACGACGCACGTGTGCAGGTGCACGCGTGTGTGCAATGATTTGTCCGAATGAGACGCACGTACCCACCTGGGCCTCACGCGTGAACCAACAATGAACTTTTACTGCGAGTTTTAGAGTTGGTAGCACTTGTGCGAGGCATTTGAGTCGTACTAGTGTGAGCGCACGCATGCGTGCAATAATTTGTCCGATTGAGATGCACGTATGTTATAAAAATAAAAAACGAAACCATATATGTTGCGCATGCGTGGTTGTCCACGCCAGTGTTGTCAGTGACATAGTAACCCCATATGGCCGAGTTATATATTATACGTGAAACGTGACTTTGCAACTTAAGTTGTTGATACAATTGTTGGTACAGTGTTGATAAACAATTCATTATTACTGACAATTGTCAGTAATTGTTGGTAAATATAAGTAAGGTGAAATTCAGCGTGCATTGCTATCGTAAAGGAAAATTAATTCATAAGTAGAAATTAAGTATATATCGATGAAAATTTGATTTATGAATTGAAACCACGTGTATTATAATTATTATATATAATGTATCGAATTTATTAGAAACAAACATTACTGTTAAATATGTCTGAGAAATGGGTTTTAAGAAAACGAGTTTTTTTGAAAATCGCTTATTTTCACCAAATATGTAATAATTGGAAGGCGAAAGGTCAAATTGTTGTATTTAATCGTTTTTTTTAAACGCGAGAAAAAGAATTAAGGCGAAATATGTTAATCTAGGTAAGGTTTTTTTTGAAACACACGAAAATGTGTTTGTTTACTGAGTCGAAATAAGCCATTTTCTGGAAATATTATATTTTGTAAGACTTTTTTTTCATCGCGGGACATAAACAGTAGTATTACCAGAAAAATCAATAAATTGTGAATAATGATAATTAGAAAAAAATTTCCGTAATCTTAGAAAATACATTGAAATTCATATAAAGTCTGTTACATTTTGCAGTGCGAGAAAACAAATAATTTAATATAAAGTAAATTCCTCTTTGTTGAATAAAAATTAGTGAAATTAGAGGATAAATCGCTCCGTGGAGTTGTAAATAATATCGAGTTTGATCCTCGGAGCCAATATTCAAGAAAAAAAGAATGATGGGTATTTTTCCTCATTCCTTTATTAATTCTCTTTCGTTCAAGCTTTCGACCTTATAATTTGTGGTCCTCATCAGGAATCTTGATATAAACAAAAATCTTTTTCCAATTTGATTATTAAAAATATTATGATAAATTAAAACCAGATTTCCAATTATTACTCAACTTACATGATTGAAGCACAAGCATATCTACACCAATTCTATTGGCAAGTCAATTTCATCATTTGAATTTTACTTCAATGTTTCCAATAATTCACTAAACTGTCAACTTTCCTCTTTTTTCAATTCCATCATGAATAGTATATGCGATTTTCGTCTTATCTCTTCCCTCTTGTTTAACTACTTTCCGCCGTCAAACTTGACAATTAATCAAATCAATCACATATATATGTCTGTGGCAATGAACAAGACAAGACTAATCTGGAAATTCTCGAAGTTTCTATAAATATCTGTTATTACTACCAAGGTAGAGAAAGGGATGAACCAATAGAAAAAACTCATGCAAACACAATAATTATTCCTATTATAAAATTCTATTTATCAATTTATCATAATAAGCGTTTAAATTTATCGTGTCTAGTTGTTTGTTAATACTGTTTTTCTTCGATTTAATAAAAATCATTTCAAACGTCGAATAGCTGAATGAGTATAATTTATCATTGAAATAAGTATTTTATCTAACAATATAATACTTAAAAAATATCATTTTCTACAGATTATTAATGTTTTTTTATGTATTTCTTTTTGATAACTAAAATATGTTTTGTTGTAAGTTCGTCTATTGGATGTGAACCTTTTTTTATTGTTACAAGAAAGTATTTTTTTTCCAGATACATGCTGCGTACAGTTATTTCAATTTTTTATGATCACGACTCACATTAAGATCAAACAATACATGTTGATTACAATGATGTGATAAGTAGTTTGTTTATGAATATGACTATTCATTTAAATAAATATTTCACGAAACAAAGTCGTTCTTTATAGATATTATTTGCACAATTTGTTTGTTTGTTTTTTTTTGTTCTCATCAATGTAACATATTAATTTGGTGTAAATGCTTTTTATAAATTTAAATAAAAAAAAAAAAATAGAATATACACTAATATGAATTCAATAATTTGTAAACAAATAACTTAAAAAATTGATAACTTGTCGATAATGGTCACTTTGAAAAATTACATTGAATTGTGTAATATTTAGTTTTATGAAGAATTGTAAAAAAAAAAAAAATTTAACTGAAAACATAAGCCTCATTTTATCTCACGTCAGATCTGATATGAGATAAAATATATGATCAAAAAATGACCTAACTAATGATGTACGTCACAAGTCTTCACGGTTATTATTCACCTTGGAATAATTCTTTGAAAATTACGAACAGGCTATTACGAATAGAGAAAGAGAAAGGTTTCTCTTCATTTTCTCGAGATTCTTGTTTGTAACCGTAGGACCCTTCTCTTGTTCTAAGTCACGTTTATGTAATGTATTAATCAATTAAGTTAATGAATACTGAAAATGAGATACATAATAATGTACTAGTACATTAATTTGGATTAATTATAAAATTGTGATTTTGATTGCTAGCTAGCAATCCAAAAATCGCAATTTCGTCAGATTCATTAAGGGGAATTTCAGTTTTGGGATTTCTTGTTTTTTACATTTATTATTGGAAAATTTGGCTTTCGGCGATTGAGTGGTCGAAAACTGGCGATTTTGGACGCTCGGATGGCATCAATTCGAAGATTTTGCACCTCTGACTTTAATCGGCGTCTTTCTGATTTAAGTGAATTTGCACATTACAAGGTTACTGAGCTCAGGAAATTCTTACTGTATCTAGTCCCAGCCGTTCTCAAAGGTGTCATAGCAGATGCTAATTATCAACACCTTCTCATTTTACATTGTGTTGTTCGTATTTTAAACATGGAAAATATTTCCGAAGATGCTTTTCATTACTGCACTGTTGCACTTCAAGACTTTGTTACTTCATGCGGAGAGTTCTACGGGCAACAATTTTTGTCGTACAACATCCATGCACTGTTGCACATAGTCGATGATGTCAAAAAATACGGGCCACTCGACTCCTTCAATGCTTTTTGTTTTGAAAACAGTATGCCGGAATTTTGCAAAGACCAACGGAAGCCAGGACAAAATCTGGAGCAATATTACAAGATATGTAGTAATGGAAAGAAATGACCAATGTGTATCTCCTCAGGATCACATTGTAAAGATCAAAATCGGAAAATTGCATGAAAATGGTCCTCTGCCAGGCGGTCAAGAAGCTAGGAGGTCTCAGCAATTGATCAGTGTTGAAATTGGTGATATTCGATTCTCCAGTCAGTTACGAGATTCTTGTTGTCTTGTAGGAAACACGGATATTTGTATCATCCAAAATATTCTGAAGGTTCATAACAATATTCGTTTAGTTGTGAAAAAATTCCAAACTGTATCACCATACTATGACGTTGGTTATACTTCCGAAGCTGTTGGTGTATATTGGGTAAAAAAACTGTCGAATACTTTAGAAACAATAAATATCCGCGAGGTACAGCGAAAATGTTACCTAATGCCGAAATGGAGTGAAATTGAAGGAGAAGAAGAGAAAGAAGTTGAAAATGAATATGTTTGCGTGACCTTTTTAACGCCCGTTAAATTTCCCCACGATGTCGAATGATAATAATTTATCATGTATGTGTAACTTTTTTTCAAAATACAACATCATTATTAATTTTGTAATCAAAAAATCTTTTCTGTTACAGATCTTCGGAAAACTTCCATCAGAAATGTCTCAATCCGCAAACCCAGGTGGCAGCCAACAGCCTTTGACTAAACGTAAACTAAAGCAACTGGCAACTTCTACATCTGGAAGAAAAATTTTCAAATCTACGAAATTCTCCACAACGGATTCAGAAAATGAGTCGCGACAAAATGTGAGCGCTAAAAAAAAGACATGCCCTGATACTTTGAAAGTCTTGAGAAGTATCATCACCGACAAAAAAAATGTACAAAACCCTGTCAAGAATGTAACCTCTGGCCAAGCTCTCAAGAAACCTGCCTTCCTACAAACGATGAAATCTCCAAGCCTCCCGAATTCTCTAGAAAAAGGTGACAAATGGGATTTACCCGTCAAACAATTCGATACCCAGAAAGAAAATCGTAATATCGAACGACAATTTTCAAGTACTTTAATTGACCAAAGTGTAAGAAAACGGTCTCTCAAGAGGATCCTTTCAGACGAAAATCTTGGGGAGCAAATAATGTTTTATATAAAGTAAGTTTAAAAATGGAATTTTTTTACTGTAACAATTCAATATTTTTAAGGTTTGATATTTTGTATTACATTAACTAGGTCCGTAAGAATCAATAACGTGTATGTGCAACTGTTGAAACATTTATAAAACAGTAAAAACACAATACTCAACTAGTGTATGCACCATAATAAGACATTAATTATATTCGCCAATAATAGCATAGTTTAACAGTACAACGAACAAATATATGTTTTTGGGATCGTACCATATAATTCCGATCTTAATTTTACACGAATTATTGTCACAGTTGATACTTAGTTTGCTAAAGAATCAATATGTTGAATAAAAATCATACTCTTGAAATACACTAAATCTCTACCTCAATACTTGTTTCAGAACCGTGGAAAAGCAAAATAACACCATCATTGAACAGAACAAAGAAATAATCAGCAAATTTGATAAGCTGCAATCTCATAATGACCATAAGAATAAAAAACAACTAGACATCTCTAACAGAAATTTGTACGAGCCATTGGAAGGATTTCCCGTGCTGACTATTGAGGACCTGCAGGATTTAGAAACCGATGCTAAAATGAATGTTCGTCAAAAACTTGTAAGCTAACGCATAAACGCTCCTTACACTTATCAAATTTTGAAAATTCGATATAAAAAAAATGATATATTTATGTCTAAAAAATTTAAGATGTAATGAGATTCAGCCTAAGAAATGAAAATTTACATTAAACCTTATACAGGTTTACACATAAACCTTTCTCTCATGAATGCGAATAATCTGAGATTCACGCGTGCGAGATTTATGAACTCTCACGCATGAGAGGCATTTGCGTCACATATGAGCTTGCACCTGTTGTACTCCATGACTCTCACGCATGCGTGAGAGTCATATTGCACGCACTGTGACGGCATTTTGCTATCTGGGTATATGTGCTAAAATAGTTTACCTGAGTGCCCTAGAATTAGATACAGAGCCTTTGGTTCAAAATTTGTAAAAGGATAAATCTGTTTCGAAAATTGAGTGAGTCTTACGAATTTCGAGTCAAACGTTCGTTTCCTTGTTAAAGATCACGTATTTAATTTATGTGCACAATATTTTTTTATTTTATAGAGATTCTATATCTTTGTATCTATCCTGTAATGAGCCCACAGTCAAAAATTTTGGCATTCAAATATTTCTCGATATTATACTTAGATCAAATCAGAGAACTTTTAAACTCTGACTTTTCTTTCTGATACCGATAAGTAATTTATTAAATTGTCTATACTGATGAAAAAGTTTGTAAACACATAAAATACGAAACTTATAATTCATGGTTATGACAGATTATTCATTTGGTTTTATTGGAAGCGAACAAAACTATAGGAAATTATCCAGTAAACCAGTGAGCTCGCTGTGAGCTCACAATTCCCGCTGTAAGGTGAATGAAAAGTGAGCTCACAGTGAGCTCACGGCGAGCTCACAGCAAACACAGATAGAGATTTGTTTTTTTAGTAAATAACTTAAATAAAACCTTGTGTTCCATCGAGGAAATTGATGATATGATCGCTTTTCTCTTACATATTACGTAGCATATCGTATGCTCAGAATTAGTCTCGTGATGCTGAAAAAATTTCGCTAAAGTATCGACTACCCAAAAGAAGGAAGTATTTATCAGTATTTACTAAAAAAACAAATCTCTGTCTATGATCGTTGCGAGCTTACTTTTCATTTACTAAAAGCGGAAATTGTGAGCTCGCAGTGAGCTCACTGGTTGACTGGGTATGGTCGTTATAAATTAAAAAAAAAAAAAAAATTACAATAACTCAAGATGAATACATCGCATGATGCGTTTCTATAATTATTATATTAACTGACTTGTAGTTGTTTGAATTGGATTTTTTGTCCTTTTAGTCCTGGCGACATTCAGACGTTTATTTCCAGGTGATACTGTGCTTGAAGCTTTACCTTGAAATGAAAGGAGTAAAAATAAATATTATTCACCAAGTAATTCATGTACATGCATGAAAACTTATATCAACACTTTAACTAAAATAAATAACAATAAGTACATAAATAATACTTGTAATTTGTGTTGAATGAGTCACAATTATTATGTTTTTTTATGAAAACTCACCAATAAGATCAGAGAAAACCACAACGGCACATATCATAATGCACGCAAAAGCTAGAAATTTAGTTGACATTTTGCGCAGGCTTTTTTTGGGCGTAAGTTTAGCTCAGCAGATAGGTAGGATGAATCGCCAGCAGTTGAAGTTGATTCACCAGAAATCTGATATAAGAACATAACGTTTAAAGGAGATAGAAAAATACTAATTACAGAGTTCCTATAGATAGAAATTCTAACAAAAAATTTCAATGTAAAAATATAAATTTCATAGAAATTATCGACTTACAGCGGCTAAATTTTCATTTTTTTTTCAGACGATTTCAAATCGGAGCCTGCTGGTTGGTCAGCATTTTTGTAAATTTTATGGTGAATTTTCAAATGGGACCACAAATTTGTCGTATTTCCTGAAAAAACCACAGTTTTTGGGCACAAATTGCACTGCGTCTTTTTTTCTTTTTCACTCATTGTAAAGTAAACTCTAGCTCCCTTAGTAGGAGTCATTTTTTAATAAGATTTGTAATGTTTATTTTGAGCGATCTGTTTTTTGTAAAAAAACATACATTATGATTGTAGCGATTTTCACTTGTTTTTACTGACATCAAATTTCAAATATTCAAAGTTCTTGCTCCCGCGCCCTTCGTATAGGTTCAAAAAATATCGCATTATCGCCAACACAAATATCGATATAGTAAAATATCGTCCTGTCGAAAATCGGCGATAAAATATCGACATTCAAAACGCAATTATCGATAATTCACATTATCGATATGATATCGAGCATGCCTAGCTGTGAGGTCGCCTTTATGATTTATGATTTTTGTGATCTCTGGCTCTTCGTTCATATTATTTATCGTTCATCCCGTCATCCTTAAACCGATTAAGTGTCGAAAATCCGATCTGTGCGCTTCATTCTCGGATACGCCTTGCAGTAGTTACGAGCGAGTGTAGCACATACGGTTTCCGGAGTCTGAGCGGGCCCGACGCAGATCTGGCATGTCGGACAGTGAACACAACAGTTCATCTCTCTTCCTTTTCTAGCGCTCAACGGGACATAAGTTTGTCCTTGCGCGCTTGCTCAGACGCCAAAAACGGCTATCGTTTAATCCGGCATGCCGGATCTGCGGCGGGCCCGCTCAGACTCCGGAAACCGTATGTGCTACACTCGCTCGTAACTACGGCGAGGCGTATCCAAGAATGACACGCACAGATCGGATTTTTGCCACTTAATCGGTTTCAGGATGGTGATACTATGATTGGTGTGTATTTTTTAAAATAAGGAGCACTTGAAATATACTTTAAATTCAAAAGCTCCTTCGCCGTATAAATCCTTTACTGGTGAAACTGAATAATGTTCTATGCATTCTATACTTCTCAAAATTGATACTTTGGCGAACAGATTCAGAATTTAGTGATCCTATATTGTTTTATTCATAATTCTATAACTACATGTAATACTTTTAGAGCTTTGAGAGACATTTTTCATGCAAACAGTCTTTATGAATTCTATGACGGGAAATCCATTAAATCTGTGCATGTACTTTAATGTAAAATCGATTGCAAATATTTACTGTGAAGAGCGAGGTCACTCTTTTAAATTTATCACGTAAATCGACGAAAAGTGTTGTTCAGCGATTCATGCAAAACTTAATGCTGAATTGCAGACGCGCAATCGCAATAATAATCTCTGTATGACCCTTTTTCGTATGAGTTTCACTTTCATTATTATTCGAATTAAGTTTTTAACGTTTTCATCCGAAGTGAAGAAATCAACAACATGACAATAACCCCTTTCACGGATCACTTTTTGTCATCTAAATTGTTTTAGACATCCTCTCTCCCACTCATACCCTAGCAAGGCGGCGAGACCGGAAAGTGGTCTCCAAGTGGTTTCATGCATAAATTACCTATGTAGGCATCGAATTCATAAACAGTTTTGTTGTAAAACGAATTCATGTGCATATTTTAACCTTTTTATAACAAAACTTACGTCTAAATATCAAATTTGCTTTTTTTTGATAAACTTATGAAACTTGAACAAAAATCTGGGTAACGTGTCGGCCAGCGTACCTGTATTACCAACCTTCAGTGCGATCAGGGCTCGTCAAGTTCAATGAGGAGCGTTTGGTTCGGCTGAAGCGCTAGTATCGCCGATATATGTTGTCAAAATATTTTCAAAACATTAAAATCTAACCCAGTATTTATTCGGAAACATTGAGCGAGCATTGTAGAATTTTGTAATGAAAATGCTCATTATTTAAAAACAAAGGCGCGTACGCGTTCTATTCGTATACCAAATCATACGATTTCGCGCATGCCAAAGCGTTTTCCAACGACTGAAACATCCGCGATATTAACAAAAAACACTCCTGTGCAATTTTTTTCAGCCTAAAACTTCGATTTTTTTCACAAAATCAAAGATTATGCAGGAACTGCTCATTTCGGCTTTTTTTGCAGTGTTCATAATTAAGCATCAACCTTCCGCAAGTGAATTAAGTACTATTAGTGAAAAAGAAAGATTTTGATGAAAACACTTTTTTTAAAGCCATTTTTGGCAAAAGTGGAAACTGCAATAACTCTGTAAAAATGGAAAAAAATGAAACTCCGGAAAATTGGAAAACCAAATAATTGAACAGTTAATAAATTTTTTCAATGTTCATTTTCCATCAAATTTTTTACAAAAAAAAGAGGGTGTAAAATACAATGTTGTCACCCAGTAAACCACGTCTCTGCCAGCTGGCTATTTGACGGTTTTGTCACGGTGGCCGCCAGTTGTCTGCCAGTGGTCTGCAAGCTTGCTGCCAGTATGTGGCCAGCTTGCTGCCATTTGACCTTTATTTATTGTTATCCCTTTTGCAGTTCGTTAACGTGTAAATTTTTATTTACGACATTGATCAATTTTCAATAATTATTCAACGAAAAATGTTTCACAACTTACCTAGTGCGTCGTTTTCCCAAATTTCATGTTAGTATTTCCGTATTACTTTCAATCATAGCATACTTTGAAAAAAGCCTCATTTAGAGGCAAACAATCCGTTTATTGCAAATTCAGCTGTTCAAAACAGTCATGTGAATAAATTTTCAATTTCAATACTTATATTTCCGTAAATTTTTGCATGTATCGTAGTTACTTCTTATATATACAATTTTCATTCAGTTTCTCAAGAAACGTATCCGAAATTAGCATGCCTGAAATTTTTTCGGATTCATGTTCTTCAGATAATTTCATTCAATTTTACATCTCCGGCTAGACTTTGCCGACTATCGAATTTCTGTGAACTCGGTTAACTTGTGCAGCGCAGTTCTCTATTTCAGTAAGGCAATTGTGAGGGAAAAGTGCATTACGAAGGTAAGTATGGTTTATTTTAACACAATATCGATTGCAGTAACATATATTTTTATTCATTCACAATGTTACGAAAAATTCATACTTTTACATTTATTTTACAGCACGAAGTAAACCACATTGTTGAATATCTTGATTTTTTTTTAATCACTGTCACTTTCGCTGATTCTCTGCTCTTGTTGTAAATTACGTGCCAATCGTCTTTTAGAACCATGAAACCATGTCTTAACTCTGTTCTCAAAAATTTCTTCTGTGTATGTCTTCCATTCTGATAATATCGCTCCTGTTCGATAAAAGGACAAAATGTTTTATCATGTAGTTTTTTTTCCAAAAAAATTGAATGAACTTTACTTACTCATCATTACTTGCGTCACGCTTTGTACAGTAGAAATTTTACATTTCTTCCGAATTCCAGCTTTCCTCGTCCAATTGCACTCTGTTGCAAATGACAGGTCAAATATCCGACACAATACTCTATCGACGTGTTCGTCACCCGTTGAGCCACTTATTTTCAGCACCATGTTTTACTGGAAACAATCAGTTAAAATCAATGAAAAATTTTACAGTCTTTTAACATCATATAAGAAATATCACAACGGAAACCTACGAATTGCAGTTTGACATGTTCGTTTTCATGTATGGCCTCATCAAATGCCTTGACGTCTGATTTGCTTTTGAAGGGCAAGAACTTCTGAAGAAGACTGGTTTCCATCATGTTCGATTTTTCAACCGTACTGAGACGGTCTTCAATGTTCCGCATCATCAAAGTCATCTTTGAGCGACATCTAAGTCTGTCAGTGCCTGAAACGATATTACATAACTACATTCTTTGCCACTTTTCACAAAACTCAAAATCAAAAGATATTTAGGTCACAAGTTTTAACTAATAAGAATAATTGAATTTCAGGTTCGAATATGTTGTATGATTTTGAAGTTTGCTCATTATTTGGGAATTATATAAATTCAATGGCTTAAATGCATCAACAAAAGTCGCATACTCACTGTTGCGGTCGTGAGGACCAGAAGGGGTTTCTTCTTGTAATGAATCGTGACGAGAATCGTTCAGCGGTTTATCTTCAATAGATGATCGTTCAGTACCTGATATTCGCACATTCAATAAGCGCCCGCTTGTCGAAGGTTGGCTATTCAGTTCATTCACATTCATACGTGACCTGTCGTTTCTGTAACTTTCAGGTGCTGGACGTTTATAAAGAATATTAAATATCATTCAGGTTACTTCTCATGTCCACGATGTTGTCAAAAAGGGTTGAGTGTTAGGAGAAGATTAGTTTTTTCGTTTTCAAATTCAGAAGTGCTAAGAACAGACGAATCGTTCCGACACCGTTTCCAGCCTGAACACCACAATGGTAATACGATTCTCGAAAAACTTTGTAAACTTGATATGATTACAAGATTCCCAGTCGACTATATGCATTGTGTGTGCCTTGGGGTTATGAGACGGATTTTACAGTTACTAGTTTTCGAGCGACGGAACATTCGTCTTGACGTTAAAGATTTACGATCCATGTCTCGATTACTTGTTAAATTAAAGAAATGTATACCGAGTGAGTTTGCCAGAAAACCCCGTAGTATATTTGATATTGCTTACTGGAAAGCAACCGAATGTAGGCAGTTTCTTCTATACACCGGAATAGTTGTAATGCGACCTTTTTTAAGCAAAAAGAAATACACACACTTTTTCACCTTATTTGCTGCTATTAGATTGCTGTGCGATGAGCGAACATGTTTTTCTTATAATGATGATGCCTGTAAGTTATTGCAATACTTTGTTGGACATTATTCAGAATATTACGGTCTTGAACATCAAACATTTAACGTTCACAACTTGCTCCATCTTTCTGCCGATGTTAAGCGTTTGGGCCCACTCGAAACATACAGCGCCTTCTCTTTTGAAAACATGATGCAAAATATCAAGAAACTTATTAGAGTTAACGCTTCATCACTTCAACAACTGTATAATAGAGTAATTGAAGAAAATGCAGCTGTAGATGATCAATTAATTTCCTGCAAATTTTCTCAGATAGTGTATGGCTCATCAACATTTTCAGAAAATAGACCAATCAAGGCAATAATATTTGAGAGTTTTCGATTATCAACCGACTTCGCAAACAACACATGCATTTTGAAAAATGGTACTATAGCAAAAGTTGTCGGCTTTGCCGAAAATGAGGAAAACGTAAAGTTGAGAATTAGAGAATTTTATAAGTCACGACCATTCACGGTAGAGCCGTATGATACTTCTGGCTTGGGGATAGTCGTTGTTGATCATCGAAAGCTCAAAAAAACAGAAACAATAATTTCCGTCAATAGCATTTTAATGAAGGCGATGAAGCTGCCAATATTCGAAGGAAAGAAAATATGTAGACCGTCTGAGAATAACGATGAATATTTAATTATCCCTTTGCTACACCACAACGAATGAAAATTCACATAAGTCAGTTCACGTAATTTTTCCAAATTAAATTAACGTTTTATTTGATGACTTATTTTTTATTTCAGATCTAAAAGTATAAAGCACGTTTTTTTTTCGACATGAAAAACCTGTTTTTTTTTAAGGCTTCGAAAATAATGTATTATGTAATTAAAATATTATTTCCAAGTCAACTTTTTTTATAACTTGCTCAAAGAAATTAAAAAAAATTTTTTCAATCAAAACTTATAGAATGGAGAGAAAGGCATCTTAGTACATGTAATATCCAGCTGTACCCGCATATTCTGCGAAAGACTATATCAAACTACATTGTGCTCTTTACTTCGTGCTGTAAAATAAATGTAAAAGTATGAATTTTTCGTAACATTGTGAATGAATAAAAATATATGTTACTGCAATCGATACTGTGTTAAAATAAACCATACTTACCTTTGTAATGCACTTTTCCCTCACAATTACCTTACTGAAATAGAGAACTGCGCTGCACAAGTTAACCGAGTTCACAGAAATTCGATAGTCGGCAAAGTCTAGCCGGAGATATAAAATTGAATGAAATTATCTGAAGAACATGAATCCGAAAAAATTTCAGGCATGCTAATTTCGGATACGTTTCTTGAGAAACTGAATGAAAATTGTATATATAAGAAGTAACTACGATACATGCAAAAATTTACGGAAATATAAGTATTGAAATTGAAAATTTATTCACATGACTGTTTTGAACAGCTGAATTTGCAATAAACGGATTGTTTGCCTCTAAATGAGGCTTTTTTCAAAGTATGCTATGATTGAAAGTAATACGGAAATACTAACATGAAATTTGGGAAAACGACGCACTAGGTAAGTTGTGAAACATTTTTCGTTGAATAATTATTGAAAATTGATCAATGTCGTAAATAAAAATTTACACGTTAACGAACTGCAAAAGGGATAACAATAAATAAAGGTCAAATGGCAGCAAGCTGGCCACATACTGGCAGCAAGCTTGCAGACCACTGGCAGACAACTGGCGGCCACCGTGACAAAACCGTCAAATAGCCAGCTGGCAGAGACGTGGTTTACTGGGTGACAACATTGTATTTTACACCCTCTTTTTTTTGTAAAAAATTTGATGGAAAATGAACATTGAAAAAATTTATTAACTGTTCAATTATTTGGTTTTCCAATTTTCCGGAGTTTCATTTTTTTCCATTTTTACAGAGTTATTGCAGTTTCCACTTTTGCCAAAAATGGCTTTAAAAAAAGTGTTTTCATCAAAATCTTTCTTTTTTACTAATATAAATTATAATAAAATAATGAATCCTGCCACCAAACTCCCTACACACACTTGAGTTTAAAAAAAACGCAATTAATCGGTCGAAAGCCCATTTTTTCGAAATGAATTGAGAATATTATTGGGTGAATAGTTCGTAATATCTGATTTACATTACTTTTTAATTTTTATAAGTTAAACAATTATTGCTGTAAAATAAACTACCTACAAAACCTGCAATGTAAAAGAAAACCATAATTCATTGGTGTTAATCAATTTTTTCTATTAAATTGTAAAAATATTGGGTACAGTTCTTGAAATCTATTTTCAAAACCATTCTACGTTTTTCATAAATAAAATAACAAATCGTGCTAACAAACTGCCTATAAAACCTGATTTGAAAAAAAAAAAAAATTTGTAAGTCTAAGTACATTTTTCCAACAAAATTTGTACGGAATTGTCTATTGACACCGGCGGGCACCTAACGTGCACCTACTTGCACCTCGCGTGTCTCTAAGTGCACGTAAGCAAAAAATCCAAATTTCGGCATCGTTCGATTACTATCGATGTCACAGATGACGAACTTCATCCAACTTCAATGAACTTCTTTTCACAATTTTGACATTGCGAACCACTCAAACTCAAACACATAACACATCTTCTTTCACAATAATCACAAAATACTGACAAAATACAACCAGGATCGCTAAGTCACTCAACCGATCAATCGAATATCGATAGTAATCGAACGATGCCGAAATTTGGATTTTTTGCTTACGTGCACTTAGAGACACGCGAGGTGCACGTAGGTGCACGTTAAGTGCACGTTAGGTACACGTTAAGTACACGCAAATTTAACGTGCCCATAGGTACACGTTACGTGCACGCTTGGTACACGTAGGTGTACGTTAGGTACACGTTAGGTGCCCGCCGATGTCAATAGACAATTCCAATTTGTAAATATTTTTGTGTGAGGCGTATTTTTCTTCAGTTTAACATTTTTTTTTATTTTTATGAATGCAATCATTTTACTAGCAAAAAACTGCATACCACAATTTGAGTTTAAAACAGAAACAGAATTGGTTGGTCTATTTCCATTTTTCTGAAATCTGAAACCTTAATCAGTCTCGTGATTGTTAGGGAGCCTCATTAAATACGTGCGATTTGCCACAGTGACCAGAAATCCGGGCGCCAAGATGTCATTGACTCGAACGAAGTTCTTGATGTTCATAAGTGTAAATCGCCTCCTATAGTTGATGCGGACATGAACTCTGTCGTTGTCATCGTTTCTCTCTTCCAAAAAAACTCCCAAAATGTCTTGTAAAACTCCTCGCTGAGTTTCAAGAGAAACAATGTCCAAAATGGTGTAGAACCCCTGTCGGGCGTGAGCGATGAAATTGCAGAAAGAGAGATTTTCTTGATGGTGACGGGTTCTGTACTCTGATCCATTTATAACCGCCTTCAAGAAGTGGCTGATAATGGTCTCGTCATCAATCCGAATCCCGACGTCGCGATTGATCCGATTTATCTGTTCGTTCGTTGCAACGCAGTCGAACCAATGTTTCGTACCTAACCAAGCACATATAAAATTTACTACTTGGTCAAGCGTCGAGATTTTCATTAAGGCTTACTTTATTGAGCGAGCTTTTCGTAAAACCTCTAGGCTCAGCCCAACGTTCAATTGCAGCGAGGCTCAGCCTAGTGATTTTCATATGGTTTTTTACTGTGTAGCAATATCACATCTATTATAGTGCAACTTTTTGAAAATTAACATGTTCGAAAAAAAATATTTCGGTATTCTCGGAAGATCTGACAGCGTTTTCGAGTGACCACTGTCGGAGTGCTCTTCGAGAATTTTCAGAGCGGAGTTGAGCATATTTAAGCAGCTATCGACAGCCGAAATTGCTCTCGGAGCACTCCGAGCGCGAGCATTTGAAAACGATATAAAAAAAATATCGTTTGGTTTTCAAACACATCAATTATTTAAATATATTATGGATACGTTGTGGAGATACAAGGTAACGGAAAAATTTTCTTCAAAAAAAGAAAATGATCATGTACAAAATGTATTTCATAATGATGAAAACTGTTAAAATATTTTTATGAAAATTGACGATTTTAAATAAATTTTAAAGAAAGATAATAAATTAAAAAAGCCTTACCATAAAAAGAGTCGACTTACTTTGAATATTTTAAGTTATCATTTAAAACGCCCGAATAAATCATGGATATGCAATTATTAAAATTTGATTTCTTCGATTCAAAACGGCGCTGCATTTTCCCATTTTTAAACAATATTGCTTTAGTATTCTGTTTGTTAAACATGAAAGTGAATAGTCAATTATTTCAATACTGCACCTAACATGTGGAGTCCTGTAGCAACGTTCGGCGGTATGTCCCATTGGGCGCCCCTCATGTACGTCCAGATAGTATTTCGAGCGACTTCAGACAACGTTGGATCGAGAACCTGCATTTCAATGTGCTTGGACAATAAAAAGCGGTTAACAATCTGTGTTCCCTGCCCCGTTGGATATTTCACCAACTGAAGCATTCGATAATGCCAGGCTTCAAATGTTGCTCCGGAATTCATGCACATTGGCCCCCATTTCTTCACTGACGCTGGGAGATGCTGAAGCAAATGGATGTTGTAGGTCAGGTAGTTTGTGCCAAACTGTTGAGAGAAGCTCCTGACGAATTGAAATAATAATCTTTCGGCAAGCTCAATGTTTTGGATGGTCGGACTATCACTGTTGAGAGTAAAAATTGCGTCCGCCAATGTTTTCCACAGAAGCAAATATGGCCTTCGAAGAATACCATCGAAACATGGAATGGCATAAAAAAGCAAAAAATTCCTGAACTCCGTTCCTTTCCAATGCTTCCATGTACTGACAGCCCGTGGTCTTCGTGAGACGCGAGATGGCAACTTGATTGCAGCAATCCTCGAATCCATTACAGCAACATTAGCTGGTCTTCGATCATTGTTGAACCAATTGAAGTCACTTACAGTCATTATCGACTTGACGATTGGTCCAGCGTCAAATTTAAAGAGTGGGAGGAAGTACAATGGAGATATAGCAACAATGCCCTTTACAACAGTATTAGTTTCGGTGGCAGTGACCATATTTGCTCGCATCTCAGCATCAGTCCTTATGGCACCTATTCTAACGGGATAGTAAGGCTTTGAGAAGTTCCGATTTTGAATTTTCTCTTCTCCATTCTCGTTAACAACGACCCTTTTTCTAAACCTCACTCGTCCTGTTTCTATTTCACAAAATGTGCATCCTTGGAGAGCATTGTGCCTCATCATTCGGAGAACAGGATATCGATCTTCACAATCTGCGCAGAAAATTACTATCGCGCATCGACTGACTATGTTCACAACTCCATTGTTCCAAGTTGCACCATTCTCGTAAAGGTCTTCCATTTCGTGAACCATGGGTTGGAGAAGAACGTGTCTCGATGGCTTAACAGAACCTATCCAAAGTCCGGCGAGCAAAATGTGTCTTTTACGGGCATTAGGCGACAACTCATTTATTTTCAATAAAATGGGACAGTTGAAGATTTTGCAAGTCTCACATGATCAATCCACAACGTGAATGACAAATTAATGTTGCTGTCCAAGTTGTTTGGATCTTCGTGGTACAAAAAATTTCCCTCCTTGCATAACTTTTTGTACTCCTCTCCATCATATACATCTTCAATTGCATTGACGTTGATTTTTTCACGTGTAAAACGGTATCGAATAGCTTGAGCCATCCCAGGTTTTTCAAGAACATCCTTCAGTTGCGCTGCTACACTCACTCGAATTGTTATAGAAAGAGGCTGCTTCTTTTTCTTTGGACCACATTTCCCGCATCGACAATTTCTTGTTGGATGTCTCCCTTCTCCAATCATATCGTTGCATTCTTCGCAGGTAAACGTATAACGGATATGCTCCTCCATCAGCCCAAAATGACGCCAAAATGCTTTCATGTCTGTTGGAATTTGCATGTCGTTAGTTTTTCTCCGAAAGTATATGCAGTGCCGCATCAGAGATTTATAAGTTCCTCTTGAGGCAAGGTTCTCGACGACGGCAACCAAAAAGTCATCTTTCGTTGAAGTAGCGCCTTCGCCAGGTTGTCCTTCATCATTATTCCATTCTTTTAATCTAAAAAAGCGCGAATCTAACCCGAAAGCACCATCAACTTCAACAGGATCGTTCCAATCAGCGTCATCTTCGTCGATTACATTCTCTTCAACCACCATGTCTTCGTCAAATTGATCAATTTGTTCTTTAGGCACATCATCTTCCTCCTCTTGACGATCATCATTGTTGAAGTCTTCTTCTTCCGGAAAAAAGAAATCTTTCTCAACAGATTCGTCATCTTCAATATCCGAGTAATCCTCAATATCCGATGCGTTACGATTCTGAGCCATGTGGAGAAAACAGGACACGATGACAATCGCATATGCTGTAAAGTAGATATATCTACATTAGACTATAATGTGCGACCTGGAACGAAGAAATCCACCTAACATCACTATTCGTTTTCGCTTATTTTACAATTTTCTTGACTCAGATGGTGTTGCTAATCGAATGTTGCTGTTCTGTCGCTATTTCTAGAATGCAATTTAACAAGGTGTCTCAAACTAACCGTGACAGTCGAAAACTGTGCATCAATGTAATTTTGAGTCAATGTAATTCTGAGACTGTTTCTTCTCTTCGATTTGGTTCAAATGTTTATATTTTTGAGATGGTTGAACCTAAAAATTCAGAAATATGAACAAATATTGAGATTCCATTCCAAAAAATTAGGAAAACAGTCTTTTCAATAACATTGACAATCCATTTACCGGCAAAAATTTTTGAATAAGATATTTCGAATGTTTAGACCTTATTTGGTTGGTTATATTTATTCATGAACTGCTATCTCCACGCGCATGATTTCATTGCTCATTGCCAGTAACAGACAGGGCGGGGGGAGGGCGGACGTCGGGGTTTCCTACCCCGGCGTTTTTTTAAAAATAACGATGTTTTTATCGCCGAAACTTGTATCGGAAAACTTTCCAAGCTGCTTTTTGTTCATCAACATGGCGGAAATTATACATTTTACGATGACTATTTTTTTTAAACCAAAAAAATCATTTTTTCAGTATCCAAGTGTATTATAAAAAGAAAAGAAGGGAGTAAGACGAAAAACTTTAAAATTCAAACATTGCAGTTTGCCTCTGAAACTTTAAATTCCTTAAACCTTCTTCGACTTGAGTAGGAATTTCCGTTAAGCATCCTAAAAAAGTGACTTATGAACTACGAATGTGACTCCTGTGTAAAGGAAACTTTTCAACTGTATGCATCAAGTACGTCGTGTTTTCCTGTTATGAAGTTCGAGAACCAAAAGTGTGAAAGAAGAAGGCTTTTTTTTTTTGAAATATTTTTTGCTATATTTAGACATCGTAATGAAGATAATACAGTTTACATAATGCTTACTCCAAACTATATAGGAACTAAATAGAAACTTTGATTGCACAGCACTCTAAATATCTAGAACTATTTTTGTTTCTTATTCATTATCCTCTTCTGTTATTTCTTTTTCAGTAACATTTTTTGACAACGCTTTCTTCTTCTTCTGCCTCGCTTATTGCACTTTTTTTGAGAAGTATCGCTTCCTTCCTGTTCGTCGTTTCTTAACACTTCTTCTTCATCTAAGTCCCAAAGTTCTTGAATACTTTTTGTAGCTTTATCTTCTTGTTCTTTTTGATGGACACGCCAGCGCATTGCTTTCGATTTCGTTCGAAGAACTCGAGCAATGAAATTTGTATTTAGCACATTGCCGTCAGGAATTGTGAGTTTTTTTTCATTGTTATTCATTGTTTGGAAGATATTCACGTAACCTATTGGAAAAAGAGAAAAAATTGAAAAATTTACGTTTTATATATGAATAAAAGAAAAAAAAGACACCTACGTAAAACGTTGCAACAGTCATTGTCGGTAAGTTTCATCCAATCTCCCTCGGCAATGTTTTGAGGCTTCTGCCTCCCCAACCTCATCCTCTCGTCTTCGCTCCAAAAGTATTCCGCCACACTGTTTATGCGCTCGGTGATTGACTGAGCGTTCTTAGCCTTGCAGTATGTTGAGTACGGAAGAAAGAGGGCCGTATTTTTACCAAGCGAAATCGTCTTGAATCATAAAAACAAGTTGTAATACTTTGTCTTTAATTATGTAAAAGTAGCAGAAGAGGGGGAAGTAAAATCGCAGTACCTTATCTATCGTTTTTTCTGATCGCACGGCGGTTCCGAAACGACACTGCTCATACTAAACTCAGCATTATTTCTTGAAATATTAGAACGTTCTGATATTTGTTCTAATTTGCCGAAATTTTCTTGAACGATCGCGCCTCTCTTTTCGATTTCTTTTCGCAAAACATCGATCAATTTATCTTTCTCAACAAAAATGGCCTTCAGCTGCTCATTTTCGGTAGCACACTTACAGTTTGTCGGTGCCGAATCTCGTCGTTGTGGAAGATTCTCATTGACATTTGTCAACTGTAAATAATTGTCAATGAAATTAACAATCTAATAACATTCATAAACCTTTTGTAATAGATAAACATTTGTAACATGCGTACGGGAATTTCTGCATGCGTTTCATTCATTCGATTCGAAGTAACTCCTCTGTCTTTCATTATTCTTTGCAAGAAAGATGCTTCGTGTTTCTCGTCATCATTTTCGCTTGCCGCCGCAGCTGTCTTCTGTGGAATATGTAAATTTGTGAAGAGAAGTGTTGATTGAGATGAGAGAAAAGCATATTAAACGACGTGTATACCGAGAAAAAAATCGTCTTGTATCTGCTCAGCGTAAAAGACAACTTACTATGCTACATAAAAGATGTCAATATTATCATTACATTAATCAGTGATTTCGCATCATTCGACAATTGTAATGTAAAATTACTTTTCATGTAGTAAATACCAACGGAAAAAATCGAATAGCGAATATCCACAATATCATTATTTTGAATAGTACAAGACGGTGCATTTAGAATTAAAATATTTGAGTTTGATTCTAAAATACGATATTCAATACTTCAAAGTATTAGATATTTTCTCAATGCTCGCCTACAAGCACAGTGAGTAAAAGAATACAATAAATCGTCTGTGATTATTCAGAGCAGAGAATGCGATTCAGAGATGATCAATGTTTAACTCTAAAAATAAAAGAGAAATAAAATACCTTCGCTGTCGCTGCTGTCTTTTTTTCAAGCGTTAGTAGGTTCGACGTTGTTTGCCGATCTGTTGGAGGCGTGTAGGCAACTTTCTGTATAATTTTTCTCTTGCTAACGCCTATACCTAATAATTATGAAAATCTTAAATGGAAATTGTTACTAGGACATTTTTTTATGGTTAACGGTCTAGGAATCTGACTATGTAGTAATGAATCTTAACGAGTTCATTAATTGTTATCGCTGACTGTGTCAAAATTGAATATCTAGATCCTGGATGTTACACCGCTGCTGAAATGCATGACACTCTAAAACCGTGTTCGAATTGTTGAGCTAAAAAAAAGTAAAAAATGTCCCTAATAGTTATATTCAGTGAAAATAATAGTAGAGCTATGGTGAACTTTGGACTTGTAATTTTTGAGTTTAATAGTTATTAAAAAATCAAAACAAATTTCAACCGAATTCACCATAAAAATCTTCGCAATTTTATTCTGACAAGTTAATGTTCAGAATACATCAAAATCTATCTTACTTTCAAAGCGGTGGGATTTCAGAGCCATGATATAACATCCATCATTAACAAGTTTTTATGATAAGATTATGGATTTCTATAAAGCTGTCTAGAATTCGATGCTCTAGGAATCTAAGTTTAAAAATTTTGATATATTAATAGATTTTCTAGAAAGTCGTAACTAAACAGATTTTAAATATTTCATAGGTTCCTACAAATTTTTTGTATCGTATGCTATTCTCATAAAATTTTGTTGTATTTTCTGGTATTATAGATTTCTAGTATTTCTCGCTCCAGAGAATTCTAAAATGTGATGCTATAATATTGGAAATTTAACGATTTTAATTACTTCAATTGGTTATTGAGAAAACAGTATCTTTGATATGGATTCTCAGTGCCCTTTTTCATATGTTTAGAAGTATTTCTATGATTACAAGTTTTTCCTGTTATTTTTATTGTTTTTGAAATAGATTTCTAGTATAATATGTTCTAGGATTCGAGGTTACATAAATTTTTGAGAATATTATCTTTACAGTACTAGTACAGTTATGGCGTCATAATCGTACCGTTTCACGGTACGAAAACGCCATAACTGTACTCATACTGTAAAAGATCGTACATTACTTGGACGTACAATCATTTTCCACGAGTGTGATTGTATTAACATAGCTATTGAGTATAAGCTATACCTAGTATTTCACAGGTGTAAAGGATTTCCTGGCAATTTTTCTAGATTGACAGTATTTTGCAGACTGCTATATAGATTTCTAGAATTTAGTACCTCATAATCCGAATTTCGATAGATTTTTAGTAATTTTATAGACTTCTGGGAAAATTACATCTCTGTAAATTTCTAGTATTTAATAGATCTCTTGTATTTTTTTTTGTTTTTAGTATTTAGAAAATATTGTTTCGTTTTCTTGTATTTTAATATATTGATTAATACGCTCTCCATAATTTAAGGATCAAGAGTTTGTAGTGATTTTTTTTTACATATACTGTCTTACCCTTGCATCTATCTCGTTGCGTCGCAATAATAGCCTGTCATGTGGCTGTTTGTCGGTTTTCCCCATCTACATACATAAAGTCAAAGTAACAAGATTAATGTCAAGTTGTTATTAGTAATACGTATTGGGATTTATCTAGAGTAACTTGCATTACAGCAACGTAATGAGGAAAAAAACTGAAAGACATTTATAACATATCATTGCAGACTATAGTCTGAGAGAAGTGAGGGTGACTATAGAGGCAATGATTAATTATTGCACTGTGGAACAAAATAATCCCAATATCAGAAAGCATTAAAAAATTAAAACCATGTACTGCTAAGTTGACGCTGAAAACAGCAGTCCCACCACTTCCAATTTATCCAATCGATCCAAATTTTTGAATATGTGTTGCGTTAATTTCCCATAAATTTGTCTGGAAAAAATGGATGCTCTGAAATAATTATTTATCACTATTATCATAATTATCATAGTCGCTATGTGTATCTCAGGTATAAGTTACCAAATGACAACTGACATATGCATCAAATCTTTTCAAAATTTATGAAAGCATCATAAATAAATCTTATGAATTTGTCATGAACGAATAATGGCTCAAAAATGTTTATACATAATTTTTTTTTATTTAAAAACTTCAACTGCTAAGTTGACGGTCGTAACAGCAGTACGACTACTTCAAATTAATGTAATAGACTCACATTTATGCATGTAAATTGCATTATATTTGTTGTTAATGTTAAGTGAAAAAATGAAAGAGTTCAAATAACTATTTATAACTATTTTCATTGTTCACATAGTTTATATGTGTTTATCGCATGCGAGTTATTAGATGAATACTAAAATTTGATTCGAATCAACTCGAAATTTTTTGATAGCATTAAAGGAACTATTTTGAATGTGTATTGAACAAATAAGCACTGAAAAAATTTTGAGTTGATTGGATACAAATTTCATTGGTACTTTAAAAACTCTTACGAAAGATACATGTTTGAATTGTGTTCATTATTATATTTCTTGATTATATTATAGAATTAAAATATACTTATATATATTTATTTTTATTATATTATTTCTTTTCTTCATTGCATTTCATGGTACATACAGAAAAATGTATGGTCGTAGTTTTAGCGGTTATGAAATACATAAAGCACAAGCAAAAAAGTATTTCAATTTTCCTCATGCCCCATGTAAACTCAATTATATATGTATACTTACATTCAAATTCGATGCCCCACCAAAAATAAACATTCACAAATGAGGCACGATATTCGTAATCACGAAAAGATTACAATATTTCCCAGGACACAAAAACGATTAAAATATTTTGTGAATCAATCTAAAAAAATCATTTATATTTCAAAAATTTTTTTCAATGTGACTCTTCTAGTTTATTCAATTTATTTATTTATGCAATAAATTTTATATAATTGAAAATCACAGTCACCATCGCTTATTTTTAATGTTTAAAATTTAATTCAAAATCAAATAAATTCAATTAATTTCTCTTTCGACAATTGACGTTTTTATGCCGTGAGTCATGATATTTTAGTAGTATTAATTATTGTTGTGTAAAAAATTTTAAGATCAGTAATTTTTCAACTTAGTTTTTTAAAAAATATATTCGAAAAGGTAATAATTTTTCAAACCCAAAAAATTTAATACTCTTCGGCAAACTGTCATTTGACTTTTTACCAACAGCATGTTCTTTTTTATTTGTCCCTGAAAAAATTTGCAGTAACATTTATACTGAACATACACACAAGACACGAGTTAAGTGTCTGATTAGCCGATATTATTGTTGCTCATATCATGTCGACTGCATTGTCGTTTAGAATGAGCTGATATTTCCGACACTCGGAACAAACGCCGGAAGTCACGATTTTTCCAGCTACCCCAGCAATAACATTTTAGTAAATATCTAATAATTCTTCGAAACGAAAAAAATTTATTCCTATTTTTTGGCTGAGCATAGTGCAAAGGTTCATATATTCGTTGCTATGTTTTTTCAGTTTCAAAAAAAAAATTGCCAGTTCCCTAGATGCAGCACGAAATTCATATTGAGTGGTACATATAAAATAATTTATTTAGAAAATACGAAGATGTTATTTTCCACTAGCCAGAGTTTGATTTTGCTGTACAGCAAACTTAAGCGATCAATTTTTCAAAAAATATGGAAAATTCGTTATTCTTTATTTTTATATTTTCAGAAAACTAATAAATTTTCTTACATTTTGTTAGTTATTAGTGTTATTATTGTCTTACAATTTAACTTTTTTTTATCTATACATAATAACGATACTTTAAATATTAATACTCGGGATTTAATACATAATTATTTCGATATTTATTTGATTGAAGAGTGATGCAGGACGTATTAAGTGGAAAAGCCAGATGTTTTTTTAAACGAATCTTGCAAGTAAATATTGTAAATATATAAAACAGTATTATTCCTAAAATAGAAATTTTAAAAAGCCAAATGGCTTTTGGACACAACAAAATAGGGAGCAAGCAAATATATGTATCAAAAGCTCACAACAATATATTTTTAAGTAAAATTCATAAATCAAATAAAACACACACAATGGGAAATGTTTCAAACCGTTATTTCATGTGAAAACTAGCTAAAAAAATATTCTTTAAAAAAATTATTGTTTTTTGTTGCAAAAATAAGGAAGCAAATCGGAGCAACCCCAAAAACTTAAGAAAAAGTGTCAGAAATTTCTTTTACAATAAATTGGCGAAACTCGGTTTCTCGGCTAGTAAAATTGCCTGGGTAAAAGTAAAACCGAAATTTTAAAAATTCACAACAAAACGGATTCACGAGTGTTTTTCAAAGATACATAACATAGGTAAACACACTTTTCGTCGACTAAGTTTAAAAAACGCACAAATAACTTTTCTTTTTTTTCCACCCAAAACTTGCCTTCTTTTCTTTCTGACCCTCGTCAACCAGAGGTAGGGAATCACAAATCAAGAAGATAATTTGTTAAAAAATATTCTGAGCGTTCGGTGCACTTTATATTTGTTTACATTTGCAATTGTGAGCTGCTGTTACCGGTTGCCTTATTCCCGAATGTAGAAGCACTTATGGTGCCCTCTAGCGAAACATCGGAAAGTATGCACAGACATCACGATATCGGTACATATGTAGGCACTAAATATTGTAATTTTTTATACGTTACATTTATAAATAATGTGACATTTTCATCTCTTAACATACGTCGAACGTATCAAAATACCCTTTCCTTGGAAAAAAAATATTGGTTCTCAAGAAAAATGTTTATATATCAAGTCTTTTCGCTATGAAACCATTTGGAGACCACTTTCCGGTCTCCAAGTGGTCTCCAAGTGGTTTCGCCCGCCCTGCTAGGGTATAGTGACCTAGATTTTAAGCAATTATATAAGATCGTGATTCACGATAGTGAGTGGATTTCCCCTATTGATTTTCATCAAGTAAGTTCTACTTAAAAGCTTAGAGGTAAAGTCAGAATTTAGAGCTAGACAATCTCATCGAACAAACGCAAGTGCTGCAACTGTAACCGATGAAAGGTTTTAAACAAGTACAGTGAAACTTCTAAACAAGTAAGGAAAACTTTTTATTTGAATTTTAATTCTTTGAAGAATGAATGAAGTAATGTCTAATATTTACCCGAACGGTTCAGTGACCGAATTTAATTACTTTGTTAACTCGTAATGTAACATCTGAGTGTCGCGTCGGCATTTTTACCCACATTTAATAGTCTCATCATTCGATTGTTCGCAATAAGCTCTGAATTTACATTTGAACTTGCATTCTTGATTTTATTGAATTATTAGCGATTCATAAATTAAAGTGTTTTGGTGTTTGTTTCAAAGTTACCCTCTTTTCTTCGAGCTCTTCAAAATCAACAAAGGTTTCGAGGGAAAGGTAATTCTTTCCCTAGGTCCTCTCTGTACGAGTCCAATTGTGACAGTAATTGTAATATTTTCGAGACGTTTCAAAGAGTTTTTTTAACAATAGTTATTACAAAGCGGTTTTCTGTTATTATTATTCAATGAGTTTTCAAAAATGTATAATATAATAATATTTCAATATATTTTTGTAATACATCTCAGTCAGCATGTAATATTTCAGAAATATTTCTAAAATGTTTGAAAATATTTATGTAACATTTTGATACATTCTATGTCCACATTACGAAAAAGCTTTTCTGCTTTCTCTGTCAGTGACAAGTTTAGATGAAATGTAAATCGATCTTTTTAAAAAAAACGAACAAGCTTTATTAATGCACACGAATTTACACTCGACACATTTTATTTACGCGTCATGAGTAGAACAATATACATGATTCTATAAATTTGAAAAATTATAGAATCATCGATGGTGAATTATTTTCGATACAGTTTGTATTATCTATATAGATGTAATATTCACGTTGCCTCAATTGTTGTATGAATTATGGGAAATGCTACATACAGCGAGTTGTTGCTGTCTGATTTCTTATAAGGGAATTTCAGCATTTTAGCTACAATATGAGAACATGGCCACGCTTGAATCACATTTGTAGATTTCACAACGTTGATAGAGAACATTTTCGACGGGGTTGGAGTTTCATACAAATTTTTCAAGACGGTCATTCTTTTCCCAACAATATGTGGCGTATTCTGTCGAGTTTTAAAAAAATTCATCCCCTCTATGACAGACCCATCGGACAACAAAACCGTATTATTTTTATTATCTTTTGTACTTATATTGAAGTCATTTGTGCGCATGCTTCTAAATTGTTTGTTAAAGTCGTATTGTTCACAAGGAAGAACACCACTGTAATGTTGGTCATACAGCACTTTTGAATTATTTGTAAGTGGACATTGCTTTGCTTGGGACCTTAATTTTCCCTCACTTATTCGACGATGAATTTGTTGCAGTGGTGCTTCTCCTTTTCGCACTAATTTCTTTAACGTACCCAGAAAATTTTCAAATAGAAAAGCGCTGAATTCATCTAAAGGACCGAACTGTCGCACGTCGTCACAGAGGTGTAACAAATTGTGTACGTTGCAAGAAACATATCGGCTCCCATATAGTTTTTCGAAGTCAAAAACGAATTGTGATAAGAGTTGTTCGGCATAATCTATGTTGTCGGAATTACTGCAAAGAGTTGGACTCGCTAAAATTGTGACCGCTACATGCAGCTTTATAAAATGATCGTAAAGATCTTTCCTTAGAATTTTCCGCAAAACAACAGGCCCGACATATAGAAGAAATGTTCGGAATTCAGTCGCTTTCCATAATTTTAAATATTTTAGAGAGCGTGTTTTCCTGTGGAAATCACTCGTAATCGATGTGCTGCAGCCTAGCAATAGTTCTGATATTCTTTCAATGTCATTAAATGACAAGCGTACCCTACTGGTAGATCTAACTGGAGCATGTACCCACAAATTTAGCAATTTTCGAACTACACCCAAACATATAAGGTGCATATAATCAAGTGGCACGTTGGAAACTGGTGTAAAAAAAGGAATTTCGACCGAACAGGTTTTGCCATTCTGGTACTTGCTAGGAATGTATGGTACATGAAATTTACAAATTTCTCATCCGTTCTTTTCTTTTTAGATTTTCCAGGAAAACAAACTGTGTTATCAACATATTTACCACAAATCTCACATTTATTACATGAATGTAACCCGTGTGGCCAGCAGTTTGTAAAATGAAAGATTTTGCAGGTGTATCGCAAATGATTCCCTTGATTCTGAAAGTGTACTCTTCCCCTTTGTAAACTACACCTCTATTAGTCAATTCGATTGCCTCTTTAACAAACGCACGCAGGTATTCATTCGCATTCTTGGCTTACCTTCCCCGCGATAAATTCCAATTATATCTACATCTTTGATGACATCGTCTGCACACAATATGGGCCACATACAATGCGTTGCTGAATTTCCTAAAGGAACCCCATCGATGTTGATCCACACATTGATTGTCTTATTTTCAAGTTTTTTCAGATCCTCGCGTTTTTTTAAAATATTATTTAGAACGACGTTCAATCCATTATGCCAATACTCACCTTGGCACAATTTTACCGTCTCAGTTGTTTTTGGAGTTTTTAGAAGTGAACGAGAATCCCGAGGGAACCTTACATGCGTATGCTTTCTTAAAATACATAGTAAATCATTCCATGCATCTCTAGTTATAGAATGTTTCCTTAGATAATCTGCGATGTCTTCTATGAAATCTTCGTCGAACAGCTCATACTCGTTCTCACTGTTCGATGACTGTTCAGGTTCTGCATGACTGTCTATTCCAGAAAAGTCGAGGCTACTCGAACTGCTTGAACTGCTGGATCCATGAGAACAGCTTGAAATATTTGAAGCATATTCATCAATATTCTGTGTCGACACGATTGCATCGCCATGGTCTGAATCTGTAGACAATTTTAGGTTTTTAAAATGTTGCTGTATAATAAACATCTCAACTGCAAAAAGTTATGAAACAAATTCATCATTTTTATTGTCTAAATGAACCTGTATCAACATGTTTCAAATAACAGAAATTATGAAAATTGCACAAATCGGCCGTGTTTTTTAATTATAAAAAAAAATTAACATGTAAAAATTTAGTAAAATCAACTTTTAAATCGATATATCTAAAATTTCTTACGCTCACTTTTATAAACTCTTTTATAAACTCACTTTAGGAAAAGAAAGTTTAAAAAAAGAGCATGTTTTATGAAATTTTTACCAATTTTCAAAAAGTCGTTTTTTAGAACCTTTATAAAATGACATTTTCAAAAAGTAGATTTCAAATCTAGTTTATTAATACTTCATAAAAAATAACGGAGATTTTATAAGTAGTTTTATAAAACGTATATAAAAACCCAAGTTAGTACGGCATTCATCTACACGAAGATGCTTGACAAAAAATTCCACTCAAAAAAATGACACAAAAAAATGAACTGGACAATTTGAAAAGAAGTAATTTATATATAGATATTGCGAACAAATTATACATTACGAATATAAAATTATCAAAACAGAAAACGATTTCCTCGAAAACTCACCCCATTGTGATGAATTTCCGTTTGTAAATGTGTCGATCTCAACCGCCTGATTTTCTTCGAAATTTCCTTGTCTGGATGAATTTAAACTTTGTTTAAGTGATTGGTTGAAATGTGCAGTATTGGCCGTAACGTGGTTGAAGATTTCATTCAGTTCTAACTCGGTTCGTTTTTTAGAAAGCCGCTGTTTATGACGTTTTGTGTGAAAACGAATTCTTGATTTGAACGGGTTCATTTCAGTTCATGTCTGAAGTTCTATAAAAAGATTATGTATCGTATTATTAGTCCAGTATTCGAAAATACTTATTTGGGTAAGAAAACTATAGGCAAAAACTTTTATTGGAAAAATTTTTATTTGAAAAAACATTATTGGGAAATTATAATTTTGGTGAAAACATGTGCCATACTGCACGTAATATTTCAGAAATATTCTGCAAAAACATTTAAAATATTTCTGGAACATTTCGAAATATTCTGTGCCGACTGGTCAGATACGTATCATGAAGAAAATGAAATTGTAGCTAGGTGTACAGAAACTGTACATAGAATCTATAGTTTCAATAATTTTTTTCAACTCAGACAATAGAATGAACAGAATCAGAAATTTTTACACGAATAATTTTCTTGCCTCAAATTCAAGAAACAAAAATTTGATCCTTTATTCAACTATCCCATTAGGCTCGTAATATTTCAGGAACATTGCTTCAACTTTTGAAATATTTTTAAAATGTTTCTGAAATATTTTGAAATACTTCGTGCTGTATTAAGTTATTTTATACGATATAAGTTGATAAAATAATCAACTCTAGAATTTTGATTTCTTTAATTTTGATTTAATGAACACTCGTCATGAGTTTGTGATAACTGCAATTTTCATGCAGAACAAAAAATATCGTTTCAATATATCGTGAGCACATAGCCTCGAAGCATGTATTCATGAATCCGGGACGAGTGTTTGTATGTCGATAAATTTTCATATACTTACTTTCTTCAGGTATTATGATTTTCCTCGGATTCAATAATCACCACTAACGATCAATGATTCGCTGCAAGTTTGCAGAATGAACATTGAAGTCAATCCAAGTTAATTGAAATAATACAATATAATAATAATAAAGATATGCTCGTCTGCACTCGTCTGTCTATCGAACGACGGACGCTTGATCGTGATTCGTGCTACCGGTCGGCTTCATTGTTACTTTTTCCTGCTTATTTCATTATTGGCTTAACAGCTAATATGGCTCGCCGAATCGTGAAAGAGCGAGAGAGAACAACCGAGTGTAAGAGAGCAAAAATACGCCCCCCCCCCCCGCCATAACCAGTGAGCAGTGAAGATAAGTGCAAGGCATAGGGTAACAGCAAGTAACCTAGTGACAGAGTCTTTCCTATGGTGTGCTCGAGCATTCTCAGGTGAATTTTCCAACCACGTGCCACGTGCTCTCGGAAGGTCATTATCCCGCTATTACGAACAGAACCACTACTTTTCAAAGGTGAGTAAGAAATTGCTTTTGTACCTTGACGCAATTGCCGTTTTCGGACTAGTACGATATTTTCCAGTCCTCAGCTTGCGTCTCAGACGAAAAATTATAGTCCTTATCCTCGAAATGCGAGTAAATGCTCCTTGATACAAAGTGTTCCTTTCATGCTCGTACATCGGAAATTATTTTTTAATGTTAACTGTTTTATCAAGAAAATGAAACTGTTTATTGCGACGAGACACATTTTTTTTCCTTCAGCAACTTCAACAACAGGGCTAGATTAGAGACAGACGATTTACATAAGGTCTTTGTTTGGCTCAAAAATTTATTTGCAAATTCTCTATCGACATGGATTATACACATTTTTTCCTCTTTGCTTAAAATTACCCACACGGCAAAGTAAGCTTCAGCAAGCTTACAACAAACTTTCATATGCAACGTTTCAGCCTTTAAGAAAGCTTTCCGAAATGCAATGTCCGCCCGTAAGCTTCAGAACGATTGCTGAAGATTTCTGAAACCTTTCAATAGAAAGGATTTACAGTGAAAGTTTCGGAAAAGTTTCACTAATAAATATTTCTGTCGCAAGGCATCACAAACCTTCAGCAATCTTACTCATAAGGCTTTTATAACTGTTTCAGAATCTTATGTTGAAGCAAGAGACACGTTGAAATTGCTTCAATCTTAAAACGGCTGGAGCTCTGGAGTGGATGAAGAGAAATTAAAAAAATCGAGAGCTAAACGCCACAAAAAAAATCAGAATCGGAGTCTGAAGTTGATGAACGTGCTAACGATAAGGGCTATCGTTCTCAACATTCTGGAAACGAGGAGATGTCGGGAGATGAAAGCGAAACCTATCAAGTTGAACCACCCGAAAAAGTACAAAACGTTGGACCACAATCGCTGATGGATTGCCGAAACAAGAAAGGTAATAAAAGCCTAGTAAAATTTAAATTATTTTGTATGATAATTTCGAATTTTCTTAATTAATTCTTGTTTTCTTCTCTAAGTTACAACTGCAGTCAAGGATTCGTCAGTAACTCAAGAAAGTGCAACTTCGTCGAATGAATCAAAATTGGACTTGCTGTTGCGTACGTGGATTGATTTTCATTGATTTAACGAAATGTGACATTGTCCATCGTAATATGATTATTGTTATATATTGGGAACTCCCATATATAGCTATATTCTATTAGTTTATTTTTTTTTTTTTAAATGACTTTCTTTAGGGATATTTTTTTTTCTTCTCTTTTTACTTATTTTTTTCCTCCCCTTTCGCAATAATTCCCAGTTGATAAAATATCTAAATTGTACTTCTTTCGTAAGTAAAATTTCCAGGTTTTCGAAATATCTAAATCACGAGTTCATTTTCTGTTTCGAAACATTTCACCTTTCGCAATAATTCCGAGTTGATAAAATATCTAAATTGTACTATTTTCGCAAGTAAATTTCCAGGTCTTCGAAATATCTAAATCCCGAGTTCATATTTTGTTTTGAAACATTTCGCTTTTCGTAATATTACAGTTTATTATTTCCGAAAAACACCCAAATCACTTACGCGTGCGATGGAGGGTATAAAAACTCTGAGGGGAGTTCCAAGGAGGCAGTCAGTCAGTCGGTTGTCAGTCGGTTTTGGTTCCCTGTTCAGGATTCGTTTCGTGTAGAGCATCCGTAAATTTCAGTTTAAAGTTTTAACAAATATTTATATCTACTCGGAGTTCGGTCCTTATTCGTCCAGAAGCCAACCCTTTCCCAGTATTCTTGTTCAAAACAGAGAGTAAGTTAAAGTTCCTTACTGGATTTCTTTCGGTTTCCGTTCCCAATTTTGGATTTCATATTTTCAGTCGTCAAAACTGAAGTTTTATTGATTCTTGGTATTTCATAATTCAGTTGTCAAAACTGAAGTTTTATTGATATTCGGATCTCATATTTTCAGTCGTCAAAACTGAAGTTTTATTGATTTTTTTTGATATTTCATAATTCAGTTGTAAGAACTGAAGTTTTATTGATTTTTGGTATTTCATAATTCAGTTGTCAAAACTGAAGTTTTATTGATATTGGGATTTCATATTTTCAGTCGTCAAAATTAAAGTTTTATTGATTCTTGGTATTTCATAATTCAGTTGTCAAAACTGAAGTTTTATTGATATTGGGATTTCATATTTTCAGTCGTCAAAACTGAAGTTTTATTGATTCTTGGTATTTCATAATTCAGTTGTCAAAACTGAAGTTTTATTGATATTGGGATCTCATATTTTCAGTTGTTAAAACTGAAGTTTTATTGATTCTTGGTATTTCATAATTCAGTTGTCAAAACTGAAGTTTTATTGATTTTTGATATTTCATTATTCAGTTGTCAGAACTGAAGGTTTATTGATTTTTGTTATTTCATAATTCAGTTGTCAAAACTGAAGTTTTATTGATTTTTGATATTTCATAATTCAGTTGTCAGAACTGAAGGTTTATTGATTTTTGGTATTTCATAATTCAGTTGTCAAAACTGAAGTTTTATTGATATTGAGATTACTTATTTTCAGTCGTCAAAACGGAAGTTTTATTGATTTTTGGTATTTCATAATTCAGTTGTCAAAACTGAAGTTTTATTGATATTTGGTATTTCATAATTCAGTTGTCGAAATTGAAGTTTTATCCTTGAAGCAGAACCATAAGGGTAAATATTTGTAATTCCTAATCTTCCCAGTGTTAGGATTTCGGGATAACACTAAAATTTATACGCACATTATCTTTATGAAGTGAAACCTGCCCTAGCAAGGGGGCTTGAGGAGGCGAAAGCACAGGCCCGGGCGCTCGGCTACCGACCCAGGGCGGGGTTTCGTGCTTTCGAGCAAGGTGGACACCCGGAATTATGGGCCCAACTAAAATACTTCGATAAGAAACTTGAGGGACACAGGAGGGATCCAAGAACGGTTCGCCGGGCCGTCCAGGAAATAATAGAACAGCAACGTGCCTGGGTGAGACAGTTACCCAACCCTGATGACAAGGTCGAGAAACAACGACGACAGGACTCCTGCTTAACCACCCTTCGGCCCTTACCCACGAACGAGATCGGCGTATGGTGTACATGGTGTGGGAACCACTCAACGCACCCTATCGAACGGGGACGATACAACCATCGGGGGGACTTAGTTCTGCGGGGTGTATGTCCCACTTGCGGAGGGAGATTCCGAGGTTATCTGTCCGAACAGAGCATACTTTCCTGGGGAATCCGCGGAAGGGAACTCATGGTTCCACATAACAACCACGAGACACTCGTGCAGGGGATTCCACTACCGCCCTCGCCCAACTACGCCACCTCTGCCGAGAGACAACCAGAAAGTCTCGCACGTCACATCAATGTGGAGTACATTCAGGGACATTGGGCAGTGCAAGAAATAGAAGGAGACTCCCCCGAGAACCATACAACTCAAGAAACGGGCCCTTCCTCGCCACCTCTCTCGCCAACCGCAGAGCAAGCTCTTTTAGAGGAAACGTCCGATTAAGAATAACCAATTGCGTGCTATTCTCCAGTTATTGTCAAACCTTACAACAATAAAAAGAGCCCTGGTTAATTATAGCTCCACGATTCTCATTGACCACGCCCTCTCCCTTCTAGAGAGTCTCCATAACCGGAAACGCCTGTTGTTGCTTTCAGTACATAACATTATATTCATTCTTGAATATGTTCTTTCTATTTATATTATTTCATTATTTCAACTAATTTATTACAAAATTTTTTCTTATGATTCATTAAGTTCTTCATTTCGTTTATAAATGGGATAAATAATGTTATCTTTATTCAATAATTTGTAACTAACTTAAATATTATTTATATCACTTTCATTTGCTACCAACCATTTATGTTATATCTAAATATATTAATCACATTTAAATTATATTTGTCAAATAAATTTTTGTTCAACAGAATTCTCTACGACAATGGTACGTAAATTTAATGATCTGAAGGAGTCCAGTGACAGCATCGAAAATTATTTAAAATTGATCAAGGAATCTCTGGAAAATTCTAGAAACCCGCAGGCAGCGGGTGTTGTGCTACAGTCGTAGAACCACAACGTCAATGATGCTATCGAAGGCGAACTGCCTTTAAAAACAATGGAAGAATTGGAAGCATTCGAAGCAAAATTGAACGACGAACAATTTACGGAACAAGTTGTAAATATACTACACACACTTTTTCTTTTAACTTTTAAGCAATTGAGTTATTTCTTGGACCATAATTTATATTTTATTTTTGTGTTCAATTTCATATTTTTTAAAATCATACACCATGAAGATATTTTTACATACATTGATGATAATACATAATTTTTTATTATGCTAATTATTTTTCAACTATCTAACTTTATATTACATTTTGTAGATTATATTGTTGTACATTATATGTCATGTATGACTATTCTGATTAATACTAATTGGTAATTTGTTTTCTTTTGTGACGTTTTAAAATGTTTGAAGCAATGACAAGTAAAATGTATACCAAGATTGCAATACTTATAAAAATGCAACTACTGTTCTAAACAAAATACTAGCTCTCCCGTTGCAGAAATTGTGTATCTGAGACTTAATATTTAATCTATGTTTGAATTTTCTAGGCTATATATATGAAAACGATTGGATGATCGGACAGCGCGGGGCTTGCGCGAAACATAGTGAAGCGGTTCATTACCAATGAATTCGCGTTACATTTAAACATTGAGGAAAGGCATCTGATAAAAAAAGACAGTCATGGCATTGAAGTTCGCAAGAAGAAAGCTTTTGGAGAAACTCGTCTCTAGAAATGCATTATTCGTAAGTTTTTATAGTTAAAAAACGATTTAATAGTACTCGGCCACGAAACACAAAATTTTCAGACAGGGTCTTCTATAAGTATGTCTTTGATCTCTTGAATTTAGAACTTTGGATTAGTAACATTTTTCTAATAACTTTTCATTTTTGTCGAATTTTCCGAAGGAAAGTGATGTTTGTTTTGAATGTTTGTAACCTAGGGTTTTATTTATAAAAATTATAAATTAAAATTTTTCGTTTAAAATGTTAAATTGACATAACCAAATATTACTTCGAAGCTGAAATATGTTCCCTGTTAAATTAATAGTAATTTTTTCTGGAAAAATTAAAACCTTTCATGTTTAAATGGGAATTTAATAGTAAGTAATAATACTAAAATCGGAATATTAATGGTTTTTTCATATTTAACATCGTATTTGAATACTGAATTGAGTTATTACAATTAAAAAAAAATATTCTTAACTCCAAGATTTTTAAGTGAAGTATTTAAACTTTAAATGTTTACACATGTTCACTTTTTTTTATAACAATCGACATCAAATAAATATTCTATTATATATTAAGTCGTTTACTTCTAGAAAAAATCCTCACAAAGTGTAACATATATAATTATTAAGATATTCAAGGGTTGTTTCTTTTGATTAATCGTACACGATGTTTTGCTTTTCATCAAAATATAAGTACGTAAAAAATTGCAGCTGTATAATATTTTGAAAATTCGTTGATGTTGAATGAATTAGCTGTTTTTGAAAGTTGTGCCATATATGCTCGTCGTTGATAATCAAAAATCATGCTTCAGCTTTTATACCCAACTCCAAAAACTTAGATTATTATTACATTCAATATTTCATTTTTTCTAAGTAAAAAAAAGTTACCTTAACAGCCTTTATTTTCTAAAGCGACTTTATAAAATTGCATAAAAATAACTTAAATATTCTCGAGATTGATCATATTCACGCTCAGTCTTAACCAATTTTTTGAAGTATTCTGAGTGAAAATATCTTTCTGTCAAACCGGGACTTGAATCCAGGTTTTTCTATTTCCGTCCAGGTGTTCTAACCGATAAACTCCAAATGTATTCTTTTTTTCCAGGCGCCGCTCGCAAACACGATAATAAAGTTGATACACAGCTTTTGAAATTGAAGACCATTGCAGGGTGGCTGTCAGGTGCCAAAATAAGGATTCAAAGAGAAAAGTAAGACCTTGATTTGAAACGTTGGTAGTAAATATTTTTCAATAGAGAAATTATTGTCTTTTTAAAAGAGAAAAAAAAGATGAAAATGGCTATCAGCTACCACCGGAGGAGCAAAACTGACGAAGTTATAATTATCTAATAATTTTAAATCCAATTACAAACGTTTTTGATGTCCAAGAAAAAATGGAGAAATAAACAAGTGTTTCACAAAATATTGTTGATTTTTTCAAATGCGTCTGATGATTCTGTTATTCAACATTTTGAGGTAGCTGCAACCTTTATCCAGCAATATTTTATTGAAATAATTAATAAATCTACAATTTTCGAAAACTTATTTATAAGTTGTGTAAGCTTTCAGATAGCCCAAAAAAAGATTTCTCCGGAAAAATTGTTGGAAGCTTTGTGAAAATACTTTCTGACATGATTCCCGAAAACTTTTCAGCGGAAAGTTTAAATAATATTCCAAAAAGCTAGAAGGAAGCCACATTTCAATAATATATTTTACATTTAAAAAAGCTTTCATGAAACGTTAACGAAAGATTTCAAAAGCTTACGTAATAGCAAAAGCTTTCAAAAAAAAAACCTTTCTTAAAAAGTACCGAAAACTTGAGTGAACTATCACAATGCTTTGAAAAATATTTCTTCTCCGACATTTCTGAAAGAATTCAGTTATAACGTTTTGATTTCTCTCCGAAACATTTTTGGAACGTTTTAAAAGATTTTAAAAAAACTATTAGAAAAGGGAGCAGTAATTCAACTTTACAGAAAGCTTTCATGAAACGTATACCGAAAGATTTCAGAAAGCTCACAAAATGGTGTAACGTTTTGCAAGAAATCTTTTTCAAAGATTTCTGAAGACTTCCTAAGACTTTCTGATTGCTTTCAAAAATGTTGCCTTTTCAACATTTCGTAAATATTTATTATTTCTTTCACATAGCTTTTGCAATCTTTCTGAAGCGTTCTCGGAATATTTTAAAAGGTTTATAAAACCTTTTTTTTGAAAAACTCGACGACATTTAATCTTTTAGAAAGCTTTCATGAATTATTTCGGAAAATTTTTCGAAAGACTTCAAAAACCCGTAAGGTTTCGAAAAAAAGCTTTTTTATACATTTCTGAAATCTTTCGTGCCGACTGGGACTTGATGTTTTTTTTTAAGGCCAGGTTCTTCCAAAAAACGTGTTTTTTTAGAATAAATTTTATTTATTGGTCAAAAAATTTTGCAGAATCAAACTTTTTACAGATAAAAGAACATATATTGAATTATTCGAAAACATTTTTTTTTTTTTTATGGCGGCTCTGAAAACGGCTGCTCAAACTTGTCCGATTTGTTGGTGAGTGTCATCATTTCTTGAAAACGAATCATCTGAAAGCAAAAAAAAACGGTTTCATATTCTGTATCGAATTGGCTATGGTCGGTACTACAATGAAAAATTTTCACTGAAAAAAAAAAAAAAAATGGCGGACTTTTTTTATTTCCGACCCTTTTTTGCACTTTTAATTGTTTATCACTTTTTTAAATAACAATGAATATTTTTGGTTGTGGTACCGACCATAGAGGGACATCTAAAGAGTAAAATGCCGTTTAGACCATGTTGATAAGTGTAATAGTTTCGAAATACGAGTGACACTCATTTGAAAAAACGTGGTTTCGAGAAAAAGCCGATTAAAGTTTTTATTCGTGAAAATTCGTAAAAAAAGTGAATTTTACTCACATATCCATTCCAGCCTCATACACAACTCCTTCTTAATCTCAGTAGGCATCATTTTCAAGTATTCTTGCATTTCTTGTGGCAGTTCGATGTTCTTTAGACGCTTCAGTGGCTTCACGCTCGGCTCGATCAACACGCTTGTCGTTAGCCTTATCAGCGAACTGCCTTGCTTGCGGGCCGATTTTGACACCCATAACTTCCATAACTTTTAATATCGGTAAAAGCCCTTCATTAAAAATGCAAGCAGCACTAAGAGCAGCAATTTCAAGCGTTTGTTTTCCAACAAACTTGTGTTTAGGAGCTATGTCCAGACACACGAATTATAACTTTCGTTATTGTTTTGAGTATTAGCTAAGCATCTCTCGAGCAACTTTTCGTCATTTAATTCTTCATAAATTGGTTGTAAAAGATCTTGAATTTCTTGATCAAAAGCCGGAGGATGTTCAAAGTTATGTAATTGACCTGTAGCTACTGCCTTTTGATAACCGCACCATGAATCTGCTCCGGCTGGGCAGTGCTCGTGTTGCGGGTTAGCGTCAGTGGAACACTTGTGATAAAATGAGGCCAGAATTGCTCTCTTCTTGTCTGCCACAGAATCGAGGTGGGCAAGCACAGCTTTTTTAAAATAGCCAGATAATTTTGACAGTTGTGCTTCAGTGAATTGTAAAGGTTTTACTGCAGGTTGGTCACTTTTTTTAGTCCTCTTCCTTTTAGGTACTTCTTCACCTCTTTCTAATGCCTTTTTTTTCTTGTGTCTAGGAAGTAACCTAATATCAAATAAAACAATGAAATCAACGATAAATACAATTTTACAAGATGAAAAATGGGCGAAAAAAAGAATAATAACATGTTATTACATCGTAAATTAGGTACATATTAAAAAGGCTTCACCGATTTCTACTTCTAAAAGTAAAAGCCGGCTTTAAGATGGAAAGAAATTAGATTCGTATTACGTACAGACTTTTTTCCATTCAAATTTTGTTATCAGCTGTTATCACCCGTAGCAAGAAACTCAAAACCACGAATAACATTACTTCTCGGAAAACTGAATAAATCGGTAGGAATAACAATAAATATAATATTTCTTGACTAGTGTGGAAAAGTTCTTTTAAACGAATCTGAGGTTTGCAACGCGAGCCAAAGGCGAGGCTTTGTAATCAGATGAGTTAAAAAAACTGTTCCACACTAGTTGAGAACGATACTTCATTCAACAATGTGGGAATGCGAGTTTTGTATCGCCTAAGCGTGTGGAAAAGTAGCCTTTTCCACACGGCGTTGGATAAAAGATGTTATTTTTTTGATAATCAATATGTAATCATTTTAGGAAGGAAATAAATTGAGGAGTTGTTAATAACTTTACTTTTATGAAAAACTGTTCTCAATTCAATCTTACGTCGCTATTTATACCGACGTGAGATTGAATTGAGTAAAGTTTAGAAAAAGTTGTACACTAGGAACTCCTAACTAGTCCGGAGTCAGACATGATCGAGGCGATCGTTAATTTTGTTCCGCTTGAGAAATTGACGCCACGAGCAGCCCATTAGCGTAGAGCCTGTCGAATTTTTTCCTTCTAAACATGGCCACATATGTTCCGTAAATTTCGTGGGCTAGTATTACGCCACTGGACGGGTCGTGAGCGCGACCGCTTTCTCGAGCGAAACTCGTGTTTCCCGGTAAAATCGCAGCGGGACGCGACACGATCGAGGCGGACTCCTTAGAGTTCATAGCGTAGTAGTGTAGTGAAGTGAGTGTGTAATATTTTTGAATCTGTTAATCGTTTCAATACACATGAATTTAAAAAAATTCATATAAATGCATAAACTTTTGAACATTTCTTAGCTTCAGGCGATTCCGCACTTGTAACTTTGACTCTAAGATCTACGAGTATTGTGCGCCACGGGGCGTTGTTAAGGGGTTAAATACCTTTTTCTCCAGAGAAATACAGGGTTTTTATTTATTTTTTTTAAGCATGTTACCATTGTTTTATTTAAATACAATACAAATTTTATCGACGTACGTGTCCTAAAGTAAATTCATATAAAATTTCGAGTGAAAATTTTAATAATTGTGGAAGTTATAGTCCTTGCCGCAGAAGTCCTTTTTTCAGTAGTGGCTAACGGTGAGCATGAAAACAAGGAAACGGCTCAACTGAAAAAAAAAAAGAAAACTACGTTAGTATATAGCGTCACCTAGTTCGTGAACGAAGGATTTTACGAAAAAAATTTTTTTACAGTAACAGTGATTTTTTTTTCAAAAAAGTCGATTTTTCGTGGTCGAATAATTTATTTTTTTGCCTAAAAAAAATAGGAAAATATGTCGAAAATAAAATTCCTTTGTTCACGAACTAGCTATTGTATCTACAAACAATCCCCCAAAATTTCAAATCGATCGATGTAGTGGTTACCGAGATATCGTGCTCACCGCAATGACCTTTTCTCAAAAATGCGATTCCGAGATAATCGCGTTTAAAGTTTTAGGTGGACATTAGGTAGTCATGGAATGAAATAATTCGTACTCACATAGAATCATCTACACCAGGGCCATAAAGATTTCCTTCTGCACTCGTAGCAGCCTCGAGGATATCGATTTGATGTTGTTTACGAGCCATTTTCCCTTCTCTCGTTGCATCTTCCGCGCGCTGATCCCCAATCGAAACACGCTTTTCGTCCTCTTCCGCGACGAACTGATGAACGCGACTCCCGCAAGGCACCTCCAAAGCTTCGAAAATTTTCAAAACTGCTTGATGTCCTTCGTTAAAAATGCAGGCAGATGCATAAGCTGCGATTTCGACTGGAACTACACCTCCGGGAAGATGTTTTGAGCTGATTTTCCATATAAGTTGATTGAAACTCTCGTTGTTGTTTTGAGTGAATCCTCCAACACATCTCTCAAGCAAATCTTCTTTGGATAAATCTTCATAAATTGGCTTGACAGCTGTCAACACATCTTCGGGCAGAGGCTGATAAGAGTGGACGAACTCAGGAACCCGGTTTTTTTTTTTTCATTCTTTTGCTGGGAAGCGCAGATACGGCTCTCTGCCACTCGCACCAAGAGTCTTCGCCGGCTGGACACTTGCTGTGTTGTGGAAGTTGGTCTGTTGAACTGTAGTGATAATATGTTGCTCATATGTCATTTTTCATTTTTTCAGCTGAATCAGGATTGCGGCGTATTGCCAAACCGTAGTAGACAGTCAACTTATCGATCATTTTCCCAGTCAACTTTCCTCTACCTCCCAGTCCATTTTTCGCTTTTTTTACGTTACGCAATCGAGTGCCCATTCTTTTTTGAACATGGCCAATGCATTCTTTCTTTTTGACGATCAGATTTTCATATGGATCTGCATTTTTTATCGCACTGTACGTTTTAGAATCACCATCTCCGATATAATTTGCATATTTCACATCGTGCAAAGTTTCAGACCGTTTAAACATTTCTAGGATGGCATCGACTTCCATTTTCCCGGATGATCCTGAGTGATTTGCTGTGCAATCAGGTTGATGATCTTCTTTCCATTCTTGAAACTCGACAGAATCTTCTTTTCCAGTCCAATTTTGGCATAATTTACAGTACGCACTCTTCACTATGACGTCGACGATCTTGCCTGTGTAGTATCTAATCAGAGATGAAACTCCATATAACGAAGAAAATCCGCGTTTTTTCCACGTACCATCGCCAGACACCGTCAAATTTTTTTTGTTCAATCCTTCATACATTTCAACTTCTTGATGCATTGCACGTTTTGTAAATTGATTAAAGACTTCTTTTGTAGCTGACAGGATGTATTTCAAAATTGAATCGTAAGATTTTTGCTTCAAAAATTGTGGCATATCCATGAGACCACAGAATTTTGCACAGCCCGCTGCACCTAGTCCCAGCAATCGCATCGTCAGTATGAACCGTCTGTTTATTTCGTATGTATGATTGATGACCGCGGAACTCTCGATTTTTCGATTTTCACACTTTTCACAAATCATATCAATTTTGAATCCGAGTTCTCGTGTTTCTATAGGTACGAACTCCACGTCACTTTCGCAAGTTTTGCACTTTACATACCGAGGGAGAGTAGTAAACACGAGTATAAAATTTATGATTCGATATTCAACCGAATGATCAACTGGCACACCGAACTCATCACCGGACTGAATTTTTTTTCGAGACGCACAAAAACGTTTTTTATTGATAATGTCCGTCTTCGGATTAAAATATTGTTTCGTTTTTTTATTCCGCGATTTTTGATTTTTTTTTTCGGACCGAGAAACTCGCGTAACTTTTTGTGCTGAGTTCATGCTTGAAAGCTGAAATTCAACTGCTGCAGGTTACCAAAAATAGAAAAGGCATTTCTTTAATCTAGGAAAAAAATAGGTTTCCTCCCCCGAGATAAGAAAATCGAGGAAAACCGGTCTATAGAGATAAGCGATGGTCCCGATTACGGAACGTTGCAGCAAGGTACTTGAGTTCCGTACACCGCGCGCTATGAACGGCTGTATCTTAGGTTCTAGTGCCCCGATCTCTAAAAAATTTTGCAGAAAAATTGTTGAAAGTATGTACATCAAAAAAAAATCATAAAATTTTTTTCGATTTTTTGAGCCTGAAAAAGGTATATAACCCCTTAACGGGCCCGCGCGCTGGAGATGCTAGGAGCGTCTTTGGAAGATGATTGGGGACAGCGAAAACGAACTACTGAATTGCCATACGAAAAGAATTGTTTTATTGGAACACGTGGCGATAACAAAAGGCGCGGACAAGCGTGACGTACTCGGTATGCACGAACTTGCGACTTTAAAAATGTTTTAATGACGGAGAATGAACGAGAACGACCCCGTGATAGACTTAAAAAGAAGTGTCTCTCAACCCCGCTTTGGCCGTCTTTATATAAACCTCGGAGAGATTCTAGAAGGTTCCAGAAGTGGCAGAATCCGATTGGCCCAAAAGAATTTCGAGAATCCCCCCGAAGCGAACGAGACACGCCTTCATGACTCGTCACCGATGTAACGATTCTAAATGTTTTGTATACGTGCTTGATAACGGAAATGAACAGAAATACGAATGAAAAAAGATACGACGATTTTATGAAGCAATGAAAATGACGAACGAAAACAAATAGGTCGATGAAATCATAAGATGATAAATCCTATTTTAGAATCGTTTTACAAATAAGAAATTCTCACGCAATATTATGCTCGTCGTGAAAAAGTATTAAGAAAAAATATTATATTACGTAGCAGGTACGGATGTGCTCATAGGCAAAATGGGTTACAAACCTTGCCTTCGGCTCGGTCCGTAATTACCCCGTTTTGTCAAATTCGCACATCCGTACTTGTTTACGAGAGATATTTTTCATCACGATGGCCGAAAAGTCACTTCAAAATGTCAGTTTTAAGGTAAGAATGATGAAAAAAATTTTATTCACCAATTAGTTCATGAACCTTCACATATAGCTTCATTATGCATTAACCAAAAAAAAAAAAAAAAAAAAAAAACGAAATTTATCGAAAAAATAATCAATCGTTGATGTCAAACGAATAATAATTGATACATTTTTTTATGAAAACTCATCGGCGAAACCGAAAGAATTAAAAATTCTTCACTGTGGAAATCGGATTGTGTTCTTTACAATAAATATTTATCTAGTTCGATATTACGGTGTTAGAAGTTTATGATTATATATTGTCCCTATAAAAGAAATACATTCTATTATTTAAAACGAAAAGTTTTGAAAGGCTGTTTCTTTCAACTGTGCGCAAGAGTTTTCTGAGTGTTAAAGTACGGGAAATACCCCACTTTTTGACATGAACGTAATGTGTAACGACTGTAAAAGTTAGTCATCGTAAGAGTTTGAACGCGGATGATAAAATTGAAAGAAAATCTACGTGATAATTTGATCACGAATCGTTTTTTTTTTTTTTTTTTTTTTTCATTTTTTAAACAATGATGACAAATCAGCAAAAAATGCTACAGAAGATAGATGAAGTTTGGGGTCTGAAGATGTAGTGAGGCGATCAGAAAATCTAAAAATAAACAGTTCTAGAACTCACAGCTCGAAGCTCAAGAAATCTTTACGAATTGTATTTCTGAAATTCAATATTTAAGGATTTTTAGTTCTTAAATGCTCCAACCTAAAACTTTTATTGCGTTATGTTTAATAACAGGTGAAATACAAATTTGGAAATCTCGATTCCACAATAAAGTGGTTTCAAGTTCCAAATACTTCAAAATTTCAAATTCCTTTGATTCGTATTGTATATTGCAGAGTTATAGAGTACGATAGTACTCTATAACTCTCGATACCTTATAACTCTCTGCGATAGATCTTATAGTATCTACAATAAAATTTAGAGCTTTTGTTCTATAAATTTGGAAATTCTGTGGAATAATACAAGGTGTCTTAAAATCAGTGGATCATCCTGAAACCACCTTTTTTTTTTATTAAAATGCTAAGAATTCGTCAAGAATTCTGGATTGAATATATTGTAAAAGTCTGCGGTAGTAATTTTGATTCCTATAACAACTTTATAAGATAATGAAATTTTTTATAAGTATTAAATTTCTTATAAATTGACCTTATAAAGTTCTTGTAAGTTTCCAGTTCCTATAAGGTGATCCTATAGAAACCTAATAAGAAAGCGTAATATTTTTTAAGAATTCATTGATAAAATCTCATAAAAAAACTTCATAAATTTTGTCGATCATTTTTTCATAAAAAATCTTACTTTCTTATAAGGTTTTTATAAGGACTAGGAAACTTATTAGAATTTTATAAGGTCACCTTATAAGAAATTGAATTCTCATGAAAAATTGTGTTTTCTTTCAAGGTTTTTATAAGGATTAAATTAACAAGGGTAAAAATCAAAATTTTTCATGTTGAATTCATTGAATATTAGAGCATCAGCTCTAAAAGTTTGTTAGTGCAAGGTTCAAAATATCTATGATTATAACTTATAGATTCAGATTATAGATAGAAATCTATAACACAGTGGAACAAAGATCGAGTTTTGGAAAAACCCAAACAAAGTTTCACAGGCAACATGTACTTCATGACCTCCTGAACCTATAATCCTGAATGTTTTTTCTCCATCACGTCACATTCGCGAGTAAAAATTTTTTAAAGATTTCATAAATTAAAATTTGTACCTTCTTCAGTTTTCACGCTTTTGGATCGTGCAAAAAACTATGTTGTTCAGTTTTTTCCGTAGATCTCAAATAAGCAATTTGAATTAGGATTTAATTGCTCCTTCAATAATTTAACTTTTATACAAAAAAACTGTTAAACTGTTAAAACACACTTAAAAATTTTGGAAAAGTTTCTGTTTGATATGTTATTAATAATTTCCTTTATGAAAACTACAATACTCGCCAGAAGAAAATGTGTACCATACTTTTTTTGTGGATTTTCGGACTATTGTTTTAATAAAAATGATGATTGCAGTTAGAGTCGAATTTTCGAATCTGATAGTCGGAATTTACCGAGTGATTTAATTGAGAATCAACAGCAAAATTCCGACAATGAGTACAAAAAGCCACAAATACTCTTTCAGAAATTCATATATTTTCTCCTATTCAATTCCTCAAGAATAGATGCTAGATCAATGACGAATCTTCAAACATAGGTTTCCCTGAACTAGTGTGCAAAGGAATTTTTTTTTCGTTTATGACTAAGTGAATGAATAAATAATTTTGAGGAATTTTCTTGTTTCCTGAACGACTTCATTTAACGTTTTGATTTACATAAAGTCCTTTTTATAGGTTGTCGGTGCCACTGAATGCATTTTCGCAATAATATTTGCAAAAAAATGTTATAATCAGCATTTATTATAGCTATTGAAAAATAAATCATTCATTATGATCGAAAAATTGTTGTTGCCGTCGCCATGGGGAACCTTTTGTGCAGGAGAAATTATCTCGAGCGTTTCTTTCAGGTCAGAATTCAGAATTTTGACTCGAAAATGAGTCAAACCATGTCAACTGTGACAACTTTTTTCGATGAAAACCTGAATTATGGAATAAATTATGGAATAAATTGCTTATTTGCGTAGTACTTGACGATACAAAAAAACAATTTGAAGGATTTTGGAATATTCCGTTTTTTTGTTTATTGTTTCGTTTGATAAACATTTTGACCCTTTTTTTTTACAAAAATTATAACTTTAATTGTGTTCATGATAATTCAATGAAATTCATATCGATTATACATACATATCCCGTCTACCAAATGATCTAGATAAAAAAGCAATATTTTTTTAAAAACTCAATTTTTATTAACAAATTTATAAACAATTTGCGGTTTCAATGTGTTCTCCATACGCGATTGAGTTGAAATTTTGCACTCATGTAGAAAAAACCTTCATCTTTTAGCTCGTTAAGAAAAAAATTTGTATTTGACCTTGGAAGTGCGGAAAACGAATTTTTTTCTCGCGCCGCAACGGACCAGCGCGCTGGCTCGGTGCGGCGTTGGGGCCAAACACGGTAATTTGGTTGGAATCCAATGTAATAATGCATATGTATAAGTACAGGATCACACAAGTAGAAGGAAATAAGGGTGTACATTGTCCTTTTTTGAGAATGTAATTTATCCTCACAAGTCTACTCAAAATTCAATGTCGACAAAACTTCAAAGTCTAATAAATTGAAAAATAAGAACGATTTATTAAATAAAATCATTTATTTATTTATTGAATCAAATCATTTCAAATACAATCAAATGAAGAATATAGTTTTTTTACTTCTTCTTTTTAAACATTGCATGTTCGAAACATCTTGAGTCTTTCGAAAAAAACTTGCACTCGACAGTTTTTGTGTTTTTTGCCGAAAAGTGGTGATACTGACGGGTATTTTTTACAGTCATTGCTTCGCTGAACCGAGTTTGCAATTTTTCGCCATGAGAAATGTGTTCAGCATGAGAACAGTAATCGAAATCAATGTTTTTAAAAAAGTTTTTTGCCCATTCGAATAAACGGATTGGAGAATTTAAGTAGTTTCCATCAACGCGTTGCAAACTTGCTTTATAAGCATTTCTTTTGACAGCCCCACTAATCCCATCGCACGCCCCTTTTCCATGAGAAGTCGCGAAAAAATTCCATTCTGCTCCCATGCCGAAATCTTTTTCATGATTTACAAGATTCGCAAAGTTAAATTTATTTTTGTACTGCGCTCCTGATCCATCTGAGAAGTATAAAATTTTTCGAACAAATTTTGCACTGAATTTTTTTTTCAAATTGTAACAAACTGTAATAAACTACACAGGGATGGATGGTGGCTTGACTATTTGTCCAATGATGAGCTTGGATAGCATTTTGTATGTGAAACGTATAATTTTCAGAAAAGTCCAATGTCACAATGAATTCTCCTTCTTCGACACTTTTCTTTTTTTCGGCGAAATAAGCTGCTTGGGCTTTGGCAAGAAAGTCGTGTTTCAGGAGAAGAGCAAGATCGGCCTTAAAATTCTTCAAAAACTCTTTTTCTTTTTCTGTTATTTCAGTCATATCGCTCCTAAAAAGTAACACAAAAAATGGGAAATTGATAAAATGGGGTAGTCAAAATAAGAAGGGAGAAATAAAGAGTTACAAAAAACCTGTCAGTACTCGTCCATTGGCTGAAATTAACTTCTGAGATCTCGTTTTCTCGGAACAGCAATCTCAATTTCGTCACAGCTTTTTCGACTCCAGGACATTGTTTGCAGATAGACAAGAAACAATCCGCCGACGAAGCCGCGCAGACGGAATTTTAAATGAAATCTTGAGAGGTGTTGGTGAAGTCTACTGCCTTGCTCTTGAACTGTTGCTTTATCCCGTGAATTTTCAAATACATGTTTTGATGCATTTTACATACACACACGTTGTGTGTACCACTGTGACCGGCCAAGATGCACTCGCGAGGTCTTAAGTCTCGGAATTTCGAAACACCAATTTTTGAATCAGGGAACTCTTTTTTGAATTGCTTGAATAGATCATCAAGATTAAAGAGAAGTAGTCTTTTTTGAGCTTTAATTTTTGCACCGTCCTCCACGATAGTTACACAGTCTTTCACTCCCGGCATCATTCTACTCGCAAAATCTGACAAATAAAACTCCCGCATGTTCTGAATAGTGTCCCCGAGAATTTTTTTATCATTTTTTTTGGCAGGTCGAGACGCATAACCGACATTTTCACGTTGTTTCCTCGCAGCCGACGCAATTCGACGCGAAACATTGAAGTCTCGACATATTCTTGCGATAGTCCAGTCACTTGGTACAGTAGTCAGGATTTGGATTCGATCGGACGTAGTTTTCGCGGCCTTGAGAGCAGCTTCCACGTTCATAATGAATGATGAATCATGTGATTCATTCTTTTTATCTACTATTTTTTCCCCATTTCCCATTGATAATAAAGCCAGACATTGTTTTTTAATTGAAGGGACTCCGAGGTCGTGTAAAAGTGAATTTACTTTTTGAATTTTTGTAGCATCATCCACTTCCTTGCACTTGAACGTTGGATCTGATTTTTCAGAGTCGGGATCAATTTCGTCGAGCAACCGATCTTCTTCATCTTCTTCTTCATGTTGTTCAGTTGATCCCAATTTTTGTACACGTCCGGGAACAAATGTTTTTTTTTTAAATAGCACGCAGTGCGACAAGATTTACACACGTACAGGCCAACGCAGTTTTTGAATTTCGTATCCCACTTGTCAGTCACTAAATACAAATCACTTTTCACGCACTTATGATTTTTTTTTTGCAATGAATTGCAGCATGCATTGGCCCAACCCATTTTTTCTTTAATAACAACTAATCGCGCAAAAAATATTCAGACTCGTTTGTTATCGAAAACTACTTTGATGGGAAAATTGATACACGAAAAGTATTTGAAAAACACCACTTATGACAGCAAATACTAGAAAGCGAATTGAATGTCGAACTTTGTAGCATGCAATTATTAATACATGTTTAGCTTCAGCACCGATAAAACAAACGAGTATCGACGAGCCAGCGCGCCGTTCCGTCGCGGCGCGAGAAAAAAATTCGTTTTCCGCACTTCCAAGGTCAAATACAAATTTTTTTCTTAACGAGCTAAAAGATGAAGGTTTTTTCTACATGAGTGCAAAATTTCAACTCAATCGCGTATAGAGAACACATTGAAACCGCAAATTGTTTATAAATTTGTTAATAAAAATTGAGTTTTTAAAAAAATATTGCCTTTTTATCTAGATCATTTGGTAGACGGGATATGTATGTATAATCGATATGAATTTCATTGAATTATCATGAACACAATTAAAGTTATAATTTTTGTAAAAAAAAAGGGTCAAAATGTTTATCAAACGAAACAATAAACAAAAAAACGGAATATTCCAAAATCCTTACAAATTGTTTTTTTGTATCGTCAAGTACTACGCAAATAAGCAATTTATTCCATAATTCAGGTTTTCATCGAAAAAAGTTGTCACAGTTGACATGGTTTGACTCAAATGCGTTAGTTGAGTGTAAGTGTGTTGAAAACAACATGTAAACCCTTAGTTCTTAGAACCCTTTTTTCATTACATTCGTCTTAGAACGGGTCAAAATAACCCGTGCAAAGTTTGAGGGCAAAAATCTCAACCAAAAACTTTTTTTGTTTAAATCGCCCAAAGCCTGAAAAAAATTAATATTGTCAAATTGATTGAAAAAATTTTTGCTTATTCAAGAGATTTTTTAATAGATGGACCTATAATACTTTTAAAAATACCATGTGTTTTGAAAAACTTATTTTTATCATTTTGAATACTATTAACTATCATCATATTAAAAATTTACCCTCCGAACAAGTAATTTTAATGAACCTTTCAAACAGTTCCCCAGAAAATCTATAAAAACTTTCAAGAAATTGTATGCAATTTCCATCAAATTTTTAACTAGAAAATGAAGCACAGTGGAAAAGTAAAAAAGATGTATACGTTTATTTCGAAATATTCTACAACAATTTCATTCTTATTTGTTCGTTAATGTACAGTGATGCTCACCGTAGTGCAAGACTTGCGGTCTCCACCTTGCACTACGATGGACAACGATTTGGCGGCGAGTTACGCCTCAAAGCAGGAGCGTATTCATATGCGTGGTTTTATATGTACAGCTATTACGTTTGAATGTTACTAGTTGTATTCTTGTACTTGCGAAATACTTTGTATATAATTACATTTATCTTATAATTAAGTATATTGCACTCATTTTCGATGATCAAAAGGAACATTGTAAACAATCACAGAAAATTAAATCACGATATTTTTTCTTCGAGTTGTTAAAACTATACTTGTCATAAGATATGTGTCATAAGTAAATCATGGAAATAATGATGAATAAATATTGTTATGCATCACCTTAAAACAACAAACTTTTTTGAGGAAATATGAACAATAATTTATTAATAACGGTCTCTGAAATTTTTTGAAAGCATTCCTAGTAAGTTCTAAACAGTTCTACATCTATTGAGAAATATATGTCTGTAATTAATTCATAATTTTATAATAGAGAAAACATACATCATGGTTATATAATTATGTATCGCATTATTTTCTCGATTATATTTATGAAATAATGATATTCTTCTTCATATTTATCATTATTATAAATGATAATATCTATTCTTATTATAAATTCTTAAAATACCTAAGCGGTCACTAATATAACAGGAAAGAGAAGAAAAAGTGAATTGAGTTTACCAATAAATGTAAGAGAAATTTTGAATTGAATAAGAATTAGATAAATGGGAAAAAACGTAGAATTCGAGCCGAATAGATTTTGAAAATTCTCGCCCCTAGTTACTCGGGTTTATTTAATTTTCAGATTTTTGTATAACTTCTTATAAAATCACGGTTTTTAATAAAATTCCGCTTTCTTCATACAGTAACTTTATAAAAAGAGTGATGTTTTATAAACTTTTGCTCAGTTGTTATGAAGTCACTTGATAAAAACTTTGTGCAGATTTTATACAGTTTTTAAAAAGTAACTACATAAAACTGATGAAAACTTTATAAAACGTTGCGCTTTTTATAACATCACTTTATAAAAATGGCGGAATTTTAATCTCAAAAACTGAAATTTTATAAGGGGTTTTATTAAAAGTTTAATATAAAAACCTAAGTGACTAGGGGCTTGTATTGACGTACACAATTCTGAGCTAAGAATTATAAATGTGAAAACCTTTTTTCTATAATTTGTTATATTTTTCTTTCTTTTTTTAATATTATTTATTTTTATATTCTTCTATCTATATCAAGCCATACAAATTATCAACATTTTTTGAATTTGATGAGTTTGATTGCAATCGGTTAAATTGCTTCCTTTGTATTCTTTACTTTTTTTCTGTTTAAAACGTTATTCTTTTTATCAGTTATCATTCAATTGATATTTTCACAGTATATGATAATAACTTGACAATTTTTTTTAGTTTTGTAGTCAAATAATGATAATTCGTACAAACTATTTAATTAATTATCAATGTGGGTATAAGTTATAATTTACTATATCATACTAACTCAAAAATTTCAATTCTCAGTGTAAAAAAAATTTTTTTAGTATTCCTTTTCCATTTATCAATTATTTTTTATACCTTTTTGTCATTTGTATTTTATATTTAATTCTGAATATATTCACAATGAATGCTGCTGATTATTTATTAGAATTTTATTTCAATATACATATTTCATGCACCAAAATTAGATTTTTATCAAGTTTTGATTATAGGGTTATTAATTTCATTGATATAAATATTTGAATGCATCAGTTTTCCACTATTTTCAAAGCGATTCGTAATTTTTATACTGAAAATAGACTTATATATTTATACATTTATATCGATACTTTTATACATAACATAAAATGTGATATGATTGAAGTCCAACAATACATTATTCGTATTACATTTCGTCCTTTATAAACTGTTCATGTATGTATTGTAGTTTTGTTATAAGTATCAATTTTCAAGATTCAAAGTTATGATTATTGTTCATAGCTAATCGATAGAATGCACTGTAAATTTTTAGATTCTTCATAATTTTCAACGACCAGTTAGCACCGCCATCGCGGAAAAATGTTAAATCAAAATATTTCAAAAACCTCTGAAAATGAATCATAAAAGGATGGCAAATAAATGTGAAACATAAGCATTATTTTTTGCAATAATCATTCAAATTTTTCAAAAGTATAGACGAATACTAAGTATCTGTAAAATACGTGAAATCAACATTGAATATATTTATATGTACTAAATATGATTTCAATTATTTATGAATATGTAGAAGTGTACGTCATTGCATGTAATTTTTTGAAATATAAAACAAGGAGGTAAAACTTATTCTTCTGGAATCGGTAGATTCTTTAGATAGTTCGCGTTACATATTGGGAGCATCGGGTTTCGGCACTTGTCACGCTCCTCTCAAGCTAGAGAGTGAGGGCAACGCTGGAGGAGTAGCGGCCAAAAACTTGCACTACGATAGCCTGCGTTACGAGGAGCATTCCTGTATACCATTGTGAATATAGTAACGATTATATGGAAACAACTTGAATCATTACAAGACTTTTCTTAAAAATTTTATTATTCTTACCAGGTGTACTCCTAAGTAATTTCCGGTTTTTTCAATGGATGGCGTTCTGTTATGTACCGCTGTTGGTAACACATACCATATGTCATTTTGTTCAGTCATATCGAGTGCTTGAACTGCGTTGACATTTTCTCGAAAAAATCTTCCAGTAAGTTTTTATTGCGCTTCAAAAATGTCGAATTTTGTACCGAATTTTGAGCATATGCGCCATGCATTGCTTTTCATGTTCAATCAGGGGAAAAAAGTGTCCGAGAGCCACTGTGCGCTTGTGGAAGTTTATGGTGATCGTGCATTAACACTTCGAACATTTGAAACGTGGTTTCGACAGTTCAAAAATGGAGATTTCGACCTGAACGACGCCGCACGCTCCGGCAAGCGAAAATCGTTCGATGACGCCGAATTGCAAGCATTATTAGATGAAGACAACACGCAAACGCAACGACAGCTTGCAGATGCGTTGGGAGTTCAATAGCAAGCAATTTCCAAACGTCTGCGAGCCATGGGATAAATTCAGAAGTGTGGAAAGTGGGTGCCCCATGAACTGACCGAGAGACAAATGGAGAATCGAAAAGTGACCTGTGAAATGCTGCTTCAACGATACAAAAGAAAGTCTTTCCTGCATCGTATTGTTACTGGCGATGAAAAGTGGATTTTCCTGGAGAACCCTAAGCGCAACAAATCGTGGGTGAGTCCAGGTGAAGCATCGACATCGACGGCACGGCCAAATCGTTACGGTCGGAAGGTCATGCTGTGTGTGTGGTGGGACCAGTCCGGTGTTATATACTTTGAACTGCTGAAACCTGGTGAAACTGTGAATGCCGTTCGCTACAAACAGCAAATGAAAGATTTGAGCTGAGCCATTGTGGAAAACCGACCAGAATATCAACAACGACAGAAGAAGGTGATTTTGCTCCACGACAATGCGCCGTCGCATAAGTCGAAAGTCGTTCGTGACACGCTGGAAAGGCTCAAGTGGGAAGTGCTTGATCATGCGGCTTACTCACCAGACCTGGCGCCATCCGACTACCACCTCTTTGCCTCGTTGGGCCATGCCCTTTCTGAGCAGCGCTTCGACTCGTACGAAAATGTACGAAAATCGCTCACCGAGTGGTTCACCTCCAAAGGCAATGATTTTTACTAGCGTGGTATCCACTTTACCACCATCCAATTTACCAGAAAGGTGGGAAAAATGTGTAGAAAGCGATGGAAAATACTTTGAATAAAATAAAGGTTATGGTTTTTTTGGAATTATGTGTTTTATTTGTAAAAAAACCGGAAATTAATTAGGAGTACACCTGGTAGCAAATAAGGTTATTCCGGGTATAATTTTTCAAGACACGAAAAAACTTTTTCTCCTTAGAATATTTTGTTCATTGAAAAACGTTTTCATTTAATTCAGGAAATAGCTTATCACGTATTTTCGACAAAAATAAACGGTCTCATCAACATTGCAAAACTCTCTAAATCTGAAAACGGGAAACTTTACTGTTTCGCAATGTGTATCACGTTCTAGCAATGAAAAGTTGTCTACCTTGTAAAAAGTGGATATATGCAGTGTCAAACACTGGATATGCACTGTTTACGTAAGTAAATATTCACATAAAGCTCAGTGAAATTATTCATTTCACTGGTGAATTAGTGGAATTCCATTAACTCACCAGTGCATACTCGCGTTTTTTCAAAAGTGAAAGATATTTCACTGTTTTCGAGTGTAAAGGGTATTTAAAAGAATTAAATTTCTATTCATGTTTCATGCCTTCTCAGTAACCTTGAATCAATTAAACAATTAAATGATTCATGGTTTTGGGTTGTATTCTCGGATTGCCCAAAACGACTTCATTAACAAATTTCAAATTCAGATACAAATTAAAAAGTAGTTATTTTATTGCACATTTTTGGAAAAAAAATGCTGTTACTTATGTCAGAACGAATAAATTAATCTGATGACAGCAAATTCAATCGGTCTCGCATTTGAATGATAAATTGGGTGGTGCAAAAGTTAAAAAAACGATTTATTGAGAGGTTGCTTATTTCGAAAAAAATATTCCATCACGATTAGTTGATAAGAAAGCACTTCCTCAAGTCATTTCGAATAAGGAGTAGAGATTGTGGTAAATCGAAGTTGCGAAATAAATATCTAAATAATATAGACTCTCATTAAACGTGTACTCCAGTATAAAAGGAGGGTAAAACGTCTGTCGCTGTACAAAGCCAGCAATGATCGCAGTTGCTGGTAGTTGCATTGACATAAGCTAATCCTAGTTAAAGAAGCAGGCCAGAAAATGATCCTTTCCACGTTTTTGCCATTAATTTGGCTAGTGATATCTCCAGTTACGACAGAATCACGAAGAGAAATAATAAACTTCTGGAAAAAATAAAGCCAGCATTTCAAGCCACAAAAAGAAGAAGTCGTGATGATGGTTGGTGATACAAGATCAGGAAAAAGTACTTTCACATTGATACTGACAGGTGCTCATTTAAAATCATCGGAAACGAAGGAAGACTCCGGCGCGTATCGAATGTTTGATAAAAACAACTAGATTGGCCAAGAAACCTCTATTTTTCACACTCTCATTCCCGACCGTATGGTCTACAAAGACGAGGGTGAGGAAATGATGTTCTATGATTGCTCCGGGTTCAAAGACTCAAAATCACTGAAGCGTGATATAACAGTCGCGTACATCATTAACAAACTATTCAAGAGAGTGAAATCATTCAAAATAGTCCTCACTGTCAATTACTCGACAGTCATAAAAGCGGAGTACTGATTCACTTTTCCAAAGTTCATAGAGAATCTGGTAAAACTCTTTCGAGACATTGGACATTATCAAACTGCAATAGCGATGGTGGCCACAGAGGTACCGAATAAATCTACTGAAGTAGATAACGAGATCGTGCTATTAGATGACGCAACATTGAAAAAAGACGTAGCAAATTACCTTGAAGAGGAGGAACAAAGAATACTTGATGAAAATAAAGAAAAAAATTTATCAACCGATGAAAAAGATATAAAGGATCAAATGCTGAAGCTTCTCAGGACATTGTTGCAGAAAGACGAAGATGATAAGTACAGTAAAATCGGCATTTTTCGCTCACCATTAGAAGCTGGTGATCTCAAAGATATGCCGATGATAAAAGCAGGAAAAAAAGATATTGAAAAGATGATCAGAAGCCTTAAGTTTATAGAAGGAAACAAAGATTCAGGATTAGGATATATAATATCACCTAAAACAGCTCTCGATGTCGATTCATTAATCAATCAAACAGTCCAAACTGACCTTCTAAATTGTGTGACAAATGTGACCGGAGAAATAAAAAAATACTACGACGGAGTTTTTCAGAATAACTTAGAGTTGACGGGCTTATCTGCAACATTTAAAGATTCTCAGAGCAAAATAAGTAAAATCAATGATCAGGAACCATTATTATTTGCAAAGAGCTTGATCGATGAGGCAGAAGAAATAGTGACCAAGGAATTAATTCAAAGTCTTCGAGAGAATATAGAATACACAGATTTTTTATTGAAAGTGCATAGAAGAAATCTGTCCATCCCACTTACATATAAACACGAAATTAATGATATTAACTGGTACATAAACAGTGCATACGAAAAGTATTTTACTATATCAATAGTTAATGCATTGAGCAAAACACTACCTATAGTCATAGGAGACGTTTGCGGTGAAATAATAAGAAATTACGACAATCTACAGAAACACACCAAAGATATCTATGAATTAAACGAAAAAATATCGTTAGCTTATCAGAATTTTTCCAACGTCAAAATTTCAATTCCACAATCACTGTTATATGCTTTACAGCAACTTCAAATAACTGTGTTAGTACAAAACTCAGCCAATCTAAATGGAATGGTACAGACAATTAATGTGTCTCTGGGAGCAAGATCAGATTACCTGACGATTATAGATTCTTCGCAAAAAAAAATAAAAGAGATGACGAAGCAGCTCCATCAAATAACCCTGTGGTACAATTTTTTGATAAAGCTTTACAATGATTTTACTTAGCTGCAACATGAAACTGATGGTAAGGAAGTGACAGTTATGAAAAATATCATCGGAAATTGTGATACGCTTATCGTCAAGGTCGGGGACTTGGATTTGATGGGACTGTCAAAATATACGAAAAACGAGTATCCAGAGTTAAAAAGTTTGGAGAACGTTACTCTAAGTGTTGACAAAAAAAAGTTTTTGAACTCTGTCTTAACGAGGTTGATCAGTGAACCGAAAATTATATGTGATGAATCCAAGAACATGATAGTCACAGGCAACCTTATACGGTCAAGTCAAATAAAAAGCAACAAAAAATGCTGGCCAAATGCACAATCTATCGAAGTATTCGCCTTAGATTCCTTCATCATCGGCAGTTCTCTGGAAAAAAAAGGCGAGAAATTGCAAATGGCTATAATGACACCAACTTGGGCTACTGTTGGAGAGAACAAAAGGATTAGTCTTAAAGGTGGCGACGTTGGAAGGGAAGGTGATGCTAAAAATGCTTTGGAAAGTTCAGAATCTCACCAAGGTGACAACGGAGAAGCAGGTTATCCTGGACTACCAGGTGGTAACTTTTTGGGTGTCGGCCAAGTTTTTGTCAATGGGCAAAAATTAACGATTGTTACCTTAGGCGATGATGGTGGACCAGGTCAAAATGGTGGAAAAGGTAAATTTAGCTAATTTTTTGTATCAAAAAACGTTACTAATTACAATGTGCTTAATATAACGCTCCTTATAATTAGTGTGTTTCATTTTAAAATCAGGTTTTTCAGGGACGAACTCTTCGAAACCAAGATATGTTAATGACCATAAAGGATTGATACTGAAATGTATCAAAGGGCTAGACATAAGAATTTCTTGCATGCTATGTTTTTATCCATTCCGCAAGACACATTGCTATGAATATAGAGACAACTTCATAGTATACCTTCCAGATATACCATCCAATTGATAAAATCAAAATCAAAATCAATCGAAGTCAAAATTATGGAAGAATAGATATTCAATATAATATTGATAGACTCCGTAGTATTTTATGTGAATAAAGAGTAATTAAATATATCACGAATGCTAACGTTTTACGAAAAAATTCAATTTATTCATTATAAAATTTTGATATACCTAAAGGTTTAAAAAAAGAAAAAAAAATTATTTTCCAATATAATGAGACTTGACACTGTAGTAAAAATATATATCTATATATATCATATATCTGGAAGATAAAGATCAATTAATTTAGATACTGTTTTCGTAATGCGTGATACATTATAATAGGTTTAATGCATTTTCATAGACACTGCTTTATTACTTTTTATGTGGCTTAGAACGAATAAACGTACCTTACATCAACTGGGTGCTTTAAAAAAAAATACGAGTTTAAAAGTGGAAAGTCCCTATGATTTCTACGAGCAAGTAAACTTTTAAGTTCAAATTTTTCTGCAATATAGAAAATCATGCAATTTCGGGAGTAAGCTCAATCAATAGGAAAATATTTCTATGTATTGTGACGGTTGGATTATTTTCGACCTGGTCGATTCGGGGATTCCATATTTCCGCCCAACCGTCACTTAAGAGAAATCCTAGAAACGAGCGGGTTCTGAGAAACGTGGGGATGGGAGAATGATGGTTAGAAATAAACGCGATGTTGCCGCGTTGTGTGCGGGGTTGCCGGCGGTGGCTGGTAGCGTCGCCGTGGGTTGTTGAGCCAATCCGGACCCTCGACCACGAGAGTGTGGAAATCGGGGGTCGTTGCCTCCACGGCGATGGCTCGCAGTTGGTGAGAGAGCGTTTGGCAGAGCGGAAGTGATTTTGGAGTTCTGGTTTATTTGGCGGCGGAGAAGAGGGAGGAAGAAAAGACGAGAAAGAGGTGAGGATGGCTGGCGGACTCGTGCCAGGGGATCGAGGGACCCGGATGGCGGGCTAAGGGCACCACGGCGTCGCGAGGAAGGATGCGGCGGCTCCGGCGGCGTCGGCGTCAGCGGGGGTGATGGCCGCAGGGTGTGAGTAGCGGGGAAAGTGCGCGGGACCGTTGGGGGGAAAATTTTATTCGTTTGGACTGTTGGGGGGAAAATTTAATTTGTTTGAACCGTCAGGGGGGATTGAGATTTTCTGGTAGCTCGGGGTGTGGGACGTGCGGAGGAAATTTTCTTTCGTTTTTTTTTTATTCCCGAAGGAATGAAAGGATTATGTCGCGGGGTTTGGCGTCGCGGCGTTTGGGGCGGGGGTGGCGTGGTTCCCCCCTTCCCCCTAGATCATTTTGTATTTATGTTGTCCTTTTTTTTCTTTACTTGATGTTGAATAAACGCGTCGATTTTGTGTGTGAATTGGTGGTTTTCTTATTTTTCTCGCCCTCCCCCAGGAAACCCTCGATTGCCCCTTCCCCCTCCCCACTCCGGCGATTGACGCGGTTCGTCGGGGAACATCGTCCTCTTCTGCGAGGAATCTGGTAACCAGGTGGGTTCGGTAGCAGACACCTCGTTACAGTATATTCAGAATCGTCGGTAATCGCATTTCCGATTTTTATTGCTGTAAAGTACCTTTCATCGCTTCATGCCACATATCATAAGAGTACGTTCTTTTAAATGTATATGGATATTGGAAGACGATAGGTGCTTTTGTCCAGGTCGGTGTGCACTAACAGGTGTTTATCAACGCATATTCACCTGTACTACAGTTCATGGTGTCCTTTTTTCTTTGCCAACAATAATGAAGCAAAAGATCGTTCAATTTCCGTTAATAAAAAATAACAAATGAATAACAGAACGTTTCTTGGATCGTAATAAAACGTAAAATGTGCTTATACAAATGATATTTCACAGGGTTTTGGAAAAGCTCAAAAATACTAGCGATGCTTTCGGAAAGCCCAAAAATAACAGGTGATGATGGAGGCATGGTGGTCTTGGTGGTTATGAAGGAAGGTCAGGGTATATAAAAGTGATTGAGTTGGACATGAAATCAAATGTTTTTGTGACCTTAAGTCACGGTAAGTCGAAATCTAACGCTGATTGAAAAACTGTTTAATCATTCTGTAATACTGACAGGGAAAATGGGTGATCCCGGCAAAGGAGGACAAGGTGGCAAAAGAGTAAAAAGATCTGTACTAGAAGGTATGTAAGCAATAATATCAAGACGATTTGAAAAGATTAATGTAAAAGTAAACTCTTATCCTATTAAAGGTCGCCTATATTACACGGTTTACCCAGAACCAGGGAAAACTGGAAATACTGGAGCCAGCCTGAAAGAACAGGTGAAACCAGGCAATGCTGGTGAATTTCTTGATCCTTCACACGCTCTTGATAGGTACAAAAACTTTATCTGTTAACATCTACAAGCAGATTTTAGAGAATCAAAACTCCGACATTTTCTGTCACAAATAGAAGAAAATGCCAAGGCATTCTATGACATGCATGGTTTCCTGGATGAACTAAAGGGTATAGAACGTCAGTACAACACACCGCAAACCCAATCCTTTTTCATACCTTTCTATGAATCATACCTCACCCGAATTACGGAGTATAAACAAACGACAAAACTTGAAGATGATGAACAGCAGGTATACAAGTACTTGAAAGCTTCTGTGACAAGTAAATTGTTCAGTCTTAAAAAAAAATCACCGAAATAGGCAGATTTACAACTTGAAAGAGTTCTTGGAGGTAGTCGAAGGAGAAATCAATAGTTTAAAGAGAGTTACCTCGCAAGAAGCTATGAAAACTTATAAGAATGAGTACGAAGAAGCATTCAACATAAAGATGAAAGAGGCACAAGAATTTGTCGAGAATGGTATTATGCCGGAAATTCGAGATGTTTTCCGGGATATCGATCAAAACGTTTTACATCTTATAAACGAAACGAAAGCAACTGCTAGACAGACAGAAAAAGATGGGAAAGAGTACGAAATCAAAAGAGGACAACTAAAAGAAAATATGTTGTTACACATGCGCTTGGCGCCGATAAAAATGATAGAAACGGTACTCTCTTTTTGTAGGCCAAAAGGAGCTGCAGCAAGTGCAGTCATAATGGGTGCTACATCGATATACGAATCTGCTGCAACGAAACAAACTAAGAATATTAAACACGAACCACCGTCGATGAGATTCAAAATATCGGTACAGCAGTTAAACAGAAATTCTAATAATAAACTGGCTTTGGTTAAAGCACAAGTACGTGAAATCAAAATGGTTACCGAAGAGTATTTAAGCAAACTAGATAACTCTGACGATGTAACAACAGTTTTATGCAACGATGTAAATAAAAAAATGAAAAATTACGAGAATGATATATCTATGGAGAACTCTAGTTACGATGAATTGAACGCACCGAACGTAGATACAATAAGACTCGAGTTGATGAGTATTGCCCGCGAAATACGAGATTCTCTTGATAAACAAAATGGTCGATCCAAAAGAAGTGCTAGCAGTATAAAAACCAATGTTGCCGGAAAAATCAAAGCTATCGCGAGCTCGAGTAACTTGCCTATTGGTCTTTTCGACGAGATTAAAGAAGACGAAGCCAGAATTCGAGAAGCTACAAAAACTATCGAAGAGTTGGGTGCTGAAATGAAAATTCTCGAACAGCAAGAAAAAAATATACATAACATCATGATATCTGGAATTTGTAATGACGCAAGACTCCACCCTTGAAGAAGATTTCCAGCAGTGTATGGCAAAAATCGAGGCTCGAATGACAGTTTTGATCAGCATGTATGATCTTATCGACTCTTAAGCAGACAGTAAAAAATAAGGACGTTTCATTGCCGATGTCAGTACTGAGGTTGATCTGACAAAGATCAAAAATAGAGAGTTATCGAACACCTTGATTTACCTGAAGAAAATTATTCACTCGAACCTGGTGCTGGACAAATACAAAATGGCTATACATGGGATCAAACAGCATTACTTCCCAGTCGTAGAGCAATTCTTCTTGAACGAGGAACTGCTGGAAGGTCTCGATATGAAAGATATGGACTTATTGGCGGACAAAGCAGTGAAACACGTAAGTGCTTCGAGAACAGCGATAAAAGAGGAACAAATACAATCGACGGATGACGACAAGGACATGCACAGAGAAACATATTTCGATGGATAAAGAGGAGACAAGCCTCCTTTCTTTGTGTGGAAGTACAAAACGATTGAAAAACAATTGCAGCAGTTATTCGATGGCAAGACAATTACGTTGGTAGCTGATGTAAGGAATGGCGTTAATGAAAATGTCAAGTTTCGAAGAATTGGGCCGCATTTCAAACTTATGACGCCTGAAAAAAATCAGCAACCTGTGTTCAATAAGGTATTAGAGGATTTCCGAATAACAATGACTTTGAAAAGTAAGAATTACTACCGCTGCAATGGCCGAATCTACTATATTTCTTTGGGCCATTACATCGAATGTAATTTTAGGATGGTGAAAGATGGAAATAATTAATGGAGGGATCCAAACTATGCCTATGAGAAAATCAGAGACAACATTTCGTTTTTGAGTCCGTTCACTATGTGGAATATAACATTGACAAGCAGCAACAACAACTATGAGAGATTACAGGACTATAAAAATAGGAGTATGGATTTGCATCTGATTGAGTTTGGCCAGTACTTGGAACCTCGAGAATTCATTGCGGATGTTTGCGATTAACTTACTATGACTTAGATGGTATTGTGAAGAAATTTACCACTGCAGGTGAAACTCTACTGTTAGTTAAAAATTTAGGTTCATAACCGAGTATTTTTCACTTTTTATGTCTTGTTTCAGGATAAATCGAAGAAAGGTCTTATGCTTCTACAACTGGCTATCGACTTTATCATGCTGAGTTTGACCGAAAGACAAGAGATAACGTGATGGAAATTGATTACACTGTGCGACAAAATTTAGACTTTTTTTTTTATATGGGATTTTGACGTTTGATTATGAAAATTTAGACCCTCCTAAATAAAGATGCAAAGTGATTTTTTTTCTTGAGTCACGTTTTTGAGTAATTATTTATTTAAATAATTTTATGGAATTTCCATGTTTGTCAACCGATTGGTTTGATTTAAAGTCCTTTTTATAGGTTTTCGATGCTACTGAATACATTTTTGCAATAATATTTACAAAATTTTCACACTGATTTTCTAGAAAATGAATCAGTAATGATGCTCAAAAAGTGTTTTATTGCCGTCGCCATGGAGAACCTACTGTGCGGGAGAAGTCATCTCCAGATTTCCTATTTCGAGTCAGAATTGAGAATGTCGACTTAAAAGGAACGCTCGAGATGATTTCTACCACACAATAGGTTCCTCATGGTGACGGCCTTAAAAGACTTTTTGAGCATCATTAGTGGTTTATTTTCTAGAAAATCAATGCCAAAAATAACATTTTTTTTGTAAGTATTATTGCAAAAATGTATTCAGTAGCATGGAACACGTATAAAAAGGAATTTAAATCCAACCAGTCGGTTGACACACACGGAAATTCCATAAAATTATTTAAATTAATTAATTACTGAAAAACGTGACTCAAAACGAAAATCACCTTGAATACTTGTTTAGGAGGGTCTATATTTTTATAATCAAGCGTCAAAATTCTATATCAAAATTGGTGTCGCACAGTGTTACATATATTGTACTCTATTAAGGCTCAATCACACTTTTTACCTTTCTGTTTTTTTCTGATACATAAAAAAAATTACGAAAATGTCAACTGACGGAAAAGGTTTACAGAATTTAACAAAATGTATGGAGGGCAAATGAATTATAAATGTTGAATGATTTGACAAGGATTACATGTGAACTTTGATTTTTTTTGGCTGACTGTAGTGTTACGTATTACACATTACAGGTCTCGTAAGAGACTCCCAAGAGGGGAGAGAGGGCGAAGTCATTTACCACACAAGTTACAATAACAATTGTCTGTTTATTCTTGTTCCAATTCGATTTTACAATGCGTTATAGGCTTACAATGATTTCTTCCAAACTAGGGAGAGGGGGGAGTTCAGCTGGTGACTTTAGAGCCTTGGGGAAGGCGGGAGGGAGCGAGGTTAGTTGAATCGGGCGTAGATACGGGCGGATCCGGATCTTCCCCGTTTTTCGGATTGTTTCGGCATTCCTAAAGTACGCCCAGAAGTCCTTTAGGCGTTCGGAGAGCGGCTCCCGAGATGGCGGCGGAGCGGACCCCTCGTTCCCTGTGGTTGGTGGGACCGTGTTCCTGGATTTATTCGCGACTCCTGGCTTAGGGAGATCCAAAATGGCCTTTAGGTGACCGCGATCCTCTTCGGTGAAATCTCGGAGTCGCTGGATTTTGGTTATTCGTGCCTTGGGATGAATCGGAGTTCTTCCTGACCTAGTTTCTGCTTGGGGGCAACCCCTAGGGTCCGTTGGATATTGATGGAGGGCCCGTTGGGTGTCAATAATTCGGGGGATAGCAGCTTCCAGGTTTTCTGGGAGGGAAAGATATCCTGGAATTGTCCCCGAAGCGTACTTTAGACGGACCCAAAGTTCCGGAATTCCCCTGGCGTCAAAAACGCGGAAAAATGTAAAATTACTCTTTTTATGTAAGAGTTATAACACATAATTTTCAATTCCGAAAGGAATACTTGGAAAATCTTTAAAAGTTGCTGTTCAATGTGTTATTTGTGACACCTTGTTTTGTGAAAATCGTAATGCTCACCAAGAAAAAATAAGTATGAATAGTGTTAATTTTTGAAATATTGTTAAATAAATTATGGTACATTTGGAGTTACATTTCCGAATCAAATCATCACAAATTCAGCGAGTGATTTTATTCAGTATCTACACAAAAACTCTGAGTACACAAAATCACAGGTACTCTTGCACCAAAATTCAGATAGTTTCTTCGATTCAATTCCTCAAGAAATGAATTCCATCAATGACAAACATCCGACTTCGTTTAAACTATTTATTGTAAACTATGACTGTATACACTATGTTTTTTCCAGAATTAGGAACCCTTGCAATATAATCCATTGCAAAACCTCCAGAATTGTTTGATGTAAAAATCGGAATACTGTTCTTTGCATTCTATATTTTCTCAAAATTGATATTTTGACGAGCCTATATCATTTCATTCATTATTTTAATTGATTAAAGTAGGAAATTGTTAGAGTTTGAATGTGGAAAATTAAAGTAAATTCTGCGTGAAAATATCAGCTAAGCAATATTTTTTAGTTGCATTTCGCGAAATAATCATTGTTTAAGTTAAAATATCACGCAACAAAAGGTGGAAATAGGTTTTTATGTGGATGTTGGCAGACAAACACTCTAAAAGTTGAATCTTATTTTAAGATACAACAAAATCAAGGCACAAGTTGAAATTCAAATACTACCTTGAATTTGGTCTATTTTCGCAATTACTTCTAAGCTCGAAAGTCTTGAATTAAGAACATTTATCATAATTTGAGGAAATCATTCTAAATTCAAGACATATGCTCTTAATTTGAACTAACATTTGAATTTCATGTCGTGCCTTTATTTTGTTGCACCTTAAAATAATATTGACTTTTTACAGTGAAGTGAGGTGATCAAAAGTTGTATACAATGAAGAGTTTTAGATTTATGAGTTCTAGAAATTTTTAGAATTAGTTTCTCTGGAAGACAGTATTCAGAAATTTAGAGTTCTAGAATGCTCCATTCAAAAATTTACAAAAAAAAAAAAAACTTTTTTTTAAGAAGCCAACAAAAACTGTAAATATCAGGTTATCAATACATCATTAAAAATTTACTTATACGTATGCAGAGCCTAATTTATTTGAATAATTACTTAACTGACATCTAAGTAAACGAATTGCATTTCTTATGTCTGCGATATAATCAAACGGTACGAAGAGTGAATCTTCACCTTAAAGAGTACATGAAAAGAATAAATGTTATTCACTCATTATTTCATGTACAAGAATGTATTAGCAACTTTTATGCTCTAAGAAAGTAACGGAAGACAATAAAAATAGTAGTATATACATATACACTGTTACTCACGTCGAATGGATAATAGTGACAACGTTTTTTCAGGAAAACTCACCGATTGAAGCAGTGAAAATTCAGCAGAGCACACCATGATGCACGCCAAAGCTAGCAATTTGGTCGACATTTTCACGTATTACAATCTGAAAAAAAGACATGAATTATTGAATCGCCATTAAGAAATTGAAAATTCTCAAAGAGTAGCTTTTCTCACTTTTGAAGTATGGTTTTTGTTTTCACAAAATTTAGCACATAGTAGTACATAATTTACTAACTTGATTGATTTCTTCATCAAGTAATATTAATAAATTTTTCAACTTACCAACGATATGTACGAGAATAAATGGAATCCAATAACGAATTCAGAGCTATTTCTGTTTGAGTGTATATACAAACATTTTAGGTGACATTTCATAACCCCTTTCACGCATCGAAGATTCAAACGATTACCGATTTGAGAATTTGCAACACGTCTATTAAGTGGTTAATATACACTTGCGCTCGAGATATAAAGGGCATTTTCACAATTTTTTTCTGAAAAAACCAAACTTTTTTTTTTGAAAAACTCAAAGCTTATTTATGCATTCATGTCACAAGGTATATTCTAAATTTTTTCAGAAAACAATTTTTGTAATTAGGGCCGTAGCGACCAATGTGCCAAAACACAATTTTTCTGACACCGCGTGCAGTGAGAATGATAAGTAAGGAACTGTTCATCTGTATTACAAAAAACAAAAAAAATGTTTAGTTTATACCTTTACACCCTGCGTGAACGAAGGATTTTGCTGAATTAATATTTTTACGAAAATACTGGTCATTTTCCTGGAATATTTGATTTTTTATCATCTGGGCTTCCGGTTTTCGCAGCAAGAAAAAAAATTTTTTCCTACAAAATTTTGCTAAAAATTTCAAACACTTCATTCACGCAGAGGCAATTATAATTATAAACAAGCTTCAAAAAACTCAGAGTGTTCAGATACATGGTTTTCGAGAAACTGTGCTCACCGCGAAGAAACATTGGATTTTGTCCAATAGCTGTAGTGCATCCATTTACGCAGATATCATTCTAAAAAAATTTCTAAAATACTTTGTAACATTAATGAATCAACAGGCAGTGAGTTTTTCAAATAGTACATATTTTGTTGCTTTTCCGAAAAAAATCGTGAAAACGCATTTTTTTTCCTCGAGAACAAGTGTACATAGATACCTCGATTTTATTGGAGGTTCGGGGCTCTTCAACTAAATCGAGAGAACGTTTAATCCGATTAACTCGAGCTTGGTAGGCGCAGAAGAAACATTTTTTATCGAGAGCTCAATCGAGAGAGTACGTTCCTGGAGGGTCTTCGAGCTCGTGACTAATCCGCGTCAAGGTGAATTGTCTCCAATAAAATCGAGACCAATAAAATCGAGGTGCTTGTGTATATAACCCCTTAAGTAAATGTTGAAGAATAGAAAAAAAATTTAACTGTGACTTTCGACAGGAAATGAAACGTGAAAAGATTTCTATTTGAGTATTTATACGATAATTTTGAGCGACATTTTTTCATAACCCCTTTCATGTATCTTACATTTCAACGACTACCCTTTATCGAGTCTGGAAAACATCTATCAAGAAGATGTAGATAAATAAAAAAAAACTTTTTTCGCGAAATTCGAAAGAAAATGGATTGCGAAAAAATAATTACATATCGAACTTATATCTAATAGAATGAGACGGCTTAAAAAACCTCGTTTGCTGGCAAATGTCTGTACGTGAGACGCATCTAATTTTTTTTCAGTAAAAAAGTTGGTTATTTACTCTTAGAAGCAAAAAGCAGCTGAGTATTTTTTAACATTAGCTAATATTATAATAAATGAAATGATAAGGATCCCATAATAAATACGAATTCAAAAGGTGAAATATGCATAAATAAAAAAAATGACAATAAATGTGCAATTATATCATAAATTATATATTAATAAGGCTTCGTCGACTTGTACTTCTTAGAGTAAATTGCCGACCTCTAGATTGAAAGAAAATTGAATTCGTCTTATGTACAGCTATTGCCGTTCCAAGTTTTGCTTTCAGCAGTTAAATTTTTTCATTTTGTAAATGTAAAGTAGTTTTGTAGTGTTACAGCCAGAAAACGTATAACTTCTACTATTCAAAAATGATTGTTTTGTCGTCTCACTATAGATAATACAAATATGGAATTCTCTATGCTATTATAAAGTAATTGAGAGTTTCATATACTTTTTACAGAATTTGAAATTCTTTAGATTCGTCCTGTATATTGCAAAGCTCTAGAATACTATCTACAGAAGTATTTAGAACTTTCACCAATCATACAAGGTGTCTCAAAGTTTATGAATAATCCTGAAAATATCTTCTTTTCATTAATAAACTAAGAATTATTTAAAAAATCTAGTTTGAATGTGAATTAGAAATCGAAATTTTTTATCTTGAACAAAGCCTTCAAATTTGTTAATTTAGCATTCTGAATTTTATGATTGAACCCTATCAATTGCATGATTTTAAGTAGGTATGCATGACAATTCTGTGGCTTCCAGCCATAATAACGAAACTCCCTAACAGCTGTTTTCGAGAAAACCAGCCTTAAAGTTTTCGAAGTGTTGTTGTACGTCGAAAAACCCGTCAACATAAATAAGTTTTTCGGAACGGGAGATTCGAGCGTTTTCGAGAATGTTCTAGAACACTCGAAATTTCCACACCGCTTTATCGGGTGATAAGAGCGGCGAGTGGGGAAAATTATCAAGGTTTCCTGATTGGAGCGTGGATCGCGGCCAAGAAGGGACTTAAAGCATTGCTCGCGACAGAAGCGGCAGAATCCATCGAGCCTCTCTTGGCTCTGGAACTCCTCCTAACCTACCGAGCTCCTTTCTCGTGCAGCCTCTCTCGGTTCCGAGTTTCCTCGGAAATTCCTCACCCCATGTAGCCTTTCTCGGCTCCAGACTTTCCCGAAAATCCTCACCCCGTGTAGCCTTTCTCGGCTCCGGGTTTCCTCCTGACTTGATTTCCTTCAGCGGCCACCTGGCCCCGGTACTCGGCGAAGTACCACCGCCCCAGAAACCGACGAGGGAAAATTTCGTACGGCAAAGACCGAACAACATCCAAATTCAACCGCGAAATAATTATCGTAAAATTATTATTAGTTTGTTGATTTTTGTAAATATTGTTTTCTTAAAGTTTTTCTGAATACATGACACATTGTGAGTCACTGAAGGAATAGAAAAGACTTATTATTTAGTCTTAGTCTCATTGCTGACGTTCCCCCTTAATTGACGTACAACAGTGTTTTTCGAAATTTCCAAGCTCTTGTGACTTTTTCTCTTACGAAATCATTGATTGCATTGCGTGAGTGAAAATATTTTAGTTGAGTGCGCGCAAATATGCCTAGAAAGAATATTTTTATTGAAAATTGTGACTTAGTCGGTTACGCCGAGAAGCAACAGATGTTATGACGTGTGTGCGCAGCAGTCAGCTGATATTCAGCTGTGTTCAGCATCAAAACAAAAACTGGAAAAACGCAGGAAAAGTGAGAAAAAAGGTTTTGTTCATGAAAATAGCAAAAAAACAGGTCAATTGAATAAACAATCGTATCATGCAGTCAAATTATTCATTTATTTTGTCCGCGTGAAATTCTGTGCCTTCCCGCCATAACAGAGAAAGTCACACATCTCAAAACTTTTAAAATGTCTTCAGGATATCATTTAAAATTAACCTTATGGCATAAGTGACTTTTTCTGTTATGGCAGCGAGCCATAGACATCATTATCAAACTAATTTAAACAATGACGGATGAACTAATTCCTTATGCCGGGAAAACGCTGAGTTGTGTTATTATGCTGAGAAAGATGCAAATTGTTGGTTATAAAATGTCGATAGAACGAACCTAATTTTGGATATTAGAGTGTCAATTAACATCTTATGGAAAGATTAACATTTACACATATTATATTTCATATTGACTCAATTTCGAAAAAAAGTAAGTTTCGTCATTATGGCAGGAAGCCACAGAATTATAGAACTAATCGTTGTAGAATTTTAAAAGTTAAGATTTCAAGTGTTATATTTTTAAATTCTAGAATCCTTTATTTATCGATTCTACATAACTACACTCAGCGCTTGACATTTGATACATCTCGGGTCTTATATATCAAATGGCAAATGTTTGTTTTGGGCATTGTGAACGCTCGAGTTCTCGAAAAAATCAGAATAAATCTGAATAAAGCTGGAGCAATCGCCTTTCTCTCAGGTCCGTATCGTGCGCGCTAATTCTCTTGACTTTCGCGGATATATATTTGTTGAAGTAACGCCGTCTCGACCCGTCCCTACTTTTTAACATATTTTAGCATAACCGTTAGGCATGATGTTGAGAATCTGTCAGTTGAGCGGAAACCAATTCGTTTTGTATCAATGGGCAAGTGCTCAAATGGCAAGCGCTGAGTGTATGTGTCATCGATAGAAACCTGACATTCTAAATTCTAAATGATTACAGTTGGAGATAAAGGATAACAGAATAATAAGAAATCAAAGATTTTCAAATTATAGATTTGTATCAAAGATTCAAAATTTCAGAAAAATTATAATTAGGAATGGGATACTTGAATGTGTTCTATGAATTATACAATATTTCTGATTTATGCATTCTACAACTCATTGTCAGAACTGTCGAAATATCTCTATTAGAGGTTGGCTCTAATTTGAGTAATTTTTTACCTCTCGATCGTTTAGCCTAATGAACTAGAATGTCTAGAATCCATTTATATATATGAAGTTATAAATCTATCACAATATTAGAAGAAGATAACTTATGTGTTTGATAGATTTCCTTGTACAAGGCAACAATCGAATAAAACAATGTGAGTTCCAAATATTCTTCATTTAAAAATGAAATTTTTCAGAGTCTCATCCACAACCTAATTCAGTTCTACCGGTATTCTTCGCAAATTATGAATGAAGATCAGTATTAATACATTTTGTTAACTACTTATGAGCAATAAATAACTGGATTATTTGTTCATTATATCTTGCATGTGTGACCTGGAACGAGAGATAAAGAAGTTTGAGTTGGAAATTTGTAAAGAGAATAATATAATAGATCATTTTACTTTCATCAAAAAGAGGGTCACGTGACCATCAGTGCATCTTCGTCTGATTTTCGGGCATTTAATCTGAATTACATGTTATCTGACGTTGCCCGAAAACAAGGATAGCGATATGTTCTGCGCTTGCGCATGAAAAGAGTAAAATGGTCTATTCAGAGTCCAAGCAATCAAACAAATTTTGGGACGTAGGTGCTTTACCTCGTTCAAATTGTAAGTCATGTTTTGTACACATATGAAATAATTTAAGACCTTGAGGTAAGTCTCAATCCTTTTTTATTGTATCCGCCTTTTGGTAACGTATAAATCAATAATTGTTTGCGTTTGAATATATTATTCAACATTATATCGGAATTACGATTATATATCTTTTTGTCGCTCAATACATATTGATAAAAAATTGAAAAATGAATGACATTTTAAACTCACTTCAGAATTTTTAATTATGTATGGAGTATTTTCTTCAGATGTGAACATAAACTTAAGGAAAATTCATGTTGATAGTTTGTATTAACTGATTTCATAAATTTGTGTATATATTATAAGGAAATAAGATTCGTTTTACGTACAGAATTTTTCTTTCCAAGTTTTGTAAACAGCCGTTGACTGTATTGCCTGATTATCACAATGCTAAGTAGTTTCGTATTGTTACAGTCAAGAAACTTATCACTCCTATTATTTGAAAATGATTTTTTTATCACACTTGCACAAAGATGGCGCTTTCTCGTGTGTAAAAATAGTGCGCAAGAAAGTATATTCCATACGTGTGTTTGATTCCCGCACTGTTTTTCTTTGCGCATTACTTTTCTTCATTCCCGCCCTACTTTTCTTTCATTCCCGCACTGTTTTACTTTGCGCACTGTTTGAGTATAAACCGAAAGTTTCGATTCGTGCGCGCTCAACCAATCACCCTGGCAATGAGGATGCGACGTTAAGGCCAATTCAGACTACCGGTTCTCGGCGCCGATTCACCGGTCCGGTTGAGCGCTCGACCAATCAGCGCACAGCCGTTGCCGATGACGGTTCGGTTCGAGCATTTAAGTTCGATTCTAATTGGACCGAGCGCCCAACGGGACCGGTGAATCGGCGCCGATAACCTGTAGTCTGAATTGGCCTTTAAACGTCGCCATGAACGTCGCATACGAAAATGACTAAAAAAAGCCTTTTCAAACCAAAAAATGATATGGAAGAGTTATATTGTGATATTTCAAGAGATATTTAGCAAAAAAACAATAGGATTTGCCTTAATTTGTCATTTTGAATGGTTAACAACGATTTTTCCTTAACTTGCTATTTCATAATTTAGGCGAGGAAAAACAGTTTGACGGGAAAAAAAATTAATCTTGTCATAAAAAAAATTTTTTTTATAACTTGCAAAAAAAAATAATACCTAATTAGGTTTTTTGACATTTAAAGAATTGTACACTGGGAAAAAAATCCCGGCGATTCAACATGGCCGCTTTACGTTACTGCTTTCACGTCAATCCAGCCCCATGGCCACGGGAAATCCCCGTGTGCTGCCAAAGCTGTGCTTTGTCCGTTGTATCACTATATATATATCAAATTCAGTCGTTTCAGCATTGGATTCCCGTTGATTCCTCGTGGCCATCGGGGCTGGATTGACGAGGTGAATGCGCCGTGGCCAACAACGCCAACATAACGTTGAAACGTTACGGTTTGCATCAACGTTGGCACAACCGGATTTTACGGTTAATACGACAGGTTTTTTTTTCCCAGTGTAGCATTATATATACAAGGAAGCGCTACAATTCCTAAACTGTTAAAAAACCTAATTGGGTATTATACAACTTTTGCAAGTTAGAAAATAAATGTTTTTTATAACAAGATTGATATTTTTTCCCTTCAAACTGTTTTTACACGCCTAAATTATGAAATAGCAAGTTAAGGAAAAATCGTTGTTAACTATCCAAAATGACAAATCAAGGCAAATCCTATTGTTTTTTTGCTAAATATCTCTTGAAATATCACAATATAAATCTTCCATATCATTTTTTGGTTTGAAAAGGCTTTATTTAGTCACTTTCGTATGTGAAGTTCATGGCGACGTTCAAGCGACGTTTAACGTCGCATCCCGATTGCCAAGGCAGTGCTGCCGATGCCTACTGTCGGTACCTGCGCATGCCGCGCGGAAGTACCCCCTTAGGCCGGGTCTATATCGGACGCAGCGCAGTGTCGCAGGTGTGGTACGCAGTTGAAACTATTCAACTTTTTTTGCGCGCGACACTTATGGTTGTTGATATTTTTGAAAATATCGGTTTTGATATTTATTGATATTTTTTTCAATATCGATATCACCTCTGATATATCAAACAAAATTTATCGATATCCGATATATTGGTTATCATTTATCGGTCAAAAAAAATATCGATATATCGGTATTTTTGTTAAAATTTTATTTTTTCATGACGGTTAAATCGAGAATGAAAAAAAAAAAATACCAAAATTTGAATCAATAAAATGTGCAAATAAAATGAAAAGACGAAATTGAGTTTTGTGGAATTCTTGCAGATTTTACATTTGAAATACCCCTCCAAGATATTCCGTCATACACGGTATGACATCGTGAAATACGCCTATGACACCTAACAGGATGTATCGATATTCGATACAACAATGTTTTTCCACTATTGGAGCCTGTTTTTAAATTAATTTTAATTTTCCAATTAGATCATTTTTAAGATGTTATATTGCAGAATCGAGAAGTAAAGGGGAGTCATTTATTTGTGACACATCATGAGAAAAGGAAAAGAGGTTCAAAAAAGACGCCAAAAAACTACAGCATGATTAATTGAAAAGCTCCTTTATTCGTGTATTTTTCTTTAAGTATAGTTCCATCTATATCATAAGAGTTTTTTATACGTGGAAATGCCCAGTGAGTCTCATCACTCAATTAAGGTAGGAAAAAAATAAAAAACCCGATAAGGAATTCTCTGTTTCATTATAATAATGACGCTTTATCCTTAACAATATGCAAAAACTAATTGTTGCAAACAGTTGCTCGAAGTTTCAAATTTAGATGGAGATTTAAAAATTCATTGATTTTAGCTAACCCAGTGCTTTTCGTCCAAGGACTTTAGGAATACTCTTTTCTTCACATGATCATGAGTAAGTCTACTCCTGTTGTCGCAAACTACGAGTTTAACAGTTGACGCCGCTCTTTCTGATGGGGTGGAAGTTGCAGGAGGCGTGAAGTACTTCAAAGCAATTTTCGATAGTACTGGCATGATGTCCTTATTTTTTTTCCAAAATTCAAGCGAGCTCATTTTTCGGTCCAGAATGGGATGCTCAAAATACAACTTAAATTCGCTAGGCAATGTTCCTGCGTTTGGCGCTTCCATTTGAGCTCCCTGTACTTCCAGCATGTTATCGTGTTTCTTCCACAGGTTCTTTTTGCCTGATGATTTGGGAGATTATCTTTCTTGCTACAACAAATCCAGTAAACACTGCATACATAATTCAATTTAAATGTAAGAATATATTATTATATTAGAATTATATTACTTTTATTATCAATATTTATATAATTATATATGCTTTTTGATGTATATAATATATTATTACAGGATTTCAAGGGAAATGAAGGGATTTCAAGGGAAATGACGGGATTTATTAGGAAATGACGAGATTTAAGGGGAAATGATGGGATTTCACGGGAAATGACGGGATTTCACGGGAAATGATGGGATTTCACGGGAAGTAATGAGAAACAACAGGAAAAAACGGAAAATTACAGGAATTAACATGACTTGACGGGAGCTCAAGGGAACTCAAGGAGAGTTGGCCAAAATAATAGCGACGATGGCGGCGACAAGTTTTTTTAGAATATAGAGAGATTCTTATATTATTTTATTGTAATATTGTTATTGTTAATTGGTAATCATCTAGATTCTCATGAGTCTAATGGCGTGTTCGAGTGACCTGATCTAAGAGCAAAACTGAACTTAAGTCAATTCTATCGATTTGATACCTGAACAGTGACCCGACCTCGATTGATGTGTTTCCCGCGAATTTCCATTGCGATATCAGTAACAGCTGTTTGGACAATCATAGGATTCTGGAAATGAAGTTTTTTGAAGCGAGGATCCAGCAGCGTTGCTTTTGCCAAAAGTTTATTTTTTTCAAGAGGAAAAAGCCTTTCGACAACGTGCCTGCTAAGGACCTCACGAGCGTGTTCTCCAATTTCAGTCTTCAAAGCAACTTCTTTAAGCCCTTGATTCAGAAGATTAGTTAGAGGAATGACAAGGCTAGCCGTTACATATTTTTCACCACTGATTTCTTCAGTTGCTTCTTTAAAGGGTTCGAGTAAAAGAAGAAGATCCCCTGCAATGGACAGCTGCGAACCTGGCACCATATCTGGCACATTTGTATGTTGTTGCCGTTGCCGATCCAAGATATCGCTCACATCAGACGAATGTTCTAAAAATGAACTGATCAAGTCTAACGTCGAGTTCCACCTTGTATCAACATCTTGTACTAGCGTTTTGGTTTTTCCTTCAGGAATTCCTCTGTTTTCTTGTACTTCACGTAATTGGTCCATCGTTTTGACGCTGCGTTGAAGTACGTTACGATCGACTTCATGTTATTAGCGACATTTATGAAATATTTGATTTCTTGCAATGCACCCTCGACGACTAAATTGAGAATGTGAGCTATGCAATAAATTCTCTTGTTTGGTCCCAAAAGGTTTTGCACAGCAAGGACCATGTTTGACCCACCATCCGTTGTCATGGCACATCTTTTTTCTGAAGGAATGCGGAACTGTTCCATAATTTCTTGACATTCCTCTGCTATGTATTCACCATTGTGAGACTGAAAATATAGAAAATGGTATGAAAAAAAAAGATCAAGTACTTTTGAAATTCTACTTCTATCATACTTTTCGATTTATGATTTTTGACGTTAAAATGCATATTGTGAAACGGTCTGGAAGTTTCTGGGAAGCGATCAGATGTCACGAAAAGGAAAGGGGGGGGGGGCTAGGGTGTCACGAAAATATGTTACTAAGGGTAAGAGGTCTGAAGGGATGGAGGCAGAGTGTCAAAAAAATGTCATCAATTTTAGAGAAAGGGTCTAAAAATAAATCTTTTTCAATAAAATTTTACATGGAGTCGATTTTTCTTATGAATATTTTTAAATAAAATGTTACAATACGTTATGGATTTTTTTTACAAATAATAATAGGTTATAAAAAGAGAAGTTAGTTTTCAATGAAATTTTACAAAGTTTGAATAAGTTTTCTAATAAATATTCACGGAACGGCACATTACTGTGTGCTGTCCCGAAGTTTTTTGGTTCGAGTATAATTTATAAAAAGTGTAAATAAAAGTACTTGAGTACTTTTATAAACACTTTATACAGTGTTTTATAAAGGAGCTTTATACAAATGTTTAAAAGTGATTTTATAAAAACTTTATAAAATTTTTATAAAGAATCTAAACCCGTATAAAAGTTTATAAAAATCTTTTTAAAGTTTTAAAGATAAACTTTTTTATACTTTTTTTTTAAATTTTTTTCAAAGTTTTTTAAAGTTTTAAAGAAATTTTAAAGATATTCTAAAGTTCCCTATAAAATTTGAACACTTTTTATGAAACCCTTTATAAAATTTCAGCAGACTTTACAAAAATTACGGTGTCTTAGAAAGATTTTATAAAAACTTTATAAAGTGATTTTATAAAGCACGCAACGCTTCATAAAAACTGGCAATTTTATAAAGTTTTTCGCACTTTTATAAGGGATTTTATAAAAATTTTATAAAGTTTTTATAAAAATCAGAATCACTAGGGAAAAATTATGTGACTGGCATTCTATTACTATTATAATCGATATAGCATTGTCAATTTAAGAGACTCATAATAAACTATTCACTACCCTGGTGGAGGCCAAAAAACCAATTTTTGGTTTTCTTTGGTTTTTTGGCCTCCGCCAGAGTATAAGAAAATAGCTACTCAAATTTTGTAGGTCTTACTTGTGACAAGCGTATAGCTGACAAACAAACTCCTTCAAGTTCATAGTTGTTAATAAAGTGAGCCGTCAAAATGAGGAATGACCGCGTAGAATGTGTTACGGTCACGACATCGCTTGTGAACGCTACATGCTCCGCCTGCTCGAACACGAGTTGTATGATGTTCACACTGGCCGCATACCTTCCTTCTATCAGCTGAGTAACCTACAGAATGAAATTTTTTATTATGAATCTTTATTTTTTGTACTACCCAGCAGAGGCGTGTGCATGATTTTTTGTACAAATTTAGTAAAAATCATTAAAATCTCAACAGTATCAAGTTTTTTTGAATTCGAGGGCTATATCGAAAAATCAGAAAATGAAAAACTAAGAAAAAGTTGATAACCAGCGTACACGATTATTATGCTAGCTGTTAAAACAATCAGCGTTCACGTGTATTTTTTGATAACTAATGTTAAAAAAATACTAAATCTCAGGCTCTTTACCAATAAACTGTTACCTTGAATCCCGAGGGCAAGGTATAGCGCGGACATACAGCTTTCATGAATCGCCTCATTCCAGCCTTCTCAACGCAGTGCACAGGGAGATTGTCTTTGCAGATCATAAATACCAATTCTTGGGTAATGAGCCGATTTCTGTCCCCACCATCTATTGAAAAATATTTTCAGTGATTATTACTTAGTGCATATATTCATTTTGCATCACTATTGAATTATTTACTTGTGTTTCGTTGAAAAGTGTACTTTTCTGGGCAAAAAAATTGGATAAAAAGTTAAAATGTTTCAAGTTTGCATACTATTTTGCGAGAACTCGAAAATAGAAAAACCCTATGATTTTGTACCGTACAAAAACCTTTTGAGAAATTCAATTTCTTATAAGGTGGCCTTATAAAAATCTTATAAAAATTCAAATTTCTCATAAAAAATGGATCAAAAAAATTTGATAGGAAAAAAAACCTTATAAAATTTTTTTGATTCATTTTTTATAAGAAATTTTAGTTTCTTTTAAGGTTTTTTATAAGGTGACCTTATAAGAAATCGAATTCTTATAAAAATTGAAATTGAATTTCTTATAAGGTTTTCATAAGGTGCACCTTATAAGAAATCGAATTCTTATAAAAAATTTTTTTTCTTATAAGGTTTTTATAAGGTTCAAAATCATTAGAGAAATGCAATAAAGAAAAAATAAAAAAAATACAACCATGTTATAGACTGATAAAGAGAATTAAATAAATTCTGTTCAAAAAAAATTATACTTAAATTAATAATAATAATAATAATAATAATGATAAGTTTTTAGTTATGTTTGAAAAATTTTGTTTATGTATGCATGTAAATATGTAATCAATTCTTCACAAATAAATAACCGGACACAAATTATTATTACCTTTGAAACTGGCAGCTCTCAATGAGCATGAATAAAAACTTTGCTGTTTGAATCTCTTTGCGGGTCGGGAACTTGGTGAATTGGAGACACTTAATCCATCCGAGTCACTGGTGTCATTTACAGATGAGTACATGTCTTAAAAGTACAAACAATATTTATTATGATTTGCCACACTGAGATTCAATACAGCCTTATGAACAACAATTAATTTTTTAATGAAAAGCTTTTTTTCATAGAAAAAAATGAAAAAATAGAAAGAAAAGCAAAAATGATAAAAAGAGTTTTTACAACTATCTCTGGAGCATTGTTTAAGAAAATAACTGCCCTGGTTAATTTTTTCTTGTGCGAAGAACTTTCTAGATTTTTTATTTTGCAATTTTGAATTATGCCATAATTAAAGTTTCTGAATTCTGGCATTATAATTTGAAAATGTACAAGCTGTTCGTTGAATGCCTACATTTCCAGTTTTTTAATTTGTAGTTTACTGACTTAGAAGTTTTCTAGTAAATATAAAATGCTCAATCTGCGAATTAAATGTTTTGTTTGAAAGACCTAGTAATTCTAATTTTTATAAAGTACTTCATTAAACACTTTATACAGCGTTTTATAAAAAATAAAAAATAAAAAAAATTTTGTAGTTTTTCGCAGTTTTATAAGGGATTGTATAAAAATTTTATAAAGTTTTTATAAAAATCAGAATAACTAAGGAGTTTTTCAGAGATTTGCTCGAAGTAGATACTTATTTAGAATCGAACTGCGAGCAAAAAAAAAATGTCAATTATATGTCATGTGTTGAAGAAAAAAAAAGTATTTCACAAACTGACAAGTTACCATTGTCATGATTCAAATTGTCCTAGTACTGTAAATATAATATAATAAAATTTAATATATTTAACGATATCAGTCAGTTAACCCGAAAGTTTAACAATTTTCAGTGAGAATAACATGAAAAAAACATATATGTTTGTGCACATATTATATATTTCTCTTTTTAGAGAAAAAACCGTGAAACAGTCATTTCATTATTTACCGCCATAATTGTATTTTTTAGATACAGTAGGTACATGAAAAAAAAAAACTGCCAATAGACATACCACTTTTGCCACATCCTTCCGAATCTTCTTTCCCAAGTTTCCCTTCATTTTTTCAGCTACCTGGGGATGATTGTTTCTAAGATGTGACACGAAGTTCGAACTGTTACCACTTGTTTTAACTAATTTGTTGCATAGACCACATTGCACGGTCACGGAATCAACTTTTTTACAAAAGCTTTTGTGATCTAAACTTGATCCTTGATTTAACCCCGGTGTTGTTGACGTTGAGGGTTCGGGAACCGTTGGACCCGTTTCTGATGTGGACATCGCAGTAATATCAAAAGAGACAATGTACCTCCGCTCGCTTGGAAAATATTGTCATTCAACTTGATACTGCACCTAACGCTTAACCTTTCTCACATGACAAATGAAATTCAGGGGACGATTTGTTCTCCTTTTCTGACTATGGGAAGCGCAGCGGTGTTCCGAGCTATCGATTGTCTTTCACTTTCTAGCTTGAAGCCAACGTAAGCCTGTCTCTTTTGCGTGTAATATAATAATCCTGCAAGTTGGGAACACTGGACTGAGGATTTTTACATAAAAATAAAATAGTAGGGGTCCATAATCGAGGGAAATTGAAAACAGTCTCTTTCTATCATTCGATTGATTTGATTCAATTGATTCAAATTTATTTTTGTACAACTGATTTTTTAATCCGATAATGTTATTTTAATATCGGATATCGATAATATCGGATCCTCAAATATCGCCTTGAAAATATCGACATCGAAAATTAAAATATCGATATTTTGATATATCGATAAAATATCAACAACCCTAGCGACACTACGATACTGCGCTGCGCCCTATATAGACCGGGCTTTACGAAAATCGTGTGTGTTCGTCTCAATCAGCCTCAATCGACGTATCAGCTGTATTTATTCTGTTTTGAAACGATTATTCGCGACAATTCGCTGCAATTCATGATGGATACGAGCACCCCCCCCCCCCCCCCCACACACACACAAATCCGTGCTGCGGCTGAGCTTGATACGCAAAATCTATCAAGAAATATTGTGCAGTATATTAGAAATTCAAAAATTGATGTAAAATAAACAATGTGTCGTCAATTTCGGAAAATGTGCTCATTGCATATTTCGATGAGCTTTCGAAAAGTTTTTCTCCCCCAACGCTATGGTCATGTTTTTCCATGTTGGAAACCACTTTTATTGCAAAAAAAAACTCAACATTAATTCTTACCATCAGTTCATTGCATTTTTGAAACGCAACTCAGATGGCTGTCAATCAAAAAAATCCAAAACTTTGACGACCGAAGAAGTTGAAAATTTTTTGAACACCGCTCCTGATGATATACGTCTCGTGTCAAAGGTAAAAATTAAAAAATAATACGAAACAGAAAAAAAAGAGGCCCTGATATTTGTATGACACTATTGTTCATCCTTTTTTTATTTTTATAAAAACATTAGTAAAACATACACTATGCATAATAATATAAAATGAAAAATCATATATAAATTATGTCAATTGATGCAATACAATCTATTTCGTCAAATAATTACTAGTAAACAATAAGCAACGAATTCACAAAGAAACTATTAATTTTTAGGTCGTTTTGATCTTTGGCGTTCTTGGAGCTTGCAGGCAAGAGGAAATCACTAACGTCAAAGTACAAGATATTGTGATGCATGGATCCATGCTTCTCATGAAAATTCCCAACACCAAAACCAAAATACCCCGATCGTTCACCATTGATGAAGATTTCTTCAAGATTGTTCAAAAATATCAAGCTCTGCGACCAAAAGATGTGAAGACCGACCGTTTTTTATTAAACTACAGAAATGTAAAATGCTTAAACCAACCGATTGGCATAAATAAGATTGGTGCCATGCCACAAAAAATTTCTGCATACTTGGATTTGCCAGACTCAAAATTATACACAGGTAATCATATAAAATAATGAAAATATAATTAATCAGGGCCGGATTTACCCGAAGCGCCGCCATGAGGTAATAGATAAAATGCCACCCTTTCAAAAATAATATTCGAATTTATAAAAAAAAAGGCATCAATTTTCAGGGAATATCTATATATCGATTAGTCTTTTAAGAAAAAAAAATCAATGACTTTTGGTTTTTTTATTTTAGAGATTTATTACACGTTTGAAAATTTTCCGCCCCGGTAGCCCCTACGGTAAATCCACCCCTGTAATAAATGAATAAAAAAGCAATAAATATACAACATGAATGAATCTAATGTGAAAATAAAAACAAATAGTGAGATGAATTTGTACACCTAAATAAAAAGTGAATAAAAATTTGCGACGAATAGGAATAATAAACATTTGAAAATGAATTTATCATACTATGATGTTGAATAATAACACATTTTTAAATATAAAATAATAGATTACAGGTCATGTTTTTCGCCGAACCTCAATCACTTTACCTGCAAATTCTGGTGCAAACAGCAAAACTCAAACAACATGGTGGATGGAAATCGACAACAGTGACCGAATCATATATTCAGGACTCCATGAACAACAAAAGAAAAATTTCACATCTGATAACCGAAAACATCAATATCCAGGGCAAAAAACCAGACGATTCAAATTCAATTGAAAAACCAGCAAAAAAAGCAGCTATTCCCCCATTCGAAAAAAATGTTAATATTGACGAAGTTTGCAGTTCTATTGTAAGTGAGAAAGAAATCGAAAAACCGTCGGAAAAACCTGTGTTTTTTGCTAAAAATATTGATAAACAAAATGAAACGATTCAGAAAGCTATTCATTTTACGAATTGCAACGTTACGATAAATTAACTTCCTTCGTTGAAATTAATTAAAACTCTACGTCACTTTTTTTTCTTGTAAAAAGATTTTTGCAAAATACTCCGCAAATTACAGTATTCCGTACTCAGAGACGCTCCGCGAAGTGGTCTTTTGACGTATAGTACTCTTTTCCTGGCCTATGGGTCGCAAAGCTATAGCTTTGCGGCCTAGGCCGGGAAAGTAACCCAATCACCGGCCTAAACCGCTAGAAGAACTATGCAATTTCCTTGATAAGTATATGATGTTGCTTTTTGCAGAGTGTTTTGCAAAAAGTAGAGTGTGCACCTCGGCCATAAAAGTAGGCCATCGTCGCACTGTCAGAATTTTCAGTACTCGGCTCGCACAGGCGTTTTTCAGTACTCGGCTCATACGGGCGATTTTTTCAGCACGAGGCGAAGCCGAGTCCCGAAAATCAAGCCCGTACTGCCCTCGTACTGAAAATCACGCCCGTAGACTCCTCGAACTGAAAATTCAGCCTGTACGACAAAAGCCTACTTTGCGGCCTTGGTACACAATCTACTATTTCGTATAACGAATTGTCACATTATGGTGAATGAAATTTCCTCATTTTAATTAGTTTGAGTTTTTCGTCAATTTTTTTTTTCTTGTGGCAAGTTTATTATGATACTATTGTTATATGACGACTAACAAACTTGCTTTGTTGAAATTGATCGGAATTTTTCGTTTTATTTATTTCCGTGTGTAAGGCTTTTCATATTATGAATCGTAACATTACGATTCATCAATTTATTTTATTTGAAATCATTAACATTTTTCGTTTCATTTTTCTTCATTGTAAAATTTTTTTTTCCTTGACAAATATTATTTTTCGTCAATTGACACATTTCCATTTTTTGTTCCAATGCTGCTGTACCTTACTTTACATAGTTGTTAAACATGATGAAGCATTAAGTATAAGTGTATAAATAACACGATAAAAATATGGATTTGTGGTAACGATATTTACGAAGAAAGATTCTACGTTATTGAAAATTTCGTCTACGATTTATGTTGATGATAAATGCATGATAAAACGTATAAACACAATGCTGTTCCTGAATACATACGTATCTGTATATTCTCTATGCTAAAAAAGATTATTTTTCATGTTTATAAAAATGAAAGTTTAATAAAGAATCATGTTTGTTTATTTATTATTTCCCGCACTTGAAAGCGGCATCTTTGTGCATTTGTGAAAAAAAGCGCATTTCATAACAAAAGCGCAAAATAGGTTAGCCCGTGCATGCAAAGTTCGAAACACTCGACTCCGACTAGCACACACTCAACGGACGTTTACACGCACTCGACTTCGGCTCCACCAAAGAACTCAGAAGTACCAAGAAGAACAACGCCGAGCTTTGACGCGAGCCAAAAATTTCTGACCGGGAGATGGCAGTTCAGTCGCATTGAGGCTTTTTTCGTTTTACTTTCTCCGATTCGTAGCCCCCTCCTAGCCCTCTCCTCGTATAACTGGATTTTATTCATCCAGATAATCAATGAATTCCACAAGTCACGGCAAGAATATTTTTCGATCCCAGCAAACCCAATTCTCTCTTGGGCCGCTTGGCCCGCTTGGGTCTCATCAAAGAACTCGGATGAACTAGATCGGGAACGCTGAGATTCTCCTCCTGCTCATTCGCTAAATCGATGATTTTTTTTTATCATCATTATGTTTATGTGAATAATAAAAAATTTTTATGGAATTATATATATTTATGATTCACATAACACTTTAATAGACAAGTCTGTAAACGACATATTCGATTCGAGATACCCGGAAAACCACATCCCAGATTCGGAACCAGCTATCATCCAATTTTGATCAAATCTGGGATCGAACTCCAGATTTGATCAAAATTGGATGATAGCTGGTTCCGAATCTGGTATGTGGTTTTCCGGGATTTCCTGAAATTCGCATTATTTGAAATTAAAACGATAAAAAAAATTTTTCATTTAGATTAATTGTGAATTTTTGATACTTTTCAAGTTATTTAGGTTTTGTTTAAAAATGACAAGGTATATTATCACATGTTACTAAACGTGATATAGTAATAAAATAAACCTACAAATTTTTTGACCATTTTATAGAACTCCACAAATTTTTAAATATAATAGAGTTATTGACTATGTTTAAAAATTTTCAAAGTTCATCTGATTACAAAAATAATTGTGAATGTTCTAAAGATTTTGTTCAAAACGATGAGATATTATCGCGTTTTTTTTTAAGTTATGATAATAATTACAACATAAAAATTTCCAATTTTTATCTGATTTTACAAAATTTCCAAATTTTTTAAGCACTGTAAACTACTAAAATTATTGAAATATTATAATCTTTGTCTCATCAAATAAATAAGTTTATTTTTACACTATTCGAGAAATTACTTCAATTTACATAGAATTTCTCCATTTTTACGAAACGTGTTTTCTAGATACCAAATTTTTAATTATTATTTCCAATCTACGTAAGAATAATTAATTCTTTAGGATAAGAAAATAAAACTTTGCCGCATGCTAAGGGATCCCACGTAACAATCGATCTGAGTTCTTCGCTTGAAAAAAATGAAAGAAAAAAGTGAAAGTATTAGGCTCTGAATTCTTTAGCTTACATCAAAGAACTCAATCTGCCTCGCGCAGTTGGGTGCAGGCAAAGAACTCAGGTAATCAAAAACATGCGGCACTCGTGACAGATCTTCTTTCTCTCTCTTACACATTGAGGGATAGGATTGCTTACAGCGCAGCCTGGTGTCTGGGGATCGCAACCGATCCCCAGCGCGAACTCTGCGCAGAAGCTCAAAAACGCGGTCGTTGTTCTTCTTGGTAGTTCTGAATTCTTTGGCTCCACGCACTCGCTACTCTCGTGCGTTTGCCTCCGTCTCGCGTGTTCGCCTACATCTCATATTCCGAATTTCACACGCACGGAATATCCTATTTTGCGCACTTGTTACGAAATATACTATTGTCGTGACAGATGCCGTGCGATTTGTAAAATACGAGTTGTATAATAATCTAAATCGCAAGAGATCAAGTTGTAAGAATAAGAAAAAAAAATTTTTTGAATCATTCTTTGGCAACGAGTGTCAAAAATATTACTCAAAAACTTTAAAATCTAGCAGATGTTCATAATGTATTATAATTACAGATAGAGAAACGTAAAAAATATAAAAATACAAAAATCAACAGTTTATTGTTCGGCAAGTAAAAGTTTTTTCCCGAAGCAAGAAGGAAAACGATGTACACCATAATTATTTAATTAAGATGTTTATCTGATTTTTATGCTTATTTACTTTCTACAAGATTTTTCAGTGAAAGCAAAGATGTTGCAACGAAAATTATCATGCGGAAAGGAAATTCAAATTTTGAAGAGTTTAATACAAATGTAGCCTTTTTTCATTCAAATCTATCAACTAAGATTGAAATAAAGAATATAGAGCTGTACTAATTTTTTATTCTTACGAAAATAATTTCAAATCTTGATTTTCACACCCGATATCATCACGAACCCGGAAGATAAAATTAGACCTAAATTGCACCAACCACTTGCACTTACTTAAAACGCCATTTCAGTTCATTTATTTTCACCTTTGTTGCTTTAATGAAAAAATTACTCAGCTCCATACCTCCTCTTCAATCAAAGTGACTCTCTGATCTTGAGGTCAGTAGTCACAGATTCTCTTACATTTTCGGTCACCAGTTTCACTAACAAAATAATTTTTCTAAACAATACATTTTGACAAAATAAATTAATCATGTTTCCGAAATCTTTGTCGACTTGGATGACATAACAAAAATCACCAAAAGAAAAACCAACGACAGGTCCAAAAGTGATCAAAAAAGGATGTTAGTGTTTATCTGCAGTTTCTAAAATTTCAAAAATGGAGAGCAAAACGAAAATCCCAAGCGTCGAAGAAATCAGCAAATCTATGCAACATTTCAACTTGTACGATTACACCGTTTTTTTGACGATGTTGGTTTCTTGCGGTTTCATCGGTTTGTATCACAGCTTGAGAAAAAAGCGCGATTGCGGTGAAAATGAGTATCTCGTGGGTGGAAGGAACATGCAAGTTTTTCCGATCAGCATGAGCTTGATCGCGAGTTACATTTCTGGAATATCGTTGCTGGGAACACCTACGGAAATTTACGTCCATGGGACGAGTTACATGTGCATAATTGTGAGTAAATTTTTGGTGGGAGTTCTCGTGTCCAAGATTTACTTACCTGTTTTTCACGAGATGCAATTGACGAGTACTTACGAGTACTTGGAAAAAAGGTTCGACAAGACCATCAGGATTTTTGGATCCAGCCTTTTTTCGATTGGGATCGTGAGTTGGGATGAGTAATGGAAGTGAGTTTTGGAGCAATGATTTGAATAGTGATGTTTATTCAGGACGAAAACTCAAAAGAAAGTCAGATTTTTTACAAGCTTTAATCACTTTAGTTTTCATTTCATGAATACTACTTCTTAAAAAAATAAGAAATATATTTGAAATATGGAATCATTGAATTAATAGGTCATTTTTCAAATTTTCCAGGTGATTCAGGTTAGATATTTTTTTTGACAAAGAAACTTTGTTGTAGCATCCCTATAAAAATTTATAAGATATGTTCTTTTTTATTTTCTCTTGAATTTCAGTCATTTTGTCGCAGAAAATTTCCAAAGTATGGGTTTTTTTTTCTCGAAATTTCTTCAGAATTGAATAACTTGACTGAAAAATGTCGTACTCCTACATATATTTTTTCTCATTTTTTAAGTACATTTTTGTTCAAATAAAAAAAAATCACACCTCAATTTTTTGAAAAAAACTTTCTTATAATCGTGATTTTCAGTAAAAGTAAGAAAACTTCAACCTTCAGATTTCGATACTGCGTTGTTTTGTTTCTTTTTTTTTCACGATTTCGTTCTATAGAAAAAACATTTATCATTAATTTTCGTTTGTCAAACTTCGTTGTTTTAGAGCTACGACTTTCAGAAATGAAATTTTCATTTTCGCAGGTATTTTGACGTCTTTTTATTTCGAAATTCTATAATTTTACCAAAAATAATTCGACCTTTTATTGAAATCCTTGCTTCAATTTTACAACAAAGCGTTGTAATTGCATATTTAAACATTAGGTATCTCGTCATTTTTGTAGATAACGTGGCTACCAATTGTTATTTACGTACCAGCTTTAGCTTTCAATCAAGGTATGAAAATAAAAAAAAAATTTTTAATTAAAAAGAAAAAAATTGTGCATTCCTGGCGATACAAGTGCTACTGGACTTCGGTCGCTGTTTGGCCAGTTTGGTCCCTCTTTGGTCCTTTTTTGGTCGCTGTTTGGTCTGGTTTGGTCGAACTCGAAACGTTACTAATGTGCACTAATGTACAAGGTTATTAGGAGCGTTAGGAGTCAAAAAAGGGGCTGTAGAGCACTGTAGAGGACAAATGAGAAATTTTTGCGAGCTTCTGTTCGAGTAATCAACCGCAGACGTCAGCTGATAGTTTGGCGTCCGTTAGTGGTTATGTTGTTGTAAACAAAAACATAAGCACCAATGTCCATGATATGCAGACGTATTTTAGCGAGTGTTAAATTTAAATGTGGAAAAATGTAATTTTAACTAAATACCGTAGTGATTTGGCTTTTTATAGAGTTTTTATAAAACTCCATATAAAATCTGGGTATTTTCTTTAAATTTTCGCTTTTTTTTTATGAAGTCACTTTCTAAAAACTCTCTAAAATCTTTATAAAAAGACGGCATTCTAATTATATAGGTGAATTTTAAAATCTACTTTATAAAGATTCTGTCTTTTTATAAAAATTTTATTAAAGTTTTTATGAAGTGACATTATAAAAACTAATAAAAACTTTATAAAACATTCTTTTTTCTTCTAAAGTGACTCTATAAAAAAAGCGGAAATTCATTTAAAATCTTAAAATTTTATAAGGAGTTTAATTAAAACTCTATAAAAACCCAAATCACTAGGGTAGTTAGTTGAAATTACATTTTTTCACATTTAAATTTAACACTCGCTAAAATACGTCTGAACATCGCGAACTTTGGTGTTGATGTTTTTGTTTACAACAACATAACCACTAATGCACGCCAAACTATCAGCTGACATCCGCGGTCGATTTCTCGAGCAGAAGCTCGCGAAAATTTCGGGACTCATTGGTCCTCTACAGTGCTCTACAGCCCCTTTTTTTACTCCTAACGCTCCTAATAATCTTGTACATAAGTGACATTTCGAATTCGACCGAACAGTGACCTAAATGGACTGACGAGGGACCAAACTGGACTAAACTGGCCAAACAGCGACCGAAGAGCGACCGAATTCCGGTCCCTCTTCGGTCCCTCTTGGATCGCCAGGGTATAGATAGATTTCAAAGAGTCTTCAACCTAAAACAATAGTTAATAAAAACATGAAAATTCATTTACATAAAACCTATTTATTTTAGAAATTAGGATCATTACAATATATTTGCTATCTAGATTCTCAAAACTAACGTGTTGACACAAAATCAAAACTTAATTAGAAAATAAATGTTTAACATCACAAAAACAATTTCAATTACTAGATATACCTACAAATGTGCATGTAGTAAAGAATAAACCTTAATTTCTTCTAACCACTGTGGTTTTTTCTAAATTACAGTTACTGGTATAAACGTTCATGCAGTCACTCCATTTGTATGCCTAGTCTGTATTTTTTACACCTGTGTGGTAATTTCCATTCCAAATTTACTGATACTCATAAAATTAAAACAAAAAACTCGAATAACACCTAAATTTAACCTCATTTCAGGGTGGTCTGAGAGCTGTTGTCTGGACAGATTTTATCCAAGCATTTATCATGTTTGGAACAATGCTTTTAGTAGTTATCAAAGGAACAATCGATTTGGGTGGATTTTCAGTTGTAATGAAACGTAATTACGATTCTGGGAGATTGGAAATGCCTTCGTAAGACAACGAAATCGCGAAAAAAATGCTAATTTTTTTTATTTTTCCAATTATTTGTTGTGAATCCGAAGTGTTGCATTTCTAGTTCAAACTTGAACTTTTTGGAGAGATACACTTTGTGGTCCTTGATAATCGGTGGTACTGTGCACAGTTTGCAAACTTGTGCGATTAATCAAAACATGATTCAACGATATTTGGCGTTACCAAGTTTGAACGCCGCCAAAAAGTAATTTTATTATATTCATTGTCAATAAAAATCTAGGCTTTATTTTCAATTTATTACTGTTTGGGTATTTAGAAAATGTAAAGAACTGATGTTTTTTATACGAATTTAGGTAAAAATCATGCAATTTTTCTAAAAAAAAGTGATCATGTTTTACAGAAACAGTGATTACTTATCCAGCTCGAAATGAAATGAGATGATAAGTAAAATAAAATTAATTGAAATCGAATCAGAGCATGCCAAATAATAATAAATTATATATCTTATAATTTTTTTTAAACTGAAGGAAAAAAGCTAAATAACAGTAATTTAACTTGTATATAATATCAAAATTTACTTTTGTCTGAAAAATAATTAAAGATGATAAAGTTTTTATTATTAAACATTTTTAGGGCACTCTGGATTTTTATCATGGGGCTTTCAATTTTAATCGGTGTTTGTGGATATGCTGGGATGATCACTTATGCCTGGTACCACGAATGTGATCCACTCACTACAAAAGTAAATGTTACTTTTGTAACCTTGAAAAAATTTATATTTACAAATGCAGATATGATAAGATGAACATGAATGAGATACATGATATATCACATAAATAAATAAGATACATCTTATAAATGCATCATAATTTACATTGTACATTTGAAGCATATGTACATCGTAGTTCTAGAAACAATAATCACTGAAATTTACAGCTTGCCAAACACAAAGATCAATTACTTCCTTTACTGGTGATGAATATTTTGGGAGATTTCCCAGGTTTGCCAGGACTTTTTGTCGCTGCTGTGTTTAGCGCTGCTTTGAGGTACAAATAAAAATAATTTTATGTTATTGTTTTCTTTAACCTACTTGTTAAATGTTTATCTTCAGTGTAGAAAATCATGTTGCTTGTAAAATAGACACACTTAAAAATTATATAATTCTTAAAACTCCTCTCAATGAACAAAATTCTGACTGAATATCACGATGTATTTTAAAATGCTTTAAAAACCTTTTCGAAATTTGACAATAATTTTTTAAAACTTTTTTCAAAGTATTGAAATTAAAAAAAATTACCACTGCATACACTTTTCCAATTTTTCTTTACAAAAAGTATTTAATTCTAATCCTGTTTTCAAATTTTACTGTTTTTCAGTTCTTTGTCTACGGGATTGAATTCAATGGCAGCCGTTGTTTTCGAAGATTTTATAAAACCTTTCCGAAAAACTCCATTCACCCCGAAAAATGCGGAAAATGTGATGAAATTCATCGTGGTTTTCGTGGGTTTGTTGTGCGTTGCTTTGGTTTTTGTTGTCGAAAAAGCAGGTTCTCATGTATTACAAGTAAGCCAAAAATTATATTACTGGATAAGAAAATTATGAAACCAGAAGTAGAAATTTCCAAATTTTTGTATTTTAGCTATCCATGACTACAGGTGCTATCACATCAGGACCAACTTTGGGAATATTCACGATTGGACTTCTGATACCGTGGATTAATGCAAAGGTACAAGTTATGTGAACGACGAAATTTTTCCAGATCAAACTATAATTTTACGATTGAACAAACTTACCTGTAAGTGAAGTTCGGTCGTAATTATATGAAGAAGCCTCGTTCGAAGAGATTATACATCTGCAGTACCATCTTGTTCCACTAGGTGTCACAACGTTCAGAGAAAAAGAGAAAAAACCGTTAAAAAATTCCCCTCCAACCCCCACGCAACCCGCGCCATGCTCATAATTTCAGAGCCAATCATGAAATTCTGTTCGAAGGGATTCCGGGTTGGGTAATCTGCGAATTCGAAATTCAAAAGTCCCCCCTCCTGGGGCAGGTTGGAATCTCTTTGAACGAGGCTTCTTCGTATAATTACGACTGAACTTCACTTACAGGTAAGTTCGTTTAATCGTACTATTATACTTCATTCGCCTCGTTCTACGAGATTATACATCTATTGTTGTCCAGAGCCAGGAATTTCATGTTACTAAACAAAAAGAACTATCCGTTCAAAAACCTTTATTCCTATAATACAAATCTTTCACATTATTTCATAATCGCATGCACGAATTCTCGGGTGTCAGTCACAATGAGCCGCTTATAAAACTGTGCAAATACACGTGATTCGTACACCCAGCGCACTTCCTAATCGTCTCTACATTTACTCCTAAACTATCCGAGGCCGATGTCGATGCATGCCTAGTCGAGTGAGTCCCGAAAATCTTCGTATCTACCTGACATTCTGCCAGTACATCTTTCATCCACCGACTCAGAGTCTCGACAGTAGCCTGGCCATGAGGTCTCTTGTAGGTCAAAAATAAACCCTTATGTTCCCCTCACATTTTCTCCGTTCTTAATATGTAACCCCGTAAAGTGTGCGCAACACATAACTCCCGTCTTTCTTAGAAATAGAGAATCTTCAGTAAAGGTTGGAATCTCCCTTGTCCCGACGTCTTAATTGGTTCAGGAATCTTAATTAAAACAGCATCCGCGCCAAACACAATATTAGGAATCAGAATCTTGGAAAATGTCTGCCCCCTATGGGCCGTAGATAAGGCCAAAAGTATAATTAATTTTTTCGTGATTTTTTTAAGCGAGAGAGATTCCAACGGATACCAGTCCTTCACTACTCTGAAAACATCGTTCACATCCCAAGTAAAACTATATCTGGGTTTCGGTGGCCTAATCCTCGAAATCACTTTCAGAAATCTTGTTATTATAGGGTCCTCTCCAACTGCCTTCATCGACAAAAGAGAGATACTGGATCTTTATGTATTCAGTGTAGAATAAGAGGCCCCTTTGTCATATTATCTATTCAAGAAAACTAATAAATCATTTATGCTGATATCAAAAGGATCCTTATTTCCAATCTCATAAAAAAACCACCACTTCTTAAGCGCAACACTACATTGATTCAAAGTTGATCTTGTCAATGACACCAAAATAATGTCAACGGCCTGAGTCGTTACACCGTGTCTACGATAAGCCTCCCGGAGACAACTCCGGCCATCAATGTAAGTTGTCGCCACAGTGGGTGATTTTTCGACCTGTAAGGTAGAGAAAGGAGATGTTCATCAGGTCTAAACAGGATCCTCTTGTCCTCCAACAAAGACTCGAAAATAGGGTACCACGGTTGGGATGGCCAAAATGAAACCACAAGGTTTCCACGAGCTTTATCATGTATTATCTTTTGAATTGTTTTAAGAATAATAAAGAAAGGAGGAAAGGCGTAAAAGAAAAATTCTGACCACCGTCTCGTAAAAGCATCCACCCCAACTGCGTCTGATTCAGGGTGCCATGAAACAAAAACCTCACATTTTTTGTTCGCTGAAGTAGCGAACAAATCAATTTCCGGAATCCCAAAAACGCCGGATATACGATTATAGGCCTCGTCTGAAAGACACCATTCTGTATCTACATTCCTAATCCTAGATAACCTATCGGCCCTAGAATTTTCCCTCGAAGGTATGTAAGACGCGTACAACCAAATGTTCCTCTTCTCAGCCTATTGACATATTTTCCTACTCATCTGATGATACTTCATTAATCTAATACCCCCCATGTTATTGATATAAGAAATAGCCGTCTTGTTATCTATCCTTACTAAAATCTCACAATTCTGTCTATCTCTCGCCAATCCCTGAAGCGCTAAAAATACAGTCATCAACTCCAAATAATTAATCGGCATTTCCCTTTCCTGCTCGTTCCAAAAACCGAAAACCTCGTCCCTGTCCGTAGAGGCACCCCAGCCTCTCTTTGAGGCATCTGTAAAAATCTCCAAGGCATATCTTCCAATTCGTATAGGACACACCGCGGTAACTACTGTATCTCTTCACCATCGAATATCCCTAACAATAAACCTAGGAATTGACATTACCCGCTTGTACTCATTACCATTGAGTAATAATGCAATCGCCCTTTCCCTTTCTATCATCTTTGTATGTAGAAAGGAATAAGGGATCGCAGGACAGGCGCTTATGAGGGTCCCAATTATACTTGCAAATTTCCAAATACGAATATGATCATGTTGTAAAATATACCCTATCATTTCATTTATTGTGACCTTTTTTGTCTCAGTTAGTTCTATTGTAAAACGATCAGTGTCCAAAATGAATCCCAGGAATTGATACCTTTGTGTCGGAATAGACTGTCCTTTCTCATTGTTAATAATAAACCCCAAGGCATTCAAAAGTACTTTTGTAGTGTCATAGTTCCGTTGACACCGCTCACTATTCTTTCCCAAAAGTAAAAAATCATCCAAATAATTGACTGAAATGAAACCCCCTGACCGAAGATAATTTATAACCGGCCTCATTATCTTTGTGAATACCAAAGGAGCAGTAGCTAAACCGAAAGGTAAGCAGGTAAATTCATACAACTTCCCCTGAAATTCAAATCGTAAGTATTTCTTATAATCTTTATGAATAGGGACAGTAAAGTATGCGTCTCTAAGGTCCAGTAAACACAAAAAACCCCTGGGTTAATGATCCTAATAGCAGTCCTGAGATCTTCAAGCTTAAAATGTTCAACCCTTATAAACCTGTTCAATCTTTTCAAGTTAAAAATAAATCTTTTCGAGCCGTCTGGTTTTAGAACGAGAGAGAAAGAAGACAAAAATTGACCCTCAACTTCCTTGCAAGTAACTATCGCCCCTTTTCTCAAAAGTTCCCTAATCTCACTTTTGAACATCTCACTCTCACATCTTGAAAAATTTCTGGGAGCCGGTGGTCGCTTCTAAAAAACCCCTTTATTGAAAGGTATCCTACAACCCTGAACATATTCAAGAGCATCCCTGCCCCCTGTAATTCTCTGCCACTCAGATCTAAATCTGCCCAACCGGCCTACAATTTTACTTACATCTACTTCTTCATGTTGTGAAAGGTCTTCTGAGGGAGCTTGTTCTGTTGTCTGAACGGCCGAGTCTTGTTTCTTTGTCTTTGTTGTTGCCTCTGATGACTCATGGACTGCCACTGTCCACAGGATGCAGAGGTTGGGCCTTTCCTTTGCGGGGGCTTAAAGTTTAAATTCTTCTTTGGCCAGGTGAAAATCTTCTTATCATTGTTTCTGTAACCTGGTTTCAGAGATTGTCCAACTAAGGCTTTTGCCTCCTTTATTTTTTTTTTTCAATTGACCACTAAAAAGGGACGTCCCCGTTTTCGTGTTTTCAAGAATGTCTTTTACCGGTTTCGAAAGGCCCGGTTGTATGAAAGCCTTTCTGGCGTTGGAAAGTTTGTGTTAGAGGTCGGACAATAATATCCCTGCATCATTCAGATGCCCGATGAGCGTTAAAACATCGAGGTTATTGAAAATCATCGTAAGGCCCGTTCCGAGTGTCATTAGGGTGGCCCCTACGGAATCTTGATAGGATGAAAAGAATTTGTCTCGTTTAGCCCCAGAATCGCTCAATGTCACTCTGACTTCGGGGTCAAGTGCAGGTGTCACAAAAGACTCGTTTCTTGAATATTTCCGGAAAGATTTTCAAGTTCTTTTTCAGGCAGGCCTTCTTTCAGCCAATGCGCCCATCGCTTTTTGAGCTCGACATGTATCTCAGACACTTCTGTTTTAATTTTTGATGGATTAGCCCCAAGGGTATCCAAAATTTCTTTATCGAGTTCTGGAATTTCCAACTCATCGGGCATGACTTCGTCTTCTCTTGTATCAGGAAAATCTCCAAGTCACACAGAAAATCCCGTTTCTTTTTAACCGTTTCTAACTATTCTTAACATTGTGTATTTCGTGACGCGTTATTGCGTCATATATTTTGTTCCCTATCTTCAAATATAATTATTATCAGGTGTACAAATTGAAAACCGCCGTTTTTTTTTCAGGATTTGAGGTTTAATTGGGGGAAAATACTTATAGTTTCACTCTTGAAAATATTGTCCATTGCTTGATACAACTTTTTCCCATCTTTCTGGCAACATATGAATTCCGCGTCGAAAAAATTGCTCGTTTTTTGATGCGATCCATGTATCTACCCAATTTTTTATCTCTTCGACAGAACGGAAGTGTTGGTCAGCCAGGCCATTAGTCATTGATCGGAATAGATGATAATCAGAAGGAGCGATGTCAGGTGAATACGGCGGGTGAGGTTGGATGTCTCATTTCAGTGTTTCCAGATATGTTTTGACGACTTTAGAAACATGTGGCCGAACGTTGTCATGCATAAGAATCACCTTGTCATGCCTGTCTTTATATTGTGGCCGTTTTTCCTTCAACGCTTTGCTCAAACGCATCAGTTGAGTTCGGTAGAGGGCTCCTGTGATGGTTTCACCGGGTCCTAACAATTCGTAATACACTACGCCGAGCTGGTCCCACCAAATACACAACATGACCTTGGAGCCATGGATGTTCGGCTTGGCTATCGATGTTGATGCATGGCCAGGGGGCCCCCATGATTTTCTTCGCTTTGGATTGTCGTAATGTATCCACTTTTCATCACCAGTGACGATACGATGCAAAAAACTTTTTCTTTATTGCCGTTGAAGGAGCTGTTCGCAAATTAAAAAGCGCCGTTCGACGTCTCGTGGCTTCAATTCATGTGGCACCCAGTGTCCTGTCTTTTGAATCATTCCCAAGCATTTCAAGCGATGGGAAATGGCTTGCTGAACAAACAAGAACGAAACAAGGAAGGAGAATTGATACTTGACTGATGTGGTGATTTGTAGTTGTTGACTAATGTCTTAGCTGACAATTCAAGTTTTCTGACATGATTTTTTAACCGACTGTCAATGCTGGCACCATTGAAAGAAAAACGGCGGTTTTCAATTTGTACACCTGATATTTTACCATTTCTCAGTTATATTTCTCGATATGTCTCGTCTTTCGTACGAGTTAATCGATATTTTTATTCAACATGCCTTGCCTCTCGTACAAGTTCGTCGAAAAATAGGTGCAGCATAATGCACATTTTGCGTCGCCACTCTTGTTAGTGTCATTATGTCTTTCTTTCTCCCATTCGAAAAATCCCCATGAGACACTTGGGAAAAAGTAAAATGAAAGAAAAAGAAAAAAAGAAAGAAAAAAAACATCTCTTTTCTAAAAATAAAAGACTTCCCCTTGTTCCTCACCTTCTGTATCACTTGTTTCTTTATCGTGTGTTTCCGTTTTCTTTAGTTTCTTTGCGTACTTCTCAAGCTTCTTCTGCCACTTCTTACGTTTTTCACTTTTCTCCGACATTTTCAAAGAACAAGGAGGAGTAAAAAATTCTAACGTCTCAACACCACGGCACAACAAAATGTTATGAGCATGGCGCGGGTTGCGTGGGAATTGGGTAGGGGGATTTTTTAACAGTTTTTTCTCTCTTTCTCTGAACGTTGTGACACCTAGCGGAACAAGATGGTACTACAGATGCAGAATCTCGTAGAACGAGGCGAATGAAGTATAATTATAATTATATCAATAATAAAAACAGGTGATGTGAAATTATTTTATGATTTTAAATAAAATTGAAAATGATGATGGAATTAAATTTGATGGTAAATGTTCAAAAGCATAACATGAAATCTTTGTTTTATTTAACTAATGAGAGGTTATTAACAGTAATTAGAAGAAGCTCGAGCTAAGAAAAAATTACATTTATTTTTTAAACCTTGCAGAAGTTTTAAGGTTTTTCAGGAAGATGTTTCTATTTGAAAATTCTGCAATAAATTATCGCTTTATTCGAGATTCAAAATTTTCACTATAAGCTGATACTATACAAATTATACGAATTTCTTTTAGGGTGCTTTGATTGGTGGAATTTCAGGGTTATCACTCATGGGATGGTTTTGTATAAGTGCAGAATCAGCTATCACAGAAGGAAAAATGAGGTACATTTATTCCATCGAAATGGAAGTTACGAATTTTCCAAGGAAATTTCAAAAATTTCTTTTGAATACTTTTAAAACATTTGTACATATATCTTCAATTCAAAAAGAATAAAAAAATCATGTTCAGAATATTCTAATGATATTCAACATTCAACATTAGTGTTTATTTTTTCATCTTTTCAATTTAGAATCGACACAAAACCTGTGAGTACGCAAAGTTGCACGTATTCCTTCAAAAATCCAAACAGTTTCTTCAGCTCGATTCCATCGGAAATGAATTCGATCGATGACAAATCTCCAACTTCGTGAGTCACTGTATTTCACTAAACGTGTAGTATTTTATTTGAATTTTCAGTTGTGAAAAAATTTTCACGTACAGAAGTAACACGTTGTAAGCTTATTAATTACGATTTTAGTGATCTTTGGCTCTTTCTTCGTTTGAGTTATTTATGGTACACTATGGCTGGTGTTCTCGTGACTATAAGTGTTGGTCTTTTGGTCAGCATTTTTTCATCAGCTGACGCAAAACTGCAAGATCCAATTTTGTTTGCCCCGTTTATAAGAAAATACGTTGGAACAAATTTTAAAGTGAGCTATGAGAAAATTTACTATGAAAGTTAAAAAATAATTGGGTTACTATTTAACTGTGTTATATAGCATCTGCAATGACAATAATTTTTTTTATCAAAACTATTTTTTATGTGAGTGCTACACTCGTCTCTCCCGTTAAGGACCTTCCCGATAAGGACACCTCGGTTTAGGGACGGACATTTCTCTCCCGTTAAGGACGGAATTTCTTCAAAATATGGGCAAGGAATCAAAAATCTGATTGACTCTCCATTGAGCATAACATATGCATACTGCGCACGCGCGCTCCTATTCCGAGGGGGGGGCTCACACTGGTCCCCACTCCAATCACATCCTTATCGAGAGGTTTTCAAGATTTTTTTTCGTCCTTAACGGGAGAGACGAGTATATTTTTACTTTGGTAACTTAAATAAATAGACATTTCGATATTTTTTTTGTAGAAGAGTATATTAAGTTTACTATTTCAGAGGACTGACGCTGAAGAAAAAGCAGAAAATAATCAAATCGAAAAAATGGAAAATATGAGAGTTGACAGGAAAACTTCGACGTGAAATATTAAACTTCACAATAACGGAAAAATCAATTGTTACAGAATAATGAAATAATTAAATGTAAAAACCGAGAAGAAAAAATAAAACGAGTGTCAGGAGACTAAGACAATTTTTATTGAATTTCGATAGTTCAGAATCCTATTACGCTCGCAAATTTTTCGATCATACGAAAATACTACACGGAAAAATGGTGCGGTTATATGTAGAAATCATATAAAAAGTAAAATATGATTTAAATGTGAAAGAAAATTGCAAAAATGCAACCAATATCTAATTAACAGCAAAATTCAATAATTCGCTTAGGTAGATATTTGTGAAAATTTCCTCGTGCAAAAGTTTTGTTTGTGACTAACTACCTTATTCAACATTTCACATTGAATGTTATTATGAAAAATATTTTACAGCAACGTTTTGTGGAATAATCTATGTTTTAGAGCTTTGCAAAAATTTTATTTCATAATGTCTATAACTATATTTAGGACTTACTACTCGCTCGTAATTTTTTGTAGAAAACTGTTTTTCTAATCATTGATATTGATTAAATGGTTTGTTTATTGAATATTATTTTGCAGTGTCAAAACATTTTGTTTAGATTACAAAAAAATGACTTGAGGTGAGGACTATCAAAAATATGAGTAAGATTCATTTACAAGATAATAATTCTAATTCATAAACCCCCAAAAAAACATTTTCAACGTAAAATTTGGAGTTAACAGCTCTAGTCCGAATAAAATACCAAAAAAACACCAAACCTTTCACATATGCTCTCCGGAAAGGCATATCTTCATTAGAATAATTTATGTTATAAAGTTATACATAAAAATGTTTCTCATACAGGTTTTAGACATCGAAATCCCTACAGGATTATACGTATCATTTCACTTTTAGTAAATCCTGGACTCGAGCCTTTCCAGTCACTTAATATGATATTTAGCATAAACATTTTATTGTAAAATGAACATAACTTTTATAAAAGTAATAACATAATTACAGTTGGTAATTATTTATGATTTTTTATTATGTATAATAACCAAAATTCGTTGAAGTAGCTTATGTTTATTAGTTCTTTGTTTACAAAAGTTTTCCACAGTCATATTTCTTTTCCCTACATAACTATTCATGTAAATTCATATGTGAGTATAAATGCGCGTAAGTATATACGTAAATATATACCCTTTTTATTCGTTTGCATGAAACGACATTCAATCACGTCCTTAACTTTCACATCAAGTAAACTAACAGATCAAAGTATGAAAAAAAAAGGTGAAAAAATATTTTTAATCCATCAAAGACTTTTGGAGTACTGACATTGCCGAATCACTCATCGTGAATAATATCATCAATGTCATTCTGACAAAAGTGGCAATTGCTCGAAAAAAATGCTGTGATGATAATTATTACAACTATGAGAAAAGTGTAAAATATTTCAGTCAACTTGGATATGAATAAAAATTATTTCTAAAAATGTATTTTCATCATCTAAAAAAAAAGAAGCAATTAAGAACATTTCATTTTTGCATAGAAAAATGCTATTGATCCTTGAACGACGAATTTTAAAAAGCTATGATAATTACTATTTTGTTAGGAGAGAAACAGAAATCGTAGGACTTGATTTTTTCAAAATCAAAAACTGTGTAATTTTGGTTTAAAAAAATTTTAGAAAAATTTATTCCTATGATAGAAATATTAGGATGCACATAGTAAGATATTTTTGGAATAATGAAATTATTTTCTTGAAGCAATCTACGATTGAACAATAAAAACTCTAAATTGTATTTCTCAAGAAATAAATTTTGATAGCAATAGAAAAGTAATTCTTTTTTCAAAAAAAGAAAATGAGTATGACGATTCAGAACAAGTTTGAAAATATGAAAAAAAAATTCAATTTATTTTGTAAAAGTAAACGTAAAAAATGCAAAAAAAATATTTGGGTAACAATATCGTCGTTAGACACCAAACATTTAAAAATTGCTTTATTTAAATACTTTGTGATAGGCACGTGTATATCGCATAAATGATACGTAACAATTCCAAATTTTTGTGAGTTTTTAAAGCGAACACACGGCATTAGAAAATCTCAGCATCGGGAGAAAAAAAGCATTGTAAGTTCTTTTTTCCTTCTTTATCTTTTATAAGTCAGTCTCTGGCCATTCATTTTGTCCTGTAAAATAAAAGATTTTTAGTCAATTTCATATCGTGAAAGTTCGTTATATATCACAAATATTTCCAAAAAGTTATATTTGCTTTAATTTTTATTTAAAAATTTTTGCGTTATAAACAATGTGTCCCAATATTATAAAAAATTAGTTTTCTGGTAAAAATTCTTGGTTCAATTTTAAAAATATGTTTTTATTTTTTATTTTTAACCAAGGTATATTTTCAGCATACTATCGTGTCAATATTTTTTAAAACGTTGAATTTTAAATTCCAAAACCTCAATTTAGTTTCAAATTTGAACTCACCATGACTATCATTTTCATGACAATTTAGTACAAGCTTGTCATTGAAATCTTTCAATTTCAAATCAAGGTAAAGTTGGTCTAGTTGATTGTTAACTTGCTTAGATTGCGGCATTTTCCGTAATATGTTTAAATCAGCCTGAAGAACTTCCTCTAGAGATTTAGAATCTACTTGGTACTCGTAAATTAACTCGGTTGTCATATGCACTCCGTCCAACCAAGGTGGATCTTTTCGAATGATTTGAAGCTCAGATCGGGATTTTTTCGAAGGCTAATAAATAGATGAAGTATCTTGTTACATTTGATACGAAAAAAGCTTCTTTCTTTGCGTTAATTTTAAAGCTGATTTAGACGAGTCCCAGGCGAAGCCGAATTACCCTAGTCAAAAAATACTTTCTACCTTTGAAGATGAAACTGTTTTCTTATTGTTCAGAAAACTTACCTAATTTTACTTTTACATGCAAAGAAATTCGAGGCAAAAATTTTCCTTACATGTTGACTTCCGGTCTGTTTTGAATTGGTGTTGCTGCTGCAACTGCTACTGAAAAAACTGCTATTTATACTGGATGAGCTGGATTCGTAGATATTCGAACAACTTTCTCGTCTTTTCTCATTGGACATCCATTCACAACTGCTTGAATGATTGCTGTGGCATAAGTCTGCGCAACTTGATAAACGATTTCCCGTGGAACACGCCCGACAAGTTGAACACTGCCGAACAAACAATTTTTTTCATGTGACAATGTACAAAAGAATTTTCATGATCAGAAAACACAGTAGAAGCATAATTCTTTGATTTATTTGGTAAATGACACTCGTGGCATTATAGATACCAAAAATCAGAGTTGCAACTTTCATGTGAGCAATCCATATTTTGCGCGATTCATAGAAACTTCTTCCTTTGTCATTTTTTCTCAAATCGATTACAAAAAAATTGCTGTCTATTATAGTGAGAGCGCGGCTCAACAATCTCAGTGGTGGGGGAGAGAACCAGGCCAAAACGCATTCTGATAGGCTCGCTTCAATCGGGAATAACTTTTTAAATGTTGATTGCGGAAAAAAACAGTAAAGGAAGAAATGTCTTAGTTTCTGTATTTCAATATAAGTGTTAATGAAATTAATTACCTCAGTGGAATTTACTAAAGGCGCTGCATCACTTCCACTTTTGGCTTCGACGCTCGAATCTTGACTCTCGATTTTACGTTTTTTTCTGTTTGATTGAATCGTGCTTGATTGATTATCATTTTCTGCGCTGGTTTCCATTTTTTTTTCATCACCATTCACGACTTGTACATGTCTTGTCACTTTTGGGTTCGCAGGTGTCGATAATACGTAATCTGAAAGGACATAATGCAATAATTAGAGTAAATAAAATTGTATTCGAATTCTGTTTTTTATGTCTGAGTTTCTTGACTAGAAAAAATGAAGTAAAGAAACGTACACGACGATGTGTCACCATTCGCCTTGTTGAATTCCGATTTCTGCACCATCCCATGAATCGGCGAAACAGGAACGTAATAAACAGGCAACATCGGCAGGAAAGTAGTGAACCTTGACACATGATGCAGAAGTGGACTGTAAATTATTTCCATTCTTCACAAATAAAAATGAATATAAATTCATGGAATGTTTAATTACTTTGAGTCGGGTTTCATCGCCACGTGACGATTAGTTGTAACAGTAGAAATAATTGCCGCGCCAGAATCGTCCATTTGATCAATTTTGGTTCTCAAATTGTTGTCAGTCAAACATTTAGACCCGCGAGGGTTTTCTCCGTTGTTTTGCTTGAATTTCTGCAGAAAAGTTTCGTTACTTACTAAACAACCTGTATATTGGTTTTATTTTCACTAAAAATATCAATTATAATCATTATAACAGGTTCATCATTGATTTTAAAATGAATTAACATACTTTGGAATTATCACTATCTCGGCTTTTCTGGCTTCTGCTCCTTTTGGCCCCACGAGGTTTAACAGAATGGCTCGTCGTTTTTTCCGTCACTGGTGTCACTCTTGTATCCTTGTACTTCTCGATGTTTTTGCTAGTTGACCTCAAAACTCTATGCTTCTGTCTCATCTGTTTTTCCATATCTTCGTTGTGCTTGTGCAGCAGCAATTCAGTCAACAAGGGTTGTGCATAAATCTCGTTCTTGGCGTCATCATTACTAGTGTCGACATTTTTTTCATTGCTTGAAGAGCTCGTCTGGTTATTTGAATCGCTGCTCAAATTTTCTGCACTTGAATTGGTTCCACTTGTATTTGCTGATGAAAGAACAAACAGTTCAGAAAAATCGAACTTCAAATCACAAAGTTTATCTCCAGGATTCGTATGATATCGCAATTACCCTGGCAATGGCAGTGCGACCGAGTTCGGTCGCAGTTCGGTTGTACTTATCATTTGAAGATTTCTCTGTAAATAAGTAATGGGAAAAATCATGGTAGTGCACATTTTAAACCTCTGACATTCGCGAACGATTCCATGCACACCTAAACTGCGGAATATTTTACTTAGCGAAAAATAATTCACCGAAAAAAAATTGTGTTCACAGCCACTTTTCACGTACTTCAGACGACACATGCGCCACGTTCAAGTTGAGTTTTCATTAACTGGCTGCAAAAAAAAGTAGAAAAAATATTTATCTTCCTATTTCTACTAGTCTTATATCACGTAAACGTCACCTGTTCAATTGCGAATCGTCTAAATAAAATATTATTATTACACGAATCAGCTGTCACTCGCCATGATTTTTGCTGCTGGCAATCCTGCTTCATGTTGGCATATATAGACGATTTGTGTTACGGCCCTGCAGCTGCAGAACAATATGAAATGACAACATTAATTGTCATAACATGCATTTGTCTATATTGTTTTAGAACGCAATCTCGCGCACAGTATTTATTCGTGTTTTTTGAGTATTACAATGCGCACATTTGTTATTAAAATAGATGGCCTTTGTCACGCAGGGCCGTATTACAAATCGTCTATATATACAAACATGAAGCAGGATTGCCAACAGCAAAAATCATGGTGAGTGACAGCTGATTCGTGTAATTATAATTTTTTATTTAGACGACTCGCAATGAAACAGGTGACGTTTACGTAAAAAAAAAACTAGTAAAAATTGAAGATGAATATTTTTTTTACTTTTTTTTGCAGCTAGTCAATGAAAACTCAACTTGAACGTGGTGCATGTGTCGTATGAAATACGTGAATAGTGGCTGTGAACACAATTTTTTTTCGGTGGATTATTTTTCGCGAAGTAAAATATTCGGCAGTTTAGGTATGCATGAAATCGTTCGCAAATGTCAGAGGTTTAAAATATACACTATCTCGATTTTTCCCGTTACTTATTTATAGAGAAATCGTCGAATGAAAAGTGCAACCGAACTGCGACCAAACTCGGTCGCAATTCGGCTGCACCACCGTTGCCAGGGTATGAATATTAATTGAAGAACGAGTGAAAGAACTTTTGTAGCTTTCTTAAAAATAGTAATCCAAAAAAAAAGAAAAATGCATTACATATGAAGCAGACGTATATAAATTAGTATGGATATCATCTACCTTTGGAAATGGTGCCAACATTTTCACCTTTTCTCTCCGCCGGAACGGACGAGTATTCTTCTTCGCTACTTCCGTAATTCCTGGGAAAGGCTTGAGGTGAACTTTTGAAAAATCGGTCCATATTTTCGTTGTAATTCAGCTGGTTGTAACTCAGCATCGTTTCCGTGGAGGAAGTTGCTTCGTAGCCATCGTGATGAGGTGAAATTGCGCCCAGCATCACACTGTCGTTCTCCTGCAACAAGGGATTGTGTGATCGCTTCGTATACGCATGTTGTAGCGTTAGAGGAATTCACATCGTCGTTCACTTTTATTTTTCCTGCAATGGCTTGTTTATTTTGTGAAATAATAGAGGAGTTTGCCTAAAGCCACCTTTAAGGGAGAGTTATACCAGTGGTAAATACAGGTATTTCTTTGGGGGGGGGGGGGGGTTGTAGTTGTAAGTATCATTCAGTGTATTTTTGAATTTTCAGAATTCTGTAGTCTAGGATTCGGAGTTGAAGAATTCTTCGTTTCAAAATTCATAATTTTTTGATTCTTCACTCTAAGGATTTTCTGAAAATGTAATAATAATCAATTGAAGGTTCTCATTATTCAAGAACACTGTTTTGTAGAGTTTAGAACTCTTGTTTTCTATACTTAAGATAAATTTTAAAAATATATTTCATTCAAGACAGTTTGAGGATTCTGTGATATGAAAAACGAGACCCTTAAATTCCCAATTTTGCAACGTTTCTACTGTACGCAACTTTATTATATTAGTTCTATGTATGAATCTGAATTGTTAAAAATATAAAGTGCTAGAATTTTCAACTTGAAAACTAGAAAAAAGGAAATAATTTGTTCTAAACTGCTTAGTTCCACATTTTCTAACAGAATTTAAGATTTTCAACTTAAAACTCAGCATTTTCGAATTCCGCATCATATGATTGAGATATTTATAAACGTAAATCTGGAATTCGAAAACTCAGAATTATGTGTTGTATAATTTTCAATACTAAAATTTTATATTTTGATCTTACTCCCTACAACTCCGGAATTTTTCAAAGAAAGTTTTCAAATTCTGTATCAAAAAACTGAAAGTTCTTTTTTGAAAAAACTAGACCCTTAGAATTGCAACTAATCATAACCCTGATTCCTTGGTCAATTGAAAATATTACATTAAGAATATTTAATGCATTTTGTTTTAAATTGTGATAATCCTGATTAAAATCAATCGCTTATACTATTAGGTATCAAAATTTTATGAATCTACATTGTACAATTTGGATGACCAGAATGTAAGACTTAAAAATTTATTGTATAGGTCGGAAATTCGCCAAATGGTCACTCGATTTTCACGATGTAACCAAAATTACAATTTTTTTTGTAGATTAGTAGTCCTTGACAACCTGTACATGGTCAAGGGATTAGTTTTTCAAAATTCAATCGTTTAGTTATTGTTTTAGTAACTTTTAAAAGGAGGCAATTTTTTTTCGTTAATTAGGTGTGCAAAAGATACTGAACCAAAGTACTCCAAATCTCAACGATATATGTAAAAGCCTCTATACTACAAAATAGTAAATATTTTGTTAAAAAAATTTTTTTTTTCATAACTTTTTTACAAACAAATTGTTTTTTATTGATGTTCTCAATCGATTAAAAAAAAATTTTTGTATGTTTACGTTCCTGACACATTTTTTTACAAAATCAGAAAAAAAATCTTTGCGATCATGCTCGAGTTGGAGCATGTGTTCAAGATTTGGTAGCGCAGCGAGCGTGTTTCGACGCTCCGCTGCGGCGACCGATGCGTCGTACGTGTGATTTTATTCAATTTTATTGTACTGTTCTACGAGTTAGTGATGATTCATATTTTTTCTATCGTTCAGGCACTGCAGAACATTTCATCCCCATTACTTTTTCAGTTTTCGTGATATTTTCATTGTTTGAAATAACTCTAAAATGGTCCATACTACTTCATGTTGCGATTAACACAAAGACAAAAAACCGCAAGTTTGTTACGAAGAATTTATTCAAAATCGCTCAAAAGCGTAACGAGAAATAGAAAAACTTTATCGGTTTACATATGTGTGATTCTTGTCGGAGGAAAGTGAACAGTGTTGCCAACACAACAAATAGTGCATCGGAAAAATTTTGTGTGTGTGCAGATGTCGATGAACACTAGCAAGAAAAAGTTTACTACAAAGATAGTGAAAAATCAGATCTAACTTTTGAGTGTAAAGAATGTCACGTCCTAGCTTAAATAAATAAACTAGGTCGTCACAAAGGACCACGGAGATGGAATCCGTGACCCCGGGTAGATTTTTCCGCTTTTAGCCCTAAAGCAAGGAACTGGCAACTGGCTTGGGTGCAGGTGTGAGAAATAATTCCAATACGATTCAATGAACAACTCTTATTTATTATTACAAAGAACCAGAAATAATGTTACCTTCAAATTAGGTACAACAACTAAAGAAAGAACTTGAAATATCTACTTAGTGGATTGAAATCTTGTTGGGTTAAACACTCGCAGATCAGAAATACAAAATGGAAACAGTTCGCCTAAATCATTTTTTTAACAACGTTAAGATTATTATTTATATATTTCTCAAACGCAATATATTCACAGAGCAAAAGACCGATGACAATGCCAAAAGACCCGAGAATGAAAAAGAAGGAAGAATGGTGCTAGGTGTGGGGTTTTATAGAACTCGGAAAAGGGGAGTACCAAAAGCGGGTCGTATTTAGAAGAATTTGATTGGTTGCAAAGAAATCGTACGAAAACACGCGATGTTCTGGCCCAATCATATTTTAGTTACGAAACAAAAAGTTATCATGTAGACGGAAAATTTTAGCGCTATATAATTACGAATAAATTTCTTACAAAAACGTTCTTCGGTCATTGAGCTCGGCTCATCCGGGGTAATTCACTTGCCCTCAAACTCCCATTACAAAAATCGACGTTCCTCGTTATCGCAAATATAATGGCATTGTTGACGATTGCACGTGATGGGAAACCCGAAATCCTCAAGTAATATTTCGCAATAAAACCGTCCCATCACAAGAAATAGATGATGTTTCGAAAGTGAAAAAAAAAAATATTTTGCAAGAATTAAGTATGCCAATAATCTGGAACAAAAGCTTTTCTCAGCTGTCTCAAAAACAACGTCACACTGTGAACAATACGATAAAAATTGACTAATGATGAAGAGGGCAATAGTGAGGAACAAAAAAAGTTATAATAATTGAATAAGAAATGTTCTATGTGAACGAGTAGAAAGATTTTTATAACTTTTTTTGTTCCTCACTATTGCCCGCTTCATCATTAGTCAATTTTTCATCATATTGTTCACAGTGTGACGTTGTTTTAGAGACAGCTGAGAAAAGCTTTTGCTCTAGATTATTGGCATACCTAATTCTTGCAAAACATTTTTTTTTTTCACTTTCGAAACATCATCTATTTCTTTACACTCAAAAGTTGAATCTGATTTTTCACTATCTTTATAGTAAACTTTTTCTTGCTAGTGTTCATCGACATCTGCACACACACAAAATTTTTCCGATGCACTATTTGTTGTGTTGGCAACACTGTTCACTTTCCTCCGACAAGAATCACACATATGTAAACCGATAAAGTTTTTCTATTTCTCGTTACGCTTTTGAGCGATTTTGAATAAATTCTTCGTAACAAACTTGCGGTTTTTTGTCTTTGTGTTAATCGCAACATGAAGTAGTATGGACCATTTTATAGTTATTTCAAACAATGAAAATATCACGAAAACTGAAAAAGTAATGGGGATGAAATGTTCTGCAGTGCCTGGACGATAGAAAAAATATGAATCATCACTAACTCGTAGAACAGTACAATAAAATTGAATAAAATCACACGTACGACGCATCGGTCGCCGCAGCGGAGCGTCGAAACACGCTCGCTGCGCTACCAAATCTTGAACACATGCTCCAACTCGAGCATGATCGCAAAGATTTTTTTTCTGATTTTGTAAAAAAATGTGTCAGGAACGTAAACATACAAAAATTTTTTTTTAATCGATTGAGAACATCAATAAAAAACAATTTGTTTGTAAAAAAGTTATGAAAAAAAAAATTTTTTTAACAAAATATTTACTATTTTGTAGTATAGAGGCTTTTACATATATCGTTGAGATTTGGAGTACTTTGGTTCAGTATCTTTTGCACACCTAATTAACGAAAAAAAATTGCCTCCTTTTAAAAGTTACTAAAACAATAACTAAACGATTGAATTTTGAAAAACTAATCCCTTGACCATGTACAGGTTGTCAAGGACTACTAATCTACAAAAAAAATTGTAATTTTGGTGACATCGTGAAAATCGAGTGACCACTTGCCGAATTTCCGACCATAAATTTAGAATTCTTTTTCTCAGAGCACCTAATTTTATATTATTTTATTTTTACATTCATTATAAGTTTGAAGTTCTACAAATTTGTAGCCAATTACTGAATACAATTGCTTTACACAATTCATGATAAATAGAAAGCAATAAATTATTTGCACGAAGGCTCTGAACCATGTGTAACTGAAAGGTTTTTGCATATGACTTTTTCACTTGATTATAGTAGATCGGCCTAACACGAATCATTCTGACATATGAACCAAAAAACAAAAAAATCTAGCGGTTTCTATTTTTGGAAAAAGCTTTTTTTCATACATAGCACACCTTTTCACGATGGGTATAAACTAAATTTTTTGGCTAAATATTTTCACGTGACTTTTTTAAAATAAATTATTAGTGGTTGGGTTCAAAACAAATTATTTGAGTGCAAACAAAAGTATTTAGGAGTCCTTTCCGAAAAGTCTTTTTTTTCGTCTGGCACAGCTTTTCATGACAGGTAGTAATCGAATTTTTTAAAAGATGTTTGAATTACAGACGAAATCAATAAAAAGACGCCAGTGCTTTATTTCTATTAAGAATGAAGTTATATATGTTTGTCATAATCCTATTCTTCCATCAAATAAATTGAAAAACACTGAACCTATTATACTATTTGTCATGGATGTAAAAAACGACTTTTGGCGAAAAAACTTCTTGAATATTTTAGTTTTTTTTCTCTCGGATGATTAAATCTGTTTCTAACTATTTTTACCGTTTAAAAAAAGTCACATAAAAAGATTTATCCAAAAAATGTGGTTTATACCCATCGTGAGAAGCTGCGCTAGATTAAAAAAAAAAAAAACAGCTTTTTCAGAAAGGGCTTGCTAGATTTGTTTGCTTTTTGGCCCAAAAGATTCGTGTTAGGTTGATCAACTATAATCAAGTGAAAAAAGTCATAGGTTTGCAAGGACCTTTCAGTTAAACATGGTTCAGACCCACCGCGTTTGTATTTCAATAATGCTTGAAAAGTGCACTAACCTCGTTGAAAAGTGCCATGATCTCGACCTGTATAGTTTTGGCTTGCAGTAGAGTATTATCGCTAATGTGTGCAAGACATCCTTTCTCTGGCCCAGAGCTCGCTTGGAAGACATCAGGTTTTTCGGGCCCCTTCAAGACCCTGTGCTGGCCGGCCACGAACTCGAGCTTCTTCGTCCACGGGTTTATGAAACGCGACCAAACGGTCTCAAGTACAACAAAGCCGCCGTTTTGAACGATGAACCTGTACGGCTTCGACTTGAATAACGAGCTTTTCAGCTTAAGAACCTGTTCGATAAATTTCGGAAAATCCGTTAATTGTTTGGCTACCGTTGGCCAAGGGCAACTCGCTGCTTTTTTTTGCTTCGTTACTCATCCCAGGTCAACGGCGTCGAAGCTGTTAAAAGAGGGGCAGCAATAAGGTGAAAATTAAGTAAAGTATAAAAGTTGGTTAATGAGCGATAAATAAAATGCAAACGAAGCGAGTAAAATGCTAAAAGTATGGGGCATTATTCCTCGCAAAAAGTTAATGTGTTTATTTCGTTCGATTTTCATTCCTGAGGCCTATCTTTTGGGGAAAATGTTATAAGCGTGTAAAAATAAGTTCGACGCTAGCCCAAGATGTTCTCATGCTCACTGTCTCATAGATGTCCTTGATGGAGGACATGTCTTCCGGGTGGTAGAAATCAAAAATGGAACGGCCGATTATATCCTGTGGCAGGTAGCCCAAGAACCGCACGGCTTCTTGGTCCATGTAAGAAAGGTGGCACGTGGCCAAATGCTGTGTTGTGAATTCCGTCGGAACTATTGTTTCCTCGGGTGCTGCAGGTAACCACATAACAAATAAATAGTATATTTCTCAACGAGTGCAGAATGAGCTTGTTTGGCGAATGGAAAGTTTGCAAGACGAGCCGAAGGCGAGTTTTGCAATCACATTCATTAAAAAAGCCCTTCCGCACAAGTTGAGGACTATATTTTTTCCAACCAAGTGGAGGAAATGCGATTTTCGACGAATCAAGCCGTGGAGAAAAACGCGTTTTCTTCACTTGTTGGGAAAACTCATTTTTGCTCCAGCCCCCACGTCCACTGAAATGAATCTCGACAAGCCACGGTTTCATGAGTTTCGCAATTTTCGCGAATTTTGAATCTCCAAGAAAAACATCGAGATATGACACCTGGAACATTCTACTTTTTGGTTAGATTTGGTTAGATTTTAATATTTGGTTCAGGTCTCTCGCGCTTTAGAAATGTTACCCTCAGTAATCATTAGTAACGTGGAGTTTTTAAGGTCGAAATTGGTTCAAACTTTTATGGCAATGGTATTTTACGGTAGAGTTACGAACCTAATGAACCATGTTTTTAGTGTATATATAAATTTTACTATCAGAAGGAAAAATACTGGGTCATTTCATTTCGAACCATCCAAGTGATTCGAATTTGGTGTTTTATTTGCAGGAGAAATTTTTTTATAGTCTTTATCGAAATTAATGAGACATCTAGTTTTCCTTTTTGATTGAATTTCAGTTGTTTTGTTGTAGGTAATTTTTGAAATGTGAAGTAAAAAGTCTATTTTTCTAAATAGCGACATCACATCTTCTTTTTTTTTTTTAAGTAAAATAATCGGCTGAAAATTTTGTCATCAAGAATTTACTTTCGAGAAAAAAAAATATACAACTCAATGAATTCTTTAAATTTGTTCGATCAAAAAAAATGATGATAACAATTTTTCGACTGGAAAGTAGTGAGTTTTCTCATGGTTTCTTCCGCGCAAAATATTGTATGTACCTCTGGCATAAAAAACTTGTTTTTCGTCCAGTTCAAAATCTCTAAACTTGTTTTCCAGTCCTCTGTACATAAAATGTCGTACGTAACTAGGACAGAAATTTTACATATACTCGTGTGATTGTAAGCCTCGGCTTCGCCTCGGTCTACAAACTTCTAGCTCATGAATGTAAAATTGATGTCCGAGTTACATAGTATAATATTATTTAATATGAATTTTCACTTATGAGTTTCAAAAGCCATAGATCTGATTCGACTGTATAAATCGAATTTTCCTTAGAACAATAATATTTTTTCTAAAATTAAAGTTATGTATTTTCAACAATATGTCGCTGAAGTAGATATGTTGCTTAAAGTAATCAAGACATAGACAAATATTGTTTGTGAAATTAAATATATGAACACACATTTGAAAAAAATATTATATTACGTAACGAGGGCTGGAAAACGAGTTTAGAGATTTTGAACTGGACGAGAAAAGAGTTTTCCATGCCAGAGGTACGTAAATTTAATTATATTCAAGCAGTGAATGACAAATTTTTGTTAAGAGAGGAATGAAGGGACTCACGTGTGAAGAGAAGTTTTGAGTTCAGTAAATTTTTAATTTAGATTATTTTGAACTCAATACATTTTCATTTAATTTATTTTTTGAATAATAATCGTTTTTTCACGATAATAAAAGGGGCTGTAAACACTTTCTTTAGCAATATATGTACACACATATTTCCTTCATCAGTGAATCCACGTTATTCAATGTAAAGAAGAAATTGACCCATGGCAATTGAATAAAACTAACTTTGTAGTCGATCTTTCGAAAATTCCCGACGACGAAACTACTGAAATTCGATCGAAAAAAAAAAATACGTGTCTTGTATATTTTGATGAAGATGCTACCAAAAATTTTCAAGCAAAAAGAAAAGAATCACATAAAAAATTTTAGATGAAATAACCCTACTACGAGAGTATATTCATGATATTCAATCAAGTTCCGCTAAAAAATTGACTATCACCTGACGACTCTGCGGAAATTGTACTTGAGTAGATCATTCATTTCGGTGAATGATCGATTTCTCGCTCAAAATTTTTTTATTACCTTTGTAGGCGGAGCGGATGAGTTGGGCGGAAATACCGAGGAATGAATCCGAGTAATTTTCTTTAAGAGGCTTCTCACGTAAGGTGTCGAATTTCATGCTTAAGTGATATGGGACGTTATCTTTGTACTGCAACGACTGGATATTTCGCTCGTCCAGGATGAGATTGTTTTTTTGAAGACCACAAAAAAGGCTCGCTTTGTGGTCTTGTAACCCTTGATAACGAAAAAATTATCATTGCACTTGCAATTCACATTTTTACACATTTATTGATGTAAATTATATGAAAAATATGTTTTGTCAGTCAGGGTTTGGTTTTATTGAATTTTTTCAGAGTGATAGAAAGAGTTCTTGAATAATAAATAATTTATCAATTCTTGAATAAATAGTCATGAAATTCCAGAACTCATAATTATTGAAATAGAAATTCCAAATACAATTTCCTATAATGCCTACTTGTCTTCAGTAACGTCAATAATGATTGAACATTAGTGACAACTAATCTAAATACTGAAATTGTCTTATGAAACACGTCTTAATGATCTGAACGTACTTTCAATAGATTTTTCTTGGTGCATCGCGATGCCATTGACGCAATCAATGAATATCATTCTGTCTTCAGGACGAATAAAATTAATAAACGATTTTCCAAGCCAATCTTCTTTCGAGTATCCAAGAGGCGTTGACGACGTGATTGTCGTGAAGACGACAAGTCCGTCGTTCATTGATATCAGTGCATAAAAATCGTCCTAAAAAATCCCCATTCCCAACTTAAAACCCTTGCAAGTAATTGCTAAATCAATACATGTGCTCATAAATTATTAGGGGCGCAGGCAAAAAAAGGTTTCAGAAGGAATGTTTTGAAGGAATATTTTTTCGTTACTCTAACTTCAAAACTGACATTTTGAAGTGAGTATTCGGCTATTGTAACAAAAAATATCTCACGTAAACAAGTACGGATGTGTTCATAGGCAAAACGAGTAACAGACCTCGCCTTCGGCTGGGACAGTTATTTCCCTGTTTTGCCAAATTCGCACATCCGTACCTGTTACGTAATATACTTATCTTCCAGGATTTTTAAACTTTTGCATCTTTGACTTTCTGGTTACAGGAATATACGATCTATCAATTTTGTCTATTTTGGGATTTTGGAGTAACACAAATTTTTGAATCTAGAGTCGCACATTTTTCGTATACGTTTAATGGATTTTTTTCTCATATTTTCAATATGTTTCATATTTTTGTAGTATTTATAAAACGTTAGGGATTACAGCCTTTGAGAATTCATTGTTCTAGAAATTAATGTTTCTAAAGTTTTCGTAAATACTTAAAAAATGTTTTTGATGTTTTCACGGTCTTTTGAAAAGAAATTTATATCTGAAATGATCTAAAGTATTTCAAATATTTCTAGAATTTTTATACTTCATACAGTTTATATAATTTTTTATTCTTTTTCAAGTGTTTTTATAGATTTCCAGTATTTTTCTGTAACGCTCCCAAAATTTCTGAAATTTGATGCTTTCGTATAGAAATTTCAACGATTTCGAGTATTATAAGATTTATTTCTTGTAAAACAGTTTTTTTTTTAATTTTTTTTTCGTTTTTTGCATATTTATACGATTGAAAGGATTTCCCTGTATATTTATGAATTTTTTCATGGATTTATATAATTATATGCTCTATGATATCAACGTTTTATGAATTTTATAAATAATCATATTCATATAGTTTTCGAATAATATAAATGAATTACCGGTGTTTCTCGAATTTTTTAAGTGTTTGCGAAACTTGAGGATATTTTTTATTATTTCTACATATTCATAGTATTTTTGTTGATTTCTATGTAGATTACTAAAATTTGAACACTTTTGAACTAAAATTTCGATAAACTTTCGATATTTCTTTTTATACTTCGAAAAAAAACAACCACAATGATTTTTCATTTTTCAATTAGATTCGACTTGGTATTATTCAATGAATAACATTTAATGATTCAAGTTTTTCCATGAAATCTCTTATATTTTTGGATTTTTGTAGTAGTTTTAAAATAATGTAGCGTTTTTTCGTATTTTTATATATTTCTAGTATTTCTGTATATTGCTTTACGTGTTTTTAGAATTTGATGGTCAAGAATTAATTCGAAGTTCAATAGATTGAAAGTATTTTTTGAGATAAAAAGAAAAACAAAAAACAGTGGGTTCACAAATTTTGATTACTTTCAGTATTTATTAAGTGTCTGTATGGAACGAAAATTTTATATACGAATTTCCATAATTCAGTGTTCTAAGGTTGAGAAATTGAAAGATTCTTAGCAATTTTGTATATTCCTATTTTCCTCTATTATTCACTGAGTTAAAACAATTTTTCACTGTTTCATTTTCTACGCTACTCTAGCCAAATACTTTTTTTCAGAATTCAGTTAGAGAAAATATTTAGCTGAGGCCAGGGTTGCAGTTATTTTCGAGTAACTGAAATTAAACACTTCGAATTTTAACAAGTTAGAGAACCTACATGAAACCATTTATGGGTACGTTTTTGATTATTATTACTTTTTTTTATTATTATGTTCATTTATTTTGATTGATTAGTTTATCTTTACTATCAATATTATTTTCAATTTTATGCATTTTTTAATTTGGTTTGTATTTCAATGATCTCTATAATTTATTATTTTTTTATATAAATAATATTACTTTTTCTGTTCTCACACGAAATAATAATGAATTTTCCCTTGGATTCAGAAGAGATTTCCACCCTTACAAATCTCTCTTCCCTTACGCCCGAGTAAATTATTATTTTATAAACATACGACAAATATTGACAATGAAAAAAAAATACCTTGGGTTGTTGACTGCTCTCCTCTGGAGTACTGGTTCGTCTAGCTTCGATGTCATAGCCTAAATCGTGGCAGTGCTCATTGGAAATGGTCATGGCATCCATCAATTCTAGAATTACTTTCCCTTCTTTTATCGAGGAAAATTGCAATAAATTCAACCACGGCCATCATTTTATTTTCGCGAATGACAAAGATAAAAACACATTTTTGGCAATAAAAAAAATTGTGAATTCAGGAACCAGCGTGATTTTTTCATGCTATTTTTGCATCCTATTTCATAAAAAACGACGAGGTGAGGGTGGACAAACTTATATAAAAGTGATTACGTAAAAGCCTGGAAACGAGCAACATTATTTTGCCCGTCAAAGAGAATGTAAATGTGTACAGAGATATTTTGAGGCACGTGGAAGTTCTTTTTTTGTAGGATTGTTATAATAGTAAAGCGCTGAATTTATTCGTGAAAAAATGCAGAGATTTTTGAATAGTGGGAAAGTAGGTTTGAGTTTAATTTTAGATTAATCAAATTGCTTTTAGTTTTCACGCTGGCGCCTGAAAATCGCGTTTTCTTGAGTTTTGACTAACCTGTTCTTTTCTCGTACGATGTTTTCGAAAGTGGTTTGTGAGATGTGTAGGTTTTGGTTTTTGAACTGGCATTTTTGGAAGTACATTTTTCGCGTGAGATTGTCTTGGATTTTTTCTTCTTTTTGTGCTCTTTTTTCTTGCGGTCGTTGGAAGGTAACGACGCTGCTTCACTGTTAGAAAATTTAGAACGAAATTATGAAAATCATGTTCGCACTTTTTTTCGAAGTTGTATATTCTCTTAATACTTTATTTAAAAATCTGCAAATTTTGAATCTAAACATGTAAAAATTCAAGAATTCTTAGGTTTGGGACAATTGTGAGCAAAAATTATTAGTTTTAAATAATACTGCTCAAAATCTATCGATCTTTTTTTTTATAGAAAACTTTGTGTAAAATACTTTAATCACTCAAAACTACTAAAATCATTTAAAAATACTCAATACAGTAATAACAAATTTGCGAGAAATAAAATAAAATGGTAAAACTTGTGGCCGGATTTGGAGTATGTTCCTAATTTTTTTTTTTTTTCAATTTTCAGTAGCTATATCTTCTTAAGGTATTATGATCGCGTGAACAAAAATGAGGGAATGTTCCTGAAAAAATGATAATTTGCCAATTAAACCAAAAAAAAATTATTACAAGTATCTTGTCTACTTAGTTTTTGAGAAAAAAAAAATTCCAAAATATGCGTAGATTTACACGTGTTCTTATGGAGTATATATATGCATCTTATATACGCAATTCACGAAACGAATTTCTACTATTTAGTTTTTCTAAAAAATATTTACAAACATCATTTTCGGATAACTGTCACTGCTTCATTTGACATTTAACAATGTTGAATACTGCTGTATGCAGTTGCTGTTGTGTATGGAGTATGTATCCAATAAAACAGGGCGATTTCCAGGTCAAAAAAATGCGTTATTTTGATTTTTGGATAGGATAGCAGACGGCTTTCACGACTTGGAGCCATATTCATAGTATTTCACTGCTCATAATACCTCAATTCATATCTTTCGTACCTTTCTCGAAATTTTTAATGCTTTCGACTCCACCAATTTTTGAATTTAATTTTCTTTTGACTGCCTGTCTCTCCAAACTTTTTCGAGTAAAATTTTTTTCCAAAATGGAATGAAAATCCAGCAAATCAAGCTTGAGTAAAAACTTTACTCTTTGACAGTAAGTGTAATTTAACTTTTTATAAAATGTTGCTATTCCAGTTAAACAAATTAGTTATATAATATATAATCAACTTACTCAAGTGACGTATTTTTCTTACATTTTTTAAATTTCACTCCTACAAAAAAATTCTACCTGAGCTTGATTCACAGGAATTTCAATAAAATAATTTTTTCTATTTTTTCTGATATCAATGCATACGAATTACAAGTTTGACTGCCAAACATATTCATCAATTCACAGCACTCTACGTGATCCTACAAAAAATCTTTTATATAAATTTCAGCTAAACTTTCCATCCCCAATCGTAAAATTATATTAATTCAAACAGCACAAAAAATGGAAACAAAAATTGTAAAAAAATGGATAGTAATATATTTGCAATGAAATAGAACTGTGGAAGCTTTGTTTAACAATAATGGTTTTCAAATATTATAGTTTCCTTATCAGTCTTATCACTGATAACTTGTTACCTCGGATTTTTCTTTTTTTTAGTCTGAGTTTCCAGAAATGTAAAAACTTAAAATAGAAAAAAAAAGAAGGGAAAATGGTGCGTTTCATTTCACAATGGTGAAAATAAACGCACGGGTCAAAACGCGCGTGTTTTAAAACTGTAGCGACACGTGGTTTGCCATGTGACGCGCGAACAGAAGGCTCACTTCAATGCTCCTGCGATTCTGATGAAAGTTTTTCCGTAATCAAAAAAAAATGTTTCGAACACAAAATCATCTTACAACGTTTGAAAAAAGAAAATGTCTATCTCAAACCGCTGATTTGATGAAAAAAATCATAATAGTGTTTATGTAATATTGACACTGTAAAATGCATTGTATGGATTCAAATTTTCATGAAATGGTTTGTTTGACTTGGCCAAATTGACTTGTAGCTTTACACATAAACAAATGAATTTATATTTTGCGAACTATGATATTTTAAGCAGTTTTGTAATTTTCGAGATGTAGAGATTACTTTAAGTAATTATGTAACCTGTTGAAACACACCACATCATATTCTCGTGTTACGAAACTGTTTAATAAGATTATTGTAAAAAAAAAAGAGAAATATTGTCTCTCAAAATATTGATCTGGAAAAACACCGTTTCAATTATATCACTCTCCTAATATAGAGTATGACTTGAAAAATCATGAATGATTTAATGATAACTTCACAAGAGCGTTAGGTTTTTTTGAAAATGTTGTGTAATGGGTTTTGTTACGTAAAATTACCTTATTGAAAATTGTATGTGGTCATTTATATAATTCACAGAACTTTTGAGGTATCGTCTATCTTAAAATGACAAAAAATGTCGATGATGTATAAGGATCAATGAAAATCCTTGCCCCCTATCAACCCATTACTGGGTCACTTAGCCGAAGTTACACCATTGCGGAAGACTTTCTCCAGATGAACTTAAGCAATGGAAAAATGCTGCAAGTAGTGAAATTGACATTTGATAACGAAATTTCGTGGCATTCGAATTCTGAGAATAACGAGTGGAAGATTAAAAATAATAAGGCAAGATTCCTCTATTAAATATTACAACTTTATTTTCTTTTTTAAAGTTTTCAGTTTCAAGTTCAAACTTGTTTGATTTATCAAAAATAAAATTTTCATTCTTGTGATTAGTCATTGTGAATAATCTGAAATCTGGAATTTTTTCAGTGAAAATAAAGAATGAGGATTAGGAATTCAATGAAACAATAAAACATATTTAAAACAAGAATTGATACCCGCATGTTTGGAAGTTGAATTTTGTAAATTTGAGTTTGAAACATTATGAGCATCTGAATTTGATGACAATCATTTATAAAAAATTACTGACTGGATGAGTTCGTAATACGTAATAATATCAAGATGTTATTATAAAACTGATAGTAACATCAAAAAGAATTGAAAAAATCATTTGTTCATAATAAATTATATTCTTTATAACAGAAAATTATATATTCTGTGACCATAATCGTTAAAAGCTTACGATAATCTATTAGTTTTTTCATGTACAAACAAAAACAATTTCCAACTTGAAAAAAAAATCAATAACAGCTTATTTCGATCAAATTTTTGATCAATTATAATTTATTTGTTTTGATAGTTGAAATAAAAAGAGAAAAATTTTGATTTCAAGATTTTTAATAGTTTAACTTGAAACCTAAGGTGCTGAATTTAAGGAAGTGAAATAATCATTATTTCCATTTTGTTACACATAATTATAAAATAATAAGCTATTTGTCAGTCCATTCCGTCGATTATATTTATGTAAAGCTCTATGAATAAGAATCATGTTGCGGTACATTTGTAACTTTGACCTTATGAAAACCTTATTCAAATCTCATAAAGGTGTTTTATAAAGTGACCTTAATCAATCCTTATAAGGCAATGAAATTCTTATAAGGATTCTATAAGGTCGTTTTATGAGGAATTCGAAATTTTATAAGGAAATACAAATTTTCATAACATTTTTTTGATTCGATTTTACCCGTTCCAATGTACATTTATATTCTCATATTTTTTCTGAAATGGTTGATAAACATATCGTGCTAAAAGAATTCATTTATGATAGATCGGTTATTACACAATAATAATATGCTGCAGAAGTCAGAAAAATATTTGCCGGAGAGAAGATTTGGACCAGGGACTTTTTTTGAGTTGCAGCTCGCGCGTCTACCCACTAGGCTATGGCTTCATCGTATATCAATCACTTTAATTCTCTACATGTTTATTACATAACGTAATATAATAAATAGGATAATATTGCATACACTCTTAATATCTAATTAAATCGATACAATAAATACCTGATTATTAATAAACAATTATTATGAATAATGATAAATGAATCGAAAATTTCACTGATTGAAAATTCAAAGGAATCGTAAAATTCTTATAAGGGAATTTAAATCTTATAAAATAATTTTTCTTTATAAGGATTTTATAAAGTTGCCTCATGAAAAATCAAAAATTTTTATCAGGAAATTCAGATTTTCATAAGGATTTTACAATGTTTTTGAAAGGTTTCAAGTTACCAGCTTCATATGATACCCTAAGATATAATTAAATTACAAACTCATTTGTCAAGAATTGTGTACCGTTTTCTATAATTTTCCAAATTACAAACGAATGGTAAAAACTGATGAAAATGAAAAATAAGTAAATAATTTTAAACAATAAAGAAAAATAATAATGATTAATTATCTTTAAGGACTAATACTTATTTAAAAATGAAAGGTTGAATTGAATAATAATCTTATTTTTTTACTACATATTCATATTCATCAATGCAATGTATGAAATTATCTACACAAAACACCTGACAAATGTTTGATCTGACTATGTATTTTATCAATCGATCAAATTTAACAATAGGTTTTTCATATTTATAATAGTCAGACTAGATTAAATTCACCCTAGCTCCAAGAAAGTGATATTTTGTTTTAACAATGAGTTTCGATAAAAAAATATCCTGCTATTCTCAATGTTTCTAAAACAGTTAATTATGTCTTTATAACCAAAATCAATTGTTCAAATAACATTAAACTTTGACAAAGCGTATGAAGGCAAAATTTAGTTTTTTGCATATATAAGTTTATTCCCACGAAATAGATTCCAAAAATGAAAAATATTCTGAAACATTTATAAAACATTACATTTATATAAAAAATTGTAAAAATGTGTGAATACGAGTTTTAAGAATTAAGAATCCGTAGTCAAAAAGTTAACATGTAAGAAGTATAAAAAATTTGAGAATGTTTATCACAAAAATGAGCCCTGTGGCCTATTTCTATGATACACATTTTTCATTAGAATTTCTGTAATAATAATTTCCATGCTTAATGGTGTTATAATAACATACTTCACGAGAAACTTCAAAAATTGTGTGGGATAATTTCACTCATGCACAGCAACTTATTAGATGTAAAAAAGGATGAGCATGGTAATGGCTAGATTCTGAATGATTTACATTGAATTCAAGATATTTGGGTTTTTCCCTTGTTCGGGTTGGGAGCGTCGAGTGTCTGTTTTTGTACGGATCTTGACTTGAACGTGAATGTATCTTATGTAAAATGCGACGTAAGTACTCGGTGCTCGCACGGAGAGCAAGGCACGTGGCCCGAAACGTGCCCTGCCTTGTGCCTGTGCGCTGTTGCCTCGCAATATCACATTGATTGCTATTGCGTTGGTGTATGCGCGAACAAATATAGGCTATTCATCGCGGAAAGTTCATGGCAAAAATTTTCCGTGGAAAGTCGAACAAATTTTCGCACGCTTCTTTTCTAATAATAAAATTCGTAAATTTCAGACGATTTTTGATACAAATTTTTCACTATGTCTTGTGTAGAAAGTTTAAAATCAACAATTCTTGAAGAATGTGAAGAATTATTTTGATACATGCTGTGAAAATTTTGAACATCATTGAAGAAATAATGAAAATTGCTTCGTACTTCAGCAGAAAAATGTCTTCACTAATGTACAAAATGAATTTTGAAAATCCTGGTTTTCTGATATTTCAGGATCAAAGTTTTCAAGATTTTAAATTATTCTGATTATGGAAAGACATGAATTTCATGAACTGAATTTATACTTTTTCATAACTTTCGTAATTCAGAATAACAATTACATACTATGAAAATCCACAAACAGAAAAATATTTTGAACGTATGTTTAAAGTTTTCTACTTTCCTGAATCAAACGATTAAACATGTGATTCCTGTCGATAAATCTTCAAACATTAATTTCATTTATTTCTGAACATCAACATGCATTTTTTCCGCATATTCTTTGTTTTCTATTTTCAAATCATTTGGTACAAAAATTCTCCATCCCAGCGTTACGTAACGGCAGCCGCGAAAAATTACAATCCATTCATCTCGTTTATCGGCGAAAGATTTAATCCGCGCGTGGATTGATTACGCGAGATATTTTATCGGATTCTATTTTTGTCTGGGTTTACCTGTCTTTCGAAATAGGCGGATGTTCATGGCAGTAACTGCTGATCTCTGACTGGATGCTACCCTTCGATTGCGATCTTTCACTACTGTAAAAAGAAACAAAAAATAGTTTTAAAAAAATCCCGTTGAGTAATTTTAAAGAAATTTTGTGTTTTGTGTTTTTTCGGTAAGATATTAAATGGTAATAATTTAGGGAAAAAATTGTGCGAGTTAATGTTGGTATTGAACTGATTAATTATTTGATTATATTATTATAAACAAATAACGATTATTAAATTACACAATAGTAATATAATGTATTCTAAATATTAGATGTTGTGTCTCGTGAAAATAAATTGCAAATAAACTCAATGAACACTAAAAAGTTTCAAACTATCTCCGAGGAATCGTTCTTACAATATTCGATGGTCACAGAAGTCTTCAAGAAACTGAAATTTGAAGATGTAGCTTATAAAAATTGCAATGTCAATATTTTTAACTTCATTGCAACTGAATAGAAACAATCCTTGAATTTTTGAACTTTGGACATTAATGAAGAATCGTTCGTCAATTTCAAATATAGATGATCATTAAGGGGAGGAAAGAAGGAGAGGGAACTACAAATATAACAAATTTATCTATTCTAGAAATTTCGTTTGTAAAATGTGGAATTACCAAATTGGTTTTACTTTCTACATCAATGTTCAAATATTCTTTATTCAATAATAATATGTATGATTCTGCGTTATTCTGTTTTGGATCTTAAATTCCATAATTTGAAATGCCATGTTTTTCAATAGAATGATTTCATAATATTGAATCTAAAATTTAATGAACGATTATTCTAGAACTCATAGTCTAAGGAAAATTTAATGCTAAAATCTGAAACTCCTGCTTTTTAGAACTGTATTTTACATATCAAAATTATTGAAGTCTATTATCATTTATAATCTTGCTCTTCGAATTCTATACCCATCCATTTGAATTCATCAAATTTGATACTCTATAGTTAAAAATTTTATGATACCGAATCATTGATTTCGAACCTTCGGCATCAGCATTGCACGGTGGGTCTGAACCATGTTTAACTAAAAGGTCCTTGCATATGACTTTTTTCACTTGATTATGGCAGATCGACCTAACATGAATCTTCTGAGCCTAAAAGCATAAAATCCAGCGAGCCCTTTTTGAAAAAACCTATTTTTTTTATATCTAGCACTGCTGCTCACGATGGGTATGAACTAAATTTTTTGGTAAAATCTTGTCACGTAACTTTTTTCACTTGATAATAGTAGTTAGATTCAGAAAAAATAATCCTAGAGAGAAAATTAAAATATTCAACGAGCTTTTTTCGCAAAAAATTGTTTTTTACATGACATGTATGGCAAGCAGTATAACATGCATCGGGTTTTTTAATTTATTTGTGGAAAGAATGTTCTTATACCTAACATACAACTTTGTTCTTAATAAGAATGAAGCATAGGTGTCTTTTTTTTTCTTTTGTATTCAAACATTTACAAAAAACTTTGGTTAATACCCATCATGGAAAGCTGCGCTAGACAAAAAAAAAGACTTTTCAAAAAGGATCGACTCCTAAATATTTTTCTTTCCACTCAAATTACTTGTTTTAAACCCAACTACTAATGAATAAGTAAAAAAAGACACGTGAAAAGATTTTACCAAAAAAATCAGTTCATATTCATCGTGAAAAGCTGCGCTAGACATGAAAAAAACAGCCTTTTTCAAAAAGGCCCCGCTAGATTTTTTAACTTTTTGGCTCAAATGATTCGTGTTCTGCAATCTACTATAATCAAGTGAAAAAAGTTATATGCAAAGAGCTTTCAGTTAAATATGGTTCAGACCCACCGTGAATGTAAAACTTACAAAAATGTATTGTTTTAGTCTTCAGGATTATAGAAATTTCATACTCTGAAATCAAAAATCCTAAAATTGTCTATTATCAAATTCATGATTATTGCATTCTCTATTAAAAGACTTGAAGAATCTGAAATTCCATAATTCAAGATCTCGGAATTCTCAATTAAAGGTTTAGAGAATTCTAAGAAATTGTATTTAGATTATTTTAGATTATCTAGATCATTTCAGATTCAGAATATCATATGTATAGAAATTCTAGAATTCAGGATTCAAGAATGTAAAATTCTGGAGATTATATTCTAGAATTCTCTATTCATAGATTTAGAAACCTTAAATTTAGAATTCAAGAATTTCATTCATTAGTTCGAGATTTCGTAAATGATTTTCCTAGAACTCAGATTTTCAAAATACTATCTTGTGGAATTAAAAACTCCTCGATATTCGTGAAATAAAAATTCGACAAACATATTTTCGATTTTATAGCTCAGAAATCATTTATTGTTAAGATCATATTTCTAGAAATCGATCCACGATTCAACATTTTATAAATGATTTTTCTAGTACCCACAATAATTCCAGAGTACTTTCTTGTAAAATTTTTAATTCCTGTTTCCTAGATATTTTTCTTATTTACGTATCAAAATCGGGAATGATTCAAGAATTGATATTTTCAGTGTTCGGATTTGTAGAAATTTTATTTGTAGAGTTTGGAAGGCTAGAATTTATCTTCAGGAATCAAAAGTTCTCAAACTCTCCATTCTATGATTTGAAATCATTGAATCATTTGTTGCAGGACTAAAAAAACTGGTATGCTAGAATTTCAGAATTCAGATATCTAAACAGAGGTTCAAAAAATCTCAATGAATTCATTTTAAATTATACTAAAATAAGTCAGTGTATTCCGATTATTTCTGGATTGGAATTCAAGGATTCTAGAATTTAAATTTTTGAAGTATCTATTTCAATCACTTATTCAAAATCTTCGAAAATTATTCTTCTAGAACTCGTATTTCCAAAATATTTTCATGTATTTTTTTCATCAATTCAAAACTCCTATGTATTCGCGAGATAAAAATTCTAGAAACGTATTGTAGATTCTATAGCTATAGAGTTATTTATTGTACTGATAAGAATTTTTGATTTGTATTCTCTAAAATTTATGTTTGTGAAATTCAATACTATAGGATTAAACATTTAAGATATAATACATACTTTAAAACCGAATTCATCACTTTATGCTTGAGAATCGTAAAAATTTTTATTGTAAAATTTGCATCCTGAAAAATTTTTTACCATTCAGAGTTTTCTAAGTGAACCACAGAATTTAGATTTTCGTAAACTTATACACTGAAATTCAAAATCCTAGTATTGTTGTTGTATAATTTGGAGCTCCAGAAAATTATTCAGAATCCATATTCATGAAAATTGAATTTTCGAAATCCTTTATCAGAATAAATTCATGATTTCGGAAGTCAGTATGATCTGATATCTCCCTAAATTATACTTTTCAGAATGTTACTCTCTAAATTTCTTTGAGTGAATATCCTGCAAAGTGATACTCCATTCGATAAAAATAAGTAGACTTATTTTACTTTTATTTCAAGTTTAATCACACTCGAATAGAGTGAAATTTTCAGGTGAGAGATCAATTTCCAGGATTCTCGCTCAAAAAGATTTACACAGTATGAGTTGCAGCATTCTATTTTTGAAATATTAAATAAAAAATAAAAAATAAAAAAAATTCATTTCAAGAAATCTCTGAAACAAATCCTGCCAATCTCTTGCATAATTCTTAAAACTGATATCATAAATTTTTTTTTTCATGCCCCCTTCCGCCAACCTGAATCCTTCGTTGACGTTTGTTAAAGAAACGTGGAAAGACACGTGGGTGAGGAAAAACGTGACTGGGATTAAAGGTGACTCGCTTTCATTTCCGTAGAGCACATTCGCTTACTTATAGTGATTCTGCCTGCACACTCAAACAAGCACGGCAAAGCCGTCGTACTCGTTTTATACTGATGAAAAGACACATAAGATAAGCGGTTCGGTACTCGCTCATCGAGAAAAATCGCCGTTTCACATGCTGTTGCACGTGACTAGCGAATCGGCACCTTCAAGAAATAGCCTTTCACCGTTTTGCCGGCTATAACACTCGATTTGAATGAATATTTTTAGGGACCTCAATGAAAAATAGATTGATCAGGAATTTTCCGAAAAAATTCTTATATAATCTAGAAAATCTTTATGTTTCCGATTGCCAATTTTCTAGAGGTTGAGGAAAAAACTTGGAAAAACTTTCAAATGTTGATATTCTTGGCCTTTGAAAGGTTAAGATGTTTATTGACTTGTATTTCATCTCCAATTTTTTTCGAAAGTTGAAATAGTGCAAACTTTTTGCATTGTAAGTTTTTGACGTAGACGAAATTTTTTTGATACGATTTGGATGAAAGTCTTAGATAATTTGAATCATTTGAGAATTGGAGTGATCCGAACGATTTAATATGCAGAAAAATTTGACATAGTGCATTTGTATTTCAATATGCATTGAATTTTAAAGTTTCATGAATTAGTAAAGATTCTAATGACTTTCTGACGAACGTGCAAAATCCCTTCAAATTATTAATAAAAATGAATGTAATACAGAAAATTTGGAATTAAAATAAATCTCAGGAATGTTCAGGATGTTCCGAATTTTGATTGTTCTTCTCAATGCTGGAATAACTATTTTTGCTTCAATTCTCAAGATTTCCTGGACGTTGGAGGAAAACGTGATTTACCTAGAATATTATCCGTAGTGTTCTCGAATTTCACAAATTATTACCTCTATTGTTTTGTGATATTCTAAAATTAGACAGTTTTTTTGTAAGCTGTGATAAGATTTAACGATTTTTTAAAAACTTTGACATGCTTTTTCACGATTGTAGATAATTTTTCTTGAACAATCAATTGTTCCTATAAATTTTCTGAATTTTTTTATAAATACTGTATGTTTACAGAAATATAAATTCGAAGTAGAAAATATACCACACTCAAAATAACAGATGTTTATAAGTACAATGAATACTTTTTTTACATTCAAAATTGCTACATAATATTTCAGAATGTAACTGATAAATTCTTTCAAAAACTCAATGAGCCTAGAAAATCTAGATAAATTTTGTAAAAACTATCAGGAAAATTTTAGAGAAACGCCTTCGATATTGATAAATTTTCAAGTTTCCATTCGTTGATTTTGCAGAGGTCGAGAGAAAAACTTCTGAACATTTTTAAATTTTAATATTGATTCACCAAGAATATCGTCTAAAATTATCTCGATTTCACAAATTTGTATCCCCTTGATCGAATTTCATTGTTTTGTGATATTCTAGAATTACACGTTCTACAAATTTAAGAACGTTGAGAAACTAAAAAGTGTTTTTATTTTTTTACAACAATCAAGTGTTCCTATAAATTTTTTAAATATTCTCATAAATAGAGTTCAATCCCAAAAATGATAATGTGAATTGTAAAATACATTACCATTAAGAATATACGTCGAATAATTTATTAACAATTTCAATTACATTCAAAATCGCTACATAATATTCGAAAATGAAACTTGATTCTTCTGGAGTTCAATGAGCACAGAAAATTGAAATGAACCAAAAACTATTTGAAAATTTGTAGAAAAAGGCTGATAATATAAACAAAAACTTCAATTTTCAGATCGTTGATTTTCTTTTTCCAAAGGTCACGGAAAATACTTCGAAAAATTTTCAGTTATTGATTTTTTTTGGACTTTGAAAGGTGAAGATGTTTATTTACCTGAATTATTTTTTTGTGTTTTGTTTTTTTTTTCAAGTTAAGCTTGTGTAAATGTGTTATCTTCTTATTAGTTTTTGATAGAGATGAAATTTTTTTATGATTTGCGAAGAGTTTTCATGATCCGATGACAATTTTTTGGGAAGTTTTCGATAGTTTTATTCGTTTGAGAATTGGAGTGATTCGACCGTTTCGAACGATTTTCGGAACGGTCGAATCGAACGATTCGTTAATTGTTAATAAATTTTTAGAGTGCCCAAAAATTTCATGTACTGTGTTTGCGTTTCCAAATGCAAATGATTTGTAAGTTTTATTTATTCATAAAGATTCTAATCACTTTTTCACAAACATTTAAAAGTCCTCGAAAATTGCAATAAACCTCAATGTAATAGAGAAAATTTGAAAGTGAAAAACATTCAAATAATACTGATGACGTAAATTCCAAATTATCAGTGTTTTTTCATTGCTCCAATCATTCAGAATTTCGATTTTGATGTAATTCTCGAGAGTTTCTGTACGTTTGAGAAAAATGAGATTAACCTAGAACATTGTCTAAAATTTTCTCGTTTTTAACAAGTTTTTATCGGCTAGATCAAATTTGATTGTATTGTAACGTTCTAAAATAATGTATTCTTCAAATTTGAAGATTTCAAGAATTTGTAAAATTTTTCTGAAATCTGTGAGACTATTTTACGATTTTTCAAGAAAGTTTTACATACTTTGCGATGATTTCAAAAAAATTTTCTCAAGCAATTAATTGATCTTATAATTTTTTTTATTATTTTCATGAATAATATACGATTCCAAAAATATAGAATCGGAGTATCAAATCAGGCACAATCAAAATAATGAGGTTTCGATACATATAATGGCAATTTCAATTACATTCAAAATTACGACTTGATTGTTTAAAAATATGACTGAATTCTTCCAAAATTCAATGAGCTTAAAAAATATGAATAATTTCTGTGAAAAATTATAGACGAAACTTATGGAGAGATTGAAAAAATCTTTGGCATTTTCATCGATTCTCATCACTCGCTTTTCAATGTCTGGGAGATGTTCTAGGGCTACAAAATTTCATGACTTGAACTCACAATATAACCCGGATGATTTCATATGATTTCTTTACAATTTTTTTAATCAAAAAGAAATAAAAGACTTCTGAACATTCGTTTTTCAATCATGAAGAAAAAAAGTAAATGAATCAATGAAAATAATGGACAAAAAAATCCATAAATTTTTCTAAAATCCACAAACTTGTGGAACTTGTGGAATTAATTTTCGGATAAAGAACTGTTGAACTACTTACGTCACGAAATCATCAAACACAGTGAATCAAATTACAAAACACTATTAATACTATGATTAATTGTAATAATGTTAATAAAATATTATGATAATTATTGATCATCATAATAAAATAAATGTTATTATTACTAATAATAATTTTATGTTATTGATAATGACTCTTATAAACTTCGCAACATTTTTATTTATAATGGACAGTGCAGTGATATTTTTAAACATATATATATTTTTCCTGATCCTGAATTACAGCTTGATAAGGATTCAAAAATTGAAACGTTGACGTAAAATAAAAAAAAATTTCTGATCAACTTGGAAATAGACTTTGTTCTAATAATCGTATCACTTAGCGAAAAAACGACACAATCATTAACAAATCAAATTACCTTCTTTGCGATTGACTATTACTGCACGTATTTGAGTAGCCAGAGTCAAAGAGTTTCGTGTTATCCGTTGAACTGTCTTCCATTTCGAAATCTGCCCCAAAGTCTTTTTGATCACGAAAAATTGTTTAATCCACAACACCGGATGAAATCATTAAGAATTCACAACAGAAACACTTATTTTGCAAGGAAAATCTCACGAAACATCTTGACGTTCATCGGAGAAAATTTTTCAAGTTACTGCATATGCAAAATTCATCGAGAAAAAGTGGAAAATCTTCCAACGCGCTTGTGCGAAAATGCTAGCTCGACCGCTTTACTCGAAGTTTCGCGTTCACTGAATAGCGACGGTGCAAATTGAGCAAACTGCAAAGACAATTTACAGCCCTCCCACTGCTGTGATGAATCAACGCTCCAATCACCTAGCACGTTTTTCCATATATTCTTTGTAACTATTTTAGCACAACGTGCGTTTTAGCGTAAATTTTGGAATTTTTACCGTCATTCTGAAGAAATAACATGAATTTTCCGGAATCGGTTCAGAAAAACTGTTAAAAATTTACAGAGAATATTTTTTGCTAGTCTCAAGTTATATCTATTAAAAAAGAGTTATTATATACAGTATGAAATTTGCGATAAAGTTGACACTCTGCTGGTTAATATATGACGAATTTTATGTGCCAGGTTTCAAAAGCTTGAATTCAAAAATAATTATTGAGTTAATATATATTGTTTGTTGAAGAGCTTTTCTTAATCTCATCTTAATTCCAAAATATTCCAGAGTCGCACATTTATCATTTTATTGTATGTTATTTATTATAAATTCAATTTTTGTTACCTTCAAGTCACTGAGGTTCAAATTTTTATTTTTCCAATACTTTTGGTACTTTTCATAATTTTTCGGTATTTGTACTACTTGTAGATTTTCTCGATATGACTATGAATTTCCATGGAGTTTTCTAGAATTTAACAACCTCGGTGTCAAAGTTCTGAAAAGTTTTATTATTTTTAAAGTTTTTGACATAATTATGACCCATCATATTTCAAGTATTTCATGGGTTTCTAAAGTTTTCTACAAGATTCATAATTTTTTTTTATATTTTATATTTATTCACAGGTGTGTTCTACAGAAAAAATTACAATCTCGTTGAAAGAATTCCCCCCCCCCCCGCAAAGAATGCAAAAACATTCTGTCCGCAGGCCTGTATAAATAAACTAGTAAAATAAAAGATCGCAATGATTCTATATAAGAGATAAATATAATAAACAAGTGTGGTTCTACACAATCAATATTCGACAAAAAAAATCCTCTCCCACTTCAAGTGATACCGGAAAATCTAATCAGAGAAGATGGCTCAGTCAATCATCGTTTCGTCCTACTGATGAATCCTCATTTATCAGTTGAAAAACCCTATCACGCTCAAGCTCAAACAACCATTTTGCTACATCTTTCTTCAATAAAATCCGATTCCTTCCATATTCCTTACCCTTCATCGATACCGGTAGGGCATTAAAAATTCTGTACTTAGTGCAACAAAATGATTTGCGATAGTTCGTCTTCTTGACATCTGGTATCCGTAAACTATAATGCCTCAAATTGTTTCCTATCATCTCGTCACTATAAAATTTATATAAATCTAAAAAATTATCGCACAATACCTTCCTCATATATGCCTGGTGAATATCTAGAATCTTTCGCTCTTTATACAACCCCTCTGAGCTATAATTCCTACTCCTGTTAAATATTGACTTAACTATACTCTTCTGTTGTGCTATGAGCCGCCGCAAGATGTTACCATTTGCACCCCCCCTCCCCCCCTCAAACTGATATACCGTATGTCGCTACCGACCAGAATAATACATAATAGATAGCGAGAAGCACTCTTCTACATAAGATCCTTCTCAGTCAGAAAAACATATGTCTCAAATACCTTAACTTGTTGACAATATTACTAATATGTGTCTCCCACCTGAGATTCTCATCAATGTAAACCCCAAGGTATTTCACGTCAGTCACCCTTGTTAATTCGCTACACTTACATCTATCCAAAAACGGTTCTGTACAAAATTGATCATGCATACTAAGGCTGAAGCAGCCTGGTATATTGTCCCTATACGATCCAAAAGTCATAAACATCGTCTTCTTCATATTCAAATTCAAATAAATGCTACTAAACCAAAGCATCACATCACGTAAGAGTCTCTCAGCTAGTGATGGGCGATACTCCAAAAAAGTATCGAAATCCGAGTACTCGATACTTTCAAGTTACCGATACCGATCCTATACGATACCAATACTTAAAAGTATCGATACTAAAGTATCGAATAAAAGTATCGATGTTTTCGGTTATTTATTACAACAGGGAATTGAACATATTTTAAGGGGGTCTTCTGTAGTAACAACTCAAAATCGATATTTTTTTCTTGCATTTTTTAACAGGTAATATTATTATCTATCTTATACAAAAAGGTTTTTAAAGAATTCGGACGGGAAAGTGATTTTTCAAGAGGGGGTTGTGACGCTCTCCGCTGAGTTCTCACAGTACGTTTGGCGTTAAAATGCGTTTTTTTTTCGAAATCACGTTTTTCCAACTGGTTCACACGATTACCAACGATTGAGCGAATGAATTTCGAAAAGTTTTTTTTTAATGCTCAGAACTGTTGTCGCTATCGTCCTACGAGCGATTTTTTCGATATTTACAAGTTTTTCATGAATTTTTTTAGTCGAACAAATTAGCAAAAAAAATTTTTTAACTTACTAGTTGCGCCATTTTGAACCTTTTCATGAAAAAAAAAAACTTCCGTCGACGATAAGGGCACTCATATAGATCACAAAAGAAAAAGTTTTTCAATTGCAATGTTTCAGACTGGTGCAATTGTGTGATTAATCGTGTGAACCATCAACATAGGTTTTTTTGGAGGACATCACTTTTCGGGGCAGCAGTCCAGCAACCAATGAATATTTTTACTTTTTACAAACCTAATACCGCATTTTGTAGTTAAAGTAGAGTACAATTTTGAAAAAGAACCGTATCAAAATAGCATATTACGCACCTTGGACATAAATTTTTTATTTGCGAGTGTGAGGTTTGTAGACCGAGGTGAAGCCAAGGTTTACAATCACACGAGTGAATATAAAATTTCTGTCCTAGTTACGTATGATATTTTACGTACCGAGGGCTGGAAAACAAGTTTAGAGATTTTGAACTGGATGAGAAATGAGTTTTCTATGCCAGAGGTACGTAAAATATTGAATACTTTCTATACAGCGAAATTGTAAAAAACGCCTAGAAAAAGAGCCATTACTACATAAGACCCCCTTAAGTATAGTATAACTCGTAGAAACTTACGCTTTGAGAAGTATTTTTGTCTTTTTGAAAAAATTGGTTATATTATTACTTAATTAGCATTTTTCACTCAACATTTTATTATAGTATGTACCAAAACTAATTATTCATATTTTAATGATATAATTAGTACTCAAATCCGGAAAGAATATTTATTAAAAAATGCGAATATATCTTATATCACAACCGCAACCAAAACGTTCCTATCTAAATTTGTTATCAAGTATACCCAGTCTCAATGATGTGTTTCTTTATCTGCCTGATTACCTAGATTTAACATATGAAATCTAGGGAAAACAGGCAAATAAAAAATCGAATCATTGAGACTGCGTGTACTACCTTGAAAAAACTGAAGATATAATTTTCCACGATTTCCCGCAAATTTACCTCGAATTTTCCACGATTTTTTGCAAATTTTCCGGTTTTTTCCGAAATTTTCCTAACTTTTTCCTAGATTTCCCCCATAACAATGTCCTTAAACAAAATGGCGGTTGTAAAACAAGATAGTCCCCAACAAGATGGCGTCTGAAATCCAAGATGGCGCCGGTCGGTAAAACAGGAAGCGTATAAAATGTAGATAAAACAGGTGCGCGGTTGGTGAGGTAGGAGCTTACCCACTGTCGGCAATACCTCATGTCTGTAGTGCCTCATGTCAGTAATACCTTATGTCAGTAATGCCTTATGTCGGTAATACCTTCTTTTTTCCATTTTTTCCATTTGAATTTCAATTTTTGCTTCATATAAACTTATATGCGATACAACTTATTTATTTTCTCTTAGTTTAAAATTTCAACTTCATCCTCGTCGTCCGACCCCAAAAGTCTTAATTTATGCTTGAGCTCATCTCGGTCTTTCAACAATTTTCTGAGCCACACGGCCGAACAAACGCTGCAATAAAAAAAAAAAAAAAAAAAAAAAAAAAAAAATGCTATCAGATCAATTGTTATTTTCAAATTAGGTTCAAATTCATACTTACAGAAACGAGGTACCTATTTTTTTATCTCATAAGTCGATCGATCGGATTTTATTGGAGAATCGAGTGGATATTTTGTATAATGTCTTTAAATCTCTTTAACAATTTCAGATTTTTTTTTATTCGAAAACACCCTCATGTTCTGAGGCATGGTCACCTCCAAGTTTCCGATATTAATTCTCCAAAAGTCGCGAAAGTTATACGAGGGGGGACCCAAAAGTAACGGGAATTGTGTTACAACTTTTTTATTGACAAATTTTTTCACACACAATTTTTATCACCTTCAAAGTAACCTCCATTGACTGTAATACACTTGTTCAATCTTTTTTTCCAGTGTTCAAAACAGTTCTGAAATTCATTTTTTTCAATGTTTTTTAAACCTTCCAGCGATTTTTGTTTCACCTCTTCTACAGTCCCAAAACGTTTTCCTTTCATGTCCCTTTTGAGTCTAGGGAACAAAAAAAGTCACAGGGGGCAAGGTCCGGTAAATAGGGGGGTGGGGGGGTGAACAATCGGTGTCATGCCGTTTTCGGTCAAAAATTTCTTCACGGACAGCGCTGTGTGGGCAGGTGCATTGTCGTGGTGGAAGAACCAATCTCCTGTGCGCCAAAGATCCGCTCTTTTCTTCCGGATGTTCTCCCTCAACCTTTTCAAAACCTCCAAGTAGAAGTGTTGGTTGACCGTTTGGCCTGGAGGAACAAATTCTGCGTGCACAATACCTCTGCAATCGAAGAAACAAATGAGCAATGTCTTGATGTTGGACTTCACTTGGCGTGCCTTTTTTGGACGAGGCGAGAGAGGTGTCTTCCATTGGCTTGATTGCTGCTTTGTTTCGGGGTCGTAGCCATAGCACCATGATTCATCGCCAGTTATAACCTTGAGAAAAAAATCTGGGTCTTCATCCAACTGATTTTGCAGCTCAAGACAGGCCAGAAGTCGACGCTCCTTTTGATCGTCGGAGAGAAGGCGAGGAACAAATTTGGCTGCAATCCTCCTCATGCTCAAATCTTCAGTTAAAATCCTCTGAATTGAACTCCATGACAATCCAGACATCTCACAAAGTTGATCGATGGTTCAGCGACGGTCTTCATGAACAAGAGTGTTGATTTTTTCAATGTTTTCGTCCGTTCTTGAAGTCGAGGGGCGCCCAGAACGAGGTTGGTCTTCTATTGACATCTCTCTATTCTTGAAACGCGAAAACCAGTCGTACACACGCGTTTTACTCAAAGCATTATCCCCATAAGCTGTTTTCAGCATCACAAGGGTTTCCGTGGGTGTTTTTCCTAACAAAAAACAAAATTTTACAGCCGCGCGTTGCTCTCCGCACTCAGCCATTTCACGTTTTCGCCGAAACGGAAAAAGTCGTTTCACTAGAAAAATTCTTACGGACGAACGAATGCACTCACAGCAAATGAACTTTGCACACTGACTTGGGAGGGTAGCAGCTTGGAAGAGAACCAGTAAAGAACCCGATCCCCCCCTCTGCGGTCCCCCCACCACCTAATTCCCGTTACTTTTGGGTCCCCTCTCGTACTCCATATCCATGCTGAATTATTTGGATTGTTCGAATGATGAAGTTTTCAATCAAACTGTATTCGAGAAAGAATATGCATTTTGCTCAAGCCTATTTTTTTCGATAAATATATTTGGAGATGAAATTTGAATACCACGCACGAATTCATAAACACCACACCGCCTAATCTCTCCACCCGGGCGCGTTATCTTTTCTTGCGTTCCGAAGACAACGGATGATTTGAAATCATTTTTTAAAAACTTTCAAACTCACTTTATGCATATTAAAAACCTTATTTTGATAACTCATCAGTAGAAAATTGTATAAATAATATTTATACGCTGAGGGATTTTGAATTCAGTTTTTTTAAGGAAACATTTTTGAAATATTTTCCATAACTTATTATAATTATCATTGATTGATGATGAAAGTAGTTCATACTTTGAAAAATGTTACAATACGTCAACAATTACCGACAGTCGATGAGTTACCCATAGTCGATAAGTTACCATCAACCGATAATTAACTATCAGTCGGTAAAGAAGATTTATATCATAAAATATTGATTGGTCGGTTTGGTAAGTAACTGTTTTATCGACTTTTTGTTTACAAACCTTCAATTGTTGCATCGCGCTGAACTTTATAGTCACGGTGATGAAATAATACTATTAAAAATTTGAACTCTCGAATAAAACTACAAAGTGATATATCTTAACCGCGTAGAACTTCAAATCGGTGACGTCATAATGACAAGTTTAAACTCGCAAGCGTTGACCTTGAAACGTTCGAATAAAACTGCGTAAATGTAATTCGAGCGTCAACCATTTTTATACAATTATTTATGTTATGAAAGTTCTAAAAAATATAACACCAAGATAGACTTTGCTCTATTTGTTTTATAGAGTTGGATTTCTATTTCTAAATGTAATTCGAACATTGACCAATTGTATGCAATTATTTATGTCATGAAAATGCTAAAAATATGATACCAAGATAAGCTTAGCTACATTTGTTTATAGAGTTTGGTTTCTCTGTTTAAATGTAATTTGATCAGAGCTTAATATAGATCTAGATGTTTGTTTAAAAAATTGTTTCGTAAATGTTATTCGTGATTTTGTTTAGAAAAGTCGCTCGCTGCGAAGATGTAATTCTATCTCATGACCAATTTCCAGCACTGTAATCGTTTATTTACAAGTTGGTATCCTTTGAAGGCGACAAATTTATGAGTTTTGTTATCTTTGTTTACAAAATGACTCCCGGTCCAAGATGTAATATGATCATGGTGTTTTTTTGTTGCGTAGTTGTCATTTGATACTTTTGTTTACACTTTCTGCGTTATTGTAATCCGAGTATCCTGTTTGGTATTATGCGTAGAAGTAATTTGATTCCGTTATTTACAGAAGCGATCGCTCGATTCTCAAAACCTCAAAGTCAACATCTCTGACTCATATCGAGCAGGGTGGTCCGAAGGTGACGTCATCATTCCTCTATATAATATCTCCTGATTTTCCCATCGCTAGTCAGTCGCGTTTTTGACATGAACGACATCGCTAGTCGCTTTGTTATCCACGTTTCGTTGAACGATAGAATTAATTCTACGGGGTTATTTAAGGGAAATTGTGAGACAGTGCGGTAGTAGACTTGGCAACAGTGCGTGGTGGTAGACTTGGCAACAGTGTGCGGTGGAACTAACAGCACTACCACGATATATATTAACTCAAACTCAAGTAGAGAGCGTCAGTCTACCAACAGGGCTATCAAAGTGTCGAACTTTAGAGCGCAAAGTGACATTTTTTTTTTTGAAAAATGGTGGAATCGAAATTCAAGGCCGGGTACGAGGAGATTAACGCGCAAAAACTACTTTTGACTCGGGGTGGTGCTGTCGATCCTACAGTGTTGAACAATAACGCTATAGCACAAATCGATGAATTGCGTGAATTGAGTGTGAATAGCTCGAGTGCAGTGAAAATTCAATGTGCGCGTGCCATCCAACGACTACGCAGTTACATAATCCAGTTGCGCGGTTCACTCGTGATAAGAGCTGGATTACAAAATGGCTTGAAATGGGAAGATCTCAACAGCGCCTTCGAGACACATATCTGCACGGGCGTCGTAATCAACTTACACCACCTGGACATTACCAAGTTTTTGTTGGAAGCCCGAGAAATTCTCGTCACCAAAGTGGAAGAAAGCATGAAGATCAAAAATGCTTAAAAAGTCTACACTTCCCTGGATGGAGAATTCAGCATTCTAAAGAACTATGAAGAGGTCGTAGAGTTGAAAAACTTTGAAACTCGCAGCGTCAGCATCACCCAAACAACGGATCTCAACACCTGGTTCGACACCAACGTCAGGAATCACTTGTTGAGAAAGATCGAAGAGTTTCAACACCAAGAATCCGGATGGACGCTACGTCGGATCGTAAGTCTCGGTGTGCATATCAATAAATACAATCCCTTGCGAGCAAGTTCCTTCATCGAGCTACCAGGACCAAGAAAACGAAAGCAGGCATGTGTAAATATTCAAAATTTTGACGATTAGTGTTTTAAATGGGCTATTCATTCGGTGCTGCATCCTGCTAATAATAGCGTTCATCGACTTACTCATTAAAAAAAAATATGATGGAGAACTAAACTTTGAAAGAATTTCTTTTCCCGTTATGCCAAAGCAGGCTCCTTTATTTGAAAGACTCAACAACATTTCCATAAACATCTACATACTTTTAAAAAACAAAGATTTTACAGTCGCTCCCATCCATATCTCTCAAGAAAAATAGGACAGGCATATAAATTGACTTCTCATACAAAATCATTATGATGAAGATGATGAGAGCGAACCCCTCCGCTACCATAATGTTTGAATTAAAGATCTCTCTCGACTTGTAAGCAGTCAGCTTTCTAAACACAAGGAAAAACATTAGGTTTGTGACCAATGTCTTTACTACTTTCGAAATTCTGAGATGTTGAATGCTCACGAAATTGACTGCAAAGAAGTGAATACATGTAAAGTGAAATTGCCAACAGAGAAAAACAACATTCTTAAATTCAACAATCATAAAAAAAATATCAAAGTTCCACACGTCGTTTACGCAGATTTTGAATGTTTATTGAAAAAAGTAGTTCCCGACAAAGAGAAAAAAACTCGAGTCGTGCAAGTTCACGAGGCCTGTAGCGTTGGCTACTATGTCCAATGTAGCTTCGATGAAGGACAATCTCGCTATGCGAGCTTTCGAGGTTGCGATGCTGCAAAGTGGTTCTCCGATGAGTTGGTGAAACTCACGAAAAAAGTCCAGGAGAAGATGAAGAACCCCAAACCCATGGAGCCCCTCACCCCGGCAGAGAAGGAGATGTTTCGAAAAGCTGCCAACTGCCACATCTGCAAGACCGCTCTGAAAGGTCAAATCAGAGTGAGAGACCACTGTCATCTTACGGACAAGTTTCGAGGCGCGGCTCATCATAAATGCAATCTCCAATACCAGGATGCACTCACTATTCCGGTAAGATTTTATGTCATTATATTTTTCTAATAAAACTTGGAAAAAAAATATCTAAGAGCATTGTAACTTTGGTTGATCATACAATTGAGATTCGAAAAAAATTATTACTATTTTGATTATTATTATTGTTAGAAAATACATCTCATGCAACAAGGATTCAAAGGTAACAATTGTGGTTTTTTTTTGTTTCGGGTTATATTTCACAATTTAAGCGGATATGACAGCCATCTTGTAATCAAACAAATCGCCGACTGTATCGAGGGACGCATCACCCTAATTCCACAGACAATGGAAAGATACGTTTTCTTCACCAAACATATCGAGGACAGCAAGATATCTCTGCGATTCATTGATTCGTTCAGGTTCATGGCGTCATCGCTGGATAAACTTGCGTCGTACTTGGAGGACGATAAAAAAACATAATCGATCGAGAATACTCGCATCTCGAAGAGGAACTATTAAAACTCCTCATGAGGAAAGGAGTGTTCCCCTATGAATACCTGGACTCTTGGGAAAAATTGGAGGCGACCAAGCTGCCGCCTCAAGAAGCGTTCCACAGCACCCTGATAGATGAGAACGTTTCTGACAATGACTATCGGTAATTAAACTATTTCAATTTTTATTATCATTGTCATTATTTGTATTATTTTTTTAATTCTCGAATTTTTTTCCATTTCAGCCATGCTCAGACAGTCTGGCAGTCCTTCAACATCCAGTCACTTAGGGAGTACTCGGACTTATACGTGAAGACTGACGTGCTTCTCCTAGCGGACGTCTTTAAGAACTTTCGAGAAGGCTGTCTCGAGTCCTATGGACTGGATCCTGCCCACTACGATACAACGCCAGGATTCAGCTGGGACGCCATGCTCAAGCACACGGGTAGAATTGGAGCTTCTCATGGACATCGACAAGCTCCTCTTCATCGAACGGGGGATCCGAGGAGGCATCTCTCAATGCAGCCATCGATACGCCAGGGCTAACAATCCCTACTAAGCCACTGATTATGATCCCCAAGAAGAGGACAAATACCTCATGTATTATGATGTAAATAACCTTTATGGGTGGGCCATGACCCAATGCTTGCCTTACGCTGGATTTGAGTGGGTTGAAAATTTTCAACAAGATTTTCCGTGGGATGTTGCTGATGATGCCGGAGAAAGTTACATCCTAGAAGTGGATCTCGAGTATCCACCAGAAATTCATGATTCTCACAATGACTTACCGTTTTGCGCAGAGCACAAAACTCCACCCGGTTCGAAATGTAAAAAGCTCTTAACAACTCTTGAACCGAAAAAGCGATACGTCATTCATTATAGAAATTTGAGGCAGGCATTGCGCCATGGACTGGTTTTGCGTTGCATTCATAGAATATTGAAATTAAAGCAATCTCCATGGTCGAAATCTTACATTGATTTAAACAGTGAAATGCGTACAAATGCAAAAAATGAATTTGAAAAAAATCTTTATAAATTCATGAACAATGCAGTATACGGAAAAACCATGGAGAATGTAAGAAAACGTGTAGATATAAAACTAGTAATGCAATTGTTGGGTCGATTTGGCGCAGAAGCCTTGATTTTGAGACCAAATTTCAGCTCTTGTACAATTTTCGATGAGAATTTAGTCGCCATTAAATTAGCACGCGTCGAGGTAACAATGAGCAAACCCATTTATATAGGTTTCTGCGTTCTCGACCTATCCAAAACATGTCTTTACTCTTTTCATAACGACTTTATGAAATCTGCAACAAACGCGAAAATTCTGTATACCCATTCAGACGGTCTGATTTATGAAATTCGAAATCTTGACCCATATAAAATGATGAAAGAAGACAATGATCAGTTCGATACATCAGATTTTCCCTCACCTTATCATTTCGGAATCGAATTGAAAAACAAAAAAGTTGTGGGTCTCATGAAGGACGAATGCAACGGGAAAATCATAACTGAATTTGTAGCATTCAGAAGTAAAATGTACAGTGTTCGAGTTGAAGGTCAGGATAGAATTAAAAAAGCTAAAGGAGTCAAAAGATCGGTTGTGGCGAAAACAATAGATTTCGATGATTATGTACATTGCTTGTGCAGTGAGAGTACAGAGTATCGCGTTCAACATCTGTTTCGATCACATCTGCATGAAATTCAAACAATTCAACAAACAAAACTCGCGTTAAATCCATATGATGACAAGCGTCATCTATTGTCATCTACAACGGACACTTTGGCTCACGGCCACTATAAAATAAGGGAATTAATGGACGTTGACGAGGAATTGTAAATAACAATAAATATCAATGAATATTCCTCTCGGAAAATAAGGGAATTGATGGATGTCGACGAGGTATTGTAAATATCAATGAATTAAGTAAGACTGTAAATATTACTACTGTTTGAAATTAAGATTGGACAGGTCGTTGATTAGTCGTACTGGGGATACCACGTTAAAAAAAAGCGCATCATGAGCTATACCTCCTGGGTGATGCGGAGATATTTCCTTAGCAAGCCTTCGAATCATGGTGAATGAAAAACATTCAATGTAGAAAGAGTAAATAAAAACATTCGACTTATATATATACAGTGATGCTCACCGTAGTGCAAGACTTGCGGTCTCCACCTTGCACTACGATGGACAACGATTTGGCGGCGAGTCACGCCTCAAAGCAGGAGCGTATTCATATGCGTGGTTTTATATGTACAGCTATTACGTTTGAATGTTACTAGTTGTATTCTTGTACTTGCGAAATACTTTGTATATAATTACATTTATCTTATAATTAAGTATATTGCACTCATTTTCGATGATCAAAAGGAACATTGTAAACAATCACAGAAAATTAAATCACGATATTTTTTCTTCGAGTTGTTAAAACTATACTTGTCATAAGATATGTGTCATAAGTAAATCATGGAAATAATGATGAATAAATATTGTTATGCATCACCTTAAAACAACAAACTTTTTTGAGGAAATATGAACAATAATTTATTAATAACGGTCTCTGAAATTTTTTGAAAGCATTCCTAGTAAGTTCTAAACAGTTCTACATCTATTGAGAAATATATGTCTGTAATTAATTCATAATTTTATAATAGAGAAAACATACATCATGGTTATATAAGTTATGTATCGCATTATTTTCTCGATTATACTTATGAAATAATGATATTCTTTTTCATATTTATCATTATTATAAATGATAATATCTATTATTATTATAAATTCTTAAAACACCTAAGCGGTCACTAATATAACAGGAAAGAGAAGAAAAAGTGAATTGAGTTTACCAATAAATGTAAGAGAAATTTTGAATCGAATAAGAATTAGATAAATGGGAAAAAACGTAGAATTCGAGCCGAATAGATTTTGAAAATTCTCGCCCCTAGTTACTCGGGTTTATTTAATTTTCAGATTTTTGTATAACTTCTTATAAAATCACGGTTTTTAATAAAATTCCGCTTTCTTCATACAGTAACTTTATAAAAAGAGTGATGTTTTATAAACTTTTGCTCAGTTGTTATGAAGTCACTTGATAAAAACTTTGTGCAGATTTTATACAGTTTTTAAAAAGTAACTACATAAAACTGATGAAAACTTTATAAAACGTTGCTCTTTTTATAACATCACTTTATAAAAATGGCGGAATTTTATTCTCAAAAACTGAAATTTTATAAGGGGTTTTATTAAAAGTTTAATATAAAAACCTAAGTGACTAGGGGCTTGTATTGACATACACAATTCTGAGCTAAGAATTATAAATGTGAAAACCTTTTTTCTATAATTTGTTATATTTTTCGTTCTTTTTTTAATATTATTTATTTTTATATTCTTCTATCTATATCAAGCCATACAAATTATCAACATTTTTTGAATTTGATAAGTTTGATTGCAATCGGTTAAATTGCTTCCTTTGTATTCTTTACTTTTTTCTGTTTAAAACATTATTCTTTATATCAGTTATCATTCAATTGATATTTTCACAGTATATGATAATAACTTGACAATTTTTTTTAGTTTTGTAGTCAAATAATGATAATTCGTACAAACTATTTAATTAATTATCAATTTGGGTAAAAGTTATAATTTACTATATCATACTAACTCAAAAATTTCAATTCTCAGTGTAGTCTTTATAGCAGTCTCTTTGAATGTGTTATATTGAACATTTTCATGGATTTTTAGATCATTCAAACTTTTCGTACCTTAAACCCGATCAAAATCAATTTCAAATGAAAACGCTCAACATCTTTCGAACTGACAGAAATTATTCTGCCTATATTATTAGTAATCTTTTTTCGTTTTGTCCAAACTTTTTTAGAATTGTCAAAAACATATTTTGGTATATTTGAATACAAAAAATTTGTAGCATTTTCATCTTTTACATTCAAAGCAAACCATGCAGTGAGAGTCGTGCCATTGTTGTTATTAATAGCTTCAGACTTATTATCTTGAAGCACAATACTCAACATTGATATGACATTAGTATTTCATTAACAACTTGTAATTATAAGGAACGACTATAGAGTTATCAACTGTAACAGATTTACCGTCAATTTTAGTATTATATTCAAAACAATATTTCGAGGTATCACGACGTCTATACTTGGGAAAACCATTTTTTTCGAATTTAGTGGAGTCATTAAATTGTTTCGGAAATTTTTTTGAATAAATATTAGTACTAACATCAAAACAAATACTTTTCGAGGTATAGGGGCCATGCAACATATGTTTCAGAACTAAATTTTGTAATTTTTCATTTTCTACTGGAATTCCCGCATAGATATGAAGGTCAATAAATACGGGTGTTATCAATTTGTCTTTATAGTCCAATACAAACAGTAAATGTGCATGTGGCAACCCAAGTTTTTGAAATTCAATAGTATAAACATAATCTATTATTTTTCCGAAAATTTTATTCTCCAAGATATCAGATAACAATGAACGAAATTTAGCATGGAAAATTCTCACAGTTAGGTTAGGAACGTCGTTACATGTTGTGCCTTTGGGAAAATTTTTTAATATGTTTTCTATCTCTGGCCATTTAGGGTTGCAGGTCATGGTGATAAAGAGATCAGGTCTACCAATATGTCTAACGATTGCCATTGCATCTTGATATCGTTGTTGCATATCGCGGGGCCTACCAGAGCAGGAAGATGGTAGAACAAAAAAGTCACCTACGCGATCTTTCCTTTCCATATTCGTCGATGCATTAGATGCATAACGACTCACATGATCTAAAAGTCCACTGTAACATGCTATTCTCAATTTACTCTGATTGTATCTGAGATAGTCCAATCTATTAGATTCAATGACAATATAGGCATGTATGAAATATTGTTGAGTTAAACGACCTCCGTATAAGAGAGGATTGAAATTATCGGTATTTCTATATGACAATCGATAAGCATAATATTGAAGAGCCGACAAACGTTTAGAAGAAGTAGGATTTTGTTCATGCAATATTTTCGAAATTTTCGAAACGTGATCTCTAATCAAGTCAGGATTTCAGTTTAAAATAATTTTTGTCGTTTCATTGTCATCGTATAAATATATTTGACCTCCAGGAAGTGTGCTATTTTTTTATTTGAGAGATGTTGACGTAGTATGGCATACTTGACCTTGGATTTTGAGGTTGTAAACTCCAGTTGATTTATAATTAACAGTGTGAGTGTTGAAAGAAGCAAAAGAAAAGTTACAATTGTAATAACGAATTGTTTGTCTGAAATTGACATCAAACAAAAGTAGTTTTCTTAATATGACATCATAATCTGACAAAGGAGGCAGGATAATTTTTCCATTATGGTAGCAACTTTTTTTATAAATTTCCTGTTTCCGAAATAGTGCATTACAATGCGAATAAACATAGTCAGGATCTCCAAAATCAAGATAAAGGTAAGAATCGTCAGATTCGATCTCATTAGTTTTCTTTTGCAAACGAATAAATTTAGTGCGATGAGCGAGGTAAAATTCTCTCGTCCATATTTTGATTCGAGTCATATTTTATTTTATTTTTTTTTTATGTTTTCATATATTTCGTTATTATCATTTAGTCATACGAGGAGCAATTTGCATCATAGATTAGAAAAGGGAACGACCCAGACGAAAAACAATTTCTTATTACTATCAAAATCACAGGCTATTCGCACCGGACGCGAACGTATTAAATTCGGTACGTAAATGACCACGATTTAGCTACTCGACATTATTAACCAATTTTGGAGTGCAAATTAGCACAATCACTTCCGTGATTTAACAGAAAGCCAATCCGTGTGTCATTATTTTACTTTTTCGTTTGTACTTTTCAAAAACAGGAAACATGACCAAGCATTTCATAATTCCCCTTTTTCTTTCATACGTGGATGTCCCCTCCTTTTCATTTTTCATTCATTTTCGGGTATATAAACCCTCGACATTCTCGAAGAAATCGGAGTCGATCCAAAGCTGTTAACCTGCTAGCTTCTTTGTAGAAGCCCAAAAAGGTCCTTAAGCAAGCCAAGGAATGAATCCCACCAGGGTCCACGGTCTGACATAACGACGACCTATAGCCCATTTATTCGCTGATTTTCCAGCTCTCAACTGAACCTATCTACCGGAGTTGTACTACAGGGAATATTCGTTGTTAGATTGGATAATTTACACTAACAAGTAATTATATATTTTATTAGAATAGAATTTTGTTGATTTTGAAATTTCTTAATTTAAAATTTGTTCAAGTGTCATCAAAGCCAAGGTAGCGTCCCAAACTTGGCTGAGATGATAACTTCGACAGTTTGGAAGCGAGAAAGAGGCTTGAGATCGGTTGCTCGAAAAACTATGGTAGTTTCCAAACATAGCTCGAGAGTCCTTTCACAAAAACTCCTAAGAATCAGTAGAATTCAGAGGAATCATTTATAAGAATTTGAAAAGAGGATCTATTTTTAAATGGACTATCGGGGTTAGTTGTCAAACGAGCCAGATTACAAATCTTTCTTTGTTATAGTGCCTGCCACGAGAGATCTCCTCTGGGCTTTGAAAAGCCAAGCCAGGAGACATAGATTAAAGCCCAGTGCGAAAAGGGCAAAGTTCCAAGAGAAAGGACTATTAGGAGTTTACCATAAAATGAGGATATTGAGAGAATTCCCACCTTTGCGAGAAACGTCGATAGAAGAAATAGAAAAAGAATTAGCACGAAAGGCCTCAAAGGAATATGGGGTTATTTGGGTTTTACCAGATAAGGAAATAGATTTTCAATGTAGGAATTGTAAGGAAATTCAAAGGCTTAGATTGAATGAAGGATCTCCCAAAATGGAGTTAGATATACCCCTCGCGGATCCCAGTATTACTGAGGATAATCATAATTGAATATCTGCCGGAATTCAGCCAGAGTCAAACCTAATGATTATAAAGTAATTATCATCCGATTGTATAAATCATGTATAACAGAAATAATGTTTAATAATAAATCTTGTAAAAGACTACTCGAATTGTAATCCAGACTTTTTCTTTATCTTTAAAACAATTTCCCGACTCCCTAAAAAAAAAGTCGAACAAAGGGTCACCATAGGCCGTTGTCTATAGAGGGTCCTTTTCTGTTTCGTTGAAATCAAGGAAATATTTTCCTAGGCGTTTAGCCTAACATTTCCATTTCAAAAATAATAAGAAATTTGTTATTTCCTTGCTTCGCTCGTGACATTAGTATCATTTGATTTGGATTGTCTTATCTTTTTAATTCTATCTTGGTTCATGTATTCAACTCTATCAGTTTCCCTTTTCCTTTTAAGACGATATATGCTCATATGGGCGACTCGATTCAGGTTTCTTTTAAGTTCCAAACTTTTTTTAGATAAATGCTGAACGTTGTTTTTGAATTTTATATGATCTTTGTTTGATTGATAGTATCGTTTATTTTTCAGTTTTCTATTATCTTCAAGAAATGTGAATTTCGAAGTATGTAAAACATCATGATGTCCATTATCAACTTCTCCGGACAATAATAGTACTAATCTGTTGTTATATAGATTAGTGTTAAGTTGTAATAAAAGATGTGATTGCCTATAAATCTGGATAGAAACTGGATAATATTCACAAAAGGCTGCAATTTCAACATCGGCACCGAAAGTTCCATCTCTTGACATGTATCTTTTAAATGAAATGGGATCATTGATTTCGAAGTTTTCTCCGAGACTTGATTGATAAGTATGATGGCCAATTATAAAATATTTTTAACTCTGCCAATTTTGGAAAACATGTGCAACTATTTTCAATCGGACATAGTTGTAAAATTTCTGATCATTGTGAAGAAAATATGAGAAACATCTAAAAAGACAATTCCCATCAGCTTTCATTTTTACCAAAGAAAAATTCATTTTTTGGATATAAATAAAATATTAAAAAAAGAATAAAATTTGTAATATGTCGATAAAAAATTATCACTTTTGTGAAAACGAGATTCTGACTTGCTGTATAGATAAAGATGATCGACGTGGTGTGGATGAAAACAGATAAAATTATACCACAAATCGGGAAAAAGAAGTTTTCCAATATAAATGATACAAATTCCAAAAGTGCCAGACATCAGGGAATAACTAGACATCTGGGAATAATATGCCGTCCAAAATTTTGAAACATCAAAATAGTGATTTCAAGACCCAGTCAGTGCAAGACTACCAATTCGGCTCCCATAAAGCAACCGTAAGGCAACCGCTGCACTACCAGAGGACTCCCAGGGAGCTCCCACAGCCCTTCTAATGTCCGTTATACGACATTTTCGGTAGTGCCCCGGTAGCGACCTGGTAGCTGGCTGGGAGCTTCCAGGATATAATATTTTTTAATATTTTATTAGTACATTGGTAAATACTGATAATTCATTTATATTGAGATTATAGTATGATTATGAATATAGTTTGATAAAAATAATACATTTTTAATAATGCTCATTGTATCTATTAACTTGAATATGATATAGATTAATATGCTATGTTGTGTAGATATAGAGATATTAATAATTATACATTTTATGAATATATTTAATAGTATACATATACTTACGCGTTTTATAAGAAAATTTTCATTTAATTTTCCGTGTTTTTTTTTTTTTTTTTTTCTTTTCGAATACGTAGTCTGTGGGGATAAGTGCTGTGCCGTCGGGAAATATACAACCTAATTAAATCATGCAATTTTTGTCGTGAACATCGTCTGGCGGGAAAAGTGTTCTTACGAAAAGTGTTTGTTGGGAAAATTGTCCGTCAGGAAAATACATCTTGAAAAATAAAAAGAATCATTTCAAGGTAATTTGACTATCAATTTATTAACATCCATTTTAATATAAGTTCGCTCAATAAAAGTACATACATGTGGTGGTAGAACTGAGTTTTAATACAATATTCTACTCGTTATTTGTTTTAGTGGCTACGTGACATTGCTCGATTAAAATGTCTTAAAAATAACACTCAATCATTTTCGACGCCTACATTTCGAAGGTAATTTTTTGTGCTGTTCTAGCTTAATTTCTATATTCTGATTCGCATCGATTTCTACCTAAGACGTGTAGTATGGTATGAAAACTATAATGCTTACACTAGCAAAAAAAAAATTTTAAAAAAATTGAATTTATGAAGGTTGGTATGTAATTTCCTGGTGGTCTTGAAAACCCGTAAGTTACGGGTCTTCTTACGGGCGCTCAGGAACGCCAGTGCACATTGCTCTTATTATAAAAATTAAGCTGTATGAATAATGGGAACCACGTTATACCTATTTCCGGAAATAGGTACGATGAAATATTTCCCAACAATATCCGAGAGTTTTCGGACCTTCAATTCTGATAACTTACAAACTTTGTAAATTCCAAGTGCATCATACGGACATTCGAACGGAAATGGATTACTTTTTTCCAAAAATTTCTGACCTATCACTACATTCGTTTCCGTTTCGGGGTCGAAAGCGATATTTTTTTCTAACAGAATTTCACCTTTTTTTGTTCGAAAACAGATATCTCCGAATTGTCTGCAATGTAGCGTAAAATTTTTATTCTTCGCTTTGAAATACTGAGGGTTTCAGCAATTTTTTATCAATGATCCCTTTGAGTGTTTTGAGTTGGCGATAGGGATCAAAGTCATCTGTGAATCTTGAGATTTTACAGTTATATCTTCATTTTCAATGGCTTCGTTATAGCGAAGGTACAGTTGCTCTAATGGAAGTTCACCTTTCCTGAAAAAACGTTTGATTAATCTCATAAAACTTTCAAATTTCCACGCTCCGAATGCTTGCAAACTTCCGTGTTTTCTGACATCATCTACAATATGCATAAGCCCATGCACGTTTGCTCCGACTGCATGTCTTCCGTAGATTTTAGGGAATTGGTCGACAAAGAAAGTCAATAATTCTGAAGCGTACTGCAGCAAAACTTCATTTTCATGTATGTTACTCGATAAAATGTAAGTAGCTACTTTTAAAGTCGATAAGTGCACGAAAACATCTTTTTCAAATTCTTTTTCCAGTGATATTAAGTAATAAATCATTAGTTGGCGAACTTCCGTTGCTTTCCACTTATTGATTTCTTTCAACGATCGTGGTTTTCTTGAGAATTCTACAGGAGTGTTGGGTTTTACTCTGTGTAAAATGGCGAGTGAAATGTTTTTGAGTTGTTGAATACTCAAGTTATACTTTGGTTTTTAATTTCTTGTTATTATTGAACTAATTGTTAAACGCCCAACCCCCAAGAAAATTAAATGCATCGGGTCCAAGACAATATCTTGCACCATATCTAGACTCTCAATTTTTTCTAGAATTGTATCTCCTTTGTGAAAATCGCTGTCGACCCGTCCACGAAAACTATCATTCGTTCTAGAGACGACTGGTTGGTGAGGATCCCCGTTACTGGGATACTTTGGATTTAAATTTGTGAAACTCATTCTCGAATTTAGGTATACACCGTAGATAGTACACTTTGTACAACTACCATACGCATTGAAAAACAAGACGTTCAATACTGATGCCTTTGTTGGCATATCCATTATAAAACGATGAATAGAAACTTGAAAAATGCGTGTCCTACATGAAAACCCATTATTGATGAGACCTATCAATTCATCGACAAATGGCGTAAAGTATTCATTGAAATTTTGAGGTTTTTCTTTGCCACAATACGCACCGATGATAAATACGTAATCATCGCCTTCAATGCAACCAAGTATTGGCCAGAAGTCAATTATCGATGAATTGGACGCACCAACTCCATCGATATTTATTTCGAGACGATGCAATTATCCAACTCATTTACGACTAAATGTGGTCTGGCCCTAATGACTCTTGATAGTTGTTTTGTCAAACCAAAGTGGCAGTGGTGTCCCCCTGATAATAAATTAGTTACTGGTGCATTTCGTAACGTGCCTAAAACGGTCTTTGCTTGAGAGGGTAAGGTTCGTAAACGACTATGGGTTTTTAAAACTCCTACCAGCGCATTGAGGGATTCGTAATTGACGTCAAACTGAGCTGCCCATTCAGCTAATTTAGACGTAATTCTTTGAGTTTCATCGTCCCACTCACATTCATCATTTAAGCAGTCAGGATTTACAGTAAAAGCATTGAATAGTGCATCGGTTGTGGAATCTTGAGTCGAATTACCACTACTGTCATCGCTACAGCAGTCGCTGTTTTCCAAAAAACTGATATTTTCACCATGGCCATGAATAAAGTCAGTCGTAGAATCATCTGATGAGCTACTTCCACAGTCTGTACAAAGCTCACGTATCCTGAAACATAATGTTAAAAATTTCTATATTATGAAGTTCGTGTGCCAAAAAACCCATTTTTTTATAGAAAATACTGCTAAATTGACCGGATATTTTGCAATTCCAACTAACGCGATAATAGATAAATGAAAAGTGATAATTATTCATTATAAATGATAATAATTAATAAATAATTATAATAAACATATCTAACAATGAATTAAAAATGGAATTTTAAAAAATTAATCATACAAGTTAATGATAATAATAATTATCATAAATATTGAAATAAACAATTATTCATCATATAAAAAAATATGTAATAATCATATGATTTATAATTTTTTATATTTTTAGCTCATAGTGGGCTCACAGTGAGCCCCCTGTGAGACCTCTGGTTCACTGGGATATGAATAAATATACACTTTAACTGAACTTGAACTAGTTCATAGTAGTTATTCTGAATAATGATAGGTTGAATTTAAATTCTCGTGATTTGAGTTGGAATTCGAATTTTTCGTTCGATTTACACCCCAACCTGCTCTAAAACGCAATATCTCGTTTTTCTCAACTGACGTACCCTTGCATATCTTAACAGTTTTGAAGGTTTTGAATTTAGATTGTCAAATTTGATAGGAAGGCGCGTTTAGATTTAAGATGGTATCAGTTAAGTAAACTGAGACAACGTGCTAAGAAAAATAAGGAGTTCAGAAAAAAAAATTTTAATTGCAGATTGAACTGTAGTTATTGTTCCGTATAATAACAATGCTGGATAATAAATATAATCAAAATTGTATCTGTCATTAGATTCCAATTTTCTATGAATTGGGCGGTGAATTAAAATTCAATTAGACTGTTATCACTACAAAAATATTGATAAAAGCACTTTTTTTAGTTTAATTACTAATTTTTTTCACAGGAATGTATATCTCGCAGGTGAAAAACAATTCAGTAAAGTAAAAATAACGGGGTTATTACCGGAAAAAATTACAGAATCCGATGTGCTTTTCTTCCAGAAAATTCATTTTCCATTTATCGAGTGTGTTTTCTCAGCATGAATACACCGATAAATTGCAGATATTATACACGAATAATCGACATTACTCGTGCCTCTTAACAGGCTCATGAAGGGCGACGAGAGGGGGTAAAAAAATAGACTTCTTTCGCTGGGCTATTAGTCCGTGTGTGTGTGTATGTATGTGCGAGCGTGTTTTAGATGGTCAGTGGTCATGTACATATTACGTTTTTCAAAATATGTTTCTACATTTCAAATATCTTATTCAAACTGAAATTAAATGCCAATCATTATCAAATAAATGAATATTATAGTTTTGTGTGAGCTTATTACTCACTCGTCTTTTCTTTTCGAAAAATTCAGAAAACACAGAAATCAAACAAACCACTTTATTTTCAAGAAATCGTTAGAAGATAATATGAAATAATAATAACGCGCTCAAGTTTTATCAGCGATATGAATATAGAAATTTAGAATTGCATACCTTTCAACTGAACGATCCTATAATGTCACGAAGATATTTTTAGAAAAATAATTGAAGAATAGAAGATAAAATAAAATGCGATTTCCGCTTTTATGAACAACAATAATTTACTCGATTCAGTCATTTCCGATAAGACAAACCTTTTATAAAAATTGAAATATTGCGAAATCAATAAATGATTCTTTTTCTTTACGAACATTTGATTTCGCAATATGCTTCGAAAATAAAACGATAATATTGATGCTTTGAAAGAAAGAATAATGACTCGGGAAAACCAGTAAATAACTTCTTTTTACAATAATGAATAGATGATATTGCCTAATAAGAAATGAATAGTTGATCTCGCAATATTCCTGATTAATCCAGATATCCTAAAAACACGTCAACATTTTTTGGGTATATATACCCCTGCGAAACGAGGTAACGGCAGAGTCATCTCTGAGAATTCTCTTGCCTCACGCCTTCTCCTAGGCCTCATGCAATTGTTTTCAAGGAGATGCCTCTGACCTTTTGGGCCTCATGCCGATCAGAGCTTCGACCTCACGCCTTATTTAAGGCCTCACGTCCTACTCTGTCTCGACCTCACGCCCACGAGCCTCACGCCTGACCTGACGACGGCCTCACGCTCGCCCTCCGATCAAAAGTAATGCTTCTTAACTTTCTCTATTACGAAAGATTGCTACGTGCACGATCGCTCCAAGTATCCATCAGGTTCATATTGGGTGATAGGGTTACCTTCCCTATCCAGCTTCAGACTCAGGGCAACTCAATAACCTTGATATATTCTATGTAGAAATCGATGCAACCTAAAAGCAATCTTAACCATTTGACGAATATATTCCGGTTTAAACCTTTAGATTGTTTAAGACATTTCCATTTTGGTTAGGAAATAACCAACATTTTAATCTATAAAAAAAAATTAAGTTAAAGTAACATGTTCAAATTAATTTAGTGGTCACCGTAGGAGAAATATGGGACCAATGGGCAAGAGATGCTAAGAAATTAGGATTGAAACCATCGAGTGGGGAAAACGCGTTCCGAAGGAAAAACGCGTTCGGGATCTGGTGTTATGGTCCACAGGTTGAGAAATTCACCAAGAGAAATTTGTAATAGTAATATCGTATTTATTTGTAGTCTTCACAAGAGTCTGAACAAAAAGAGCCCGATTCGCTTTTGAACTCAATGCTTTTATACATTTCGTAGTAGAAAAAAAAGGCGTGACAAGTAGCGCGGTACGATGCTCGTATGACATACGTCGTCCAATCAAACTTTTACAGCTATTGATAATAGTGAACAGAAATATGCATTGTACCGATAACTGAAATCGAAAGCGGATAGAAGAATAGTCACGTACGAACAAACAAATTCAGGAAGTGATTTAGGATACAATCGAGTCGATTCGGAGAATCGTTATAGATAACAATTTCGTTTCGCAATATAATATAATGTCTTCAAAAAAGCTGATGCAATATTCTCAAGTATTACATAGGAAATTTCAGGTATACAACACTGGGTTAGATTTCAAATATTGCGAGGTCTCCCAACTAGCCAGCCGCTTTCTAATGGAGAATTAAACGAAAGAGTTACCGATGACGCTAGGAAACTTTTTGGGCTTCCTTTACAATTGCCTGAAAGGAAGATTAAGATAAAATGTGGGGTCTGTAAGAAGGAACAGACATATATTAGAGACTCTCCACCACCGAGAACGACAAGATCCACTGAGACGAACGATTGGAATTTTTATGATAAACTGTTAGATGGAACAATGGAAATAAGTGATGAAATATTAGATAATTTGGATATTGAGGACATCGCCAAAGAATCTGGCCCTCTGTCACTCGCGTTGCCAGAATTAATGTAATTTCCAGAACCAATTCACGTGCGTTATAAATTGTGTTCTTGTATTGAGTGTTTGGTAAAATAAATATAGCCCAGAGGGCAATTAAAATTGTAACCTTGAGTCTTTCTCCTCAAACCCTTTTGGACATTCTAAAACCCTAGGGTCAAGCGAAGCTGTCGTTTCGCATTGATCCTATCTCGAGTACCGATGTGGAACTGTCTCCGAGGAATCACTGAAGGTTGCTCAAGGACAGAGTCGAACCAGCGAGGACTTTGAGTCAGGTCCGCTCGTTACATTTGATATTTTAAGCTCAGATGCCCCGATTCGAGGTTGCGTTCTGCGTTATTTTTTTAGCATTTCCAAT